>CAWUFW010005989.1:0-1230298 GCA_963921515.1 Calotriton arnoldi | reverse complement strand
GCAATTATGCATCATGTTCTTGAGGCAGTCACTCTGTGACAAAACGTATATGAAAATGTCCAAAACTTCATGAAAATACATGAAAATTTCATGTGAGGGCATATCTCATGGGAATAAAGTAATGCAATGCACAGGCAGGAAACTGGTAGTAGCAGAAAATGTCTCTTTGTGAGATATGATCAACTCAACCCAGTATTCTGCTGGTACAGTGCATGATTCAATTGACATGAGGTATGTACTTGAATTAATATATCAAACAAGTCATGGGCAAACCTCATTTAATGCCAATCATATAATTTAATGTGATTTTTGGCAGAAAGAATTTATATGATTTTGCATACCCTCCTGATGCTGCCTGGTAATGGGCCATGATATCACTTCTTAGCAGAGCTGGAGTTTAGTACTGGATGTTACCAGCTCTTTGTGGGTGACAATACCATTACTTCTTAGTAGGCTGCATTACTAATGGAAACTAGAAGCACCTCTCAGCAGGGCTAATATAGTATCACCGGGCAGTACAACTACTTCTCACCAGGAATTCTGCACCGGTAATGGAGACTACCACCACTTCTTTGCGGAGGGTCTATACCTGTAATAGACACACCTGTATTGGACCTGTATTGGACAAAAGCAACACTTCACAGCAGGGTGGCTCTGCTAGTACTGTGAAATCGAGGGCCTGTATGGATGTGTAGATAGTGGTTGTTTAAGGTTTTAACGGTTTAGTTGACCCTGTGCGTAGTTTAAACTGGAGGTCATGCTCTGTCGGTATTTTGCACACGAAGGCCCTGAACCAATTAGGATGGGTGGGTTTTGGGCCTTTATAATCTGTACAAGAGGTTTGACTTCAATATGTTTTAATGAATCACTGTTTATGTATGTGTTTTTATGCATCTATATATGTATAACTTTTATGGTTTTTTGATGCAAAACCGAATAAAGTTTATTTGATTTGATTTGATTTGAAGTGGTAGTACTAGCATTTCTTACATTGCCTGCTACAAATTAAAGGATAATACCAAACCTTCTCAGTGAGACCTACACAAAAGGAACTTGTTCCATCCCTTCTGTGCATACTGAATATGCATTTGATGGACTGTGCCAAAACTTAGCCTACACACTAGAAATGCATAGCAGCAACAATTGTCATTAGGAGACTATATGCTAATATTGCATAGTACCAGTTAATAGCATGGTTGGTATCCATTTAATTAACAGTACACCATGCCATGAAGAAGCTGGGCGTGACTATATACAGGATCATGTTAAGCTACAACCCCTTTGATTATGGCACAGAATTTGGAAAAACCAAGAAGCCCACTTATGTAGAACAATCTTATTGGATTATCCGAATCTGGACAATTGTTTAGACATCCCCAGGCTTAAATGCATAAAAACTAGCTTTGAAAGGCTTGGAGTCCCAATATTTTACTCTAAACTGGACAGCTTAATGACCATCCCCTAAGTCAAACTTACGCCCTTTTTAATCAAAAAGCACAAAGGATATGGAGAGAGACTAGAGGTGTCGGTATAGAAAACTCCCTCTGGGTCTTGCTTACATGCCAGGCACTTTATCTGCAGGTAATTGCAAATGAGAGACAGAAGTTCCTCCTAACAAGGTTCTTCACCAAATCATAAACTTCCTGCTAGCCTTCCCAGCAAATGGCATGTGTTTTTTGTCTTTCCCTCGCTGTCATTGTGAGGTCCTAGCAAGAACAAAGCACTATGCACTTTTGCTTTTTTGCACAATCTATACTGCACAAAGAAGATGGTTCCTTCGCCCAATATTACAAGCACTAGAAACCAGATCTCATGCTGTGGCCTTTGCTTATTTGCACTGTTTGGGAAATGAAACTGTTATTTATGCTGTTTTAAATTACATCTTAAGTGCTATAAAGGTGCGATCTAATTATTGAATGTTCTTCTCGTCATACTGATATTTTTAATACAGATTTGAGTGATTTTAACAAATTTCTTTCATTTTATAGGGTATTATACTGTATTTGTCTTCTTGCTGTGGCTTGTATGGCTCAGTAGAGCCGCATAAAGTATCTTGACTGACTGAATAGTACCCGGACATCTCAGCAGCAGGAGGATATTGTGCTACTAGATAATTTAATCTAACCACCAAGTCAGCAATTAGAAATATCTTAAAAGTGTGACTGTTTAAAGTCTTTAAATACCACAGTCAGTATTAAAGAAATGTACAAGAACTGAACAATAGCCCCCTTTGTACAACCATCTGCTTTTGTTCATATGTAATATCATTTCTCTGATGCATCAGATCACAAAAAGACGCAACGCCTCTTTTCCACTCCAGCCCCACTTGTTATGCTGGTTTAATGTCCTAATTAGCATTTTCACAATCACTCTGGCTACCTTAATCGAATCCACCTAAAATTAGAATCCGCTTTGGTTGCTGGGCATTATCGTTCACAGCACAATGTTCGCATTGTCATTGATTTGTAGCCAGAATCAACAGTGAATCTGGATATTTGACCTCAACATTATAAGTGGTATGCCTGCTTGACATTGTCTTACTGCCAAGCAAACCTAAATGCTTTGGTCCAGACATCCCACCAAGCTTGTGGGGAGGGGCACTGCTGCAGAGGCTAGGGGTATGCCCGCCCCCCTGTGCAGAGTGTTGACTCTCTGCATGATCAACAGCTATCAGTCTAGGCATCTGCCCTTATTGTGTCATGCAGGCCTGCACCAGGCACAGCTGAGATCCTTCCAGTATAACTGAACTTCAGCCTCTAATATCCGTACAGCCAGAAGGGGTTTATGGGATGTTTGGGTCCAAATGCCAGCACTGCATGTTATCCTTCTGATGAAAATTGTACCTCATGCATTTTTTAAGATCTTGTTGTTTTGCTCTCAAATTGTGTGCAGAAGTGGATGAAAATCATGAGAGATAAAGACAGGTGTCAATTTTTCATTAAAGATAGATATTTTAACTTTTTTGTTTCACTTTCAAACTATGTGGGGGACAGAGGAAGGATCACAATGTAAAATATTTACAGGGTCAATACTGAATAAAATGTGGCTATTTTCACTAAACTGTAACGTTATTTTTTACTTCATATATGATTGGACTCTTTAACGTTACTGCTTTCCAGTGTTTTTAATATTTTTAATGTTCCATCAGCAAAATGTGTTTAATCTAATATATACTTTCAATTGATGTTGTAAAACAAATTATGTCTGAAAAGCAAAGCATTTCAGTGAATAAAGCCACGTGAAAGCTTCAAGAGCATCCCATTCGATCTAGTTTCAACATGGATGAAATATTAGATGCCATGAATTTAAGAGGGAAGTTGTGCACATATTTCAAAAAGGATTTATCTGTATGAGAATTAAATTAGAAAACTGGACATGCTGAAAGTAATATAAAAGGAGGGGTGATAATAGGCATATATAATGTGATTGCATACTTTTCTATGCTTGATTGGTGAAAGATAGTAAGGTATCTAGAGACAGAGGAATAAAAATAATAAAAAGTAATTAAAAATAATAGTTTATCCATGTCCCCGTATTTCTTACTGGGGAGATTGCATTCAGAGTGGATTTCCTTTGTCTTAATCTGAAAGAGCAACCACTGCATTGATCACCCACTGATCTGTGTTTAAGCTGCAGGTCATACATAACTTCAACCACATAGAGCTCATTTGGACCTGAATTTGACAACTGTTGAATGTTGGCAGCATTTAGAGGTTTCTTTGTCCCTTAAGTGTTTCTGCACGCTTTCCAAGTGTGATGAGATCCTGATGCAGACCATCCCGGGTTTGATAAACTTTCAGATGATTCCTGGTGCCTATAAGTTCATTGGTAGCTCCAAAATGCTGCAGAAGCTGTCCATCACTGAATATCACATTTGAATGTGGCAGCCATCTTAGAGCGGGTGAGACAATGCACTAAATAACCCCTGTGAGGAATGTATGACGTTACAACGCATACATTTACAATGCATGCCTTTACAACGCAGTTTTTACATCGCAACATCCTTTACAACGCATTCTTTTACATAGCATGCCATTACATCGCATTTTCAGAAACTACCTTTACAACACATTCCATTACATCGCATTATACCTTTACAACGCATACCATTACAATGCATACCATTACATTGCATTTAAGGTAAGTGTTGGATAGTATAGGGGTAATAATTACTATTCTAACTCCAGTGAGTGCAACAGTAGGGTAAGTGTTGGATAGTGTAGGTGTAAAAATTACTATTCTACCTCCAGTGAGTGCAACAGTAGGGTAAGTGTCGGATAGTGTAAGGGTACTATGCGTTGTAAGGGTATGCGTTGTAATGACTTGCAATGTAATGCCTGCGTTGTGGTGACATGCATTGTAATGACATGCGTTGTAGTGACATGTAATGTAATGGTTGCGTTGTAATGACATGCGATGTAAAGGATGTTGCGATGTAATGACTGCTATGTAAAGGTAGTGCGATGTAATGACTGCGTTGTAAAGGTTGTTTCCCCCTGTGAGCCATACTTAAGTGAAGAAAATACCACTTTAATGAGACAGGAGCAGATTCAAATTATACAAAAGCCCAAGCCTCTCGCCAAACAACCTATAAAAGCCCGGCCAAACTAGACATTGGAACAGCTGTCTATCCACCTCCCCAAGAACAACTCAAATGCCCCTGTCAAACATAAACTCTCCAATCTCTCTTCACTCCAAACTTCACCTGTTCAAAACTGTTCCGTGTCTTCTGAACACTTGCCTTCCTGTTTCCTTTACATTTGCCACTCCCTCCTTCCATCCCCTTGCATCTTCCAACTGCATCTTAAACTTACATTCTTTCATGAATTAACTTGAAACCGGTTCAAACTACCCGCCACCAGAAAAAACTCCTACGTGTTTTTCTCCCCCCGCATTAACCTAATTCACCCAACAAGACGGACAACACGTTCCTCAACCGTAAGAGAGACAAATCCATCCCTAGAACCAATAAGTGTACTCCGTCATCCCTGAAAAGAGCCTCACTTCGTACCTGATCTCACCATGCTCAATGACAAAAATCCCTTTGTCCTTACAAAATCTTGCAATGTCACGATTATAGTTATTCCTTCCCTTGTCTATTGCCCTGGGCTCCGGGTGCCTCTCCAGCTCCGCCTCGGCAAAAGTGCTGTCCACAACAACATAGTCCCTAACCACATCTATCTCATTCAAGTCATTCTTTACGCATTTAGGGGCAGATTTACAAGCCCCTTGCGACACATTTGCGCCACCGTTGCGTCACTTCTGTGACCCAGCGGCGGCGTAAACCATGCGCCAAGTTGCGACTTATTTACAACGTGACGCATCTAGGGAGATGCGTCACGTTGTAAAGCCCTGCACCTCATTAAACCTGCGTCAGGTTTAATGTATGCAGGGTGGGCGTTCCGTCAGAAAAAAACCCGAAAAAGTGACGCAGTGAAATCTACAAGATTTCACTGAGTCACTTTTCAGAGGCCGCTGCGACAAAACCTTACGCCCGCTTGAAGCAGGCGTAAGGAGTGGCGCAGCACGTTAGGTATAGGCGGTCCCTGAACATTGCTGGAGTTGCGTCGCACTTGCGACAAGACTCCAGCAATGCGCCGCCCTTACGCCATCAGATGCGACACGCATCTGTCTATCCCTGCGCCACGGTGCACCGTGTTGTAAATGCGACACATCCGTGGTGGCGCAAGGGTAGAATTGCGTGTCGCATCAGTACTGGCGCATCCCTGCTAATATGCAGGGATGCGCCAGTCCTTGTAAATCTGCCCCTTAGTGAGAGCCAATCCCTTCATTTTTACCAAGACGTTCTCACCCAACTGAAGCACCATCACATCAGGACACTGAAAATGTTTTCTCAAACATTCCAGTTTAGACAACAACTCCACCCAATGCAAGCCCCCTTACCAAACAATTTCAACTGTATTTTTAAATCATTAAAGACCAATTGTTTGCTGAACTTCTGGGAATCTGTCTGCCTTTGGGCCTATTTCACAAATGAGTGCCCACAAATCGATGCCTTGATATGCTCCCGGGAACGCCCCACAATGCAACCTATAACATTAAACTGTCCTTACAAAGTCAGACTCCACCTCATGTACCGCTTGTAGCACTCAGACTTCCACCTGCTCACTTTCTGAATTTCATGTCTCTGCCAGCCATGCATCTCAGCCTCTGTTGCCATCCCTATTCTGAAAGAGTGAGTACCAAATACCCCACTCTGAATACCCAGTAAAAGCATCTCCTTCCTCAACACTCCAAGCATCTGTGATGTTAGCACACTACCCCCTGTTAGATGATGAGTGTTTCCCATCTGTGAATTTCAGCCACCACCGCACCAGACACATCCTCTCACATCTTTTCTGATCTGTCTTTGATCATGGCAACCATACCGACTACCCCCTGAAACACCCTCACATTGACTACCTGCATACCCTCCTTCTTCTTAGTTGCAATCAACTCACCCACGCGAAAGGCCAGAAAAAACAACCATACCATTACCACAGAAAACAACTCGTGCCCTTCTTTTCTGCCCCCTGACAAATCTGAGAAAGCACTTCTACCAGTCTTTTTAATAACAGCAAAGTCAATGGCATCCTAATCCATTCCCTTGGCCCACATTCCCTGGCCCAAACTTCTAACATTCACCTCACCAATTCACCTGCCAACGGTTTGTAACCATAGTAAAACTTACCACTAGAAGCCAACCCAGACAGCTTACCCACAATCGTCACTGCTGACAAACTTCTTTCAATCTGAATCATGATAAATTTCAGCATGTCTGCCTGTCACAATTCCTCTCCATCCTCCATTGTCCTCCTGTGATCATCAGATGCCATGAATTCTAGCCAAACCTGACTGTATGTGCGTCATGTGGACTCCGCCAAAGAACCTCTGCCCAGTTGCATCATATGCTCTCTCCAACGGTCCATAGATGCTCCAGTATGGGAGGCCCCATCTCGTCCACCAAGGCTCTAGCCCACAGAATCTCTGCCACTGGGAAAGAGATAGAGCATCCGCAATGCTATTATCAACAGCGGTAAATGCCGTGCTCTAAAGATGACATTCAACTGCAAACATTCCAGCACAAAAACTCTCAGCAATTTGAGAACGTGAATGCCTCTTGCTGACTGTCTATTCACTATGTCAACCACTGCCTAACTGTCTACATGAAAAAGTACCTTCTTATTGAAAAATTTGGGACCCCACATGAAAAGGACTCCAGGAATGCGACACTGCGGCCACCACCTTTCCAATTATCCAGCCACTCCTCTGCACACCAATGCCCTTGCCAAAACACACCAAAACCTGTTCTGTCTGCAGCATCTGAAAAAAGCTGCAGAGACCATTCTGCTTCTTCTCCCATCCCTTTTCAAAGGGATACTCTGAAACCATCTCAAAAAAGTCTGCCAAATCCTCAGATCAGCTTTTGCTCCTGCCTTCAATTGAATTCTGTGGTGTGGAAGGGAAGCCCCCGACAGAGCCAATCTTAATCCCCTACAAAAAGTGAGCCCTGTCTTGACCACTCTGCAAGCAAAATGAAGGTGACCGAGACATACCTGATTCTCCTTCACCTGCGCCTTGTCCTTCACCAGCATCTTATTCGACAAACACAACAATTATTCTTTTATGTCCATGGGCAGTCTTCCCTCAATTTTGACCGAATCCAGCTCCACCCTAAGAAAGGTCAAAACCTCCCCTGCCTGCAAGTCTTTTCTGGTGCCAGCAGGACCGCTAGATCCCGTAGCAACTCCTGAAATTTCTGAAACAACTCCTCACACTCTGAGGAATAGTAGGCGCCCACAATGAATCGTACAAGTAGTGCTTCATCTTGTGGGAACGCATAACCATGTTAAACAACTAATGTAAAATAGTACTGAAGGTTTCAAACAGAGAAGAAGAAACTGAAAAGCCCATTGACGACGTCTTGCTAGCAGATATGTATCCAGCAAACTGTATCCCCAGTAGCTCAAAGTTGACCAGATGAACTGGCAGCAATCTGAATCAAACAATGATACCAGCATGGTGAGCACCTACACAGCGAGTGGTCACATTTTGCCACTAAGGCACCAAGCCCTTCTTCATTGAGCAATGAGATTGCTGAATCCACTGACTCATAGTGCACCATACTTCTCTCCCCCAGGACTAAGTCATTAACTGAATGGCCTTCAGGCCAGGACAAATGTTGAATCATCCGGAATTCTCTTGTCTCTTTTATTTAGGGACAACTCCAATAGGGGATATAATCAAATGTAGCAGCAGCCAATCAATAAAAGGACTGCCAATCCTTTGTTCAAGCACTCCTTTCATCATTTTTTGCCCCAGGACCGAAGTCAAATTCTCATTCCAGCGACTTTCTCTTGGACCTTCGCAGCCCAACCTGAAACTATTGTCAAAACCATCCAACAAGAATTCTGCATTACCTAGCCTCCCTCTCTGGGTCAACCAAAACCTCAACTGGTCACTCTTAACTAGGGTACAAGCCTTTTCACATGTGAATCTGACCTGCCCTCCCTCTGCCTGTCACTTTTGGGCTGACACTGACTCCCTTGTCCACCCATTTACCCCAAACCTCTCTGTGAGTCACATTGCAAGACCAGATGTTTTCCACTGCATTGAGAGCATTCATTCCTAAAACAACAGTATTTCCTGTTGCATGTTCCTTTGTTATATGCCCAAAATGCACCTGTATTGTTTGCCTGTCCTTGCACCCCTAACCTCACCCCTCCTTGGGTGGGACAGTCACAAAAGGGCTTACAAATCACTGACCACAAACTTGCTGTGTATGTCCTAGGTGCTGGCCGTGTAACATCATTGTTTGCAGAAACAATTAATTGTCTAACTGTCCCCATACACCATTGGCATCATCTGCTACTCTGGCTTTAAATTCCTCATCATAGCTCACCCATGCCCAACCCCCGAAGGTGATCTGGGTCTTCCTCACTACATCTGGATACTTGGACAATGCCACAAATCACTCAGGAAATCTCTCGCAGTATAGACTAGTGCATATCAGGAAAGCAGATGTCCAGTTTTCTCTATTAACTGGCATTCTCGGCTGCCAATACAACTCATATTCTTCTTCTTACAACCCTTCCTTGGCCCTTACCTTTCTGTGTAATAACTTGAACATCTCTAAGTAATCCCCTTTCCAAATTTGCTCCTTAGTGGATGCCGTGAGATGTGCTAAAAGGGACTTGGTAATCCCCATATATGGACGTCTTTTATGCTTAACATCCTTACTCTCTTTGGCCCATCCTCATCCTTTACCAGATAAGTAGTGTCCCCCAAGTCAGATCCTGTCGCCTTTTCAATTGTCTTCCCCTTTTTACCACTAGGCTCTTCCCCAGCCCCTTAATCCTGGACGTACTTATCTTTACCAGGCGCACCCATGATTTATCCCCACCTCCCCCAACGCTCAACCCCACTGATTGAGAAGGCTTTGTAAAGCGCACCCCGGCTTCCATACCTGGCTTACCTAACTAATTGCACTTACCAGAGCCTGTTATACATCAGAAGGCTTGTGAGTCACCATGTAAACTGACAGCTATATAAATTCAGTGTTGTACATGATTGTGGTCAGCTGTGGTCACAGAGAGGATTCATGACCTCCGCAGGCTCACTGATCAAGAATGGGCTGTATGTCTTCAACTTATTGGAAGCCCTTCAATTGTCAAAAGAAATTGCTGCAGTAAAGTGTGCTGCACACAAGAGTGGCAGTGACTTTTTTTTTTTACTAGAGGTAACCACTATGCGGATGAGATCGCTCAATATTGTGCTCTTGAGTCTAGCACATTCCACAAGGATGAGTCATGCACTGCTGTGGCAGAAATTGTACCAAACATGCTATTGAGCACTGTACAGAATTTCAGTGAGCTGTGGGAATTGCAGCACACTGGCCCATAGATTAAGAAGGCCAAATGGGAAAGGTTGGGATGTGTGAAGGATACCAGTGACATTTGGGTATACAGTAATGGAAAGCCTATGCTTCCACATTTATGGGCCAAGACGTGGGAAGAGACAGGATGGTATTGACATTTAGACAGTTCTGTCACAATCCACACTTTTGTACAATGGCAGAAAATCTGTGCAAGTGCTGTGCAATTTGCCAAAACAAAAAGTGGGCAAACAGGTTGTAGTGACCATGAGTCATATAGGGTGGTCTGATGGTCACTTTAACAATCTCTGGATCAACTTTGTGGAAATGCCCAAATGTAATTAATTCTGGTATATCCTTGTGATTGTATGCATGTTTTCCCGTTGGGTAGAGGCATATCCTACCAGAAGGTGTGACAGTCTGACATTTGTCAAACTACTATTGCATTAATTGCTACAGTGTTTTGGGATGCCAGTTCGCAGATCCATGCGTTGACTTGGACTCAGAGAAGGTAAAACCTTCAACAGGATGAACATGGTACCTTTATCTGATCTGCACTCCATCGCAGGTTGCCTGAACTTGTGAATTTAATCCAGTACAGCATGGCCACATCACCACAACGGCGCTTTGTACTTTTTGGTGCTATTTTCAGTAGAAATTTTAAAAACACATAACTCCTGTTCTACTGGTTGGGTTTTTGCTGTTTTGGTGTCATTTTATGTATTGAAATTTAGTCTGTTTTCCTAAATTGGTTAGGGATTTTTTCTGGTGTTGTCTTTTCACTTTATTACTGGTTAAGTACTGCATAAATAATTTACACATTGCCTCTGCTTTTGTGCCAAGCAACCAGAGGGTTAAGCACAGCTTTATTTAGTGACTTTTGTGATTGATGCTGACAACGACTGTGTTTATTTCTTGAGTGAGGCTCTCACCCCTTTAAACTTATAACCCAATTTCTTACAGTCCATTTACTCACTCTGAATATGATCCAACTGCAATACTATATTTGTATTATAACTTTTCTCTTTCAGCTGCTGAACCTCTTCCTCCTGAATGTCTCTTTCACCATGAATTGCACAATTCAGCATATCATTTGACTCACAATCCCTCGTCAGACACCTGTAATATGATTGACACATTCTTTTTTAGTAAGATTTTGAAGATCTTAGATTTCCTACGCAATAGCAGCACCTCTCCGATGGATCTTGAGAGGGTTCCCTCCACAGTGCTGTTGACTATTCTTGTGCTTGTTTTTTCAGCCATAGATGCTGCTAGTTTTTTTTTTGCTGGTTCATGACAGTAAGGCTGCAGGCTCTCCTGGTGATTCTTTCCCTCTTTTGCTGTATATATACTTTGCACTCTTTTATAAAGACTAGCTGAGATATAATATTAATGTGTCCCTACTGACTAGAGTTGTCACGGAAACCTTGAAACAAGCATGTGTTGCCTCTTCTGAAGAAACCCACTCTAGATCCAGATAATCTTGCAAAGTATTGCCCCATTTCACATCTGCCTTACCTGGCCAAGTTTCTAGAGATGGATGTCTATTTGCAGACAGCTGAGTATATTTATACTAACCATATTCCTCATCCTCGCCAGATGGCTTTCTGACCTGGCCGCACATAGAGCTTACAGTTCTTTCCAGGGCAAAACCGGTCCTAGGTTGCTTGTGTTCCAGTTCAGGGAAGACGTGGCCTGGCAGTTCAGGCTGCACTGTTCCCGTGAGGGGCTGGATCAAGACTGATTTAGATATGGCTGGGTGCAAGCTGAGGTGGCATGGTGGGCAAGAAACAATGGATCGGGATGCGGCCCCAAGCAATTGCCAGAGACTGAGTTTAATTCAAGCATTCCATCCATAACCATGTTGTTTTTGTACAATTCTTTCAGTAGCAGACAAACAGTGCTGTTGTTCAGATTCTGATATTCCAACTGCTCTTATATTTTTGGATTTATCTGCAACATTTAAAACTATAAACTGCTCTATTTGTTTATTGAGATTGAAAGAATTTGGGATTGTCAGGCATGCTTTGGCCTGGTTTTTTGATTTCCTTTCCAACCGGTCATATGGAATTGGTCTTTCCTCTTTTACTTCTTCCTCCATCCTTGTTTGTTTGGTGTTCTTCAGGGCTTGGTTAGCTCTTCATTATTTTTCAAATGAAATATGACATCTATCTCACTGAAATCTTTGGTTTTGGAGTATTTTTATATTCTGATGATGCTCAGGTTACTTTTTGGATTAAAGGCAATGAACATCACTCTGCCATCCAGATAGAGAGTTGCATCGCCGAGATTCATCACTGGGGGGGTGGGGCACACACAATGCAGCACAGCAAGGGGACGTTGTGCAATGCGTTATGTGAAAGGAAGAGAGCAGAAATACTCCATATTTACAAAGATATGGAGCACTTCTTCACTCTTTTGCACTGGCTTGCTGTCTGCTGCGTAGCGCCAACACAGGCACCCTTGTCCTACAATGCAAGGGAGCCTGCACTATGGCAGGATTGTTTTTATGCAGGAAAGGACAAAAACAATCCAAAGAGGCATTTTCTTCTTTCTATGTGTGATGCAGAATGCATCATGTTTGGAAAGAGGAAATAACAGGGAGAAAAAAGCTTGCTCTCCTTGTTACGAGGTCATCTGGGCGGCATAACGATTTGGTCTATAAACTTTTGTAAATCTGGAACTGTATCAAATGCATGGGTGGATGCACAGGACCACCCATGCTCCACCCATGGAACGCCTCCCAGCTCAAAATATAACACAACTCAAGCAGCTGTGTTGCATAACATTTCTCTACAAACCCACACAAGACAGCACAAATCACCCCTAGAGTGGATTTGTAAATCTGAAATAAGAAATTGCCCTACATTGCGTCACCTTTGTAACGCAAGGACCATGCACTCCTTAACAAACCTGGTCCTTGATATCTGTGAATGAGCTTAAGCTGAATAGGGAGAAGACCAACATTTTCTCTCTACATTCCAACATCTAATTGGGATCTGCCTTTTCTACTCTCACATCCGGAGGTCCTCAACCTGCTCCATTGCCTACTGTAAAAAATGTGAGCATTACATTCACTAGTTTAATGACTTTATTGGACCAAATGTCATCACTGACAAAGTCCTGCTTTTCTGAACTCCATTCTCTGAAGAGTATTCTCTATCTTTTTACGGTACCACAGAACGTTCAGATTATCATTGCCTTTATTTAATTGTGCTTGGACCATTGCAAGCCACCTGGCACTGGCTCCCCATGAAGCAGCAAACATTGTTTAAATGCAGATGTCTGGTGCACACCCCACAATGTTCCCCATTGTTTACCAGATACTGGTACAGTCCTAATCATTTTTTGAGATCCTCTAATTAACTATTACTGCATGTGCCTAAGGCCTACTCCTGACTGTTATTGATAGAGCCTTTTCTGAAGCAGCAGCTAAGCACTGGAATGCTCTGCATGTATCATTCGGCCTGAGCCTAACCTGTAGATATTTTGAAAAACTTTCCTCTTCCCTAAATGTTTTCAAGTAGTACTTTGAATCTGTTGCTTTTTTGTGTGTGTGTCTCTCACCATTAGGCCCTGTCCAGTGCCAATAAAACCTGCTTGGGTGAATGCTGCACTATACAAAATTCAAAAATGAAATGAAAAAAGAATAACTTGGGTCAAGGGAGGCCTAAGCTGTTAAGGGTAAACAAACCACATTTTCCTAAGAGGTGTGGAATCACCTCTCTTAAACATATATAAAATGTTCAACATTTGCAGCACAGGTGTTAAAATGAGTAGTGAGTGGTTTGCCCTTAAGAACATATTTGCATCTGTCCTGAATCAAACCCTGAACTGTGACAAGGATGACGGCAGCTGTAACTTAAACAAGGGGCAGCTGCAGGGTTGGAGAGGTATCGAAAACATCTCTGCTGCTGACATTTGGTGATCACTTTTGGTGAAAGCTGCACAGTTATTTCTCATTTCTTCAAGTGGTCTGAAAAGAAGTCACAAAATGGAGCCTGCAATTAACACTTTCTTTGTGATTCTCTGTCATTAGTGAATTTGAATGGAATATTCATTAAAGGCTTCATTGTGGTAGTTAATGTTCTAAACCTGGCTAAAGGCAGATCCCTGAACACTTGTGATCTGATCTTAGTTGTACACGCGATCGCATGCTTTTGTTTTCACTGTATACAGGTAGGAAACATCTCTGTCTCTGTGTTATCAAAGGAGATTTTTGATATAAGTTCCACGAATCCCGTCATAATTCTACTTCTAATATGGACCAGCCTCTCAAGGTGTTGGCTTGCTTCTTGCCTCTGTGTCTTCTACTGCGTGAAAATTGTGGACTTCAATCACCGCCTCTTCTTCCGGTTAAAACTGAGAATTTCTAAGGACATGCCTTGGGTGCTTCTACTTTTAGTGGTAGGTTCTCTGAATTTTGTTTTAGCCTTATACTGGGACTTATACGGCGATTCCAATTGGTATTCATCAGCCAATCTTACAGCTAACGCTACTCTCATCGGTGGTGAAAAGACATTTAAACTTTCTAGCATATTAGAAAATGTTTTTGGATTCTGCTTGCCTCTTCTTCTTGAAATTACTTCCATCACACTCATCCTTACGTCCCTCTGCAGACAGGTTCGGCAGATGAAGGAGAACGCATCGACATTCTGTCAACCACGCCTGGATTCTCATTTTGGTGCAGTCAAAATGGTGGAATCTCTCCTATTAGTCTGTACATTTTTACTGGCTGAATGTGTTGCACTATCTTTACCCATTAAGTGGGCAGATTGTGTTTTGCAGATCTCGACTGCCCTTTCTGCCCCTGCACAATCCATCATCTTGATTCAAAGAAACAGTAAATTGAAGCAAGCTATGACTAACATTTTCACACCTCAGAGGCAGTGAAGGGATGGTCACAAGTAAATATTTCTGAGACATACTTTATGTCCTGGGTTCCATACCACTTCCAAACTTACCTTCAATTACGGAACAAATATTTTATTCTTTTCTTTTTTTTAATGCAATACTTGATAAATTGTGGTGATTTTCCAATTGAATCAATTTAGAATGTTACCCCGAAACCAGTCCCAGGATGCTTGTTTCCGGTCCAGGGAAGATATGGCTTGGCAGTTCGGGCTGGACTGTTCCCATGAGGCACAGGGTCAAGACTGATTTGCCTATAGCTGTGTCTGAACTGTGGTGGCAAAGTGAGCTAAAGAACGATGATGGATTCAACGCAGATCTGTGACTGGGGGTGAGTGTCTGAAACGTTTCAGCGCTCCGTCCATCATCTCCTTGTGTTTGCTTTCAATTTGGACTCTGAACATCAGCCAGCAACTGCAATTCAAAACAGATTGTTTTAATTAATGGAGAAAAGTACCAGCTCTCTTTGATTGACAATACCATTGCTTCTCAGCAGACTGCATTACTAATGGAAAGTAGGAGCACCTCTCAGCAGGCCTGATATAGTATCAATGGACAGTACTAGCACTTCTCTTCAGGACTTCTGCACCAGTAAGGGAGACTAGCATCACCTCTTCGCAGAGCTTCTATACCTACACACCTATAATGGACACAAGCAACACTTCACAGCAGGGTGGATTGGCTAGTAAGTGGTAGTACTAGAAATTCTCAGATAGTCTGCTACATATTACAAAACATTACCAAAACTTCTCATGAAGGTCCATACAAATAATACATTGTTCCATGACTTCTCAGCATGTTGATTATACATCTGATGGACTCCATCAAAACTTCTCAGCAGAGCCTATACTCTAGGAATGCATAGGAGCAACAATTGTTATTAGAGAGTGTATGGTAGTACTGCATAGTATCAGTACTTCTAAGCATGGTTGGTATCCATTTACTGAACAGTACATGCACATCTCAGCCAGCAGGTGGATATTGTGTTACTAGATAATTTAATCTAACCCCCAATTTAACATGTGGAAATACCACAGTTCCAATTCACGAAATGTACAATATTTGAACAATAGCACCCTTTGTAAAACTAACTGCTTTTGTTCATGTTTAAAATACTTTTTTTGAAGCATCAGAGCACAAAAAGTGGAAACACCCCTCTTTCACTGTAGTCGCACTTGTGAGGCTGGTGCAATGTCCTAATTTGTAATTCCACTATTGCTCTGGCTACCTTAATACATTCCACCTAAATTTAGGATGAGCCTGGGTTGCTGGACAGTATCATCCACAGCACAAGGTTCACTTTGCTACTGATTTATAGCTGGAATCAATAGCGAATCTGGAGAATTGACATCTCCATGACAAATGGTCTGCTTCCTTGACATTGTCTTACTGTCTACCAGACCCATAGGCCAAGCTGTGTATGAAGGTGGGCTGCTGCTGCAAAGGCTAGATTTAGGCCCTCCCACTGTGCAGAGTGCTGGCAGTCTACATTATCATCAGGTGCCAACTGCCCTTGTTGTGTCATGCACCCTGCACCAGACACATCTGAGATGCTTCCAGCATAACTGAACTTCAGCCTGTCGTGTCCTTGCACCTAGAAGGGTTTTATGGTGCCTTTGAATACAATGCTAGCACTGCCTGTCTTCCATCTGATGAATTCTGAGTGTCCTATTTTTTTTAATACCTTTTTTAGTTGTACTCTGAAAGTGTGTGCAGATGTTGATGGGAATCCTGTGAGATAAGGGCTGGTGCCACAATTATATTAAAGAGGGATATATTACCAATTTTAGTTTTACTTTCAAACTAGGTGGGGACAGTGAGGGGCACAAGGTAAAATAATGACAGGCTCAATATTAATTAAAATGTGGCGTTTTTTCACAAAAATGTAAATAATCATTTACTCCACATAGGCTTGGCCTCTGTAGAGTAATTGCTTCAAAGTGTTTTGACATTTTCAAAGTTCTACCAGCAACATGCGTTCAATCTAAGATATGCTTTCAGTGTATGTTGTAAAACAAATTATGTCTGAAAAGCACAGCATTTGAAAGAATAAAACCACATGAAAGCTCCTAGTCTTATCCTTTTCGATCTACTTTCAACATGGATGAAACATTAGACGCCATGAATTTTAGAAGGGAAATTGTGAATATCTTTAGATACGGATTCATCTGTATGAGAATAGATTTAGAAAGCTGGACTTGGTGAAAGTAATATAAATGGAGGAATAATAATAGACTTATTTTAATGTGATTATGTATTTTTCTATGCGTGATTGTGGAAAATTGGTAATTGTTTTAGAGAAAGAGGAATAAAAAGTAATTAAAAAGAATTGATTAAAAACCCTGATATTTCTTATTGGGGAGATTGCTTTGGGAGTGGATTTACTTTTTCTTAATCTAAAGAGGACTTACTACATTGAACACCCGCAGATCATAGTTTAAACGACAGATCATCACAACTTGACCGGACAGGGCTCACTTGGATTTGAATTTGTCGACTGTGCTATTTTCGGCGGTATTAGCAGATTTCTGTCTCCCTTGAGTTGTCTGCACCCTAGTAGCACTGCAGATGGACCAACTGCTCCAGAATGTTTCACTTGTATTGGCATCAGGTTCGCCTTTGCAAGTGTGCTCTCGATGCAGACCACCCCTGCCTTGATACATGTCATGAGTTCTAGTGTTTGCATGTTCCGTGGCACCTCTAAGGTGCTGGGGAAGCTGTCCAGCACTGCAAATCTCATTTAAATTTGACTAGCATCTAATCTGCAAATCGTACACTGCTATTTCGGTACTGCTGAAGCAGCAACCATTTTGACATCAGTGTCCTGTTTGACTTTATATATGACTATAACTATCCACTGCTGTTTAAACAACTCATAAAACTACTTCTTTCAAACAAAATCCTTACAAAGTTCTGCTCCACTGGTCACAACATCCCATTACTATATGCAAGGATACATACTGAGTCTCACAATTGAGGTCTCTGTATAGTAGACATTTTGAAATTCAAGTCAAATTCGCCAAATCCTTTGTGTGCAGGTCTGGGTGGACCCTAACCTAAAACATCCAAAGAGATTCTGCTTTTATGGATTCATGGTTAACCAGCACCAAGGCTAGGGCCCAGATCTACAAAAGGGTCAAACAATGCACCCCAGCAACCAAAGACGCTGTGGTGCATTACTTGAGAGGAAGAGAGCAGGAAAGCCTCATATCTGCTGAGATATGGCCCCAACCAGCTCTCTCCCACAGTGCAAAGGTGTCTGCGTTATGTCTAACATAGTTTTTGTACTAGAAGGTTAGCCTTCCAGTACAAAATACTATGCTTAGACTAGCTTAAAAAAAATTACCACTTTGAATGTGTGCTGTACAGTGCAGCACACATGAAGTAGGAAAAATTAAAGCATTTCCCATGTTTGCACCTGCTTCAAGGTGGCGTTATTTTGTTCGTGCAAAACCCTGCCTGCTGTTGCATCAAAAACCATGGTTGGTTGCATGGGAATGCCAATGTGCCACCTATGGAACACCCACTTGATGCAGAGTCAGGCAAAGCAGCACTTTACACTTCTTTGTGTTACTTTGAGGCAACTTTCCAGTGCAAAACGAGTTTTGTCCTGGTAGGTAAAACCATATAACACATTTGGCACATTTGTGTCACTTTTGTGACGCCAACCCAGTGCAAAATGTTTGTAAGTCTGTGCCTATACATCCCTCACATCTATCAGCAAAAAGACATCACTAACAGTTTAGCCTGTGGCTCCCAGTACTTAGTCCACCCTGTCTATTAAGAACATGTTTCCCACCTGATAATTCCCTTCTCCAATGTACTTCTTTGTCTTTTGTTTGTAGCAGCATTTGGAGCAGTCTCCTCCAATTCTTCTGTGAGTTTCTATCCATGGCCATGTATAATTTATCTGCCCGAGCCCACTCCGGTTTCTCATTTATCTTGCTATCTAACCTAGGTCTCTGCAAACGTCTGCAGCATGATTCCCATGAGTCATCGAATCAAACACTGCAGGCACTTTCTAGGTTCCATAGAAACTACTATACACAACACTTTCTGAAGTCGAAGCACTATTTCAAGTCATGAAACTCTGTAAGTCACTACATTGCCAAGTCAACTCTTCTGCCTTACATCTAATACGTCTAAATGTACATTCAAGTTTTATCCTACTATGAATTTTAGCGGTTTGACAAGTTCTGTAAAAATAATTACATTGCCTTAGTTAAAATCTAGGACTGCTGGACAGTTATTTAAGGTGTTATGCACTTTCTTCCATCCTGCATCAATCAGGGGTTTGAAGGGCCAGGCTGGGGAACCCAAGCAACCCTGGTGAAATGCTCAAAGCAGGCCCACCCCTTTTCTCCTCCTTGCATAATCTCTCTCTTTTTAATTCATCCATTCTCTCTTTGGGATTTTTCTTGCGTCATGTTTCCACTTTATTAGTGTTTGTGTGTTGCATAAATACTTTACACATTGCCTCTAAGTTAAGCCTGACTGAGATTTCTGTACCATGCTACCAGAGGCTTAAGCATAGGTTAATTTATTGAATTTTGTGTTTCACGCTGACAAGGATTGTGGTTGTTGCCTGAATAGGGTCTGCAAACCCCATCCCATCAACCAATAACCCAATTTCTTACAGAAAGTATCTGCATCAGGTGCGGATATTACTTTATGTTATCTGAAAATGATAATCATGTGTCTCTAGTCTTTAATTTGAGATGGTGGTTGCATGGGGGTCCCACCAGAACCCATTTTTCAGGGACCAGCGCTTATTGTTCCTGAACAGATTTTAAGCCAGTGTAAAAGAGAAACACAAAAAGGGGTAAAGAAGGAGGAAGAGAAAGATGGAGAATCAGTGACAAATTGAGAAATCAGGCATGAAAAAGAACCTACATGAATGACATTAAGAGGCAGGGAGTGTCTGGTTGTCAATTGAAGAGGCATGAAGTGGATTAAAGATTATGCAGGCTTGGCATTCAGCATCCCAATCTTCAATAGCTCCATCTGCATTCGCCTGAAATAAGCTTTGTCCACCAGCACTTATTTTTTTTACACATTAAGCACTGCAGCTTCTTACAGTGTTCTTGACCATATCATATAATACAAACACCGTACTGCCTGGTCTTTAAACTATAGTAAGTGTGCAGTATGGCTGTGCCTCTGTAAGCAGGATCTTACCAAACATGAGAAATTTACTCTTAGAAAACAGGCCAAAGATTTTCAACGTCCTCTGCCCCTCTACATACATCTGGAAATTCTTTCACATTTTGCAGAGAGAAGGTGGTGCTAATAACAGAATCTCCTGCGCATATGGCCTTTTCTTAAACATTCTTTTAATTGTCCACTGACTCTACCATGACCCAAAGCAAGTAAGGGGCATCCATCAACTGGTGCTATAAAGAGGCCGTCCAGTTCCTCAACTTTCTCCTAGTGTGTTTCCTGTGTGCAGCATCCCACTATATGCTGTAGCAGTAAGGCTTTATATTATGCCACAAAGTCATAGAGGCCCAAGCCTCCTGTATCATAAGGGAGCTTTAAAACTTAACTCTGACAATTTCAATACAATATTATTTAATGGGTTACTGACTCGCAAAATAGGTTTGGTATATGCTACTATCCATTTTAGCGGTCGCAAATGGGCCAATTTTCCATTTGCGACCACTAAAAACGGTTGTACATCTGGCCTAAGGTGCTGAAAAGGTAATTGATCCTGCCACATTTTGCCACCCACATACCCTTGATCAGTAGCTGATCCAGTTCCTTCAAGAGTGTTGCAGGTAAAACACATATTGAACCCAGGAGGGCCTGGCGACGGAAACACTCCTCACTCCTGGGGTGCATGACTCACAATAGTCTCATATATGAGCAATGCTAAAAAGATACTCTGCAGCAAAATGAATAATGACCTTGTTATAATTATGACAGTGTTTTTATATTCATCCAGTCCTCAGTGTTCAATTGTCATGTGTGTTAGAGACTGACGTCAATAGTGCATAATAAAAGATATGATTTGATAACCTCCCCGAATTTAAGATAGTATTCTGATGAAGGATAATTCCACACAGGTCGGTGTGTAACAGGCAACTTATCTTTTTTAGGAGTCTGCCAGGCAGGGCTTTACTTAAAACTTTAGGGCTACATTTATGACCAACGTGGTGCAAGAGCGACGCAAACCTTAAGACAGATTTTTAAAGCCACTTTGCGTGGTTCTAAAGATCTGGAGTCCTGCAATGCAGCGCAAATCATCACTCTACCCTGGGAAGGCGCTCCATGGGCGTTGCACGGGTGTTCCTATGCAACTCCCATGGTTTTTTATGCAGTCCCAAATTTACAAGAACTGGTATACCTGGGAATGTGCCAAAATCTTACACCTTCCCAGGGGCAGCGTAACAAGGAGAAATATCACTATGTCTCCTAGTTTCTACTTCTTTCTATGTGTGCGCACACATAGATAGAGGGATATGCCTCCCAGGATTGTTTTTGTGCAGGAAGGTGCGTCTTCTTCCTTAAAAAGCAATCCTGCATGCAATGCAGGCACCCTTGCACAATGGTACAAGGGTGCCTACGTTGGCGATAGGCAGCCATAAGGGCACTAGTGCAGGGAAAAGGACAGGAATTCACAGTATTTCCTTAAATACAGCACATTCCTGCCCTTTCCCTGTCATGCAGGTGAGTGCTGCATGACTTGGCCATAAACATGGCCCTTGATGTCCAAGTTCAACAAAGACAGCATGATTACAACTAACCAGATCTGGCTGTTTTAGGGACATTAGTGTCACATAGTGACACTCAAAATCATTGCTTCTGTGGCCTCTTCACATACTTCCAGGAGTCTACCCACCACTAACTCTAAGACAGTTGAATATTAGCAGTTCCATCACTGACTAGTGTGTTGACCCTGTTCACATGGCATTTGGCCACCAAGTACATCTTCCTTCTTCGTTGGGGCCTCAAGATTTCCCCTTTATGCAGGGGTGAGCTTGAGCAAATCTATTGAGACTAATATATTATCTATGTTGGGACAGGCAGTCACGGCAGTGCCCATAAGTGCTTAGTCAGCAAATAATTTATTTACCCTATATGTGAAATTTACTGCCAGTATAGTTACCGTTTCAGCCATACCAGCAGCCTTGACAACTTATGTTATGTTATGCAGATTTGTAGAGCGCAATATCCCCCTGGAGGGTATCCTGGTGCTGAGCAGATGTGAACCCAGCCAAGCCTAGGGCCTAGGGGGATTACTTAAAAAGCCAGGTTGAGCTTCTTGCAGGATTCAAGAAGTGAGGAGGAGAATCTTATGTGTTGTGGCAGGTCGTTCAACACTTTAATGACGAAGTAGGAGAAGGCTTGACTGCAAGATTTGGTTTTCCATGTGTGTGGGATGTTTGCAAGTAGGAGCACAGATGAGCAGAGATGTCTGGAAGAATCGGGTAAGCAGATGCGATTGTTGAGATATGCCGGGCCATTGTTATCTAATGGCTTGATAGTGTGGTTGAGGAGTTTTGATTGTGTCATTTGTGTAGGGGGAGCAAGTGGAGCTCCTTCAGGTGTGGTGTGATGCGAGTGCGGCATCGGAGGTTGAGAGGGATTTTGACCACCAAGTTCTGAATGGTCTGTAGCCTTCTGGAGGGATTTATGTTGATCCCGGCATATAGGGTATTCCCATTGTCCTGCTTGCTTGTGACCAGGGTGTGCATGATTGGGGAGCCATTTGAAAATCTTCCTCAGCATCTTCAAGGTATGGGAGCATGAGGTGTGTAGGAAGCTGGCTCTATATAGTGCACCACATTGAGGTACACTGTGCAGAGAGTCCAGGTGACCCTTACTGGTCTACAGGGGCTGTAATAATAATACCAAATGCTCTCTTTTGTGGTAGTGTGGGAGAGTAGTTTAGGCTTATCAGAGGATAGTGATAAGCATTTATTACACCCACACAGTCAGTAAGTGAGACACACACTCAGTAAAGAAAAGCAACACCAATTTATAAACATAACAGCTTTTTATAAATTTAGACACCAGAATCATCATACTCAGGAAAGTACTTTGCGAGTTATCACTTATTAAGTATAAAGAAATACATTTGTATTTGTAGCTTTGAAGCAGTAATGTTATGGTACGGGAAAGGAACATATACTGCATACGGTCACTTGTCAATTTCATACAGGACTGTTCCTCTGGACGTAAGGTAATTATGGGGCAAGGTCCAAGGCAGCACCAACAGGTCACCTCGGTCAGCTCTGTGGCGTCCATTTGCAGAGGTGCTTTTCAACGCCTGGTGCCCCATTTAAGTCAATGGGGAATGGTCCTATTAGAAAGAGGTTACAAGCAGGGACATGGGGAGGGCAGTCCAGCTGCACCAAAAGGAGGTTTCATGTCTAGAGGCTCTTTGGCACACAGAGCTGTGGGGCTTGTTTGCAGTGGGTCTTTGTCTGGAAGGGTAGCGCTGCTGAAGACTCTCCCAGTTCTAGTTTTCCTGCGGAAAGAGGCTGCAGGTAGCAACTGAGGACCAGTCTGGCCAAATTCAAGGATGGGCTTAGCTTTTGAGGGTCTCAGTACCCCATTTGCATTGTCACCCCCATCAGATCCGCGCTGTGGGGCTTGGGTGTAGGGGTGCTTTGAGGCGTCAGGTTGCGGTGGTCAGAGGCTCACTTTATGTCTCGGCGACTTGGTGAAGAGGGGAAACAGGGCAGCAGGGCCACTCTCAGTGCTGTCCTTGTGGATCCTGATGTCTCTTGATGGTAGGTCTGTCTTTGTACTTTTGGAGTCCTTATTGGACCACCAACAAGTCTCGGTTGCGGCAACTGCTCTGGTACCCAGGGCATTGGTGTTGAGCAGTTCCTGTGAGTCCTGGCCTCTCCAGACTTGGCAATGAGACTGATATTACCTTCTGGAGAATGAAGACCTTCTCCTGTCGCGCTGCTCCTTTGGTGGGACCGATGGCCAGCAACATGGTGGACTGGGCAGATGCTTTTTGGTGCCTGCAGGTGCAAGTAAGTAGCTCCTCTGCTCCACAGGAGACATTTTCCAGTTGTTGAGGTGCTGGGCAGTCCTCCAAGGGATTTGGGGAGGATGTCCAGCTCTTGGTGAAGTCAGCCCCAGCGATGGTCGAAGTACAAGCAGCCTGGCAGTGCTTTGCCCCAATCTTGGGTGCAGGTCTCAGGTCTTCAGTTTTCACTCTCTTGGGTCCTTCTTCTTTCTTCCTCATTTTCCAGTAGTCAAATCTGTTTTCATAGTGTCAGGAGGCCACTCCTCATACTCAATTTAGAGGCGTTAAGGCAGTGAAGGGTAGTAGCCACCGGGCTACTTACCCCTGGGGTCATTACACCCACTAAATGACTACTTCCCGAGGGGAGTGGCCATCACCCTGTCCCAGAGTTTCCAATTCCACCACACTCGCTGAGCCACTCTTGTAGATTGGTTGAATAATACTTCCTTGCCAGGATTCTGGAACCTGTTTTGTAGATACTACGGGGCATATTTACAAGAACTTAACATCGCTGTAGCGTCATTTTTTTGACATTACAGCATCTTTTTTTATCGCCGTATTTACAAATTGCCGCTAACTTCAGTTAGCAGCAATTTTCTAGCGTAACCGTGAATTTATCATTTGGGCACTTCTGTTAGCGTGACTTACCAAAAATAAGATGCAACATAGGCGTTCCCACATAAAAACTCCTGCAAAACACACAACGCGATATTTACAAGGATTAACTTGTATCTCGCAAAACCAAATAAACTGCCACTAAGTCCAATTAGAGGCAGTTTTTTAAGGCCCGAAAATAGCTGGTCTTAAAATTGGTGCAAACACTTGGGGCCACATATAAGATGTTTGGGTGCTGGACAGCACTGCAAGAAATATTGCTGCTTTGCCCTGCGCCAAAACAAAAGGTCAGGAATGCACCCCATCAATAAGATAGGGTGCATTCTTGGGCCCCATTCATGAAAAGTGTTGCATCACTGCGATAAAACAAAGATTAGATACTTTTAACTGCGCCCTCCTTGCGACACCATGAATGCGCCGTATTTACTGTATGGCGCTCCATTTTTCAATCAATGACAGATATGTCTGGAATCCTGACGTATCTGTTGGCACTAAAGTCTCGCATTGGTAAAATGACGCAACTCCAGCAATGTATGGGGCAAGCCTATCCCAATGGCACTGCGTCACCCTTACGCCTGCCATGAGGCAGGCGTAGGGCTTTGACGCAGTGGCGTCCTAGAATTGTTGCAGTGAAATCTGATATATTTCACTGCGCCACTCCTACGAGGATTTGTTGCGTGGGAATGCCCACCCTGCATACATCATACCTGACACAGGTATAATGTGGCGCAGGGCTTTTCAAGGTCACGCATATGACTAGATGCATCACTTTGTAAATATGGCGCAACGTGGTGCAAAATTCATGTTGCAAGTACGTCAAGAAAATGACGCACCAGCGGCATTAAACTGTTGCAAGGGGCTCATGAATAAGCCACCCCCGTCTTTTTCCCCTGCTGCCATGCGCCAATGCAGGCACTCTTGCACCATGGTGCAAGGGTGACTGTGTTGCGGAGTTGATTGGTGTTGTGCAGGAAGGGACACCTACCTGCACAATACCTATCAATCCAGGGTATTTCCTCTTTCTCTGGGTGCTGCAGAATGCTTGCACACATAGGAAAAGTGAAAAAAGAGGAGAAAAGAAAACATCTATCCATGTAGCACCTCTCAAACGCCATCCTTAGGGTGGTGTTAGATTATGATGCATTCAGAATGTGTACAGTTTCTCGTAAACCTGGGAATGCTTCAGATTCCATTGGTTTGGTGTGGGAACGCCCACAGCAACACCAATTGAACGCCCCTTTCACACTGTTTAGTGCATGAAAGGGGCACACATTTTCAAGGCTATGAAAAGCCACGTAAAGTGGCTTTACGTGGCCTTGTAAACATGCTGTGGCACATTGCGCCACTGGAACGTCAAACAAGTGACGTAGCAGCGTTGCAAGAGTGCCATCTTGGATAATAGAAGAACTCCTACAATTCATCCTTTAATTATTTATTTATTAGGCCTCATATATGACAAAGGCTTGAACACAGCTGTGGGAGGGGAAACTGGTATCTAGTATCTGAGCGCCGCATACCTCCATGCTCCCATCGTCCATTAAATGCCTTCTCCAACTGTTGGTCGAGGATGATTTTAGTAGTTACCTCCACCAATCCCCTCACCCTGTTGAACTTTGTCTTAATCCTTGAACTTAGTTGTAACAAGACCCAGATGTTATGTTGGCCCAACCCTCTTATGGTAGTTTAAATAAACAGATTAGTAGGGGGAAAGACCTTGAGGAAGATGTCCCACATTTTTTCTCTCTTGGTCGAGCCAGATTGGCAATCCAACCCTGCAACATGTCTAGAAAAACTTAGCCAACCCGAACAAGTAGGTGGAAGTTCAGAGACCCATTTTATACACATTTCCCTGCGTACAATAGCTATTAGTATGAACAGTAGGAAAGATCTAATTTTCCCCAAACCAGGTTTCTCTACATTCAATACCCCAAAAATGATTAAGGATAGGCTTACCTCAATGTTGGCCCCCAAAATTCTATTCAATGCTTCACCCACATCTTGCCAGAATACCTGGATGGCTGGACATTGCCAGAAGAGATGTGTGTCATCCACGCTCTCCAAGTCACACTTCGGGCAGCCTATTCTTTTGCTTCCTCCCATCTTCTCCAGTTTCTTGGGGGACCAGTAAGCCCTATATAATGTAAATAAATGGTTCCTCCTGAGTGATGCAGATTTTACTGACGACCATAATGTAGTAACCGATACTTGCCATATGTAGGAACATCTCAGCCTGGCATGTCCAGCTTCCAGATCTCTTCCGGAGATGTCAAGTGACCGTTGTCCCCTTGTACCAATGCCCGATACCATTTGGAAACCTCCTTTCTGTAATTCTGAGTGTTTTGTAGTTCCTTTTCGATTTCTGGTTCCAACCCCAAGTTCGACCGAGTTTGTGCCCAGCTTGCCAGCTGATAATACTTAAATCGGGACAACTTATAGTTTGAGGATTGAAATAAAGAGAGCCAGGGAGCCAAGACACCTTGCTCAGAAGGTTGACCCCACCTGACCAGTCCAGCATTTAGCAATGCGGTCAGCAAACTGTCCTTCAAGCATAGAGGGGTTCCTGGGGATCTCCAAATTGGTGCCATACTACTATAGTATGGGATTTCAAGTATTCTCCTGATTTGTTCCCAAGGTTTTGCATGCTGCAATCAGCATCTTAACTTTGATTTTTTGATTTTTATTTCGGGTGGCCAAATTTAAATAAGAAGTGATTTGCTTCTCCTGCTAAGTCTCTTATTAAGGCTCTGTACCATACTGGCATGTCGTGTACGTTCATCAGCAAACATCTAGCATTTTCTTTTTTTTACAAAGCCCAATAATAGAGCTGAAAATCAGGAAGTGCCATTCCACCCTCCATCTTTTTTTTCCTGAGTTTTTTCCAAGGAATTCTCACCGACTTACACCTCCGTATAAAACTGCTGAGTTGACCTTGTAGTTTTTTAAACCAGGCTTGTCTAAAGTGTACAGGAAGAGCTTTAAAAATGAAGGTACATTTTGGCAGGATCGTCATTTTGACTAAATTAGCCCTCCTAAAATCGAAATTGGAAGGGAAGCCCAACTTTGTAAGAGTCTTTTAGACTCCTGCATGAGTCGATTAAAATTAATGAAAGCCATTTTTTCCACATCCTTCATTACACGGATTCCTAAATATCTGATTTCTGTTTTGTTTAGGTGTTTGATATGTTCTGGGGGAGATCTATTCTATGTCATGGTCTCTGTTTTGTCTTCATTTACCAGGTAACCCGAGACTTTCCAGAAACTTTCTGTTATTTCCAAAATTACCGGCAGCGAGATCTCCAAATTGCTCGTATAAACTATCAAGTCATCAGCATACAAAGCCTCTTTTTTATACCAGTCCCAATACTGAAATGGAGGGATTCTTTGCTCCGCTCAAATTTTCCTCGCAAGAGGCTCAATATACAGATTAAACAATAGCGGTGAAAGAGGACAGCCCTGACGGATTCCCCTATATATCCGAAAACTTGAGGTTAATAGGCCGTTGACCAGTACTTTAGCTGTGGGGGCTGAGTATATACTTTGGATTGCTAAAAGAAAATTGCCACCCAAACCATTCAATTCCATTACTTCATTAAGGCAAGGCCAACTGACTTGCTCGAAGGCTTTGGCAGCATGTATCATTATGACCGATAAAGGAACCCCCATAACGGTAGCTACATCTATTGCGCACTCCAAATCCTGAGTTAAGTCTGAAAGCTGCCTTCCCTTCATAAAACCCTTCTGGTTTACATCTATAATCTCTCCCAATACCTTGTCCAACCTTTTCGCGAGAATCTTTTTATAAATTTAATAGTCTGCATTGAGCAAGGAAATTGGTCTATAAGACTCACTTTTTTTAGAATCTTTTTCTGGTTTAAGTATCAGGGTTATCACAGCCTCATTCCCAATAGTCGGGGGGGAGCATGATGGTTATATATACTATTCAATAATTTTCCGAGGAAGGAGGTGAGTTCTTCCTGCAAAACTTTGTATAGTTCATTGGGTAAGCTATCAAGACCCTAAGCTTTCCCATTTTTTAAAATTCTTAATGGTATTATCTATTTCTGAGATGGTGATCTCCTGATTAAGGGAAGCCTGCTGGTTTTTATCCAGACAGGGGAGTTTATCCCATAGCAACCACTCCCTTATTTCTGAATGTGAAACTGCTGTATCATCTGTATACAAATCTTGAAAAAAAAGCCAGAAAAGCCTCCCCAATTGTTTGATCTTCCATACATCTACCTTTAGTTGAATTGTTGAATACTTCCTTAATCTGATTTCTAACCTGATCTTGCCTCGCCTTCCAGGCTAACATCTTCCCACATCCTTCGCCATATTCGTAATTCGCCAGCTTGCTAGCCTCCCATCTCTTTTTCACAATCCCTTCCAAGTAGTCTGATAAAGTCTCCCTCGCCTCTCTCAGTTTATTTTCTAGCTGCTCATTTATGCTATACTGCATGTGTGATCTATTTACAATCCTATCCAGCATTTCCTTAATGGACAGCTCATATTCTTTTAATTTGGTTTTCCCTATCTTCCTTTTATATGCTGCGGCACTGATTAATCTCCCACGAATATAAGCTTTAAACACATCCCAAACAATATGTGGTGGTGCGGAATGTTCATTTTGATTAAAAAAACAGACTGTGTCAGCTTTTAGAGTTTTTATAATTTCTGGGTCACCTAAGAGCGTTCTATCTAGTGTCCATCTGATCTGTGATGGGGGGGCTTCTAGTGACATCTCTAATTTTACCGCAGCATGATCTGATAAGTGTGATGGTTGGTGTGCCACACTACTAGTGCTCTTATTAAGTTTCTGGTCTGTCAAAAAGATATCGATTCTAGAGGAGTGAGACCACTTTTTGTTCTGGAAGGTATACCCTCTCTCCTGTGCTGCTTTCAATCTCCAAATGTCTACCAGAGCTAAATTCTGTATCAACTTGTGTACATAGTTCCTCATTTTAGGTGAGTTCACTGCTGGTCTGACTGTGGATTTATCTAGCACTGGATCCAGCAGTGTGTTAAAATCTCTACCTATAATAATATGGTATTTTGTCATGAGAAGCTGTTGATATAATTATCTAAGTGGGGACGAATCATCAACATTTGGACCATAGTATCCCACGAAAGCATACCCTGTATTATTAATTTTGGCATAACTAATTAGCCATCTAGCCCCTGAATCTGCCGTAAAGCCCTCCACCCTAACTTGGGCCGAATTCTTATATAAAATTTCCACCCCTTTCACATCACAAGACTGATTAGTGCATACGAGATGGGTGATCCATTTGTTCCGCTTTAACACTCCCTGCCATTCTTCCCATTGTAAATGGGTTTCCTGTAAAATTATCACGTCATTGTCAGAGAGTTTAAGAAATTCTAAGATCCTTCTTTGTCTACTGTTTACCCTTAACCCATTCACGTTCCAAGAAAGAACCCTCAAGCTGTGAGCCATTTTTTCCTTATCGTATTGTGGTGTATGCAAATCCCTCCTCTTCCAACAGAGTTCTTATCCTTTGTACTAATTAGAACCATATTTTTGTTTTCCCCTAATGCTCCCCGCCCTGTGTTTCAATATAAGAAAAAGTGTGCATTTCTGTGACCCATCCCTCCTGCCCACCCTGGGGAACACTCCCTTTATCCAATCTGAGCATTCCCTCGTATCCTTTTGAGCTTTTAATCTCCGACCTCTAATTATGACTTTTTAATGAGTCCTTATGAGTCCTAATCTGATAAGATTTTCAACCTCGGGTGTCTCCTTTAAATTGTACATTTTGTTTCTCCACATTACTCTCAACATTGCCAGAAATTTCAATTGTGCTGTTGCACTTAAAGCCTTCAATTCCGTATATGTCGTCCAAGCTCCCACCGACGGGTTTGAGTTACCTTAGATATATCTGACCTTATAGTAAACGCCCATTCCTGCTTTTGGAACTCCTTTGCCCTAAGTGCAGCTGTAAGGATTAGTTCTTTTATGGAGTGAGTGCGGAAATTTATCAGTATCTTTCTTGGCTTCCTTTTGTCCAGAGTTCTTCTAAAGGGGTCGCGATGAACTCTCTGTATGTCCATTTCTAAATCTAACTCTGCTGCTTCCGAAATGTGTTCCTTGAGTAAATTAACTACAAAGTGGTTTATGCTCCCACCCTCTGTGCCCTCTGGAACATTCAGAAGTATTAAGTTGTTCCTTCTGGAATTATTTTCCAGAACTTCCAGTTTGTCTCTGAGTTCCTTTTCTCCTGCTTTTAGTGGTAGAATCTCCTTTTGATTAGTCCTTACTTCCTCTTGCAGAGACCCTAGGGAGACTTCCATGGTAAGCAGCCTTTCCTTAATATCCACCAGCCTTTCCTCTAAACCCTCGCATGCGCCTTGAATTTTAGCCTGATTACGCTCTGATACTGCAAATTTCTCCTTCATGTCATTTGATAAGGCGAGTAGGATGTGACTGATATCCACATTCCTAATTTCAGTTACTGCTAGAGAGCTTATTTTCTCTAAGCCCTGGGCTTCCCCTATTCCCTCCCACATACTTCCAGTGCTATTAGAGCAGGTCCCCCCTCCAAACTCAGAAGTTGCAGACGGGTTCTCCTCAGGGGGTTTATTGGGGTAATCAACATTCGCAAGAGATGAGTAACGATTAGAAGTATGAAGCTCGTGAGATATACACTGCGTAGGGGTTAATGGCTCCATCTCCTGTGAAGCTAGGTGCTTATCAAGTGTGTGAGCACTGCCCAGCTGATTAACCTAATCCTCTTTGTCTTTCATTTTGAAGTGGGACCTCAGTGAGGGGGTGATTTTAACTCTGCCTCCCAAACCAGTAGCAGGCTGCTGCGGGGTTTTCGTACCCCTTTTAGAAATTCTTTAGTTAATGGCTTGTAAGTGGGGTTGATTATGGGCTGTTTTCTGACTAATCTCCGTGGGGGAGACAGTTGTTACTGTGGGCTTCTGACTTTTCTTACTATTCTGAATAGAAAATGCATCCCCTATCCGAAAATCAACATTCGTTAAAGTGTATCTGTTTTTACCTCTTCTCGTAGGAAAGGCCACAGAGTCAACTGGTGCCCTTTCTGGAGAGCTGGTTGTCTTCTGCTTACTAGCTGCAGATCTGGTTTCTGCAGAGTCCGCTGTTTTATTAAGAGCGGAAGACTTTGGCTTCATACAGGTACCAGCTTTTGTTGTAGGGATTCTGCACATACACAGAGCTATGCACAGGATAATAGGACCTCGGCGTATAGTGGTGAACCAACCATGCACCTTAGTACCCACAATCTCAATCCGACTAGCTTTAGCGTCTCATTAGCAGCGATGCTACCAATGATTAGACAACCCAGAACACGGTATCTCTCTCTCTCAGGACTCGCGGGAGCAAGAACACCCTTTCATTACTCACTCATACCTGTCCACAACGTGCGTACTAAGAGACACATTATAGTTTAAAATGTTTATTTCAACTATCGTGCTCTAAGATACAGTACACGTGCCAGTACTATCAACATAATGCATAATGATAAAATAATAAGCATGGTTACAATTCCATAGAATACAAACGGGGAAAGCATTTCATAAGGCAGTGGATATAGGGCTAAATGACCTTACCACCCTCCCCGTGCTACTAACTAGTTTATTATAAAAATAGAAGACCTCTGGGCGTTGTCAGGCGAACCCTCATACCTCAATATCTAGATGCAAGGTTTACATCATCAGACAAGCACAGCTCTTCTCTCTGGAAAGGTTTTTCTCCGAGTGCCACAAACAGCGAGATCACAATATTAAAAGCACATGAATTTCTCCAGTGCAGCTGTACTTAGTGTTATGTCTAAGTGCGAGAGACTGGCCAGATCAGCAAGAACAAGGGACGTTGTTTTTCGACATTGTACATGTTGTGCAGACGAAACCCACAGGGAACAGGAGAAAAGGTGAAAGGCAGAAAGGCAGACAGTACTAATATAGCCGGGCACAAGCAGAGGCTGGAAAAACAAAGTCACAAAGTAACGTGCGCAAAAAGGCATCATGGCAGCCAGGCCTAAGCCAACTTAGCAATGCAGTCGATGAGGCCACAAACCACACGACACCCTCCCCTGGTCAGTCCATGAGCGAAGACATAGGACGAAGACAGAGTTCAAATAGATGGAGCAGAATGCGGAAACGTTCACGTAGAAAAAGTCTCCAATGAAGGACAGTGAATGGGACAGAAAAAAAATCAGGAGGAAAAAAAATCCAGAAAGGGCCAACAAACAATCGAGAGATGCAGGACGCCGAAAGCGTAGGCCCCCTAATCCAAGAAAGTGCAAGTGCAGAAAAACGCCACACCTTCCAAGAGGACATCGTTGGAATCGTCAGAAAAAAGAGACGCCATCCAGTTCAACAAATCAAAACTGCATCCATGTTCCTCGTAAGAGGGAGTAGTGAACAGCCTTGCGGGACAACTTGCTTGATACTCAATATAACTTTGTCGTAGGAGAGTCTGAGCAGCCGCCCAGACATCCCATTGTGCCAAAATTCCAAGTGCAGCCACACGCGCCATTAAGCCAACACCGGAACAGTCCCGTACATGGGCCTCTAAGGGACCCATTAACTGGGCAAAATCCGGGTCAGACAGAGACGAATTGGAGAGGCAATAATCCAAGGACCACGAGAAAGGACATCGGATGCAAGACATCACAGGTTGCACGCAAGTGAAATACGCAAAGCGAAAAGAAAGTCTATAGGGCACACTAAGTGTCGCCAAAGGCAGGATGCCAAAGCCGGCGAGGATGCGTTCACGGAGCATCCGGAGTCGGCCTTGGTCGAGGAGGGCCCCAGGAAGTGCAGCCATTGCGCAGCAAACAGACCAAAAGCAATATACCAGCCGCTAAGGCGAGGATCAACGGGAAGCCGCCAAAGACGCTGGAAAAAATGGAATGAATAAAAGCCGGTATTACACCAAAGATAGTTTGAAAGGAGGTAACAAGGCCAGAGCCCACAACTTTAAAAAGTGCACAAGACCTTTGGTGCGTGATGCATTGAAAACACGGTGAATCTGTTCACCGAAATGTTGTGGGAGGTTTGTGTTCAAAAGGGCCTGTATTTCACTGTGGGTACTAGCCACCTGGAGGATGAATGTCTCCCGAGCGGATGTGAGCATAACCTCCTGGTTCAATAATAGCGCCTTTATTCTGCTCAATTTATTGAAATCTGCCTTCAAAGTCGGAATGGAAGGCCAAATGGAACTATCTATGATGTCGTGCGGGGCAGGAAAAAGCACATTTTCACAGCACACAACCCGGTGGGAAACAGTTACAATGTAGGGTATGCCAGCCAGCATTCCACAGCAGTCCTGATTATTCAGAAGGAGATAGCTACCATTTGCAAGCACAGTAAAAGTAGGAGATAAAGCAGGAGCAGGGAATCCCTTCAAAACACAAGCAAGATTCGGAGCCGAAACGTTACAAGCCCCGTGCAATTTAATGTTCTTACAAATCAGGGAATGACCCACAGTAGAATCGCATGACTCTCCTGTGAGAAAAACTTCCTTCCCGTCCCGAAGGCATCTATATAGGGAAGGCAGGGACCAAAGTTCATGCAAGAAGGCACTGCCTAGAGGCTGAAAACGGCCAACAGGATAATGTTTCATGCAGGAACTGAACTCAAATAAAGAAAAAGGCAAAGCAATAACCCCGTGAACTAGCCACACTGCAGAATCCAATTCCGCCACAGAGAATGGTAAGGGCTCTATTTTTTCGATATGCAAGAGAGTTTATGTTGCATCTTTCATGGACATGAATTGCTGTTTCTCCGTTAAATTAAACGGCAAGAATAAGGCAGAGGTGTTCAGAAAATGCCAAGGAACTTTACCCATTTTAAGTGTTTGCAAAGTCCTTGCAAACTGCATCACAGAACGCAATTGATTTTGTCCATGATATAACACAGAAACATCATCTTGTACAATATCAACAACAGAGGAAACAATATTCTCTAATGTGTAAATGCGGGAAGACAGGGTATTAATACTATTGTCAACAACAGCAAGCACCTTTTCTAAATTTGCTTGATCAATCTCCCGAAGACGGGGGCAAGTTCAATTTGTGAAAGCTTTCTGAGTTCATTGTAAGTTTCATAAATGAATCTCTTAGGTCGAGGACCACGAGGCTCCAGAACAAAATCGGACAGATCAATGTTGCCTGATAGGAGGGATAAATGTTGTTTCACAGAATCTAAGGAAGAGTGCTGCAACCACTGTTTACACAATTTACCAACAGAATATGTTGTAACAGTACGAGAGTCAGAAATCCTTGGATCCGGTCTATCCTGTTTGTAACCAGGAACCGAATCATGAAAGCGCATTTGGCAGGCATTTGATGCCGTTGGCCAAGCCAACCAGGGTGACTGAACAAACATAGAGACATTAACCCCTTCGCTGCTTCTGTCGGCCAACGGCCGTCGCGAGCACTACCTCCGTAGTGCTGCGCACGTCCGTTGGCCGACGCAGCCCCGCCCACTTAATTAAACTGCCGCACCGCGGCGGAATTCGCGCCGCGGTTAAGTGGTTAAACAAATTGTTTTGAAACAATGCTTGCAAATCGGCCAGGGAAACATTAAAACGCAAGCTGTCATTGGGAGTGGAAGACAATGCGGGAACGGAGGGTGCATTCAATTGTTTAGAAGTAGCCAAACCCCAACAGGTCGTTTGATAGATGGTATGATTTAAAAATAAAATTTGGGCCGGGATTAGGCAAGCACGGTGCCAGGCTTCGGTGCCTTGCACCTGCCATGATTTGGTGCCCCAAATAGATTTTAAGTCAAAGGTGTCCTTCCAGTGCTCATAACCACCCACCGCTAAGTCGTTCAAAAAGGAACCCGAATATAGCAATTTGGTGTGGGTCAACATGATCTTCTGAGTGGACGAAGTATTTAATTTAAAATAATAGGACCCAGGGTTTGATCTATCAAAGTCTGTAAAATAAGTAAACTTACTTTTAAGTGTGTGGGAGCTACCTGGCAAAGGGGTCGGACAATGTTCCCATTGGGTGTAATTAAAGGGACCCCGCAGAGTACTTGGTTTATGGAGAAAGTGGTTGCCCCAATGCTGGTAACAATATAAATCGGCATAACTTGCAGAATTCATATACAAATCTTCAGCATTAAAAGCAGCATAATATTTCAAATCAGTAAACAACGATTCAACGGCATGTACATCCCAATCGTCAGAATGAATATTACTTTTAACGACATCACCCATTGAAACCCGAAGGACATTTGGTACATTAATAATTTCGGTGGGTCCATGAATTTGGAAGTTTACTGCATCCCATACGATGCCATCAGCGACTGGGAAAGCTGAAATGTTCACAAATGTGTGGTCACGCTTCATGATGTGAGAAGAAGAATGCGGAGCCAAAGTTCCAGCGACACAGTTCACAGCAGAGCGTTCAGGTAGATAGTGACCATTGATGAGTAGAAAGAAAATGGTGACAAAGCCAATGGACATGAACAGAAAAATCAGGAATAGTACCAACCAGATGTATGTCCATGGTGGGATCAAAAAATTGTCTCTGAACCAGGAGATAAAAACACTGAATCTGAACGGGATATGTGATGAGGTGGAAGCCGAATCAAAGGAATAACGGGTTGGGCTCAGTGGCGTTGTTGGTAGGTGAGCCACCGACACGTCGGCAGGGTATGTAGACTCGGTCTCCTCATTGCAGGGGGAATCCGGGTAGTCGAGCAGGCGATCAGGCACATCTACCATCTCAATGGCAACATCAGTGACCATTCGGGCTGGAGGCCACAAACATGTGTCCTAGAAATGGCTGGACAGGAGACCGCTGGTGTTACACTATTCAGGATCAGCCAGATGTTGTAGCTTGACATTTTCCACTGAGATGTATCGGTTCTCTTTGCGACCAGGAAGCGGTGGTAGATGACAGTTCGAGTACCATTGAAGCCAAGGACTGGAACTGTTGCACGAAAAGAAGGGCCAAATTCTTTTTTGTTCTCCACCTTCTCTCGGACCAGGTCTCCAACCTTCGGAAGCCAGGCGGCGACCGGAATCTGCAGCGCAGCGTCTGTGGCTGAAGGTAAATGTTCTTTTGCAAGTTTGTCACAGGCTTCTTGTAAGTCCTGCAACATAGTAGAATGGTTATCTACATCAAAGATTGCGGATTGCGCCGCCATGTCTAGACCATCAAGGTCGGGCACAAACATTTGGATGCCAAAGAGCATTTCGTATGGGGTCCGCCCACTCAGAGGTCTTCTAGGGAGATTATTAAGTGCACGTTGCACGCTATACAAGTGGGCCAGCCAGTTCCTGCTAGTACCTAAGACTCTAGCTGTCAAGGATTGCTTTAAGTCACGGTTCATTCGTTCAACAATCGAATTGCCCTCAGGCTGATATGGAGACGAAAATTTCACCCGCACCCTTAGTGACCCCATTGCGTCCTTGTACGCCTTAGAGGTGAACGCCGGACCTTGGTCAGAATGGAAGGTGCCACAGGCAAAAATTCCCACAAAGACACGCAAATCCCTTATGACATTTCGAGCGTCAGCACACCGTTGTGGCCAAACCCAGATGAAACGTGTGCACGAGTCTACTGCAACTATCAGAAGAAAATGGACCGCAGTGACCCAGGTAAACACACGCAAAAGGTCTGTTAGAAATGCAGAGCGGTGTTTGTGGTGGTCGTGTAACCATTGAAGGCTTAATTTGCTGACAAACGTCACAAGAAAGCACATAAGTACGGGTCTGTTTATATAAACCACGCCACCAGTAATGCTGCTGCAAGATGGAAACCGTCGCAGACACGCCAGCATGGGCCGAAGCCAAGCCTTCCTGTGCGGCCGTTATCAAGGAAAGTCTGCGGTCCGCGTTGGGAATCAGCCGATCACCAACGTTTGGAATTTTTACGTAAGGAACCTGATCGGGACCTACTTGATAAGAGTATTTGGAAGGAAAACCCTGTGGGTAATTAGCACCCTCCTTTGTTGCAGCAATAGCTGCCAAAATATCATTATCTATTTTAGTCATGGATCTTGTAACTGCTGCTACTGAGCACGTGGCTACTACTGATTTGGCGGCTTCGTCTGCCAAACCGTTACCGACAGCGTGTGTGCCCACACGCTGGTGGCCAAGGGTATGAATCACAAGTGTGAGAGGCAAACGTTGTTTAAGATCTGCCACTCGAACCTAAAGCATCTTATGCTTAATTGTGCTGCCTTTTGCATCTCTATAGTCGTTCTGCGACCAAAAGAATAGATTGTCATTGAAAGACTGAACACAGTAGTAAGAATCGCATACAATAAGAGTCGTCAAATCTGGATTAGCGAACTCAAGTGCGAGCACCAAAGCACGCAGCTCAGCCAATTGTGCAGTACTGTCTCCTAGTGCCTGTGTGTGCACTATAGTCGATTTGAACTTTCCGTTCACCATAGTACCTGCAACAATAGCACATGCTGCTGAATAAGCATGCTTGGAACCAGTGGCCGGTTGTGCCGAACTATCGGTATAGATAATACATTCGTACTTCTCAAGCGGTAGCAAGGACAGAGGAGGAGGATGAACAAATTCATACTGCAAAAACTCCTGTGTCTGAAGAGAGGAATCAAAGATAAAAGTGACGTCCGGAGACGTCAGAGATGTAGCCCATTGTATCCAACGGGGGTGCAAAGCCTTTGAGTTCGGAACACTTGCTTTCGTCACTGCCTCAAGGGCAGGATATGGGGTTACCACCAAAATGCGTTTTCCCTGTGCCAGTGCGCGTTCCTTTAGAATCGCCATTTGCACTGCAGTCAAAACTTTCTCCACAGAGGAAAAGCGCATTTCTGCTGAAGTGTAAAGATGTGACTTGTATGCAATCGGTACTGTGTCACCTTCGTTAAAGGTTAAGTATGTAAAACCCACTGCCCCTGGAATGAGTCTAATCACCAGGTTAGTGTGGTTATCACGAGTCAACAAGAATTTCGATTCAAGTAGATCAGACTGCAAAGATTGCAGTATAGAGGAATGCTCGGGAAGCCAGCATGATTTCAAAAAGTTAGGTTGTATCAAGGCATAAAGAGGCTTGATACACTGGGCATATTCGGGAATGTAAGAACGCCCGAAGTTCAGAAAACCCAGTAAAGACTGAAGCTTCTTCAGAGTGGTTGGAGGGCACAAAAGTGCGCATTTCTCCAAGAAATGGGGCGCTAAGCCCTTACCTTCATTGTTGAGCTCATAGCCCAAAAACAAAACGGTAAATTCAGCAATGTGAGATTTGGCAAAATTAAATTTGTATCCTAAGACCGCAAATTCAAGAATAATGCGGTCCACTCGGGAAAGATGCGGCCATAATTCGTCGTCCGTCAGATAGATATCGTCGACGTACGAACACGCATCTGGGTCTATGCTGTCCAACAAAGAGACAACACGGGCGGCGAAGACACCCGGACTGTTCTTGTAGCCCATGGGTAAACGCCGGAACTTGAATTGTTTACCACCGGAAGTGAAAGAGCTCCATTGGCTGCACTCCGGGGACAAGTTGTGCGTGTAAAATCCATTGGATAGGTCAAGTGTTGTTTTATATTTTTTACGAACAAGACTGTCTACAAGCGCAGCACTGTGGGTATTTTGTACCGCAAAGGTCCGACAATGAGAGTTCAAATGTCGGTAATCCAAAACTAGGCGGTACGATCCATCGGGTTTAGAAACCGCGAAAAGGGGATTATTCATTGTTGATACGCATGTTTCAATTACTCCTTGATATTCTAACTGTGTCAGAATGTCGGAAACGGAAACTTTAGCGTCCCACTTGATGGGATATTGGGGTTGTGGCTGAGGCAGTGACCGCAAAGGAAAATCATGGGGGGGAGAGTCTTCATCCCAACCCGCGTGATTACGGTATAACGCCGGAGCCAAGGCCACAGCCCATTTAGCTGCGAGAGCCTCCGCCTTGTCCTTGGGGACATGACGAGAAAAGCTCGGAAGGATTACCTCCTCCCCTCTACGCGCAGTAAGTACGAATGGGGGCGGCCAATCCGCCTCTGCCAACAGAATATCGTAAGAAGAGGTCAGATTCTCCCAAAAAATCCCCTTAATAACACGCTGTATATCACCTTCAATTTGAATGACAATATTATATAGTCTGTCAGGGGGTGCCACTCTGGTGTCAGCTGTCTCGACAGTAATGAATGTGTCAGTTGCTGTCGCCTCCACATGAGGACGTAGTGCCTCCCGCACTATGGTAACTTCCGCGGCGCTGTCTAGGAGCGTCACTGCCCACGTCCAATTCAGGAGTCTCGTTCTCACCGTCTGTGGCATACCTCGCTGTTAAAGCTGCAACTTTCTTCTTCTGAAACTGTGGGCGAGAACGTGGAAATTCTTCAGCTTTCCCTCGGACTTGTTGTCGAGGTTGGTCTCGTCCCTGTGGAGCCTCACGACCCCTGCCTCTATCCTGGCGTTCTCCTCCACCTGTCTGGGAGGTCGCTGGAGCCTGTGAAGAACGAGGAGAACGCGGATCAGGTACTCGAAATCTCTCTGGAGATTTAATTCTCGCTCTATCGTGCAAATCATAAGTGCGTTCAGAAGATTCGGAAACCGGGGATGCGCCACGGGACCCTGGTTTTTTCTGTTGCTTACCCTGTTTCTTCAATCTCCAGTTCTTTTTAGTAAAGAACGGTCGCTCATCTTTCTCAGATTGAGTTTTCTGTTGTGGCTGAGATTGAGTTTGCGTTTTAGCAAAAGGCTTAACTCCCAAACTATTGCGGCCAATGGTTTTATAAGCCTGGGCAATAATTTTCGGTAATTCGCGTGGCCTGTTCGGTTCCGGGACTAAAGCCAAAGCATTAGCTACTTGAAAGTTAACTGCATCGCCCTTGACATTCGCAAGGATTAAATCAGCTACTACATCGAACACTCCCACCAGTCTCATCCCTAATTCCACAGCCGCTTCAGGGCCATGCTCATCCTGCACTCGTTTAATTACAGAGGGGAGAACTGTCATGGAACGAGTGCCGAAACACTTCGCATATACTGCTGCGAATACCTTGCCCCAGTTGTTGCATTCTGCCAACTCGGAAATTAAGTAGTTCGGCAAACTAATCGTCAAAATCCTGTGTTTTTCCACAGGAGAAGTATTTGGAAAAACCGCCTCCAGCTGGTCAAATTTTTCTGCAAGCCAATAAGGCAAATCGTCCTTATTTTGTGGGCGCTTGACCATCACCGAATTAACCATGATGGGACTTATGGTTACAGCGCCCGGTCCAGCTGGATGCACTGCAACTCCAGGAGGGGCTCCCTGTATGTTGCCTGTGACATACTGTACTAAAGCTCTGTGAACGCGTATCAAAGACGTATGTAATTCATGCAGTTCAGCAACCGCAATCGTCAAATAACGCGGATGTGGGGTATACCCGGCCAAAACTGGCCAAGTGGCCCCTTCTATAGATAGGGGGCCTAAACGAACCGGTGTGACCGGGTGTGGGAGGGCGCCATTAAACCAAATACGGTGTTGCCATGCCGTAAGTGGTACTTCGAGAGCCTGATAAGGCCGATAAGCATTGGGTAGGGCAGTGATAGTGTACTCATGGAACAAATCGTCTGCTCCATCCACCGCCGGAAAAGTGACCCAAGAATAAAACACCTCAAAATGGCGGGCTAGGTCAGCCTGCACCACAAAGATGAGTGAGACACCCGCGTCAGGCACTCCATAAGCCAGTAAATGAGCCCGGAGCGCAGCACGGCTATGTGCCGGTATATTTATATCCGCCATTAAGACCAGAAATAATCGACAACCTAATATGAGGCAGCACAATATAGGGTTTACTTAAACACCTTTTAATAACTTCAAGCTTGAAAGAACCTATAAAAACGTCAATATAGGAGGTATCACCCTCACACACGTTTCCGGAAGCGTACGCGAAGGGAGTTGTGGACAAGCACAAGCACTACTCAAGCGTCTCACAGATGAGGAGCCCACTACGTTGGTGGTGCCATGTTGTAGGGATTCTGCACATATACAGAGCTATGCACTGGATAATAGGACCTCGGCGTATAGTGGTGAACCAACCATGCGCCTTAGTACCCACAATCCCAATCCGACTAGCTTTAATGTCTCATTAGCAGCGATGCTACCAATGATTAGACAACCCAGAACACGGTATCTCTCTCTCTCAGGACTCGCGGGAGCAAGAACACCCTTTCATTACTCACTCATACCTGTCCACAACGTGCATAGTAAGAGACACAGTATAGTTTAAAATGTTTATTTCAACTATCGTGCTCTAAGATACAGTACACGTGCCAGTACTATCAACATAATGCATAATGATAAAATAATAAGCATGGTTACAATTCCATAGAATACAAACGGGGAAAGCATTTCATAAGGCAGTGGATATAGGGCTAAATGACCTTACCACCCTCCCCGTGCTACTAACTAGTTTATTATAAAAATAGAAGACCTCTGGGCGTTGTCAGGCGAACCCTCATACCTCAATATCTAGATGCAAGGTTTACATCATCAGACAAGCACAGCTCTTCTCTCTGGAAAGGTTTTTCTCCGAGTGCCACAAACAGCGAGATCACAATATTAAAAGCACACGAATTTCTCCAGTGCAGCTGTACTTAGTGTTATGTCTAAGTGCGAGGGACTGGCCAGATCAGCAAGAACACGGGACGTTGTTTTTTGACCTTGTACATGTTGTGCAGACGAAACCCACAGGGAACAGGAGAAAAGGTGAAAGGCAGAAAGGCAGACAGTACTAATATAGCCGGGCACAAGCAGAGGCTGGAAAAACAAAGTCACAAAGTAACGTGCGCAAAAAGGCATCATGGCAGCCAGGCCTAAGCCAACTTAGCAATGCAGTCAATGAGGCCACAAACCACACAACACTTTAATTCCCTTTTTAGGGGTCATAGATGATGGAGGGGGATTCCCACTCCTCACCTCTATCTCTGCTGCGCAGGATGGTTCAGGAAACAATGTCGGGAAAGTGTTGAATCTGCCCCCAGGAACCTGGAAGCAAATGCGGGCCGCTGCTCAGCGATCGCGCCAGATCTCCGAGGCGGCAAGAAGACACCTGTGGCCCGTGTCCGCCACAGCCACTCTCCCCCTTCCCGCAGACTGCCGGAGGAGACACCGAGCCACGGCAAACAAAAGGAAGCAAACCAGGCACCAGGCCGAGCGAGCAAGGAGCCTGAGGTCACTGCGAAACCGGACGTGGTGAGTACAATGCAGAGATGCGAAGGGCTCATGTCCGACGCACTAGCTAGCCACCATGTTCCCCCTACAATTCATCCTTGGCAAGGTCAACAATTCCATGGACCTCCTGCCATTGCAGATCGGAGCACCAAGGAGACCTCCACCACTACCCCTGACATGCATTGCTCACCTGAACAACTGCTCCGCTCCCTTTGGGTGACGACTGGACCTAATCCCCTCTAAGTGCCTACCTCGGTAGACCGGAACCTCAGCAACAGGAAGCTGGAGACCAGGAACCACAGAAAGCCAGAGACTCCCCAGAGCTGTCTGTAACCGTGGAAGAAGGAGAGATGCACAACCAGTCAACATTAAATTAATTTATCTGCCGTCTGAGGAGTTACATCCCGGGGCTGCACGTACTCCGCACTGGATGAGCATGTCGCAGTGGATCCCATGTCGCTGGGGGAGCATTCAGGGGAAGTGTCGGGATCCTGTCTCTGAATGCGATTGCACATCTTTGCCGCCGCATGCAGTGCCTTCCGCCTCTCTTATATAACCTGCTGCAGATTGGGGGTGGCTTGAAGTTGTGGCGGGAGACGCTTGCTCCTCCTACACCTCCCAGTACGACTAGCTCCACGAATGACAGCTTGTTGCGCAGACTCTTCACTCCCTGTCTGCAGCACCTGGTGACCAGTAGATTGCAACCCGGCCTAGACCTGTTCAGGGGCGTCAATGATTTGCCTGCCAACATCTGAGATCACTCGCAGCCTTTACGGTAGAAGAGGGAGTATTTGATGCCCAACTCTCTGAGGCATCGCTTAACCACTAGAGAAGAGACCCTCTGCCTCGACACCCTGGTGGCATAGTCAGAGAAATAAATTACTGTGGCGTCATCCACTTTCACCTCCCACAACTTGCGTACCTTCCTCAGGACAGCGTGTCAGACGTACAACGTAGTGTTTTTTTTTATTTCAGAAGGGACGCGAGGACCGAGGAGCAGGACGGAGAGCGGCCAGGCAGGGTAGGCGGCAGATAACAGGTAAGTGGCTTTTTTTATACATTTTTAAAGACTTTGGGAGGCGGAAGGGAGCGTAGCGTATTTCCACTGAGTTTTTTTTAAACTCCGTGGAAATACGCGTAGAGGCACTACGCCCACTACGCCATGGGTTACTCAGTATATGCCACTTCCTCATCCCCTTCTGCTCCCTCGGGCAGACCCAAACCTCACATTGTTACGCTGGGAGCGGCCCTCCGCATCCTCCGCTGTTCTTTCCAGTGCCTTCACATGTGCCATTAGCTGCTGCACCCCAATGCTGCACTGAGGGCAATTGGGGGACTTTGGCCAGTTCTTGCTCAATGTCGTGTACCTTCTAAGTCAGCTTGTGATGATCTGGGCGCTCCCGGGTGAAGTGGACTGTGACTTTGTCTATGTGGCCCTCAAAGGAAGTGTGCGTTTGTTCAAGGGAGGTACCCGCTGCAAGTACAGAGTCTAGTTTTGAGTCCAGGGTGTCCTCTGTCACCTGCCCTGCCGGACAACGAACCCCATTAAAGATAATGGGGTAACCCTGTGTCCCTCAGAACCTGGGTATATACAATCTATAAACAAAAATGGTTCTGTCAGGAAAGACAATTGCTTTGCTCAATGTATACAATGCAGTCTGAACTTCCAATTTTTCAGATGTGAATCATAATTTAAGGGACACACCAAAGAACCGACAAATTTAGTAAAGTTAAAGTTATTTACTCAATTTTTTGATTATACACAATAATGAAGGCTGTCTACAATACATAAACATACGACAATAAACAAGTGACTATAGTGTGGAATAAGTGACTTGTGGTTATACGTGAAAAGTACTATACAAAATTAACACACAAAAATGTACATAAATAGACAAAGAAAAAAGTGCTAATTTGTCATGTCCTTTTCTTAATACATGTATCCCCAACAATAATATTGCTTTTATATTCAAGGTAGGGAACTGGATGGACTATGGGTGACTGTAACGTCGACGTTTCGACCCTAGACGTTTGCGCAGCTGATTAGGCGTCAGGGGCGGTTCTTCATCAGGACAAAAAGGACAAGGAATGACAGCCTGTAGGATAATGAAAACCAGATTTAGGTCAAAGGGGTGTGTTCCGCCAGTTGAATAACTAGTAGTGCAGTAGCACCCTCATGCTTACCACAAGTTATCCTATTGACAAAAAGTTGGGCATCCAAGTGGGACCAATTATGTTGAGTAGTCGGGTTAGATGGACGCCAAAGCCCACACCGGAGGGTTGTGGTCTAGAAAGGAAAAAGAATAGTACATCTGGATGGGCTGGAGCATGATACGCATTTAATAAATGCCATAATAGCTTAATAATCACATGGTGCTTCTGATAGCTAAAAGATAGCATAGTAAATGGAAATTATTCCAAGCCATGGCTCTCGAGGGGGCACGCAAGAGTGTCTACCCTATTTGATTTGGGGGCGAGGGCCCACCTAAAACCGTGCTTCACTATGCTGGCGGTAAAAGCAAAATGCTTCATAGTATAAAGCAGGGTATCTGGGAAAGCGCCAGAATCACTGTCAATTTTACGCGCTTGGCCCACACAACTACGATCTCCGTTATGATGGCAGTACATATAAGTATAAACCACGTTGTCTGGCAACGAGCGCCAGAGACATTGAGAATCCTAAGCGTTGGCCTATGTATACCGGAGACTTGTGTGATATAAAATAACAAAATTACAGTATTTGAAATGGGCGCGCTTGGGCTTCAAACCTTGTTAATTACTTAAAACTGTACTAAAACCTAAAGCCAAAGGTGCGCATACTAGCTACATACCTTCAGTTGTGTAAGGTAATTATCCTCTACTAATGTAATTATCTTCACCTGCCGGTAGAAGATATATTAATAAGTGGGGAAAGAATTGGCCGCCACCGTGATCCTAAAAATGTAAAGGAGAAGTGCAAATGGGTACAATTGTACTCTCCGTGAGAGAGTCATCTTAAATTAATCTTTTAACAATTTAAATACTGTTTGAACTCGTGTTAATAAAAGAGGCTATTTCAAACAGCGCAAATGGGTACAATTGTACTCTCCGTGAGAGAGGCATCTTAAATTAATCTTTTAAAATACTGTTTGAACTCGTGTTAATAAAAGAGGCTATTTCAAACAGCGCAAATGGGTACAATTGTACTCTCCGTGAGAGAGGCATCTTAAATTAATCTTTTAGCCCAAGCGCGCCCATTTCAAATACTGTAATTTTGTTATTTTATATCACACAAGTCTCCGGTATACATATGCCAACGCTTAGGATTCTCAATGGCTCTGGCGCTGGTTGCCAGACAACGTGGTTTATACTTATATGTACTGCCATCATAACGGAGATCGTAGTTGTGTGGGCCAAGCGTGTAAAATTGACAGTGACTCTGGCGCTTTCCCAGATACCCTGCTTTATACTATGAAGCATTTTGCTTTTACCGCCAGCATAGTGAAGCACGGTTTTAGGTGGGCCCTCACCCCCAAATCAAATAGGGTAGACACTCTTGCGCGCCCCCTCGAGAGCCATGGCTTGGAATAATTTCCATTTACTATGCTATCTTTTAGCTATCAGAAGCACCATGTGATTATTAAGCTATTATGGCATTTATTAAATGCGTATCACGCTCCAGCCCATCCAGATGTACTATTCTTTTTTCTTTCTAGTCCACAACCCTCCGGTGTGGGCTTTGGCGTCCATCTAACCCGACTACTCAACATAATTGGTCCCACTTGGATGCCCAACTTTTTGTCAATAGGATAACTTGTGGTAAGCATGAGGGTGCTACTGCACTACTAGTTATTCAACTGGCGGAACACACCCCTTTGACCTAAATCTGGTTTTCATTATCCTACAGGCTGTCATTCCTTGTCCTTTTTGTCCTGATGAAGACCCGCCCCTGGCGCCTAATCAGCTGCGCAAACGTCTAGGGTCGAAACGTCGACGTTACAGTCACCCATAGTCCATCCAGTTCCCTACCTTGAATATAAAAGCAATATTATTGTTGGGGATACATGTATTAAGAAACGGACATGACAAATTAGCACTTTTTTCTTTGTCTATTTATGTACATTTTTGTGTGTTAATTTTGTATAGTACTTTTCACATATCACCACAAGTCACTTATTCCACACTATAGTCACTTGTTTATTGTCGTATGTTTATGTATTGTAGACAGCCTTCATTATTGTGTATAATCAAAAAATTGAGTAAATAACTTTAACTTTACTAAATTTGTCGGTTCTTTGGTGTCCCTTAAATTATGATTCACATCTGAAAAATTGGAAGTTCAGACTGCATTGTTTACATTGAGCAAAGCAATTGTCTTTCCCGACAGAACCATTTTTGTTTATAGATTGGACAACGAACCCCAGCAGCTCGGGTCACCAACACGGAGGAGCGGGCAAATGTCGATGATGCCCCGTCTGAAGGTGGGACATCGTTGCGCCAGACGCCCAGGCACTATGTATGACATCCGGTGCTTTGCAGTGTGGCCAGCTGACCCCTCTCCTCCAGTATGCTAACCAGGAAACTTCATTCAGGCGGCACCACTGTAAATGCCTCGTACACCCAGGATATCACTGCCAGGGGGCGAGGAGAGGCAGCACCACCTGGTCGCCTCCTCCGAGCTAACAGTGGCAACCAGATTCTGTGTTCCCCAGTGCCCCAGTGAGTGAGGGCAGATCAGGCAGCGCGCCCAAGGGCCAGTGCCTGAATGACCCCCATGCCCCTGGCACCTACCACCACCAACGGCTGATATCAGTGACTAGAGCCAGTTAGTGGAGTCCTCCACCAATCTTGTGTGGTACCCTTGGCAATGTAGGTACGCTGTAGTGCAGGGATTGCTCAGGGCATGGTTTGCACCACCCACATGCGCTAGGCCTGGGCCCGAGTTGACCCTGGGCCTCCTCCGCTCCCCATCCCACCTTCTCCTCACTTGGACATGGACACCAGGGATCAATCTGCCGTGCTCTCTCAAAATCTGTGACTCAGCCAGCAGGAGCCGCAGCCAGGCCAGATTTCACAATCCTGGGTGCAGCAGTTGCCATTTTGCCTCTAGAGGGTGAAAAGTGACGTTTGACTGACTAACGTGAATTTTTTTGCTGCTAATTGGCCTTTCGTCACTTTTCTCTCGCTAACGTAAAAACTTTTATCACCTTGACGCTAGTGTTAGCAGCAGTTTTCGCCACGGCTAGCTGATACTATCGCCATGTAGCGAAGTATTGTAAATACGTCGCTTACATGGCGATGAATCTCGCCGATAGTCAGCGGTAAAAAAAATGCCGCTTAGCAACGTCAAATTTGTTTAGCAGCAATTCTTGTAAATATACCCCTACATCTTTGAATAATGGAGTTAAAATTCTTGCCCATAGATCAATATTTGCTTTAAAAATGGCATTAGGAATGACGTTGGGTCTGGGGGCTTCATTTGCTCTAATCCCACCTATTGTTGATTTCTAAATTTCCTCATTTATAGATTCAATTGTTAATACATTTTCATCACGTGGGATTTCTTTCTCCTTGCTCCCGCATTAATGATGGTAGAGTTGGCTGAAATAGTCTGTTGTACATTTTTACTCATATTAGATTCTGGTGACGGCCCAAACAGCTTGGAAATTAAGGTTTCCCATCCTGATTCAGGAATATTTGTGCTATTAGCCCTCGTACTGCCATGTTCCAAGTCATTGATTATTTTTACATGAATAGTGTAGCCTTGCCCATATTTCCTCATTGTGGGACCTTTTAGCCTTCCAGCTTTTCTGTATGTATGTTCTTCTTAACCCTTTCAGTAAGAGTATTTTTGAAAATTTGAGATTGCAATCAGGTAGCTTATATATTGACTTAGTTGCTTTGTTGAGAGCTTTCTTCTGTAAATATATCCTGTGCAAGTAACATCTATTATGCATTGGCCTAATGTGGTGGCCCTAGATGAAGTTTTAGTTGGAAAGTTTTCTATTAATGAAGCACATAGACAAGAACATATTTCCACCATGGGTTTTCCTGATCTTATTTCACACGCTCCGAGTTAATTTGTCTTTTTGCAAAAGCCATAATCTCAGGTTGCTTGGATGACTGCTGTGTCAGTCTTTTTAGATTATATGCATTTGTCATTTGCTGAAGATTTCGTGACTGTTGATGATATAATACAGCTAATGTCAACATTATAAATTGAGGTTTATGGTCACTTTCTACACGGGGTGCTATATGGTACCGACCCATTCTAATTACTAAATCCTTTGAAATGATAGTGTAGCTGATTATAGAATATTGTTTTGATTTGTTTTATATGGGAACCACTGTTTCCTTCGCTGAGGATCTTCTTGCAGCAACCTTAGATACAGTTTATTCTTTTGGGGACAAAACATCAATCAATCAATCAAGGGTTTGTATAGTGCGGCTATCCACCCATGAGGGTCTCAAGGTGCTGGGGAGGATGGGGGCCTGCTGACCAGTCTGGGTGTGGAGGTTATTCAAAGAGCCAGGTCTTGAGATCCTTCCTGAACTGTGTCAACGATGCGGATTGGTTATATTTAAGCTTGATATTGCTGTAGAGTTGCCAGAGAACATATGCGTGATAAAATCACCTGAAATAACCAAACAGGTTGCAGGATGTTGGAATATAACTGTTTTGATTATTTCCCAAAATATTGAAAGATGGGTTATTTTGGTCGATTTCTTTGTACTCTAGTATACATTCAAAAATATGATTGGGGTTTGTGAATGCATTTTGATACATGATAGTCATATCACTTCAAAGTCAATTACCTGTATTTTGGCGTTTATGTCAAGTGAAACGTATGTTGAAAAGCCACCTTTGCCTCTTCTGTATGTAGATGAATGAGCAGCAGAAATGTAATGTTCTTGATAGCCAATAATGTCTGTGGCTTCAGTTTTCCAAGTTTCCTGCAACGTTACAATTTCAAAGTTCTGCAGGAAGGCTACCTACCCAGCTTCCAACAGTCTGGACATGCCATGGACATTCCAGGAGCATACGTTGAATGTTCTTTTTTTTTTCGTTCTGCCAGACCGTTTGCTCATCAATCATTCTTTGAAAATCTTCCCTTGGCGATAGTTGTAGGTAGCCAGGCCCAATCGTCAATTAAGCACTTCTTGTTCTGTGTTTGTTTGCAAATATGTGATCCCAATGTGGAACTTGTAATTGTGATACCTGAGGATAATACTTGGTTAAATACTGGACCGATTGCGCCCTTTAACACTTTTGCATTCCCTCCCTGATTCCTAGTTGTCTTAAGGTTTATCTCGTACAGCACAGAGGCAGCTGATCTAGGGATCAAGATAGTCGGTTAGCTTTCATTAGAGTATCTCCTAAACTCTATCCCTCATTCTTCAAATAGGATACAGTTTTCCAAAATATTATTGACTGTCTCCTGATTGTGCCAAATCGTACATGTAATTTCACGAGGCGAAATGGAGAAGTCATACTTAAATTGAACCGAATCTAAGTCATCAGTTCTGATGTGAGCAAGCATTGGAGTTGAGGCTGATAACATTAATATGTTGCTTTGGTTTAATATGTCATGTGGGTCCCTTGAGTCATATTGGGGAATGAAAAGGAGTTTTGAGGAAGAAAGAAGGCTTTTATCAGGTTTTGTTCATATGGGATCCTTATTATGAAGGTTGACACTAGTTGTCATACTACAAGCCCCCAGACAACTATGAGTGGCGATTGCTGAAGGAATATCGCTAAGAATGCCTTTTTAGGTCTCGCGCCTAGCGTTGCAGTGCGCAGCCCTGCTCGCGCAGCACGAGACCTCTAGAAAGGGCTTTAGAAAGCTAACCACACGCTTGTGCGTGTGGTTTTGCTTTCCGCGGCTGCCATTGGCTTTCGCGTGCTTTTTTTTACAAAATCCAGCACGCAATTGATAAAGGCGGGCGCATGTCCCGCCTTTGCTCCGCCCATTCCTGTCGGTGGCCAGCACGCGCAGCAGCGCGCGTTCACCTCGCTGCCGCTGCCGCGCTCCCTCCCCCCCGCTCCTCTGTGGTGCGCGCGCACCACTGTTTTTAATGTCAATGTCACGGTGTTCTCTTACTGTTAAGGAAGTGGCTTTGATGGTCGAATATGTTCATTCGGAAAACTCATTAAAGTGAATTTTAACAGTTCCAAATCAAAAAAACGTCTTTGGCAGTAAAATGCAAAGAAGGATGGAGAGTTCCTCCCTTTGAAGAAGCTGGAAAACATAAGTGCCCACAAAAGCAGCCCAGAGTAAAGAAATCCGAGACACGCTCGGGTGAGCATTTTCCAAACGGACTCACAAGACAAGCGCTTTTATAGAAAGCAAGCAGTGCGTCATGCACTCCGGCTGGGTTATCCAGGACAGCTGGAAGGGCTGGGGTCTGCGAAGGCTCTCATGGACAGAGACGAGTCTTCATTCACCAGCTTGTGACAGAGCGAGCACACGCCGTGAGAGACACCTCACGGGCACTGGCCATGCTGCTGACTGCTCCCGCAGAAGATGTGCTGTCAACTGAATCCCAGCTGGAGAGAGAGGGGTGTCTCACTCGTCACTCGCCCTTCTCAATAGAGGCATTTTACATAAATAGAGGTGGGGAAAGAGGTGCACGAACGGAGTAGTGAGAGAGCGCACAGGGGAGATTAATTCAACAGTGTGTGGGTTTTAGAGAGGGAGGGGAGCGGGTAGTGCTGCTGCGAGACTCTCAATAGATGTCTTGCTCTCCAGTCTATTGGTAATATATTAACGTAGATGCTCTGACTCAGTTCAGTATGAAATGAAATGATATGCCGGTAAGGTCACTCTATGGACAAAGGAATGTCGAATGATGAAAATTGTGTAGGGAGCCAAGTGAAAGCCAGGCCGATTTGCTAAGATGCATGCAGCAATGCATGGTGGGAGTTTTGTTTAAAAACCCTGCAGATGCTCAAAGCCATTCACAAGGTAAGGCCTCAATACAAGGATAGCCACAACTGGCTCAGAAAGGATTCATATCGCTGCAGAGGAATGAGAACCGGAAACGACACAGTTCAGCGTAGTAACCTTTGAAAGGAACATTCGTCCAATACCCGAACACTGTCAGTGTGAAAACCGTTCTGTGGATGGGGCAGTGGTCGCAATTCTCTCCTCCAAAGAACACTCTGGGTGCACAGGCCCAAACAAAACCTCTGCTCGAACATCCAGGTGACTCCGCAAGCGGAGGACCGACTTTCTCCATCTGAAATGTGAGAATGTACAACTCTCGACTGACAATATCATCATTACCTTGCTTTGTTAGGGTCCATTAGTACGTCTTAGTTTTTAACTATTTGATTTCTGTAGCTCCAGACTGACACATGCATACAGTACCACGTTCCTCAAGCAGTCCTCATTCTAGGCTTCTCTGCTCAGTTCTTATGGCTTATGCCGCTTGCTTACTTGCTCTTTTTAACTCTGTAACACTGTTTCCATTCATTCTCTGCACATTCTGCTATGTCAAGCCTTCTGCAGCACAACGGGAACACACTGTCTGAGAGGCAACCACTGCACAACCATTTGGTCATACACTTGAAGGGCCCGTCTTCCGGGCTTTTTCATGATACCATTGTGGGTAGAAAACCTGTTTTCACCGGAATTGCAGTAGTGTGTTTGAATTGTGCTGCCATCCTTCTTTCCTATTCACATTTCCCAAGGAGGAATCATTTAATGGGAAAACCACCTGGTTAGGATGGAAAACGTGCATGAGTTGGTACCCAAGCACCAATACCTACGATTATTTCCACAATTAGAGTGCAAAACCCAGGGCTTTAAGTGGGTTGGGTCTCACCGGTGCTGAGCACCGGCAGTTTTTAAAAGGGGGACTTGAAACGGGTCTCTATCGGGCTCTGTTTTTTTCCCTGGCACAAAGTAATATCCAAGTATTCCCCAAGCTTAGTTGTTAAAAATATGCTTCATGGCTACACACTTACACGGTCCACACATGCTTTCTTTTTTTTAAAGTCGCTGCTTGTTTGGTTTACTTTTGGCCAGTCACTCTCCAACAGAGCATTTTGGCACTCCGACACCAACTGCTCCCTCCATCCTCCCTTAGTAGGTAACAGACATTGCCATTTACAATGCCAATAGCTCTAACTTAAAAAAATGCGAGACCTATTGCATTTCCAATGCTTGTTTCCATTTGCTGTGTGCTATTAGGGTGTGGCTGGGAAAGCTCTTTCCTGACTGACTGGGGAATCAATATCTCTACTGAAATGTAATTGGCCCGGTTTGTGGTCAGGGCTTGATAGATGGTCATATTGTGCCCCAACTTTATGATTTTTCTTAACAACTTTTCTAGCACTTTTTCTGGGCGACCTATCCCCACATGACTGCTTAGATCTTCGATCAATTCCTCCTCTGATTCTTTCTCTTGTTTTTATTTGTCTGTTAACCCCTGGGCTAGATATAAAGATTGGATAAAAAAAAAATCCTCGTACTTTCTGCTGAACTTGACTTCACTACCTTTTTTGTTTTATTATGTGTTTTTCTTTGCCTTTTTCTGGCTCTTTTAGATAGCCCAGTAATTTCTGAAGTGATGGGTGGATTAGGGCTGTTTATTGCATGGTTAGCTTCACCATCATGGGATGTCGTTATTTGCGAACTTTCGGGCTCCTTTATGTAAACCGAAGAGTTCTGTATTACATGTTGATCATTGATTTGCTAAGGGAGATTTATTAGCTTGCGCAGCCAATTGCATTAATATTTGCCGCTGGTCATGGTAGTGTTGTTTTGCTTTATAATGGAGCTGTCCTTCTTTTCCCAGACCATCTATGCCTCATTCCTCACTCTGGGCTTGTTGTAATGTTTGAGCTAATGAATCTTTGGCATTGCAGCAAGTACATTTTCGATGGTCTGTAGTGGTCTCAGGCCACCTGTTTTGCAGTAGAGACATCAGTCTGACTTCATCAACTAAGGCCCTAACAATACTTGGTAGATTTGACCCTTGTCTATAATATGAGGACAGGTACAAGAGATCATCTGATTATATCTGTCTGTTTGGGCTTTAGCAATCAGGTTTGCCAATTTCAGTAACGTTTAGTCAATCCCGGTTACATAAAGGGCAAGTGCATTGAGCAGCTCCACTTGAACATTTAGTTTCTCAGAGTGATAATTTAAGGCCCTAGTCATAGTATTCATAGTGTTCAACATGCTGCTCCATATTCCTCGCTGGGCACACGATTGGTCTTCACGGGGGTTGTTTTCCCTAGGCGAATTGTCATCATATTTAGTCAGAAGGAAAAGATCAACCAACTTCAGTGTGTTGATCAGAGAGTCTCCATTCTTTAGGTCTCCTTGAACTTGTACAGCGGGCATATTCTCTGCGGCTATTTTCTCCGATGACATGATCAATTTAAAATCTGGCTGATTTCTTTCTATTATGAATATTGGGCTGAAGGTATCTATCACTGAACCATCCTTTGTCCTATTGGTGCTTATTCTATCAAATTGGATTAGGTTACTTGCAACCAATGCCAACTTTGTTGGAGTTGTCTTTAACCATGTGGGTGAAGCCTGGAATACCTCTTGGTTTACAATTGGAACTGAGCTAGATGATATTTCTATTGCTGCATCAATAGAGTTTAGACTTGGGTCCAGGTCCATTATGTACGGAATGATGGTGGTGGGGGTCATCTGTCATTTGATACCTTGGGAGTCCATCAAAGCTGGTCGCGTCACAAGGGTAATTTGCTTTTGATAAATCATAGGAGGAGTGTACTTGTGCTTTTACCTTCATTTGTGGAGGGCAGTAACCCACCTCTAGGGTAGAGTATGTATTGTTGTCCTCGAATGGTTTTCTATAACATAGACCGCCTGCCATTACCTTCATTTCACTTTTTTCTCCAGCAGATTAAATTCCAATGCACGATGTTACATTTGTCTTTGTGTTTCCTGTCTCTGATATTTTTTGCTGAGCTCTAGGAGCTATCTTGAAACAACCAGAGTGTTTAAAGAAGTCAGTAATGGATGGCTGAGAGACGGTGGGCCTATGTTTTTTAGAGAATCCACCTCAGAAGTAGCAGGGGAACAGGCCGAAGTCGCTATTAATCTATCAGATCCTTCAGCCAGGGACTGAGTTAATTAATTAAGATTAATCCAATCTGTTTCACCCAATTCTGTTTAATCCAATTTCTCTATATGCCCTTTTGCTTGCTACAATTGTATGGAGCCACGTGGGCAACCAGACCTCATGATTTTCTTAACGTGTTCACGCAATCGCAAACTTTAATACTTTGGTATAATTGATCAGATGTACATAATACGTCAGTTTAGCTGGCCTTGTAATTGCTAGTAAAAGGGGATCTTTATACAGCACATATGTTGTTATATTCCATATAGGTCCTATAATATAGGCCTCGGTAAACTCGTTACCCTTCACCTATATTCTCTCCCTACATTACACTTGTCACGGTTTACAGGGACTGACCTTTTACCTAGATATTACACTGCATTCAGAACTCGGGTTTTCCCTAGTTCGAAATCTCATACATTATGCATGAGGGTTCTTGGAAGCACAGCAGGACTGCCATCTCCTGTATAAAATCTATGTATAAAGTTCATGCCCAACGTCATCCTTAGGCCGACACAGTAACACAGCAAGGTAGGACCCCTGGGGAGACCTATGGGTATATATACATCACATCTTGCTAAGATAGCTAGAGGAGACCGAGACTTCCCGGCTGACACACTGACCAGAAACACTGAGGTTCCTGCATGCAGACGCTCCAGCTCGCGGTGGTCTAACATCCCTCGTGGGGTGTCCAGCTCGAGACCAGGACGGGGTCCCTTAGTCTCGCTTTTCAGGTAATGGTGTTGACTGAATCCTAGAGGAATTCTTGGCTTAACACATACACCCATGCTAGGTACATTTAGGTTCATCTAGTTAGGGAGGCATCATAGGCGTACACATCTTTTATCATGTGTTTCATATACATGAATGTATTCATGATTTTAGTAAGATGGTAGAACTATACCATCCTTTTACCTTTATAGTACTGTTAATCCTTTATATCTTATACTGTCTAACGGTTGTTACAGCTCATCTATTCTACACCAGAATAACAACTGTTCAATAAATGATTATTGAAAACGCCCAGCTTGTTTTATTCGGTGTATCTCTCTGAAACAGACTAAGTGAGCACGAGTGACTGAGCAAAAGGTAGTACATTGTTTCCACGGTCCTGAGGGATCAGGGTTGTCATGTTCAATGGTTGCCAAGAACTATTCTCTCCTTGGTAAGGAGAGATCCTAGTGGCACTTTGAGCTAGTTGTACAAAAAGGCCAACATACCCGGTGGGGGTGATCAGAGTTCGTCTGACACCAATCCTACAGTGTATATTGTCTAAACGCGCAGATCCTGTATATTTTCTATAGGAACTACACGACATGGCGCCGCCAACATTGGTTGGGTACTTATTTAACAGTAGAATATGAGTAGTTCAGTCGTGCTATTCTCAGAAATCCCTATTCACAAAACACCAGAGACGTCTGGAGTGGGTAGGCTAAAACTCGGCCACTGCTGAGTAGGCGAAAAATCCTATTTATTAGCTGTTGGTTAATCAAGCTTGAAGGACACAAAGTTCCTAAAATTGTGCAAAAACACCTTATCTTAGTTTCCTTGAAAAGTTATTTCGTGTTCTAAACTCAATGACTAACCAGGACATAGACCCACTATAGCAAGCACTGCCCCTCTCAGAAGACGAGGAAGATGCAACGCAATACAGATTGCGGCAAATATTAGAAATGCAATCACCCTGAAACTGCTTGCATCATGGTCTAACACCTAGGGGTGGCTTAGTAGCTTTCGTGATTGAGGCACACGAATCGTACAGAACAGAGGTATTTTATTCATGGGTTACATTCCCAGCAGCAAATGCAAGAACTAAAACATTTCACACCTACACAGTAGGTGATGCACCAGAGGAATACTGTCCGTTTGAGGACATTGAGGTTCCGCTCACGTACCAGGAACACTTATACTGGTTTAAAGGCGCCCTGCCCCATATAAGAAGAAGATTAAGACTAGGCCCGCTTGGAAGAGATGGAGCGACTTGGCCAATATTAGCAGCCTACACACCACATCCTGACATTGAAACAATGCCAGGACTAGACTTACTCATACTTCACAAAACATTAATAAAACTTTACAGAAACATGACGCAATATGTCATGAGGACATTTACAGTCCAGCCAGCACTGGTAACAACAAACACAACTCAAGTTCAAAATATAGCAACTAAAATTACACCACAAACGTTACACGCAGTAATGGGTAAGATGCCCGCAAAATGTGAACAAATGCCATTCTGGATAGCTCAGAAAATAACACAGCTAGAAGCTGTATTCCCAAATACAAGCCCTTATGAAAAACACAGAATGCTGACACTCTGCTTGAGGTGTAGCATTTTGATGCATTCCCAGGTCTCCTACTAATGGTAAATTTGGGAATGCGCCAAAATTCATGGGTGGATGAGTGAGAACACTCGTGCTCCAACCATGGAACGTCTCCCTGGGGGAGAAAAACTCAAGGCAGCAATTTGAGCTGCCTTGCGCTACTCTAGATATATCAAGCCATGCAGGGCCATGCAAGGTGGCCTTGACTGGCTTGATAAATCTCACTTTTACCTCGCCCTTGCACACCTTTGTGTGGCTAAAGGGTGACACAAAACCTTGATAAATCTGGCCCTGAGACTCTCCAACAACATGCCTTGGGTCCTCCTAATTTAGTGGTAAGTTCTTTAACTTTCATTATGCCCATCGACTTGGATTGATATGGAAAGTCCAATTGGAATTCATCAGCAAATCTCGCAGCCACCAGTCCTCTCATTGGTGGTGAAAGGACATTAAAACTTTCTGAAGTATTAGGTAATGTTTTTAGATTCTTCTTGCCTATTCTTCTTAAGATTGCTTCCATTACGCTGATCCTTATGTCCCTCTACAGACATGCTTGGCGGATGAAGGAAAACGCATCAGCATTCAGTCAACAACTTCTGGATTCTCATTTAGGTACAGACAAAATGGTAAGATCTATCCTACTGGTTTTTGCTTCATTTTACTGACTGAGAGTGTGGCACTGTTCTGACTCAGTAAGTGGGCAGATTTTTGTTTTTCAAATCTTCGTTACACTACCCCTGAACAACCTATCATCTTGATTCAAAGAAACAGAAAATTGAAGCAAGCACTGTCAAACACCTCGAAGGCAGTGAAGAGATGATCTAGAGAAAATATTTACAGGACATACTTGATCTCCTTGATCCCATTCCACTGTTAAATTCACCTTCAATTACGAAAACAATATTTCATTCTCTTCCCTGATAGTTGATAAATTGTAGTGTTTTTCAAAACAATCATTTTGGACTTTGAACTTAAGCCAAAAACTGCAATTCAAAACAAATTGTTTTAATTAATGGAGAAACATTCCTTAGTTCTCACATTTAAAACAAATGTGTAGTGCTCACAAAAGCATACTAAAGATTTCATAACAGAGATTGGGATCATAGGTGCTGCCAATTTTATGGTCAGACCCTAATAAAAATTACTGAAATAGTCAACCATTTCTGCCCACTAGAAAATGCATTCATACACATGTGATCTTAACGATATTAATACACAAACGATGATTATAAACAATCTGAAATTTTTAATTATGCAATTTTGCATCATGTTGGTCTTGTGCCCAAAACGTCTATGAAAATGTCCAAAACTTCGTGAAAATGCATGAAAGTTTCATTTGAGGGCATATCTCATGGGAAAAAAGTAATGCAAGACACTGGTCGGAACAGAAAATATCTCTTCATGAGATATAATCAACTCAACCCAGTCTTTTGCTGGTACAGTGCATGACTCAATTGACATGAGATATGCAAGTGAATTAAAATATCACGCAAGACACGGTCAAACCTCATTTCATGCCAATCATATAATTTAATGTGATTTTCTTGAAATTTCACAAAGTTTGCCAGAAAGAATTTATATGATTTTGCATACCCTCCTGTCCAGGTAAAATGTAATTTGTGAGCCTGTGAATTTATATGTTGCTGTCCTAGTAATGGGCCATGATATCGCTTCTTAGCAGAGCTGTCATTTCACTAATAGACTTTACCAGCTCTCTGTGATTGACAAAACCATTACTTCTCAGCAGACTGCATTACTAATGGAAACTAGGAGCACCTCTCAGCAGGGTAATATAGTATAATGGGTTAGTACCAATACTTCTCACCAGGACTTCTACACCAGTAATGGCGACTACCACCACTTCTTTGCGGAACTTCTATACCTGCAATGGACACACCTATAATGGACACAGGCAACACCTCACAGCAGGATAGCTCTGCTAGTAAGTGGTAGTGCTAGCATTTCTTACATTGCCTGCTACAATTTAAAGGACTATCCCAAATCTTCTCAGTGAGGTATATACAAAAATAACTTGCTCCATCCCTTCTGAGCATACTGATTATGCATTTGATGGACTGCACTAAAGTTTAGCCTTTACACTAGAAATGCAAATGTCATTAGGAGACGATATGCTAATATTGTATAGTACCAGTTCAAAGCGTGGTTGCTATCCATTTTATGAATAGTACACATGCATCTCAGCAGCAGGTGGATATTGTGTTATTAGATAAATTAATCTAACCCCCAAGTCAGCAATCAGAATCATCATAGATGTAGGACTGTTCACAGTCAGTATTCAAGAAATATACAAGATCTGAACAATAGGCCCCTTTGTACAAGTATTTGCTTTTGTTCATATGTAATGTTATTTCTGTGAAACATCAGAGCACAACAAGTGGCAACGCCTCTTTTCCACTCAAGCTCCAGTTGTGATGTTGGTTTAATGTCCTAATTAGTAATTTCATTATCACTCTGGCTACCTGTTATGAGTTCCCCGAGGAGACCCAGGAGAGCGGCGACCTATCCAAGATGGCCGTGGAGATGTACCAACCAGGAAGTAGTGTACGTGGTACAGACTATTCGCCACGACGTGACAACGTGACTTCCAGCGAAGAAGGACTAAAGGGGGAAGTCGAGACAAACGAGAGAGACTGGCGGATGGAGCGAGAGGAAACGGAACGGCAGGAAGACCGAGACCTAGCTGGAGGCGAGGACGAGAGGAAGAGCAACAACAAGGAAAGCGCAGAAGAGGCCCCGAAGGACGAGAATGACTCCCGAGGGACAGAGGGAATCCTGACGTTGGAGAGACGCTCCCAGAGCACTGTGGATGAGCCCGGCACTCCAAAGGGGAACGAGGAGGCTGGAGCTCCCATTACCATGCCCCCGGAGGGTCGTGGCTCCAGGCAAGTGCCAGCTGCACGCGTGTTTTCTTTAAAGGGCTGGTGGGCAGGGTTAAGGGCCACACCAACCTAAGCACAATACTCCCTCACCTAGGCACTGCACAAATAGGGCATTGGTGAAGGTACACAAATCCCAACCCCTTTATTATTCAAGAAAGGCTGTAGCCTGAATTGGTATTTTTTTTTTTTTCCCTTCCATAATCCTCCAAAGTACTGCAACCAGGACAGAAGCAAGCTGCAAGAGGAGAAGACATCACCAAATTAAACTAGAGACTCTATAAAAACTCATGGTTAAATGAGAAAGTCGGTTATTCCTAGTGACGATAAGTGGTGACAATATATACTAAAAATCCACAACAAAAAGCCTACAGTTATTGGGAATTAGGGAGGGTTCGAGACATCCTTACGGGGACAATCTACGACACTACCTTAATTTAACCCAACTAAAATTAGAATCCGCCTTGGTTGCTAGACCTTATTGTCTACAGTACAAGGTTCACATTGCCATTAATTTGTAGCCAGAATCAACAGCGAATCTGGAGACATTATAAATGGTCTGCCTGCTTGACATTGTCTTACTGCCAAGCAGACCTATATGCTTTGGACCAGACACCCCACCAAGCTTGTGCGGAGGGGCACTGCTGCAGAGGCAAGGGGTCTGTGCAGAGTGTTGACTCTCTGCATGATCACCAGCTATCAGTCTTGGCATCTGCCCTTAATGTGTCATGCAGGCCTGCACCAGGCACAGCTGAGATGCTTCCAGTATAACTGAACTTCAGTCTCTAATGTCCGTATAGCCAGAAGGGTTTTATGGGATGTTTGGGTCCAATTGCCAGCACTGCATGTTATCCATCTGCTGAAAACTGTATCTCACGTATCTTTTTGTTTGCTCTCAAATTATGTGCAGGTGTGCACAGGTGTCAATATTACATTAAATATGGATATTTCCACTTTTTTAAGTTTTACTTTCAAATTATGTGGAGAGGCAGTGGGAGGGGCACCATGTAAAATATTGCCAGGATCAATACTCAATAAAATGTGGCTATTTTCTCTAAACTATATATTTTTTTACTCCATGTAGGATTGGACTCTGTAAAGTAACTGCTTTCCAGTGTTTGTAACATTTTTAATGTTCCATCTCAATATGTGCTTAATCTAATCTATACTTTCAATGGATGTTGCAAAACTAATTATGTCTGAAAAGCAGAGTATTTCAAAGAACAAAGCCATGGTTAAGCTGCAAGAGTATCCCATTCAATCTAGTTTCAACATGAATGAAACATTAGATGCCATGAATTTTAGTTATGAACATATTTCAAAAAGGATTTATCTGCATGTAAATTAAACTAGAAAAACTGACATGGTGAAATTAATATAAAAGGAGGGCTGATAATAGGCATATATAATGTGATGACGTGTTTTTCTATGTGTGATTGGTGGAAGATAGTAATTTTTTTAGAGAAAGAGGAATAAAAACAATAAAAAGAAATTCAAAATAATAGTTTATAAATGGCCCAGTATTTCTTATTGGGGACATTGCATTGAGAGTGGATTTGCTTTTCCTTAATCTGTAAGAGCAACCACTGCATTGATAACCCACTGATCTGTGTTTAAGTCGCAGGTCATACATAACTTCAACCCGATAGAACTCATTTGGAACTGAATTTGACAACTGTTCAATATTTGTCGCATTTAGAGGTTCTTTAACCCTTCAGTGTGTCTGCCTGCTTTCCAAGTGTGATGAGAGCCTGATGCAGACCATCCCGGATATGACACATGTCCTGATGGTTCTTGGTGTCAATTAGTTCATTGGTAGCTCCAAAATGCTGCAGAAGTTGTCCAACACTGAACATCTCATTTGAATGTGACAGCCATCTAAGAGAGGGTGGGACAACACATTAAAAAACCCCTATGAGTCATGCTTAAGTGAATAAAATACCGCTTTAATGAGACAGGAGTAGATTCAAATTATACAAGAACCCTAGCCTATCACTGAACATTTAATTTGTTTCGGTTAGAAGGAGCACTAAAAAAGCCTTGTGAGCCATACTTAAGTGTGGAAAAGCTGCTTTAAAGAGACAGGGGCAGATTCAAATTATACAAAAACCCTAGCCTCTCGCCATACAACATATGAAAGCCCTTCCTCACAAGACATTGCAACACCTATCCATCCAACCCCTCCCAAGAACAACTGAAATGTCCCTGTCAAACATAAGCTCTCCAATCTCTCTTCACTCCAAACTTCACCCATCCAAAACTGTTCCATGTCTTCCAAACATTTGCCTTCTTTTTTCCTGTTCAGTCCTCCCCCCTTTCTTCTCCCTGCATCTTCCAACTGTATCTTAAACTGTCAACCTTTCTTGAATAACATGAAATCTGTTCAATCTACCCACCACCAGAAAAATATCCTGAGTGTTTTTCTGCCACCACATCAAACTGGTTCCCCCAACAAGTCTGACAACATGTTCCTCAACCGTAGGAGATACAAATTCATCGCTAGCAACGTAAGTGTATTCTGTCTCTCTTCGTGCCTGATCTCACCATGCTTAATGGAAAAATCCCCTTTGTTCTTGCAAAATCTTGCAATGTCATGATTATATTTTTTCCTTGTCTTGTCTATTGCCCCAGGCCTCCAGACGCCTCTCCAGCTCTGCCTCAGCAAAAGTGCTGCCCACAACAACGTAGTCCCTGACCCCATCCGCTTTATCTCATTCAAGTCATCCTTCACACATTTAGTGAGAGTCATTTCCTTTATTTTCACCAAGTCGTTCTCACCCAAATGAAGCACCATCACATCAGGACAATAAAAATGTTTTCTCAAACATTCCGGTTTAGGCAACAACTCCACCCAATGCATGCCACACTTACCAAACAATTTCAACTGTATTTTTATGTCATCAAAGCCCAATTGTTTGCCGAACTTCCTGGAATCCGCCTGCCTTAGGGCCTATTTCACAAAGGAGTGCCCACAAATCCATGCCTCAATATGCTCCTGGCATGGCCTCACAATGCAACCTATAACAAACAGAAACAGTACCGTTAAACTGTCCTTACCAAGTCAGAACCCACCTCATGAACCACTTGTAGCACTCAAACTTCCATCTGCCCACTTTCAGAATTTTATATCTCTGCCAGCCATGCATCTCAGCCTAAGTTGCCATCCCTATTCTGAAAGAGTCAGTATCAAAATCCCAACCATGAATACCCAGAAAAAGCAGCTTCTTCCTCAACATACCTAGCAGCTGTGATGTCAGCACTCTACCCCCTGTTGCATGATGAAAAACCTCCAAGTGTTTCCCTCAGTGAAATTTAGCCACCAACGCATCAGACACATCCTCTTGTCTGGATAACTCAGTAGCCTGGCACTTCTCCCACGTCTTTTCTGATCTGTCTTAGATTGTGGCAATCATACTCTGGCTTCCTCCGTAACACCCACATATTTCCTCCCTCTATACCCTCCTTCTTCTTGGTTCCAATCCACTCACCCACACAAAAGGCCCCAAAAAACAACCGTACCATTAGCACCAAAAACAACCCGCTCTCTTCTGCCCCCTGACAAATCAGCAGAAGCACTACCACCAGCCTTTTTAATAACTGCAAAGTCACTGGCATTCTAATCCATTCCCTTGGCCCACAGTCCCTGGCTCATCCTTCTAACATTCGCCTTCCCAATTCACCTGCCGATAGCTTGTAACCCCAGTACAACTTGCCACAAAAAGCCAACCCAGACAGCTTACCCGCAACGGTCACGGCTGACAAAACTCTTTCAATCTGAAGCATGTCTGCCCAACGCAATTCCTCTCCATCCTCCATTGTCCTCCTGTGATCACCAGAAACCACAAATTCTAGCAAGCCTGACTGTATGCCCATCATGTGGACTCTGCCAAAGAACCTCTGCTCAGCTGCATCATACGCAATCTCCAACTGTCCATAGATGCTCCAGCATGGGAGCAAAGTGTCTCAGCCACTTGGAATGAGACGGAGCATCCGAACAAAGATGAAATGGAGCATCCGAACAAAAACTCTTAGCAATTTTAGAATGTTAAGGTCCCTTGCTGACTGTCTATTCACTATGTCAACCACTGCCTTACTGTCCACATGAAAAAGCACCTTCTTATTAAAAAATGTGTTACCCCACAGCCAAACTGCCACCACCAATGGAAATAACTCCAGTGATGCAATACTGCAGTCACCACCTTTCCAATTGTCCAAACACTCCTCTACACACCAATGCCCTTGCCAAAACACACCAAAACCTGTTCTGTCTGCAGCATCCGAAAAAAGCTCCAGAGACCATTGCGCTTCTTCTCCCAACCCTTTTCAAAGGAATACAGTTAAACTCTCTCAAAAACGTCAGCCAAATACTCAGATTGGTTTTCACTACTGCCTTCAATCGAATTCTGTAGTGGGGAAGGGAAGCCCCCGACAGAGCCAATCCCAATCCCAACCTCCTGCAAAAAGTACGCCCTGCCTTCACCGCCCTGAAAGGTAAATTGAGGTGGCCTAGCAATACCTGACTCTCCTTCCCTAGCGCTTTTTCCTTCACCAGCATCTTATGCAACAAACACATTAATTATTTTTTGTCCGCGGTCAGCCTCACCTCTATTTTGACCGAATCCAGCTCCACCCCAAGACATATGGCTTTACTCTCCCACTTATGCATATTGCAGCACACCATGCCATTTTCTATTAATTTTTGTCATGATTTTTCACTCATTGTTTGTGTGTTGGGATGAAAAACACATGTGAGTGCCCTTGAATGTTGTGTATGTGTACTGTGTCCCTATTTTCCCCAGTGATCTTGCATTTAATTTGAAAAATATAAATCCTTTGACCTGTACAGTGTACACTGACATTTTGTCTGATATCTCCAACGCAGGTGAATGGATTTTCACCAAACCAAGAACAAACACTGAGGTTGGAATCCTCTTATAACTTTTGAACCACTTGTCCAATCAGCACCAATCTAAGGATGACTTATTTTCCCACCTATTCAGTTTTCCCCCATGTTTGGTCAGGGATTGGCCAAAGCTATTAAGGGTAATAAAATTAGTTTTCCTACAGGTGGTGTCAGTCTTAAATACAGTGGCAAGTCTATCAAAACATGATAAACTATTTTACATTTGTATCCCGAAGATTAAAATGAGTAGTTGAGTAGTTTGGCCTCATGATCCAATTTGCATCTATCCAAATTCAAATCACAAACAAAAACATGGATGATGCTAGCTGTAACTTAAACCAAGACCTGCTGCAGGTGTTAAGAGTTTTTGGAAAATATCTCTGCCCTTGACACTTATAGGCTACCTCTTGTGAGAGCAGTCACACTATTTCTGGTCTCTTGAAGTGATCTACAAGGAGAACACAAAATGGAGTTTGCAGTTCAAATTTTGTATTTGATTCTCATGGCAGTAGTGAATGTGTTTGGAATACTCGCTGGTGGCTTCATCGTGGCATGTAATCTTCTTGACTGGGCTAAAGGCAGGTGCCTGACAACCTGTGATCTTATCCTGATGGTTCTCGGGATGTCACCTATTTGTTTTCATTGTACGCACTTAGGAAACATTTATATTTCTGCATTATCACGGGGGATTTCTGATTTGGATTCCATGAATCCAGTCATATTTCTGTTTCTATTGTGGACCTGCCTCTCTAGCTGTTGGGGTACTGCTTGTCTCTGTGTCTTCTATTGCGTGAAAATTGTGGACGTCAACCACCACCACCTCTTCTTCTGGATAAAACTGAGAATTGCTAAGAACATTCTGTGGGTTCTCCTAGTGACGAGCATCACATCTTTGGCTTTCAGCATACCCATATACTTGGATTTATATGGAGAGTGCTATTGGAATTCATCAGCTAATCTCACAGCTAAGACTACTCTCATCAGTGGTGAAATGACATTGAAACTTTCATACATATTAGGGAATGTTTTGGGGTTTTGTTTGCCTCTTGTTCTTGAAATTGCTTCCATCACACTCATCCTCACATCTCTCTACAGACATGCTCAGCGGATGAAGGAGAGCATGTCAGCATTCAATCAACCCCGCCTGGATGCTCATGTAGCTGCAGCCAAAACGGTGGGATCCCTTTTGTTGATCTGTGCTTTATTTTTACTGGCAGAGTGTGTCGCACTACTTTCACCCAAAGATTGGGCAGATTTTGTTTTGCTGACCTTCACTGCATTTTCTGTTCCTGCACAAACCATAACTTTGATTCAAAGTAACAGCAAATTGAAGCACAAACTTTGGAAAGTCCTCACACCTTGGAACCAGTGAAGAGCTAATCTAGTGGAAACATGTATGAGGGTGAGGTTATTACATTTATTTCATGTCCTGGATCCCTTACCACTGCACACTCACCTTCTATCACAAAAGAAATATGCTATTCTCTTCCCTTTATGTATACAACATTTGATAAATTGCTTTGTTTTTCACATTAAAAACAGCTGATTGTTGAGCATTGTTATGGGAATATTTCAAATGAAGCAATATGGACCAGAAACAATTCAAAAGAATTTTGGTTTTCACGTTCATCGTTTCCTGTTTAAATATTTGAAACATAGCTCACAACACTTAAAACAAATGTGTACCTTGTACATAAAAGAACCCTAGAGGATTTATAAAATAAATTATTGGGTTGTGGGTGCCTGCAAACTGTGCGGATCATACCCTTGTACAGATTTTAGGGTTATTGAAACTTTACCCCCTGCTGTCTGGTAGTCTGAGAAGAAAAAACTTTAATTAAACAAGCTATTTTTATGAATTTAAAATAATATGAAATGTTGTATTATGCAATTTTGGTGCATGTTGTTCTTGAGACAGTCACTTTCAGCAGAACATTTCTAAAATATTGGGTAAATTGAATAAAATTATGCAATTGGTGCAAAATGTAATCTGTAGGTATATCTCATGAAATGTTTCAAGCGAGGGCATATCTTATGTATCAAAATAACATAAGACACTGGCAGAAAATTGGTATGAGCAGAAAATATCTCTTAGCAAAGTATCCCCAACTCGAGCGGGTCTCCTGCCAGTTTCTTGCACGAATTTCTTCTGCCAGATATGCCCCCAGATCAAAACCTGCCGTTTTCATTTCACAAAATTTTACAGAAGAAAATTATGTGACGTGGCACAGGCCTCCTGTCTAGGTAACATATAATTTGTGAGCCTGTGAATTCACTTGTTGCTGCCTTAGAAATGGGCTATGATATCACTTCTTATTAGAGCTGGCGTTATACAACCAGACATTACCAGCTCTCTGTGATTGACAATTCCATTGCTTCTCAGCCGACTGCATTACTAATGGAAACTAGGAGCACCTCTCAGCAGGGCTGATATCGTATCTATGGACAGTACCAGCACTTTTCTTCAGTACTTCTGCACCAGTAATGGAGACTAGCATCACTTCTTTGTGGAGCTTCTATACCTGCAATAGACACACCTGCAATGGACAAAACCAACACTTCGCAGCAGGATGGATCTTCTAGTAAGTGGTAGTACTAGCACTTCTCAGATAGCCTGCTACATATTGCAGAACATTACCAAAACTTCTCAACTAGGCCTACACAAATCATAGATTGTTCCATCACTTCTCACTATGCTGATTATGCATTTGATGGACTGCACCTAAAATTTTTACAAGGACCTATATCCTATAAATGCATAGAACAACAATAGTCATTAGCAGCTCTATACTAGTATCGCACAGTACAACTGCGGCCCGTGCAGGTAAGAGCGGTGGGGCAGTGGGGAAAGTGTGTGGGGGGATTTCAACAGACAGACGAAGACAAGGAAAAATTAATTATTTATTTAATTTTCCCTCATCATCGTCGGACGAAATCCCCACCACCCCACCGCTCTTACCTGCACGGGCCGCGGCTGGCATAGTTTCAGTACTTCTAAGCATGATTAGCATCCACAATACAAATCTCTTATTACCACTAATTTGTAGCCAGGATCAGTAGTGAATGAGAACATTTGGTATTTTCATTTTAAGTGCTTTGGGAGATTGTATTACTGATCACAGAGGAAATGAATACAATAATATCATCGGCAAAATATCAAAGACCAAAACATTGAAATCTAAGTGCATGGAGAAAGTAAAGATTTACTATTTCCTACTGCGTATCTACATATTTGAAAAATACATATATATATATATTGTCAAGGTATAGATATAACAGGTAGGTATAGAAAATCTATACTTCCTTACTTACCGATACTTGCCTTGCAATATTGTGGTTTTGATTTTTTGTCCTTAAATATTCTAATACCACGATATTCCATCTTTGATTTTCAGGGGGAGCACCCTCTGGGTGCTTGTCCTAGTCTTTCTCCCAAAGCAGACCCATATTTCTGGGATCAGACACCCACAACAAGCTGTGTGGGAAGATGAACTGCTGCTGCTTTGGATAGATGTAAGAGCATTCCTCTGTGCAATGTTGACTGTATGCAGTCACCAGCTATCATCTAGGCAACTGCCCTTTCTTTGTTATGCACCCTGCACCAGACACATCTGAGATGCTCCCAGCATAACTGACCTTCAGCCTGTAATGCCTTTGCAGCCCAATAACCACTGAATAAATGGTGTTCTGGGGTTTTATGGGGTGCTACCACTATGTGTTTATTGTTTGATGTGATCCAGCGCGGCTAATATAATTTTCTCCTTTGGACACGAATCCAGGTAAAATCATTCACATCTACCTTACCATATGTCGGTGGGGCCCATTACACAGCATATCATACACTCATTCGTTCCCTGAGTTCCTCACCAAGAAGAAAAATGAGATTGCTGGAAGAACGGGATACCTTGTTAAAATTTACAGAATAATACCTTAAACATCATTTATACATTAACTTTTTAATCCTGTCGGTTCTAAACATCAAGGTATTCCGCTCTTTGGTCGATGGACCAACTAGTAGAATAAGTTGAAGGTGATTAAGACCGGCTCAATCACATTTAAAACCTGTTAATTATTACACTTATTAATGATCTAAAGAACGAAAGACTCATTGTTTTTAGTTAGAATAACATTTTATCTAATTTCTTAATTGCATGAGTGAGATTCAAAGTTTATTAATCACTTTAATACATTTCAATAACAGATGTGAAATAAGTTTTTATAAAGAATTAAGGGGCATATTAGCAAGGGCACTATCGCTGCTTTAGCGGCACTTTTTGCCGCTAAAGCGGCGATATTCATATCGCCCTATCAGCAAACTGTCTCTAACAGCAGTTAGAGACAGTTTGCGGGCATTAGCGCCCGTTTTCTTACCGCTTTGCATGTCAGCGATATTTATCGCTAATGACATGCAAAGTGGGCGTTCCTGACGAACAAACCTGGGAAACACCCGCTAACAGGCCTATCGCCTATTAGCAAGGTGGCCATGGCCCCAGTTAGCGACGTGAAAAGTCGCGCTAACCGGGGTCATCGCCATTTATTTAACACCTGCAATTAGCAGGTGTTAGCCATACCTAACATGGGGGTGGATTATGCTGATACGACCACAGGGTCGTATCAGCAAGGTGTTCTCCCTTCTCCATGCAACATCGCTGGTTTTTCAGCGATGTTGGCCCATTTCCCCCGCTATCGCTGGAATATTCATCGCCATAGCGCTAATCGTTGCTAATACAGCGTTAGCGTGGCGATATATTCCAGCGATAAAAAAAATCACGCTAAGCAGGGTTAGCGATGATTATCGCCTCTTCTTGCTAATATGCCCCTGAAATCTATGCATTACCCATTTAGATGCAGATTGAAATGGTTCATCAAAAGCCGTAGATCACAGCATAGAACTCCCAAACTGACTGACTGTCCCGCTAAATGCCTCCTCGACCGTAATACAATTTTACTACATAGCATAAATCATGCGATTTTACTCTAATTAGTATGCAAATCACTATATTAATATTAATTTACTTTACAATTAAATAAGTTAGATTTTGCACATAAATAGCAATTACCATTTGTGTAAATGTTTATTAAAGGTGCAGATTGTTGGTTAATTCATCAAACAATTAGTACAGTTAAATTATTATCCTTATTATGGGGGGTTACAAATTTATTTTATTTACCTTGCTCCATCAATTCCCCCCTTTGGTGATTTTTAATATCACCACAAAAACCCATTTTACACAATTTTTCAGATAAATGTTTCTTGTCCACTTGCTTTTGTTAGTTCACACATCAGTGTTTTTCTCATCTTGTCTTTTTGTTCTTTTGTACATGTTTTCTTTTAGTTCTTCTAATTCTATTTCTCCCATTTCCCGTTCTCTTTCTTTATTTTTCTCATTTTCTCTTTTTATTTTATTTTGTCTTTTTCTCCTTTTAATGCACACATAAGCTAATTTCACTGATAACATCACTAATATTATTACTGTTATTGATATTAGAATTTTCCCTATTTCTGTGAACCATTTTTGTATTGAGGAAAAACTCATACCAAGTTTCTCCCAGGCACCTTCAACCGCCAGTGAAGCAATTTCTTTGTGCAAATCAGTAATATTCTTTATATACTTTTGTATATTCTCACTTTTATCTGGAATGTAAGTGCAACAATGTTGGACTTTCAGCATTCCACAGACTCCACCCTCTTTTGCCAAAAGAATGTCAAGGGCAAGTCGATTTTGCATTACCATAGCTCTCATGGCAACCATTTCGGTATTTACCATCAAGAACCCTCCAGCAGTATTCGTTGATAAACGATCTACTACTGTAGACAATTTCCGAATCTTGAATGCATTCAAAGATATGCCCACTGCTGGTATCAATGCTCCAAAAATGTCACCTACTATTTCTGAAAAACTTTCCCTTCTCCTACGTGTTAATGTTTTACCCATTTCGTGTATTCCTTTTTCTCCTCTCTCCACATGAAAAATCTTTGGAAAGACCAGGCCTAAATAACATGACCCATACCAGTGGTCCGGCAACCTGTAATAAGCTCTATTTCCGCAAATATAATAGATCCCTGGAAATATTGGATCTTTTCCTCCTTTAAATCCCCATCCTCCTAAAAGTTTATAAGTATCTCGGCATTCACTGGAACCCACGAAATAGTTATCATACACAGTCTTATGTCTATTAATACACAATTTTCTCTGTTGGGGCCAATCCAAATCCATTGCTGCATTTGTCTCTCTCTTATCATGATTTTTCTCTTCGACGCCCAAAGTGGTGTTTTTGTCTCTTCTTCTATTACTTTTCTTTGAAACTTAACTCTTCTGTTTTCTACCATCTCCAAGAAAACATTTTCTTCTTTCTTTAATTCACAGGTAAGATTGTGTCTAACTATATACTCTAATGTTAAATCTTTATTTTCTAAGAAAAATTCACCAAACATTTTTGCTTCTTTCACCTTATTCAGTTCGGGGATTATAGGAACTTTCGCAAAAACCTTATTTATGTCAGTGTAATAATATTCTAATCTACCTGTTTTATAAAATAAACTAGCTAGAACACTACAAGTTATCCCATACGTCAAAGGAAGGTGATGATAGGTCACACCTTCTGTGACAGACGCAGGTAACTGCAAACAGACTAAGCCTGGGCGTAGTTCGCGAAGTAGCGCTACGCGAAGCTACGCAAAGTGCAGTTCGCACTACGCGAGCTACGCGTAGCACTACGCGAACTGCGTAGTGCGCTGTTCGCAATGATTGCACAGTGCCGGATGCTTGTCCGCACTGTGCAATCATTGAAAACGGCATCTTGCACAGTGCGAGCTGTCTTTTACTGCCGCTCGAGTAGATTTTTACTCGAGCGGCAGCTTTCTCAACGCGGACTGGTAGTTTCTCATCGCGAGCGGTCGCGAGCAAACACGACCACTCGCAATGAGAAACCTGACCTCCCCATGTTGAGAATCTCGCCGGGAGGTTTATTTTCCACGCTCGCGATCGGCAACTTGATGTTGCTGATCGCGAACGAGGAAAAAGTCTCGTTGGGATGTCATTTTGCTTGCTCGCGGTCGCCAACTTGACGTTGAGGACCGCGAGCAAGCAAAAAATGACCGCTGCACTACGCTACGCGTGTTTGCACTGTGCTACGTGCAATTCGCGTTGTGCGAAGTAGCGCAAACTTCGCAAACTACGCGAGCGTAGCGTAGTGCTTTGCCCAGGGTTAATACAGACATAACAATCCCTTACATCCATTGTCTCCACATACTCATATAACAATTTTGTGAAGACATTCTTGGAAAAATCGGTTATGGATCTATCCTTATGCAAATCGGTACTATCTACTAATGTCGCAGTGGTTCTGTGTGTTAGCTTCTTTGTCCTTTTTCGTGTTATTCCCTAATATGGATGTTTCTTCTACAGCTAATCTAATTGGAATTATTATTGCTAAAATAAGCCAAATAAACATTAGTAAACCTGTACAAAAGAAACACATCCTACACCATCTACGTAAAAACTCACATTTAGATTTTCTAGCCTCTGTGTCTACCATTCTGTTCTATTACTTAGCTATATATATATATATATGTACAGGAAATGTGTCACCACCCCTCAAAATGACTTTTCACCCACTTTTACCCTTTATCTTGTCTCGTTTCGGCACTTTCTTTTAGCTCTTTAAAGAACTCTTTCTTGTCTCGTTCAGGTTTTGGTGTCCAGTCCGGGCTTTTCTTTATCTTTTCAGGTTTGTTGCACTTCACTTTCACCCATGGGTTTGCAGCTTTCTTCTGGACTCTCGTGAGTGTTATCTTCTTCTTTAATGTCAGTCAATGCGATGTATAGCCAGTCAGGTGACTTATATTTTAAATTAGGTCTCTTCACTCTTTTTGTTTTCTGCAATTGTTTTCCACTTTGTTTTCCTTGTTCCTTTTGACTTGATATTTCATTTACTTGTTCTGCATCATCTCTGTTTAAGTTTATTGTCTTATATCTCAGTCTTTTAACTTCGTGGGGCCAATTGTCTCCTTTTCTTGGCCTTTTCAGTTCACTCTCCTCCTCTTCTCGTTCAGTTCTCCAAGTTCTTTTTCTTGGTCCTAGTCTTTGTTTCCTTTCTTCTTCACTTTCTTCTGATTCTGTCTCAGACCTTACTTCACTTCCTCTTACTTTGAACTTTATGATCTCACTTTTATTGTCTAAATCTGAACCTTCTTGTGTCTTTTCTGTTGGGATACTTGTTATTATCCCTCCTCGAGTTTCTTCCGAATTTATGTTAATCTCTCTATCTGTTTCTAAATTTCCCTGTTGTTCTTCTATTTGTTGGTCTGTCCCTATTGCTCCTCGGGGTTCTTCCAGTTCTTCCCCTATCTCTCTATCTGAATCTAATCCTCCCTCAATTAACTCGACAATCTTTGAAGGAAATCTACCATAACTTGTACTTGGCTGTTCATTGTCACTGTCTCTTGGTTCAATTTCTTCGTTTATAATGTCAGTTCTCCATTTACTCTTTTGTTTTTCATCACAATCAGATTGGTCTGTTTCAGATGCTGAACTGGTATCTTATATTTCCAGATGTCGACTTACAGGTCGAGCTTCAGGTTCTGGAACTTTGATCACTTCAGGTTCTCCTTCGGTTGTCAAACTTGTACCTGGTTCTTCCAGATGTCGACTTACAGGTTGAGCTTCAGGATCTGGAACCCTGCTTATTTCAACTTCTGCATCGGATGCTGAACTGGTATTAGATATCTCCAGATGTCGACTTACAGGTCGAGCTTCAGGATCTGGAACTCTGATAGTGTGGCTGGCATGCACCCAGTTTTTCACTCCAGCACATTTGACAGCAGTTGTTGTCACCAGGATCACTTGACGTGGCTTATCCCAGCGAGGAACCAAACAGTTTCTTCTTCTGTGGACTTTTATGCGGACCCAGTCTCCTGGACTCAAATCATGAGCTGGTTTTCTTTCCAGAGTGGTCGCATCCGGTCCAACTTGATGAAACACAGAATGTACCACATCAGCCAATCCTTTGCAATAGTCCAATACGAGATCATCAGTTATAGTCAGCAGTTTGTTGACAGGTACATGTGCTTGTCTCATTGCTCGTCCCTTGATTATCTCATGAGAACTCAGACCTGTTTTTCTGTCAGGTATGCTTCTGATAGTCATTAGCACCAATGGCAGGGCATCAGACCATTTGAGTCCTGTGGCTTGACACATTTTCCCTAGTCTATTCTTTATTGTTCTATTTACTTGTTCTACCACTCCAGAAGTAAGCCTGGGCGTAGTTCGCGAAGTAGCGCTACGCGAAGCTACGCAAAGTGCAGTTCGCACTACGCGAGCTACGCGTAGCACTACGCGAACTGCGTAGTGCACTGTTCGCAATGATTGCACAGTGCCGGATGCTTGTCCGCACTGTGCAATCATTGAAAACGGCATCTTGCACAGTGCGAGCTGTCTTTACTGCCGCTCGAGTAGATTTTTACTCGAGCGGCAGCTTTCTCAACGCGGACTGGTAGTTTCTCATCGCGAGCGGTCGCGAGCATACGCGACCACTCGCAATGAGAAACCTGACCTCCCCGCGTTGAGAATCTCGCCGGGATGTCATTTTGCTTGCTCGCGGTCGCCAACTTGACGTTGAGGACCGCGAGCAAGCAAAAATGACCGCTGCACTACGCTACGCTACGCGTGTTTGCACTGTGCTACGTGCAATTCGCGTTGTGCGAAGTAGCGCAAACTTCGCAAACTACGCGAGCGTAGCGTAGTGCTTTGCCCAGGGTTATCCAGAAGCCTCTGGTCTGTAATTTCTGTTGAATGTCAAGAGCTTCACATATCAATTGGATTAGTTCATTCTGGAAATGTGTTCCTCTATCTGTTTCGATCATTACCGGAAAATCATATCTCGGAATGAATTCTCTCAGTAGGAGCTTGGCCACAGTAACTCCATCATTCCTTCTTGTCGGATAGGCTTCCACCAAACGAGAAAACAAACAAACGACCACAAGAACATATTTTAATCTATTACTCGGGGGCATTTCAATAAAATCTAATTGCATTCTAGTAAAAGGACCTCCTTCACGTCCTATTGTTCCAAGACTCACTACTGTTTTCCTTCCTGGATTTATCTGTTGGCATATAGGACACCTTTGACAGAGACTCTCAGCTATAGCTCTGAATTTTGGGTTGTACCAAGTTTGTCTGAAAAGTCTGATCATGGCATCCCTTTCAATATGAGCTTGTCCATGGTACATCTGTGCCATGTTAGAAATCCTGCTATCAGGCATAACTGGTCTTTCATCTCTATAAACCCAAACGTCATCTTCCTCCCTTTTTCTCCATCCTGCTTTTATACAACCATCTTTCTCCTCATCGTTTGCTTCTTCCTGTAATTGTCTTACCTCATCCCATGTTTCAACAATGTTAGTAAACAGCAAGGGACATGAAACATTCTCTTTTTCTCTCCTTCTATTTAGCTAAACCATATTTCTGGCACAATATTGGGCTATCTCATCTGCATACTTGTTACCCATAGTAATGTAATCCGTCTCATTTTTGTGTGCAGCGCACTTTACCACTGCAATCTGTTTAGGCAGCTGTATCGCCTCAAGCAATTTCTTCACAAATTCACCATTTCTAATTGGAGTTCCTGCAGACGTCAAGAAACCTCTCTGAGACCAGATCTGTCCAAAATTGTGGACCACTCCGAAGCCATACTGGCTATCTGTGATCACCGTAATTCGGACATTCTTTCCCAGTTTGCACGCCTGAATCAGAGCAATCAGCTCAGCTACTTGGGCTGAACGTATCCCTCTCAAACAAGATGCTTCCATTATGGCAGCTACTGTACACACAGCATACGCCGCACTCAACACTCCTTCACTCATCCTCAGACACGATCCGTCCACAAACATCACATAATCTGATTCTTTTAAGGGCTCATCTTTAATATCTGGTCTAGGCTTTGTGCAGAATTCAAGCACGTCCAGACATTTATGATCGACTTCATCTTTATCTCCTACATTTTCTTCATCTGGCAGTGATGTTGAAGGATTCACACTTGTGCATCTATCAATGGTTACATTGTCTGCACTCAAAATCACCTTTTCATACCTAGTCAGCCGACTATGTGTCATGAATTGGGTTTTGGTTCTCGTCAGAAGAATTTCAACAGAATGTGGAACATATACTCTCAGTGGATATCCCATCACAATGCCTTCACTCTGTTCCAGACTCACACAAGTAGCAGCTACTGCTTTCAGACATCCAGGTAATGCCTTGGCCACTGGGTCTAAAACAGCTGAAAAATAAGCAATAGGTCTTTTCATTTTTCCATGTCTTTGCACTAAAACTGAAAGTGCACATCCATCTCTCTCACTACAATACAGCTCAAATTCCTTTTCATAATCAGGCATTCCCAGTGCAGGTGCTTCACACAACCTTGTTTTTAGTTCTTTGAAGGCTTTCATTTCCTCCTCATTCAATTCAAACGGATCTTTGACATCCTTTTTTGTCAATCACTGTAAAGGTTTTGCAATTAATGAAAATCCACTTATCCACTGTCGACAATACACGACCATTCCAAGGAACATTCTCATCTCTCTCTGTGTCATTGGGGCTCTCATTCCTCGGATAATCCTTATTCTTTCTGTCGTTACCTTCCTCATCCCTTTCTCAATCTTGTGACCTAGGTATTGAACTTCCTGCTGACAAAATTGTAATTTAGACGGGGATACTTTATGTCCTCCCTCTGCTAAATGATTTAATAAAGCAATTGTGTCTGTAACACATGCTTCTTTGGTCTTTGATGCCACTAATAGGTCATCAATATACTGGACCATTGCAGATTATCCTGGCATTCTCAAATCTTCTAATGACTTCTTTAAAATCTGATTAAAGATTGAGGGACTTTCTGTATACCCTTGAGGAATTCGGCACCATGCCAAAATACGCTCTCCGAACCGGAACGCAAATAATGGCTGGCAGTCTGGGTGTAGTGGAATAGAGAAAAATGCATGAAACAAATCAATAACTGTGTACCATTCCGCATCATGTGGAGTTTGATATAGTATCACAGTGGGGTTTGGCACAATTGGGCAACAAGGAATAACGATTTTATTAATCTTCCTCAAATCTTGCACTATCCTATACGTCCTATTCGGCTTTTTCAGTCCCATTATAGGTGAATTACATGGACTACTCATTAACTCTTTCAAAATTCCTTGTTCAATCATTTTATTAACTACGGGGGTTATTCCTTCAATAATTTCTGGTGTTAATTTGTACTGTGGAGTATTCGGGTAACTTGTTCCTTCTCTTACAGTCATTTTTACAGGGTCTACTCCTCTCATCAACCCAATGTCTTCGCCTGTGAAATCCCATACGTCAAATCTAACTACTTCTTTCAATTCAATTGGGATTTTCTCTGCATCAAACACAGGAAACAAGTCATTTACTCCTGGTTCTAGTTCTGCCATTGTCATTTTATACAAAACATCCTCATCTGGTGTCTGGAAAGCAATACCATCTGGGGTACAATAGATGGTACAATTCATTTTACAAAGCAGATCACGTCCTAGTAAGTTTACAGGACTGCAATCACATACCACAAACCGATGCATCTCTCTAAATAGTCCAACTTTCACCTCTACTGGTTTAGTAAGAGGCGCTTTAATCTGTTGGTTTGAAACACCTACAACTTGGATATATTCTCCTGAGAGAGGAAGGTTTGAAATTTCCACTGATCTAACAGTAGAACGGGTAGCTCCAGTGTCCACAAGAAATGTAACATTTACACCATTCACTTCTCCATCCACAAATGGACCTGATTGATCTACCTCTAGAGTTGCGCCAAGCACGCGCTCTTCCTCCTCTCTTAGGCACCATCATAAACTTTCATCCGACTCATTTCCATCCTGTCGTAACCAATACTGCGACACTGCAGCTGCGAGCTGCAATTTTGTTACCTGCTCTCCTCCGTAGAATCATGTCTCTGCACTGTATCTCTGGGGGTTTACACTCTTTGGAAGAGGTGGTTGTGGCACCTGACTCTGTTGTGTAACTACCTGCGATAGTTGCAGCTGTTGGTAACTCACCTCACTCTGCACCTGTGGATTTAATGATTGGTTTTCCGTATTAGCTTTTGGAGGAAATTTACACTCGTTTCTCCAATGCCCTAACTTTCCGCAATTATGGCATGGCCATTTCTTTTTAGCCTCTTCTATACTCATTTGACCCTTTCCCTTACCTATATTCGGTTTGGATTTAGTCTGTCCTGCATCACTAGTCTGATTATTCATTTGAGCTTCTTGTTTTTCTGCAACCTTTACTTGTGCCCACATTGCCTTCTCTTTTAGTTTACGTTGTCTACTCTCGATATCATCACTACAGTATTTGGCATAACTTAGTACTTCATCTACAGTGCTATTTTGCCAGCACAACATGTGCTGCTTAATCATTTCACTTATCTCTGTCTTCAGTCCATATACAAATCTATATACAAAGTGACTCATGTCCTTCTCACTCAAGGTTTCATAACCGCTATACTGTTTGAAAACCAAAAGTAGCCTTTTGTAGTAGGCATGTGCAGATTCCTTACTCTCCTGAGTCGTTCTGTCAATCTTTACCCAGTCTGTCTCTTTTGGTGGAATTTTATTTTTAAAAAACGTAATAGCTTGCTCGTATTTCTTCATCACTTCTGGACCTGGCGCTCCAGTTTTTGCATCCCTAGGATATTCTTCTGTTGGCCAATCAATTGTAATCTTACATTCTGTCCATAAATCTGCTGGTACTACAATGTCAAACAATCCATCCAGATCTTCCCACAACACCTTTGAAACTTTGACAAACCTTTCCACTTGTCTATACCATTCTACAGGTTTCTCTCTCAATTTCGGAAAATCATTTGTAAATGACAATATATCTTGTCTGGACCATGGAACATGCACATACCTACCTCCTGGAGTTTCTCTCATTGGATACTCCCGTACTATTGGTTCCTTTTCTTTCACCGTAAAAGCCAAAGACGCTTTATCGGTTGTTCCCTCTTTTCTTTTTGTCCACCTGCTCCTCCATCTGTCCACATCTCCCCATTTTCTCAATAACACAATCAGTTCCTTTATCTGTGTTAATCGTCCTGATGTGTTCAGATTTTCTACATCCTTTTCACTAAAATCTACCCTATACAATTTCTGCAAACTTCTGATTTTTACAAACTCTACTCCTAGTTCATTCGCTGTCTCTTCCAATTTTTCATGCAAATTTTTAGCTCTCCAAGTAATACTCTTACACATAAACATGAGCTCATCGTCCTGATAAGACTTCAACCTCTCTGTACCAATCGTCCCTAAGATCAATTCTTCCATGTCTATCTTTAACCTAATTACATCCACCGGTTGGGGTTCTGCATCTTTCTTCTGCAAATTCCTCATCCATTCATTCAATTCTTCTGGGGTCGGACCTACAGGGGTATTATTCATCTCTATCCAATTCGTACTTCTCTCTGGGGTCTCAGTTGCTGACTCAGTTCCCATAGGAATCCTATTTATCTGACTCTCGTTAACTGTCAAATTAGTGGGTGGACTCTATCTATATGAGCCAACCAGATCTCTCATCTCTCTAGTTTCTGGAGTTATCCCTTCTCTCACTCTTTGCATATTTGAATTCATTGGAATTGTCAAGGAATGCTCATCTATTCTTTGGTTTTCAAATACCGGTATCACTGGTCCTATTGTCACTGGTACAGTCACAGCTTCCATGTCTATTGTTAACTCTCTTATTTTCTCAGTCAATTCTCTTGTGGTTCTTGCTAACTCAGCTGTATTACCACTATCAGACTTCTCATTTTGTGGAGTTTCTAAATTCTCATTTGACCTATTTATTTCATATCTTCGCTCTGGGCTTTGATTCCTCCCAGTTTCCATTGGTGGTGCATTTGGTGTCACCACCGCAGAATTCTGTTGATATGGAGGTGGTTTTCTGTTTAAAATGTCTTCCAGCAATTCATCCTCTGTTTCGCTACCTCCATACCCATACCTCTCTGTTATTGTATGTTTCTTTTTCTCTGTACACTTTCTCCCTGCAACTTCTTCAACTGTTATGGCTGGAAACAGACCATCCGTCATATTAGCATATCTCCATCGTCTCATCCTGTCTTCATGATTCACTCCCCATACTCTTCCATGAACTAAATTATAATTCTTTGCACCTCTGTGTCTTTCTCTTTCATACATCTCATCTTCCCATTCACCTAACGCTTCAAACTGTGTTGGTCTAGGTCTTGGTTCAAGTTTCATCATTTTCTCTCTCAAATTTCGAAGAATAGCTGTACTAAATGATCCATTCTCTGGAAAAGCCAATACCCCATCATTCTGGGTATATTTTGTCCAATTCTCCAACCAAATGCAAGTATGATAACTATATTTCAACATCATATTGAAAGCTGGTGTTTTCGGCGGAGGTAGTACTTCCCCTTCCCTAGTCACTACCTTTTTGTCTTTTTTGAAAAAGTTTTTAACCTTCGTCATCCATGACGATTTCTTTCTACCATACTCATAATAAGCCATGTTGCACGATTCTTTCTCTCTGACAAACTCACTACTCTGTTCTTTTTACCGTTTACTATGCGGACCTATCCCAGCGCGTCTCACACCAACGCACCAATCCGAAAGCTCTACGTCACTCTCAACGGACCTATCCCAGCGCGTCTCACACCAATGCACCAATCAGGACGCTCTTCGTTTTCCCACCACTGGCCAATCCCAGCGTGGTCTTTGTCAACGTCAGTTCTACTCCTGACCCCTCCTTTACAAAAATGATCTGCAGTTTTTTCTTGACTGAATCTTATTAGTTACAACGTAAAACACATTACCATTGCCTGTTTTCGCTAAACAAAAGAGATAGCTTATTCTATCTTGCAAGAATACTGTTTCATTCGATAAGTGTAGCACTTCCCTCTACCTTACCCTTCTCTCAAGCAAGGAGTAAACTCGTTTCTCTGGGGATAAGACAGATGTGGAGACTACACTGCTCCTGAGAATTAAGGCCAGAGTTTCACAAGAAAACCGGTTGCTATTTCACTCATATGTATTTTCATACATGAAATGTCCCTATCATAACACAACCTGTGTTATCACCAATTTGAAAATCAGACAATGCACTATTCCATGTGACTTCTCTTGCCACACGTGTCCACTTCCTACTTCCCGGAAGCTTCAAAATCTCGACTTACACATAACATAATACAATTTGACACAAAGTGTTAGATATGAATAATCAATAAATCAATAATCAATATTCACCTAACTAATCTATAGTAACCATAACTCTGCTACCAAGAAATCTGATCCAGCGCGGCTAATATAATTTTCTCCTTTGGACACGAATCCAGGTAAAATCATTCACATCTACCTTACCATATGTCTGTGGGGCCCATAACACCACATATCATACACTCATTCGTTCCCTGAATTCCTCACCAAGAAGAAAAATGAGATTGCTGGAAGAACGGGATACCTTGTTAAAATTTACAGAATAATACCTTAAACATCATTTATACATTAACTTTTTAATCCTGTCGGTTCTAAACATCAAGGTATTCCGTTCTTTGGTCGATGGACCAACTAGTAGAATAAGTTGAAGGTGATTAAGACCAGCTCAGTCACATTTAAAACCTGTTAATTATTACACTTATTAATGATCTAAAGAACCACAGACTCATTGTTTTTAGTTAGAATAACATTTTATCTAATTTCTTAATTGCATGAGTGAGATTCAAAGTTTATTAATCACTTTAATACATTTCAATAACAGATGTGAAATAAGTTTATATAAAGAATTAAAATCTATGCATTACCCATTTAGATGCAGATTGAAATGGTTCACCAAAAGCCATAGATCACAGCATAGAACTCCCAAACTGACTGACTGTCCCGCTAAAGGCCTCCTCGAACGGACCTCCCGTACAGATTTTCCCGCAACGGTCTCGTTCCTTTCCCAGTCAAGTTTAAAGTCCAAAAGAATAATAGCCAAAGAAAACAGCCTATAGAAAATAGCAGCAGCCTCATCAGCATCAACGCTCAGTGCTCAGATGCTCAGCCGAGAGCTAGTCCCTCCTACTCAAGAGTAGTCCCTCTTATACCCTACTTCTAGATTACTAAACAAAAAGTTGCAATCTTTGGGGGCGAGAATCACGCTAATTGGTCCATTGGAGGGGTGGCAAGATTCACCTCATTGCCTTCCTTGTTCAAACTGGTTTTAAAATGGTTTAAAGGATTATGTTTTCTCATGTCCTTTGGGTAAAAGCAGTCCAAATTGACAATTTATAATGTTGCTATTTTGATGGTCACAATTTGGTCAGTCCATTGTTACTCCATACTTTCTCGTTTTCATTTCTCACGGATACGTGCTGAGTCTTTCTTGGCACTCTCCTCATGTTAGGTCGACGTGACCTTGACATCTCTCACTCCATGCTCGAGCTGTACCCACATGGTTAAGCTCCATTATTTTCTTCCGCTTAGAGGCCATCTTTGTTTCGTCGCATGACCTCATCTGTCTCGGCAGCCATTTTCGCAGCATGGCCTAACAGGCCCGAACGAACTATCATAAGAACAAACACAATCAAAATTAAAATAAAGAAAATAAGCCTTTCTGTTTCCCACCCATCATTCTAAATACCCAGGTTAGGTGTTACCTAGCAGAAGCGACATTTAAAGCCATTTTACTTACCATCCTCATTCTTTGCCACAATACAATTTTACTACATAGCATAAATCATGCGATTTTACTCTAATTAGTACGCAAATCACTATATTAATATTAATTTACTTTACAATTGTAAATAAGTTAAATTTTGCTCATAAATAGCAATTACCATTTGTGTAAATGTTTATTAAAGGTGCAGATTGTTGGTTAATTCATCAAACAATTAGTACCGTTAAATTATTATCCTTATTATGGGGGGTTACAAATTTATTTTATTTACCTTGCTCCATCAGATGAAAATGGTGTCTCATGCATTTTATTTGAATATCTGTTTTGTTTTAATCTCAAACTGTGCAGAGGTTGATAGAAATCGTGTGAGATAAGGACAGACACCAAAGTTACATTAAAGAGGGATATTTTCACATTTCTTAGTTTTACTTTCAAACTATGTGAATGAAAATAGAAATCAGGATATCTTAAGAGAAATACATATAGAGGGGGGTAATAATAGGCTTGTAGTATGTGATTGTGCATTTTTTAAACTGAGATTGATCAATAATTGTTTTAGATAAAGATTAATAAAAAGGTAAACTAAAGATAAATGATAAATGCCCCGGTATTTCTTATTGGGAAGTTTGAATTGGTAATGGATCCGCTGACATATTGATCTTTAAGAGTAGTCACTATATAAAACATCCGCAGATCCATATTTAGGATGGAGCTTATAACTTGAACCAGACAGGACCCACATAGACTTGAGTTTGACAACTGTAATATTTTGGCAGTATTTACAGGTTTCTCTTTGCATCCTTTGAGGACTTTGCTCTACAATATTGAGTACAAAAACATCATCACACTAATATTGTAGCTAAAATGATGATGCACAAAATATTGAAAGGTGATTCTTATAGGGAACTATGGATTTACAATTCTTAACTCCAAATCTAAATACCTTGAAGACACATATATATAAATGCATATATTCACTCCACCCTGCTTGTTGCAATATCACATGGGGGCAGAGTTGTCCTTAAGAACCTCAACCAGCCTCCATTTAGATGATGGGATGTCCTTCAAGGCCAAGCTAATGGCTCATATCCCCAGCAAGTTGATATGAAGTCAAACTTCCATCAGAGACAAGAGTCCTCTGATCTCCACCTCCTCCAAATGATCTCCCCAAGCCAGCAGTAATGCATCTGTCACCACCGTCAGCTCTAAGTGGGGAAGGGAGAAGGACCTGTCACTGGTCCAATTGCAGTAGAGTAGCCACCACTTCAGATCATGTGCAGTCTGCAGGTTGGCCACGCTGAGCTAGATAGTGACAGACCCTTTAGTCATTTTTACAGCAAAGTTTTTCAGACTGGGATTAGCATTAGTTTAGCAAATGAATGAATGCTAGAAAAACAGATGTACGTAAACTTGGGAACTACCCAGCGTTCCAGTCTTCCTTGTTTGCATAATATATTGATGTTCTTAGTGCAAAATCTTCCACATTTGCACGAAACACAGCAGGCATTTAACAGCCTATTCTCAAATTTGTGCTGTTTCTTCCATTGGCGGTGGCCCCTGTTAAAAGGAGACAAAAAGAATATTCATTTTCTAATAACTGTGACACCTTTTCATGGATCCACATGAAATGTGTCAATAACATATTTAGTTTTCTGTTGCTATTTCAAATTTTATCCAAATGAATCAAAGTGTGGGTGGTTAAAGTGTGGCTCAAACAGTCTATGGTTTGCAAATTCCTTTTGGTCCCTTTTCACCAATTTTCACAACATTTTTAATTCCTTTATCATATTTAGCTTACTATTATTATTTTGAGTTTTATAAACATCCATGCAGGAACGCCACAGTTAAATGGGGAGATTCCAAAAAGAGCAAATTTTCTAATATATTTGCCTCTGGGTAACGGGTAATGAATATGCATTATATTTGAAGGGCTGTTATGAAGTTAAACCCAGGTGTGGAATAATAGGTTTCAGCTAGGTATGAACAAAAAAAGCAAAGTTGAAGGGGGGAAAAAAAAAAGCTTGAGTTTACTAATTTCTTTGGTTTTGTATCATGAATGTGTATGACATTTTGAAGACTCTAACCGGTTTGATTTCATTTTAATGTATTGTGTCTCATGGAAATCTGTTGAAAGGGGGCACACTAAAAGGGTGAGCCCAAAAATGCTCATTTGCTAATAACTTTGTCACTTCTTAATGAATGTGCATAGTATTTGACAGCCTGTTAGCAAATTAAAAGCAATGCAGGAATCTCAGGTTTCAGCAGTTTCTGCCAAGAAGGGCAATAGTGAAGAAGTGGGAAATGGTAAAGGGCCCATGTGTGGTGGAGGTTGCCTAGGCCATCTCAGGTCCTTGTGCAGATAATTGCTCTGCACAGCCAGTTTGGCTGGCGGAACTGGATTTGGGTAGTACCGTTAAATTATTATCCTTATTATGGGGGGTTACAAATTTATTTTATTTACCTTGCTCCATCAGATGAAAATGGTGTCTCATGCATTTTATTTGAATATCTGTTTTGTTTTAATCTCAAACTGTGCAGAGGTTGATAGAAATCGTGTGAGATAAGGACAGACACCAAAGTTACATTAAAGAGGGATATTTTCACATTTCTTAGTTTTACTTTCAAACTATGTGAATGAAAATAGAAAGCAGGATATCTTAAGAGAAATACATATAGAGGGGGGTAATAATAGGCTTGTAGTATGTGATTGTGCATTTTTTAAACTGATCTGTATTCTTATTTAATATTTTTTTTAGAGCTTGTGAACTGTTATGGGGTTCACAGACCCAACTGTGATATTGCGGATCTGAGAAGGACAAAGGGAGCGAAAAGCTCACTTGCCTAATGGTACACTTTTGTTTTTTAAATTTAGGCCAGTGGACAGTCTGTGAACCTGGGGCCTTATTTATGGGCTTTTGCGGTAGGGCAGCGCCGCAGGCCTCATTGCAGCCCTGCCCTACGGCAAAAGGAAAGCGCAGGAATGGGCTATATCTAAATGATAGGCGCATTCTTGTCCTTTTCCACTGCGCCGGTGCTCAATGGGCAGCTGTGCGCCAATGCAGGCACCTTTGCACCATGGTGCAAGGGTGTCTGCGTTGCGGGGATGATTGATTTTGTGCAGGAAGGGACCCTTCCTGCACAAAATCAAGCCATGCAGGCGCTTTCGCTTTTCTATGTGTGCGGCAGAATGCAGCACACATAGAAAAATGAAAGCACAAGGAGAAATGTTTTCATATCTCTTCGTTGCGCCTCCCTAACGCCACCCCTGGGGTGGCGTTAGGTTCTGACGCATTCCCAAGTTTACAATGCCTCGTAAATCTGAGAATGTGTCAGGTTCCATGGGTGTTGCGTGGGAACACCCACAGCAACACCCATGGAATGCCCCTTTCATGCAGTTTTCTGCGTGAAAGGGGCACATATTTATAAGGCCATGAAATGCCACATAAAGTGGCTTTACGTGGCCTTATAAATATGCGGTGGCACATTGCGCCACCGGAACTTAAAGAAAGTGACGTTACGGGGGCGAAAAAGTCTTTTAATTTTTGTCATGCTTTTTTCACTCATTGTTTGTGAACGTTGGGATGAAAACATGTGTGAGAGCCCTTGAATGTTGTGTATGTGTACTTATGTCCTTATTTTACCCAGTGAGTTTGCATTTAATTTGAAGAATATAAATAAATTGACCTGTGCAGTGTACACTCCCATTTTGTCTGATATTTCCAAAGCTGCTGAATGGATTTTCAACAAATCAAGAACACACACTGAGGTTTTGGAGCCTCTTGTGACTTTTGAACCATTTGTCTAATCAGCACCAAACTAAGGATCTCTTATTTTCCCACCAATTCAGCCTTTCATCCATGTTTGGTCAGGGATTGGCCAAAGCCATTAACGGTAATAAAATCAATTTTCCTATGGGTGGTGTCAGTCTTAAGTACAGTGGCAAGTCTATCAAAACACAATAAAATGTTTTACATTTGTATCCCGAAGATTAAAATGAGTAGCTTGACCTCAAGATCCAATTTGCATCTATCCAAATTCAAGTCACATGCAAAAACATGGATGATGCTAGCTGTAACTTAAACCACGAGCTGCTGCAGGTGTTGAGAGTCTTTGGAAAATATCTCTGCCCTTGACATTCAAAGGCTACCTCTTGTGAGAGCAGCAGCTTTATTTCTGGTCTCTTGAAGTGATCTACAAAGAGAACACCAAATGGAGTTTGCACTTCAAATTCTGTTTTGGATTCTCATGGTATTAGTGAATGTGTTTGGAATACTCGCTGGTGGCTTCATCGTGGGTTGCAATCTTCTTGACTGGGCTAAAGGCAGGTGCATGACCACCTGTGATCTTATCTTGGTAGTTCTCGGGATGTCACCAATTTGTTTTCATTTTACGCAGTTAGGAAACATTTATATTTCTGCATTATCACGGGGGATTGGTGAATTGGATTCCATGAATCCAGCCATATTTCTGTTTCTATTGTGGAGCGGCCTCATTATCTGTTGGGGTACTGCCTGTCTCTGTGTCTTCTACTGCGTGAAAATTGTGCAGGTCAACCACCACCTCTTCTTCTGGATAAAACTGAGAATCTCTAAGAACATGCCGTGGGTTCTCCTTCTGACAATCATAGGATCTTTGACTTTCAGTATAACCTTATACTTGGATTTCTATGGAGAGTCTTATTGGAATTCATCAGCTAATCTCACAGCTAACAATACTCTCATCAGTGGTAAAATGACATTGAAACTTTCATACATATTAGTAAATGTTCTGGGATTCTGCTTGCCTCTTCTTCTTGAAATTGCTTCCATCACACTCATCCTCACGTCTCTCTACAGACATGCTTGGCGGATGAAGGCGAATGCGTCGGCATTCAGTCAACCCCGCCTGGATGCTCATGTAGCTGCAGCCAAAATGGTGGGATCCCTTCTGTTCATCTCTGCTTTATTTTTATTGGCAGAATTTGTCGCACTACTTTCAGGCAAAGATTGGGCACATTTTGTTTTGATCACCTTCACTGCATTTTCTGCTCCTGCACAAACCATTGTTTTGATTCAAAGTAACAGCAAATTGAAGCACAAACTTTGGAAAGTCCTTACACCTAGGAACTCGTGAAGAGCTAATGTAATGGAAGCATGTGTGAGGGTGGGGTTGTTTCATTTATTTCATGTCCTGGATCCCGTACCACTGTACACTCACCTTGTACCACAAATGAAACATGCTATTCTCTTCCTTTTTGTATAAAACATTTGATAAATTGGAGTGTTTTTCACATTAAAAACAGCAGATTGTTGAGCATTTTTATGGGAATATTTCAAATAAAGCAATATGGACCAGAAAGAAACTGCAATTCCAAAGAAATTTGTTTTTCGTGTTTATCTTTACCTATTTTAATATTTGAAACATAGATCATAGCATTTAAAACAAATGTGTACTTTGTACACAAAAGAACCCTAGAGGATTTATGAAATAAAGGATTGGGTCTTGAGTACTGCAAATTGTTCAGATCATACCCTTGTGCAGATTTCAGGGTTATTGAAGCTTTCCCCACTGCTGTCTTGTAGTCAGAGACGAAAAACTTTAATTAAAAAAGCTATATTTACGAATTACAAATAATATGAAATGTTGTATTATACTATTTTGTTTCATGTTGTTCTTGTGACAGTCACTTTAACCAGAAAATGTCTGAAATATTGGGCAAATTGAATAAAATTATGCAAATGGTGCAAAATGTATTTTGTTGGAATATCTCATGATATTTTTCATGCGAGGGCATAGCTCATGCATGAAAATAACAGAAGACATTGACAGAAAATTGGTATGAGCAGAAAATATCTTGTTGCTAAGTATTCCCAACTCGAGCCAGTCTCCTGCTAGTTTCTTGCACAACTTTCTTCTGCCAGATATGCCCCGGATCAAAAACTGCAGTTTTCTTGATATTTCACTAAATTTTACAGAAGAAAATTATGCGACTCGGCTCATTTCTCCTCTCTATGCAACATATAATTTGTGAGCCTGCGAATTTACTTGTTGCTGCCTTAGTAATGGGCCACAATTTCACTTCCTAGCAGAGCTGGCGTTATACAACTGGACTTTACCAGGTCTCTGTGATTAACAGTACCATTATTTCCTAGCAGACTTCATTACTAATGGAAACTAGGAGCATCTCTCAGCAGGGCTGATATAGTAGCAATGGACAGTACCAGTACTTCTCAGCAGGACCACTACACCAGTAATGGAGGCTAGCATCACTTCTTTGAAGAGCTTCTATACTTGCAATGGACACACCTGTAATGGACACAAGCAACACTTCACATCAGGGTGGATCTGCTAGTAAGAAGTAGTACTAGCACTTCTCAGAGTGCCTGCTACATTCAAAGGACATCACCAAAACGACTCATCAAGGCCTATACAAATCATAGATTGTTCCATTACTTCTCAGCATACTGATTAAGCAATCGATGGACTGCACCAAAACTTTGCAAGAGGACCTATATCCTAGACATGCATAGAAACAACAATGTCAATAGGGGCTCTATGCTCGTATTGCATAGTACCAGCACTTCTAAGCATGATTAGTGTCCACACTACAAAGCTCTTATTGCCACTAATTTGTAGCCAAGATCAGTAGTGAATGAGAAGATTTTGGTATTTCCATTTCAAGTGTTCTGGGAGATTGTACTACTAAACACAGAGGAGATGAATACAATAATATCATAGGCAAAATATCAAAGATCAAAATATTGAAAGTGCATAGAGCAGGGAAAGATTTACTATTTCCTACTCCACATCTACATATTTTAAAGACGTATATATTGTCAAGGTATAGATATGTGGAGATAGCTATACTTGCTTACTTACCAATACTTACCTTTCAATATTTTGGCTTTGACTATGTGTCCTTGAAATTCTTATACCACAATATTCTATCTTTGACATTCAGGGGGGAACACCCTCTGGGTGCTTGACCTAGTCTTTCTGCCAAAGCAGACCCATGTATTTGGGATCAGGCGCCACCAACATGCTGTGTGTGAAGGTAAACTGCTGCAGCTATGGATGGTGGCAGGAGCATCCCTCTGTGCAGAGTGTTGACTGCATGGAGTCACCAGCTATCAGTGTAAGCAACAGCCCTTACTGTGTAATGCAGGCCTGCACCAGACACATCTGAGATGCTCCCAGCATAACTGAACTTCAGCCTGTAATGTCTTTACAGCCCAATGACCACTGACTTAATGGTGTTCTGGGGTTTTATGAGGTGTTTGAGTCCAATGCTAGCACTATGTGTTTATTGTGTGATAAAAACTGTGACTTGTTTATTTTATTTGAATATCAATTTGTTTTGTCTCAAACTGTGTGCAGATGTTCATAGAAATCTTGTGTTGATAATAGGCTTGTATAATGTGATTGTATATTTTTTAAACTGATATTTATCAGTGATTGTTTTAGATATCAATGAATAAAAAGTAAATGAAAAATAATTATAAATGTCATGGTATTTTTATTGGGAAGTATGAATGGAGAATGGATCCGCTGACATATTGATCTTTAAGGGTAGTCACTATATAAAACACCCATGGATCCGCAGGTTATAACTTGAACCCGACAGGACCCACTTGGACCCGAGTTTGACAACTGTAATATTTTGGCAGTATTTACAGGTTTCTCTTTGCATCCATTGAGGACTTTACTCTGGAATTTTGAGCACAAAATATCATAGCACACTAATATTGTATCGAAAATGTTGATTGGCAAAATATCGAAAGGTGATCCATATAGGAAACTATAGATTCACAATTCTTAACTCTAAAACTATATACCTTGAAGATACAATATATAAATGCATATATTTACCCCACCCTGCTTGTTGCAAGATCACATGGTGGTTGTGTTGTCCTTGAGAGCCTAAACCAGCCTACCTTTAGATGATGGGAAGGCCTTCAAGGCCAAGCTAATGTCTCATAACTCTAGCAAGTTGATATGGAGTTAATCAGCTACAAGAGTCCTCTGACCTCCACCTCCTCCAAATGATCTCCCCAACCCAGCAGTAATGCACCTATCACCACCGTCAGCTCTAGGTGGGGAAGCAAGAAGGGCCTATCACTGGTCAATTGGAGTTGAGTAGCCACCATTGCAGGTCGTTTGCAGTCTTCTTTGTTATATGAATGGCATCTGATGGTTTTTCTTGGTGCTAATCCCATTGGAACTTTAATTCCTATCCTCTATTGCAGAGCCTGCAAAGTCAGGTGCAACTTCGGCTCGTTGATATTTAACCACAGGAGATTCACTGTCATCTGGAGGAGGTTTACGACTCACTGGGATGATCCTGTATTCTACAGTCAGTAATGGAGGTAGGGGAAAACTGGTATCCCTGACCTCCAAAGATTGGCAGTGACCACCGCCATCATGTTCATGAGGACCTGAAGGGCCAGTGGTGAGTCCCGAAGGGAGCCTGGCAAACTGAAAATGACAGTTTTGTGTATAATAATTTTGCCCTCAGCCACTGTTCTTGTTTTTTGTTTACACGGTCAACTGTCTTTATATTGTCTGTTGTGTAACCAAGAGAGCACCATCCTGTCGGATTTTATATTATTGTCTTATTAAAAACAAATTTTTGCACATATTTGAGCTTGTGTAGGGGTATCAATTGTTAGCATTTTTTGTTAACATCACTATTTTATGTATAGTCTGTGGTTTCTGATGTGATGTATTCTTAATACATTGTTGAGTTTATGCTGTATGTAATGTGTTACTTGAGCCTTTGTTAGGATTTTAGACTTTACCTTGACCCTAGTTCAGGTAATAGGGCTACCCCTGTTGGTGGTAATTATTATCTTGAACTGTAGGCAACATCTGTTGGACTATTGGATGGGTATGTAAAAATACATGACCTTCAGTTCCAAAGACACAATCCAGTCTCTCAGCACCAGGGCAGACAGGATCTGGGCTAGCACTGGTATTATGAATTTGTCTATCTGCTGGAAGGCATTCAGTGGTCAAAAATCCAAAAAGCGCAAAGAAATCAGCAAGAGTAGCAACTCTCTCCTATATCTGAGTCTGGAACCGTCACAACAGCTCCTTTGGAAAGTAAAATTTACACCTCTTGTAACAGAATGGACAGGTTTTCCCCTGATATATGCTCTTGGGTGGGGGAAACGGTTGGTGGAGCGGAAAGAAAAGGTAGGAGGTGAAAAAAAAGATAGGACATATCCATGCTGAATGATTTGAAGGACCCGTCTGTCAGAAATGACGGACTCTCTCCCTGAGGGAAAATGGTAGATCTTGCCTCCCACAGTGTGGCTGTGTGCCACTAAGGACAAGCTAAAGCAGCTTGGTGGCTGTTGCCGCATTGGAAAGGAACTAGGAGGACTTATGCTCTTGTAGGCCTGCACGTTGCCTTCCAGATCCATGTTCCCAGGCTCTAAGAGACCGAGGTGATTGCAGGAGTGTCTGGGAAACTAGCTCTGCCTATAAGCCAGCCCTGTAAAGTAGCAGTGGAATTTCCTAAAATGGTGGGGAAACTGTTTGGCAGGGCTTGAAAGTCCCAGTCAGAGGGTCGCTGCTCTAATTTCTCTGAAATGATCCAAGGTAGAATCAGCTTTTTTGCTGAACATGTGAGCCATAGAAAGGCACATTTATAAGAGAGGCCTGTAAATGTTTCCCGTAAATCCTGTGGAGCACATCCGCACATGGCTGCAGAGCACCACACTGGTGCCAACTGTCCTCTTAGACAATCAGTAGTATCAAAGTCAGCACGATTTTCGTATTTGGCTGCATCTTGACCATCCTGAATGGTTTGAGCCAGTGAGGCCTAAGGTTTTCTGGGCACATATCAGAGGACATACATACATCAGCCCAAATAGCATACTGCACTGACCGATGTCAATGCTAGGCTGACTGAAGAAAACAGTTTTTCAAACACCTCAATTCCTTAGACTACCTATCTGGAGGAATGAATTGGAGGTCTATTCATCAGTGGGCAAGAACAGGACATTGAGTAGGTTAAAGTGTCACTGAGGGCCTCACTGAAAGGGACCATGGGCTCAGATGTGGCTGTCACAGGCTGTAAGATTTCTGTTGGGACATTTGTCCTAATGACAGTAGAGGGCATCTATATGCCAATGACCTGAGCTGCTTGTTGTATTACCACTGCAAATGATGTACTCGCTTCCACTGAAGGACCACATGGCTAGTTCAGCCCTGTATCAAGAGAAGTATAATGTCCACTGACCTCTTGTAAGTCCATGTAAAAATTGTCATCAATATAATGAGGGGAATTATAATTCACATCTCCGCCGTCATCGTTTCTAGGTGATGGTAAACTTTGATTAGAATCATGGCCTAAAAAGATAATGAGCCTCTGATAGTAAGTCCACCCTAGAAGAGGCAAAAAGATCAGAATCAGGTAATACGGTGACTGGCTAAGTTTTTGTAATTTCTTAGCACAACATCAGTCAGGATCATGTTGAAGTCAGCTCTGGTCAGACTTCGGAACCAGTACCGGATCCCTCTCCACTCCATTGTCGGTGGTGTCAGTACTTACATCGATGAGGAAGGGACTGATGAAGGTCATGGAGCCAGGGTGGAAGTCTAAACCAGAGTCAGTACGGAGTACTTAACAGGCTTAAGGGGGTTCAGATGTTGCCAAGGATGAATTTGTCAGCAGTAAGCCAACTGTGGGCCCTTGAGGATCCATGGGGTGCAAAGGTTCATCAGAGGGAGTCACAAAAAGGTCATACATCGCAACAAGGCCTTCTTAAAGGTATCAATTTGCTGCAGCATCACTGATGGTGCATGGAATTTTGGGCGCACCAGAATCAAATGTGAGATTGGCTCCACAACAAGAACTGAAAAGAGACATACTAAAATTGTAATGCCATTGACCCTTCTCTTTCCCACTTCACTTTTTTTTGCTTCCATCTGGACTTCAATTTTGACTTCGACCGTGAAATTGACCTCTTGCAGGAGAGACCTTGTTAGCGGAGCAACCCGATGGCCTTTACTTGGAGCAGGAACAGGACTTCTGCGAGACAGCAAATGCTTCTTATGTTGGGTGACATACAGATTCACTTCTTGTCCTAGATTGCCTTCAGGTGCATGAGGGCACATTTGTCGCAGGACCTTCGGGTACCTAAGGGCACATTTGTTGCACAACTTCATGAGGTGTCCCGAACCAAAGCACCAGACACTCATCTCGTATGGGTCCATGACCGACATCTATTTTCTCCACTGGCAGCATATTTTGAAATCTGTAGACTTAGGAGGCGACATCGCTCCCTAAAACACTGGGTTTCTTTCTGTTTTCAGGAGTCATCGAAAGGGTGACAAAATGTGCAGAGGATTCCAGGGCCTGTATCGGAAAGCACAGAAGGAATGGGACTTATATCAGCATGCAGGGGTGGCACATATATTTGGCTCTACATTATCACTTCTGGGGTGGTACGAAGTTAATAGGGAGCTGCGCAGCAGCTCCTGGTGGCGCAGGAGCAGTGGCGCCTGGAGAGTAATCGAAGGTGAGAAATCTGCATTTAGGAGTATACTTACTTATAGGAGCTTTTAGCCTGCCTTCTTCAACAATTTGTCTGCTGTTATACCATTCACATTTTTCTTGCACCCATGACAGCATGGGTTATTGTGTCAGCTCATTTTAATCAATTGACTAACTCACTGTGAGTGAATTCTGCTCTTTCAGTAGGAGCGTATCTGCACTCAAAGTAGTTCCCTTCAGTGTAAGGCACTGCTATGGCAATGTGTACTTTAGGAGACAAGAAGAAATGTTTTTCCTTTTTTACCAATTTTTTTTTATTCCCCCTACAATAACGTTTTGCAAAAGCCATGACAAAATAAAACAAGCTTTGAACAATCCAAAAGACTGGCAGCCAAGGCCAAATGTATACCCTTTATAGGTTCTTGTCTCTTCAGCTAGTAAGAACTCCTTCACTTCCTCTCTCCCATATGTTCCCTCCTTCAGTGCTTTCTCCTAATGTGGTAGCTGTGAGTCTGTATAATATTACTAAAAATGGCACAGGCCCAAGACTCCCACACGATGAGGAAGCTTTTTTATTACTAATTTTACTCTGCCACATTTCTCCACTTACTTACCCTTGATCAGTAACTAATTTAGCTTCCCAATATTGTTTCTGGTGAGTAACATATCGAACCCTGTTCTAAAGACACTTCGTAAAATAATCCTTTTTGACAATGCAACCCTTCCCATCACTAACTTTGGGGAAATCTTGTATGGAATTGAGTTTCCAAGCCTCTCAATTACTCAGCCCTGCTGCACTGAGCCACATATGCACTCTTCTGGTCAGTTTCAATTTCTATTGTGAAGTTTCAAAATCAACCTTCTTACACTTAATGGTCAAGGAGAGGCCACATATGCTCTTCCATTACGCTTACCTGTAGAAACAATATTGATTTTTTCCACCTCATGTCTCTGTAAATAGGTGCACATTTGCATCTCTTACCTTTTTTGTTTACTCCAGTGTCATCATTAATTATATCCATTCTCCATTATCGGAGACTCATGTTGTAGAAGCCCAAAGCTACCAGCATGTTGCCTCTCTAAACAACAGATTGCCCTCTGCAGTTTTACTCATGACCATGTTTTCTCCCCAACTCCCAAACTCTTTACACACCTTGTGATAGTTGAACCTAGTGAACTTGCACCTTTGATCAATGCTACCTAAATCTAAAGACACCAGTGATCTTCTAATTATTGAAAATGGTCCATAAGGCAGGCAGGGGTGGGGGTGTGGCCAGTCCAGAGGAAGATGGTGATTCTTCCTGAATCTCTGCACAAACAACCCCCTGTAACAAACAGAATAGCGGTACATCGAAAACTGATGATTACGATCCTTAGTGCTATTGGGCAACCTTGGGCACAGACTTGCTCTATAAGGAACACCCTAAACATCAGTTGATGGCCTAACAACACAGTGGAACACAAACAGGAGATGGGAAGAGAGAGGTGCAGCAGGCCCAAACACTCCCAGAGCAAAAGAACCAGCACAAAACAAATTCAATCACACCATTTTACAGATCAGTATATCCAGGACTTCTGGGCTCTCTGATCAGAGCTGGAGCTGGAAGCCAAGGGACTTGGGTGCCATGGAAGCAGTACGCAGACTGGACCCAATGTTGAACAATGACAACAGAAAGAGGATAAGCACTGGGTCAGACACGGCAACCCAGAAAAACCCTTAAGCAAAGGCCACTGCCCTAATTTGATCCTACAGAGCATGAAATAGAACCTGGCCTGGAACCACTCTCAAAAAAATGCAAGAAGAGCTAACTTGCATGCTGTTTAGTGGCACTTGATATATAGTTAACAATCCTCTCCTGTTCAATATGCACAGAGGCAATTATAAGATATGAATAATGGTACCAAACATAAAGACTAGACAGCCAACCCACACTCATCTTCCATCTAAGACCCTCATAAATAAGCCCATGAGAAAAGCTTATGATCACATCTCCATGAACTGAGATCACGACGAAGACAGCCCAGTGACGACACCCAGCCTCTGCCCACAGCCTTTCTTAGTAGCAACTGAACTAAGGAACTTCACTAGACAGCCAGTGTGATTCACAGCACCTGAAAAGGAGAAGTACAGGGTCAAAACAGGTGGGCCAAGACATCAAGAGCAATAGGAAAATCAAACTCACATCTGCAGCCTGTGAGATGACGTTATCCACAAAATCTCCTTACTTTCCCTCTCTAGCAGGCTTTTCTGCAAATTGGGCCCACGAACTAACCAAACCCCTACCATTGAGGCAGTAATGCCCCTGTATATATCTGCATCCAATTGCAGATGTCAAAATCAGTATGCAAACTATTATTTACAGAGGCAGTCACAGAAAAGTCGCACAAATCCCCACAAGAACACAACAAGATGGTGAAAAATGCTACACTGGAAATCATCTACAAGGACATTTCGTAGCTAAAGACTTTCATCTCTATAGCAGAAGAAAATACTTCCAAACCCTCATCAGAGATTACACCCATCAGATCAGACCCCTAAACCTGTAATATGTCCCTAATCACAACTGATCACGACTGACAAGCATCAGGCAAACCTTAGTGTGCACCACAGACAAGGAGCAAGGCCATTATTAGCACATGCACGGAAAAATCACTGAGATAGAGGACAGGAAAACAAGAGAAAATCTATGCTTCTCTGGTATACCTGAAAAGACTGAAGAGGAGGACATCTTGCCCCTCATACAGCAGTTCACACCAGAAATCACCAAACAGAATTTTGTGCTCCCACTGAAATTACAAAGGGCCCACAGGATCAGCTCTTGGGCCATCCCCAGAAAATAAATGTCCTGAGATAGATTAAAGTCTGCTTCTTACATCACCAGCAAACAAGAGAAGTCATCAAAAGGGATAAATAACAGGGCCCCTACACTTCTGAGGGACACAAGATGCATGCAAATCCAGACTTCTGCCAAAAAACTGTGATAAAGTGAAAACAATGCTTAGCCCTGTGGCCACAGTTAGAACAAATGGACTTTCATTTTGGTCTACTGGACCCTCTACTAATTCTAAGACATTGGATGGTCATACAAATTTATCTGATGGCCCTGGTCAACTAGAACAATTACTGGACAATTTTGACCAAACCCTTATAGTGAAGAATTATTTGAGACAGGAAATGGTGTCATCTTAGACAAAGACTACAGAGCAGAGGAAAGCTTCCCGGCCAAAAGAAATAGAAAGACTGGAAGATGTAGCCTGGAGCTGGGTTTCAGTATCAAAACACAAGCCGATAGACTGGAAAACTCTCCCAAGAGATAAGTGCAGGTCAGCTCTGAAATCAAACAAGCACTGATGAACCCATGCATAACAACAGTCTACAAAACTGCAGACCGCAAAGTAGACACAGACTTCACCATTGACCTTAAACCCCAAAAGTATTTGGACTAGCAAGGTTTGACTGTAATATTAATAACTTTGTAAGTAAGAATGTGTGTATGCAAAGAACAGATTGTGAAAAAGTGGAACTAATAACAGCTTTACTGCACAGGAGCATAGACCCCACTCCAGACACCTTCATAATTTGCTTATATGCCCCTATATGTAATTCAACACATCATTGACTCACCACCAATGGAATGTGTGACTGGCTATGCATCAGCATTGCCGAGGGTATGCCACCTCACTGAGCAGATGCTGTGATGCTCAGTAGAATAGTATTATCAACAACAAGCAAAACTCCCTCTCAAACACAACGTACATATAGTGCAAAAGTTCCTTTTTTGAACAAGGTAAGGTATCATTCATTACTCTTATGAAGGTTTAGTAGTAGAGGAACCTTTCTTTTAGGAATACAGTACATTCAGCTAGCACCCTAGGATCTCAAAATAGGGTTCTGACCCAATTAGCCCTCCGTACCTACTGACCCACCCCGATCTTTGTGCACTTTCTCCACATTCCCACACACTGTAGGGGTCTATCCAAGAAACCATGTAGATAGATGAGACATATTGACTAACCCTCACAGCCCTGAACGGCAAGATTGAGTGGGGCAACTCTCTCAGTCCTGTCATGCCGGGAGGCACCATCTTGGAGTCAACTTCGTTTCTCCTAGTCCCAGGCAACCACATTTGGCATGGGGCTCTATGCCTCTGTTTTCCTACTAAGGGGGCTCATAATCTGCCCCCCTGCAAGACTTCCTCGTGCCATAGGAAAAGTCTCCTATTCTACCATCAGTCACTGTCTGTTCCCACCTGGGCCAGTAGTACAGTTTTTGCATCGCGTCAGCTTCCTCCTCTTGGTATGTCTTAATATTGGTCGATACAGCACTGCAACTGTCCTTCAAGGCTCTATATTTGAACTCTCCCTCTAGTATTCTCATTTAGAGTCCCTAAGTGCTTGATGACTAGTCTCCAGGCGTGCTCAGCTTAGTTTTCCTTCTCACTGAATCTGGGTAGCAATGCTAGGCATCCAGGTGCTTTTGCTGACTAACTTAAGGGTTTGGTTCGTCTAATCTGCCTCAGACTCTGCCTCCGGACTGCCACACTGGGTTCACAAGCACTCTGAAGATGGATTACCACCGCATCGTCTACTGTTGTCATGCCTTCTGGCCATGCAGAGGGGTCCTGTCTGCATGCCATTCCTTTTATGCAAAAATCTGCTACCACTGGGACTACTCAGCTCTAGACTATTATTTTAATGAAAATATAGAAGTGCTTTTGCTCACTATCCAGTGTAGCAGATCTCCAATTTAATGTGTTATAGCAGTGCTGAGAAGAGCAGTTACTCTCCTTTCTAGATTAAAGAAGTGCAGGTACTCAATAACAGACAGTACCTGCCCATTTAAAGCACTGCTCTAAACCATGTCAGTCATTTGGGGCGACCACTGGTCTTCTTCTTCATATAGTCTGTCAGCACTCCCCGTATCCCCAATATTTGATTGTTCCCTGAGTGGTGGTCCTTCTGGTCTCTGCAGGGACCTCTCTGTTGCTTAGGCACTGCTATCGACACTTCTGACAGCCTGCTCCCTGTGAGTCCTGTCTTCTCCACTATCACTCTAAGAGCATAGGGAGCACAAGCCACTGTCTGGGACTTCCCCCTCTGTGCTTCCTTGCAGCTTGCAGTGTTTCCAGGGGGGCTCACTCAAGATGTTCACAGGATTTCAGAATATTGCAGGGATTATCAGGCGACTGGCTGGTGCACTGACAAGTTTGTCTTTGGTGTTGGTTACCCAAGACACACCCGTCCACTGGTCTCCTATGCTTTTAATGGAACAGTGCAAGAAAACAGGCCTTTTTCCAGGTGTTCTCCAACTTGTTGCACCCATTTGGGCTACTAGATACTGGTTTTGGACTATGACAGTGCACTGAAGCCTACTAACCAGACCCTAGTTCCAGTACTCTCCCCCCAAAACTGTTACATGTAAATTGACAAGGCCTTTAACCCCCTTATGGGTCCCTGGTAAATGGTCCTGGGGCACACATGGCATGGGAGTTAAAGGGGTCACCAGAGCCCGGTTGTGCCACCCTGAGTGCCCCAGGTAAACAGATGTGTTCTAAGGAACAAGGGAAGCCCAAGGGTATTTAAGGGACCATGGGTATCAATATTTTAAGGAACAGGGGACCCTCACTATGAAATACCTTAAACCATATTACAGAGGAATACAATGAAATCTATGTTAATTGTCCAAATTGAGTAGCAAGTGCTTTTACTAAAACATATAACATATTAATGAAGTGGTATACACGACAGAAAAAGGTCAACATCCTTTAGGAGTCAGACATTTTACATTGGACTATAATGAAGACAAGAAAATAATGTCACATATTGAAGAAAGTACCAATGCTCACATATCTAACTATATGTCAATTGTAGGAGTCATGGTACTGTTTGTCGACGATGTTTCGATCCCATCAAAGAGCATTGGGACTATCATCAGGACATAAGAAAATATGCCTGCGATGTAAAATGCAGAGATGAAGCAATTGTGGTGGTCGAATGTAAAGCCAGGGCAGGAGCCCTAGCAATCACGAAACGGCACAGTAAGATCTGAATAGGACAAAACATTATCCGATATAGGAACCAATTTGAAAAGGCTGAAACATGGTAAAATGGCCTGCCAAGTGGAGCGTAAGATGTGTTCTGGCTGCAAATCTCTGTATTTTGCGTCTCAGGCAATATTCCTTATGTCCTGATGATGGTCCCAATACCCCTTGATGGGTATTGGGCTTGTTGGTGGCCGGTTCGGCAACCACCACCTTTATTCGATGCTGCAACTCGAAGGAACACTGCAACACCTTCATCTGACAGTGGCCCTGTTGTTGACTTTTTGCACCCGTTTCCTCACTAGCATGGTGTAAGTGGTAAAACCAGCTTTCAAGTGGCTTCCATTTCAGCACCAAGGACAGAAAGGACAACTCTGCCCCCGGGCTTCTCGAGCCAGGTAAAATCAAACTGACTGTTGTGGCTTGGTCCTGGGACCACGCATCACCTTAACTATACCTTGGGTTCCACTCAACTCAACCTGGAAGTGACCGATTGTCACTAGTACTTTTTACCATTGACCGCAATGCTAACGTTTTGCAGAAATGATTTGCACTGATTTATTTTTGCTTCTAAAATCCATAACTCTGGTTATACTAATTCGGTTGACTTCATTTTGGTGTCTAAATTTATAGGAAAATCTGCTTTATTTTTATAAATTGGGATACGATTTCTTCTGAGTCGAGTCAGTTACTTAACTTCCATGTTGGTACTCTGAAATGCTTAACGTGTGCTCCTCCAGTAAAGCCTGACTGCTCTTTGCCACTCTACCATGATTGAGCTATGGATTTAATGTTTTGAATCCAAGGACCATCTTTTGTCCTTGTTCGGGTATTTCATAGTGAAGCATAGCCAGCATCACTACATAATACTCCAGTTTCCTACAAACAGCAATATCTTATTTTATAATATTTCTAAATCAGAATCATCTATGGTAGACACAGCTGAGAGCCCAAGGACTGGATGAGCATAGTCTGAACTCCCCCACCTTAGTGATACGAAATGCGACCAACCAGATGGTGCATGTTTTCACTGATTTGTGGCCAATCCAGTCAGTTCGCTGTAAGGAGCATCTTTAGGACCTCTACCATTACTAAAAAAGTAAGTAGTTAAAACTGTCCAAAACATACCAGTCTTTCAAAGGGAAAGTCTAATTGAAAAATCCACAGATTAAACTCACAAGTTAGCCATGCCTTTCATTTGGTAGACAATGCTCCAGCCCTATAGTCTTTATAAAAACGGTGTCCTCTCGTGAAATATAGCTGGGGTGGGGGTTACGGTGACTGCTCCAAAGAGTTTTGTTCAGTTTGCAGCACCTATGTTCCATTCCAGGGGAGATAGTTTGGTAGAATAATGTGAATATTATAAAGTTTTGCACATACCTTGGATAACATTAAGTATTCGATATCTCATATGGCTCGGTTAAGCCACCCTCTTCTCAGAAAGGCTGCTAGATCTATATTGGGACAGCACAGGAACATCTCAGAAGATGTGATACATCTACAGAAACAGTACCACATTTTCTGCTCGAAGCCACTACACTTTCTTTGGGAAAATTTCAGAATCTCTTATTGAAGCCACTATGTTTTTAATTGTCTTGTATAGACTCATCTCAGCAGTACTTGTTTATCTGTAATGAGACAATGCAGCACTTCTCAGCAGGACTACTGTGCTTTACTTGGAAGTTTACAGCACAATGGCTACAGAGTGGCTATGGGACATTTCTGGCATTTTGTAGCAGTGCATGGTACCTTTAATGAGAGAGAACTGGCCCTTTTCTGCAGAAATGCTCAACCTTTAATGGGAAGGAGCAGTGCAGGATTAAACCCTGTGGAGGCCCCTAGGCAATCGAAATTCCGGGCCCCCCCTCGCAAATTATCTCCCAATACCCAATGCACCAGATTTTTTTTTACAAACTGACTGCTGCCAGAAGATGAGCTTTTAAGAGACAAGAGACAAACTGTTATGTTAATCTGATGTCTCTGGTTTATGTGCTTTAAGTTGTTAATGGATACATTACATTAATATAGTATTTTCTCTATAGAGTCATTAATGTAAAGTTTTCATTTCTTTGAGTTGATTCAATCAATCAATCAATCAATCAATCAGGGTTGGTAAAGCGCAACAACTCACCCATGAGGGTCTCAAGGTGCTGGGGGGGTAAGGGGGAGGCGGCTCCGTTGAGCACTGAGTTAATTTTATTCTATCTTTTGGAAACAATATTTAAGAAAGTTTGATTGTAATTTTGATTCAAGATCAAATCAATAATATTTTGATCCGTTGTCACGGGGCCCCTAAAGGGAGTGGGGCCCATAGACCGGTGCCTACTTTGCCTATATGGTAATCCGAAACTGGGAAGAAGCCTCCCTCCTGCTACTATGGGCTTGTACCACACCTTCTCAGGTGGTGGAGCATTGCCACTCGGAAGAGGGACAGATACATGGTTCTTCTCGAATAAACAAAACAGGCTTGTTTTCCATAAGGTATAATGTTCCCGTACTCAGAAACATTACTAATTTACAATTTCATTACCTTGCCAATATGTAAATTACCCACAAGACACCAACGCTGTGTACAAGTGACCTGGACTGTTTAGGAGAAGAGCACAGCTTGAACCCCAATGAAACATTGAACTGCAGCAACTAACTGTGTGATACTTGCAGTGTTCATGAAGATTACTGGAATGTCCTCCTGTTCTACTATAGTACAATTACTCTCACAGAGATTATTGGGGAAATGGGTACATAGAGTAGAAGGATTAAATGGAGGGGTTAGAGGGAGATGTATGCAGAAAGGAAAGAGAGAGAACGTGATAAGGAAGAGAGAAGATATTCTAGCATAGCAGGAAATGGAAGAAGAGACAATAAGAAAGAGTGTAAAAGAGGGAGAAACTGAGAGAGGGGGAAATTAAAGTATTTGGGAGAGAGAGGCGGGAGAAATATTGATAAAGTGAAATGGTAAAAAGAAGGACAAACATAATAATAAGAACATATTTGCAGAGAGTGAGAGACAGAAAATGTTTAAAAGCTGAGTAGAAGTATATAAAAAGAGAGGTAAATGAGAGAAGGAGAAACAATAGAGAAGTTGAAAAATGGAGCATGGAAGAAGAAAGAGCAAGCTGGTTAGAAACACGGTGGTGGGAGAAATAATAAAAGAGAGAGATAAAGGGGAGGAAATACAGATTTAGAAAGAATTAGAGGGGCAAGGCGGAAAGAGTTGTGAGAGTGAGAGGTGATAAGAGGGATGATGGCGAGAGAGAAAGTGAAAGAATACTGTAGCAAAGTGAGAACGAGTGAGATACATGCGTAGAAAGGGAAAGGGATCCTTAAACTAGTCTTTAAAATATATTAAGTTATGATTCTTTCTAGTGGCCATAGCTGCTTTCAAGTTATACACTTATCTTATAATTTCATTAAGGAAAGCAGGTCTTGAAAACACTAACAAGACAGGCCAGTATTACTGGCCGGCTGCACTTTAAAATGCACCATTCTCCATGACTTTCCCCAAACATCCCATGACGGAGAGCCCATGACCACCTCCAAGTCATCATTAGACCATGTTTGATCAATGTTCCTAGATCAACATGCTTTCAAAAGCACATTATTCAGAACCCCTATAAATTGACGGTTGCATTCTTATAATGGTCTGAATAATATTAGCGACCACCACTTTACTCGATGGGAAATCTCTCACAGTGCAGCCGCTTCAGATATACACTTGCTGGAAAGTGTAGCTGTCTATTATATATTCGTGGTAGCCCAGCCTAGAAGATCTGGCATTTTAGAAGTGCCTATTTTAAGATGGCTGTATCATGGATACCTAAAGTGCTTTTCAACTAGTAGTCAACTAAAGTATCAGTGGCCTTAGGCCACTGATACTATAGGATGCCCGCAAGCCTGTCCGCGCTGCCCAAGCCTCTCTGCATCAATACCGTCAAGCAGCACACCACAGACTGGTTGGCTCCCACTACCCCAGTCTCTTTCCCACAGCACTATAGTCCTGTGAACCAATGACTACCTCTCTTCCACATATGATTGCCCTCCACCGGCTTTGGACCCTTCATGCCATACAGCACCGAGCTACCCCTCTTCCCATAGCTGGGGCCCAGTACGAGCTCAAGAATAGTCCCGGGATCCAGCATGCCACCTTCACCCACCACCACCCGTCCTTCTACCTCTGCGGCCATCACCAGCTCAGGGATCACTCCAGGCCCAAGATCACCGCCCGTGAGCGCAACAGCACCCTAAAGGCCTGGCTGAACGAGCACCGCAAGAACCCCAGCAATGGCGAGAAGATCATGCTCTGGAAATATGTAATATATATTTGTCCAACTCTAATCACTCAACTGTTCTTAATATGTAATCTTGAGTGAATTTGCAACTTGTATATCTGTAACTCTAACCATGAGTTTAAATATGTAATATATATTTGTCCAACCCTAATCGCGTCAACTTTTCTTAATATGTAATCTTGAGTGAATTTGCAACTTGTATATCTGTAACTCTAACCATGAGTAACTGTAGTAGACATATGTCACTTACTAGCATTCTTTTTGAGTTTAGAGTTTATTTGTTTCATATCTTTTATGTAATTCATGTACTTTGAAGTCCTTATGTCAGTAACTGGTTTTACACTTTCCAGTAAGATACTCGCTATATAAAAACGCATAAATGAATTTAAAAAACTAGGTAACCTGTAAGTTGCCACAAACCATGAAGCCTCGGCATTTGTCCTGCCCCTACTAACACTCACCACTACACCTCAAGTGAATTAGTTCTATTTCCAGATATTGTAGTGGGCTCCCATGCTTTCTACAACCATAATAAAGTAAAGGCCTGTTCAGGTTAGGCCTGGCATATGCCTCTCTTTCCTAGCAAGGGCAGGTGCCTAGAGGGTGTCAACATGGCGGTGGCGTTCTAACGGAATAGAAATACAAGGTTTTGAGTCACTTCATCAAAGAAAGAACACGCAATTATTTCAATAGATAGAAGAAGGAAAATAACTACTAACCATAATAATGGTAAAATTCTACTACTTTTCAAACCAGAATATCAGTCAAGAGGTAGGCAAGACACTCTGAATCAGGGAAATATCTTAAGACTTTTTAAACCAATTCCATCTCTTGAAAAAATTACAAGTGAAACTATAGAAGCTATCGAATTTCTCCTGAATAAAGAAGATAACCAAGAAATGACATTAAAACCATTGAATTCTGCCTGTTTATTAGAACTAATCATCAATTACTAGGAAACCTTCTTAAAATGGGGAATAAAAATCAGTATTCCCCCTCAACCTAAATATCCCAGCCTATTTAATCTACAAGTGAGAACAGAATATCAACAGAAAAAAACATATCATCAAGTGTTCTTGATATTAAGAAACCCTATAGGCATTACGGACAACCTATTAACAATACCAATGAGCCAAACTAAAGAAGAAATGTTGATAAATTTAAATCAAGGATGGATTACAGTAGCCCTTCATGGGATAGAACAACCTTGACAGAGTAAGCCGAAATGCATTAAGGAGGAAGTATTTAAGCAAAGAGAAACAAGAAGACTATGTTCTTGGAACATAAATGGCGTATAAGCTAAAATACAAAATGCTCATTTATCTTCAATGTTACGCCATTTTTAGATTATATTCCTCCAAGAAACCTGGGCAACAGAAACAGTGATGCTAGAAGGTTTTAATGGTTACTTTCAACCGGCAATTAGACAAAACAAATATGGGCGCCCCAGGGGGGGTCTTGCAATAAGGAAAGCAGGTCTTGAAAACACTAACAAGACAGGCCAGTATTACTGGCCGGCTGCACTTTAAAATGCACCATTCTCCATGACTTTCCCCAAACATCCCATGACGGAGAGCCCATGACCACCTCCAAGTCATCATTAGACCATGTTTGATCAATGTTCCTAGATCAACATGCTTTCAAAAGCACATTATTCAGAACCCCTATAAATTGACGGTTGCATTCTTATAATGGTCTGAATAATATTAGCGACCACCACTTTACTCGATGGGAAATCTCTCACAGTGCAGCCGCTTCAGATATACACTTGCTGGAAAGTGTAGCTGTCTATTATATATTCGTGGTAGCCCAGCCTAGAAGATCTGGCATTTTAGAAGTGCCTATTTTAAGATGGCTGTATCATGGATACCTAAAGTGCTTTTCAACTAGTAGTCAACTAAAGTATCAGTGGCCTTAGGCCACTGATACTATAGGATGCCCGCAAGCCTGTCCGCGCTGCCCAAGCCTCTCTGCATCAATACCGTCAAGCAGCACACCACAGACTGGTTGGCTCCCACTACCCCAGTCTCTTTCCCACAGCACTATAGTCCTGTGAACCAATGACTACCTCTCTTCCACATATGATTGCCCTCCACCAGCTTTGGACCCTTCATGCCATACAGCACCGAGCTACCCCTCTTCCCATAGCTGGGGCCCAGTACGAGCTCAAGAATAGTCCCAGGATCCAGCATGCCACCTTCACCCACCACCACCCGTCCTTCTACCTCTGCGGCCATCACCAGCTCAGGGATCACTCCAGGCCCAAGATCACCGCCCGTGAGCGCAACAGCACCCTAAAGGCCTGGCTGAACGAGCACCGCAAGAACCCCAGCAATGGCGAGAAGATCATGCTCTGGAAATATGTAATATATATTTGTCCAACTCTAATCACTCAACTGTTCTTAATATGTAATCTTGAGTGAATTTGCAACTTGTATATCTGTAACTCTAACCATGAGTTTAAATATGTAATATATATTTGTCCAACCCTAATCGCGTCAACTTTTCTTAATATGTAATCTTGAGTGAATTTGCAACTTGTATATCTGTAACTCTAACCATGAGTAACTGTAGTAGACATATGTCACTTACTAGCATTCTTTTTGAGTTTAGAGTTTATTTGTTTCATATCTTTTATGTAATTCATGTACTTTGAAGTCCTTATGTCAGTAACTGGTTTTACACTTTCCAGTAAGATACTCGCTATATAAAAACGCATAAATGAATTTAAAAACTAGGTAACCTGTAAGTTGCCACAAACCATGAAGCCTCGGCATTTGTCCTGCCCCTACTAACACTCACCACTACACCTCAAGTGAATTAGTTCTATTTCCAGATATTGTAGTGGGCTCCCATGCTTTCTACAACCATAATAAAGTAAAGGCCTGTTCAGGTTAGGCCTGGCATATGCCTCTCTTTCTTAGCAAGGGCAGGTGCCTAGAGGGTGTCAACATGGCGGTGGCGTTCTAACGGAATAGAAATACAAGGTTTTGAGTCACTTCATCAAAGAAAGAACACGCAATTATTTCAATAGATAGAAGAAGGAAAATAACTACTAACCATAATGATGGTAAAATTCTACTACTTTTCAAACCAGAATATCAGTCAAGAGGTAGGCAAGACACTCTGAATCAGGGAAATATCTTAAGACTTTTTAAACCAATTCCATCTCTTGAAAAAATTACAAGTGAAACTATAGAAGCTATCGAATTTCTCCTGAATAAAGAAGATAACCAAGAAATGACATTAAAACCATTGAATTCTGCCTGTTTATTAGAACTAATCATCAATTACTAGGAAACCTTCTTAAAATGGGGAATAAAAATCAGTATTCCCCCTCAACCTAAATATCCCAGCCTATTTAATCTACAAGTGAGAACAGAATATCAACAGAAAAAAACATATCATCAAGTGTTCTTGATATTAAGAAACCCTATAGGCATTACGGACAACCTATTAACAATACCAATGATCCAAACTAAAGAAGAAATGTTGATAAATTTAAATCAAGGATGGATTACAGTAGCCCTTCATGGGATAGAACAACCTTGACAGAGTAAGCCGAAATGCATTAAGGAGGAAGTATTTAAGCAAAGAGAAACAAGAAGACTATGTTCTTGGAACATAAATGGCGTATAAGCTAAAATACAAAATGCTCATTTATCTTCAATGTTACGCCATTTTTAGATTATATTCCTCCAAGAAACCTGGGCAACAGAAACAGTGATGCTAGAAGGTTTTAATGGTTACTTTCAACCGGCAATTAGACAAAACAAATATGGGCGCCCCAGGGGGGGTCTTGCAATATTCATAGCCATAAATCTAAAATTGGTGCACAAACAATCATCTTAAATGATAACAACATTTTAATAGCAAAGTTTCAGTATATGGAAAAAATAAATCAAAGTCATTGCTACTTATAAAAGTATATATACATCCGGATTTAAAAACTAGGAAGATTATGGGCACTAATCTCACTAGTATTGTATTACAGCAAATGATGGTGGACCCATACACTATATTATTTCGGGCGACTTTAATCTCAACTTTTTATGGCCTTATACTAGAGATGATGCAACACAACAACAGGACCAACTATGGGGTATAACTCAACAATCACTACCCCGATAAAAAGTTCAGTAGGAGGCGCAGTTGGAATAAATCTTTTGAAAAACATAGAATCATTGGGTTTAAGAATTTTAAATGGGAGGTTCCCACAAAATACACCTCCAGCATGGACATACCACTCACATGGTCACAAATCAATAATTGATTACATAATAGTATCTTTAAATCTATTCCAGAAGATAGTATCCTTTCCAATTAACAAAACAAATGGCATGATCATGGTCAACAAATACTGATTTTGCAGTTCCTATATGGAAGTTATAAAAAAATGTATTACTTTACCTTGAGAAACAAAAACAGTTAATTATAGGAGACTGTATTGGAAAGAAGATTCCAAAGTATCTATCAGCATATTGGCACTCAAATTGGTAAAGGAAAGCTTTGAAGAAGATTCTCTAACTGTAATAGAAAGGGCACTTTCATAAAAAATTGATTGCCACCTACGCATCAAAACCATATGACAAACATCAACCTAGTAATCAAGCTGAAGCGAGAGATAAAATCAAGCTTTCATACGTAACTCATACTCTAAAAAGAACCCGTAACAGGTTAATAAGACAGATAAAAAATGTCCAGACAATACAGCTATACGTTTTAAAATAAAAAGTATTAATTATGATGTAAGAAGGCTAGTTTGGGAAGAAAAAACACAAGTAAAACAAACACTCTGGGCTAAAGCATTGTACCCAAGTGAAAAGAACAACTCGAGAGATTTCTGGAAACTGATAAACGGACTATAAAGAGCTAGCAAAATGCCTGTGTTGGGTACATTAAATGAAGTTGTCTGGATAGGATTCTTAACAACGCACCTTAATTGTAACCTGGTAATTTCACAAAATGATAACTCATTTAATGGTATAGGAATGGAAAAAATTAATTTGGGAAACTAACTAGACATAACTAAAGATCAAGTATTTAAACTTATTTGTAAACAAAAAGATGGCGCCCAGGCCCTAATGGGATTCCATTTGCCTTATACAAAGAAAATCCTGCTCTTTGGGCAGAATAGCTTACAAAAGTATTTAGAAGGCTGTTGAGTCATCATCAATACCAGAAGCATGGAAGGGCTCGTTACTATCACCTATGTACAAGAAAGACTGGGCCCTCCCCGGTAATTATCCATTAATTACTTTGCAAGACACAGATGACAAGCTTTTTGCAGGAGTCCTATTATCTAAACGGGCTACTGAAAAGCGGACAATTCCGCTTAATCAAACAGGATTTATTCAAGGCCTGGGAACTGCGACAAATATATTAGTCCTGTCAGTATTATTAGACAAATACCTATTAACGAAGCAACCATTATATTTATGTCTCGCCGATTTTAGATCGGCCTTTGATTGTGTCCACAGGAAACTACTTTGGGAAAAGCTGAAGAAGCAAGGAACACCATCTACCCTTCTTAAATCGATTCAATTACTATATTCAAATACTTAGGTTAGAGTATGACTAGGTGACGGCTCATGAGTCAAAAAAAGAATTCCTACAAACACGGGCTGAAAGCAAGGAAGTGCACTTGCCCCTTGCCTTTTTAACTTGTTCTTGTCAGATTTATCGCAAGCCATGGATGAGGTAAACGCTTATCCACCAAAGTTAGCTGGTAGTCATATATCAAACCCATTATATGCAGACAATGTTATCCTATTAAGTCAAACAAAGGTAGGGCTACAACGTCTGATTAATAGGATATCAAGTTACTCCCTAGCAAATGGCATGGTTATAAATGAGACTAAGACAAAAATAATGGAAGTTAGCAAAAACCCAGTGACAAAGTATAAGCACAAATGGTTTCTTCAAGGCTGTCAATTAGAGCAAGTTAGAACATATAAATATTTCGGGTTATTTTTTGACGACAAAGGATCATTTCACCCACATAAGGTTGATATGCAAAGGAGATCTAACACCTTGTTGATAGCATTTCAAACTTTGCAAAAGTTCTTAGGGGGACCTAGTTATCTCCCGCTCCTTAAAGTGGTATCTGCTAAATTATTACTAAATCTAACATACGGTGATGAAGCACTGTGCGGCAAAGACGCTATCACCATTAATAATGCAGTGACTAAAATCTTCAAATCACTTTACCATCTTCCACAGAATGCATCATCTGCCCAAATTAGATTGGAATTTGGACTATCAAATCAGCTAATTGCTAGGAAAGGCCAATTTATAAAAGTGTGGAAAAAAATAAAATAGATAACTCTAACCAATTGTGTAAATTGCTATGGGAGGATATACAAACAAATCAGAAATTCAAAGCTTGGAAGTATTTACAAGTTGCCCTAGATGAATACTCAGCACATGCGATTTGGGATATGCCTATAACTATGGAATCTTTTTAAAAAAACTGTTAATAAAATACAGAAACAACTATGGTTGCATGAAGATAAAGAATCCCATGCAAAAAAAACGCATGCATGGGCACTAATAAACGAGTACAAATCCGTTAAGGCACAATCATATTTAGATACACCTTGGTCCTTAAAGATGAAAAATATCTTTTTAAAAGCAAGATTTGGCCTTTTTCCAGGATCATGCCACACCTGCAGATTATGTAATACAGGAGAAGAGAATATTATCCATCTGCGTTGCATATGTTCAAAATTGAAGGAAGAAAGAAGAACGACATTCAAGTGGCATTTTAATATTCGTGGAATTTGGACTTGTAGACAAGCACTTATAAGGTGTCTAAAATCAAACAACATTGTTTTTTTACTCTGCATTTGTAAAATTTATAGTAATGATAAAAAAGAAATTAACCCCTGATGATTTGATCAAGGAGAACGCATAGGTCGTGTTTGACAGTTAATTGGTTCAATAGGTTTTGCACTACTCAGATTAATAATATTTTAAAATGTGGACATTTTTAGTTTGCATTATAAGTATGTTTCAATCCTAAAAGTATGTTTTATTCAAAATGTTTTTGCTATAATATGAATTATTATTTTTAATCTATTGTAAGATTTTAAATAATCAAACAATAAAAATTATTATTATTATGAGTCACTTCACCCTGATCTGGCACCTCTTATTATATATGCCAATGACATGTCAACCCTACATCAAGAAAAAGGTTTCGAGAAGACCTAGAAATCATGATGCGAAAGTGTGTGTTTACTATCACACTGGATAAGTCATGCAGTCCACCATTAATTGTTTAATGCAGCATATGACTACAGGGGCACTCATTATATGTTGCACATCAATTTGATCAGAAATCTGTCAAGCAATTGTTATGAGTTTCCTCCAAATAGGGGAAAACCGGAAATACGTGCTTCGGCACCAACGTCCTCAGTTTTACCCCATTCAGGGCACCTTTCCCACTCACTTTCTCCAGGTATTAACTGAGGGAAAGTGAAGGGGGAAAATATCTTAAATCCCGATTTCTCCAAAACCTGTTATGAATGCCAATTGTGTTTTGAAAAGAAGAGGGATTTGGTTCTGTGTGTCACAAATCCTTTATTATTGGGTACAATTTCTAGCATTCTTGATTGGCCTCAGTAAGTGGGAGAAACCTCTTGCCCCTTAGAGCATAGGAATGGCAGAAGGATTACAGGGCAAATCAATCAATCAATCAATCAATTTGGTCTTTATTTCGATTGTCAAATCATTAAAGACATTATACATTGATAGAAATCTAGAAATTCATATTATAAACCATTAAAATCCATCATATAGTAAAATTTATGACAAACTAAATCACAGGTATAAAACATTTAACAATAAGAATAATAAAAACAGAATAAAAGTGATTTGCATAAAACCATTAATATGCCATCTTGGAGAACATTCAGTTGTGGGAAGAAAATCTATGTACGTAATCAGTAAGGAATAAAAACAGCTATAGGGTCATGAGTGCTAGAGACAGTAAGAAAAAATGTTCACTGCTTCATTGTCCTTGTCAAATTTGCACGAGAAACCTCTTGCCCCTTAGAGCATAGGAATGGCAGAAGTATTACAGGGAAAATCTTATTTATTAGTATCCTTAGTCTTGCTCTGCATAGAGACCCATAGGTCCAAATAGTATTTGAAATGTACTACTTTATTTGAGTAAATCAGAGTTGCTAATACAAGATATGAACCAGGTTTCATGAAAACACAACTGCCAACACGTGTTTTGCCCCTTCCTGGTGCTCCGGTCCAGGGCTTTCTCAAAGTGGCGAAAAGGATCAATTGGATCTGAGATTTATTTGCCTGCTTCTCCAACCAGGACTGCATGCGATTTGAATTTTGCTGAGACCCATAAACTATCACTCGTACTGAATACAGACCAGGATCCTAGTGACTCTGCGTTCATGTGACATGCACCCTATAATGGCTAAAGTGAGCCTAGGATCCACCTAGCCATCAGGTTGAATATGCAGTGCATTTGTTTCCATGTAACAAATGTATCTTTGGTTTTGATGTGTAATGGTGCTTGCACCCTTCCTGGTGAACATATTGTAGGCTAATCATACTCTGAATGTAAACGAACGCATACAATGCATTATTCCTATCAAAAATCAAACATGTACTTGTTGTCTGTGAACATAAGCAGTGAGTGATTAGAGATAAGTGAGTCAACATTTAAAGCATAATCTATGAATTTATAAATATTTATCATTTGTATAGTATGAAATAATGGGGAAATAATGGCGAAACTAACGTAAAAGAAAGATGTGTGGCTTTAGAGATTACATTTATATTTGGAAGACTTCAGGCCGGTATCCAAGATAACATATGAATTCAAAGGCAATTACAGGCTACACATTAAAAATGTATTACTAACATGAGCATTGAGAAATGGCAACAGGATTTGCTTTATTTCTCTTGTACTTTTTATAAATTGCAGGTCTGCTTTGCACATATAAATATATAATTTAGCTTCCTAATGACCCAAAGTGACAACCTTTTTAAACAGGAGTCTCGTAGTTGATGATTACATTTTTGAATGGCTTTTTAAAAAGCACTAAAATACATCAGAAAATTTCAATTAAGATTTTATAGTGTGCTGTTTTTTTTTGTTGCTGGTGTTTATCATAAAAAAAAGTTTCCCGCCTGTTTATGGGATAGAAGGATTAATGGTGTGAAGTTCTCTAATTCCTCTAATTCCTCTCTCTAAAAATAGAAGCCAGCCTCCTTCCACTCTTGTCCACTCGTGATATATGTGATGTATACATAAAACTATCATTTTTTATTGTTTTGATTGCAACGACTATTTTTCATTGCATCTGTCAGTGCACAAGTGCACCCATCAAACCTATTGGCTTTGACAGTGCTTGTTATAAAGTCAAGTTCCGGATAGTCCTCGCTCTCGTAACTGGAAGTCCTGCTGCTGCAATGATGTTTCGAGTCTGGACTTGCCAGAGGACTGCGCATGTTTTTTTTGTTTTTTTTCAGTTGAGTTCAATAGAAATGCACACTGTGACAGTCATGGTGAACATACGCATCACCTAATAATCATGTTTTACGGACAACACCTGTGCTGGTCCATATAAAAAAATGCCTTTCTTTTTTCTCGGTGTAAAGTCTTTGATCTTTGACACTAAGGGCCAGATGTACGACCATTTCATTTAGCGCCTCGCAATTTGCAACACTTTGCGAGTCGCAAATTGCGAGGCGTTAAATGAAATGTACAACAGTGTGTTTAACACTGTTTGCGATTCCCAATGGGGTCGCAAATTGCGAGGCTTATTAATATTAATGAGCCTCTCGCAATTTGCGAGCCCATTGGGAATGCCAGCTCTCCCAGGGATGGTGGCCTGCTGGGCTCAGCAGACCACCATGTCTGGGACTGCTTTTAAATAAAGCAGTTTTTTTTTTTTTAAATGCAGCCCGTTTTCCTTAAAGGAAAAAGGGCTGCATTTAAAAAAAAAAAAAAATGAAACGTTTTCGTTTCATTTTTTAAGGCAGGCAGTGGTCCCTGGGACCACTGCCTGCCCTTAAAAAAAGAATTTTGCATGTATTTGCAAAGGGGAAGGGGTCCCCTAGGGACCCCTTCCCATTTGCGAATGCATTACCACCTACTTGAAGTAGGTGGTAATTGTGAGTGTATTGCGACCGCAATTGCCAGAGGCTTTACATGATGAAACAACGCATGTTATATATAATTACATACGTGTTCATCCTACAAACTAAAGAGTGTCCCTTGTCCGATTAAACAGACTTCATCACGTCATAGTTATTTCAGTGTGGTAGGTTTGGTTCTGTTACAATACCTATGCTACATTCTGAAAAGTGCATGCCTGAACGTTGTGCACAAGCATATTTTTCATTTAGCTTTTCAGAAAATAGTTGATATTAAACTGCAGCTGTGGTCTATCTCTGTAAGTGCAGTAATATTTATCGCTAGCTTCCTTGGCTGAAGCCATGTGCTTTTGATACAATACAAGATCATGAAATAAACCTCAGTTTCTGAGTTTGTAGTGCAGAACAGTCCATTGTATTAAGGTGCATTTCTCATGTTTCTGATGTTTCCAATAATAAATGGTTTTCAATTAGGTGTTTTGGAAATTAACAGTTATACTCATTTACTGTGAAAGTATTTTTTTGTGTTGCCTTTTGCATAGATGAAAGTGTGTGCTCTCTTTGTCTGTTACAAATAATAGATGTCCTACATGGGGAGGAGTGAGGCCATTGTGTTGTTGTACTACAGGGGGCTACATGCTGTGTGGTCCTTTTGTATTTGGTCTTATAATTAATTTGAATATTTTCTAAGGTGCTGCGGCTACTAAATTTGTTAAAGACAAATTGCAGTATTCCCTTTATTATTGAATATGGCTTCTGAGTTTAACTAATTTTTTACTTTCTGTAATAAATAGTTTGACATCTAAATAAATCTATGAACTGAAACCTGGAAGAAGCCTAATTTTGCACTTTTTCAGTAATGGTCTTGTCTAATTATTAGAGCCCAGGTATCTCCCTTTCTCGCGAATTGACTTTCCTTAATGTTAACTGAGTTGAAGCATCAACAATCACAATTTGAATTTTTACAGAATATTATTGAATCATGCCTTGGTAGAATGATAATATTTTTTTTATTTTTTCCTCACACTTCGCTATACAAAGTGTCTTAAACATTTTAAAATAGACATAGGAGAGGAACATAACAGAAGTGGGTGTCTTTGTTCTTTAGCAACCTTAAAGACTGATAAAAACTCCAATTAATGTCATATGCTAGAAATTCTGATATTCTTACCAGCAGCTATTGCACATAAATGCAGGTTCAACAAGTAGCAGCAATTTAATCTCAACAGTTAAACATAAATGATAAAGTGTGTTAAAGAGTGGGAATTTATTCAGTAATTAACCGTGTATATCTGTCCTTCGTTAAAAGGCAGATATAGCTCTCGAGTGGCGGGATGGGTGTTCTTCATGTGTGTTACCTGTGCTGTTGTGAGATGTAGTAAAAACCTAATTGCAAAACTGTAAAAAGCACCTATGAATGTGAGATTTCAAGGCTAGGGATCTTTAATCAAGTAATATGAAAATGTTTAAAAGGGGGGAAAAGTGCAGCAGCAACAAATGATGGATGGAATGCTGAATAGATCAAACATTCACCCCCAGTCAAAGCCATATGCAAATCAGTCTTGACCCTGCTCCTCATGGAACAGTCCAACCCGAACTGCCAAGCCAGTTCTTCCCTGGACCGGAAACATGCATCATGGGGCCGGTTTCGGGGTATCACCCCTCACAGCAAGGCTAGCTTGTATCCAGTGGCACAGCGAGCAGGGGACCCACGTCTGGGCATATCCTTCCCACCTAGGGCGAAAAGTGCAGCTCAACAAATGATGGATGGGGAAAATATAGAGAAACATATCTAATCTGAGTGGGTTTTCTAAACAAGTCCGACATTGTTTGACCTCAATAACCAATAAGAAAAAAGCAATATAGCAAAAAGCCACCCAAGTGTGTCTGCAGAGAAGAAATAAGGTTGATCTTTGACCCAATTTGGTTAGGAAATAAAATAACGAGTTTATTTGTTCTATAAATGGTTAGTTGTAGGTGCATGATTTGAGTGCTAGGCAAAGTGCTGGATATGCTTAAGGTGGATAGAAATAGCCAGTGATAACAACAACAAATCTGTGAGAAAGATCACCATTTATAATACGAGAGAACGAGCACTTCCTAACCCCCAGGCTCATGTGAGCAGGAAGCAGCTAACACACTCCACCAAAACGACTCCTCACAAATGATTATTTCTTGAGAGGTTCACAGACCTTTGGCTGTGTTCATGGACTAAAGGCCATTAGAATACCTCAAAACCTGTTTGGAACTGGAGACACCAAATTAACTGGGAGATGATTGACTTTGCCTGTCTGGGGAAGCCTGTGACCTGAACTGACATGATGTAGCATTCACTGGATTGTTTTTCTGGGATCCCAAAGTGGGATGTCGTATTGTGCTGCTCCAGCCCATGGTGTCTTGTACACCTCATCCACCCCTTTTGTGCTGTGCACCACCTTGAGGATGGAGTCATGGTTCTCCTCCATCTTCGGGCACATGCTGGGGTTGCTGTGCTGAGTTCTGCTGTTTTCTGGGGTGATGTATGCTGTCTGCATAGGTACCCATTCTGGGGCTATTCGATGCATCCACCCGACAGACGATTGTTCAATCCACCGTGCTGTCACATTCAGACTATTGCAATGGGCTACTACTTGGCGCCAACAAAGCTGTGACGAAAAGGCTTCAACGGGCTCAGAACGCGGCTGCCCGCACGCTTTTCGCACTACCTAAACATTGTCATGCCTCTGACCTCCTCCGACGGCTGCACTGGTTACCTATAGAACAGAGAGTTCACTTCAAGACTTTATGTACCACACATAAAATCCTGCATGGCCTGGGTCCGCAAATTCTGAGTGATCTATGCTCGGTGTATACCCCGGCTCGGGCCCTGCGCTCTGCGGACCTACACCTGGCCTGTGTCCCGCAGGTGCGCAGGACCAGAGTCAGAGGGCGCTCTTTCAGGGCATTGGCCAGCGCCCTCTGGAATACCATCCCTCTTGCTGCCCGTGGCATGCAAGACCACTGGGCTTTTAGGAAACTGATCAAGACATGGCACTTTTCCAATCTCTAGCCTACTACCTCTCTGTCCACCTCTACTCTGGCTTAGCGCTGGGACGCCCCATTGCTAGGGCAGCCATGCCCTCTAGAAATGCTGATAACATAACATAACATAACCTGAAGATGGGAACTGATGGCAGCATGATTGTAAGTCCTCCACCCTGCTGAAAGATGAGAATGGAACCCTCAAACTTTTATCCAACCAATAATGGCTGACCTACCTCTAAAGCCTGGAAAGAGAACCAAACAAGCAAGACACGTTGCATCTTATCCATTTCCTCTGCTGCAGTTCTCCTTTTTGCATGGAACACTTCCTTTTTTCTTCCTATTTTAAAGAGTGAGATCAATGAAATTCTGCATTTCACCTAATTCGATCATTATTTTTGGCAGGGTTGTTTCCTCTGGCTTGCTATTTATGTCCCTTGTGTTGCCTAGTCTTGTGGGAACCTTGGACTCTGTCCACAGTCCAGTTGTATCGCAGAATTATTGCTAGATTCTTTTATATTTTGATGGGCTATCTTGTACGTTGTCTTACCTCTCCAGCCATCTAGCTGACACTTGGAATCTTTGTTTTCTTTGCCAGAATGTTTTTTTTTCCTTTTTAGATTTTTCCTTCAAAGAGACCCATTTATAGTGGCACCATCCTTCTCCACACATTTTCAGTACTGTTGAGTGGCAAACCGGCTACTGATAGGAGTCACCGCTACCTAAGACAGGCAAAATTGAAACTTCAATAGCATCCTCTGTAACCTACCCTTGATAGCACCCTATAGTGGTGGTACATTAAAGAACAAATGGAGGACAGGATGTGCATCTGCACGTGCATTTGGGCAAAGGGACTGGCTGCTGTGAGGGTAGGGCCATGCACAATGGGGGTTCGATTTCTAGTAAGGTGGTGGGTAAAAGGCTTGGAGCAGGGGGGGCTGGGCCATGAGCGGAAGTGGAAACCAACATAAGTAGTTGGGCACTGGGGCTTCAGTTGACATGCCAATGATCAAACGATATTTAGAAATGACACTTAATACATATACTGCCAAAAGCTACTCCTACATGATATGTGTATTTGCAGATGGTTAGAAACTATGCCCTGAATTTTTTATTCCTTATATGTTAAAGTCTTTATCAAGAACTATAAAATAGAGAATGTATGGGCGCAAATGCCTTTATACTTTTAAAAAGGAAAAGAACAGAGAGAGAAAGGGTTATATTTTTCACCAGCAAAGTTGGCTTTAAAATAGTATTTTTGATTTTTAAATTATGTTTTTTAAGGGCAACAACTGTTAGTATAAAAAATGACTGGGAGCAAAGGGCTAGCAGTTAGCAAAAAAGTGAAGACTATTTGTGGCTATCTCAAAACTGTAAATCGCAGTTACACCCTGACGTAGGGTTTGGTCATAAAATAACCATGTAACCTGGCCATCATTCATTTTGTTGCACTTTCTCTATGCCTGTTTTTTACTTTTCTTCTTGAAAAACAACCAGGTTTGGAGTAGAGCTGAATGATCATTGTGAATTACCCAAAACTATAAGTTGCTGTTGTGCCTTTTGTTCGAGATTGGTTGTAAATTAAACATGTGACTTGTCTGGTATTCAGTTTTGGGCACCTGATGGAACTGGAAAAAAAATCAAATAATGCAATTGAGACTTTTTGGTTTCCTCTGCTTCCTACACAATCATCTCCTCTCCACATTCTCTGCGTCAGAGTCACTCTAGGAATGCCCTCCCAAAAAGCCATGAGGGTTTTTGGCTGTAACTTATCTGTAGACTTGAGGAAACACTGGATCAAATGATCTGGCCCCTTCCTACAGTGAAATAACTATGACGTGATGAAGTCTGTTTAATAGGAGCAGGGACACTCTTTAGTTTGTAGGGTGAACACGTATGTACGTTAAACATACTGTTTCTAATGAAAACGAATTTCCCGCATGATCACAGATCTATCTTTGAGTGACTGTTGAGTTATCATATGTAAACAGTTTCACCTTATTAGTCTTATAGGGTTCTATGCTCTTGCTATCTTCATCTGCTTACAGTTCCCAAATTCAGGAAATTTAGTTTGGTTGCTCCTTTGCCTTGGGTACATCAAAAGCCCGGAACACCTAACCCCTAAAGATGCAAACAAGAAAGAGTTTGGTCAAGTTTGTGAAACTAATAAAAACAAACGTAATTACTAGTCTGTGCTAAGGTAGGACAATGTTCATCTTTTTCACCTAGCCCCAGGACACTCCTTTCTGTGACAAGCAAGCGCTTTATACATTTTAAATGTTTTATCTAATCAATAATTTCAATCATTGACATATTTCATGAGTATGTCATCTGCATTCAAAGTGGAAAGATTTGATGACGGATGTGAGAGGAGTAATGTAATGTTGTAGAGGACTGAACTAAGGGAAGAGCCTTGTAGGTCCTCACAGATAACTAGAAGATGGAAGAAGCAGAAAGATGGAAGGTGGATAGATTGTATCCTATCAGAGAGGAAGGAGAAGAAGGCTTGTTTGCAGGTGCAATTGTGAGACTAGAATATTATTGGCGACCATGTTGAAGGATATTGAGAGAACAAGTATGATTAGGGTGGCAAAGTCTTTCTATCCAAAAGTGATCTCAAGTCATCTTCTACAGGAAGGAGTGGTATCAAATTGATCATTCATTGCATATAGGTGAAAAGTTGACCATTTATGTATTTCTCCAAAGTTTTGGTTGGAAAGGAAAGAAGGGCCTCAATGCAAAGGTAAACACTGAAGGTGGTTAGGAATCCAGAGAAGATCCAGAAGGTGAGCTTGATATAGTTTTTAACCGCTGCGCAAATTCTACCATGGTGCGGAGGTTTGAAAGAGTGGGCGGGGCCGCGTCGGCCAACGGACGTGCGCAGCACTAGCGAGGTAGTGCTCGCGACGGCCGTTGGCCGACGGAAGCACGGAAGGGGTTAACAAAAGTGCAGAGAATTAGGAGAGAGAAGCTGAATTAGATAGAGTAAAGAGGGAGGGAATGGTCAGAAAGTAACTGATTGTTTCAGAGGAAATGTGAGTAGTAAAGGCAGAGTAGATCTTAGTCACTTTCTCCTGAAAGAAGACACATTCAAAGAAAAGTTCCTGAGATATGGGATAATTATTGTTGCAGCAACGAGGATTACAAAGTTCTTTAATAATAGAGAAGATTTTGTGTGAGGACGAGTGGTGGGCAGAGTGAACAGACCTCACTGAGGTTTTGCAGTTTTGGATATCGAGCATGAACAAATTTTGCACTGGGGCGGTAGTCTTTCAGAATGATTGGCATCTATGGATGAAGTGATCCAAGTATTTAAACTGTCTACTGCAGAAGCAAGGTACAGGAATTTTATAAAGGAGCATTAATCAGAGGAGTGGATAATTGGGCAACAAGTGCAGTACATGTGAATTAGTACTGCAAGATTTCATGCATGGGAGAAGTAAGCACCCACTTCTGCTAAGAATGTGCAACTACATCTGTGTACTACTCAATCTTAAAAATTCTCATGAGGTCAAAACAATTGACATTGTAAATGCTTGTTCCTCTTTTTTCGCTGCAGGAGACATATTTTGCCTGTGGATAAAACCCCTACCCTCCACCACCATGAAAACATAACAAGTGCAATCCCTTCCCTTTTCCAGCTTGAAAATGTTGATGATATGATTACTGATGGATTCTAGCCCAGAAATTATTAAATATATGGTTGCTACATTAGAGATTACTGTAAAGGCACTAAACTGCAATTGGATAAACAGGAGGTCTAAGCAAATTTGCTCAAGACTCTTGTTGCAGCTGGTATTTATTGTACACAATGTATTCCAACACAGCAAAGATCTGAATCTGTAGGGTGCGATAAATAGAACCCAATTAGGATTATTTCCTGAAAATGAGGCCTAACGTGGAGATTTTGGTGCTTATGGCACCAAAATCCACCCATTCCAGTTTTTCAACTGGTGTGACATGGTGAAATTTACATGGACAAAATTATAGTGGTGGGGCCGTGGGCAGTGCTTACCACACAACTCGTAATTTCAATATGCGAGGTAATAGGAGTAACCGCACATATCAGAATTAATCGGACGCCCTGTAGTTGAGGCATTGATTCTATTTAGTCCTGATGACCACTAAAGTGGGACACATATGGGGAAGGCTGTTGTCACGAGTGCTGGAGTTGTAATGAATTTAAGAGCATCCCTGACAGGGCGAACATTTGGGATAGTATACAGGATGATGCAAAGGACACATTTTAGGGGACGTTTCAAACTGTCCTCTCAAGAAAGAGTCACAAAAAATTAAACAAGCATTTTGTGAGCTATCAGTCAATTATATTGAGATCATGGGCACAACATTTCCATGAAACCTTCACAGAAATTGCAATCAAGACTGTTTTATTGACCTCCACAAATATTGGATCTATTCACCAATATAATCAATAAAGTATTGGGAAAGATATACATCTTCACCTGAATGTACTTTTACAATATTTTAGATCCTCTGACTTAGCCAGATGTACACCTGGAAAGCTGTGCAAGGTCAGACAGAGGTTTCCAGGCATACTGCTGGGAATATCATTTGATATTTCCTACAGGCTTCCATTCTGGTCTAATTTTACACACCAAAATATTTCTATATGGGTGGGTGGAGACCCTTTGGTAAAAATGCATGTTTTTAACCTTATTCTTCATCTTTTCTAATGTCTCCTTTCATCCTTGAAGGAGAGATACTCCATCCCCTGGCTGGTGTAAATCTTTGACCATTTTCAGGGTGGGTAGGTATCGGACTCGAGTTTGGGAATGTCCTAAAAAGTACATGTTTGTGGGAGTTCCTAAACGTCAAAGGCAGACCAAATTTTAGAAGTCATGGACCTCCATAGTGATCTTCTGGATAGATAGTGCTTCTTTTGTGTGATTGCATACTCTGTGCCAGATTTTCTGGTATTCAGTCAAAATATTTAGTTGGAAATGTCGACTTACACTAATATCGAGTTTCAAATATTGTGACACAGAAATATCGACAGCAAGAATATTGTGGTCAAGAATATCGACTTTAAAGTAAGAAATATCAATTAAAAAAATAGAAGTAATTAATATAGTTTGCAAAAATATAGTTGTTTAAAGATCGATTTTTTAATTAGTGTTATGTATTTTAGTATATATTTTAAATGTATGTGATGTATTTTTTTGTATAAGTATAGTTTATGTTTTTTAATATATGTGTTAAATTTTTAGTAGTTATTAATTTTATTTTAATTAAATTTTGCATTTTTTAGTTCTGTAACGGGTTGTGGGTTTATAGGGGAATAGGGTGGGTAATAATTTATTTATAATACATTAATGAACATTTTGTATTTAATAATATTTATTTAATTGAGATTTTATAATGTTAAATGTGTTTTTAATTTGTTTTGGTAAATTTTAGGTGCAGGTTGTAGGGTTTATGGGGTAAAGGGTGGAAAGTAATATATTTGTAATTAATTAATTAATAATTAGTTGTTAATTAATATTTGTTAATTAATTGACAATTAATTATGGTAATTGTGTAATTAATTTTAGGTGCGGGTTGTGGGGTTTATAGGGGTAAAGGGTGGGAAGTAATTTATTTTTAATTGATTAATAATTAGTTGTTAATTAATATTAATTAATTAGTCGACAAATAAATAGGGAAATTGTGTAATTAATTTTAGTTGTGGGTTTTTAGAGGTACAGGGTGGGAAGTAATTAATTTTTAATGAATTAATAGTTAGTTGATAATTAATGTAAATTAGCTAATTGATCATTAATTAGAGTAATTGTTTAATTATTGTTTTTGTGTTTGGGTTTTGGTTTTATAGGGGTAAAATGGGGAACACATTAATTTTACTTCATAATTAGTTGTTAAATACTATTAATTATTTGATTGAAAAAAAAATTTCATTGTGCAATTAATTTTTTTACACTTTCATTTTAGGTGTGGGTTGTGGGGATTATAGGTGGTAAAGGGTGGGAAGTTAATTACATTTTATGTGTTTTAATTTGTTTTTTAATTAATAATATTTATTTAATTGATAATTAATTATGTTAATTATGCAAATAATTTGTTTTTATTTTCGATGTGGGTTGTGAGTTGTGTGGTGCTATAGGCTAGGAAGTAGATAAACTAAATGTATGTAATAATTGATGTTTTTGTTAACTAATTTCTAAATAAAAATATGTATTTGTTTAAAAAAATATTTTATTTAATATAATATTTGTAGGTATTTGTGATATGTATTTAACATTATAATATGTTTTGTTATATTTAATATATTTTTATATTTATTTTTAGCATATTTATATTTCTTTACTTACTTAAAAAAAAAAGTTCTGTTGATGTTATTTTGTTTGCTTTTAATTTTGAACTGACTGGATTGGGAATAGTAAATTTTATCTCTCCGCTGTTCAACACTTTCCCTACTGCTACACTCACTGGGGTGGGAATAGTAATTTTTACTCCTCCGCTATCCAACAATTTCCCTACTGTTGCACTCACTGGAGTGGGAATAGTAAATTTTAAATAGTTTAATGTTTTAATTTATAATAGAATGTTTTTTTTTAAACAGATTTTATGTTATTGGTATATGTATATATAGATTTATTTGTTAAATTTTTATATACTTTTAAAATGATAAAATACATTAAAATTATTAGTTTAATACTTGTTTTAAAGTAAATATATATATATATATATATATATTATATATGTGTGTTTAACTTTTTTAAATTAAGTTTATTTGTTATATTTGTTAAAATGTATATTAAATCTAATTTATTTTTTAAATTAATTTTATTCTTCAATATATTTAATATTTATTAATGTATTTTATATATATAAAAACGATATTTTGTACAGATATATTTATGACCGATATTTTTTTACTGATATTTTTCTACTTACCATTATAAGTATAGGATGTAGATATTTTTGACATATTTTGGTCACGATATTTTTGTATGGGAATAATTTGAGTGTCGATATTTTGTCAGTGTAGCAGAATTTCCAACTTCTCATGCAGCGAAGTGCAGCAACAACAAATGCTACGTAGCGCTGGTTGAGAAGGAGAGTGCAGGAGAGCGCCAAATTTACTGAAATATGGCACTCCCCTCTCCTTATCGCCGGTGTTCAAATGAGCTGCCATGTGCCTCAGAGACACCTTTGCGCCATAGTGCAAGGGTCTCTCCGTGAGTCAAGCATAGGTTTTGTACAGGAAGGGAACCCTTCCAGTACAAAATACTATGCTTAAACTAATTGTCAACATTTTCCCACCTGGTATGTGTGCTGTACAGCGCAGCACACATATGAAGTTACAAAAGAAAGGAGAAAAAAGCATCTCTCATTCATAGCGCCTGGTTGAAGGGTGCGCTATTTTCTGACGCTAAACCTTGTCCACTTTATTTAGTAACTTGGGTTTAGCATCAGAAACCTTGGCTGATTGCATGTAAATGCCCATGCACCACCCATGGTACGCCCCCTTGGTGCTAAGCAATGCAAAGCAGCGCTTCCTATTACTTTCACGTTATTTCCAACGCTAAACATGTTTAGTGCTGGAAAGAAAATGGGACAAAAAGATTTTGCAATGATTTGCGTCACTTTTGTGACGCAAACACGGAGTAAAATCTTAGTAAATCTGCCCCTCTTTGGGGCCGATTCCGATTCGGGCCGGAAATCTCTCCGACCAAGCCGGACCCGGAGAGAATTCCGACTGAATCGGACTCTGGCAGTCCGACCGAACGAGTACGATGCGCACGCATGCTATCGGACTCGATTCGGTCGGACTCCCATTGAAGTCAATGGGAGCCGGTCGTACAACGCGTACGCGGGCTCCCATTGACTCAATGGGTGCGAGGCGGACAAGGGCGCCCCTACAGCATGTACGCGGCGAAGCGACTCACGCCGTACACGCACAGGTAGGGGGGACCCATGGGTCCCCCCTGTGTGCGACTCACGTGGCTATCCGTACAGGGGGGTCCAACACGGACCCCCAAAGTCCGGCTCCAACAGCTCTTTTGAGCCGGACGGCGCGAGTCGGTCGGACTGCTCGCGGTGCGCATCGTACTTACCCAGCCGGGGAACGTCTCCATTGCGCGGTGCGAGTCGAGTCCCTGCGAGTCGGTCGGAGTGTGTTGAAGCAGCGTACGAGTCGGTCGGCGATTTCGCGGGCGCTTGCATCGTACTCGCTCGGCCGGACCCGCGTACGAATCGGTCGGGAAACAGGGCTCCGAATCGGATCCGGTAAAGCCGAATCCGATTCGGAGCCCTACCGGCCGGGATCGGAATCGGCCCCTAAGTTTATATCCATAAAATGAGAACCTCTCCCACGGAAGGAGGTGCTCTATGGTAGGGTCAAACTAGATGAAAACCTGCTTCAGCGATTTAGCAACCCTCCCAGACAAAGAGGGATTGGCTAATGAAATATCTTGCTGCCAGCAGATGCTACACTGAACACCTCTTCTGTATAAAGAGATGATGCAAGGATGGATTTGTCCCACCAACTTCCTCTTGTGCAGCGCTTTATTTGTAAAACATTAAGTGACAGGGCCCAAACTTTTGCTAGAAAGCCCGTTGCCAGTGCTACCAATACAGAGAACCAAGGCTACACAACCTCTTTCACCCACCATCAGACACTCCCTCCCTCTTTATCTTACTCCATCAAGTTCTTTTTGATTCCAGCTGTCTCCCTGTGTCACTGTTTTTCCCTCTTTCAATTCCTCATTCTTTTGGTCTTCTGTGTTTTTCCTTCTTTTGTTCAGGGGTAAGGTCTAATAAGGAAAAATATGTTGTTCTCCAAAAATGAGTACCTGTGGACCCCTCCTGCAACCACCACTCAAATTAAGCACTGCCCTTGTGGGTTCTTGTTGCTGCACTCAGAAGAAGATAAACAGTGCAGTCTGATTTTCCATAAGGTATCACATTCTTGTACTAGAAATAATTTTGAAGTCCAGTGCCATGGCAATATGTAAATTTGTCATATCACACCAACACTGTGTGCCAGACCTGGACTGTTTAGAAGAGCACAGCTTTAGCTCCAATAAAATATTTTGCTGCTGCAACTGGCTTTATAATATTAACAGTGTTCATGATGTTGTATTATGTTTTCAGAACTTTTACCTGCTATTCTACTCCCATTACTCTGACAAAGAGAGTAGTGAGGTAGGGGCAAATAGAAGGGAGGAATCAATGAAGGGGATAGTAGGAGAGATAGGGAGGAGAGAGTATGATTTGATTGGATTTTTTAATATTTATAAAGAGAGAACTACTGCCCGGAGGCGTCTAGGCACTACAAGCCTCATAGGAAAATAGTTTGACAGACCCATTGTGGTAGGTGATTAAAGAGTAAAAACCCAAGTCTTAAGGGCCTTCCTGAATGGGATCAGTTCTGAGGAGTTTTCTAAATGCATAGGAAGGATGTTCCACAGTTGGTAGTAGTGGTGACAAAACGTCTGCCTCCCCAGTTAAACAGCCAGAATCTAGAAACCTCAAAAATATTGGAAGTGGAGGAGCAGAGAGTGCTTGATGGTACATACCAATGGGACCAGTGTTTTAAGTATTCTGGTCCACCGGTCCAGACTTGTGTAGGACCCTGAAGGCAATACACAAGGCTTTAAAATCTATCCTTTTTAATCCTGAGGAGCCAAGGAAGGGAGATGAGAGCTTGTTTGGCAGACTGATGCCTGGGAATCCCTGTCAGGTGTTGGAGCAGCTGCTTTCTGGAGAACCTGTAGCTTGCCAAGAAGACCTTTCTGTAGACTAACAAAAAAAGTACTACAATAGCCTAGTTTAGAAAGGATAAGGGAAGAGACAAAGTTTTTTTTAGATTGTGGGGGTATAGAAGGTGGAGGAGGTGAACCTGATGTTTAAAAGATAAAGTTGTATTAAAAAAAATACTCCAACATTTTTTGCTTTAGTTGCAGGTGTTGGGAGCATGACAAGATTGTAAGGCAACCAGTTGGGTGACCAAAAATAGGTGTTTGCGCCAAAAAGCAGGACCTCGGTCTTGCCTGAGTTCAATTTCAGCCAGTTCTCCAACATCCACTTACTAACCTGTTGCATGCAGTTCTGAAACCTGGTACCTGTGTCCTGAATGTTGCTAGTCACTAAGACGACAATCTGAGTGTCATCTGCATAGGACACCATGGCGAAGCCGAAAGATGTAATAAGACCTGCCAGGGGGTAACATATAAATTAAAAAGGGAAGGGCTGAGCAAAGAACCCAGCAGAACAGCGCAGAGTAATCTGAAGGGAGGTGAGGCATAATGATAAGGGAGAGAGCAGGTTTCTTACAAAAGTAGAAAATAGATGGAGCAAAAGACAAGGCAAAGAGAAAGAGAGCAAGTGGGGGAAGTAAGAGAGAGGGAAATTGAGAGAGAGGGGCAGGAGGAATATTGATTAAGTGGAAGGGCTCAATAGACAATGGAACTAAAATAGACTATATGTAGAAAGTGAGAGAGAAAGTTTTTAAAAACTAAATGAAAGGAAGACGAAGAGAGAGGTAAATGAGAGAAGGGGAGAGCATGAGAGAAAAATTATAGGGAAGTTGAAAGGCTAAAGAGTGAGGAACTAAAAACAGAGACCTGGTGAGTGAGAAAGAATGAAATAGGGAGAGAGGGATGAAAGGGAGGAAAGACAGATGTGGAAATAAACAGAGACGAGATAGAGGGGCACAAAGTGACAGAGGGAGAGTGAAAGAGCTGTGAGTGTGAAAGAGGTGATAAGAGGGATGATAGTGAAAGAGAAAGAGAGGAAATAGTTTTTCTTCAGTCACTGTTGAGTTTAGACACTCAATACACCATCATGATTGCACTATTGCACTTATCTTTGCACTCGTTCATTCATTTATTCACCCACTGACTCGTTCATGCATTTAACTAGTTATGCACAATAAAACACCCATAAGCTCAACAACTATCTGCAAGGTAAATTAGAAGGAAAAATGTAGAAAACATGCTGCTGCTTAAATGGTATGCGTGGAATAAAAAAATCTAAGTAAACAGAGCAGCAGGCAACCGTCTTGCAACAATATTGTGCATAGTATATCCTGTTTTAAAGTTTCAACATGGTTGCCAATTTTAAAAGCAATGTGTTGGCCGTCTTAGAAAGATAAACAATGATACACTATTGCTTGGTTTAGAAGAAGTGGACGTGTGGGATGCGGCATATTGTAAATCAAACAAGCAGCGAGCTAAAACCTCAGTAGTGCTTTCTGGGAAGCTGCAGTATGCTCAAAAACATAATAATAACATCTGAAAAGTAGAAGGAAAGGTATGAATGGGAACCTATAAAATGAGAAAATGGAGGACTAAAGGACTGCCACCCTAATGCACAATCATTGCCAGGCAGTCAAAATGCTGTTATTTATAGGGCAATACAGCCAATGTTGATGTAGCATGACCCACTGGCCAATCCTAAATTCTGTCATGGATGGAAAGAGAGAGAGAATTACACTCTAACAGACCGATGATAGAAGAGGGCTGATCCAAATGTACATATTCATAAGTATGCATGCATTTTTTATGTATTTATTTTTATGAAAGAGTCCAGCAGACAACTAATCTTAAGATAGTCAGTGTGATTCTATGTAACACATTTTCTCTCTACAGGCTTCAGTTGGATGTAATACCAATACACAATGAAGCGCCTTTTGGCTTTAACATATGTTTCTCAGAATAAATGTCAGGCCTACTACCTTTGTCATACCTTTCCAAAGGATGTCATACCTATGGTGTTAGAAATTGGGTTGATGGTTGACTGAGCAGCAACCACAATCCTAGCCAGGGTAAGAAGCAGGCAAACCCTAAATTAACCTGTGCTCACCCTCTGGTAGCTTGGCACAGAGCAATCAGGCTTAACTTTAGAGGTAATGTGTAAAGTATTTGAGTAACACTTCAAACAGTAAAATAGTGAAAACACAACACAAAAGATTCACTGCCAGGTTAGGAAACTAGATCTTAATTTAATAAATAAAACAAGACCAAAATGACAAAAATCCAATTAGTACAACTGGAGATGTTGAATTTCAAAGTTTTTAAGCAAAATAGCGCCAAGAAGCAAAAATCACTATTGGGGATTTTTGGTCACGCCTGACCGGGAAAAAGTTGCAAATTCAGGTAGACCACAATGGAGTATAGGTCAGCTACAGGGACCCAGTTATCCCCACTGAACAATGTCCCTTAAATCCTGGATACTGAGCGTTGCGTGGGTCTGTGTCGGAGATGCATCACGCGGCAGAGGCAATGCATCGGTTCTGAGATGCAACAAGCCTGCGGTGCAAGGTCCTGATGCGTCAGTGACGAGGATCCTGTCGACGGGACTTGATATGCAAAGTCCGGTGTTGAAGATGCGAGTTGCAGCAAGGATGGTGCGTTGATTCTGATGAGCTGTGCAGCTGCAATGCGGAGATTCGGCATCGTCGTTGAGGCTGCCGTCGATGAGAGATGTGACGAGCTCCCACCGGGAAAAGCGTTTAGCAGAGGCAGTTCAAAGGTGATGCATTGGTCCAAGATGCAGGGGACTGCGGTGATGCTCGTCTTTTTAACGGGTCCGATCCACACAACAGTGGCGATGCTTTGGATCTACTCAGGGATATGCCGCTCAGCCGAGGAGATGCTTTGGTTCTGCTGGCAAGCACCTTAGGCCCATGTCCAAGGGTCCAGTACTGGGGGGACACCATTTGGCAGGGTAGACTCACATATGGCAGAGTCCAGGTGGAGGGGTTCAAAGTCTTTTTTGTCCCTGAGACTTCAGATCCAGAGGCCAGCCATATAGCCCATGAAGTCACTCTAGGTTCTGGGGTCAAGTGGTGCAGGTTCAGTCCTTCTAACCCGGACAGAGACAACAGGAAGCAGGACAGCACAGTACAGCATGAGTCCCACAAAGCAGCAGTCCAGCTGAGTGGCAGTCCTTCAGCAGCACAGCAGTCCTTCTTCCTGACAAAGTATCCACAGGTCCAGAAGTGTACTGAAATGCTGGTGTCTGAGGTCCAATACTTATAACCAGTGGCGACTTTAAAGAGGGGGAAACTTCAAAGACAGGTCTTTGAAGTAAACAGAGAACCCGCCTTTCCTTCCCTGGCTCCAGTCTCACTACAGGGGGGTATGCAGCCCTTTGTGTGGGGACAGGACACAGCCTATTCAAGTGTAAAGTGATGCTGGGTCCAGCTCCTCCCTCCCGTCCTGCCAGGATGGCAAATCAAGTCACACCTAAGCTCCCATTGTGTGAGGCTATCTAGGGGGAATACAGATTGCCCAGCTGTCACCCACCCCAGACGTGATCAGAGACACCAAATGGCTAAAGTAAGAAAATGCCAACTTTCTAAAAGAAGCATTTTCAGAATTGCAATTTAAAATCTGACTTCACCATAAGTTTGGTTTTAAATTATGATTTCAGAGACACCAAACTTGAATCAGTTTTATATTCCAATTTGGAAATTACTCTTATAAAATGTAATAAGATAATACCAATGTTATCCTATAGGACATATAGGCCTTGCTGTAGTGAAAAACGAATTTAAGAGTTTTTCTCTACAAGGACATGTAAAACTTAAATGTACATGGCCTGCCTTTTAGATACAATGCACCCTGCCCTTAGGCTTGTTGAGGGCCTACATTAGGGGTGACTTATATGTATAAAAAGAGAAGGTTTGGGCCTGGAAAAAGGTTTATTTTGCCAGGTCGAAATGGGAACTTAAAACTGCACACACAGTCTCTGCAATGGCAGGCCTGAGACATGGTTAAATGGCTACTTAAGTGGGTGGCACAAGCATTGCTGCAGGCCCACTAGTAGCATTTAATCTACAGGCCCTGGGCAAATGTAGAGCACTTTAGTAAGGAATTATAAGTAAACTAAATACACCAGTTGAGTAGAAGCCAATGGTAGCATGTTTTAGGGAGAGAGCACATGCACTTTGGTAAAGTGCTCAGAGTCCTATGGTCACCAAAAACAAATTCAGCAAAAGGTGGAGGAGGAAGGCAAATGGTTTGGGGATGACCTTGCAGAGAGGACCATTTTCCAACATATGGCATCTAACATAACTTCTCCCAGTGAACCAGCTCATCCTCATGTCCTTTATCATTGGCCCATCACCATTCCATATCCAGCTCTAGCCTACTGTACTGAGCATAAGCTTTGCCACAAGATAACCATCAGGAATACAGTGCAAACATATTAAATTACTTCTGGCAAAACAAAATACAGCACACTCTAAGGTGGTTTAACAAGGATTATCACAATGAAAAGCTAGCCATGGGATACCCTTGACTGCCAGGATAGGCAAGTGTTCTATGGAATAAAATGTCTGTCTCTAGCCTTTATCACAGTGTAATAGCAATATACCCTTAAATATCTATTGACTTTAACAAATATCTTTCACTATAAATTAGCCAGGGTACTCCCTTTTTCATAACCTTTAATAGTAAACAGATTAAACCTATAGCATCAAACAGAATTCTCCCAGTGAACCAAAGAGACACACTGGGGCAGATCTACAAGGAAGTGCCGCAGCGTGGCAACGCAAGCCCTTTGGCTGCGCCATGCTGTGGCACTTCCGAAGCACAGGAATGCGACATATTTTCAATAATAAACATATTTCTAAGGAGAGGAAAAGTTACGCAGGGTGGCTTTTCCTCTCCTTGTAAATATGGAGAAGTGAAATGCGCCTCCAGTACGTCACAAAAAGTGACGTACTGGTGGCGCAGGGGGCTCGTAAATCTGTCCCACTGTCTTTATGATTGGCTTGTCACCCAAACCTACTTCTTCCCAAAGAATTAAGCATAAGCTTTCTCACAAGGCAGCCATCAGGCGTACAGTTATAAGATTAGTTTTATATAGTGCGAACTTGACCCGAAGGTATCAGAGCGCTTTATATGAGCACCAGTTGTATTACAGACGGACACATTAATTTTTTGTTAGGCACGGGGAGATTAAGGGATTTGCCCAGAATCACAGGATGCTGAACATCCCTGCCGAGACTCAAATTCTGTTCCCTAGCTTCGCGGTCGACCGCTCTAGCCGTTAGGCCACATCCTCTCCCCAATTACATTGTCAAAATACAATACAACTGCTTCTACCCTCATGGTCTGTTAGAGGGCATTGCTAACATCAAAACTATTGCCTGCTACAGTAATCTGTGAGATTGCATGCAGCAAAATACCTGTCAACAATCTTTAACAGTGTATTTACCATCTACCCTTAAAGGCCTATTGGCTTTCAGAAATGCTTTTCTCAATAAATAAATACGCTCACTGTCTTTATCTTAACATTTCATAATAAACACATCAGACCTATTGCGTCAGACATAACTTTTTCTGGTGAACCAATGAGACGCATTTATCCTTTATCATTCATTTGCCACCGTGACCAACTCAGGTTCACTGTATTGTGCATAAGATTTCACAAGCAACCATCTGGTCATAAAGTACAAATATATAAAAAAAATAGTACAGTCTGCATAAAAATTTAATCCTCCTAAAAAGCCCTAACAAGAGTTAACATAGTGCAAATGTTTCACTCAGGGTTTGTCAAAAGAGGTAACCAAGACCAAAACCATTGCCTACTATGGTAACTAATGAGATTCCATGTAACGAAAGAGCACTCATCAGGCTTTAATACAGTGTAATAGCAATCCACACTTAAATGCCCATTTTCTTTAATATATACTTTCTGCAATAAATACACCAGTCCTTCTGCCTTTGTAATACCTTAAATAATAAGTAGGGCAGGTTTACAGCCTTCATCATTGAATTGGAACCACAACCATCACAGTCCTGAAGTATTGAGCATACAAATTCCCACTAGGCAAAAAGTAGATACAAGCACTGGTTTCCAACTCAAGCACGCATCTTCTGTCCAATCAAATGCTGTATATAAGATAATCAACATGTGGGCAGAGTCAAAGTCCCTGTCAGCAGGACTTTTGAATGCTCTTTTTCTGTTTATCACATAAGGTCAGGTGACAGTAATTACCATTCACCCTTAAAGACCTATTGGCTTTCAGAAATGATTTTCACAATAAATACACCATGTCTACTACTTTTATTTTATAACTTCAAAATAAGCACATCTGTTGATCTGTTTCTCTTGATCACATACAGTCAGGTGACAGCTGTGCTGTCCATTCATACCAAAAAGAGGGCATTTTTTCAACTAATTCTGCAAATAGAACTACTACATTCTGCATGGCTTCTAGAGCTGATTTTTTCTCTAGTATTTAAAAAAGAATCCAATTGTACATTAGCCAATAAATGTATTTTTTTAATAGTGAATGTCCTGCCTGCTCCTGCTATATAATTGTATTTCTTAATACAGAATTCAAGGGATAGACAATTGTTTTTTTTTAATGTACAATCTGCTGCTATTGTCACTGAACCTACCATAGAATGCTGCTTTATATCTCTAGACACCTTATTTTGACCCCTAACACAGCATACCTAGGTTGTTCTGGGGTCCACCACTATATAGAAAGCAACATAGCCTGAAACTTGTTAAGCATGAGTTGGCTTTCGGGGACTATAAATCAGTCAAGGAAATTTTGTATTTCACCTAAAATTTCTTACAATGTCTAAAACCATCTGTACTCTTTCTTCTCGATCTAGGAAATCCAGCTTGAATGTGGGGACACCTTATCATAGCTACAATGAGTATTATGAAGATCCCCAAACTGAAGTGTGTGCATGTGGGTGTTTGTTATGTTTTTGTAGTGTCAGAAGTTTAAAATCAAGATGTCTATGTTTCTTGACATTTTTCACCGTCTTATATTGACTGTACAGTGTCAAACACATTCATCAGGATAGAGATGGATTATGAGTTGGGAACATAAATTCCCTTGTGGATCAGGAAAAAAGTTTGTGACATATTGAAAAGAATATCACTGAGATGCCCTATCTCTGGTGCTTCAGAATGGATACTCGGATGATAATGACTGTGAAGACAAAAATATTCCTGTTCTTGCAGCTTTGGGGACACATCTTATACAACACATCTGCCTACCTTCTCATGCTGACTTCTATTCATTTCAATGGCACACAGTTTCTTTTAGTTGTGCCGTCTTTTGTTATTGAAATTGACAATATTGACCTGCTTCCCCTAGTTGTAGCTATGTGTCCCACTCAGGCTCTCTCTGTGGTGGAGATACATGTCAGACCCTGCAGTTAAATGACAAAGTGCTAATAATTATTTGTTAGAAATGGGGGTCTCTAGTTGGCAGAGGTAGGTACCTTTGTCCAAATAGGGACCCTTGCTTCTAGTCAGGGTAAGGGGGATACACTTCTAAAATAACCCCTGCTCACCCCCTTGGTAGCTTGGCATGAGCAGACAGGCTTATCTCAGAGGCAGTGTGTAAAGCATTTGTGAACACATATAGTAACACAGTGAAAACACTACAAATGGACACCACACCAGTTTAGAAAAATAAGTAATCTTTATCTAAACCAAAACAAGACCAAACGACAAAAATCCACAATACAGTATTAAAAATAAGGCTTTCAAATGGTAGAAACAGTTGTAAATGCGACAATTTTCTCAAAAGTACCTTATATGCGTCACACAAAGCAAACAAAATGGCCGCAGGGAAGGTGATGCGTCTGTTCCTTACACTCAGGGGAGGTGATGTGTCAGTTCCTTACTGCGTGGGGAGTTGATGCGTCTGTTTTTTATGGCGGACCCCAAACGATGCGACAGTCTTTGGCACCTCGATGCGATGCGTCGATCCGGTACGATGCGTGTCTTCGTGCAGCCGCACAGCAGGCTTGCGTCGGGATCGGTGCAGCGGCGGCGATTTCTCGAGCTGCGGTAGGCGCTGCGACGGTTTCTTTGGCGATGCAACGGGAAACCAGTGAGGATGCGACACGCTTCTTCGGTGTTGCTTCTATTTCCCAGCTCCCAGCAACAAGCAGTCTCCAGAGGTCCTAAACAGCAGCAGGCACCTCTTTGCAGGTTGGAATTCCCAGCAAGGGAATTCAGGGGAGCTGGTGGTGAAGTCTTTGTGTCCCTGAGACTTCAGAACAGGAGGCAAGCTCAGTTTCAAGCCCTTGGTGATCTTTTCTTCAAGCAGGTGACAAAGCAAACTGCAAAGTCCTTTTTCTCCTTTCCTTGGCAGCAAGCAGCCACTGCAGGCCAACCCCAGACAGCAAACAGCACAGGGGCAGTATTCATCCTCAGCTTCTCCGGCTCTTCTCCTTAGCAAAGGTTTCCTCTTGATTTCCCAGCAGTGATCTAAAAGTCTGGGGTCTGGGCCCCTCTTTTTATACACCAAAATCCTTTGTTCTCTGAAGGCAGAGAGTGTCTGTACCCAGCCAAAACCAGTTCTGTGGTGCACTTTGCAAGTGCACAACAACCTCCTTTGTCAGTGAGAGCCCTGGCTGTCATTGTGGAAGGCAGGCACAGCCCTATTCAGGTGAAGATGCTACTCCTCCCACCACTTCAAATGCAGACCAAGCCTATACAGCCCAGCCCTGACCCATCAGACTTCTGGAGCCACAGCCCTCCTCCAGCCCCTGTCATCCAAAAGCCAGACATGCAATACACAAACCTAGCAGAGGCACACTGGAGGGTTAGGCAAAAAAATACCTACTTTCTAACAGTGGTATTTTCAAACACAGAATGTAAAAATCACCCTCACTAAAAGATGCATCTTAACATTCTGAGTTCAGGCATACTAAACTTTATTTTCCTATCTTGTTCCTAGGGTCAGTTATGTTTATAAGATGTTAAAAACGAACTCCCCATTGGGGACAGATAGCCTTGCAATAGTAAAAAAACGAAATTGGCAGTATTTCACTATCAGGACATGCCACACACATCAGGGCATGTCCTACCTCTCACATACAATGCACCCTGCCCACAGGGGTACCTTGGGCCTACCTTAGGGGTGACTAACATGTAGAAAAGAGAAGGTTTAGGGACTGGCAAGTGTGTGCACTTGCCAAGTTGACATGGCAGTCCCAGACTGCACACAGGCTCTGCAATGGCAGGCCTGAGCCACATTTTACAAGCTGCTCCTGTGGGAGGCACAATCAGTGCTGCAAGCCCACCAGCAGCATTTGATTTACAGGCCCTGGGCACACATGGTGCACTGTAGTAGGGTCTGACAAGTAAATCAAATCAGCCAATCATGGAATCACTAATCCATCACATCAATTTACAAAGGGAGCACTTGCACTTTGGCACTGAACAGCAGTAGCAAAGTGCCCAAAGCATCTAGACCAGCAAAAACACAGGAGGCAACAGCAGAAAAAATGGAAGGGAGACCCAGCCAATGGTGCCAGGTCTAACATTATTGCATTTATTATTCTACCTAAAAAATCTACAGAACCCATACTATGTGTTAAGTTAAGTTATGTTACTAACATTTGTCAAGCGCACATACACCAAATGGTGTCTTGGCGCTGAGGTAACCTAACACAGATGACAGCTCAAGATGCTAATTATAGACTTGCTTAAAAAGCCATGTTTTTAAAAGTTGTCTAAATTTCCCATAGTTGGGTGTAATCCTAATTTCCAGAGGCAAGGAGTTCCAGATGCGGGAGGCAATGACTGAAAATCCGGATCTGCCTGTCCTTTTCTTTTTTAATTGAGGGATCAATAGATAGTGCAGATGGGCAGATCTTAAATTTCGATTGGAGAAGTACTTTTGGATGCAAGTTTTTATGAAGGCTGGGCTTTTCATGTTGAGGGATTTAAATATGAGGCAGCATGTTTTAAAAGTAGTTTTCCAAGTGAATGGGAGCCAGTGGAGATTTTTCATCACTGGGGAGATGTTGCAATGTCTGGGAAGTTGGTAAATCAGCCGTGCAGACTGGTTTGAGACCATTTGTAGTCAGCAAGTGAGGCAAATGGGGTAACCCAGGTGGAGAGAATTGGCATAATCTTTTCTTGACATAACCAGGGCAATTATGACTTGAACAACTGCCTTAACAGTAAATATTTTTCGTATTTTCTTGATTCTGCAGAGTTGTAGGATGCAGAATGAAATCACAGATCCAAGTTGAGGTTTCCCGGAGAGATCCTCGTCAATAAGGACCCCAAGGCTCTTTATCGACTTCTTGGATGTGTGACTGGTACAATTCTCTGAATGTTTTTCATCTGTTGTGAATGTTTGCAGAATTTAAAGAAGCTACAAGACAGAAAATTACACAAAATGGGGGGTGATGCGTTTTAGGTAACACATCTTAAAGGTATACATTTTAAGCTGGGCATGCAAAATTGTTACACCAGTTTTGTTTAAGGTAAGGACGATCTGAGGTACCTCCCCTTTAGAGCTGTCCCTTGTAATTCTTTCTTCACATATGTGCCAGAGACAGAGCACACCAAAGTTCTGGCCAATATACATCTTTCCAACATGCATGGTTTGGGGCATGATGGGTAGTCTGCATCTGGGGAGCATCCAGGCTCCTAATGTAAAATTTGAGCTAGATATACCACACACCATGGAATGTGTGTGATACTGCAAGGCACCCTGTGACTGTGATCAGCAAAGTGGTGTTATGTCCAAAGTATCAATCACAAAGTGCCAGGGTCCAATTAGACATGTTTCACTCTCCATTTCATCTTTTTAATTTCAATCATATGTAGGATTTTTCCGCTATTTATAGAATGATGAGCACACTATGGTCACGATTACAATGTCGGGCAGACGGTTGCATACTCCCATATCTCTACTGGAGCTTGTGCTGCCGCCGTAAACCACCCATAGCACAAGCTCTCTTAGAGAAATGGGAGCCTGTGTAAATCCCTGCACCATGTGGCAGGCATCTAACTGTGCCTGCCACACTGTGCAGGGATTTACAAGGGGGCACCAAGCCCCCAGCTGGAGGGCCAGGGGGGAAGGGGGCCCCGCTAGGGTCCCCCAAAGGCACTTTCCAACGGTTTGAATTCCGACTGTCTTAATGGTAATACGGCGGTCAGAAGTCAAACCAGGGATGTCCGTCGAAAATCCTCCAACCAGCAGTCGGTGGCATTCCGACCGACATCCTAATTAGCCCCTCAGTCTGTGCAGGTTTTGTAAGAATTCACTGATGGGTTGGTGGATATCATTTACAGTAAGATTGGCACCTGGTCTCCATATATTTATAGAGGTGGCATCCTTGTGTTAGAAAGAAGCTATTATTAACCACATTGTTGAAGGGTTGTGCATGTCCTTCCTCTGTGCAGCTATTGCAACAGATATCTGCTGTCATTGCTAGTGCCGTAATCCATGTAATACACAAAGGTTTGCCCATATCCACTATAAATGCATAACTGAATGTGCTTTATTACAAACACATTGTATTAAGCAGGGTGTTTGTCTCCCCAAAACTGTCTGTTTGCTCTAACGAAAAGAGGCATAATCGTGTGTGCCCTTACCCTGTAGTCGCATGTGACTAGAAAAACACATATTTATGTTCCACTCGAAAGCAGCTTGATTTGAAATGTAATTCTTGATCCTAGTTATATTATCCCGATGGACTGAGTACTGTGGATGGGGGCTCATTCCTGTGGCACAAATGTATAGCGCGATGAATTGCTGGGTATAGATGAATAGCAACAAATACCAATATAAACAACTGTAGATTAGACTCCAGTTTAACTATAAGAAGCTGCTGCATAATTTCTTGTTTGTTGATAACACTTCCCTTTAAAACATCATGACAAAAACAAGAAACATGCAATTATTTTGAAAAAAATTCATTCAGGGACTGATTTAAAATGAGAGATTATGGTTTGTACTCCGTGGGGGCGTCAACACTCTATGGCCTTGATGGAGTACCCATCCTCTGCATTTAGAGACGTTCGACGACCCTGCGGACATCTCTAGTCATTGACAGGAACCGTCGTCACAGCGGTTTCTGTCAATGTGATAAAAGTTTGATGGGCGGCTCCATCAAAATGACTGCCACCCATAACACTTGTAACGTGTTTTTGCTTATTTAAAAACAAAGGGTCTGATTCACAGAAGTAATCTGTGATGAAAGTCTAACTTTACGGCTTTCGGTATTTACAAAGGGCATTTACGAGGAGTAAAGTTAGACTTTTGGCCTAAGTTTAGACCAAAAGTCTAACTTGGACCAAAAGTCTAACTTTACTACTATTAAAGTTAGACTTTTTGTCTAAGTTTAGACCAAAAGTCTAACTTATACCAAAAGTCTAACTTTACTACTACTACTACAGGTACTTAAAGCTAAGCCGGCGGAAAGGAATATTTCTCTGCCAGTTGAAGCAATCTCGAGATGGTGACCGGGAAACCAGCAAAGATTTAGCAGGATTCATCTTGAGACCGGAGGCTAATTCAAAGTGTTTGAATAATTGGAGACATTGATGCTCACTCACAACCGGATTGCCAAGATATAACAAAACATTGCCTGCCTATAGTGAAATGCAGTCCTCATGCCCAGCACACCAGACCCATCCAGTATATTGGGAATCTGTACGGATAAGTTGGGCCAAAGGCTCTATCGCCATGGCAAAGAGGAGAGGGGACAAGAGGTAACCCTGTCTAGTCTCTCGTTCAATAGAAAAAGTGCCGGACAAGACCCCATTAACTCGAACTCGGGCAGTAGGGTTGGAGTAGAGGACACGGACCATATTCCGGAATTGCGCACCGAAGTCAGAGCGGGTCAGCACCAATTGAAGGTAGTCCCAGTCCACCATGTTGAAAGCCTTCTTGAAATCAATAAGGAGCAGTGCTAAATCCTGAGGCAATAGATGACGGTGGGTGAGGGCCATGTGAATCCGGCAAATACAGTGCCTCGTACTCCGGGATGGCATAAAGCCACATTGGTCCGCTTCACCAATTTAGTCAGGACCGGTTTGAGCCTGTTGGCCAACACTGTGGCGAAAATTTATATCTCGCAATTGAGGAGGGAGATCAGGTGATAATTTGTGCATGACATAGAAGGGGGCTCTGTCTTGGGTATCAGCACTATGGTGGCTGAGTCTAACTCTAGTGGAAAGGAACCTACGTGGCAAACCTCCTCATATAGCGACAAAAGATAGGGGATAAGTGTTGTCCGGAACATGGCATAGTATTCCATAGAGAAGCCGTCTGGGCCAGGAGTCTTACCAGGTGCTAGACCAGACAGTGCCTCTCCAATGTCCTCCGTCATGAAAGTCTCTTCAAGCAGACAGGACTCAGCAAGAATTAGTCTAGGGAGAGGGACTGAGTCGAGAAAGGAGCTTGACAAAGCTGCATCCCTATCCTTTGGCTTCGAATATAATGTTCGAGAATAGTGAGAAAAAGTACAAGGTATCTCAGGGAGGGACTGCCATTAAGATCCAGTATCACCCATGATCTCAGGGACGATCCTATTTGCCTGTTGACCAGAGACTAGCCAGTGGAGTAGTTTCCCATTTTTGGAACCTCAACCATAAATCTTGGCCGTCATGGCCTCCAAAGGTGTTTGGCCACTTCAAGGGAGTGCAAGCAAATATCTTCATGGATAAGACCTAAATGACGAGAGATAGCCTCCTGTGGATCCGAAGCTAAGCGTGGCTCTAGGTGGAGGGCATGTGCCTCCAGTTGAGTAATAAGGGAAGAACGAGCATGCTGGAAGTCCACCATCTCTTAGGGTTCTATGCCCCCAATGCTCTTGGGAACTCCAATGACATGAATATTATTATGCCTGAGCAATTTTCTGCTTCTTCATCTCGTCAATTTAGTTCCGATGTGCGGGTAAGTAAGGTGGAGACCTGGGTCTTAAGGGAGGAGACTTCGTCCTCCACCATTGAGATCCGAGACTCAGCCTCTGTTATACGGGCAGTGGCATTACGGAGATCTTGACATAATAGTGCCACATCCATCCTCCCCTCACCCACCTTTGCCTCGACCGAAGCCTGTGATGACTGGATAGCCTGCAGTATGACAGCGATCTCACTAGTTGGGGAAGTAGGTTTTTCACTGTCTGCGGGGGCCCAGAGGGCCATTGGTGGAACCTGTAGCGTATCGGTCCATATGCATCTGCGTAGAGGCAAAGCAGGATGGTTTATCTTTACCCAAAGCAATCGGGTGGCGAAGAGGGCTCAATATCAATAACACAAGCCCCATGCAGGCACAGTCCATAGAGCCACACACCAACAAGGGCCCGCCATCCACACACAGAGTACCAAAGGCAGCAAAGAGAAAGGTTTGGTGGCTAGCAGAAGCAAGATTTTGTAGTATGAATGTGGGGGCTGCAAAGGCTCTCTATGTAGCTGTCGCAGTGAGGCCCTACACACAAAAATCCAGCACCCCAGGGTCCCGAGGGGAGGAAGTATGGACCTCACAGATTGGGCGGCCGTGGGACCTCAACCATAATGTGTGGATAAGCAAGCAAAGCGTCATGATGCGGGCCACCGCAGCCCTGCGCTGCAGATCCAAAGCACATAGACAGGCCGGAGGGAGGGGGAGAGCACCCACGCAAGGCCATGGCTCCTCAAAGGCCCCAGGTCCCAGGCCATCTCGCAGCAGCCGCTCGGCAGAGGCCCGACCCCCCGGCCGCGAGTTCTAAACAAACAAGACAGCAGGCCTGAAGGATCCATGGCAGATCTCTGGGTTCCTGAAGAGGGGGGCCTCAGCTCAGGCACCTGTAGCCATTGGTCGGTGTAGGACGTCTCCTCAGTGGCTCCCCCAGGTGCCAAGTCCAGCACACCGGGTGTGTGCTCGCAGCCCACGCTCCACAACAGGTGGGCGGCGGTGTAGATTCTGCAGCTCTGGCGGGTATCTGGCCCCTCCCAGGGGAGCAGCAGCAGACAGAGAATCAGTGGTACCGTAGGCAAGACCCTCAAGGGCAACAGGAGAGGGTCGCGCAGGAGGCGGCTTTGGGGCCATGGACCAGCCAGGGGTGCCTAACCTCCAGGGCACACACCACGAGTAGGATTCGGCTGATATGACAGCGGCCTGGGGTGAATCTCCAACTGGCGGGCCTCCCTGGTCTCTGCCTCCCCCATGCTCATCATTACCTGCAGGGGGGTCAGCCGTTAGATCGGGGCTACCACTCCTCAGGGACACCCACAACTTGGAACCCCAGGTGCATGGAAGGTCTCCCCCAGCACCGCCAATATATCCCAGGGGGACCAGAGCCCTCAGGCTGCCCAGCAGCATGAGTGGAGTCACAGCAGGGGTGTGCTGCAAGCCTCCTCGCCGGGTGTCCAGCTACCTCCAGCGAAAGGCAGTGACACAGTGACCAGGAACCCACGATACACCGTAGAGGTATGGATACCGGCTATAGGCTTTTAAAAGAGGTTTGTGTGGCACACATGGACCTGCTATTATGGAAAGCATACTTTTCTGTCCCTGAGCCCCAGAAAACCAAATTATGGATCAGCATCCTAGAGAGAGTCAACTCTTTTAGGGTCACCCAAGGAACCATACCAGTGATTAGGAAATGCTGGGATGACCTAAGATCCCGCACCAAAAAGAAGGTGGCCAACAGAATGGCTGAGGCTTGTGGCACAGGTGGTGACCCTCCAAACAGCCCCCCCCCACTCTAGTGGAATCACTGATTGAGGGGACACTTGAACCTGAAAGTGTGTTGGGAGTGCCAGACATTGACATCTTCAATCCTGCAGTCTCTAGCCAAGGTAAGTCATTTTACTGTTATTTTCTTACCATGACATATTGTTTGTAAGTCCTCAAGTACAACATCTTAGCTGAAAAAACTGAGTGAGATGTTTGCTGCACTTTGGGAATGCATTATGGGAGTTATAGTACATCTAAGGCACTTGGTGTACTGTGTGCTGATAATAAAATTAGACATAACTGTACATTATCTCCATGTCACAAACATATCAATCACATTAATGTTTCAAATATTTCTTTCCCGTACACACTGCACACTTATAATTTTGAGTTTACACTGAATGACAGTAAATTAATTGATAATACATTCAGACTTAGGGCCTGATTTACATCTCGGCGGACGGGTAACTCCATCACAACGGAGACGGATATTCCATCTCCCAAACTATATCCTATGGGATTTATATTTCGGTGGATGGGATATCCATCACCGTTGTGCCGGAGTAACCCATCCGCCGAGATCTAAATCAGGCCCTTAGTTCGTTAAGCTTACATACATGTAGCATTCCAAACTTTTATTTTATTTCTGATGTCAAATAGCATAGCGATGATGTGAGCAATCCGGAACAATTTCTGAAATTGTAAACATATATTTAGTTTGTGTTTTTGCTTCATAATGTTTCAAATGTTCAAAGATTCAATCTTGAATATTCAAAGATACAAGATTCATTTTTACTGTGGTACCAGTCTTAGGACTGAAAAACAGACAAATAAATGTATCATTACCAAGAATCACAGATAATAAAGAGTAAGTTTTCAGTTGAAGGTGAGCCTGACAGAAGTAAATAGCCAGTGTAAGAAGGTGGATTATTATTTGGGGTGAACAGTAGCCATCTCAAGGAATAATGAGACAACCATGTCCTATGGAGATGGTAGATCAGGATGTAGGCACGATTTCAGACCACAGGTCGCATACACCAAGTGGATTGGTCACTGTGAAAGTATGGGATTTAAAAAGTTTGAAAATGTTTCTGAGTCTTAGTTCAGAAAGTAACTTTGTCAATTTTTTAAAGAAAAGCATTACAATTTCTGCTAACTCCCAATGCTGAATGGGACTTTGTTATTTTTTGAGCTGAAAAATTCTCCCTACGTGGATGCTGGTGAAATTATATCTACTGCTGTGAAATCGAATTTCCGAATGACTGAAGCAGGTTGATCCCACTCTGCAGTTTGGAAATGTCAACACAGAATGATTGGAGTCATTTTTCCAGAGGAGCAGGGATCTTTGATTGAGACAAGCTAAAATCCTGTGGAACTGTCTGGCATATATGTTTCCTACAGGTCCTGCTGAGGCTCTAGTGCTTTGAAGGAAAAGATTTCAAATGTTTCAAAACTTTCTTCTGGGGCCAACCACAGGAGTGCACTTCTAAGGGCCCCAGAACCTCAGGGAAAGCTACTTAGACACTCTCAGAGTGTTGGGCTGAAGCCAATAGCAAAGTCCAGTCCAGGTTTAGTTGCCGCTGGTCACTTTAGGGAAAAGGCCTCTTGCAGCTTGTTGTATACCAGCAGCTACAAAGAAGGTCAGCCAACTGTCCCGTGGAGTTCATTTCTTTGTCCTGGGTACAAGACAGAGCATATCCAGCCCTTAACTGCTACTCTCAGGTCAAGGAGAGTATAGCCGGTTCTCTTCTGCAGGTCCAGTGAGTGTTCTGAGGAGCGTTCCTTGGGGTGCCACATTTATGGTTGGCACTAACCAGTGGGTCGGGGTGACTCCTGGACACTCCCTAACCAATGAGGAAAAAGATCCTGGCAGCAACCCTCTCCACTTTATCAGCAGTTTCTACTTGCCTCCTTGAACAATCTCACTGTGCCCTTCATTCCTAAAATCCAAGATGGGAACCCTTTCTTTCTTGTGCCTATCTCTTGTGTCCACCCATGGTGTGAACATGGGCTTCTATTGGAATTCTCCACGGCATATTATCAAGCCCATTATCGCCGCTTTAGCGGCAGTTTTCTGCCGCTAAACCGGCGATAATTTTAACGCTCTTCTTGATAATATGCCCCTCGATAACTACTAGAATTTGGGTTATTAGTTGTGTATCCATCACAACTAATAGGTCCACAGTTGTCCTCACTGGGACCCAAACACCTAATTGTAGTGCTTGACTATCACAGGGTAGAGAAGCAGAGTAGTCCAAAGCCTACACAAGGGAGGTGGTGTGGGCTCGGGCTTGCAATAATGGCACTCAATAAATGATTGACCAGTAAGTACTTTTTCTTTAGAAAAGGAGAAGTATGTTTATTACACACACACTACTAAATACTACGCAGTAATTTACAAAAATATATACATTGGCGGAAATACCATATGTGACTTTGTCTAATAATTGGGGTCACTCCAGACAGACCAAGTGAGTTTCAACTGTCATTGTTTAATAACTATATTACTTTGGCATGAACCACTGGCATAATTCCAATACTGATGAATCAATAAAACATTTGCAATCAACATGAAAACCCAAAAAAACATTTATCAGAAATAATCTTTGGGTTTGTGAATTCTTTCATATAATTGGCATTAAACTGTAATGGTCAAAACAACTCTAAAAGAATATCTCAGCAAAACCACATTTTGAACAGCAAAACAATGTCGTAAAAAAGACATTGCATTGCAACCATACAATTAGCCCCTATAGTGAGTAACTACATGAACAGCACATTATACATTTTTAAGCTTTCTAGACCTTCTAAAATGTTACCATACACAATTCCCCTAGAGAGCAAACCACTCCAGACTCCAGAGTAAAAGCTCCAGGTGAGGAAGGGCTTGAAAAAGCCAGGAAGGTGATGATTTTGGGGTCCCCCCAACTTAGGGTAAGAACCTGGAAGATTACCTGAAGAGCAAGACCATGCCGCACTGAACAATTTGGTGGTGGTCCCATAGTCCTGTGACCACCACTGGCTGAGATATGGACAAAAGGTAAATAAAAAAATGGCCCGCAAAGCATTATGGGGTGAGTTTGATGTGAAGGGTGCGAATAGGAGAGCCACGGTGTGGTTTTCCTTTTGTTCCTGAGAATGTGGCCCCAAGCCATGCTTTTCATTTCTCTTGATTGGGGTGTAAAGCCCCACCCGGGCACCACTGTGATTGCCTCCATTGGGGGGCAGCTCAGGGAGCCCACACCAACTGCCCTCACCAGCTCTCCATGCCTGCAGCACGATCACGTGCTACAGCTAGAGCCAGCAGTACTCCTTTATGTCCGGGCAGATGTGTGCTGTTGGGACCAACCCTCGCTCCCCCCAGACACATGCACAGGGAGCAGAAAGAGTGGACCACATGGAGGGTGCGGCGGTACTCACTCCTTCCTCCATAAATACAGCGGGGCAGAGGGATGGAGTCTTGGGCCCCTTCCGCTTCCCACTTGGGAGCTCGATGATGTTCCTCCCCTATCCTGAGAGTCTTGAGGAAGCACGACGGCGCTTCCCTATGGTTGAAAGTACTCGGGTCAGGGTTGGGTTCCCAGCCCCTTCTGTATGAATCCACCCTAGAGATGTGATCTCCAGGTGAAGTAGGAAAGCGGGGAGGGGGCCCCACATACACCCTCTCCCTCTGCAATGCTCAACAGCTTCTTGGCCTCATCCCCTGGGCCCTGGTCCACCCCGGGGGAATTGGATCAACACAGCAGCAGAGCTCCATGCACTCAGAGGAAGGAAAAACTAGGTCAAAGGTCGCCAAACATTTAAAATGCCATAACTCTGGCCCTGTTGATTTGGACGATCCTGTGCTCATTGTACTCCTGGTGGTGAGCTCTACCCACAAAGTGCAGTCTTCAAAAAGCTGGTCCTATTGGCTCCCTGCGCTACTTCTCCTTTGTTGCTTTGTTGGAGTTTCCCCCAACTGGTTCTGAGGGGGTGTAAGGGGGCCAGACTCACTGGCCCTTGGGGAGGCCCACTGGTTCTGGGGTCAGCTGGGAAGAGTCCTGGGTCCCGAGTGGGGATCAGAGGGTTCATCTTTCCAGTTCCCCATGGCAGTCCTAGGATCCAGCAGTGAATCAGGCAGAACATCCGCAGGCAAGACAGCCTTCCCCTTGTGCAAGAGTTTTTAAAGGGGAGAGGAAGGTGTCAGAAGGCAGGTACCCCTGGCCAATCCTAGGGGGCCACATACCTCTCCACTGCTGTCTCAACCCTCCTGCACATTATGGTGGGACAATCCAAAATGGCATCATCCAGGAGCCACTGGTCACATGAGCTCCTGGGGTGTCAGCTCCACCCCTACCTGATATCACTGCCAGGGACGTGCACAGTATAATTTCAAAAAGAGCCAGACCCTTGGTCGTTTGGCCCCAGTTGTCTGGGCATTCTCAGTTGTTTAGTGGGCTTGAGCAGGCTCATCTCTGGTGCAGTGTGACAGCTGAGCGATTGATGTAGGTCATTCCGCCACACCCCTTTCTTCCTCAGGAGCTGGAAGAAGTACTAATGATGGCTTCTTTTGCGTGGGGTGCCCTTTGTTCCAGCTGGGTGCCAAAAGGCCTGGGATCTGATCCTGAGCTTATCCATGAAAATATGTAAACTCTGAATGACCCATAAGGTGTACAGATATCATTTTGGGAGGTATATATTTGGTTTTCACGCACTGATTACACTCCAATTCAAGACGTCAATGGTCTCTGTAGGCCAAAGGAAAGTTAAACTAACCTGTAAGGCAGTTCCTTCCCTATGTGTATAGTGGGGTGCCACTATAATTAAAACAGTGAAGCACACTGACTTTCCCTATTAGTGTACAATACACTGTGTGCTGTTACTGTGCTGTACACAACAGTAGTCTCACACGCGCAGCTCACACATGTGTACGTGCACATGTTCACGTGTAACTTTGTCTTAAAAGGCGGACACTGTCAGTAAACACGTGCCGTCCATTTCCCATGTGATCACAGTGGGTGAGTCACCAGTAGTGAGACTGGGTGATCAGAAAAGCAAACAATCCGGGCATACGCCAGGGGCAGAACACAGTACAACACTAACTTTAATTTGCATATGCAACTTAACCATAGACTGCAGACCTTTAGGCAAGTTAAATAGGACAATCAGGAGTAAGTCAATGTAACCATGTTTAAAGGGGGAGCACAGGCACTTTACCCCTATTTAGCAGGGATAAAGTGCATATGGTCAAGAAACAGCAAAAATAAAATCCAGAAAAAAGTGAAAAATCTGGGGTGACCATGCAGGAAAGGAAGATTTGCTACACGCAGGATACCAGACTACCTCAAATTTCCATTTGCATTCTATAGAAGTCTTTTCACTTTCTCCGAGGATTGAGTATCTTCTTGAATGCTTGACGCAGTTTGGTGACCCCAAAAATTAAGACAATTGATTGTGCAGGAATTGAAAAGACAATGACCGGCCCAAAAATAAAAGTCAACCAATGACCATGAAAAACAGCATGAGGCACTCTGACAGTAAACATAAAGCAGAGATAAATAGAAGGGATCCCACCATTCTTGTTGCTCCAAAATGAACCTCAAGCAGAGGTTGGCTGAAACCTGATGCATTATTTTTCATCCTCTGGGTATGTCTTCTGAGGGATGTGAGGATACATGTGATGGAAGCAATGCCAAAAAGAAGAGGCAAGCAGAAGCCAAATGCACCTGCTGCATAAAAGTATGACCTTTCAGATGTCATCACTTCACTTATGAGAGTAGAGTTAGATATGAGATTGTTTGTAGAATTCTGAGGAAATGCTCATTGAAATTCCAGTGTGAGGGGATGCTGAGTACAAAGGATGCCAGCACAGACCCCAAAAGCATCCAGGGCACCAACTTAAAGATTCTCAGCTTTAACCAGAAGAAAAGGTGGTTGTTGAAGTCCACGATCTTCATACAGTAGAAGACATGGAGACAGGCAGTGAACAAGGAACTACAGCTGCTAGACCATATCATAAATTGAACTAGTATGACAGGAACCACATGCCACACAGCATGAGCATACGGCTGTCCTAGCAGAGTAGACTGAAAACAAATGAAGCAGATTCCCAGAGCTACTAAGATGATATCACAGGTGTTCAGGCTTCTTCCTTTGGCCCTTTCTAGCAGATAAAATGTCACAATGTATACATTGGCAGGTATTCCTATCACACTTGCCACGGCAACCAAAATAAAGTGGCCATTTGAAAATGGAGAAGCCATTGTTTTTATTTCTCTTCGCAATTATATGATGAGTTCACAAAGAACAAGGTTGCTCTTGCTATAACTTGTGTATGAGTGTCATGAGCAGGGATGAATAGATTTCAGAATCAGCAGGCGGGCTTGGTTTAAGTTACCATATGCGTCATCCTCACCATCACTACAGTTTTGGATTTGGAAGGATGCAAATCGGACTGGTGTTAGATTCCTCTCTTTTCAAACAATTCAAAGTATAAACTGCAAGATTTAAAAATCTGCTGGTGCCTCACTCTAATATATATAGTACCGATTACATGTTTCCCTATCTCGTGCTGAGAAACAGAAATTAAGGTTTTATTCATTTTACCTGTTTTATAAAGAAAGGTCTGCAAATTGAACTGTCTCCACTTGCTTTCTCCGAAGATTAATGGCCTCCAACCCTGCAAGGACTTTGTTTACCAATCTTTAGAAGGAGGCAGGGGCATTCTTTAATTCAAAGGGCAAAACAGTGAACTGATATTGCCCATCTGGGGCTGAGAATGCAGATTTTTCTTTTGCTCCTGGGGTCAGACCAATCTGCCTGTACCCTGATGTCAAATCAAAAGTACTGAGAACTTTGACTGCCCCTAATGTGTCAATCAATTAGTAAGCCCTAGGAATTGGATGTGCACATGTGGAATATAGGGGCCATTCAGGCCCCTATAGTCCACTCAAAACCTCAGCTCTGTTTTACCACCCTTGGAATGAGGTTGGGAACTATGACAACTGAACTGGCTCAGGGGCTCTCAGAGGGTATAATGACTCTCCATTCCAGCATCTTGCTTTTTTCAGCTTTGATGGTTATAAATACATTTGTATATAAATATATGTGTATGTGTGTGTGCAAAGCTAACAATAACTTGTGCCCCTGCCCCACACTGCTAATGACCACACATATTTCAGCACTCATGCCATGTTCTATGACATTAATGAGGTTTGTCAAACATTACCAAAGTTAACGGCAACAAAAATAAATGCACTTCCAATGGAACTGCTAACCTAACTACAGCTACAGCCACTGCTTAATATATATATATATAATATTTTAATCAAGTATGCTGAAATAGACAGGAATAGCATCTTAAAGTAGATTGATCAATTAATAGCTACACTTGAAGCCTGTGACCAGAAGGACTTGATTTCCAAAGGCCGTGCTGACATATTGACCAAATTGACCAAATTAAAACAACATGAAGAGACCATCATGGCCCGTAAAGTCTACAAATTTGCCCGGGATCGGGATGATTATGCTACGGGAAGGGTATTTACCTTTTCCCGCAAATTTGACAATGTAAAGAGAAAAGCCCTAACTAGCCAACTACCTCTACAATTAACATCTACTACGGATGGCAACAATGGTATCAGTGAGGATTCAGACAATAACTCTCTGACCAGTGGTGACTCGGGTGAGGCAAGAGGTATGACCCCAGGTTTACCAACACGAGTGGAGACTCAGTATACACCTGGTGAGGAGTTGAATTTTTTAACCATGGACAGGCGTGCAACATTACGCCCACAAAACCCTCAAAATACGACGGCAACAGCAGCAGCCAACGTCGGAGGGAGAGGTGTTGGCAGCGGATCAAACACATGAAACAGGGGTAGAGGAGTAAGGAGGTGGAGGCGATAATTCCAAAGGATGATAACACCATTATCAACCTCACTGATACCACACTGACGAAGGCTGAACTCCAACTGCTTACATTAGGCTTGACATTTTGCCCAGAATCAAACTTCTCCTACAAGCAATCACGAATTGATGTATATACATTTATTCGGAAAATAAAACTCAAGAAGTTTTTCCAACTCAATAAACCAGTGACATTGCCTATCAACCAAGAGAGTACTACAGGCAATTTACAAGCCAGTGATTTACCCACCATACAGTTGTTACAATCACTAACTAATGAGGAATCTCAGAATGTGGTCCCATGTATCGACAATAAGCCTATTGAGGGATTAAACATAGGGGTGGCGGCTGCAAGTCCATTCCGTCCTCCCTCATCTTTCTACCCACTCATGCCCAAGGACTCTGTTGATGTTTTTAGTGAGATGGTCATTGATGATTTAAAACAACTGAATCTGTCTGTCAAGTCTCAACGCCAACACTGCAGCTACCGTGTGAAAAGTTATTGGGCACTTATGAAGAAACTAAAAGAAAAACATGAGGTCATTGTCAGCAGTGCTGACAAAGGTGGCAATATTGTTTTATGGCCTAAGAGTGACTATCTAATAGAAGCCCAATGCCACCTCTCAGATGCTAGTTGTTATTCCATTGTTAATCATCAGTACTTGAACCAGGTGAAAGAGAATGGGGCATATTATCAAGGAATAGCGATATTTATCGCTAACCATGCTTAGCGCGAATTGTTTTAACGCCGCCTATCGCTGGAAAATATCGCTGAGATAACACCCTATTAACAAGGTTTATCTCCATAGCGATAACATTTCCAGCGATAGCGGCAAAATGTGAGAATATCGCTGGAAAAGCAGCGATATTCTCGCATTAACGCAAGGATGGATTTAGCCTGACAATCCACCTCCTATACTTTAAACAGGTAAGTCATACTCAGTAGCAGGTGTTAAAATCTAGCGATAAACGCGCTTAGCGCGATTTATTTTATCGCTTCGCCTGCCTTGTTAATAGGGGTTAGTTGTGTTAGCGACTGTTTTCAGTCGCTATTAGTGGGGAACGCCTACCTTGCATGTCATTAGCGATAATTATCGCTGGCATGCAAGGCGATGGTAAAACCGGCCGCTAACGCATGAAAGCTGTCGCTAACGCCTGTTAGCGACAGCTTGCTGATAGGGCGATAAAATTATCGCCGCTTTAGCGGCAAAAAGTGCTGCTAAAGCGGCGATAAAGCCCTTGATAATATGCCCCAATGTTTTCAAACATCTTCATCAATGGAAGAGACAGGGCTTACAATCTAAAAATGAATTTCTTTTTTTTAAAAATGATTATCCTACGACTCCTATCCTGTACTTTATCCATAAGGTGCATAAGGGAACATTTCCTGTTCCTGGTAGACCCATTATATCAGCGAGGAACAATGTGTTAGAAGCGGTGTCAAAGTATGTTGACTTTTTTTTACAGCCACATATGATCAGTCTGCCCTCCTTCCTTAAAGATACTGGAGATTTCTTGAAAAAAATTGCTGAAGTTGAGTGGCAGCCTGACCATCTGTTAATAGCTATGGACATAGCTTTGCTATATACTAGCATACATCACACTCATGGTCTGGAAGCAGTTAAATGTTTCCTTAATAACCGTGCCATTTATTTACACGATCATAACTGTATGGTGTTGAAAATGATTGACCTATGCCTCAACAATAATTTGTTTCTGTTTAATAAAGTTTTGTATAAACAGTTGAGAGGGGTTGCAATGGGGGCGTGCTTTTCCCCTACCTATGCCTGCCTCCTGGTGGGATGGTGGGAGGAGCACGTCCTCAAGGTGACCCACAAGGACCTTTGGGACACCCACATTAAGTAATATGGTCGATATATTAACGATATATTTATGGTATGGGAGGGCACTAAACAGGCAGCTGCACAATTTGTTACATCTATCAATGATAATTTATTGAATCTCCAGTTTACTGCCACCATAAGTGAACATAGGGTGGAGTTCTTAGATGTGGAGGTTTATATCTGTGATAATCATATTCAAACAAAATTGCATAGAAAAACAACGGCGGTTAACTCTACGCTTCCCGCCACGAGTTCTCATCCCCCACATCTTATTCCCAGTATACCCTATGGCGAGTTTCTTCGCCTACGCCGTATCTGCAGTCTTGAGTCTGATTTAAAATAGTGTCAAACTGAGGCTCTTGACCGTTTTCTGGCTCGCAGATACAAATTTTCTGATTTACAATTGGCCTTGGATAAGGCCAATTCCCTACTCCGTGAGTTTTACCTCAAAACCAAAAAAGAGCGCAATGCTGAATTGTCATCTCAGTTTTCATCTGATGAAGAGAAGAGTGATACACAATCTTGTAGATTAATTACAATGTACAGCAAGCAGGTCAAACAAATTCGAAAAATTATCTACAGACACTGGCCTATAGTACTTACAGATTTGACATTAAAATTACTGTTGCCCAGTCTTCCTGCAATCACATTCAGGAGAGCTCCCTCTATGAGGGATGCCCTGGTTAAATCCAGTCCTGAACTAACTCCTAAATCCACCTGGCTTTCTAAATCTGGCTTTTTTAAATGGCCTACATGCCGCGCATGCAAGTTTGGGGTCAACATGTCTGAATATCTAACAGCTTTCAGTGATACTCCAGTTCAGATAAAAGACCATTACACTTGTCGCACTGAGTACGCTGTGTACATGCTTGAATGCTCATGTCATCTTAAGTACATCGGCAGTACTAAGCTCCCGGTGTTCAACAGGATTTTACAGCACTTGCGAGCCATAATTAACTCGGACCCCAACTATCCTGTTGCCCGGCATTTTAAAGCCATCCATCTTAATAAAGTCAGTGACCTGAAATATTCTGTGATTGGGGCGGTACCCCCGATGCGGTAATAGACAAAGGAAGCTGCGACAGTTGGAGTCCTCTTTTATTATGACCCTCGATACAAAGATGCCCATTGCGTTAAACACCAGTGAAGACTTGCACAACTACCTATAATAGTGACAGTTGTAGTGCCTCTGGTTTTAGTATTTGGTTATTTGATCTGTTCGTGGGTCATTGACTTACTGTCTCTTCCTGACCTTTAAAATGTTTACATGTATTTTGACCGCTTCTAACCACTGTGTTTATGAATCTATATTGCATTTTTTTCTCTTCTAATCAAATTGATATCTTTTGTACTGTATTTTCTAGGCACCGACATTTTATTAAGTATTTTGCACTTGGATTATAATCATTGGGTTAGGTCCGCATAGGGCTATTTTTGCTTATTTGCACAGCCTCTCAGCTCAGTATATACCAGTGAATATATAGGGGATATTTTTATCTGTTTTTTATCACTTTTTGTAGCACTTTTTCACATGTCTCGAGTATGGAGCTTTAAGTATTTAGATGAAATCTGTTTTTACGAGATATTTGTAATTGGTGATGTTATTAAGATTTGTTCTTTTAAGATCTTAAGGTGTATTTTGAATGTGTTGCTTTTAAATATAGGAAGATAACATTTTTGGATACTTGAATGAGTCAGTGGATCTACATATTTTCTGCACGTTATCAAATATTGGCACTTGCAGTGAATCTTCAGTGATATTTGTGCTCTGACTCTGTTTTTATCCCAAGTATAAACCAATTTATAATTTTCATGCCTTTGTTAACATGGAGCATTTTTTGTCTATTTATCTCTATGGTAATATACACCTCATAGTAGAACTTCTGCCCAGGACAAATGTATTCTCCATAATATGTTTATTTATGTATTTAAACATTTACTAGCCAGACCAATTTACATTGTCAGTATTACTGTTTTTAGCTATCAGCCTCATACAACAGTGTGCTCTTTATGTCTATTAGCACTGACCTTTGACTTGTCCCTTGTTGTGATTGGCTGCACTGGGTATTTGTATAGTGAGTCGTCACCAGTGCGTCAGGTGATCAAGATCGCTGTGGCGATCGAAACGCGTCTGGGGCGGACACTCGTCTGTTTCATGTGGTGATTCTATGAATAAATAACTTATGCAACTTTGAACCTACGTCCTTGATCTTTGGAGTGCCTTGCTGGTCTGTACCTGCTGTGTTTCCCTCTCACTGTAGAAGGAGGGACAGGAATTTGCTTTGATATATATATATATACATATATATATATTCCATCAAACAAGTTGCCCTGGTGAGGATGGCACTCCCGGAGTGCGGACTCCTAAACATGAAAGCCGCAGCAGTCTCGTGGTTTATCTTTATCCAAATCCTGGCTCAACGCGTTTCAAGCTATGTGCTCTTGTTCACGAGCCCCTCAGGTAAGGAAAGAACAGCAGCCAACGGATTAAGGACACCTGCTCTTTATTGAAAATGTTACACCCATGTGGGCGTGTCCTTATTCACCATATGCCTCCAGTGCATTATGGTATCTGCAGTCACGAAATCCTGAATACTGCCCAAGTGGGTGGCGCTGTGATCCCAACATCCTTAAAATAATAAACCACAGTGGGGTGAAGAAAAATAAAACCAACACAGTCTGTTGCTATATTCACGCTATTCATGCGTATATATATATGTACAAACAAAGTTCCCCTTGCGGTGGAGGCACACTCAGGATCGTCGCTCAGGTCTCATGTGCATAGCCCCTTAGAATTTGCTGCCAACGCGTTTCAAGCATTACGCCCTTCCTCATGGGCAGCCTGTGAAGCAAAAGAATGGTGGTCAACAAACCAGCGTTTTCCCTCATTGGTTTTTATTACTCCTTGATTCAATAATTATGGTGCATTCTGGGGCTGGTAGTTGCAATAGAATACCGCCTAACCATTTCAAGCTTTTAAAACAATCAATAATCGGGGAAACAAATGTCACATTTACATTTGAGTGACCGCCCCGGGTCACGAATGGCACCACCACATGAACTCTGTGGGTTCGCTGCCGCTGGAGCTCGAGCAGCGAGGCGAAGCGGGAGATGCCTTTTATTGCAATTGCATTTCTCATGTGACATTTGTTTCCCCGATTATTGATTGTTTTAAAAGCTTGAAATGGTTTGGCGGTATTCTATTGTGTGGAGGTTCAGAGAGTGGTCTTGGAGGATATATATATATATGTATATATATATATGTATATGTGTATATATAAATGTCTTAACTACAGCAGAATTGCAGTTGCTATCCCTCGGTTTGACATACTGCCCAGAAAGTAACGTCAAGTATAACGAGTCTAGGGTGGACATTTATAAATTTATACGAAAATTGAAACTCCTCAAATTTTTCCAACTGAAGAACTCAACTGAAAGTAATAAGAGTCTACCATCAGGAAGGGAAGTTACCTCTAATTTACAAGTGACAGATGTTAGTACTCTTAGGCTCCTCCACTCGTTAACCAGTGGCAAGGATGAGACCACTACCTCCACGCAGGAGGACTTAATAGAGACTGGCATCCACTTCAGCAGCCCTACATGCAGGCCTTTCCGCCCAGTCTCTACCTTTGTACCAGTTATGCCAAAGGATGCGATAGATGTTTTCAGCGACCGGGTCGTTGACGAATTGAAGAAACTCAATAGATCCATCACCCGTAGCAGCCACCACAGAAGGCACTTTGAAGTACAATATTCCAATCTTATACGGAAATTGAGAGACAATAACAATGTAATCATCAATAAAGCGGACAAAGGCGGAAACATTGTGCTCTGGCCAAAGAATCTATACATGGAGGAGGCCAATCATCACTTAGATGATACAGCCTGTTACAGGAAAGCATTATTCCAAGACCTACGGCAAGTCAAAGAAATGGCATTTAAAGAACTGGCTCAGTGGAAACAAATGGGTCTGTTGACAAAGAATGAATTCAATTTTTTGAAGAATGACCATCCATTAACTCCTGTGCTGTACTTTATCCCCAAGGTTCATAAAAATACTATACCTATTCCTGGCAGACCCATTATTTCGGCTTAGAGAAGGTTACTGGAACCAATGTCTAAATATGTGGACTTCTTTTTACAGGAGTATGTATCAGGATTACCGTCCTTTGTCAAAGACACTGGTGATTTCCTTAGGAAACTCCAATCTATCATGTGGATATTGATTGTCTCTTTATAGTTATGGAGATAACTTCGCTCTATACGAGTATCCACCACAGTGATGGCATTGCGGCAATTAAATATTTCCTGGGTCAGCGCCACATACACCTGTATGAACATAACCGAATGATTTTAACCATGATTGAGATTTGCTTGAAAAATAACTATTTCCTGTTTAACAAAGAGGTATATCAGCAACTGAGAGGAGTAGCTATGGGGGCATGCTTCTCCCCCAGCTACGCATGTTCACATGTGGGCTGGTGGGAGGAGCATGTCCTCAAGGAGCAACACAAACTTATGTACGATACTCATGCCTAACATTGGTGGAGATTTATTGATGATGTGTGTGTGGTGTCGAAGGGTTCTAAAGAATCAGCTGAAGATTTTGTTAGCTCCATCAACAGCAACACATTAAACTTAAAATTTACTGCACAGATCAGTAATACGTACGGCTGGGAATTCTATTCGTCATGCCAAAAGTTCCCACCCCAGACATTTGATTCGGAGCATTCCCTATGGGGAATTCTTGAGAGTCCGCCGCATTTGCAGCTCAGACAGGGATTTAGAACTATGTCAAATTGAAGCAGTTCAGCGCTTCACAGCGCAGGGTTATAACATCTAAGACCTCGATAAAGCTCTTAGCAAAGCTAACACCCACACCAGAGAAGTTTGCCTACATGTTGCTCATGATGGGACTGCCCAGGTTTCTGCAGCTATGGTAGAAGAGACAAATACACCCCAGGAGGTTAGGATGATCACCACGTACAGCAGGCACGAAAAACAAATCAGGAAGATTTTTTATACTCATTGGCCTATTGTCTTGACTGATGTGACTCTATCTCAGACTCTACCTGAGTTGGCATCTCTGACCTTCAGGCGTGCACCCTCCATGAGGGATGCACTAGTTAAGAGCAGTCCTGAAGTCAGCCCTGCAACCACTTGATTGTCTACTAAGACAGGATTCTTTAAGTGCAGCTCTTGCCAAGCGTCTAAATTCGGCATGAACACCACTGAATACACCACAGCATTTGACAATAAACCCATTAAGATCAAAGGGTGTTATACGTGTTGTACTGACCACGCTGTTTACATGTTGGAATGCACGTGCAGTCTCAAATATGTTGGGAGCACTAAGCTCCAAGTATTCAACAGAATACTACAACATCTATGAGCTGTGGTGAATTCTGCTCCGAACTACCTGGTGGCTAGGCATCTGAAATTAGTTCACCAAAACAATCTTAGTGAGCTCAAATATTTTGTAATAGGGGCTGTCCCAAAATCTATATGTGGTGGCAACAGAGAAAGACAACTACGACAACTAGAGTCCCATTTCATCATGCAGCTTGACACCAGGATGCCTAACGGTTTGAATACTGGGGAAGATTTACATAATTTTCTCTGATTGAGTATATCATTACACATTTTATCAAATCTGCCTGCCTTTCTGCCATATTCTGAACCACAATGAGTTGGCGCATTCACTAGGTTATATGATCCTACTGTTTACTGTTTGCTTTTAGCCACTATGCACTTTTAGGAGTGAGTTTTTTGTATTATCAACATCGAAGGTCTGTTTATTGGCATCATTGTTTTTACTAAGGTTTTTAGTAACATATTTTTCTTTCAGTACCACAAGTTGTTCGCAATGCACTTGCACGATATAATGAATTTGCAAGCTCTCCTGTGGCTTCGTGATCTCAATACTAGTTTAGGTTATGGGAATTTTTTTCGCTTGCACATATTTGCACTACCACTTTAGTAATAGTACTTTGGGTAGCGTGTAAACATCTAAGCATCAGCACTTTATACCATTTTATTGTGAGGTTTTTTACAATCATTTTGATTATAAAAAGTGTTTTACATCTAGGATCCTGCATACATATTTAACCACTATGGTATGATTTTATTGCATCATGTATTTATTGCGGCTTGTATCCTTTTAATATGATCTAGAATATTTTTTAAAACATCTATTTATTATTGTTGGTTTTACAAGAATCATTGTATTTATTGTATCCATTGAGACCATTTACTATCATGGTAGTCTGTTGCCTATGTTCATTGCTACGGGTGGTTCTATTGCTTAATTAATCATGGGTGAGGTATATTGTCACTACTTAAACGTATTCAATTCAACAGTGCGTCATGTGATCAAGACCGTGAGGAAACGGTCAAAACGCGTCATGCTGGGCACTAGTTATGTATCGACTGGTTGCTATGAATTTTGAATGCCGAAATAAAGCACTGCATTTTGAAACTACACTTCGTGGTCCATACCTGTTGTAACCTTGCCATCAGATGTGGCGAGTCGGGATCGTGTTGCTACATATATATATATAGATATATATATATATTTATTGAAAAAACCAGAGGTTTCAGCGACATTATGGTTAGGAATTAGCATTTAAAAAAACTTAGATATTCACTGAAAAAACCATAGGTTTCAGGTACGTTATAGTTAGGCTGACATTTTACTCATACAAAACCGGAGTAATTCAGCCGTTATAGTTAGCTCAGCTAACTATAACTCACGCCCCGTAATGCACTGCTGATGACGTCACATATTACATCACTTATGACATGGTCAGTGACATCACTGATGACATCTCAAATGACATCATTGATGACATCACTGATGACATCATCCAGTGACTGAGTGTTTTTTAAAGTTTAAGAATGTTATATATATATATATATATATATATATATATATATATATATATATATATATATATATATTCACTGAAAAAACCATACTTATACACCCACTCATTCTTCAATACACCTTGGCATATATATATAAAACATATTTAAACTTTACAGAAACACACAGTCACTGGATGATGTCATCAGTGATGTAATTTGAGATATCATCAGTGATGTCATCAGTGATGTCACTGACCATGTCATGAATGATGTAATATGTGACGTCATCAGAAGTGCATTGCGGGTGCGCGAGTTATAGTTAGCTGAACTAACTAGAACGGGGCAATTTCTATGGTTTTGTACGAGAGAAATGTCCAACTAACTATAACGTCCCTGAAACCTATGGTTTTTTCAGTGAATTTCGAAGGTTTTTTAAATGCTAATTTCTAACTATAACGTGCCCGAAACCTATGGTTTTTTCAGTGAATTTCAATGGTTTTTTAAATGCTAATTTCTAACTATAACGTCCCTGAAACCTATGGTTTTTCAGTGAATTGCAAAGGTTTTTAAATGCTAATTTCTAACTATAACATACCAGTCGCGTTTCCAGAGTGGTGGAGAAAGGTGAGCGTGGCCTCCGAAACACCAGTTAGCAATCCCACTGTGTGGCATTTACTGGAGGTAACAGTAGGAGTAGTTAGCCCCCAACGTAAACCTTGGGGGCCAACTATCCCTTTTATTACCACCAGTAAGTCCCACACAGCAGGATTGCTAACTTCTTATATCAGGCCCCGCCCCCTCCCTGCACCACTGTGCAAATGTGCCCCCTTGCACGTTGTAAGTTGGGGGATTAAGTCCTCTTGAATCCTGAGGGTCCCTGGGGGCCAACTAGCCCACCAGGTACCTCCAGGAAGCAGCACAGAGCTGCGTTGCAGAGAGGTGTTCCGAGGCCACGCCCCTTTTTACACCTCTCTGCAATGCATCTCATGGGCGCTTATTGGAGGTACCTGGTGGGCTAGTTGGACCCAAGGGACCCTCAGGATTCAAGGGGACTTAATCCCCCAACTTACAATGTGCCAGAGGGCCCATTTGCACAGTGGTGCAGGGAGGGGGCGGGGCCTGATGTGACAAGTGTGCAAACAGGCCCTGTGGTGCATTGTAAGTTGGGGGATTAAGGCCCCTTGAATCCTGAGGGTCCCTGGGGGCCAACTAGCCCACCAGGAACCTCCAGTAAGCGCCATAGGATTGCGTTGCAGAGAGGTGGTCCGAGGCCACGCCCCTTTTTACACCTCTCTGCAACGCAACTCTGTGAAACCTGCTCTCGCTAGCAAAATCCAAAGCAGTGTTTGCTATGACAGGGCTCCCGTCCTGCCATAGCAAACAGCAGTGTCCCGGGGGTGGGCACCCCGGGACACTGCAGGAGCCGGCCCTGGGGGGTGGCGGTCCCCAGGGCCATCAAGGGCTCCAGGAAGGGAGCCGCGCTGCCCCCTCCCTACCATTGCAAAGCCCCAGGGAGGTGGTGGTCCCCGGGGTCCGTAATGGACCCTCGCATTTACATTTTTAGTGCCCCGGGGAGGTGGCGGTCCCTGGGGCGTGTGGGGGGGCTCGAGCCCCCCACACAGGTTTTATATTTAATAAAATAGAGCCTTGGGGAGGTGGCGGTCCCCGGGGCAGCATGGGGGGGATTGGGACCCCCACACATTTTTTTAACAACCCCGGGGAGGTGGCGTTCCCCAGGGCTGCGCTAATGAATTTACAGTGCCACCGGGACCTGGCCCACCCGGGGGCTTTTTTTAAACGAAGCGCGGGAGCCCGCGCTTCATTTTTTAAAAATAATTTTGGCGGGATTTGCAACCCCCTTCGCGATTTCAGCCGAAATTTTTAAAAAAAATGCTTTTTTTGGCCCTGAGCAGGCCTAGGGGGTCAGGGTGTTTCTACCCTGCCCCCTTTTCTTCTTTTTTAATGTTTTTTCTACTGTTTTCTTGTGACTCGGTTCTACTGAGTCACAAGATGGCTGCCAACACTTCCTGGTTTGGAGTGGTGGCAGCCAATTAGAATGAAGGTCGTGGTCGGGAGGGTATGCGAACCCACCGCTGCCCCAGATATTGAAACTTTTTCTTTTTCTATTTTCTCAGGAACTACTGAGCGGATTTACACCATTTAACAAAAAGGACTCTTTCTGAACCAAGACCTACCTTTTTGCCAAATTTGGTGTAATTCCGTTTTGCAGTTCAGGCTGTAGCTTTGTCTAAAGTTTCCTATGGGGAAAATGCGTTTTGGGCCCCCCCTTTTTTCTCAGCCCCCGCTTGGCGAATCACCCCGAAACTTTCAAGACAGGAGCTGACTGGAGCTGATCACTAGTTTTGAAGATTCGTCAACCGGCGCTAAAGTTATTGGGAAAACAAAAAACGCTTTTCCTATGGAAACTAGATCCTAACTAGATCCTAACTATAACTACCTACTGGCGACCGCCAGTAGATATATATATATATATATATATATATATATATATATATATATATATATATATATATATATATATATATATATATATATATATATATATACACCAAGGTCTATTGAAGAATGAATGGGTGTATGAGTGTCTGAATGGATGATTTAGTGGGTGCGTGACTGACTGTATGAGTGAGTCATTAAACGTGTCTTAGTGAATGCATGGGTGAATGACTAATCTGTGGGAATGTCTATCAGTCTGTCAGTTGGTGTGTAAGTGGCTGCATGGGTTGGTGAGTAGCTACATGAGTGTCTATATGGGTTAATTATTGGTTATCTGAGTACCTGTATGGGTGTCTGAGGGTCTGTGTTTGGGGGTGTGTGTGACTCCCTGCATGGATGTGCGAGTGGGTGATTCACTGGGTGTATGGGTGCATGAATGTGTCTGCGAGAGGCTGTATGGGTGAGTTAGTGTGCGTATGGCTGTGTTGGTGAGTGAATGGATGTCTCAGTGGTATACATGTTAGTAACTGCATATGTGAAAGGCAGTATATGTGAGTGTTGGAGTATATAAGTGACTATGTGTGAAAGTGAGTGATTGTGAGAGTGGCTGCATGGATGAGTGTGTGTTTGTGTCAGTGATTGTATAATAGTATGTGTTAGTATCTGTATGAATAAGTGAGGTGGTGTGTGTACAACTGTATAGGTGAGTAAATGGCAGTGTGATTGATTCTTTGGGTGACTGACTAGGTGTGTGAGTAACTCTATGGGTGAGTGGTGGTGTGTGAGTGTCTGTATGGGTTTATGAGTGCATATATCAGTGGCTGTATTGATGAGTGGCTGAGTGAATGAGTGACTGTATGGGTGAGTGAGTGGATGTGTGTGTAGAACTATGAATCAGTGAGTGGGTATGTACTAACTGGTATTGGTTTCTATGGTTTCGAGAATGGTAGTCTGTATTTTAGAATGGGTGTATGAAAAGTTATATTAGGGTGTGAGGAGGTGCATCAGATATTAAGTAGATGATGTCATCAGTGATGACATTTGAGATGTCATCAGTGATGTCACTGACCATGTCATGAGTGATGTAATATGTGACCTCATCAGCAGTGCTTTGCAGGGGCGCGAGTTATAGTTAACGGTTGAATTTCTCTAGCTTTGTATGAGTAAAATGTCAGCCTAACTATAACGTACCTGAAACCTATGGTTTTTTCAGTGAATATCTAAGGTTTTTTAAATGCTAATTCCTAACTATAACGTCCCAGAAACCTGTGGTTTTTTTCATGAATTTCTGAGGTTTTTTAAATGCTAATCCCTAATTATAATGTCCCTGAAATCTATGCTTTTTTAGAGAATTTCTAAGTTTTTTAAAGAGTTACTTTTATTTAAAAATGTTTGTAAGTGTTTTTTTGAACTTTTCTTTCTAAAATTTTGCATAGATTTTATTAAATCTTCTTTAATAATTATAATCACTTTTTAAAAAATATATATAGTGTTATTTATTTGAACAATTACAATTTTTAGTAACTTGAAATATTGCTCCATTATTCATAATTTTGTACAGTATGTTATTATATGACAGAATTATGAATAGAAAAATAAAAATCTTTTAGATATTTTGGAGCAATTTTATTGACTTTTTTAGTAAGTTAAGTTTTGTATTATTACTTTTAATAGTATATAATATGTATTGTTGTATGATTATAATAAATATGTCCTTTTTTTGTTTTGAAAAAAAGGGTTGCGCATCGTTTGCGAACCTACGCGTTTGGTGCGCGAATCCGTTAAATGAATGTTAGTGTAAAATATAAATTTATAACAAAATAATATATATTTTAAAGGAAGAGGTTTAATACTGAGTGTAAAAAAATAGTATTAGAGTAGTTGTAAAATATCTTTTACTCATTTAGAGCACAATTATATCTACGCGACAAGTTCGCGTAGGGGTTGCGAACCCTGCCGGTACGTATTTCCGGGATCGCGCAGGGGTCGCGACTTCGGCCTAATTTTTAAAAGTATGAAATATCACTGTGGAAAGTTTAATTTAAATATCGGTTTTGCTTAAAGACTTATACTAACATACTTTAAAAAACACTTTATAAACAGCAATTCATACTTTAGAATTAAGTGTAGCAGATTTTACGGGTGCGCGACGTAAACGCGATGCGTGCGCGTCCCGTACGCGAATCCATGTCACATGGAAAGAAAGCTTTTAATTGGTTTAAAAGCTTTTCATTCTGTTAGAGGGAGGAGCCAACACCTGTTTTATTCCTCTTATTTTGGGTGTGTCTTCCTGTCAGGACATCTTTTTTGTAGGCTCTTCCAATTAGTTATTTTTTTGGGGTGTTTTGACTTCTTTCATTGCTATGGCATCCAGTCATCCAGAAGAAGAACTGCTGGAAGATCCAGAGGACGTTGAGGAGCCTGTGAATAAAGGAAAGAGAGCATAGTGTGGGCTTTTTTCACAGTGCCTGAGGGGGATAAAAAAGTTAATGCCGGAAAAGTTATGTGCACTGTGTCAAAGAGTGCTTTCACTTGGATCAGACAAAAAATATTCTTGTGGGACGTCATCGATGAAAAAGCACCTAGAAACGATGCATCCTAATCGATTGGCAAAAGAAGTGATGGCGCATGAAAAGAGGGAGCAAGCTGCCCAGGCTGATCCTAATCAACCACTCACATTGGGTGCAGCAGTTCTATCTACACCTCAGCTGCATATCTTTCCAAATCTAGCAGATGCTATCATACACTGCAGGAAATGTCAAGCAAACCTATGTGTTGGAGAGCAATGTATTCATGCCATAATTAACTTGATAAAAACACACAAGTGTTAATTTATTTTGTAGTTTGACAATCTTGTCTTTTTTTGTTTTTTTTAACCAGTCAAGTTGGACTCTTCAAGATTTTTTGGTTTTTTGAAAAGTCAAAAACACCCCAAAAAAATAAAATGTTTGAAAATCTCAAAAATCTCAAAATAGTAAAAAAAAAAAAAAAAGGTTCTTACGGAACCACCTATACTGTTTAAAAATAGAAAAATTGTTTGTAGTAAAACTGATTGCTTGGATAAATGTGTATGTGGATGAATGTATGGATAGTGGATGGATTAGTGAATGAGTGCTTGGGTAGTGCCTGAGTAAATGGTTGAGTGCAAGAGTACTGCCTGAGTGATTGCATGTGAGTAGGGCAGTGCCTGGATGATTGCATGAGTGCAAGTGTAATGTCTGGGTGCTTAGATCAGGGCATGGGTAGTGCCTGAGTGAATGTTTGAGTGAAAGAGTAGTGCCTGAGTAATTACATAAGTAAATGGGAAGTGCATGAGTGCAGGGATAGTGCCCAGATGATTGGATGAATGTATGGGAAGAACCTGATTGAAAATATGAGTGCAAGAGTAATGCCTGGGTCATTGAGTGAGTGCATGGGTAGTGCCTGAGTGAATTGATGAGTGCATGAGTAGTGCATGAGTGGAAGGTTGGGTGCAAGGGTAATGCCTGGGTCATTTGACGAGTGTATGGGTAGTGCCTGAGTGAATGGATGAGTGCATGGGTAGTGCCTGAGTGAATGGTTGAGTGCAAGAGTAGTGCCTGAGTTATTGCATGTATGCATGGGTAGTGCCTGGGTGAATGCATAAGTGCAGGGGTACTGTCTGTGTGATTGGATGATTGCATGGGTAGTGCCTGAGTGACTTCATGAGTGTAAGAATAATGTCTGGGTGCTTAGATCAGAGCATGGGTAGTGCCTGAGTAAAAGAATGACTGTAAGAGTAATGCCTGGGTCATTGGATGAGTGCATGGGTAGTGCCTGAGAGATTGGAACAGTACATGCGTAGTGCCTCAGTAAATGGTTGAGTGGAAGAATAATGCCCGAGTGATTGCATGACTACATGGGTAGTGCCTGGGTGATTGCATGAGTGCAGGAGTAGTGCATGGGTGATTGGATGACTGAATAGGAAGTACCTGAGTGAATGTATGAGTGCAAGGGTAATGCCTGGGTTATTGGATGAGTGCATGGGTAGTGCCTAAGTGAATGGATTAGTTCATGGGTAGTGCCTGAGTGAATGGATTAGTGCAACTGTGGTGTCTGGGTCGATGATGAGTGCATGGGTGGTACCTGAAAGAATGTATGAGTGCATGGGTAGTGCGTGAGTGAATGGCAGAGTGCAAGAGCAGTGCCTGTGTGATTCCATGAGTGCATGGGTAGTGCCTCAGTGATTGGATGAGTGTATGGGTAGTGCCTGACTGAAAGAATGGGTGCAAGGGTAATTCCTGGGTCATGGGCTGAGTGCATGGTTAGTGCCTCAGTGAATCGTTGAGTGAAATAATAATGCCTGAGTGATTGCATAAGTATATGGGCAGTGCCTGGGTGATTTCATAAATGCAGAGGCACTGCCTGGGTGATTGGATAAGTGCATGGGTAGTGCCTGAGTGACTTCATGAGCGCAAGAGTAATGTCTGGGTGCTTAGATCAGTGTATGGGTAGTGCCTGAGTAAAAGGATGACTGCAAGAGTAATCTCTGGGTCATTGGATGAGTGCATGTGTAGTATCTGAGAGAATGGATGAGTGCATGGTTAGTACCTGAATTAATGGTTGAGTGCAAGAGTAGTGACTGAGTGATTGTATGAGTACATGGGTAGTGCATGGGTGATTGCATGAGTGCAGGGGTAGTGTCTGGGTGATTGGATGAGTGCATGAGTAGTGTCTGTGTGAAAGGAAGAATGCAAGGGTAATGCCTGGGTTATCCTATTAGTGCAAGAATTGTGCTTGAAAGAATCGATGAATGCATGGATAGTGTCTACGTGATAGGATAACTGTCTGGCTGATTGCATGAGCAACATTTCTTTTTCTTTGCACCTTCAAGTTTCTCTTCAATTGTTTTCTTTGTTTGAACCTCAGTTGAATGTTTGACATAGTTCTGTTTTGGACACACTACACGTTTCTCATATATGGGATAATCACCTAAATCAGGTGTATAAAGTCTTCTTAAACGGTTATACTCTTTTACACAATTTGCATCAGCACTAACCTTTTTCTCATTGAAATCTATCAAATACAAACCAGACAATGTTCTTAATCGAGATAATGCAACGTATGCCATTCCCTCTTTGAACACTGTACTTCCAATATTTACAAAAGCACTGTCTAGACTTAAACCTTGAGATTTATGAATAGTTTCTGCATATGCTAAAGACAGAGGAAACTGTTTTCTGCGCACATACAAATCTTTTACAAGCAAAAAATGTACAACACAACACCTAATCTGTCTTACCTCTTTAATCTGATCAAATTTTATAATCAATAATTCTATTCCATCTCTGTTCTGAAATTTTACAAAATCAACATCTTTTCCCATTGCTCCATTTACTAAACCTTCTTCTACATTCAAATTGCGCCGTAAAATTACCCGACAGTTTATACATACATGTAAAGTCTTTTCTAAGCCTACAGTTTAGATAAGACTTTTTCAAAGAACGCAATTTAGCGTGTAGTTTCTCTGTGAGAAGAATAATAAATCCCTGGTGTTCAATTTTATCAATAGCTTCAATTTCCACTATTTGTTGTTTTTCCAGTTTCAAAAGTTCTTTATTAAATGTAGAACACTTTTGTAGTGTTGGCAGTAGACAAGCTATAGACTTATTTTCTCCAAGCTTATTGTACATTACTTCAGCCTTTGTGTTTCCAGTTGTAAACAAGTTCCTTAGTAGCCGACTTTCTAAAGCTTGTTTACCATGTTTCGTCAAGGCACCAATTCTTATATCTTGAAGAATATTTCCATAATCTTCATCACTTGCTTGTCGCATATTCTTAATAAGTTCTTTATATTAAAAATTTAACCAAATGTCCACATTTCCAATACTTCCCAAAGATTTCCTAGTGTCTTCATGGACAAGTGTTTTAAAAAAAGGTTGCCCTTTTACAGGAGTTAGTTTTAGTAGATCTCCAAAAACAATTAAATGTTTTCCTCCAAACAGAACATCGTAATCTGTTTTTAAAATCTGTTGCATTCTCAAGTGTGCAAAGGCAAGCACTAAGTTTGAGACCATGCTCACCTCATCAATGATTAAAAGTTTCATTTTCCTCAGTACTCTTGGCACTTCATAACTTGGTTCTCCAGATAGCTTCTGATATTCCAATTTATTATCATGTTCAACTGGTAGCATAAGTAATCTATGTAAAGTAATCCCTTTAATATTGTGTGCAGCTACCCAGGGAGTTGGGCCTAGCCAAATATAAAGCAGCAACCCTTTGTATTCTACACTTCCCATTTCAAGAAGACACCTACAATTATGAGGCGTACTTCAACTGTACCATTCACCAGACTCATACAAAATACCCTTATCAGTAATCCCTGTGCCAGCATGTCTAAAACCTCACTTTTTTCTTGCAGCTTCACTGCTCTGCGACTACTCAGAGTCTTGGTCCTAGGCAAATATAAACAACCAACCCTTCACATGTTTCTTATATAAGTCTCACCAATTTACTGAAAGCATGCATGCTGTGTCTGTACCTTTTGCTAGTGTTAATATATATAGAAGAAACATACAAATAGATGTATACCTCTGTTTTTATATATTCAGATGCATAACACATATGACAAATACATGTGCAAGTAGAGACATACCTCAGTCACAAGACCATGTTGACCGTGAAACTTGACAAACTGCACTTCCCATTTCAAAGAGACACCTAAAATTATGCAGCGTACTTCAACTGCACCTTTCCACAGACACATACAAACTACCATTTTCACTAATCCATCTACCACTGTACACATATTACTATGCACAAACTATTTCAATCGTCATTTCAGTACAATAAAACAAACTACAATACACTTCTGTACATTTCACAACATTATTTCAAACATCACACCTTCTTTAATAATTTCAAAACTTTGAAAAGAATGCTTTTCAAATCTAAAAATATCACTACAAAGAGTGAAGCACTACTGCATAATACATAACACACCTTACAAATTTGTAACTCACCTTTGAAATAGTATTGCAGAATATGAAATATCAGAAACTCATAAAAAAATTCTTTTGCACACAATAAATGTAATGCATCACTCTCAACAAGGTAAAACCAGGAATGGCAAACGTTCCCTCTCTTTCTGCACACAAATACATGTAAGTAACAAATCACATTGCTTCCTCAAATTGTGAAACACGTTTCTATTGGTTAGACATATGAACCCTTTATAACTGTATTCAAATAGTGCCCAAATTGGTTCTGTAATTTTCTGGAGTCGCGACGCCACTGCAGTTCCGCAGTAATGAGTTGCGATGGAACCGCGAACCCTTACGGGAGTTCAAAAATTTATTTCTAATAGTACTAGTATTTCTTTTAACAACACACTACTTACATACTACTGACTTAGAAAACCTTAATTTAGTAACATGTCACATATTTAAGTTACCATTTCACATTTTAAATCCACAGTTAAGTTTCAACCCTTCCCCCATCCTGCTTAATCCCAGTTTCCATAGTAACAGTTTCTGCAACATTCAACTGTACTGGCATGACACCATATTTTCAAGTTCAGCACACTATCTTACAAGTGCAAATAGAAGGTGTGGTTGACTTTTGCAAAATATTACCTTATCCTATCTACTATACCTTTCAAACATTTTTTAATAACCAATCAGAAACATGATTCCTCAGGAAAGTAACATGCATCCTATTTTTGAGTGCACAATGTTGATGAACAGCCAATCACTTATCAGCTTTTTCAAAAACAGCATCTTCTCCACCATTTTAGATACCTCTCATCCTACCAACTGACTACCTCAGCTACAAACATCTTTTTATTCCTTCCAGACATCCCTTCAAGATGCTTACAGTATGGATTGTAGGGCACAGCTGTTTTCTGGTGCAAAAAGTATGCTGAACACAAAGGTATTGACAAAGACCTAGGTTTGCAAAATGTGGATATTGAATGGATTGCACAGAGAGGATTAAAGTGGCACCAAATGATGCCTTTGGTAAAAACCTTTTTGCATCTCCAACCCCCTGACCTCATGATTGTGCACTGTGAGGCAATGACCTAGGCAAATTGACTGGGGTAGGACTGGAAATCCTAATGAAGGATACCTTTGCACAATTGATGTTGCTTTTCCCTCAAACTGTCTTTGTATACTCTAATATATGCCAAAGACAGAAATGGAAGTGGTCAAATCAATTCTGTCACTAGATTGAGAAGGCAAGGAAGAATGTCAATAAAGCTGTTTCTGCTTACCTCAGAGATCATAGGACGGGCTCCATCTATAACAACAATCTACGTTTTGATATGGATGACATCTACAGAAGCGATGGAGTTCACTTCACAGATAAAGGAAACAGAGTATTTCTCAACAACATTAAGCTGTGCGTCTGCACTTGCATGTAGTTCCAACAAAGTCATAATGAAAACAAGGGCACTTTTTAGAGCCACCCTATAACCCAACAGTGAATCTTTTTTTTTAAACATACATATTCTTTTTAAATATTTTTTTGATTTGCGAACCCATTGCGGATTTGCAAATAAAAGCACAAATTTTATGTACTACAACACAATACACTTTTCAAGTTTAACTTTTAATTTAATATTTTTATATTATTACTAACTATCAAATTTGATGTGATTATTAACTTCAATTTCACTAACTCACTAAAAAAGTTCACAAATGCAACACTACCTTCTAAATTATATACTATTAAATTATTTATTTGAGGTGGATCCGTGAATCCACCGCAACGTTACACTGGGGGGGGCTGAAAGCCGCAATGGGGACGCGACTCCTATCACAAGAGAAAAAAAAAATGCCCCCCTGTTCAATTACACGGTGTCGGCCCCGGAGACCCCATCACCCGGGGCCTGGCCATTTTTTATTTTTATAAAAAGGGAAAGGGGCCACTTGGCCCCTCCCTCCCAGGCCATTTTTGGCCCTGGGTACCCCATGCCCCAGGGCATGCCCTCACGTTGGGGATCGCAGGGGAGCCCCAATGCCACCGCGGTCCCCGCCAGCTCCCCACCTCCTGTGGAAGCCGGCATTGCTTTTGGACAAAGGGAGCTGCAAACATGCAGCTACCTTTGCCCAAAAGCAATTATGCTTCGCTTCATGGAGCAAGAGCAGTTTTCCTTCTCTCGCTTCCATGGAGCGAAGCAGATGTTTGTGATGGCATGGCGGGAGCAGTGCTCCAGCCCTGCCATAGCAAACTGCAATGTCCCAGGGGTGGGCATCCTGGGACATTGCTGGAGCCGGTCCTGGAGGGTGGTGGTCCCACTCCCCAGGGCCATGGAGGGCTCCTGGAGGGAGGCCTCGTGGCTCCCCTCCCTTTGTGCTTTAAGTCCCAGGGAGGTGGTGGTCCCTGGGGCTGGGGTTCCGCTATGGACCCCTGTATCTTAACTGATCAATGCCCCAGGGAGGTGGTGGTCCCCGGGGCAGTGTGGGGGGGCAAGAGCCCCCCCACACATTATTAATTGAAAAAAGTCCCAGGGAGGTGGCGGTCCCCGAGGCTGCGGGGAGCTGCGAGGCCCCCCCACCCCCAATTAATTAATTTATTAAAGCCCCGGGGAGGTGGCAGTCTCCGGGGCTGCGCGGGGGTAGGAGCCCCCTGTGCATTTGTTTTTTTAAAAAGCCCCGGGGAGGTGGCGGTCCCCGTGGCAGCATGAGGGGGGCAGGAGCCCCCTACACTATTTTTTTTTTAAAAGCCCTGCGGTGGTAGTGGTCCCCGCGGGCCCCCGCATTATAATTAATCATTGCCCCTGGGACCTGGCCAACCCAAGGGCTTAAATGAAATGAAGCGTGGGATTTGCGGTACCTATGCGACTCCAACCAAAAATGTAAAAAAAAAATGCTTTTTTCAGCCCTCGGGGTCCCTGTGGGACCCCTGAGCAGGCTTAGGGGGTCAGGGTGTTTCTACCCTGCCCCCTTTTCTTGTTTTTTTTTTTACTGTTTTTCTTGTGACTCGGTTCAACTGAGTCACACGATGGCTGCCAACATTTCCTAGTTTGAAGTGTTGGCAGCCAATCAGAAGTCAGCTCGTGATCAGGACTGTCTTGCACAGCCTATTCCATCTTTAATTGCACTGCTGAGCAGTTTGCTCTTTGTACTTTTTCATTTTTCGAACAACCAGGTCTAAATACTTCATCAATCTCATTTGAGCATAGTGTATGTGGAAGTGAGTGTCTTGCACAACCTATATCATCTTTATTTGCATCTAGGCCTTGATTTCTGGAAATTTCGTCCATCAATAGGGACGCTTCGCAAGTATGTGTACCTCTGGATTCATAATGCTGACATCCACTTTCTCGTAACTCTATCCTTGGTAAGCAGTTGGCTTTGAGTGATTTTATAACACTGAGTTGCACTTAGGGTGCTTGCTTTAGCTTGGGGATCCAATTCGTTGGTGTTCTTTAGGTCTCACTTGCTTTCTTCCAATGGCCCTAGGGTCATGAACATTTTCTAGCTGAACTTTTCTCACATCACAACTTTCTGACTTTCCAAAAATCACACTCAGTATGGAAGGTCCCTCCTCTGTTGTGGCTTCTACTCCATGCTTTTTGCACGTTGGACTATGGCAGTCCAAATTCACTTCATCTTCTTCTCTCTAACGTTCTTGTCTTACCTTTTTTTTTAAAAAACAACATCACTGTATTTAGTAGTTTCTAAAGATGTTTTATGTTGTATGAAATTACAGCCCTGAAGAAGCCCTTGTGAATGGTGAAACGCGTTGGCTGTTTCCACACTTGTACAAAGGATCTTGAAAAATAAAAAGACTTGCAACAGAAACCAACAACGCCTGCTAAATGAACTTTCCTTTCGTTGTGTACTGTACAATTGTATATATGCAGGCATATAAACAAGGCAGTAATTTAGCGTACTCCTACTATGCGAACCCTTCTGAGTGTACCTAGAGTGTGTGTAGGTGTAGAGCCAAGAATCCCCCCAAGGGACGATCCAACCCCATTACCTGATGGGATAGAGTGAAGGACCCCGTCTTGGTCATGAACTGGACACCCCTCACGAGATGTCAGGTTGCTGTGTGGTAATTTCTCAGCATGCAAGAACTCTCAGTGTCAGTGGAAGTACCTCCTCTGCTAATCTATCGGAATGCTCATCTTTTATAATAGAAAGCAGCTGTTGGGATGTACGCATACATTAGTGATGTTGTGGATATGTAGATAGCCCTGTCGCCTCGTGGATGAAGATAGTGATGCCATTTGTACATAGTAAGGAACGAGACCTTGTACATGATGTTCAGGGAATTGTGATAATGATGTGCGAAGCTAGATGTAAAACAGGTTTAGTTTCAGTGAAACTAATGCAACATTGTCGTGCGTGCAAATGTATGCAAAAGGTCACAGCATTGAAATGTTATTCATGAGGACAATGTAAGAAATAATCTGCTTCGCAACATGGGCCTAGTCCGGAAATATAACACACGCCTGCTGTTGACTTTTGACTGACAATGTCCAGCTGGGGCAGGTAGAGGGACATGGGAGTCTATTGAGTGTGCAGTCTCTCCTTGTCTGAGCCCACCTCTGCTCTATTCCAGAATCTCCAAGGGCCTACGTGCATTATGTAGTAGGGTGTGCTGTCTGGCCTTGGATCACCTTCTCAGCTCCATAATATTAGTTGGCAGGACCCCATCCCTCTCACACATCAAGAGACCGGAGGGAAGCCTTGAAAGTAAGCAGGACACAGACCGGCATCCAGCTTTATCACTGGTGCAGCAGGTGTAGTTTCACCTGGTCCCACAGGGGGTGGGGCCCACTAGAGATGTGTCAGCTAGCAAATTGATGATTGAGGGAGCTCAGTCATAGCCGAGCTATGGATCAGTCTTGGCTCTATGAAGCATAAGACTAGTCCAGCCGTTAACGCATTTTGCATGTAAATCATGCAACTAAAGTTCATTTTGTAATATAACAGAGTCTCACCAAAATATTTCTTGAACATGCAAAATCATTTTACTGCAGCACATTAAATAAAATTGTATCATCTCACTCAGTGGCATTAATTAGAACATTCATTCCCCTGCTACCACAATGAGGACAATGTCATTAGTGAACCGAGAGGCTAGTCAATTCGGTTCACATGTGCACCCTGCAAGTGGCCTATGGTGGCATTATAGCTTGTTACACCCTCTTTAAGAGAGGATTTTGTACAACACACATTGTGAACAGCTGTATTTCACAAGGGTCAGCTCTGAAATGGGAAGACAAAGGAAAATACCGCACAATGAATTAAAAAAAATTGCTTAGATCAAACAATTTGGGTAAGCATAGAAGTAGGGATTGATCCCAGGTTTCCTGGCATTACATTGTGCAATTCATCCACTAGATGGGTATCACTTTCCCTCTCCCATTTACATCAAAGGTTAGTGCTTTGTGCTTGATTCTTTGAGGAGACACATCACAACAGTGGGTTAAATACATGTAATGTGTCTGTTGTGCACAAACTCTCTGCCTGTCTGTTCTCACCTCTCCTAAGTCCCAGACTTTTCTTGTGCCACCCCTGCTTCCAAGCAAGTCGTGCCTGGAAACACCTTATCAGCCTCTCATCAGAGGGCTGGATCTCTGTCAATCATACAGCTCCAGGACTCTCCCAACTTCAGGTGCCTCAAACCCCAGAAGGAGACTAGAAGAAAACTTCAGTTAAATAACATTCAAGAAATGTGTAACTATGGGCCTGATTTGGACTTTGGTGAATGGATTAAGTACCGCCTCGGCAGAGTACATTACTCCCACCAAGGTAAGGGTACTCCACCAACCAAATTTAGAGTTATCTGCTTGCCCAGTGGACATCTCTTGCATTTCCCGGTACCTCTGTGAAAGTTTGATGGACGACTCCATCAAGATGATCGAGCTATACACCAAACTTTCAGCTTTTTGTATTAAAAAAAGCAGATTTTGTTTTTGAAAAACAACCTCACCCTTGGTGTTTTTTCCCATGGCATAGGGGTCATTTTTAAGTTTGTACGGCCCCTTACCATCAGGTTTTACCTAGTGTTGACAGACAATGAACATTTGCCAGGCAGCCAAATGGCAAAATAATCCCATGGCCCTTACTCTGTTGGGCCATTGGAGGTGCATATTGGTGGAGGAGATGGAGTAGTATCCGCCATAGACATGCTGAAGATCCACCCTACTTTGAGTGTGGTGGACGGACATTCAGCTTGGCAGAGAGGGTACTCCATCACTGTTGCGACAGAGTACCCTCTCCGCCATACTTTAAGCCATCCCCTGTGTCATTAGTGCAGTAGGTACAGTTGCACCATGTACAAAGTGGCACACCACTCAGGGTTGTAGCTATTTCCCATTATTGTTGGCATGTGCGTTCATGAGGGTGGGTTGGATAAGATTAAAAAGGAATGTGGTTGTGACAATAACTCCTATTAATGGCCATACGCTGTCACATTCCATGTTATACAGATACTGCTGAGGTCTTGTGGAGACACTGGTGCAGTCCACGCCATTATACACATGTAAAGTCAGGAGTACTCTCCTGAGAGGCACTCTGCTGCTGTACTGCCATGCACTTATCCTTTGGTATATGTTTTCCGGCACCGCTTAGCCGGTTATTCTGATATGTATTCTTGTTCTCAGCGATCTGCTAATGATTTCAGCCCTGAGGAAGTCGTGGTATTACTCACCTTTTGAGGAAACACATGTTGGCTGAATTTCTTTGTGATGGATGTACAATTCCATTAATGTTTGGAATTTTCATTTGCTGTCTGAAAGTCAACGGTTGTGATCTGAAGACCTTTGGATTACTCCTCCTTTGGCTCGAACATGGATTAAAGTGGACTTGAATTCATCTACTTCTGAATGAACATTGATAATTTCTTTGTACTAATTGAGTGCTCGGATTGTTCTGTTAACAGTCTGCTGCAGTTCAAGACTAGATTGGGTGATTCTACTGATTTGAATAGTTTATTTTTAATGTATATATTTTATTTTTTCTTAAATGCATATAAAGTACAGAAACTTCTGAAGTTGGACATGATATGGGGTCTGCACCATTCATATAAAACATATGTAATCTGCTCATTCAAAATGAACAAAAGGTCAGACCCAGGTATTGCATCTTTGTTCTGTTAGATGGACCTCTTGATCTCGTAAAGACTGTATGTACTTGTAAGTTTTTCAGCCACGATTCTCCAGTGAAGATGCATCTGAATTACTGTATTACAATGTCCCTACTTTTTTATTAGATTGTATAAACCTGAGCCCAACAGCAAAGTGTACCTCGTTTTTCATTCCAAGTGAACTGCTAGAAATTGAGTCACTCACCCATTCAGCCCCCAAACACCACTCACTGACCCTTCTCCCACACTGCTCCCCTCACTGCCTGAACTTACCACCCTACCCTACCCTTCCGCCACAGTCTGCATCTACACCGTTTATCTACTCTTACAGTCACCGCACTCCATCATTCAATGAAGCACTTTATCATTCATCCAAATATGTATTCACTCCTCTAGCTATCGAGCCATTGAGCCGCGCTCACATTCATACACTTAACCATCCACACACCTGCACATGTAAACAATCAATGAAGGAGCACTTCCATTTAAAAGCCAGACCTATTAGCTCAGGGTTAGTGCCAATATTACTCAAAATGTGTCTTCATGTGGTATGAATTCAAGCATAAGTTAGACAGACACCCAGGCATGAATGTGGGCATGTCATTCTTAGAGGCTGATGATGTCATATCGCTATAATGATACTTATATAGCTGCATGTGTCAAAGAGGTGGATATAATAACAAAAACCTGGAAATCTGGTGATGTGAACTACCGGGAGCACATACGATCGGAGCCCTACATTTTGCCCGACTTTGTTTTTTTGCTGGCAACATCCCTTGCCTAAATTTAGTTGGAGTAAGTCAATCGTATTGGAAAAATTCCGGGACCAAACAAAGTTCCATCCCACTTTTATTATTTAGTCGAAGAGACTTCATCAATGATGTCATGTATAGGGTCATACGCAGCGCATGGTAGTGGTGAAGGTGTGGTTTGCAAAGCTAAGCATAACTGACCAATTTTAGGGAACAACTTTCCAACAATATAAATAGTTGTTTTTTATGTTTTTGGGTAAGATAATTTGAATGAAATAATAACATTGTACTCTTTCCCAGTAGCAACCCAGCCCAGTGCAACTACACCCCTCTGTGCCATTATTGTACCTCCTTTAGCAACTAAATGCACATGACCCGCTGCAAATAGTAACTTTAGTCAAATATCTGTATTTTAAGTTCATTTTGCAAATATTCCTCTCCCTTTTACACTACACACCTTTCAAACGCTTTCTTTAGCTGTAAATATGCAATGATTGCCAGAAAATGATGTGGTAATACACACAGATTTAGTTGGTTAATCTTGTGTACATGTAACTTTTCCAAACTTGCATTTCTACAGTGAAATTACAAAGCTATGACATAAATAGAACAGTTTCTGAAATTCTAAACATATTTTTTTTGGCGCTTTTCAAATGCTTAAAGTTTTTGTTTTGAGTATTCAAAGATGTACAAGATTCCTTTTTCCTGCAGTACCAGTTTTATGACTGAAAAACAGAACAAACAAACATATCATATGTAAGAATCGCAGATAATAAAGAGGGTTTTCAGCCAGTTGAGTCTTACAACAGTAAACATCTATCCTCTCAGAGGGACTCTCCTGGGAACTCTTCACTTTCTCCAAGGATTGATGATTCTAATGAGTGCTTGCCTCAGTTTAGTGATCCCAAGAATCAAAACAATGGATTGAGCAGGAAATGATAGGGCAGTAACCATCCCATAAATGAAACTCAACAAATGGCCAGGACAAAATAGCGTGAGACACTGAGCCACTAAAACCAAAACACAGTTACATAAGAAAGATCCCACCATTTTGGCAGCTCTAAAATGAGCATCAAGCCGAGGTTGGTTGAACCCTGATGCCCTATTTTTCATCCTCTGGGTATGTCTGCTGAGGGATGTGAGGATAACTGTGATGGAAGCAATGCCAAAAAGAAGAGGCAAGCAGATGCCAAATGCACCTACAGCATACATATATGAGGTTTCCCATGTCAGAACTTCACTTAGGAAAGTAGTGTTTGCTTTGAGATTAGTTGTTGAATTCTGAGAATATTCTCTGTAGGATCTCCAGTAGGAGGGGATGCTGAGGACCAATGATCCTACCACAGACCCCATAAGCAGCCAGGGCACCAACTTAGAGATCCTTTGCTTTAACCAGAAGAAGAGGTGGTTGTTGAAGTCCACGATCTTCATGCAGTAGAAGACAGAGAGACAGGCACTTAACCAGGAACAACAGCTGCCAGACCTTACTGTAAATTGAACTAGTATGCCATGAACCACAGATTTCACGTCATAAGCATAAGACTCCCCTAGCAGAGCGCACTGCAAACAAGTAAAAGAGATTGCCAGAGCAACTAAGATGATATCACAACTGTTCAGACGTCTTCCTTTGGCCTTTTCCAGCAGATAAAATGTCACAATGAATACATTGGCAGATATTCCTATCACACTTGCCATGGCTACCACAATCATGTAAACTTTTGAAACTGCAGGAGCCATTGTTTTTCTTTCTCTTTGCAGTTCTTTAATGAATTCACAAATGTCTATGTTGTTCTCACTGTACTTTGTGTATGAGTGTTGTGGACAGGTATGGATTGACTTCAGAATCAGCAGGTGTGCCTGGTATAAGTTACCCTTTGCGTCATCCTCACCATCACTACGGATCTGAATTTAGAAAGATGCAAATCAAAGTGGTGTTAGATTCCTCTCTTTTCATACAATTCAAACGATCAACTGCTCCATTCAAAATCTGTTGATGCATCACTGTAATATATAATAAGAGATTCCATGTTTCCCTTGCTTGTGCAGAGAAACAGAAATTAAGGGTTTATTGATTATGCTTGTCTTGTGAAGCAACGCCTGAAAAATGAATTGCCTTTAGGGGATTTCGCCAGTAGGTTGTTATGGTTAGGACCTTGTTTCCATTGGAAAGCATTTTTTGACTTGGCTATAACTTTGCCATTGTTTGACCAATTGGCATGGCAATTTGCAAAAAACGTGTCATGTGGGTACTATTGTTATGCAAAGTTTGGGGGTGTTAAAATTGCAGTGGGGACTGAGAATTTGGGGCACGAAATAAGGTTGCGTTTGTAATGTTAATTCCCATAGGAACCTTTAGCCACCTCTGCAGCCCGAACCATTGAACAGACTTACACCAAATTTGGCAGAGAGGTAGATGCCGGTTCAAGAAAGTGCCTCTTGCTTATTTGGTGTAAATCTGTTCAGTAGTTTTTGAGAAATGTAAGTTTAAAATGATAGTGATATCTCTGGCCACGGATATATCGTGAAGGTTTCGTGATGAATCATGGATGCATGCGTCAACGGGAATGCTCTGATTGGCTGGACGCAACCAAATAGCAAGTTGCGGCCACCATTTTACCTATCGGGATCAGTTCCCGGGGCAGAAAATCTGTGTGAAGGCCCACATAAGGGGTCAGGGTGGGGATACTCTGACTCCATGTTTGAGAAATGGAGGTGTTAGTGACACAAGTTATGTGTCCAAAATAGATGTTTTTAATCGTGCGTGATATTCGCGATGATGACGCGACCGCCAGCGTGGCCCCCAGTGTACTATCACGGGGACGTCATGACTATGAGCGTTGTTGCGTATATTGGTGAAAATATAAAAAAATATTTCAATGAATCATTAATATGCATTGATATAGAGATATTGAGATATTGATAAATGTTTTTATAGAGTTATTTATATAGTGAGTTATCTGCTGTGATGGTTAGAGTTAATTATATAGTTATAATTTTTTAATGTGGTGGTGGCTATTGAATTCCTGGTTTTGCTTTCTGCTTTTGTAACATAACCATGGGGATCACGATTTACGGACGTCATCGTGATCGCCGGAGTCATCGGAAAATAGGTTTTAGAGATGGTTGTTCTAGAAATACACTAGAAAAACATGAGTTTGAAGTGTACAGCAATAAACCTCTAGTGTGTAACATACTGTAATGTGTGTGCATATATGTGTTTTCACTTTATGGAAAAGGCAAGATTGTCGCGGTTAACGACGTCATTGCGACGTCCTTAGTAACTGAAAAATAGGTCAGAAAGATTGTTTATAAAGAAACTTAGTGCAAAAATATGTGTTTAAACATGCTTTGAAAGAAGTATGTATAAAGTAATATGTATAGGGAAATGTTCAGAATGGAGTTTTTTACATAATATTTTTGGGTGTGTTGGTGGTCATTGAATGCCCGCTTTTGTTTTCTGTTGTCACGGCATGTTCACTAGGATCGCGACATCATTGCGAAAATTGTCAAAAACTAAAGGAAAAAAAAACGTCTAGAAAAAAACTTCACAATATTTGGGGTAGTAGGGTGGCTCTGACAAGAGCCGTTGTGTAGGTTGTGTGTATATGGCTGGTATACATAAGACCGGATGCAGAGTTTCATGTTACTTAGAAACACGCTGTTGCCTTCATCTGTAGGGTGCACATCATCATTTCTATAAATTCCGTGCATGTCAAAACGCAGATTGTTTTTATAGATACAGCCCATGCGATGGTCTCTGAGGCATGCAGAAACAGTTTTATTAACATGTTTCCTGGATTTGTCAATCTGTGGACAGAATGGATTTGACCACTTCCATTTCTGACTTTGGCATATAGTAGAGTACCCCAAGACAGTGTGAGGGAAAAATGACATCAGTTCTGCAAAGGTATTCTTCATTAGGATTTCTAGCTCTACCCCACTTAGTGTGCCTAGGTCATTTCCACCACAGTGCACAATCACAAATTGAGGAGCTCAGCAATCCACAATGGTTTTAACCAAATTTGTTGTTAAAATAAAGGTAAACCAATATGTTATTAAACAACTAGACTCAAACTTTATTTAAAATATTTCTATATATTTTTTGGCACTTTGTCATTTGAATTCGCGACTACCGACATCATCGCGACCTCCAGTGTCACCATGAACAAGGAAAATGCATTTTTTGATGTTTTTTTGACAAATGAATACAAAAGGGAAAGTTAGATTAATATCTTACTAAACAGCTAGACTGAAACTTTAGGTAAAGTATGTCTATAAATGTATTTTACACTTTTTCAAAAACACACAGTATTTGCTGTGTGTTCCTGGCAATTGCACTCATAGAATCATACTGGCACTACCTATGCAATCATAAAATCACCAAGGCACTACTCATGCACTTACATAATTACCCAGACTTTACACACTTGATTGATCGATATTAACTTTATTTCGGTTCAATGAACCATAAAAGTGTACAGTGCCAAGACATTTTTTGAATACATTAATCAATACAATCACATTTCATGCCTGTGTATATATATTAATCGATTTACAACATAGTACAAATAGACAAAAACCTCAAAGTGAGAACCCTTGCGGGTGGACTCCTAATGGTCTGTCATGTGACCAGGGTTATCTGTATTATTTCCAAATGAGGGCGGATCAGGTACACACTCACTCACAGACCCATACAGCCACTCACAAACTCAGTCACCAAGCTATTCACCCACTGTTAAAATTTACAGGTTTCAGTTAGGAAGTAAAATTAAAAATGCCTTTGAAATTCACTGAAAAAAAACCAAAGGTTGCAGGTATGTTATAGTTAAGAATTAACATTTAAAAAACCTTAGAAATTCACTGAAAAAAACAAACGTTACAGGGACGTTATAGTTAGGAAATATAATTTAAAAAAACCTTAGAAATTCACTGAAAAAAAACAGAGGTTACAGAGACGTTATAGTTAGGCTGAAATTTCACTTGTACAAAACAAGAGAAAGTCTTCAGTTATAGTCAGCTGAGCTAACTATAACTTGTGCCCCCGCAATGCACTGCTTAAGACCTCACATATTACATCACTCATGACATGATCACTGACATCACTGATGACATCTGGTGGAAGCATCTGAATATATGAGAAGAACTCTGGATGCCTGGGGAATGGCTGTATTGATCATGCTCGACCTATCAGCAGCTTTCAATTCGGTCCCCCCTTTGATGCTACTGAACTGTCTTCAGACCATTGGAGTAACAGGGCAAGCTTTGGACTGAATAACATCATTTCTAGCTAAGATGAGCCAACAAGGCTGGATTCCTCCATGCTTTGCCAATCCATGTGATGTACTGTCGGAATCCCTTGGGGCTCTGCCCTGAGCGCTACCCTTTTTAATTTATATCTTACCCCTCTGGCTTAACTAGCAGAAGATCTGGGAGCTAAAGTGATCTCGTATGCAGATGACACACAACTGCTTCTTTCCTGGTATAAGGGAGTTGAGTTGAAGGGTTGACAGATTAAAACTTGCCTGACTGATGTTTTTCTTTGGTTAGCTACTGCGCAACTCAAATGAAATGAAGATAAAACAGAAATTCTCTTCTTTGGGAAGATCCCACCAGGTCTTTGTCAAACCTTTGGCCAGATTATGCTCCTCCCTCAGGACCCCAGAAAGACTCTGTTAAACATTTGCGTATGGCTTCAAGTAAAAGTTTTGGTAGGGACTTGTATTGGGATTATCGGGCGCTTATAACATCCAGAATCGATTATGGTAATGCACTATATTTTGGCTTGCCTGAGTACTTGATGGACAAATTCCAAGTGATCCATAATGCGGCGGCCCGTCTCCTGCTAAATGTTCCTATGAGAATACAAATTTTACCACATGTGCGTGCACTCCATTGGCTGCCAATTAGGGAAGGAATCAAATTTAAGGGTCTGGTATTAGTACATAACACCTTATATCAATTGGGCCATTCCTACCTTGGAGCCAGATTTGGCTTTCATAACTCCACAAGACAGCTGAGATCCGTCAACACATTTTTGGCAGAGATCCCCAGGATTCAGCGTGTAAGGGCAAATGGAAGATCTCTAGCATACCTGGGTTCGACCACCTGGAATCAGCCCCCTCTGGAGCAGCGGATTATGAGTGATGTGGCAATGTTTAAGAAGAAACGTAAAACTTGGCTTTTTGTACAAGCCTAAGCCTATTTCATATTCCGATCTCACTTCTTGCGCCAGAACACTCCTTGGAGTAGTTGTACATGTTATAAATTGCTATCATATATATATATATATATATATATATATGATAGCAATTTATAACATGTACAACTACTCCAAGGAGTGTTCTGGTGCGAGAAGTGAGATCGGAATATGAAATAGGCTTTCAGCCGAAACGCGTGGACGTTGCCTGTCTTTGCTTTGTGTTGAATAAAATCATTTTTCGTGTCCACGGAGTGCCGCCTCCTGCCTGATATTGCTGGAGCTGTCCTGTATATATATACACAGTATAATTAAAGTGTATGGTAGTGCAAGCGGTAAAGAGTGAACTGGAACAGAAAAGAATTGTCTTGATAACGCTGTTATATGTTGTTAGATATTTGGTAAAAGTAACTTCAACAAAATATAAAAGAAAAGAATAAAAGAAGTTGTGACTTTTAATGTTTGATTAATTAAATTCATTGCATCACAACATCCTTCATACTCGCCCACTCCTCCACCCTACCCCGTAGTTTCTGTACTTGATCACCTCATACTGCTTTGTTCACTTCCCAATCTCTGCCTTATCAAGTATTCTTCATTCCCCCAAGTTAAAAATCACTATTAAAAAGCAATTTTGGATCTACTCATTTTCTATACAGTTTGACCTCATCCAATTTAGGCCCTTCAGATTGTTGTCATTGTCCCATTTTGGTTCATCATACCAGACACATATTGGACACAGTTCCACTAATAGCCAGAGAGACCAAAAGTGCTTCATGCATAAGGTGCTTCATAAGAAGAGTCTATGCATCTGGGTATGACAAGATCTGCAAAGTTTCATCCGATTTTGGGACCACTGTCAGGCCCAACCCATATTGCGCTCAATCCCTCTACTTTCCAAGGTGCTCTGTGCAAAAAGTGCTCCATACAAAAGTCTATATGTAAGGCCTTGACACTGAAGCAGTTGTAACAATTAAGCTTCAGGTACTGAAGACAGACCTATTACATTAAAAACAAATTTAACAGCACACTGTTCTGAATACAGTAAAGAATATATGTCAATCCTCCACATTACTGTAAGCTCCACAGAGAAGTAGAAAGTAGAAATGCATATAAAGTACAGAACCTTCTTACTTTGGACATATTATGGGGTCTGCACCATTCATATAAAAAATATGTAATCTGCTCATTGAAAATGGACAAAAGGTCAGATCCAGGTATTACATCTTTGTTCTGTTAGTAGAACTTTCTCTGAATGGCGATGGAAAAACTTGATTGGGATTGCAAGTACAATCAAGCATTGAACTATATGGCACAATATAGAGCCTGACCAAGTCATAGCAGAGACCCATACAACACCAGAGCAGAGGCAGAACAGCAGTGCCATTGTGGACAGCATTCCCATAGCATGTGCAAACCTGTTAATCCAAGGGCCACCATGGTAGGGTTCAGCTTTTATGCGCCTTGCCGGGAGATATTTTATATAATATTCAAGAAGCAAAAAAACAAAATTATACTGAAAGTAAAGAGAGTGTGTGTGTGTGTGTGAGTGTTTGAGCGTGCGCACGTTTGAGTGTGCGTGTTTTTCTGAGTTTGTGTTCCCCTATTCATCGCTCAAAACAAAGATGCAGATTTCAAACTAAGCAAGGAGCACAATTTAGAACAGAGTGGCAGTGCAGAGAGCCATGAAGATGCTGCACACAGATAGTCCATGTACTCAGTGACTCACAACTAAGGAATTAGAGGAGTCCATCCTCTCCTACATGTAGCATCCACACCTTCAAATTGAAAGTGAATAGGGCTTTATAACTCTGGTGTTATGTGGACCCATACTGCGGACCGTCAGACATGGAATAGAGTACCCTTTTTAGCAGTTAACTCTAAGGGTAGAGAGCAAGGACAGTCTGAAGTTAACACCGGGTGGTGCTGTGGATGAGAAAGTCTGAACTCAGCAGTGCATCAAATAACATGAAAGTCATCACAGTTCAGTAAGTGTTTTTTCCTCTTAAAATGAAAGGCACTTTATTTTACACAAAACTGAACACTACACGCAAAACTGCAAATAATTACAATGTGGCATGAAAGAAAACCAATTAGAACACCATCTATATGGCCTCTAAGATTGCAAGTGGCGCAAAACACATAGGGGGATATTCACAAGGACTTATCTCCGAGTTATCGCCACCTTAACGCAACAAAAGTGGAGATAGATTTAACGCCCCATTCACAAGCGGTTGCAAACTGCAGACAACGCAAGTATTCCCGCGATAACTGCCTCAAAATTTACCTCCACGGGTGACACCACCAACTAACCCTAATGAGATACAGAGTAGGCGTTCCCGTGCAAAAACACACGAAAACACCACTACACCACATTCACAACGAACTGCCAGATCTGCGATGCGAACCCAAAACAGGCGATAAGCCGCAGTAGCAGCAGGGAATTAACACCTGCCTTTTGCTGGTGTAAAGCAGGATGACTACCCGCAGTATGAAAGGGAGCACAGTCCAGAGCCACATCTGAAGACCCACAGATGCCATGGAGACAATGATCATGCAGCTCCAAGACCCATGAGGGCCACAACACCCACCACACCCCGGCCCCCCACGCCGGATCCCTCTCCCTGGGACAAACACATACCTTGCATGACACAAGAGCCACAAAAAGCGCATGATGTCGCACAATGACAACAAGAAACACGTGTGGGCAGAAGAACGAGAAACAGTCACTCATCATTGAAGTAACAACCAGAAACTTTATTGAATACAACACAAAACACCAATGCGGAAGACTCCTGTCGTGTCCGTCTGGGACAATCCTGATGTCACAGCCTGGAAAATAAAGTACAAAATCAGAACTTGTGTCATGCGCACATCAAAAGAGCGAGACACAGAGAAACAGAGAAGGATAGAAAGGCAGAGAGAGAAGGAAAGGAAGGGAGAGAGAGAGAGAAGGAAAGGAAGGGATAGAGAGAGAGAAGGAAGGGAGAGAGAGAGAGGGAGGGAGAAGGAAAGGAAGGGAGAGGGAGAGAGAGAGAGGGAAAGGAAGGGAGAGAGAGACAGGGAGAGGGAAAGGAAGGGAGAGGGAGAAAGGGAGAGGGAGAGGGAAAGGAAGGGAGAGGGAGAGAGGGAGGGAGGGAGAAGGAAAGGAAGGGAGAGGGAGAGAGAGAGGGAAAGGAAGAGAGAGAGAGAGAGGGAGAAGGAGGGACACTGCCGCCCCGTGCACCCAGGCACAACTGTTCACCTGCTGCCACCGGTGAGTCTCCAACCACGTGCCGGTATACACTGCAAGCCACCAGGTCTGCAATCTGTAATCGAGGCCAGAGTCAATCATGGCAGAGTCCATCACACTGCACACGGCAACAACGCCTGCCCGTCCTGCGCACACATGCAGCCGCACCCTACCCCCTCCTGCCGGCCAGCGCTGGCTGTCTGCACTTGCGCACCCAGGCCCCACTGCTCACCTGCCTCCAACGGTGTGTCCACCAGTGGGCACACCACGTGCCCGTGCAAGCTCCAGGTCCCGCCACCATGGCATGCTCCACATCATGCGGACCCGCGCCGCGGCCCAGCAGGTCCCACACATGACGCTGAGTCCTGAGGCATCAATGGCAGAGACCACATCAGTGCACACGTCATCATCGCAGGCTGCACACCCGCTCAGCAATTTCGGTGCCAACAACCCTGTGCAACCCCAGTCAGCGCCACGTGGTGGTAGGCCCGTGACAGTTGCATGGCTCCGGGTGCCACTAACCCTGTGCAACCCCAGTCAGCGCCACGTGGTGGTAGGCCCGTGATGGCCGCATGGCTCCGGGTGCCACTAACCCTGTGCGCAACAAGTCATGGGCCCTTTATGATTGAGTATCGTGGAACGTCCGTCATCCAGTCACCACCGGCTGTGGGGAATGTGACTTTGTCGGCCCCTTATATTGGCGGGGTCACATGGCCTGTGACGCCTGTGCCGGATGGGTTTGGTGTGCGTACAAACCTGCCCCCAGGGAGTGGCCGTGACATGCTGACAACTAGACCAGCGACCTGCAAACCACTAGCGTGTACGCCTGCGACATGTAGCTATGTGGGCCCCCCTCGGAGCGTAAGCGGAGTGGTCTGGCCTGGCGTACGCCGGACCAGCGCGCGGCTTGCAACAATGACTCGGGGGCTCTGGGCGTGGTTCAGTCCATGTCCGGACAAGGAAGTGACTAATGCGTGTGTCCCTGTTGTGGTGTCTGCGGCACCCCAAACGCAATCGGCAATGTAGCACACTGTGACTGGATTCCCACTAGATGAGCATCATTGACGTTGGGGGGAATCACTGAGCCTACATTCCTCCACACATTCATACATGAATGATGAAAGACATGACACAGCAGTGCGTTTCTGAATGTTTAATGCACATCCAGTGGAGTTTTGCAGATGGAGCAGTACAGGGCCATGCCAACCCCACTTCACAATATGGGCCCGTGGAGGGCCAGCCAGAGTCCATCGGGGAATGACAAGTACAGCGGTAGAGGAAGGTTACAGTCCGCAGTGTGGTCGCCGTGTCATTGGTCACCAAACAGGATATGGCAGTCCATGTCGCGGTCAAAGGTGAGTGCACCAGAGTGTTTCGGGGGTCAGTGGAAGGTCATGGGGCGATGTGCGGCACCAAGCAGAAACAGGCCAGGTGGCGGACATGAATGCTAGTGCCTCCTTCTGAACTCAAGCCCATCCACATCCTCGTCCTCGGATGTGTGCTCTGCCCCACCTGGGGGTGGTGCAGTTCCGGCTGCGGCACTGTGTGCCACTGACACATCAGCGGCTGGAGGTGGATTGTCGGCCGCACTGTGTGGCAGTGACACATCAGGTGCCGGAGTGGAAATGCCTGCCGCACTGTGAGGCACTGACACACCAGGGGGCGGAGATGTGGATGGTGTAGGGGCAGCACCATTCATCTGCGCCATGCCTTGTGGCAGCAATGCCATGATGAGGACATGCAGGGCATGGTAGATCCCAGCTACATTTCGCTGACGTGCAGCGGTGGCTGCCATCCTTTCCGCCTCCATCCGCACCATGTCCTCCATGAGCCTCCGCATGTGTGCCATCTCACGGCTGAGATCGCTGGAGTCATGACTCGGAGATGTCAGCCAGGGCTCGTTGGAGACCATGGAGCGGCGTGTGGGTCCGTCAGGGACTGGAGGTGGTCCCTGATGGGACTCAGACACCCATGGATGGCATCAAGTTTGGTAGCCATGAGGTCGAACCCCACCCGCACCTGCTCAGCCATCTCCCTCTGTACCTCCAACACACGGCGTTGGAAGGCCATGTGTTGTTCGGGGGGTCTTGGGAGACAGGTGGGGTTGTGGGTGCCTCCTGCTGGGTGGTTTGTGGAGTGGGTGGGGTCTCCTCGATGCAGCTGGGCTGCCCTGGTCCTGGAGGTGAATGGCGGATGAGCTCAATGATGTCTTGGAGGGCTTGGGTGTCGATGCTGGTGGTGTCCTCCTCGTCATCAGTGAAGAGTGGCTGGGACTGCTCTGCAGGTGGTGTTGACGGTGCCCCTGCAATGTGAAGGGGAGATGCTGTGTTACAATGTGTCCACATGTATGTAGACGCATGGTACATTTTCACATTCAGACAGCATGGCAATGTACATTGTGACAGGCTGTTGGTCAGGGCCATGATCCAGAGTCATTATGGGTGTGCACTGTGCTCTGCTTGATTGTGCATGTGTGCCATTGTGGCCATCTCCCCCATCCCCCCAGTACCTGGTGGTTACTCACCCTGTTGCCGTTGTGTTGTGTCTTGTCGAGCAGTGTCCGGTGCCTCGGCTCCTGCCACGGTCTCCACACTGATGACTGTCATCACCAGCTCATCCATGTCATCCAGCTCCAGCTGTGGCGCTGGGCTCCCACCTCCAGTCTGCATTGCTGCCTTCTGGTTGCCTGCAAGTTTCTCCTTGGTCTTGCGCATGATGTCAATCCATCGCCTCTTGACCTCGTCCATTGACCTCTTGTGCTCTCCCACGGCATTCACCTTGTCCACGATGGACCGCCATAATGCATTTTTGGTGCCCAATGACACATTGGAGGCGACGAACAGTTGTTGATGGTGTTCTATCACCTCCGTGACCAGGATCCTATTCTCCTGTGGACTGAACTTCGTCTTCCTCTTCTTCTTGTCCTTGCCCTTCCCTGTCACCAAGGTCCCAGGCTGGTCGTCCGGGGTGCTTGTGGGGTTCCGCTCGTCCTCTGCGCCTGCTCCGGCAGCCTCCATGGTGCTTGGGTGTTGGTCATTTTGTGTTTGTGTGTTTTTTCTACTTTTGTAGTGATTTTCCCGCCTGCCGTGTGTGTATGGCAGGCCTGGCACTGCTTATCGCTGATTTCCTCATCGCGAATAGGCTCATCGCACGTTTTTTGGTGTTGGGGTTTGTGTTTTTGACTCAGTCGCGGTGGTTGTATTGCGGACATTGGCCACGTTTTCGGAGGACTATCGCATGGTACCGCCTTGTTGTGAATTCCAGGTTAACACGGGGTAATTTTCCCGCGATAGACCGCGATGTGTAAAGTTGCGTTAATATTTTCTGGAGAAGTTTAGCGCACGTTCTTGTGAATATCCCCCAAAACCTTGTAAAAGGTCCCACTGGGCAACTAACCCTCCAAGGTAAGGCTACACACCACTTGTCAGGGCACCATTAATTGTTGGTATGCAATCTGAACTTTACTCCTAAGAACAATACCCTCCGTATATACCTTTACCCACTGATTTACAGTTATTCTATAAGAAATGTCAGACCTACTGCTTTGCAAAGGATATTAATAAGGTCAAAGAAAGCCTACAGCCTTTGACAATGGGTGCACTAAAATATCCACTATGTCTTTTAACTCAAACAACACAATTATACCATTTGCATCTTCAATATCAAAAAGCCAGACTTTTGGGCTTTGACAATTCATATTCACTTTGTCAACATCAGGCCTACAGCCTTTGCCAAGCATGTAAAATTGTAGGCCACAAACCTATTGGCTTTAGTTATTGGCTGTGAAACACACATTTAGTAGATCATCTAGAAAAAAATATATATAGTTTCATACCAGATGCAAAGGGTCCAACACCCACAGAAACACACAAACTCAGGCCTGGGAGAATCTTACCAGAAGCCTCAGCGTCTGCTGGGGATCAGTAACTTTCCATCCAGGAGGCGTAGGATGCTGCATTTCTCCCTGCATTGTGACGGCCTTCTGCAGCGCTAGGCGGCCCCCAGAACACAACCTGAATGATGTTGATTATTTCTTCTTAATAGGGTCAACCTCAGTGCCTAATGCTGAGGTCCTTCCAGTTTATTGATGACCCCGCTGAGGTTTTGCATTATAACCTGAGTGCCTCTCATGGGGCACCCCATCGAGGAATGCTTGCATCTTAAAATGGCTTTTCATGCAAGGGCAATATGCAAATTCTTAAGTATGTGAATACACATAGAGTAAAATGGTCATTGGATATGTGCTTGTGACCCAGGAATTGGTATCCAAGGATATGTAAATGAGACATGCATCTTGTGCCCATCAATAGATGCATTTTGTACTATTTGCCCAAAGTGTAAAAATCTATTACAAACTGCAGATCAAGAAAGGGAACATTTCTTTTTGGATCCACCAAATGCATTATAAGGCCTTAGGAGGACACAGCCAATTTATTGAGGATCTCATTTGTTCATAGGGCTACCTGCATGCTTTTGTTAGACAGGATCGGGCAAAAAAGACCGTGTCACAGGCTCTACATCCATCCAGATACATGTGAATATGTGCCATGGGCAACCTGGTCCGAGCCCCTCACAACCATTCAACACAGCAGCTAGCCTTATTATTTTAAAAATGGAAATACTGGCAGTTCCAGCTCAAGTCTAATTTTTAAAAGAGCTTACAATGGGTGAAACTACACTGGGGGAGTTGGTGGGGCCCGCAATTCATAGCAGAGGTCAGAAAACTGAAGGTCCGAGAGCAAAAAAACTGGGAGTTTTCAAAAGCCAGATTCTACTTTTCGACCTCGATCATCCAGGAGAGCATTGTTGCAGCAACAAGTCATCTGGGCAAAGGAAGACATCTTGGGCATAGACCACCTTCAATGTCACTACCAATGTGAGAGCCATTTTCTTGAATAAGCAAACCCTCATGGATGGGAAATTCTCTTACTTAAGCAAACACAAGGAAATGATGGACGGAGCGCTGAAACTTTTCAGACACTCACCCCCAGTCACAGTTCTGGGTTGAATCCATCATCGTTCTTTAGCTCACTTAGCCACCTCAGTTCAGACCTAGCCATATGCAAATCAGTCTTGACCCTGTGCCTCATGGGAACAGTCCAGCCCGAACTGCCAAGCCAGGTCTTCCTTGAACCGGAAACAAGCATTCTTGGACCGCTTTCGTGGTAACACCCCTCATCAGCCAGGCTAGCTTCAATCCAGTGCAAACACAAGGAGATGATGGACGGAGCGCTGAAACTTTTCAGACACTAACCCCCAGTCACAGATCTGGGTTGAATCCATCATCGTTCTTTAGCTCACTTCGCCACCCCAGTTCAGACACAGCTATATGCAAATCAGTCTTGACCCTGTGCCTCATGGGAAAAGTCCAGCCTGAACTGCCAAGCCATGTCTTCCGTGGACCAGAAACAAGCATCCTGGGACCGGTTTCGGGCTAACAGCCCTCATCAGCCAGGCTAGCTTGAATCCAGTGGCAAAGTGAGCAAGGGACCCACGTCTGGGCATACCCTGCCAACTTAGGGCGAACAAAGCAAACACAAGGAGATGATGGACGGAGCGCTGAAACTTTTCAGACACTCACCCCCAGTCACAGATCTGGGCTGAATCCATCATCGTTCTTTAGCTCACTTCGCCACCCCAGTTCAGACACAGCTATATGCAAATCAGTCTTGACCCTGTGCCTCATAGGAACAGTCCAGCCCGAACTGCCAAGCCATGTCTTCACTGGACTGAAAACAAGCATCCTGGGACCGGTTTTGGGCTAACAGCCCTCATCAGCCAGGCTAGCTTGAATCCAGTGGCAAAGTGAGCAAGGGACCCACGTCTGAGCATACCCTGCCAACATAGGGCGAACAAAGCAATCCCAAGGAAATGATAGCCGGAGCGCTGAAACTTTTCAGACACTCACCCCCAGTCACAGATCTGAGTTGAATCCATCATCGTTCTTTAGCTCACTTCTCCACCTCAGTTCAGACCCAGCCATATGCAAATCAGTCTTGACCCTGTGCCTCATGGGAACAGTCCAGCCTGAACTGCAAAGGCAGGTCTTCCCTGAACCAGAAACAAGCATCCTTGGACCGGTTTTGGGGTAACACCCCTCATCAGCCAGGCTAGTTTGAATCCAGTGGCAAGGTGTACAAGGGACTCACGTCTAGGCATACCCTGCCAACTTAGGGCGAACAAAGCAAACACAAGGAAATGATGGACAGAGCGCTGAAACTTTTCAGACACTCACCCCCACTCACAGATCTGGGTTGAATCCATCATCGTTCTTTAGCTCACTTCACCACCTCAGTTCAGACCCAGCTATGTGCAAATCAGTCTTGAACCTGTGCCTCATGGGAACAGTCCAGCCCGAACTGCCAAGCCAGGTCTTCCCTGAACCGGAAACAAGCATCCTTTGACCGGTTTTGGGGTAACGCCCCTCATCAGCCAGGCTAGCTTGAATCCAGTGGCAAAGTGAACAAGGGACCCACATCTGGGCATGCCCTGCCAACTTAGGGCGAACAAAGCAAACACAAGGAAACAATGGACGGAGCGCTGAATCCTTTCAGAGACTCACCCCCAGCCACAGATCTGGGTTGAATCCATCATCGTTCTTTAGCTCACTTCGCCACCTGAGTTCAGATCCAGCCATGTGCAAATCAGTCTTGACCCTGTGCCTCATGAGAACAGTCCAGCCCGAACTGCCAAGCCAGGTCTTCCCTGAACCGGAAACAAGCATCCTGGCACCTGTTTCGGGGTAACACCCCTCATCAGCCAGGCTAGCTTGAATCCAGTGGCAAAGTGAGCAAGGGACCCACGTCTGGGCATACCCTGACAAATTAGGGCAAACAAAGCAAACACAAGGAAATGATAGACGGTGCGCTGAAACTTTACAGACACTCACCCCCAGACACAGATCTGGGTTGAATTCATCATCGTTCTTTAGCTCACCTCGCCACCTCAGTTCAGACCAAGCCATATGCAAATCAGTCTTGACCCTGTGCCCAGTCCAGCCCGAACTGCCAAGCCAGGTCTTCCCTGAACCGGAAACAAGCATCCTGGGACCTGTTTTAGGGTAACACCCCTCATCAGCCAGGCTAGCTTGAATCCAGTGGCAAAGTGAGCAAGGGACCCACGTCTGGGCATACCCTGCCAACTTAGGGCGAACAAAGCAAACACAAGGAGATGATGGACGGAGCGCTGAAACTTTTCAGACACTCACCCCCACTCACAGATCTGGGTTGAATCCATCATCGTTCTTTAGCTCACTTCACCACCTCAGTTCAGACCCAGCCATATGCAAATCAGTCTTGACCCTGTGCCTCACGGGAACAGTCCAGCCCGGACTGCCAAGCCAGGTCTTTCCTGAACAGGAAACAAGCATCCTGGGCCCAGTTTCAGGGTAACACCCCTCATCATCCAGGCTAGCTTCAATTCAGTGGCAAAGTGAGCAAGGGACCCACGTCTGGGCATATCCTGCCAACTTAGGGCGAACAAAGCAGACACAAGGAAATGATAGACGAAGCGCTGAAACTTTTCAGACACTCACCCCCAGTCACAGATCTGGGTTGAATCCATCATCGTTCTTTAGCTCACTTCGCCACCTCAGTTCAGACCAAGCCATATGCAAATCAGTCTTGACCCTGTGCCTCAAGGGAACAGTCCAGCTCGAACTGCCAAGCCAGGTCTTCCCTGAACCAGAAACAAGCATCCTGGACCGGTTTTAGGGTAACACCCCTCATCCGCTAGGCTAGCTTCAATCCAGTGTCAAAGTGAGCAAGGGACCCACATCTGCGCATACCCTGCCAACTTAGGGCGAACAAAGCAAACACAAGGAAATGATGGACGGAGCGCTGAAACTTTTCAGACACTCACCCCCAGTCACAGATCTGGGTTGAATCCATCATTGTTCTTTAGCTCACTTCACCACCTCAGTTCAGACCCAGCCATATGCAAATCAGTGTTGACCCTGGGCCTCATGGGAACAGTCCAGCCCGAACTGCCAAGCCAGGTCTTTCCTGAACCAGAAACAAGCATCATGGGCCCAGTTTCAGGGTAACACCCCTAATCATCCAGGCTAGCTCGAATTCAGTGGCAAAGTGAGCAAGGGACCCACGTCTGGGCATACCCTGCCAACTTAGGGCGAACAAAGCAAACACAAGGAAATGATGAACGGAGCGCTGAAACTTTTCAGACACTAACCCCCAGTCACAAATCTGGGTTGAATCCATCATCGTTCTTTAACTCACTTCACCACCTCAGTTCAGACCCAGCCATATGCAAATCAGTCTTGACCCTGTGCCTCATGGGAACAGTCCAGCCCGAACTGCCAAGCCAGGTCTTCCCTGAACCGGAAACATGCATCCTGGGACCAGTTTCGGGGTAACACCCCTCATCAGCCAGGCTATCTTGAATCCAGTGGCAAAGTGAGCAAGGGATTCAACCCAGATCTGTGACTCAGGGTGAGTGTCTGAAAAGTTTCAGCGCTCCGTCCATCATCTCCTTGTGTTTGCTTTGTTTGCTCTAAGTTGGCAGGGTATGCCCAGACGTGGGTCCCTTGCTCACTTTGACACTTTATTCAAGCTAGCCTGGCTGATGAGGGGCCAGGTCTTGAGGTCCCTCCTGAATTGGATCAGCGACATGGATTGCCTGAGGTGGAGGGGCAGGGTGTTCAAGGTGTTGGCGGGGAGGTAGGAGAACAACCTTCCTCCGGTTCTGGTCTTGTGGATCTGGGGGTTGGGGGCAATGGAGAGTTGGGAGGATCGGTGTTGTCTGGCGGGTACATGGAATGTGAGGCAGTGGTTCAGGTATGCTGATCCTTCGTTGTGTAGAGCTTTGCAGGCGTGAGTGAGGTGCTTGAAAGTGATTCTCTTGTTTACTGGGAGCCAGTGGATTTGTCGGTGTTATTAACTGATGCAGCTGCATCAGGGGATGTCGACACCAGTCTAGCTGCGGCGTTTTGGGCATTCTGTAGTTTCTTGAACTGTTTCTGCATGACGCCGGCATAGAGTGTGTTGCTGTAATCGAGTCTGCTGGTGATGAGTGCATGGGTGACCGTCATCCGGGATTCTGTGGGGATCCATCTGAATGTCTTTCAAAGCAATTGGAGCATGGAGAAGCAGGTTGAGGAAACTGCGTTGATTTGGCACTTCATGGTGAGCGATGAGTCCAGTAAGATGCCGAGGTTGGTTGCGCGGTCCATCGGGGTGGAGGGAGTGTTTAATTGATAAACAAATAGAGAGACTTTAACACAAAATGTTTGCCCAAATGAGGATGGTGAAACAGGAATGGGAGACTTGACGATTTCTGCAGCGATTTTAAAGGTCTCCTTAGGTTTGTTTGTTGCTGAGGTTAAAATGAAAAATTATGTTCTTTTCTGGTGGCTACAATAGGCTTTTTATAGAGCAGTACTTTGTTTTTGTAAATTGCAATAAATAATTAGGATGCCATTTCAGTTCATTCTGCTTATCTCAATTTCATTTTTAACTTTTGATGAGCTTCAGAGAACCGTTTGGAATTATTGAATGACCGAGTTAAAATGAGGGCAGTATTATCTGCATCTGACGATGACCAGCTTGAGTAATCAGCACAGCGAATTTCAGGTGAATTAAAGATAGGGAGATGGTTTTAAAAGTGAGTTGCAAGTGCATGGTCAGTCAGAAATTATCATAAGAACTTCTGTACAATGGGCGACAGGAGCAGCGAGAACCCTGCTTTTGTAACACACACAACAAACAGTGAAAATCAGATGAGAGTTAAAAGGTAAGACTGCAATTGAAATGCACTGCTGTACAAATCTGCTTGTGGAGAAACCATATTTTAAAATATAAAAGATATATTTGTTTTTTAAAAGCAAAGTGTGCAGCAATCTTCCATCATATGCATTGCTATGACTGGCAGGGCATTTGCATAATCTGCCCCCAATTTCATATGTTTTAAAATACAAATTCCTCTTCCCAGACTGCTAATGACAATCACATGAGTATGTTGGCACAGCTAGCTCATTCACAGAGCAGTCAGTTTTAACTTTAGAGGTAGCGTGTTAGGTATTTGTGCAACACTTCAAACAGTAAAACAGTGAAAACACCATACAAAAAGATACCACACCAAGTTAAAAAGATAGAGATGAATTTAATAAAAAAATCAAGACCAAAACAACAAAAATCCAATAAGTAGAACTTGAGTTATGAACTTGCAATGAATTAACTGTAAACTAGCGCTTATAAACAGGAAGCGCCAACAGGAGATATCTGGTCGGGCCGGAATGGGTCAAAGACAAAAGTTCACGCTGACCGCGATGGATCGAGGGTTGGCAACAGGGACCCAGTTAGACCCTTGGAACCAAAGTACCTTAAATTCTGGTTGCGGAGCATTGCATGTAGGTGCATCGAAGATGCATCGTGCAGCCAAGGCAATGCGTTGCTTCTGAGATGCGACAAGGCTGTGATGCGAGGTCCTGTTGCGTCGACGTCGAGGATCCTCTCAATGGGGCTTGAAATGCGAAGTCCATTGCAGAGGATGCAAGGCGCAGCAGATCCAATGAGCGGTGAAGGTGCAATGTGGAGTTTTGGCATCGTCAGCGAGGCTGCCATCGAAGAGGGATGCGAGGAGCTTGCACTGGAAAAAGTGTTGTGCAGTGGCGGTTTCAAAGGCGATGCATCACTCCCAAGATGCAGGATGCAGCGGCGATGCTAGTCTTTTGCGACGGGTCCAATCCATGCAACAGCGGTGATGCTAGTCTTTTGCGACGGGTCCAAACCATACAACAGCGGCAATGTGCCTGTTCTGCTCCAAGATGTGCCACTCAGCCGAGTAGATGCATAAGTTCTGCTTGGGGATAAGTTGCTCAGCAGAGGATGCATCGGTTCCACAGGCAAAGCACCTTAGGCTCACTTTCAAAGGTCCAGGACTGGGGTGGCACCACTTGGCAGGGAAAACTCACAGATTGCTGAGTCCAGGTTGGTTGGAAGTCTTTTATGTCCCTAAGACTTCAGATCAGGAGGCCAACAAACTAGCAGTTGGAGTCACTTTGGGTTCAAGTGATGCAGGTCCAGTCTTCCTTAAACAGGAAAGAGGGCAGCAGAAATTAGGGTAACACAGCAATCAGGAGTTCAGCAAAACAGCAGTACAGCAGAGTGGCAGTCCTTTCAGCAGCACAGCAGTACTTCTTGGCAGAGTATTCACAGGTCCAGGAGTGTACTGAAGAAGTGATGTCTGAGGTCCGGTACTTATACTCAGTTGTGTTTTTGAAGTGGTGGAGACTGCAAAGAAATGCCTTTGAGGTGCACAGCATCCCTGTCCTCCTGCCCTGGCTCCAGTCTCACTACAGGGTGTTATGCAGCCCTTTGTGTGTGGACAGGACACAGCGTATTCAGATGTGATGCTGTGGCCAGATTTTCCCTCCCATCCAGCCAGGATGGCCCGTCGGGTTATACCTAAGCTCCTATTGTGTGTGGCTATCTAAAATGAATACACAAAGCCCAGCTGTCAACTACACCCAAACATGTGACCAGAGACAGGCTACAAGCACCAAATGGCTAAAGAAAGAATTGTAATTTAAAATCCGACTTGAATGTAAGTTAGGATTTCAAATTAGGATTCTAGGGACCCCAAACTTGAATCTGATATATCTTCACATTTGAAAATTATACTTATACATTTTAATAAGGTAAATCCAATGTTAGCTTATGAGAGATATAGGCCTTGCAGTAGTGAAAAACACATTTTGGGGTTTTTCACTACCATGACATGTAAAACTTAAAAGTACATGCTCAACTTTTTAAAGACACTGCACCCTGCCCTTGGACTGTCCAGGACCTATCTTAGGGGTGACATGTGTAGTAAAAAGGAAGGGTTGGACCTGGCAAGAGGTTTATCTTGCCAGGTCGACATAGCAGGTTAACTGCACACACAGGCTTTGCAATGGCAGCCTGAGACATGTTTAAAAGGCTACTTAAGTGGAGGACACAATCAGTGCTGCAGGCCCAACTGTAGCATTTCATTTTCAGACCCTGGGCACATGTAGTGCACTTTTTCTAGGGATTTATAAGTAAATTAAATGTGCCTATTGGGGATAAGCTGATGTTATCATGTTTTAGGGAAAGAGCACAAGTACTTGTGCACTGGTTAGCAGTGATAAAGTGTGCAGAAACCTAAGGCCAACAAAAATGAAGTCAGCAAAAACAGAAGGGCTGAAGGCAAAAAGGCAGTGGAAACTACCCCAATGAGGACATGTCTAACACAAACATTTCAGAGTGGCTGAGTGTAGTGAGGATTCAGGCTTCACTCAGAGAACAGTTTCTTGTCCTGTAGTTTCTACCAATCCTTAGGACCTGCACATTGTTTGGACAACATAAACTAAGGGCTTGGTGACAAGACTGATTCCAGACACCCCCACAGTATCTATTGGTCTATAGACCAGCTAGCTCACAGTGCCACAATAAGGCCCCCTAACCTACCAGGGAGCGCATGATTTCTGACAACCACTGAACATGACAACCCTGATTCCTCAGGAATCGTCTAAGAGTACAGAACCTTTCGCTCAGTCATTCATGCTTACTTATTCTCAGAGAAATATACAGAGAATACACAGTGGAATGTTTTCAATAATATTTATTGAACCAATGTTATTCTTGCTTAAAATAAGTGTGCTGCAATGATTAGGAGACAGAAGCAGATAAGCATGATTACAAGCACCAAAGCGTAAATAGTAGATATAGTTCTACCATGGTGCTAAACAATTACAGATATTCAGGCATATAAACAAGGCAGTAATCTAGCGTACTCCTATTATGCGAACCTTTCTGAGTGTACCTAGAGTGTGTGTAGGTGTAGAGCCAAGAATGCCCCCAAGGGGTGATTGAACCCCATTACCTGATGGGATAGAGTGAAGGACCCCGTCTTGGTCATGAACTGGACACCCCTCAAGAGATGTCAGGTTGCTGCTTGGTGATTTCTCAGCAGGCAAGGACCCTCAGTGTCAGCGGAAGTACCTCCTCTGCTACTCTATCGGGATGCTCATGTTTTATGATAGAAAGCAGCCTTGCGATGTACGCACAGATTAGTGATGTTGTGGATATGTAGCTAGCCCTTTCGCACCGCGGATGAAGACAGTGATGACATTTGTACATAGTAAGGAATGAGACCTTGTACATGATGTTCAGGGCATTGTGATAATGTTGTGCGAAGCTAGATGTAAAACAAGTTTAGTTTCAGAGAAACTAATCCAACATTGTTGTGCGTGCAAATGCATGCAAAAGGTCACAGCATGGAAATGTTATTCGTGAGGACAATGTAAGAAATAAGCTGCTTCGCTAGATGGGCCTAACCTGGGAATATAACCCACGCCTGCTGTTGCCTTTTGACTGACAATGTCCTGCTGGGGCAGGCAGAGGGACATGGCAGTCTATTGTGTGTGCAATCTCTCCTTGTCTGAGCCCACCTCTGCTCTGTTCCAGAAACTCCAAGGGCCTGTGCATTAGGTAGTAGGGTGTGCTGTCTGGCCTTGGATCACCTTCTCAGCTCCATAATATTAGTTGTCAGGACACCATCCCTTTCACACATCAAGAGGCCAGAGGAAAGCCTTGAAAGTAAGCAGGACACAGACCAGCGTCCAGCTTTATCACTGGTGCAGCAGGTGTAGTTGCAACTGGTCCCAGAGGGGGTGGGGCCCACAAGAGATGGGTCAACTAGCACAATATTTTCTTGAAAATGCAAAATCATTTTACTGCAGCACATTAAATAAAATTGTATTATCTTACTCAGTGGCATTTATTAGAACATTCATGTCTCTGCTACCACAATGAGGACAATGTCATTAGTGAACCGAGAGACTAGTCAATTCGGTTCACAGGTGTTATGTTATTCCAATTTATAGCGCGCACAGCTACTCAAGGAGTGTCCCGGCGCGAACCCAGTGGGGAGAGGAGAAAAGACTGCTAGATGAAAAGAAATGTCTTCAGACTTTTCCTGAAGAGCTTGGAGTTCTGAATACTGCGAAGGTTCAAGGGAAGCAGATTCCAGGCAGAGGCCGCTATAAAAGCAAGAGAACTCCCTCCAATTCTCTTGAGGCGGAAGCGCAGGACGTGAGCGAGAAGCTGCGAGCTGAACGCAGCTGCCTTGCGGGAACATAAAACCTAAAGCGCTTTCTGAGATAGCCTGGACCTTGTCCGTACAGAACTGAGTGAGCCAGGGCAAGGGCTTTGAACTTGACTCTTTGTATCACAGGTAACTAGTTAAGATCCCACAAGTGTTGCCTTACGCTGGTCCTTATAGGGATGTTAAGAAGAGTCCTTGCAGCTTCATTTTGGACTACCTGCAATCTGTTCAGGAGGTATCCCGGAAGGCCTACGTACAGGGCATTGGCATAGTCTATGTGTGATAGAATCATGGCACGAGTCACCGTTTCCCTGGCTGACTTAGGGAGAAGTGGTAGGAATTTCCTAAGAGACTTGAGTGTGCCGAATCACTACCCAGCAAGCTTCTTTATCTGAGTAGAGAAGAGACGTTTCTCGCCAAACCATATCCCTAGGTTTTTTGTAGGTTGGCCCTCAGAGGTAGGCATGGGATATTCAGCCGGCCAGAGTGATTCCCGGAACTGAGGGGGGAAATTCCCAAACAGAAGGATCTCCGATTTGTCCTCATTGCATTTTAGTTGTGCAGAGGAAAGCCATTGGAAGACGGCCGTCAGACAGGTTTTGGTTAAAGAAGTGGAGGAGTCACCTTTCTTCCATGTGAAAAGGAGCTGGGTATCATCCGCATAAGCAATGATCTTAGCTCCCAGCTCCTTAGCCAGCTGGATCAGGGAAGTGAACTATGTATTGAAAAGAAGGGGACTCAAGGTAGACCCTTGAGGTACTCCTGTGGTCACAGTCTGAGGGGTGGAAGAAAAAGGGGGGAGCCAAACTTGTTGCATTCTGCCCTCTAGAAAGGACTTCAACCATTTCCAAGCCGGCCTCGATATACCAATATCCATGCAAGTGGCCTATGATGGCATTATAGCCTGTTACACCCTCTTCAAGAGAGAATTTTGTACAACACACATTGTGAACAGCTGTATTTCAAAGGGGTCAGCTCTGAAATGGGAAGACAAAGGAAAATAACGCACAATGAATAAAAATAAATGATAAGATCACACAATTTTGGTAAGCGTGGAAGTAGGGATTGATCCTAGGTTTCCTGGTCTTACATTGTGCAATTCATCCACTAGATGGGTATCACTTTCTCTCTCCCATTTACATGAAACGTTAGTGCTTTGTGCTTAATTCTTTGAGGAGACACATCACAACAGTGGGTTAAATACATGTAACAGGGCATGTGTCTGTTGCGCACAAACTCTGCCTGTCTGTTCTCACCTCTCCTAAGACCCAGAGCTTTCTTGTGCACCCCTGCTTCCAAACAAGTCGTGCCTGGAAACACCTTATCAGCCTCTCGTCAGAGGGCTGGATCTCTGTCAATCATACAGCTCCAGGACTCTCACAGCTTCAGGTGCCTCAAACCCCAGAAAGAGCCTAAAAGAAAACCTTCAGTTAAAAAGCATTCAAGAAATGTGTAACTATGGGCCTGATTTGGACTTTGGTGGTTGTATTAAGTACTGCCTTGGCAGAGTACATTACTCCCACCAAGTAAGGGTACTCCACCAACCAAATTTAGAGATATCTGCTTGCCCAGTGGACAACTCTTGCATTTCCCATTACCTCCATGAAAGTTTGATGGACGACTCTATCAATATGATCGAGCTATACATCAATCTTTCAGCTTTTTTTATTATTAAAAAAAAAACCGAAGTGGATTTTGTTTTTGAAAAAACAACAACACCACCCCCACCCTGGGCGTTTTCTCCCATGGCATAGGGGTCATTTTGATGTTTTTACGGCCCCTTATCACCAGGTTTTACCTAGTGGTGATAGACAATGAACACTTGCCAGGCAGACAAATGGCAAAATAATCCCATGGCCCTTACTCTGTTGGGCCATTGGAGGTGCATATTGGTGGAGGAGATGGAGTAGTATCCGCCATCGACATACTGAAGGTCCACCCTACTTTAAGTGTGGTGGACCGACATTCAGTTTGGCAGAGAGGGTACTCCATCACTATTGCAACAGAGTACCCTGTCCGCCATACTTTAAACCATCCCGTGTGTCATTAGTGCAGTAGGTACAGTTGCACCATGTACAAAGTGGCACACCACTCAGGGCTGTAGCTATTTGCCATGATTGTTGTCATGTGCATGCATGAGGGTGGGTTGGATAAGATTAAAAAAGGAATGTGGTTTTGACAATAACTCCTATTATTGGCCATACGCTGTCACACTCCATGTTGTACGGATACTGCTGAGGTCTTTGTGGAGACACTGGTGCAGTCTGCTGCAGTTCAAGGCTAGATTGGGTGATTCTACTGATTTGAATTGTTTCTCATTAATGCATACATTTTTTCTTAAATGCATATAAAGTACAGAATCTTCTTAAGTTGGACATGTTATGGGGTCTGCACCATTCATATAAAAAATATGTTATCTGCTCATTGAAAATGGACAAAGGGCCAGATCCAGGTATTACATCTTTCTTCTGTTAGATGGATCTCTTGATCTCGTAACGATTGTATGTACTTGTCAATTTTTGGGCCACGATTCTCCAGTGAAGATGCATCTGTATTACTGTATTACAATGCTTTAGGAATCACATTGATCCTTATCCTTTATGTCTCTGCTGTTTTTATGGGATTGTATAAACTAACCCTGGGCAAAGCACTACGCTACGCTCGCGTAGTTTGTGAAGTTTGCGCTACTTCGCACAACGCGAATTGCACGTAGCACAGTGCAAACACGCGTAGCGTAGCGTAGTGCAGCGGTCATTTTTTGCTTGCTCGCGGTCCTCAACGTCAAGTTGGCGACCGCGAGCAAGCAAAATGACTATCTCGGCGAGACTTTTTCCTCGTTCGCGATCAGCAACATCAAGTTGCCGATCGCGAGCGTGGAAAATAAACCTCCCGGCGAGATTCTCAACGCGGGGAGGTCAGGTTTCTCATTGCGAGTGGTCGCATATGCTCGCGACCGCTCGCGATGAGAAACTACCAGTCCGCGTTGAGAAAGCTGCCGCTCGAGTAAAAATCTACTCGAGCGGCAGTAAAAGACAGCTCGCACTGTGCAAGATGCCGTTTTCAATGATTGCACAGTGCGGACAAGCATCCGGCACTGTGCAATCATTGCGAACAGTGCACTACGCAGTTCGCGTAGTGCTACGCGTAGCTCGCGTAGTGCGAACTGCACTTTGCGTAGCTTCGCGTAGCGCTACTTCGCGAACTACGCCCAGGCTTAGTATAAACCTGAGCCCAACAGCAAAATTTACCTTGTTTCTCATTCAGAGTGAACTTCTGGACATGGAGTCCCTCACTCATTCACCCCCAAACACAACTCTCTGACCCTTCTCCCACACTGCTCCAATCACTGCCTGAACTTACCACCCTACCCTTACCCCACACTCTGTATCTACACGCTTTATCCACTCTTACAGTCAGCACACTTCTTGCCACCCATCCATGCTCTCATCATTCAATGATACAAAAGGGGATGATGGACGGAACGTTTGAGCCAATCAAACACTCACCCCCAGTCAACTGATCTGGGTTTAATCCATCATCATTCTTTAGCTCACTCCACCACCCCAGTTCAGACATGGCCATATGCAAATCAGTCTGACCCTGTGCCTCATGGGAACAGTCCAGCCCGAACTGCCAAGCCATGTCTTCCCTGGACCGGAAACAAGCATCCTAGGACCGGTTTCTGGCATTTCAGCCGTCATCAGCCAGGCTTGCTTGAATCCAGTGGCAAAGTGAGCAAGGGACCCACGTCTGGGCATACCCCCGCCAACTTAGGGCGACCAAAGCGATACAAAAGGGAATGATGGACGGAACGTTTGAGCCAATCAAACACTCACCCCCAGTCAACTGATCTGGGTTTAATCCATCATCATTCTTTAGCTCACTCCACCACCCCAGTTCAGACATGGCCATATGCAAATCAGTCTGACCCTGTGCCTCATGGGAACAGTCCAGCCCGAACTGCCAAGCCATGTCTTCCCTGGACCGGAAACAGGCATCCTAGGACCGGTTTCTGGCATTTCAGCCGTCATCAGCCAGGCTTGCTTGAATCCAGTGGCAAAGTGAGCAAGGGACCCACGTCTGGGCATACCCCCGCCAACTTAGGGCGACCAAAGCGATACAAAAGGGGATGATGGACAGGAGGAGGCTGTCCAGTGTCCGGCCGAGTTGCAGGTAGCAACGAGCCAAGCAGGCGGGGTGCGAAATCAAGGCCCGGGTAGGTGAAAATTAGGGCGGTATCAGGTAGTGCGTTAGCAGGATAATGCAGACGCCTGCCTGGGGTCCGGATCGAAGAGAGACGAGGAGACACTATATTTATCTTATTAGTCAACTCGGCCGGACACTGGACAGCCTCCTCCTGTCACTCCAGGTTCCTTTCAACTTCCGAGCGGCGTTGCGTACCCGCCCCAGCCTTATCTCCTAATTCGCCGCCGGCATATCACAACCCGCGGTCCCCCTCCTTTCTACCCTCGAATCCAGCGTGGCGCCAAATACAGCGGCATCTGTCTAGTTGCTCCCGTCTCCCGCTCACCCCCTACCGGGTTGGAAGTATCACCGGTTTTCGGCCCTGATGAGTCACGGGACCTCTCCCAGTGACGAAACACGTGTCGGCTGGCTTATTGTATACAACATAATTGTTGTTGAAACATAAAGATACTTTTTTGAACTAATACTGATGTCGACCACTGCATTTATATAACGCATCAATACTGAATGTTATATTACGAATACCCTCACCGCGTGTGCCCAGGACTACGCTTACTTTAAAAGTAAACACCTGTTAAAAATGGGGGTCTCTAGTTGGCCATGGCTGGCACCAATGCCCAAATAGGGACCCTTCTTCCTAAATCAGGGCAAGTGGGCTACCCCCATTGATAACCCCTGCTCAACCCTGTGGTAACGTAGCACGAGCAGTTAGGCCTATCTCAGAGGCAGTGTGTGAAGCATTTATGACCATGTACAATAAGGCAGTAACGACACCACAAAAGGACACAACTCAAGGAGGTATAGAAAAATAGTATCTTTATCTAAGGTTTAGTACGAGACTCTCGAAAGCGTTTTAACCAGTCACAATGCACGTAAATCAGTAGGGACTTTAAAAAGGCAATAACGTATTCACCAGAACGTGGCACTGACTGAGTTTAAGGCCTGGTTCTACGCGACCCGTTGCGCACCAAATACCTGCCGTTGGACGGGGACACAGTACGTAGCTTCTCGAAGAAGCGGAGACGGTGACATGCGGACTCCCAGCGACCACAGTTCTCGACTGCAGTGGTCCGCAACGTGCACTCACAATGATTCGGGCACTCGGGGACAGGCGGGCTCCCAGCAGCAGCAGCACGTGGCTGCGGCGGCCCGGGCTGGTGGTGGCGATGACTCTCGTCGTGCAGCTCCGTGGTGGGCGCACAGCGGCAGCAGCTCTCTCCTAGCTGCAGCGGCCCACAGGGCGATTCACGATGATGTAACGTTGGCAAAGATGCGGGCACTCAGCGGCAGCAGCTTTCTCTTAACTGCGGCGGCCCACAGGACAAATCACAATGGTGCAAAGTTGGCAAAGGTGCGAGCACTCGGCGGCAGCAGCTCTCTCTTAGCTGCGGCGGCCCACAGGACAAATCACAATGATGCAAAGTTAGCCAAGGTGCGAACCCTCAGCAGCTGCAGCTCTCTCTTAGCGGCGGCGGCTCACAGGACAAATCACGATGATGCAAAGTTAGCCAAGGTGCGAACCCTCAGCGGCAGCAGCTCTCTCTTAGCTGCGGCGGCTCACAGGGCAAATCACGATGATGCAAAGTTAGCAAAGGTGCGAGAACTCCGCGGCAGCAGCTCTCTCTTAGCTGCGGCGGCTCACAGGACAAATCACGACGATGCACAGCTGACACAAGTGCGGGCACTCAGCGGCAACAGCTCTCTCCCAGCTGCGGCGGAACCACAGGACAAATCACGATGATGCACAGCTAACACAAATGCGGACACTCGGCGGCAACAGCTCTCTCTTAGCTGCGGCGGCCCACAGGACAAATCACGATGATGCACAGCTGACACAAGTGCGGGCACTCGGCGGCAACAGCTCTCTCTGAGCTGCGGCGGCCCACACCGATTCAGCGAAGGTTCTGAAGATTCAAATTAAGGCGGGCGCTCAGCGGCGGCAGCTCTCTCTTAGCTGCGGCGGCCCACACACAGAGTTAACAAGGGTTACCAGTCCGCGTTCCTCACAGTAGAACTAGAGGTTCCGGATTACTCGATGGAGGCCTCACCTGCAAGTAGAATCCCTAGCACAGGAATTCAGGGGGCTGACGGGGTGAAGTCTAATGTCCCCGAGACTTCAGCAGGAGGCGCTCTCAATTCAGGCCCTTGGGTAGTTTCTTCAGCAAGCTTGGTGAAAGTTTCAAAGTCCTTTCCTCTGTCCACTCGGACAGAGTTTCGTCTTGACATCCAGAAGGAACACACCTGAAAAAGGTTTCAGCACAGCGTTTTATACCTAAAAAGTCTTTGTTCTCTGCAGTCACAAATCACTGCATCCAGCCAGAACCAGTTCGGTGGGGTCGGGGAGCACTTGGTTTACGAGGCGACATCCTGCCCTTTAAGAATCTGGGGGTCTGCTATCAGACGCCCAGTGGGAGGTGGAGCCATCATTCACCCTGCCAGGCACGGCCCTGCTCAGATCAAAGAGTCACCCCTCACCCTACTCTAAATGCCGATCTCTCTCTCCAGCCAGGTCTGACCCAGCTGGCCCTGCTGCTCCAAAACCAGACGGCCAATACACACGCTAGCAAAGCCTACCGGAAAGCTTAGGCCAGAAAATACCTCGTTTCTAGTAGAGGCATTTTCGAACACGGGCTACGCTAATAATCCTTACTAAAAGATGTATCTCACTGTTCTGAACTTAAACATATCAAATTCGACGTTCCTATCAGGTTCCCGGGGGCAGGTAGGACTAGGGCATGTAATGCTCAGCCTGCCTATTCTGGCCTATGAGAACGGATAGCCTCACAATAGTAAACAGGGAAATGGAGGGTAACTCGCTATTAGAACATGCTACACAGACATACTTTAAAAGATGCTTCGGTGGGTAGCGCAAATCAGCGCTGCAGGCCCACCAGCAATATTTGGTTTCCCAGCCCTGGGCACACACAGTGCACTGATACTAGGGGCTGACAGGTAAACCAACCGAGCCAATTATGGTTATCCCAATTCATACAGTTATCTTTACACAGGGAGCATTCGCGCTGTGTCACTGATTGGCAGTGGCACAGCGCTCAGAGCATCTAAATCCAGCCAACATAAAAGGTCAGAAGCGAAAAGAGGAAGGGAGACCCGCGCCAATGATGCCAGGTCTAACACACGTCCCCTCCAGCTGAAATGTGGGGAGAACTAACCATTCCCTTGGGAGTTCTCATCACTAACGCTGAAAAACCTGGACAGACCGTCAGCATTGGCGTGTTCTGTACCAGGGCGGTGTTCCACCGTGAAATCCATACCCTGTAGGGAAATGGACCACCTCAACAACTTGGGATTCTCACCCCTCATATGCATCAACCATCTAAGGGGCCTGTGGTCTGTCTGAACCCGGAAGTGAGTCCCAAACAAATATGGTCTCAGCTTCTTCAGCGCCCAGACCACAGCAAATTCCTCACGCTCAATTGCACTCCACCTCTGTTCCCGGGGAAGTAACCTCCTGCTTAGGAAGGCTACCGGTTGGTCTAGTCCCTCCTCATTGATCTGTGACAGAACAGCCCCTATACCATGCTCTGAGGCATCTGTCTGGACAACGAATTCCTTTGAAAAGTCGGGTGCCTGAAGCACGGGTGCAGTGCACATGGCAGTCTTCAGGGCGTCAAAAGCGTTCTGACAGGTGTCAGTCCAGTTTACCTTCTTTGGCTGCTTCTTAGAAGTCAGCTCAGTCAAGGGTGCAACAATGTTGCCATATCCCTTGGCAATCCTCCTGTAGTACCCCGTGAGTCCTAAGAAGGCTCTTACCTGCGTCTGAGTCTTGGGGGGTTCCCACGCCAGGATAGTTTCAATTTTGGGCTGAAGGGGCGCCACCTGGCCGCTCCCCACCTGGTGCCCCAAATACACTATAGAACCCTGCCCAATCTGGCACTTACTGGCTTTGATTGTGAGGCCTGCCTTCCGCAGTGCCATCAATACCTCCCAGAGGTGGCGCAGGTGGTCCTCCCAAGAGGAGCTAAACACGGCAATGTCATCCAGGTAGGCGGCACTGAAGTCTTCCAGCCCAACCAACACCCTGTTGACCAGCCTCTGAAAGGTGGCAGGGGCATTCTTCATTCCAAAGGGCATCACCCGGAACTGGTAGTGCCCATCGGGTGTGGAGAAGGTTGACCTCTCCTTTGCTCCCTCGGTCAAGGCGATCTGCCAATACCCAGACGTCAAATCAAATGTGCTGAGGTATTTTGCAGCCCCTAACCGATCTATGAGCTCATCAGCTCTGGGGATGGGGTGCGCGTCAGTCTTCGTGACTGAATTGAGGCCCGATAGTCCACGCAGAACCGAAGTTCTGGGGTGGTACCAGGCGCTGCAGCTTTTGGTACCAGGACCACTGGGCTGGACCAAGGGCTGCTAGAGGACTCAATCACCCCAAGGGCAAACATTTTGGTAACCTCATCCTTAATGTAGGCCATTACTCGGTCAGTCACTCGGTAAGCCTTGTGCTTAATGGGAGGACTGTCCCCGGTGTCCACGTCATGGACACACCAATCAGTGACACTAGGTACCAGGATGAACAGATCACTGAATTGCCCCAACAGTTGGCGACAATCCCCCTGCTGCTCAGGGGTCAGTGTGGTGGAGAGGACCACACCCTCCACTGACCCATCTCGCGCCCCTGCACACAGGAGGTCAGGAAGGGGCTCGCTCTCCTCCTCCATCCCAGCATCTGTGGCCAGAAGCATGCCCACTTCAGACCTCTCAAAGTGGGGCTTCAGGCGGTTAACATGCAGGACCCGCAAGGGGTTCCTGGGAGACTGCAAGTCCACCACGTAGGTAACAGGACTCTTGCGCTCAACCACCTCAAAGTGGCCGGTCCACCTATCCTGGAGCGCACAGGGCTCCATCGGGGCCATGACCCAAACCTTTTATCCAGGCTGAAACTCGATCAGAGTGGCATTCTGATCGTGCCAGCGTTTCATCTCTTCCTGGCTGGCTTCCAGGTTTGCCTCAGCAAGTTTCCTGAAACGCCAAGTCTGGTTCCTGAAGGCCAGCATGTAACTAAACACATCCTGGGGAGGTTCCCTGGGAGATTGCTCCCAGCCTTCCTTGACCAGACTCAGAGGCCCTCTTACCGGGTGACCATAGAGCAGCTCAAAGGGACTGAACCCTAAGGACTTCTGTGGCACCTCAGGGTAAGCAAACAACAGGCATGGCAAGAGGACATCCCACTTACGCCTCATGGGCTCACCAAGGCCCATAATCATGCCCTTGAGGGTCCGGTTGAATCTCTCAACCAGCCCATTCCCCTGGGGGTGGTAAGGAGTGGTGAACTTATACGTTACCCCACACTCCTCCCACAGAGACTTCATGTACTTGGAGATGAAGTTAGTTCCCCTATCGGACACCACCTCTCTGGGGAATCCCACACGGGAGAAAATCCCCATCAGTGCCCGTCCCACCACGGGGGCCGTCACTGTCCTGAGCGTGATGGCCTCAGGGTACCGGGTGGCATGGTCCACCAAGACCAGGATGAACCTGTTGCCCATGGCTGTCTTGGGATCCAGAGGCCCTACAATATCAATGCCCACTCTCTCGAATGGGGTGCTAACAACGGGAAAGGGCTGTCGTGGGGCCTTAATCTTCCCCCCCACTCTTCCCACTTGCCTGGAAAGTCTCACACGTCCTGCAGTGAGCATCCGAGCTCCTGCGCATCTGGGGCCAATAGAAGTGGGTGACCAGCCTCTCAAAGGTCTTGGTCTGCCCCAGATGTCCGGCCAGTGGCACATCATGAGCCAACCCCAGTAGGAAGGTCCTGAAGCGCTGGGGTACCACCAGCACACGGGCTGACCGAGGCTCAGCAACTTTAGGCTCGCTGTAAAGGAGGTCGTTCTCCCAATAGATCCAATGTGACCCTGTCTGGTCACCTGCTGCTTGGGCGGCGGCCTGCTGCCGCACCCCCTCAAGAGAAGGGCAGGTTCTTTGTTGCTCGCGAAATTCCTCCCTGGAGGCCCCCCCTTCCTGCTGCCAATGGGTCAGCTCCGGTAGGTCCCCCAGTTCGGACACTTGTTCCCCTGTAGGTTCCAGGGCATCCCCCCTCAAGGTCTGCTACCTCCGGGACCGTGGGAACTGCGGGGGCCGGTTTCCCGCGCCCCCTACCCCTTCTCTTTGAGGCAGGGGCCTGGGCCATACTTTCATGCTCCAGGCCCTCCTGAACATCCTTCTGAGCTGTCATGGACCGAGTGGTCACACACGCCCACTCAGGCAGACCCAACATTTCCAAATGAGACTTTCTCTCCACCGTAGCCCACGGGGAGTTCTCTAGATCATTGCCCAACAGACAGTCTACAGGCATGGCGGGCCTCACAGCCACTTGAAGAGTTCCTGAGACCCCCACTCGAAGGGAACCTGAGCCACTTCACACTGGCTCTCTGAGTTGTCCGCTGACACTACGGGGCAGAATGCATGGGGGACAACCTGCTCTTTGGACACTAACCGGGAACTGACAGCAGTCACACTAGCTCCGGTGTCCCTGAGAGCCTCCACCCTATGGCCATTGATGGTCACCCACTGCCGGTATTTCTGAGTGTTATTCGGCAGTGTGGGGTTAGGGACCTTCTCAAAGTCTCCTAGCGAGACAAGGGTTAACTCTACGGGATCCCACCCACCTTGGACCTCTACCTCCTCCCCTCCCAGGGCTACACTGGCAATCTGGCGGGATGGTGCACGGGGTGGTGCAGGAGGGGATGCATTGGGGTCCCTCTGGGGACACTGGGGATCATAATACCGGTGGCCCACTTGACCACACTTGAAACAGGTGAGTGGCCCCCTCTGAACAGGCCTACCTGTCGGGGACACTGGCTTCTTCTCAGGGGGAGGCTGGGACACCACTGCTTGGTTCCCTTGGGAATTACTTTGGGGCCCTCTCTGGAACTCCCTCGGCTTACCCTTGTCCCCCCCACTTCTCTGCTGGGGACCCTGCCCACCTCTGGCGAAGTCTCCCACAAAACCTTTGTGGACCCGGGAGTTCACCCAGCGGTCCGCCTCCTCAGCAAGCTTCCTAGGGTTAGTCAGCTTGCTATCAATCAGGTGCTGGCGTAGCTCTGGAAAACAGTTACTAGAAAAATGCTCCCACGCAAACAAATCATACAATTGCTCGAAAGTTTCCACTTTGCTACCCTTCACCCAGCGATCCATTGCTTTGCAGAAAAAAGACACATATTCAACCCATGTGGTACCCTCTAACTTCTTACAGGTCCTAAACCTCTACCTGTACATTTCTGGGGTCAAACCATAACGGGTCATCAAAGCTTCTTTCATATGGGCATACACCATCCTGCTCTCCTCAGGCTGGTCCAACAGGGTATCCCTACCATCACTCACAAAGCGCCCCCACAATCCCGCTCCCCAGTCCTGCTCAGGGACCCGGTGGGACACCATTGCTATCTCATATGCGGAAAACCATTGCCCAATATCCTCACTCCTGTGAAAATCCTTAATGACATCCTTAGGAATATAAACTCTACTCTCAGGAGTTACTAAAGGTATGCTGCCACCAGAGGGGGAGACCGGGACACTCCTCGCCCTGATCTCTATCTCCCTCAACATTCTCTCATGTTCCATTCTCATTTTCTCAAGTTCAATTGACAATCGATTCTTCTCAATGTCTAACTTCTTACTCTCAAGGTCCTTCTGACCTTCCAATTTCGCCATCTCCAAACTATGCCTCCTATCTCTTTCCCTGTCCTCCAGCTCTTCTGGGGTCAGGCTCCTTTGGGATACACTAGTACCTGGATTGGAAGGTGTTCTATCTCCCCCCCCCCTACAGCATCATCCTGCTGCCCTCCAGCATTCTCCTCCTCATCCCCAGCGGACCCTCTGGCTTCCCACCAGGCCTTCAGCGCCTTGTGGTACTCCTCCTTCCTAGAGAGACCTACCACAGGGACTGCGAATTGCTTACAAAATGACTTCAGCTGTTTGGCAGTATAGGTATCTAATCGTTCCTCCTCAAAGGTGAGATCCTCCGAAGCATTGGATGTTGGCCTTCCCATATTAGCAGTACTCATGGCTGCGATCAACAATTCAATACTAAAACAACCAATGAAAAAAAAATTCGAAGAGGAAAAAACAATCCGCGCGTGTCTGCGCTTTGGTCTGTACTCACTAGTGGTGTCTACCAGTTATTGTACGTGGATCATAAATGCAAGTCCTGATCCTCACCGCTGACTGTCAATGTTAGAAATGGGGGTCTCTAGTTGGCCATGGCTGGCGCCAATGCCCAAATAGGGACCCTTCTTCCTAAGTCAGGGCAAGTGGGCTACCCCCTTTGGTAACCCCTGCTCAACCCTGTGGTAACGTAGCACGAGCAGTTAGGCCTATCTAAGAGGCAGTGTGTGAAGCATTTATGACCATGCACAATAAGGCAGTAACGACACCACAAAAGGACACAACTCAAGGAGGTATAGAAAAATAGTATCTTTATCTAAGGTTTAGTACGAGACTCTCGAAAGCATTTTAACCAGTCACAATGCACGTAAATCAGTAGGGACTTTAAAAAGGCAATAACGTATTCACCAGAACGTGGCACTGACTGAGTTCAAGGCCTGGTTCTACGTGACCCGTTGCGCACCAGATACCTGCCGTTGGACGGGGACACAGTACGTAGCTTCTCGAAGAAGCGGAGACGGTGACAGGCGGACTCCCAGCGACCACAGTTCTCGACTGCAGTGGTCCGCAACGTGCACTCACAATGATTCGGGCACTCGGGGACAGGCGGGCTCCCAGCGGCAGCAGCACGCGGCTGCGGCGGCCCGGGCTGGTGGTGGCGATGACTCTCGTCGTGCAGCTCCGTGGTGGGCGCACAGCGGCAGCAGCTCTCTCCTAGCTGCAGCGGCCCACAGGGAGATTCACGATGATGTAACGTTGGCAAAGATGCGGGAACTCAGCGGCAGCAGCTTTCTCTTAACTGCAGCGGCCCACAGTACAAATCACAATGGTGCAAAGTTGGCAAAGGTGCGAGCACTCGGTGTTAGCAGCTCTCTCTTAGCTGCGGCGGCCCACAGGACAAATCACAATGATGCACAGTTAGCCAAGGTGCGAACCCTCAGCTGCCGCAGCTCTCTCTTAGCTGCGGCGGCTCACAGGACAAATCACAATGATGCAAAGTTAGCCAAGGTGCGAACCCTCAGCTGCAGCAGCTCTCTCTTAGCTGCGGCGGCTCACAGGGCAAATCACGATGATGCAAAGTTAGCAAAGGTGCAAGTACTCCACGGCAGCAGCTCTCTCTTAGCTGCGGCGGCTCACAGGACAAATCACGATGATGCACAGCTGACACAAGTGCGGGCACTCAGCGGCAACAGCTCTCTCCCAGCTGCGGCGGCCCACAGGACAAATCACGATGATGCACAGCTGACACAAGTGCGGGCACTCGGCGGCAACAGCTCTCTCTTAGCTGCGGCGGCCCACAGGACAAATGACGATGATGCACAGCTGACACAAGTGCGGGCACTCGGCGGCAACAGCTCTCCCTTAGCTGCGGCAGCCCACAGGACAAATCACGATGATGCACAGCTGACACAAGTGCGGGCACTCAGCGGCAACAGCTCTCTCTGAGCTGCGGCGGCCCACACCGATTCAGCGAAGGTTCTGAAGATTCAAATTAAGGCGGGCGCTCAGCGGCGGCAGCTCTCTCTTAGCTGCGGCGGCCCACACAGATTCAGCGAAGGTTCTGAAGATTCAAATTAAGGCGGGCGCTCAGCGGCGGCAGCTCTCTCTTAGCTGCGGCAGCCCACACAAGTTCAGCAAAGGTTCAGAAGATTCAAATTAAGGCGGGTGCTCAGCGGCGGCAGCTCTCTCTTAGCTGCGGCGGCCCACTCACAGAGTTAACAAGGGTTACCAGTCCGCGTTCCTCACAGTAGAACTAGAGGTTCCGGATTACTCGACGGAGGCCTCACCTGCAAGTAGAATCCCTAGCACAGGAATTCAGGCGGCTGATGGGGTGAAGTCTAATATCCCTGATACTTCAGCAGGAGGCGCTCTCAATTCAGGCCCTCGGGTAGTTTCTTCAGAAAGCTTGGTGAAAGTTTCAAAGTCCTTTCCTCTGTCCGCTCGGACAGAGTTTCGTCTTGACATCCAGAAGGAACACACCTGAAAAAGGTTTCAGCACAGCGTTTTATACCTAAAAAGTCTTTGTTCTCTGCAGTCACAAATCACTGCATCCAGCCAGAACCAGTTCGGTGGGGTCGGGGAGCACTTGGTTGATGAGGCGACATCCTGCCCTTTAAGAATCTGGGGGTCTGCTATCAGACGCCCAATGGGAGGTGGAGCCATCATTCACCTTGCCAGGCACGGCCCTGCTCAGATCAAAGAGTCACCCCTCACCCTACTCTAAATGCCGATCTCTCTCTCCAGCCAGGTCTGACCCAGCTGGCCCTGCTGCTCCAAAACCAGACGGCCAATACACACGCTAGCAAAGCCTACCGGAAAGCTTAGGCCAGAAAATACCTCGTTTCTAGTAGAGGCATTTTCGAACACGGGCTACGCTAATAATCCTTACTAAAAGATGTATCTCACTGTTCTGAACTTAAACATATCAAATTCGACGTTCCTATCAGGTTCCTGGGGGCAGGTAGGACTAGGGCATGTAATACTCAGCCTGGCCATTCTGGCCTATGAGAACGGATAGCCTCCCAATAGTAAACAGGGAAATGGAGGGTAACTCGCTATTAGAACATGCTACACAGACATACTTTAAAAGCTGCTTCGGTGGGTAGCGCTAATCAGTGCTGCAGGCCCACCAGCAGTATTTGGTCTCCCAGCCCTGGGCACACACAGTGCACTGATACTAGGGGCTGACAGGTAAACCAACCGAGCCAATTATGGTTATCCCAATTCATACAGTTATCTTTACACAGGGAGCATTCGCGCTGTGTCACTGATTGGCAGTGGCACAGCGCCCAGAGCATCTAAATCCAGCCAACATAAAAGGTCAGAAGCGAAAAGAGGAAGGGAGACCCGCGCCAATGATGCCAGGTCTAACAACATCCATCCTCTCAGATGTATTCTCCTGGGAGCTCTTCACTTTCTCCAAAGATTGATGATTCTGATGAGTGCTTGCCTCAGTTTGGTGATCCCAAGAATCAAGATAATGGGTAGAGCAGAAACTGAAAGGACAATAACTATCCCATAAATGAAACTCAACAAATGGCCAGGAACAAACAGAATGAGACACTGTGCCACTAAAACTAAAACACAGTTACATAAGAAAGATCCCACCATTTTGGCAGCTCTGAAATGAGCATAAAGCCGAGGTTGGCTGAACCCTGATGCCTTATTTTTCATCCTCTGGGTATGTCTGCCGAGGGATGTGAGGATAACTGTGATGGAAGCAATGCCGAAAAGAAGAGGCAAGCAGACGTCAAATGCACCTACTGCATACATGTATGAGTTTTCCCATGTCAGAACTTCACTTAGGAGACTAGTGTTTGCTTCGAGATTAGTTGTTGAATTCTGAGGATATTCTCTGTAGGATCTCCAGTAGGACGGGATGCTGAGGACCAATGATCCTACCCCAGACCCCATAAGCAGCCAGGGCACCAACTTAGAGATCCTCTGCTTAAACCAGAAGAAGAGGGGGTTGTTGAAGTCCACGATCTTCATGCAGTAGAAGACAGAGAGACAGGCGGTTAACCAGGAACAACAGCTGCTAGACCATACAGTAAATAAAAGTAGTATGCCAGGAACCACAGACTTTACGTCATAAGCATTAGGCTCACCTAGCAGAGTGCACTGAAAGCAAGTGAAAGAGATTGCCAGAGCAACTAAGATGATATCGCAGGTGTTCATGCGTCTTCCTTTGGCCTTTTCTAGCAGATAATATGTCACAATGAATAAATTGCCAAGAATTCCAATCACACTTGCTATCGCTACCACAATCATGTAAACTTTTGAAACTGCAGACGCCATTGTTTTTCTTTCTCGTGGCAGTTTTTTGATGAGTTCACAAAGATCAATGTTGCTCTGACTATACTTTGTGCATGAGTGTAGTGGACTAGGATGGATAGGCTTCAGAATCAGCAGGTGTGCCTGGATTAAGTTACCATTAGCGTCATCCTCACCATCACCACGGATCTGGATTTAGAAGGATGCAAATCAGAGCGGTGTTAGATTCCTCTCTTTTCATACAATTCAATGGATCAACTGCTCCATTCAAAATCTGTTGATGCATCACTCTAATACATAATATAGCGATTCCATGTTTTCATTGCTTGTGCAAAGAAACAGAAATTGAGGGTCTATTGATTATACTTGTTTTGTCAAAGCCTGAAAATGGAATTGCCTTTAGGTGATTTCTCCAAAGGGGCGGGACGCGCTCACCTGTGGACGCCAGTGCCGTGAGGGGAACGGCTCCTGCATTGCTTGTTTCTCCGCTCCGCTGCCGCCGATTGTCCAGCCGTGAGGGGAACGGCTCGGGGGCATTTCATCAGGAACCTGCCGTGAGGGCAATGGCGCCTACGGCCAAACCACAACCCCCAGCAGGCATTGCCTGACGCTTGCTGGGGACGTCATTGCGGCGCCTGGAGGCGCGATAACAGCGGGGAAGCCCTCCCGCAGCGCGGGACGCGCTCACCTGTGGACGCCAGTGCCGTGAGGGGAACGGCTCCTGCATTGCTTGTTTCTCCACTCCGCTGCCGCCGATTGTCCAGCCGTGAGGGGAACGGCTCGGGGGCATTTCATCAGGAACCTGCCGTGAGGGCAACGGCGCCTACGGCCAAACCACAACCCCCAGCAGGCATTGCCTGACGCTTGCTGGGGACGTCAATGCGGCGCCTGGAGGCGCGATAACAGCGGGGAAACACTCCCGCAGCGCGGGACACGCGCGGGCGTGCCCGTCAGAGGCTGGGCTGGACGATCCCCCTAAATTCTTGAAGGGGAATAGGATAGGCTCTTGAACTGGACCCCCTCAAATCCTCACCAAGGTTAGTGACCCAAGGCCCCCTGTTCTTCTATACTTGAATTTTAAATTAATCCCTCCTGCAAATATGGGGAGGTGAGCAGGGGCGGGAAAGCCAAATGTAGCCCCAGTACAGCCGGACTCTTCTATCCAACAGACATCAATCGACCGGATACTCCAGAGAGCCATTGGCGTAGTGGCCAACGAGATTGAGCTAACAGAGACGACTATCCCTCACACCTAATCTTGCGGCACCTCTTAGCCCACTTGTCTTAACTGATTCTCCTTACATTACGGACCAGGAACTTGCTATATGTGATACAGGCACCTCCGCAGAAAGCAGGGTGGGTGCTGTACACCCAGGGGGGGCCCGCTCAAAAATTGTGAAAACTAAAGCCATTGCATCTAGAGGGTCAAAACGAAAAGTTCCAGCCCCTGAGACTCCTACCGCCGCAAGAGCTAATGTTCACAACCCCCTATCTAATGGAGGCCCAGAACAGCCAACCTGGGTCATGGACATGGTTGTTGACATGCAGGTCCAAATAAGGACCATACTGAGGGACGAACTAAAAAATTTATGGGATCGGGTTGATAACCTCGCAAAACTAGTAGAACGGTGGGTGGATAGGACTGAGGCGATCTTGAAAGAAAAGGAGCCGGTCAATACATTGTTCCATACAAGACCCGGCCCCCAGCACGTAAAAGCTAACACGTTCCCTCCTAATAAAACACCACAAGTTAACCAAGAGAACGAGGGAGAGAAACACAGTAGTCCTAAGGGGGTGGAGAAAGGAAAAATTACTTATGGGCAGGAGCTTAAGCAGGGAGGACAGAAAGAAAAGGACAATGCTGGGGGGGCTGTTGGAACTCCTGATAGCCCCACCATTGGTGCAAGGGTCAGGCAAAAGAGCAGGCCACAGGAGGGACCCCATGAGGCAGGGACAGCCCTTCCTCGCATTAATCTACCCCCAGCATCAATCCCCTACGTAGTCGTTTTAGCTGGAGTCCCTGACTTAAAGAAAGGCACTAGGGAATCCTATTCTGATCTGAAGAACAAATGCACTCATTGGTTAACTAATAACAAACAGTTTTCCATTAGAGACAGTGAGGAAATCATTATGATTCGTAGGGTAGGGTGGGTAGGTTGGAGGCCCAAAGATATCCCTGGCGACTGTATTGTTATTAATTTTAGGAATAGGGGGATTGTAAATCATCTCTTAGAATACCATTACCCAGCCAGGCCAGGCCAGGAAGATCTACCAATCTATTGCCCCTAGGTTACTTCTACCCCATTGGTCAGCATCCACTAGAGTATAGAGGAGCTCATTATCCGAAGTGGGCAATTAATCAGAATTCCCAACTTTTCACACCCTTGCAGGCCCAAACAACTCCACTATTTTTTAATATCCCAGTGAACAACAGGTTTAGTCCTCTTGAGGCAGTTGACTGACTAACGAAAGTGGTAGTCCCCATACAAGATAGAGATCAATCCTGCATGCATACCATACAGACAAGAGGGACCGCCCAAAGGAGTGACTATTTAACACTAGCTAAGACCATAGTTCAACCTTTAGAGGCAGGGAAAAGCAGTTTACTAGAGGATAAACCGAATCTTGATTTTGAGGACAAACCGAATCCAAATAGACCCCTTGCTGTCTCGCTTCCAAGTAATTCAATAAACAAGGATGGAAAACTTTCCCCATTAGCCAGAAAAACATCCAACTTAAATGCCAACCCAAGCTCACTTCATCATAAAGAGTCCACCCTAGATAGTACAACCATCGACCCTCCCTTATATGCCACTTCAGTGCACACCCCAAGTGTGAAAATACTGTCTTGGAACATAGCAGGATTAACATCTAAATTGAAGAACCCTGACTGGGAACTCTTCATCGAACATCACGAAATCTGTATGTTCCAAGAAACATGGTCTAGGGATGAATTGAGTAGGCAGGGGTACGCGGTCTTTAGTATCCCAGCGATCCATACGGGGAGAGGTAGACCATCAGGAGGATTGTCTACTCGGATTGGAGTTCATCTAGGCTGTGAGGCAAAATCTATTGAAAGTTCCTCTCGGGATATTCTCTGTTTCCTTTTAACTTTTCAGACAAAACAAAGCATTTTGCTTATAAATTTATACTCACGCCCGACGTATAGGGGCCAAGAGTCTAGTACTCTAGACCAACTTAATACCTTTCTCTCAACGATCCCAATAAATAGCAGAGTAATTATTGGTGGCGATTTTAACTGCCAATTCGAGCCCCTGGACGGTTTGGTAACAGGTCAACTAGATGAGGAGGACCAATACTGGTGTATTCCCGAACCTAACATTTCACCAGTAAGGGTCTGGACCCCGTTAGCACTCCAAATACAATCTCTAACATTAACATTTTCTTTAAGAGCATGCAACGGAGGTACTACATCGGATAATCCAGGGAATCACACTTTTAATAGAACGGGCCACACCTCAATAATTGATTATATTATGCTAGACTTACAGTCCTGGCATAAGGTGCTAGACTTTAAAATCTGCCCGCGACATGATAGTGACCATGATGCCCTTATCTTAGAAATAGTTACCCCAGGTAATACGAAGGCACAGGTTAAACCCTCAATATCAGCCCAAAATATGATCCTGACCAATTGAGGGAGAAGGGTATGTTGGGCCGAAATCTCCAAATCGCAAGACAAATTGGCCAACCTCTACCATCAAATAGTCCCTCATCTCTTAATCACATTCCAACTAACTGAGAGTGCTGGTGCCCCCAATACACTTTCAAAGATCTCACAAAATCATCAAGATCTGGTTGACATCATGGCCACTTTTTTCTATCAAAATAAAACACAGAGAGCGCCCAAAAAGACCAAGCATAAATGGTTTAATGCCAACTGCCGAGCTGCTAAAACTGACTTAATTATAGCCATTAAACGTAGCGATAAAATAAAAACCAAAGAATTCAGAGCAGTATATAAATGCGCCATAATTAAAGCAAAACAGCACTGGGTTGTCCAAAAATGGGAAGACCTCAGAAATGCATTAATCTCACATGATCTGAGGTCCTTCTGGAACATCTTAAACACTGACTCCCAGGCTGGTAGATCAGCCATCGAACCCAACTTAGATGAAGGTGTTTGGAGGGCACATTTTGAAATCCTCTATAGAAGGGACAAGGAAGGGGAAGATAGTATGGCACGAGTTCCACCGCACCCGGGTCTAAACCAGGATGATGTCCCCCCAATCACGGAAGAGAAACCACTGACGCCTTAGGGAAAATCCTACCTGCAAAAGCGGCTGGTTTGGATAGGATCCCTGGCGATCTCTACCGATCTGAACCAACCATCTGGGCTCCTTATTTGGCTACTCTGTTTAATGCCATATTACAAAGCATGGCAATTCCCACTACTTGGGCGGGAGCCGAAATCATACCGATCTATAAAAAGGGCTCCCCGCTCTTGCCTGCTAACTATCGCCTGATCAGCCTTATAGACGTTGGTCAGAAAATCTTTGCCCGAGTCTTATTGGGGCGTTTACAATCCTGGATAGAGGAACACAATATTTTAACCCCCCTCCAAGCCGGGTTTAGAGCTAGGACATCCACGATCGACCAATTATTTAGACTGCAGGCGATATACTGGAAATCCGTTACCATCGAGGGGGGTAGCCTTTATCTTATATTCGTAGATTTAAAATCTGCCTTTGATTTGGTTCCGAGGGAGAAATTATGGGCAATTTTAAGAGATATGGGAGTGCCAGAATACCTGTGTGTGCAGTTAAAACGTCTCCATGAGGGTAATTACGCTTGTATTAGATATGGAAAGTGTGGTGAACTTTCAGCCCCTTTGCCCGTGGAGAGAGGGGTTCGCCAGGGCTGCGTCCTGGCTCCCACACTTTTCTCCCTCTACATTAATGGCCTAATAGACTTTCTGAGCACCGGAAAGGACATCGATGCCCCTAGGTTGGCGCAGCGCAGGATCCCGGCCCTGATGTTTGCAGATGATACGCTTCTCCTCGCAAAATCACCGATGGGAATTCAGAGGACTCTCGACAACTTTAGCGACTTCTGCAAACAACGGAGCCTGGAAATTAACCTGCAAAAAACTAAGTACATGGCCTTTAATGTAGGTCACACCACCCGCCCCAGCCCTTGCTTAGACGGCAGACCCCTTGAAAGAGTAACCACCTTTGAATATTTGGGACTGACGTTGACCGAGAAAATGGATTGGGGTGCACAAATAAATAAAGCAGGGCTGAAACTTACCCAAACAGTGGGGGGTATCCTAAAATTATATAGGAGTTGCCCCGAAAAAACACTTAGCCCAGTGATGGAAATCTACAAGGCACAGGCCAGGTCTGCTGCCCTCTACGGAGCAGAACTTTGGGGCCATTGCGCATTGGGCATGTTAATGCGAACAGAGAATTCTTTCATTAGACAGCTTTTGGGCCTACCCACCAGTACTCCATTAACACCACTCCGTTTAGATCTAGGGGTTAGACCCATTGTGGAAGAGGCGGCCCTTAGGCCCCTCCTCTATTGGCGTCGCCTTTGGAGTACCCCGGAGTTATCCGCCTATAGGGAGGAAATAACTGACATAATGGGTATGCGAGGTTCAGGGAGGATATCTTGGTTGTACAACATTAAGAACATTTGTGAGGGCTTGGGTAGGGGCAATCTATGGTACAATGCGGAACATACGTCCCAAATAACAGCAAGAAAGACCCTGATAGAGAGCTTCAGAGAGCAAAAGCTCAACGAGCTTGAAAGAAGAAATACCGCCGGTCGTTTGACGGTGGAATTTTTGGCAGTAAAAAATAGGTATAGTTTAGAACTGGTGCTGGATGATATCCAGCCACTTCTTGCTAAAAAACTCTATGTCCAGTTCAGACACGGAGTCCTCCCATTACGCGCCTTTACTTGCAAGTGGGAGGGGGCTTCAAACGGGGGTTGCCCGGCCTGTAACTACCCCGACGAGACGGAACTGCATGTGCTATTTTTCTGCAAGGGTTATGGAAAGGCCAGAACACGCTGGCTAATCCAACTTTGCAGAAATCTGGGGTCAAGACGCTGCTCTGAAGTATACAGGATATTTAAATCGAATACACAAATGCCTATTGTTTACTCTAGCTCACGGTTCTTATTCAACATGTGGTACACCCGAAGGGCCATACTTAAAAGAACGGCCCAGCAGAATGATATTGCAGGATCTGTATGAGTGACCATAATATTGCATTCCTCTGGTTACATTTCGGGTTGTGTGAGGCGCTACACTAATTTTATCAATTGGATTATTGGTCAGCCTTGTATCTAATTTTTATACTACCTTTTTAAACTGTGTATATATTATGAATTCACCACATTTTATTGCTTGTTTTTATTGATGCTTTTATGGCAATTGATTGCCGAAATAAAGTTTTATGAATGAACGAATATAAATATAAAAAAAGAATAAAAGCAGTTGTGATGTAAGATATTTATTAATGTTCGATTAATTAAAATCATTGCATCGCAACACATAAATTCCTTCACACTCCTCCACCCTACCCTGTACATTTCTCACTTACTTGATCACTCCATACTGATTTGTTCCCTTCCCACTCTCTACCTTATCATGTATTCGTCATTCCCCCAAGTTAGCAATCACTATTAAAAAGCAATTTTGGATCTACTCATTCTCTATACAGTTTGACCTCATCCAATTTGGGTCCTTCAGCTTGTTGTCATTGTCCCATTTCGGCTCATCGTACCAGACCCATATTGGACACAGCTCCGCTAATAGCCATAGAGACCAAAAGTACTTCATGCATAAAGTGCTTCACAAGAAGAGTCTATGCATCTCGGTGTTGCAAGATCTGCATTGTTTCATCCAATTTTGGGATCACTGTCAGGCCCAACCCATATTGCGCTCAATCCCTCTACTTTCCAAAGAGGTCCAAAGTGCTCTGTGGAAAAAGTGCTCCATACAAGAAGTCTATACATAAGGCCTTGACCCATATTGCGCACCGTCTCACTGGTTTCCAAATAGCTCCAAGATGCTCCATGAGGCAGAAGCAGTTGTAACACTTAACCTTCAGGTACTGAAGTCAGACCTATTACATTAAAAAACAAACTTACCAGCACACTGTTCAGAATACAGTAGAGAATATATGTCAATCCTCCTCAGAGATAGATGCATAGGTATCATCACATGAAAAGCTCCACTGAGAAGTAGAAAGTAGAAATGCATATAAAGTACAGAACCTTCTCAAGCTGGACATGTTATGGGGTCTGCACCATTCATTAAAAAAAAAAATCATATGCTCATTGAAAATGGACAAAAGGGCAGATCCAGGTATTACATCTTTGTTCTGTTAGTAGAACTTTCTCTGAACTTCGATGCGAAAACTTGATTGGGATTGCAACTACAATCAAGCACTGAACTGTATGGCACAATATAAAGCCTGACCAAGTCATAGCAGAGACCCATACAACACCAGAGCAGAGGCAGAACACCAGTGCCATTGTGGACAGCATTCCCATAGCATGTGAAAAACTGTTAATCCAAGGTCCAGCATGGTAGGGTTCAGCTTTTATGTGCCTTGCCGGGAGGTAGTTTGTGAAATATTCAAGAAGCAAAAAACTACATTATACTAAAAGTAAAGAGAAAGTGTGTGTGTGTCTGTGCACATGTTTGAGTGTCTATGCTTTTCTGTGTTTGTTTTCCCCTATTCATTTGTCAAAATAAAGGTGCAGATTTCAAACTAAGCAAGGAGCGCAATTTAGAACAGAGCGACACAGTGAGTAGAGCCATGAAGCTGCTGCACACAGATAGCCCATGTCCTCAGTGACTCACAATCAAGAAATTAGAGGAGTCCAACCTCTCCCACATGTAGCATCCACACCTTCACATGGAGGTTAAATAGGGCCTTACAACTCTGGTGTTATGTGGACCTGTACTGCGGACCCTCAGACATGGAATAGAGTAATCTTTTGAGCAGTTGACTCTAAGGGTAGAGAGCAAGGGCTGTCCAAAGTTGATACATGGGGCCCTATTATGTAACGGGCAAACTTTCCCTGTTTGTGCCCGGCGCACCTTAAAACAGGTGCACCAGGCGCAAAATGGGAAAGTGCGCCCTATTACATGGAATGCACTGCCCCCAGGGTAGCCGCGAACTTGTGCTGCCCCCAGGGCAGCGCATACCTGTGAAAAATAGAGCAGCATCTTTGAAGCCGCTCCGTGTTTTCACTGTGCAAGCAGCACCCATCTGCACTTTCAAAGGGGTTTAGAGATCCCCTTGCAGGCATGTGCAGGCAGTGACAGCACCCGCCTACAAGGGGATGTCTGGGAAGTCCACAGGACCCCCTTTCCCCACACCAGAGGGCTGCTCTCAGGGGGCGCACTGACAGTGCACCACCTTTTAGTTGACGCACTGTCAGTGCACCTCCTGAGAGCTTAATTGCCTTTGCGCCCATGTTTGTAATATGGCGCAGGTGCAGAAGCAAAGGGATTCCCTCATTTGCATGGAGCACGCCCCCATACAAATAAGAGAATGCCCCCTAAAGATAGCGCTGGCTCTTTATGTGCGCCAGAGGTATCGGTATGACAGAAGGGGGCGCAAAAGCCTCTGTGGCCCCTTCTGTAATACCAAAGTGCCCCGGGGGCAAGCAAAGCAGGCACAAATGCACATTTCGCCCCCAGGGCACTCTCTGTAATACGGCCCGAGGTGGTGCTGTGGATGAGAAAGTCTGAGCTCAGCAGTGCATCAAATAACATTAAATTCATCACAGTTCAGTAAGTGCTTTTTTGTCTAAAAATTGAAGGCACTGTGGGCGATATTTACAACATAATGTCGGTGCACGGTGTTACTCCAAAATTGGTAACGCTGGGATGCTCTGTATTTACAAAAATACTGCTTTCTCTAGCACTGGTGCAAATAAAGCTGCGAAGCGCCAGCCAAGAGTGCCTGCGCTGCAGGGGCGATTGTTTATTTGCAGGAAGGGACACCCTCCTGTACATAAACAATCTTGAAAGGCGATTTGCTCTTTCTATGTGTGCTGTAGAATACAGCACACATAGAAAGAGCAAAATACGAGGAGAAATTAATAATTTCTCATCGCTTCACCAGTCAATGCCAGGTATTCTAAGTTTTTGGCACTGCCTAAGACATGTAAATATGGGGCAGCGTTAAAAAGCAATGGGTGTTGCGGCGGACGCCCACTGCAACACCCATTGCATGCCCCTTTCGCGCTTAGTGAAGCATGAAAAGGGGCCTTATTTACAAGGTGGCATTAAGCCACGTTAAGTGGATTAACACCACTTTGTAAATAAGGAGAAAGGGACATCGCCACGAGAACGTCACTAAAAGTGACGTTCTGGTGGCGATATCCCCTTGTAAATATGCCCCTTTATTTTACACAAAACTGAACACTACACAAAAAATTGCAAATATTTACAATGTGATATGCAGGAAAACCAATTAGAACACTCTATATACATGGCCTCCCAGACTGCAAGTGGTGCAAAACACCTACTCTTGCAAAAGGTCCCACTGGGCAACTAACCCTCTAAGCTTGGGCTACACACCATTTGTCAGGGCACCTTTAATTGTTTGTATGCATTCAGAACATTACTCCTAAAGCACAATTCCCTCTGTATATGCTTTTACCCACTGATTTACAGTTATTCTGTAAGATAAGTCAGGCCTGCTGCTTTGGAAAGGGTATTAGTAAGGTAAAAGCAGCCGCGGCCAGTGCAGGTAAGAGCGGTGGGGCAGTGGGGGCGGGTGGGGGGGATTTCAACGGACGATGATGAGGGAAAATTAAATAAATAATTAATTTTCCCTCATCATCGTCCATCAAAATTCCCCTCCCCCACCTGGCCCCACCGCCCCACCGCTCTTACTTGCACGGGCCACGGCTGGGAAAAAGAAAGCCTACAGCCTTTGACAATGGGTGCACTATATTATCCACTAGGTCTATTAACTCCAACACCACAATTATACCATTTGCATCTTCAATATAAAAAAAATCAGACCTTTTGGCTTTGACAATTCATATTCCCTTTGACAACATCAGGCCAACAGCCTTTGCCAAGCATGAAGAATTGTAAGCCACAAACTTATTGGCTTTAGTTATTGGCTGCGAAACACACATTTAGTATCACTATCAATGATCATCTAGGAGAAAACATGTATAGTTTTATAGCAGGATGCAAAGGGTCCAACACTCCAAAGAAACACACAAACTCAGGCCTTTTAGAATCTTACCAGAAGTCTCAGCGTCTCTGGAGATCACTAACTTTCCATCCAGGAGGCTTAGGATGCTGTTTATCTCCTTGCTTTGTGATTGCCTTCTGCAGCTCTAGGCGGGCCCCAGAAATCTTTCCCCTTATTAGGGTGCACCTCAGTGCTTAATGCTGAGGTCCTTCCAGCTTATTGATGACCCCACTGAGGTTTTGTTTCATTACCTGAGTGCCCCCCATGGGGCACCCCATTGAGGAATGCTTGCATCTTAAAATGGCTCTCCTTGAAACGGCGATATGCAAATTCTTAAGTATGTGTATACATATAGAGTAACATGGTCATTGGATATGTGCTTGTGACCCGCAAATTCGTATCTAAGGATACGTCAAGTAGACATGCATCTTGTGCCCATCAATTGTTGTATTTCGTATATTTTGTCCAAAGTGTCAAAATCAGTTTAAAAATGTGTAGACGAAAAAAGTGATCATTTTTTTGGGATCCCCAAGTGAATTATCAGGCCTTACTAGGGCACAGCCAATTTAATCAGGATCTCATTTGTCCACAGAGCTACCTGCATGCTTTTGTTAGACAGGATCGGACAAGAAGACCATCTCACAGCCTCTACATGCATCCAGATGCATGTGGATATGTGCCATTGGCAACCTGCTTAGAGGCCCTCACAATCACTCAACACTGCAGCTAGCCTTATTTTGAAAAATGGAGGTACTGGCAGGTCCAGCTCAATTCTCATTTTTAAAAAGAGCTTACAGTGGGCGAGGCTACACTGGGGGGAGGTGGTGGGGGTCCATTCACAGCAGAGGTCTGAAAACTAAAGGTCCAAAACCAAAAAAACTGGGGTATTATTTAGGAAGCCCTTACGCCGCTGCTGCTTCACTTATTGTGATGCTGTGGCATGTAAAAAATGCACCACATTGCGCCATATTTACAAAGTGACGCATCTAGACAGATGCATCACTTTGTAAACCCCTGTGTAACAATGAGCCTGTGCACACGTAGACAGTATCTGCAAAACAGTTCTCTGTATAGTATCTTTTCAAGAATGGAGAAACATTGTTACATAAATACAGTGAAATAAAGATGAATGATCAAGAGTATTGTTTGCTCTTCTTTTTAATCCAGAACGATTGCCCAGCCAACACGTGTTTCGTCTGGGGAAGTACCCCAAGACTTCTTCAGGGCTGTAAAGATGTACAACAAAATGTCTCACACACTTGAACAGACCAACAATGGTCATAGGTTGTGTGTACATGACGACCAGTGTCTGGTAAGTGAGCACCCTAAGTGACACAAAAACCTTGTACTGCAAGATCATGGTGAACCACATGTAAAGTGCTAGAACCCACGTGGATTGGACATAAGTGCTAGTGAACATGGACAATGTGACATGTCATAACAACAGATAATTTACCGACCGGTGTCGAAGAGATGGTATCGAGATCCATGTGAGAGAGAGAAAAGACTTGGATATAGACAGCGAGAGGGAGAAAGGGAGATAACAAGGAGATGGAGAAGGAGAGGAGCAGGAGATGTCCACAGGCCCACGTCAAGGCCCCATAGTAAAGAGGAACAGAAACCTGCTATCATGAATAACCGGTATATAGAAATGAAAGTATGTGGTCAGAAAAGGAAATGGAACACGCAAGCCAATACGGTGGGATCCGGAGCCCCGTACGAGTATAAGGGGGAAATAACCGGGACAAAGTTAAGGCATGCTCTGGAACCATACACCACCGTGAATTGAAGAATCTAAGTAAGGGTTCTAACGTGCTGTGAAAGTAAGAGACGCACGAGTGCGCAGTCCTACCTTCTGGCAAAATGAAATGAGAATATAATCTAAGAGATAATGACAACAACACGGGGAGAAAAGGATGAGGAATAGAATGGAGAATCCCATATGTGATGCAAAGAAAAGTGAGAGGATAGAAAGAGAGGCGTCTCACCTCTCTGCCGGTTGTACTTCCGTCCCGGGCGGGGCGATGGAAAGTGAGTATTCTTGTACAGTAATTAGTCCGTGCATGGGGACCATGTGATGGAGCCGAAAGTGGAGGTTTCAGTGTAAGAGAATACATTTAATAAGCCACACTCAAATATGGATGATATACGAGTGGTGAGGGGGTCTGACTTGGAACATGAGAAAGAATCATTCAAATTATTACCAAAAAGGGTAGGAACCTCGTACACGCTCCCGAGTCAGAAAGAATATGCCAATTAGGGCCGTAGTGGAGAATAAGTCACCCGATTGTCCCAAATTATACGCGGACAGTGCGGGATATGGAAACACCCGAATGCTGGGTTCAGGTGAGGCGGGAATACATAATATACCTAGGTGTGCAGTACCTGAATATGAGGCAGCGCGCAACGTGTGGTGCGCCCGGCGAAGTAAAATCAAATGCGGATATCTGTGTAGAAGGTATGGAGGAAAATGATCTATTGAGAAAGGGGATAATCGCGTAGAAAGTTGGAGTGAGTATGGGGATACTCTCACCTGAGGCAGCGAGTACGCTGCGTCCGCCAAGACCGCAGTGTCGGAGACCGGAAGTAAGGTCCCGACGCTGCGTGGTATCTTAAAGATTAAAGGCCAGAAAGGTTGCACCGTCAACCTGCCTGCGGTGCACCTCTACCGGAAGAGTATAAACGTAGCGTGACACGGCCAGAATAGATGCGGAAGACAGAACATGGGAAGATCTGAATTAGGTCTGAAGCGGCATGAGATAAAGTTAAGATTAAATTGTGTGTAAATGCTAACAGTGGTGTCCCCTATGGAATACGGATGAAGAGTGGCATGCTCAGAAGAAGCTGCTCTGGGAATTGAAACAGGGAAGTCACAGAAAAGGGTATAGCTGAAAAGTGACAGTCTAGTACATGGAGGGAGCGAACATACTGATATTAGGAAGACACTTCCTTGGTTGCGAAGACAGGACTGCTCCGATGGTGGTCTCAGATAATTAAAGCGATCATATTCTAATGCATGAGTTTTACAAAATTTCTATTCATATATTTAGTGACGTAGAGTGACCAACCAGTTAGTTAATATGTGGGGAGTCCCAACCATGGTGACATAACATGGGAATTCTATTGTGGTGAAATGAATACACATGATGTGATCGTCATACAGCCAGACATACGGACATATGGGTACAGGAATGTAAGAAGCAAATGTTACAGGTACAGACATTGGAGATACATGAATATGGAGTAAAACACGAGATCACCACCATTGCTTCAATATAAACATTATATGCTGTAGGGTACTTGATAAATTTATAGTAGCATATCTATTACTGTGCGCAACAGGAACACCTCCTGTGCGTCATTCTTTAGACCAAGTTTGAAGACCAGTGGTTGATGCCAAGTTGTTGAGGGACCACATGTAAGGCTAATCAATCGCCCAAGAAGTATTGCATATTGTGGTTGTGTTCAGACCACATTCTATTGCTTTTAATCGCATGATCCAGGTGGACTCGGTGCGGCGTAGTAATAGTTCCCTGTTACCCCCACTCTGATTGGGTGGGACTAGTTCAATTCCAAAGAACGAGAATTGTTTATAGGGGCCTTGCACTCCATGGCATGCACTGCCATTAGATACTTTTCATCGCATTGTTTCAGTGCCCTGGTGTGTTCACTAATTCTTTCTTTCAGAATTCTTATCGTGCTGCCCACGTATTCCTTGTTGCATTTGCATACGATAATGTACACTACATATCTGGAAACACAATTAATGTTCTGACTGATCTTGTATTCTCGCCCATCTGGTCCGATGAACACTTTTTTGTTGTGTGACGCGCACCTACACACCCCACAGCAGCCGCATTTGTGGAAGCCCTGTGAATGTTGGGTAAGCCAATTGCTGTCTTTATTGACTGAGAGAACCGTGGGGCTGAGAATAGATCTTAACATTCTCCCTCTTCTGTATGTGATCAGGGGTCTCTGTGTGGTGAAGCCTTCCAGAGATTTATCTGCTCTGAGGATGTTCCAATGTTTATTCATGCTCTTAACCAACTTGTTCGTTAGTTCATTGTGGTTGGTGATCAATCTGACTGGTTGATTGGATGATGTCTTACATTTTTTGTCTTTTAGGGTCTCCATTCTAGGTAGTTTCAGAACTCGTTGCTCTGCTTTATCAAGGGTTGATGGATTGTAGCCTCTTGCTTTAAATCTGGTTTTCATGGAGTCAAGGCAGGAGAGGAACTCAGTCTCCTCGCTGCAATTCCTCCTTGCTTTAGTCAACTCACCATAGGGGATGGCCCTGATTTGGTGGGGTGGATGTGAGCTGGCCGCGTGCAGGACAGCATTACATGCCGTGTGTTTGCGGTGCAGTTTGCTGTGTAATGTGCTGTTGCTGATGTACAATTCCACATCTAGGAAGATAATGTGTGTGCTACTGTGTTGGTGTGTGAACTTAACTCCCACTGTATTGGAGTTCATGTACTCGTAAAACTCCTGCTGTTTTTCTTCTGTCCCTGACCAAAGCAAGAGGCAGTCATCAATATACCGCCCCCAATACACTATGTGTTGGTTGAAAGTGTTGCCATTCCGATTCCATATCCATTGTGTTTCAAAGAAACCCATGAAGAGGTTGGCAAAAGATGGGGAGAATTTAGAACCCATTGCCACCCCTTGCATCTGTTTATACCACTGACCCTCGAATATGAAGCAATTGTTGTTGAGAATGAGCTCCATCATAGACAGCAGCATCCTTGTATGCTGCCATTGGGTGGCTGGTCTCTTACTTAGGTGCCAATCCTGGCGGAATATGTAGACATGTTCCTCCAACCCATAGTACAGAATCTTCCCTCTTACATCAGGGATACAAAACACATCCTGAGCCTGTTGTCAGATCTTACTTGGCAGGAGGACATTATTACAGCTACCTTACACGTTGTCTCCCTATACACCAACATTAAACACGCATTTGGCATGCAGGCCATGGATTGGCACCTAAGTAAGAGACCAGCCACCCAGTGTAGTGTACATTATCGTATGCAAATGCAACAAGCAATACGTGGGCAGCACGATAAGAATGCTGAAAGAAAGAATCAGTGAACACACCAGAGCACTGAAACAATGCGATGAAAAGTATCCAATGGCAGTGCATGCCATGGGGTGCAAGGCCCAAGGCCCCTATAAACAATTCTCGTTCTTTGGAATTGAACTAGTCCCACCCAATCAGAGAGGGGGTAACAGGGAACTATTACTACGCCGCACCGAGGACCCCTGGATCATGCGATTAAAAGCAGTAGAATGTGGTCTGAACACTGACCACGAGATGCAATACTTCTTGGGTGATTGATTAGCCTTACATGTGGTCCCTCAGCAACTTGGCATCAACCACTGGTCTTCAACCTTGGTCTAAAGAATGATGCACAGGAGGTGTTCCTGTTGCGCACAGTAATAGATATGCTACTATAAATGTATCAAGTACCCTACAGCATATAATGTTTATATTGAAGCAATGGTGGTGATCTCGTGTTTTACTCCATATTCATGTATCTCCAATGTCTGTACCTGTAACATTTGCTTCTTACATTCCTGTACCCATATGTCCGCATGTCTGGCTGTAAGACGATCACATCATGTATATTCATTTCACCACAATAGAATTCCCATGTTATGTCACCATGGTTGGGACTCCCCACATATTAACTAACTGGTCGGTCACTCTACTTCACAAAATATATGAATAGAAATTCTGTAAAACTCATGCATTAGAATATGATCGCTTTAATTATCTGAGACCACCATCGGAGCCATCCTGTCTTCGCAACCAAGGAAGTGTCTTCCTAATATCAGTATGTTTGCTCCCTCCATGTACTAGGCTGTCACTTTTTAGATATACCCTTTTCTGTGACTTCCCTGTTTCAATTCCCAGAGCAGCTTCTTCTGAGCATGCCACTCTTCATCCGTATTCCATAGGGGACACCACTGTTAGCATTTACTCGCAATTTAATCTTAACTTTATCTCATGCCGCTTCAGACCTAATTCAGATCCCCCCATGTTCTCTCTCCCGCATCTATTCTGGCCGTATTACGCTACGTTTATTCTCTTCCGGAAGAGGTGCACCGCACGCAGGTTGACGGTGCAGACTTTCTGGCCTTTCATCTTTAAGATACCACGCAGTGTCGGGACCTTACTTCCGGTATCTGACACTGCGGTCTTGGTGGAGGCAGCGTACTCGCTGCCTCAGGTGAGACTATCCCCATACTCGCTCCAACTTTCTACTCGATTATCCACCTTTCTCAATAGCTCATTTTCCTCCATACCTTCTCCACAGATATCTGCATTTGATTTTACTTCGCCGGGCGCACCACACGTTGCGCACTGCCTCATATTCAGGTACTGCACACCCAGGTCTATTATGTATTCCCGCCTCACCTGAACCCGGCATTTGGGTGTTTCCATATCCCGCACTGTCCGCCTATAATTTGGGACAATCGGGTGACTTATTCTCCACTGCGGCCCTAATTGGCATATCCTTTCTGACTCAGGAGCGTGTACGAGGTTCCTACCCTTTTTGGTAATAATTTGAATGTTTCTTTCTCATGTTCCGAGTCAGACCCCCTCACCACTCGTATATCATCCATATTGAGTGTGGCTTATTTAAATGTATTCTCTTACAGTGAAGCCTCCACTTTCGGCTCCATCACATGGTCCCCACACACGGACTAATTACTGTACTAGAATACTCACTTTCCATCACCAGCCGGGACGGAAGTACAACCGGCAGAGAGGTGAGACGCCTCTCTTTCTATCCTCTCACTTTTCTTTGCATCACCAATGGGATTCTGCATTCTATTCCTCATCCTTTTCCCCCGTGTTGTTGTCATTATCTCTTAGATTATAATCTCATTTCATTTTGCCAGAAGGTAGGACTGCGCACTTGTGCGTCTCTTACTTTCACAGCACGTTAGAACCCTTACTTAGATTCTTCAATTCACGGTGGTGTATGGTCCCAGAGCATGCCTTTACATTGTCCCGGTTATTTCCCACTTATACTCGTACGGGGCTCTGGATCCCACCGTATTGGCTTGCGTGTTCCATTTCCTTTTCTGACCACATACTTTCATTTCTATATACCGGTTATTCATGATAGCAGGTTTCTGTTCCTCTTTACTATGGGGCCTTGACGTGGGCCTGTGGACATCTCCCGCTCCTCTCCTTCTCCATCTCCTTGTCATCTCCCTTTCTCCCTCTCGCTGTCTATATCTAAGTCTTTTCTCTCTCTCACATGGATCTCGATACCATCTCTTCGACACCGGTCGGTAAATTATCTGTTGTTATGACATGTCACATTGTCCATGTTCACTAGCACTTATGCCCAATCCACGTGGGTTCTAGCACTTTACATGTGGTTCACCATGATCTTGCAGCACAGGTATTTTGTGTCACTTAGGGTGCTTACTTACCAGACACTGTTCGTCATGTACACACAACCTATGACCATTGTTGGTATGTTCAAGTGTGTGAGACATTTTGTTGTACATCTTTACAGCCCTGAAGAAGTCTTGGGGTACTTCCCCAGACGAAACACGTGTTGGCTGGGCAACCGTTCTGGATTAAAAAGAATAGCAAACAATACTCTTGATTATTCATCTTTATTTCACTGTATTTATGTAACAATGTTTCTCCATTCTTGAAAAGATACGATACAGAGAACTGTTTTGCAGATACTGTTTACGTGTGCACAGGCTCATTGTTATTGTGTGTGACCGTTGGTCTTTCATTTAGGGGGTTCAGGGTTAACGCCCACCTGTGGCACCGTCTTATGTATATTGAAGCTACACAACATGCACACTTGTTGTTGGCGCCACCACCTGCCACATACGTTGAAACCCTGTCCCTGCACTACATTATACCTGCGACAGGTATAATGTATGCAGGGTGGGCGTTCCGGCATAGAAAAGGCTTGTAGAAGAGTTGCAGTGAAATCTATGAGATTTCACTGCGACACTTCTAGGATGCCACTGCGTCAAATCCTTACGCCTGCCTCACAGCAGGCGTAAGGAGTGATGCAGGCCCTTTGACATGGGGCTTGCCCCATGTGAAAGTACACATTGCTGGATTTGTGTCTGTTTTCAGACACACCCCAGGAATGCGCCACGTTTGCGCCTACAGATACGTCAGGAATACTGACGTATCTGTAAATCCTTGCGACATGGAGCACTGTACAATAAATACGGCGCATCCATAGTGTCGCAAGGAGTGGACACTGAAAAGTGTTGCATTGCTGTTTTCACGCAGCGATGCGACACTTTTCAAAAATTAGGGTCTGGGGGAGTTTTCAAAAGCCAGATTCTACTTTTCGACATCTATCATCCAGGACAGCATTGTTGCAGCAACCATTCATCTGGGCAAAGGAAGACATCTTGGGCTTACACCACCTCCGACGACACTACCAATGTGAGCGTCATTTTCTTGTATGAGCAAACACTCATGGATGGGAACTTCTCTCACTTAACAGGAGAGAGTAACACTCTGTCACTGGATAGAAAACATGCAGAGTGAGAAGATGCAATAGAGAGGTTTGTTGAATCCTTTCCGGAATGGAAGGAGTGTTTATTTGTAAAACAAATACGGAGATTTCAACACAAAATGTTTGCCTTTTTGAGGAAAATGAAACAGGAAAGGGAGGGCGATTTCTCCTTAGGTTTGTTTGTTGCTGAGGTTAAACTGGAAAAGAATGTTCTTTTTTGGCGGCTACAATAGCTTTTTTATAGAGCTGTGCTTTGTTTTTGTAAATTGTAATAAATAATTAGGACGTCATTTCAGTTCACTCTGCTTATCGCAATTTCATTTTTAACTTTTGATGAGCTTCATAGAACCCTTTGGAATTATTGAATGACCGAGTTAAAATGGGAGCAGTCTTACCTGCTTCTGACGATGACTAGCGTGAGTAATCAGCATAGCGAATTTCAGGTGAATTAAAGATAAGGGAGATGGTTTTAAAAGTGAGTGGCAAGTGCATGGTCAGTCAGAAATTATCAGAAGAACTTCTGTACAGTGGTAGGCAGGAGCAGCGAGAACCCTGCTTTCCTAACACACACAATAGTGAAAGTCTAGTGAGAGTCAAAAGGTAAGACTGCAATTGGAATTCACTGCTGTACAGATCTGCTTGTGGAGAAACCATATTTTAAAAAACAAAAGACATTTTGTTTTTAAAAAGCAAAGTGTGGAGCAATCTTCCATCATATGCATCGCCATCAGATGTGCTGTGACTGGCAGGGCACTTGCCTAATCTCCCCCTGTTAGACCTGGCTTTTTCAGCGGGTTTATCCCTCTACTTTTTTCTTTTGGGCCTTCTGTTTCTGACCTCTTTTTGTTGGTTTTAGGACTTTACCACTGCTATTCAATGCTAAAGTGCATATTCTCTCCCTGTAAATTGTGTTTATTGATTGGTGATTCCATGATTGTCATATTTGATTTATTAGCCAGTCCCTAGAACAGTGCACTGTGTGTGCCCTGGGCCTGTAAATCAAATTCTGCTAGTGGGCTTGCAGCACTGATTGTGCCACCCACATAAGCAGCCTGTAAATGTAACTCAGGCCTGCCATTGCAGAGCCTGTGGGCAGTCCAGGGCTGCCATGTGGACTTGGCAAGGGCACCCACTTGCCAGGCCCTAACCTTCCCTTTTCTTACATGTTAGTCACCCCTAAGGTAGGCCCAAGGTACCCCTGTGGGCAGGGTGCAGTGTATGTGAAAGATAGGACATGCCCTGATGTGTGTGGCATGTCATGATAGTGAAATACAGCCAATTTTGTTTTTCACTATTGCAAGGCTATCTGTTCCCATAGGATAGAATGGGGAGTTTGCGTATAACATTTTATAAACATAACTACCCCTGGGAACACGATAGGAAAATAAAGTTTAGTATGCCTGAACTCAGAATGTTAAGATGCATCTTTTAGTGAGGGTGATTTTTACATTCTGTGTTTGGAAATACCACTTTTAGAAAGTAGGTATTTTCTTGCTTAGCCATTCAGTTTGCCTTTGCCAGGATGTGTATTGACTGTCTGGTTTTGGTGTGACAGGGGCTGGGGAGGTGCAGTGGCTCAAGAGAGTCTGGATGAGTCAGAGCTAGGCACACCCTGTGGTGTGTCTGGAGCCAGGGCTCACACTGACAATGGAGGTTGTTGTGCACTTGCAAAAGTTCCTCCTGAACTGGTTTGGACTGGGCTCAGAGCCCTGGGCTAGGTGAGAGAATAAAGAGAGTTACTGTATAAAAAGAGGGGCCCAGACCCCAGACCTTTAGACTACTTCTGGAATCAAGAGGACCCTTTGCCAAGAAGAAGAGCTGGAGAAACTGAGGAAAAGTACTGCCCTTGCTGTGTGTCTGGGGTTGGCCTGCAGTTGCTGTTTCTGCCAAGAAAAGGTGAAGGACTTTGCTGTGTACTGTGTCCCCTGCTTGAGGAAAGTCTCCAAGGGCTTGAGTAGAGCTTGCCTCCTGTTTTGAAGTCTCAGGAACACGAAGACTTCACCCCCAGCTCCCCTGAACTTTCTTGCTGGGAGTTCTGACCTGCCAAGAAGTGCCTGTGACTGTGTGGGGCCTCTGGAGGTTGTTTCTGCTGCTGGGAGCTGGAAAGCAACACAACAACAAGGAAATCAATGCATCGCTCTTCTTGCGACAGTTTACCGACACAACGCCGTGGTGCGAGAAGAATCTCCACGCTTAGCCGTGCCACTGCTGAAACCGACGCAGCACCTGTCGCCGCTGTAAGAATCGATGCATTGAGGGATAGCGGCTGAAGAAATCGGAGCAGCACTGCTCGAGGCCGCCACATCGTTCGGCGACGCATTCCAGATTTCCAACCATCGTCCCTGTGCAGCAAGTTTTCCCCGACGCATCACTCGCAGATCGGAGTCGTCTCAGAATCGACATATCGCTTCCCCCTACAGACTGGACCTGAAGCACCGCTCCCCTGTGCCCAGCGGAACTGTCGCATCGCATCCACAAAGGTCTCAGGAAACAACGCATCTCTTTGTTTTTCAACGCTTCCCATCGCTGCAGCTGTTTGGCTTGGTGAATTTTGTTGCAACAACAGTTACTTTGCAAGAAATCATGCACCCATAGTTTTCTATGGGCTCAGTTGCTAAAACCTTTTGAAAGTCATTTTTCTTAATACTTGTATGTTGGATTTTTGTCGTTTTGGTCTTGGTAAGTTTAGTTAAAGATACTTTATTTTTCTAAAGTGGTGTGGTGTCCATTTGTGGTGTTATCACTGTGTTACTGTGTGTTTTGAGTACAAATACTTTACACATTGCCTTTGGGATAAGCCTGTCTGCTCGTGTCAAGCTACCAAGGGGGTGTGCAGGGGTTATCTAAAGTGTGTATCCCCCTTACCCTGACTAGAAGCAAGGGTCCCTATTTGGACAAAGGTACCTACCTCTGCCAACTAGAGACCCACATTTCTAACAGCCCCCAATTACATATGTTTTAAAATACAAATGCCTCTTCCCAGACTGCTAAAGACAATCACCAGTGTGTTGGCTTATCCACCCCAACCCTGCGCGTGCTCGGATCACAGCAGCTCCTGTAGCCACAAATACAGGGTGCGAGGCTGATCTCTACACCAGACAGCAACTACTCCCACAGGCTTGGATAGGGGTACAACAGAGGAGCAGGTCAGGGAGTCAGACAGGGAATACAGGACAGAGCAGCACGCAGAGGGGGCAATTAGGGAGAGAGCCGCAACATAGGGCACGGAGGGGGACCAGCACATAGGTGAGAGTGTGACTGTCCGCAGATGCTCTCTGCATTATTGATCCTGTGCTTTAAATGGGCCATCACTTACTGATACTGAGTACCAACATTTTTTAAACTCTCCCTCTTGAGTACTAGATCTTTTCCTTGGACAAGGAGAGTAGCTGTCCTCTTAGGGGACCAGTTCAACATTTTCTGCTCAAGCCTGTGCCCTTCCTGCACCCCAAGCAGTACCACACTGTTAGAAATTGGGTTACTGGCTGACTGGGGGATAGGCCCGGGTCAAGCAATAACCACAAACCTAGTCAGGGTAAGAGACAGGCAGCTCTAAATTAACCTGTGCTCCCTCTCTGGTAGCTTGGCACAGAGCAGTCAGGCTTAACTTTAGAACTAGTGTGTAAGGTATTTGTGCAACACTTCAAACAGTAAAACTGTGAAAACACCATACAAAAAGACACTACACTAAGTTACAAAAATAGAGATGAATTTAATAAAAAAACAAGACCAAAACAACAAAAATCCAATAAGTATAACTTGGGATATAAATTTTTAAATAATTAACTGTAATCTCGTGCTTATAAACAGGAAGCGCCAACCAGAGATATCTGGTCGCGCAGGACTGGGTCAAAGTCAAAATTGTATCATCCCATTCAGTGGCATTTATTAGAACAGTCATGTCCCTGCTACCACAATGAGTACAAAGTCAAAAGGTCAGGCCGACCAAGATGGAGCGTGGGCCAGCTACAGGGACCGAGGTAGACCCGCGGAACCAAAGTACCTTAAATCCTGGTTGCAGAGCGTGGAGGCGTGTCGGAGATGAGTCGTACAGCCAAGGTGATGCATTGGTTCTGAGATGTGATGAGGCTGTGGTGCGAGGTCCTGTTGCGTCAACGTCGAGGATCCTGTCAATGGGGCTTGCGATGTGAAGTCCAGTGTCGAGGATGCAAGGCGCAGCAGAGGCGATGCATCAAATCTGATGAGCGGTGAAGCTGCGATGCGGAGTTTTGGCATCGTCGGCGAGGCTGCCATCGAAGAGGGATGTGAGGAGCTTGCACTGGAAAAAGTGTAGTGCAGTGGTGGTTCCGAAGGCTATGCATCGGTCCCAAGATGCAGGATGCAGTGGCGATGCAAGTCTTTTGCGACGGGTTCAATCCACGCAACAGCGGCGATGCGTCAGTTCTGCTCGAAGTTGCGCCACTCAGCCGAGTAAATGCATCAGATCTGCTTGGGGATGAGTCATTCAGCAAAGGATGCGTCGGCTCCACTGGCAAAGCACCTTAGGCTCACTTTCAAGGGTCCAGGACTGGTGTGGCACCATTTGGCAGGGAAAACTCACAGATCGCAGAGTCCAAGTGCAGAAGCAGGTTAGTTGGGAGTCTTTTATGTAACTAAGACTTCAGATCAGGAGGCCAGAAAACTAGCCGTTGGAGTCACTCTAGGTTCAAGTGATGGAGGTCTAGTCTTCCTCAACCAGGCAAGAGGGCATCAGGCAGCAGGGCAACACAGCAAGGCACGAGTTCAGCAAAACAGCAGTACAGCAGAGTGGCAGTCCTTTCAGCAGCACAGCAGTACTTCTTCTTGGCATAGTCTTCACAGGTCCTTCTGGAACACATCTGTGTACTTGAGTTGTAGTGTCTGAGGTCCAGTACTTTGAATTGGAGACTGCAAAGACATGCCTTTAAAGTGCATAGCATCTCTGTCCCTCCTGCCCTGGCTAAAGACTTGCTACAGGGGGTTATGCAGCCCTTTGTGTGTAGACAGGACACAGTGTATTCAGATGTAAGTAAGGCTGTGGCCAGCACCTCCCTCCCATCCTGCCAGGATGGCCCATCAGGTCATACATAAGCTTGTATTGTGTGTGCCTATCTAGAAGGAATACACAAAGTCCAACTGTCAACTACACCATGTGATCAGAGACAGCCTACAACAACCAAATGGCTAAAGCAAAAAAATGCCAACTTTCAAAAAGTGGCATTTTAAGAATTGTAATTTAAAATCCGACTTCAACATGTTAGGATTTTAAATTAGGATTCCAGAGGCCCCAGACTTGAATCTGATATATCTTTCCACTTGAAAATTATACTTATAAATTTTAATAAGGTAACTCCAATATTAGCCTATGGGAGATATAGGCCTTACAGTAGTGAAAAATTAATGTAGGGGTTTTTCACTACCATGACATTTAAAACTTAAAAGTACATGTCCAACTTTTAAAGACACTGCACCCTGCGCTTGGGCTGTCCGGGACCAACCTTAGGGGTGACATATCTGTTTTAAAAAGGAAGGTTTTGGCCGGCAAGAGGTTTATCTTGTCAGGTCGACATACCAGGTTAACTGCACAGACAGGCTTTGCAATGGCAGCCTGAGACATGTTTAAAAGGCTACTTGAGCGGGTAACACAATAAGTGCTGTAGCATTTTTGTCAGGCTCTGGGCACCTGTAGTGCACTTTTTCTAGGGATTTATATGTAAATTAAATGTGGCAACTGAGATTAAGCCGGTGTTATCATGTTTCAGGGAAAGAGCTTTAGCACTGGTTAGCAGTGATAATGTGCGCTGAAACCTAAGGCCAGCAAAAGCGAAGTCAGCAAAAAGAGGAGGGCTGAAGGCAAAAAGGCAGGGGGAACCACACCAAGGATGCCATGTCCAACACACACATTTCGGAGTGGCTGAGAGTAGTGAGGATTCAGGCTTCACTCAGAGAACAGTTTCTTCATGCCTGCTGTTGCCCTTTGACTGACTATGTCCAGCTGCGGCAGGGTGAAGGACATGGTAGTCTATTGTATGTGCAGTCGCTCCTTGTCTGAGCCCACCTCTGCTCTATCCCAGAATCTCCTAGGGCCGGCGTGAATTAGGTAGTAGGGTGTGCTGTCTGGCCTGGGTTCACCTTCTCAGCTCCATAATATCAGTTGACAGGAACCCATCCCTCTCACACCTCAAGAGACCGGATGGAAGCCTTCAAAGTAAGCAGGACACAGACCTGTGTCCAGCTTCATCACTGGTCCTGCAGGTGTAGTTGCACCAGGTCCCACAGGGGGTGGTGCCCACTAGAGATGGGTCAGCTAGTAAATTAATTGAGGGAGCTGAGCCATAGCTGAGCTATGGATCAGTCTTGGCTATATGAAGCATAATACAAGTCCAGCCAATTAATACATTTTGAATGTAAATCATGCAACTAAAATTCATATTGCAATAATACAGAGTCTCGCAACAATATTTCTTGAACATGCAAAATAATTTTACTGCAGTAAATTAAATTAAATTGTATCATCCCATTCAGTGGCATTTATTAGAACAGTCATGTCCCTGCTACCACAATGAGTACAATGGTATTATTGAACCGAGAGGCTAGTCAATTCGGTTCTCATGTGCACGCTGCAAGTGTCCTATGATGGCATTATAGTCTGGTACACAGTCTTCAAGAGAGGATTTTGTACAACACACATTGTGAATAGCTGTATTTCAAGGTTGTCAACTCTGAAATGGGAAGACAAAGGACAATAATGCACAATTAATTAAAATAATTGCTTAGATCACACAATTTAGGTTAGCATGGAAGTAGGGATTGATCCCAAGTATCCTGGTCTTACTTTATGCAGTTCACTTACGAGAGAGGTATCACTTTCTCTTTCCCATTTGCATCAAAGATTAGTGTTTTGCGCTTAATTCTTTGAGGTGACACATCATTACACTGTGTTAAATCCATGTAGGAGACACATCATTACACTGTGGTAAATCCATGTAACAGGGCATGCAGTCTGTTGCGTATGTAATCTCTGCCTGTCAGTGCTCACCTTTCCTAAGTCCCAGACTTTTCTTGCGCCGCTCGTGCATTCAAGGAAGGTGTGCGGCCTATCCTGGTAACACCTTATCAGCGTCCCGTCATAGGACTGAATCTCTGTCAATCATTCAGCAACAGGGCTCTTATAGCTTCATGGGCCTCAAACCCCAAAAGGAGACAAGAAGAAAGCCTTCAGTTAAATAGCATTCAAGAAATGTGTAACTATGGGCCTGAATTATAATAATAATAATGACATTTATAGAGCGCATGGTTACACTAGGCTAGTGTGTCCCCGCGCTACGGTATAGACTAAAAAAGACATTGCTTCCAGGCCCCCCCCCCCCATATACGGTCTAGCATATACGGTCTAGCAACCAGGACAATTGAACTTTGGTGGATTGATTACATGCTGCCATGACGGAGTACTTTACTCCCACCGTGGCAAGGGTACTCCGCCCACCAAATTTAGAGATATCTGCTTGCCCAGTAGACATGTCTAGCATTTCCCGGAACCTCCGTGAAAGTTTGATGGACAGCTCCATCAACATGATCGAGCTATACACCAAACTTTGAACTTTTTTAATAAAAAAAAAAAAACCCAAGCGAATTTTGTTTTTAAAAAAAACAACAACAACAACAACACCCTCAACCTTGGTGTTTTCTCCCATAGCATGGGGTATTTTTGCAGTTTTTAAGGGCCCTTACCACCAGGTTTTACCTAGTGGTGACAGACAATGAACACTTGCCAAGCAGACAAATGGCAAAATAATCCCATGACCCTTACTTTGTTGGGCCATCGGAGGTGCATATTGGTGGAGGAGATGGAGTAGACTCTGCCATCGACATACTGAAGGTCCACCCAACTTTAAGTGTGGTGGACGGACCTTTAGTTTGGCAGAGAGGATACTCCATCACCCTTGCTACGGAGTATCCTCTCCGTCAAACTCTAAACCACCCCTATGTCATTAGTGCAGTAGGTACAGTTGCACCATCGACGAAGTGGCACACTACTCAGGGATGTAGCTATTTCCCATGATTGTTGGCATGTGCATTCATGAGGGTGGGTCGAATAATTTTTAAAAAGGAATGTGGTTGTGACAATAACTCCTATTAATGGCCATACAGTGTCACATTCCGTGTTGTACGGATACTGGTGAGGTCTTTGTGGAGACAGTGGTGCAGTCTGCTGCAGCTCAAGGCTAGATTGGGTGATTTTACTGATTTGAAACGTTTTTCTTAAATGCATATATTTTTTCTTAAAAGCATATAAAGTACAGAACCTTCTTAAATTGGACGTTATGGGGTCTGCACCATTCATATAAAAAAGGTCAGATCCAGGTATTGCATCTTTGTTATGTTAGATGGACCTCTTGATCTCATAACAATTGTATGTACTTGTAATTGTTTGGGCCATGATTCTCCAGTGAAGATGCATCTCTATTACTGTATAACAATGCTTTAGGAATCACATTGATTCTTATCCTTTGTGTCTCTGCTGTTTTTATTGGATTGTATAAACCTGAGCCCAACAGCAGAATGTACCTTGTTTCTCATTCCAAGTGAACTTCTGGACATGGAGTCACTCACCCATTCAGCCCCCAAATCCCACTCACTGACCCTTCTTCCACACTGCTCCGCTCACTACTTGAACTTACCACCCTACCCATGCCCCACACTCTGCATCTACACCCCTTATCCACTCTTACAGTCACCACTCTTCTTGCCGTCCATCCATGTACTCCATCATTCAATGAAGAACTTGATCATTCATCCAAACATGCATTCACTTATCTAGTTATCCAGCCATTGAGCCGCTCTCACATTCATACACTTAACCATCCACACACCTGCACATGTAAACAATCAATGAAGGAGCACTTCCATTGAAAAACCAGACCTATTAGCTCGGGGTAGTGTCAATATTACTCAAAATTTGTCTTCATGGTTGGAATTCAAGCATAAGTTAGACACTCATGCATGAATGTGATCATGTCATTCTTAGAGGCTGATGATGTCATATCGTTATAATGATATTTATATAGCTACAGGTGTCATGAACGGGTGGGCATAATAGCAAAAACCTGGAAGCCTAGTGACGTGGACTACCAGGAGCACATACTTTTGGAGCCCTACATTTTAGCAAACGGTTTTTTGTCTAGCAACATCCCTAGCCTAAATCTAGTTGTAGTAAGTCAATCGTACTGGAAAAAAGCCGAGCCCAAACAAGGCTCCATCCCACTCGTACTATTTAGTCAAAGAGACGTCATCAATGATGTCATGTATGAGGTCATATGCAGTGCATTTTAGTGGTGAAGGTGTGGTTTGCAAAGCTAAGCATAACTGACTAAATTCAGGTCAGTGGTGTAGCAAGGGGCTGCGGGGGCGGCACGAGTTTTGGGAGCAGCAGCCTCAACCCCCCGCTCCAGGGCACAAGTCCTAAAAAAAGAAGTGGGGGGACTGACCAAGTCAGGCAGTTTGCCAGTGACATCATGACTCGTGCTATCAAAGCACATGACGTCACGATGTGTGACATTCTACATGGCATCAAAGGAAGTGACCTCACTGGAAGTGATGCTCCGATATGTGTATGTCATAACAAATGCCAACTGAAAATGCAATAAAATATGTTTTTAAAAAAATTGTCTCCTGCAAAGCATATCGTGTAACATGCAGATCACAGATTTTTATTTTATGTAGATAGGTAAATGGATTACTGCTATGAACACAGAGATCCTTTTGTTACTTGCAGTTAATAAATTGTAATTCTTCTAGTAGACCACAGTGAGCTATGAAGGGTATTTGACTTCTACACCTTGTAACCCTGACTGTCTCATGTAACACATCTTGTACATTAATTTACACCCTTACATGATTTATTTGAAATGGATAATGTGTATGTTATGTAAAGTATTCTAACACTCTGCATTGGGATGAGTAGCGCTATAAAAGAAATAAAATAGTGCTATTTAAATTATTTGTGTAAATACTGAGACAGACCAACCCATCTGACATTCTTACAGTGCATGCAGTTATATGCAACAAAGTAAAAAGCATGCATCTCTTAAGTACTTGTGAAGAGATAAGCTGTGTGCTTTTGTTTTCTCGCCGGTGCATTTGCATTTGTGAGGTTCTGGGAATCGAAAGTAGACAACGTGCAGGAGCTGATGAAGGTGTCCCGGTGTTTTAAAATTACACGGGGACAAGTTCAACATATTTTTGTGGGGCCCAACTTCTTAGCAGTGGGGACGGCGTCCACCTTAGTAGTGGGGACGCCGTGTACCCGCGTGTACCCCCGACTTGTGCCCTGCCCCGCTCTTACCTTTGGCCGTCGCAGGGCAGGAAGGACAGGAATCGCCCCTCTCCCTCCACTTTTACATACGGGCGGCAAACTCTGGGGCCGCCATGGGCGTCAAAAGGTCTTGCTACGCCACTGTTTTAGGTACCAACTTTCCAACAATATAAATAGTTGTTTTTTACTTTTTCGGTTGAGATAATTTGAAGGAAAGTAATAACATTGTACTCTTTCCCAGTAGCAACCCAGCCCCCAGCCCAGTGCGATTGCACCCCTCTGTGCCCCTATTGCACCTCCTTTAGTAACTAAATGCACATAACACGCTGCAAATAGTACCTTTAGTCAAATAGCTTTAATTTAAATTCATTTTACAAATATTCCTTTCCCTTTTACACTACACACCTTTCAAATGCTTTCTGTAGTGGTAAATATGCATTGAATGTCAGTAAATGACATGGTAATACATTCAGATTTAGTTTGTACATGTAACATTTCCAAACGTGCATTTCTAGTGTGAAATGACATGGCTATGACGTGAATGGAACAATTTCTGAAATTCTAAACATATTTTTAGTTGGTGCTTTTCAAATGTTTAAAGTTTTATTTTTGAGTATCCAAAGATGTACAAGATTCCTTTTTCCTGCAGTACCAGTTTTTTGACTGAAAAGCAGTACAAACAAACATATCATATGTAAGAATCACAGATAATAAAGAGTGTTTTCAGTCAAAAGTTGAGCCTTCCAAAAGTAAGCACCCATCCTCTCAGATGTATTCTCCTGGGAGTTCTTCACTTTCTCCAAGGAGTGAGGATTCTAGTGAGTGCTTGCCTCAGTTTGGTGATCCCAAGAATCAAGACAGTGGATTGAGCAGGAAATGAAAGTGCAATAACCATCCCATAAATGAAACTCAACCAATGACCAGGAACAAACAGAATGAGACACTGTGCCACTAAAACTAAAACATAGTTACATAGGAAAGATCCCACCATTTTGGCAGCTCTAAAATGAGAATCAAGCCGAGGTTGGCTGAACCCTGATGCCTTCATTTTCATCCTCTGGGTATGTATGCCGAGGGATATGAGGATAATTGTGATGGAAGCAATGCCAAAAAGAAGAGGCAAGCAGACGCCAAATGCACCTACTGTAAACATGTATGAGTTTTCCCATGTCAGAACTTCACTTAGGAGAGTAGTGTTTGCTTTGAGATTAGTTGTTGAATTCTGAGGATATTCTCTGTAGGATCTCCAGTAGGAGGGGATGCTGAGGACCAATGATCCTACCACTGACCCCATAAGCAGCCAGTGCACCAACTTAGAGATCCTCTGCTTAAACCAGAAGAAGAGGGGGTTGTTGAAGTCCACGATCTTCATGCAGTAGAAGATAGAGAGACAGGCACTTAACCAGGACCAACAGCTGCCAGACCATACTGTAACTTGAAGTAGTATGCCAGGAACCACAGACTTCACATCATAAGCATAAGACTCTCCCAGCAGAGCGCACTGCAAACAAGTGGAAGAGATTGCCAGAGCAACTAAGATGATATCACAGCTGTTCAGACGTTTTCCTTTGGCCTTTTCCAGCAGATAAAATGTCACTATGAATACATTGGCAGGTATTCCTATCACACTTGCCATGGCTACCACAATCTTGTAAACTTTTGAAACTGCAGGCGCCATTGATTTTCTTTCTCTTTGCAGTTCTTTAACAAGTTCACAAATATCTATGTTGCTCTCACTGTGCTTTGTGTATGAGTGTTGTGGACTAGGATGGATAGACTTCAGAATCAGCAGGTGTGCCTGGTTTAAGTTACCATTTGCGTCATCCTCACCATCACTACGGATCTGAGTTTAGAAAAATGCAAATCAGAGGGGTGTTAGATTCCTCTCTTTTCATACAATTCAAAGGATCAACTGCCTCATTTGAAATCTGTTGATGCATCACTCTAATATATAATACAGAGATTCCATGTTTCCCTTGCTTGTGCAGAGAAACAGAAATTAAGGGTTTATTGATTATGCTTGTGTTGAGACGCAATTGCCTTTAGGAGATTTCTCCAAAGGGGATGATGGGAGTTTTATATATATATATATATATATATATATATATATATATATATATATATATATATATAGTTCCCATTCAGTCACGGCAGAATGGTGTCAACGGCTTGGCAGATTTTTTAACACAAAGATTTTAAGTGTTCAAGCCAGCCTGTCAGTGGGTTTAAGACCAGATGAAGACTCTTGGATAAAACTGCAAGCCAGGATGATTCCGCTTTCTAAGGTAAAGTTGAGCACCTTACAGCCCATTTCTTTGGATTGTTCTCTGTGGGCTTTGAAGGCCGTTAAATCTGGCTCTCCTGCAGATCCGTGTCCCCCTAAATTACTTGCATCCGGAGCTGACATTATCAATCCTGTAGCCAATTTGATTTTAAATACAGCAGTAAGGACGGTCACAGCTCCCAGTGTGTAGAAGCAGGCAAAGATTCTTCCGCTGACAAAAAAAGCCTGCAGCAGATTAAGCCATTCCTGCTAACTATAGGCCAATCTCCCTACTGCCTGTCCTATCTAAAATGTTAGAGAAACATGTGAATAAACAGCTTTCCAGCTTTTTTGGAGCAAACAATTTGCTTCACACTAGCCAGCCAGGCTTTAGAGCTCGAAATAGTACAGAGGCGGCTCTGGTGGAAGCATCTGAATATATGAGAAGAGCTCTGGATGCCGGGGAGTGGCTGTATTGACACTGCTTGACTTATCAGCAGCATTCAATATGGTCCCCCACTTGATGCTGCTGAACCTTCTTCAGAACATGTGAGTAACAGGGCAAGTTTTGGACTGGATAACGTCATTTCTAGCTAAGAGGAGCCGAGAAGCTGTATTCCTCCATGCTCTGCCAATCCATGTGATATACTGGTGGGAGCCCTGAGCCCTACCCTTTTTAAATTATATCTTACCTCTCTGGCTCAACTAGCAGAAGATGTGGAAGCTAAAGTGTTCTGCTATGCGGATGACACACAACTGCTTCTCTCCTGGGATAAGGGAGTTGAGTTGAAGGGTGGGCAGATTAAAAAAACTTGCCTGACTGCTGTATTTCTTTGGTCAGCTACTGTGCAACTCAAATGCAATGAAGAGAACAAAGAAATTCTCTTCTTTGGGAAGATCCCACCAGGTCTTTGCAAAACTTTTCGCCAGATGATGCTTCTCCCCCAGGACCCCAGAAAGACTCTGTTAAACATTTGTGTATGGCCTCAAGTAAAAGTGTTGGTAGGCACTTGTTCTGGGATTATCAGGCGCTGATAACATCCAGAATCGATTATGGTAATCATTAGGGAATGAGTCAAATTTAAGGCTGTGGTATTAGTACATAACGCCTTATATCAATTGGGCCATTACTACCTTGGCGCCAGATTTAGCTATCATAACTCCACAAGACAGTTGAGATCCACCAACAACTTATTGGCAAAGATCCTCAGGATTCAGCGTGTAAGAGCAGGTGGAAGGTCTCTAGTGTACCTGGGTTTGACAGCCTGGAATCAGCCCCCTCTGGAGCTGAGGCTTATGAGTGATGTGGCATTGTTTAAGAAGGAACTTAAAACTTGGCTTTTTGTGCAAGCCTAAGCCTATTTCATATTTCGATCTCACTTCTCGCGCCAGAACACTCCTTGGAGTAGCTGTGCATGTTATAAATTGCTATCATCATCACATCATTATAAGTAAAGTGTGTGGTAGTGTTAAGCGGTAAAGAGTGAACTGGAACAGAAAAGCATTGTCTTGATAATCCTGTTATATGTTATTAGATATTCGGTAAAAGTAACTTGAACAAAATATAAAAAGAAAAGAATAAAAGCAGTTATGACGTAAGATATTTATTAATGTTCGATTATTTAAAATCATTGCATCACAAAACATATATTTCTTAATACTCCTCCACCCTATCCTGTAGTTTCCTCACTTAGTTGATCACCCTATACTGATTTGTTCGCTTCCAACTCTCTGCCTATCATGTATTCATCATACCCAAAAGTTAAAAATCACTATTAAAAAGCAGTTTTGGATCCACTCATTCTCTGTACAGTTTGACCTCATCCAATTTGGATCCTTCAGCTTGTTGTCATTGTCCCATTTTGGCTCATCATTCCAGACCCATATTGGATACAGTTCTGCTAATAGCCAGAGAGACCAAAAGTACTCCATGCATAAGGTGCTTCATAAGAAGAGTCTATGCATCTGGATGTTGCAAGATCTGCATTATTTCATCCAATTTTGGAACCACTGTCAGGCCCAACCAATATTGCGCTCAATCCCTCTACTTCCCAAAGAGGTCCAAAGTGCTCTGTGGAAAAAGTGCTCCATACAAAAAGTCTATACATAAGGCCTTGACCCATATTGCACACCGTCTCACTGGTTTCCAAATAACTCCAAGATGCCCCATGAGACTGAAGCAGTTGTAACACTTAACCTTCAGGTACTGAAGACAGACCTATTACATTAAAAAACAAACTTACCAGCACACTGTTCTGAATACAGTAGAGAATACATGTCAATCCTCCACAGAGATAGATGCATAGGTATCATCATACGATAAGCTTCACTGAGAAGTAGAAAGTAGAAATGCATATAAAGTACAGAACCTTCTCAAGTTGGACATGTTATGGGGTCTTCACCATTCATATAAAAGTTTTTTAATCTGCTCATTGAAAATGGACAAAAGGTCAGATCTAGGTATTACATCTTTGTTCTGTTAGTAGAACTTTCTCTGAACTGCGATCGAAAAACTTGATTTGAATTGCAACTACAACCAAGCACTGAATTGTATGGCACAATATAGAGCCTGACCAAGTCATAGAAGAGACCCATACAACACCAGAGCAGAGTCAGAACCAGCCGCGGCCGCTGCAGGTAAGAGCAGTGGGGCCGGCTGGGGGGGAGATTTCAAGCGACGAACACAAGGGAAAATTAAATAAATAAATAATTTTCCCTTGTGGTCGTCTCTCAAAATCCCCCCCAGCCCGCCCCACCGCTCTTACCTGCAGCGGCCGTGCCCGGGCAGAACATCAGTGCCATTGTGGACAGCATTCCCATAGCATGAGCAAAACTGTTAATCCTAGGGCCACCATGATGGGATTCTGCTTTTATGTGCCTTGCCGGGAGATATTTTATATAATATTCAAAAAGCAAATAAACAAAAATTGTATTGAATGTAAAGATGTAAAGAGAAAGAGAGAGAGTGTGTGTGTGTGTGCGTGTGTGCATGTGTGTGTGTGTGCATGTGTGTGTGTGTGCATGTGTTTGTGTGTGTGTGAGTGTTTGAGCCTGCACACATGTTTGAGTGTGACTGTTTTCCCCTATTCATCGGTCAAAACAAAGGTGCAGATTTCAAAGTAAGCAAGGAGCACAATTTAAAACAGAGTGGCACAGTGCAGAGAGTCATGAAGCTGTTGCACACAGATAGTCCATGTTCTCAGTGACTCACAACTAAGGAATTAGAGGAGTCCACCCTCTCCCACATGTAGCATCCACACCTTCACATGGAAGGTAAATAGGGCCTCACAACTCTGGTGTTATGTGGACCCATATCGCGGACCCTCAGACATGGAATTAAGTACCCTTTTTAGCAGTTGACTCTAAGGGTAGAGAGCAAGGGCGGTCCGATGTTGACACCAGGTGGTGCTGTGGATGAGAAAGTCTGAACTCAGCAGTGCATCAAAAAACATTACATTCATCACAGTTCAGTTAGTGGTTTTTCCTCTAAAAATATAAGGCACTTTATTTTACACAAAACTATACACTACACAAAAACTGAAAATATTTAAAATGTGATACGTAGGAAAAAATATTTGAACTTCCTCTACATGGCCTCTCAGACTGCAAGTGGTGCAAAACACATTCCCTTGGAAAAGTCCCACTGGGCAACTAGTCCTCTAAACTCAGACTGTAGACCATTTGTCAGAGGCACCATCAGTTGTTTGTATGCAATCAGAACATTACCCCAAAACACAATACCCTCTCTATATGCCTTTACCCAGACATATACATTTATTCTGTAATACAAAATTAGGCTATTGCTGTGGAAAGGGTATTAATAAGGTAAAAGAAAGCCTAAACCCTTTAACAGCAGAGTAATACATTATCCACTATGTCTATTAACTCTAAAACCACAATTATACCATTTGCATGTTTCATATCAAAAAGCCAAACTTTTTGGCTGTGACAATTCATATTCACTTTGACAACATCAGGCCTACAGTCTTTGCCAAGCATGTAAAATTGTAAGCCACAAAGCTATTGGCTTTAGTTATTGGCTGTGAAACACATATTTAATATCACTATTAATGATTATCTAAGAGAAAATATGTATACTTTTATACCAGGATGCAAAGGGTCCCACACTCGCACAGAAACACACAAACCTAGGCCTGGGGGAATCTTACCATAAGCCTCAGCGTCTCTGGGGATCACTAACTTCCCATCCAGGAGGTGTAGGATGCTGCTTTTTCTCCCTGCTTTGTGCCGTCCTTCTCTATCTCTAGGTGGCCCCCAGAACACAACCAGAATAATGTGGATTCGTTCTCCTTATCAGGGTTCACCTCAGTGCCTAATGCTGAGGTCCTTCCAGTTTATTATTGACCCCACTGAGGTTTGCTTCATACCCGAGTGCCTCCCATGGGGCACACCATAGAGGAATGCTTGCATCTTAATAAAGGCTTTCCTTGAAACGGCAATATGCAAATTCTTAAGTATGTGAATGCATACAGAGAAAAACGGTCACTGGATATGTGCTTGTGACCCAGTAATTGGAATCCAAGGATACATCAATGAGACATGCATCTTGTGCCCATCAATAGTTGTATTTTGTACATTTTGTCCAAAATGTAAAAATATGTTTTAAAACTGGATACCAAAAAAGCAGGGTCGGCTCCTCTTCGAGAGCTGAGGAGTGTCGCCACACCTGCTGCGAGTGCAGCAGGTACGCACAAATAAGTAAAATGGCACTCAATGCCATTTTACTTGCATGCACAGTGTGAGTGAAGGGAGGCGGGACTGAATCCTGCATTTGCAGGATTACAGCTGCCCTGCAGTGCGTATGTCGGGTTGGCCGGCTGGTTTGCTACAGCCAGCCCAAAGTGCAGTGCGCACCTAGCAATCCCCTGGCTGTAAAACAGCCGGGGGATTGCTGCCACAGGCCCCCAGCCTCAAAATGAGCGCTGGGTGAGCCTGCCCCCACCAATCCTGGAGCTGTTCTCATGCTGAGGGCAGCTCCACGATTGATTGTTGGTGTTCCTCGAGCAGGATGGAAGTCCTTCCTTTTCCTGCTCAAGGATGCCAATATGGCGAGAGATGTGCTGCACCAGGGGAGCAGCAAATATGGTGAGTTTGGCACCATCGCGGCTCACCATATTTTTTAAGTTGTAGCCGCCACTGCGATAAACAGAACATTTCTTTTTGGATCCCCTAGTGAATTTTAAGGCCTTAGTAGGACACAGTCAATTTAATCAGGATCTCATTTGTCCACAGAGTTACCTGCATGCTTTTGTTAGACAGGGTCACACAAGAAGGCCACATCACAGGCTCTACATCCCTCCAGATCCATGTGAATGTGTGCTGCGGGCAACCTGCTCAACCACTCAACACAGCAGCTAGCCTGATTTTAAAAATGGAGGTACTGGCAAAAAAGAGCTTACAATGGGCAAGGCTATGAGGGGCGGGGGGGGGAGTGGTGGGGGTCGCATTTCACAGCAGAGGTCTAAAAACTAAGGGGCTTATTTACAAGCCCCTCCGCCGCCAGCGCGTCACTTTATTTGATACACCAACCGCATAGTGTGCCTGCCCATATTTACAAGGCCATGCAAAGCCACCCTGTGTGGCATTTTGTGTCCTTGTAAATACGGCCCCTTTTCATGCATCACTTTGTGTGAAGGAGTATGCCATGGGTGTTGCTGTGGGTGTTCCCACGCAACATTCATGGAACCTGACACATTTCTACATTTACAAGGTTTTGTAAACCTGGGAATGCATCAGATTCTAACACCTCCACAGGGAAAGCGTTAGGATAAGGAGGCGCAACGAGGGGAAATTCTTTTATTTCTCCTCATTTTTTCCTCCTATGCTTGCCACATTCTGCAGCACACATAGAAAGAGGAAAACACCATCAATTATTGTTTTTGTGCAGGAAGGTATCCTTTCCTGTACAAAAACAATCATCCCTGCAGCGCAGGCACCCTTGCACGTGGTGCAAGGGTGCCTGCGCTGTCGCATGGCAGCCAATTTTGCGCCAGCGCAAGGAAAAGCACATTGATGCATCATAATGTTGTTAATACGACGCATCCCTGTGCTTTGAAAATGATGCAGCTCAGCGCAGCTAAATGGCTTGCGGAGCACGTCAATTTCTTGTAAATGAGGCCCTGGGGGAGTTTTCATTAGCCAGATTCTACTTTTCAACTTCAATCATCCAGGACAGCATTGTTGCAGCACCCATTCATCTGGGCAAAGGACCACATCCTGGGCCTAGACCACCTCCAACGTCACTACCAATCTGAGCGCCATTTTCTTGTATGAGCAAACACTCGTGGGTGGAAACTTCTCTTACTTAACAGGAGAGAATAACACTCCAACATCAGAGGTGCATATTGGTGTAGAAGATGGAGTAGTCTCCCCCATCGACATACTGAAGGTCCACCCAACTTTAAGTGTGGTGGACGGACCTTCAGTTTGGCACAGAGGGTATTCCATCACTGTTATGACAGAGTACCCTCTCCGCCAAACTCTAAACCACCCCCTATGTCATTTGTGCGGTAGGTACAGTTGCACCATGTACTAAGTGGCACACCACTCAAGGCTGCAGATATTTCCCATGATTGTTGGCATGTGCATTCACTAGGGTGGGTCGGATAAGAAAAAAAAGGAATGTGGTTGTAACAATAACTCCTATTAATGGCCAATGGCTGTCATATTCCATGTTATACCGATACTGCTGAGGTCTTTGTGGAGACACTGGTGCAGTCTGCTGCAGTTCAAGGCTAGATTGGGTGATTCTACTGATTTGTATTGTTTATTTTTAATGCATATATTTTTTCTTAAATGCATATAAAGTACAGAAACTTCCTAAGTTGGACATGTTCTGGGGTCCAGACCATTCATATACAAAATATGTAATCTGCTCATTGAAAATGGACAAAAGGTCAGACCCAGGTATTACATCTTTGTTCTGTTAGATGGACCTCTTGATCTTGTAACGATTGTATGTACTTTTACATTTTTTGGCCACGATTCTCCAGTGAAGATGCATCTGTATTACTGTATTACAATGTCTCTGCTTTTTTTATTGGATTGTATACACCTGAGCCCAACAGCAAAATGTACCACGTTTCTCATTCCAAGTGAACTTCTAGAAATAGAGTAACTCACCCATTCAGCCCCCAAACACCACTCACTTATCCTTCTTTCACACTGCTCCCCTCACTGCCTGAACTTACCACCCTACCCTACCCTTGCCCGACAATCTGCATCTACACCCTTTATGGACTCTTACAGTCACCACACTCCATCATTCAATGAAGCACTTGATCATTCATCCAAATATGCATTCACTCATCTAGCTATCCAGCCATTGAGCCGCTCTCACATTCATACACTTAACCATCCACACACCTGCACATGTAAACAATCAATGAAGGAGCACTTCCATTTAAAAGCCAGAACTATTAGCTTGGGGTAGTGCCAATATTACTCAAAATTTGTCTTCATGTGGTATGAATTCAAGCATAAGTTAGACACCCACGGATGAATGTGGGCATGTCATTCTTAGAGGCTGATGATGTCATAGCGCTATAATGATACATATATAGCTACAAGTGTCATAAAGGGGTGGGCATAATAGCAAAAAGCTGGAAACGTGGTGACGTGGTACCAAGAGCACATATGCTCGAAGCCTTTCATTTTGCCAAACGTTTTTTTCTAGCAACATCCCTAGCCTAAATCTAATTGGAGTAAGTCAATCGTATTAGAAAAAAACCGAGCCCAAACAAAGTTCTATCCTACTTGTACTATTTAGTCGAAGAGACGTCATCAATGATGTCACAGATGAGGTCATACGCAGTGCATGGTATTGGTGAAGGTGTGGTTTGCAAAGCTAAGCATAACTGACCAATGTCAGGGACCAACTTTCCAACAATATAAATAGTTGTTTTTTACATTTTTGGTTCAGAAAATCTGAATGAAATATTAACATTGTACTCTTTCCCAGTAGAAACCCAGCCCCCTCCCAGTGCGATTGCACCCCTCTGTGCCATTATTGTACCTCCTTTAGTAACTAAATGCGCATGACCAACAGCAAATAGTAACTTTAGTCAAATATCTTTATTTTAAATTCATTTTACAAATATTCCTTTTCCCTTTTACACTACACACCTTTCAAACTCTTTCTTTAGCTGTAAATATGCAATGATTGCCAGTAAATGACGTGGTAAAACATTCAGGTTTAGTTGGCTAAAATTCCATACATGTAACATTTCCAAACTTGCATTTCTAGTGTGAAATTACAAAGCTATGACGTACATGGAGCAATTTCTGAAATTCTAAACATATTTTCGTTGGCGCTTTTCAAAAAGCTACAATTTTTATTTTTGAGTATTTAAAGATGTACAAGATTCCAAACAAGCATATCATATGTAAGAATCGCAGATAATAAAGAGTGTGTTTTCAGTCAAAGTTGGGCCTTCCAAAAGTAAACACCCATCCTCTCAGATGTATTCTCCTGGGAGTTCTTCACTTTCTCCAAGGAGTGAGGATTCTAGTGAGTGCTTGCCTCAGTTTGGTGATCCCAAGAATCAAGACAGCGGATTGAACAGGAAATGAAAGGGCTATAACCATCCCATAAATGAACCTCAACAAATGGCCAGGACAAAACAGTGTGAGACACTGTGCCACTAAAACAGAGTTACACAAGAAAGATCCCACCATTTTGGCAGCTCTAAAATGAGCATCAGGCCGAGGTTGACTGAACCCTGATGCCCTATTTTTCATCCTCTGGGTATGTCTGCTGAGGGATGTGAGGATAACTGTGATGGAAGCAATGCCGAAAAGAAGAGGCAAGCAGATGCCAAATGCACCTACTGTAAACATGTATGAGCTTTCCCATGCAGAAACTTCACTTATGAGAGTAGTGTTTGCTTTGAGATTAGTTGTTGAATTCTGAGGATATTCTCTGTAGGATCTCCAGTAGGAGGGGATGCTGAGGACAAATGATCCTACCACAGACCCCATAAGCAGCCAGGGCACCAACGTAGAGAGCCTTTGCTTTAGCCAGAAGAAGAGGTGGTTGTTGAAGTCCACGATCTTCACGGAGTAGAAGACGGAGAGGCAGGCACTTAACCAGGAACTACAGCTGCCAGACCATATTGTAAATTGAAGTAGTATGCCAGGAACCTCAGACTTCACGTCGTAAGCATAAGATTCTCCTAGCAAACTGCACTGAAAAAAAGTGAAAGAGATTGCCAGAGCAACTAAGATGATATCACAACTGTTCAGACGTCTTCTATTGGCCTTTTCCAGCAGATAAAATGTCACAATGAATAAATTGGCAGGAATTCTTAACACACTTGCCACGGCTACCACAATCATGTAAACTTTAGAAACTGCAGACGCCATTGTTTTTCTTTCTCTTTGCAGTTCTTTGACGAATTCACAAAGATCTTTTTTGCTCTCACTGTACTTTTTGCCTGATTGTTGTGAGCAGGGATGGATAGACTTCAGAATCAGCAGGTGTGCATGGTTTAAGTTACCATTAGCGTCATCCTCACCATCACTACGGATCTGGATTTAGAAAAATGCAAATCAGAGTGGTGTTAGATTCCTCTCTTTTCATACAATTCAAAGGATCAACTGCTCCATTCAAAATCTGTTGGTGCATTACTCTAATATAGTATAGAGATTCCATGTTTCCCTTGCTTGTGAAGACAAACAGAAACTAGGTATTATTGATTATACTTGTTTTGTGAAGCAAAGCCTGAAAATGAAATTGCCTTTAAGTGATTTCTCCAAAGGGGATGAATATATATATTGTTAGTTTACAATTTGTATAAATTTATATTGTACCATTCACTCATTTAACCTTTATGTCTATGATGTGTGTTGGTTGCTGTGACAACCGCAAAGGATGATGATGCATAAAATGACTTACCGAAATGGCGCCCGATGTTGTGAGCAAGGCGGCTCAGCTGTCGAAACGCGTCAGGGCTATCTAGTGGAATAAAGTTTGGTGTCATATCATCCACGGTGTCGGCGCCTGTTTCTTTGGATAGGAACGGGACTGGTTTCATGTATATATTAATATATATATATATATATATATATATATATATATATATATATATATATATATATATATATATATATATATATATATTTACAGAAAAAACCGTAGGTTTCAGGCACGTTATAGTTACAAATTAGCATTTTAAAAACCTTTGAAATTCACTGAAAAAACCATAGGTTTCAGACACGTTATAGTTAGAAATTAGCATTTAAAAAACCTTTGAAATTCACTGAAAAAACCATAGGTTTTAGGGACAGTTATAGTTAGTTGGACATTGCACTCGTACAAAACCCATGAAATTCCCCGTTATAGTTAGTTCAGCTAACTATAACTCGCGCCCCGCAATGCACTGCTGATGACGTCACATATTACATCACTCATGACATGGTCAGTGACATCACTGATGACATCACTGATGACATCTCAAATGACATCACTGATGACATCATCCAGTGACTGTGTGTTTCTGTAAAGTTTAAATATGTTTAATATATATAGGGAAAGGCGTATTGAAGAATGAGTGGGTGTATAAGTGTCTGAATGGATGATTTAGTACGTGCGTGACTGACTCTACAAGTGAGTGATTAAACGTATCTTACTGAATGCATGGGTTAGTGACTAAACTGTGTGAATGTCTGTATCCGTCTGTTGGTGTGTAAGTGGATGCATGGATTTGCGAATAGCTACATGAGTGTCTATATGGGTTATTGATTGGTTCTATGAGTATCTGTATGGGTGCCTGAGTGTTTGTGTGGATGGGGTGTGTGCGACTGTGCATAGATGTGTGAGTGGGTGATTCACTGGGTGGATGGTTTCAAGAGTGCATCTGTGATAGACTGTATGGGTGGGTAAGTGTGTGTAAGAGTGTGTTAGTGAGTGAATGTATGTCCCAGTGGTACATGTGTGAGTAACTACATATGTGAAAGGCAGTATATATGTGTATTGGAGTATATAAATAGCTATAAGCGAGAGTGAGTGATTGTGATAGTGGCTGTATGGATGAGTGTGTGCTTGTATCAGTGATTGTATAAGAGCGTAACAATGTGCTAGTATTTGTATGATTAAGTGAGCTGGTGTGTGTATAACTGTATAGGTGAGTAAATGGCAGTGTGTTTAATTATTTGCATGACTGACTAGGTGTGTGAGTACCTCTATGGATGAGTGGCGGTGTTTGAGTGTCTATATAGGAGCAAGAGTGCATATGATAGTCCTGTACTGAGTGACCATAAGTATGAGTGACTGTACGGGTGAGTGAGTGGATGTGTGTGTGTAGACCTAAGAATCAGTGAGTGGGTATGTAGTTATTGGTGTTGGAGTGTCTATGGTTTTGCGAATGGCACTCTGTAATTTAGATTGGGTGTATCAAAGGTTATATTAGGGTGTGAGGAGCTGCATCAGATTATCACGTGGATGATGTCATCAGTGATGTCATTTGAGATGTCATCAGTGATGTCATCAGTGATGTCACTGACCATGTCATGAGTGATGTAATATGTGACATCATCAGCAGTGCATTGCGGGGGCGCGAGTTATAGTTAGCTGAACTAACTATAACGGGGGAATTTCACGGGTTTTGTACGAGTGCAATGTCCAACTAACTATAACTGTCCCTAAAACCTATGGTTTTTTCAGTGAATTTCAAAGGTTTTTTAAATGCTAATTTCTAGCTATAACGTGTCTGAAACCTATGGTTTTTTCAGTGAATTTCAAAGGTTTTTAAAATGCTAATTTGTAACTATAACGTGCCTGAAACCTACGGTTTTTTCAGTGAATTTCAAAGGTTTTTTAAATGACAATTTTTAAATGTATTAATTTTTATATTAATTTTTTTCATACTGATTTACTACATTTTTAGAAACAATTTCTTTTACATATTTTATTTTTTAAATTACATTGTAATTACATTATACATTACATTACAAAAAATACTTTCTCAGAATGAATTACTTTAGTTTAAATACTTTGCACATAGGCAATAGACTTTTAAGTACAGTAGTTACAGTTGTTGCAATGGGCAACACATTTTCAAACACAATGCAACATTCAGCTCAATGTGAATTTCTAGTTAAATGCAATTAGTTACTTTATGGATTACTTTTCTAACCACAGGACTGGATCCTAGATTCAGTCCTGGTACATCTCCTGTAAACAGTTGAGTAAAAGCGTTTTGGTTACAGTCGTGATTTTTAAGGAATATTATTGTATTTTAAAAGTTGACACAGAAACTTTTTCTCATAGAATCACCAATGTTATCCTATGGAAGGAAATTCACTTAGCAGGTAAAAACTGTTATCGTTACTTTTTCTTACTCAGTGTTGGATCCTGGATCCAGCACTGGTGCATCTCCTGTAAACAGTTGAAAGAATGCGTTTAAGTCATACAGGCGATTTTTAAGGAATATTTGTAGTTTGTGAAAATCGACACTTTGAAACTTTTCTGCTGAAAACCAGACAATGGATTCCTATGGAAGAAAATATAAGTTACTGGTAAGTACGGTTAAAATTACTTTTCAGGACCAGTACTGGGCTGAAAGATACAGCACTGAGGTCTCTCCTTATAACAGGTGAGTAAATCGGAATTCGTATTTTGGCTGATTTTAGAGGAATATTTGTATGTTTCAAAAATCAACACTTAGAAGAATTTCCAAGTGAAACCAGTCAATGTTAGCCTATGAAGGAAATTCAAGTTACCGGTAAGTACGGTTAAAATTACTTTTCAGGACCAGTACTGGGCTGAAAGATGCAGCACTGAGGTCTCTCCTGATAGCAGGTGAGTAAATCGGAATTCGTACTTCGGCTGATTTTAGAGGAATATTTTAAAGTTCCAAAACTCCACACTTAGAAGAATTTCCAAGTGAAACCAGTCAATGTTAGCCTATGTAAGGAAATTCAAGTTACTGGTAAGTACGGTTAAAATTACTTTTCAGGACCAGTACTGGGCTGAAAGATGCAGCACTGAGGTCTCTCCTGATAACAGGTGAGTAAATCAGAATTCGGATTTCGGCTGATTTTAGAGGAATATTTGTATGTTTCAAAAAATCAACACTTAGAAACTTTTTCAGCAAAAAGCAGGCAATGATATCCTAAGGAAGGAAATTCAAGTTACTGGTAAGTACGGTTAAAATTACTTTTGAGGATCAGTACTGGGCTGAAAGATGCAGCACTGAGGTCTCTCCTGATAACAGGTGAGTAAATCGGAATTCGTATTTCGGCTGATTTTAGAGGAATATTTTAAAGTTCCAAAACTCCACACTTAGAAGAATTTCCAAGTGAAACCAGTCAATGTTAGCCTATGAAGGAAATTCAAGTTACCGGTAAGTACGGTTAAAATTACTTTTGAGGATCAGTACTGGGCTGAAAGATGCAGCACTGAGGTCTCTCCTGATAACAGGTGAGTAAATCGGAATTCGTATTTCGGCTGATTTTAGAGGAATATTTTAAAGTTCCAAAACTCCACACTTAGAAGAATTTCCAAGTGAAACCAGTCAATGTTAGCCTATGGAAGGAAATTCAAGTTACTGGTAAGTACGGTTAAAATTACTTTTCAGGACCAGTACTGGGCTGAAAGATGCAGCACTGAGGTCTCTCCTGATAACAGGTGAGTAAATCAGAATTCGGATTTCGGCTGATTTTAGAGGAATATTTGCACAATGGTGAAGGGAGGGGGCGGGGCCTGAGGTGACATCTGTGCAAACGCGCCCGTGGCGCGTTTTAAGTTGGGGGATTAAGTCCCCTTGAATCATGAGGGTCCCTACGGGCCAACTAGCCCACCAGGAACCTCCAGTATGCGCCAGGGGCTGCGTTGCAGAGACATGTACAGAGGCCACACCCCTTTTACACCTCTCTGCAACGCAGCTCTGTGGCGCTTTCTGGACGTACCTGTTGGGCTAGTTGGCCCCAGGGACCCTCAGGATTGAAGAGGATTTAATTCCCCATCTTAAAATGCGCCACGGGGACTGTTTGCACACATGTCACCTGAAGCCCCGCCCCTCCCTTCACCACTGTGCAAACGCGCCCCGTGGCGCGTTTTAAGTCGGGGGATTAACTCCCCTTGAATCCTGAGGGTCCCTGGGGTGCAACTAGCCCACCATATACCTCCAAAAGCGCCATAGAGCTGCGTTGCAGAGAGGTGTAAAAAGGGGCATGGCCTCTGTACACCTCTCTGCAAGGCAGCCCCTGACGCATACTGGAGGTTCCTGGTGGGCTAGTTGGCCCCAGGGACCCCAGTATTCAAGGGGAATTCGTTCCCCTCTGCAAACGCGCCAGGGGCGCGTTTGCAGAGTGGTGAAGGAAGGGGGCGGGGCCTACGGGCCCGATCGTTTTTTTGTTTGTTTTTTTCCCCTGAAGGGGGGCTGTGTAGCCCCCTTCCTTTTCCCTATTTTTAGGCCCTGGGGACCCCATCCCCCAGGGCCTTACCCCTTTCTTTTAAATTAAAATAAAAATAAAAAAACGGGAAGGGGGCCGCGTGGCCCCCTTCCCTGGGCCTGTATTGGCCCCGGGGACCCCATCCCCCGGGGCATGGCCTCTTTTTTTTTATTTGGAGGGGGGCTGCGTGGCCCCCTCCTCAGGCCATTTAAGGCCCCGGGGACCCCATCCCCCGGGACGGCCTTGCACTTTTTTTACATTTTTAAAAAAAAAATGTTACTTTGGGGAGGGGGGCTGCATGGCCACTTATGGCCCCGGGGACCCCATCCCCCGGGGCCTGGCCTCTCGTTGGGGACTGTGGGGGGGTCCCCAAGCCCCCCAAAGCCCCGCCGGCTCCTCGTGTCCTACGGGAGCCGGCATTGCTTTTACACATGGGGAGCTGCTAAGATGCAGCTCCCCATGTGGAAAAGCAATCGGCTTTGGATATTGGAAGAGAGAGCAGGTTTCCCTGCTCTCTCTTCCAATATCCAAAGCAAGTTTGCAATGACAGGACGGGAGCCGCGAGGCTCCCGTCCTGTCATTGCAAACAGCAGTGTCCTGGGGGTAGGCACCCTGGGACACTGCAGGAGCCGGCCCTGGGGGTGGCGGTCCCCAGGGCCACCACAGGCTCCAGGAGGGGGCCGCGCGGCCCCCTCCCTACATTTTGAAAGCCCCGGGAGGTGGTGGTCCCCGGGGCTTGGGGTCCAAAACGGACCTTCATTTTAATTTTTCTTAGTGCCCCGGGGAGGTGGTGGTCCCCGGGGCGTGTGGGGGCTGGAGCCCCCCACACAGGTTTTTAATTTAAAAAAGAAGCCCCGGGGAGGTGGTGGTCCTCGGGGCTGCGGGAGGGCTCAGAGCCCTCCCGCACCATTATACATAAAGCCCCGGGGGTGGTGGTCCCCGGGGCTTGGGGGCCCTTAGAGGCCCCCACACATAAAATTAACCCCCCCCAGCATGCCCCCGGGACTTGGCCCACCCGGGGCCAATTAACCTTTTTTTTATTCGGCAGGATTCGCGCTCCCTGAGCGCATCCTGCCGATTTTTAAAAAAAAAAAAATTTTTTGCCCAGGGGGTCCTTGTGGGACCCCTGAGCAGACCTAGGGGTCAGGTTGTTTCTACCCTGCCCCCTTTGTGCGCTTTGCGCACTTGTTTCTGTCCCTCGGTTCTACCGAGGGACAAAATGGCTGCCAACACTTCCTGATTTGGAGTGTTGACAGCCAATTAACATAAAGCTCGTGCTCGGGAGGATCCGCGGCCCTAGATATATCTATCTTTTTACTTTTGATTTTCTCAGCAACTACTGAACGGATTTACACCATTTAACAAAAGGGTTCTTTCTGAACCAAGAACTACCTCTTTGCCAAATTTGGTGTAATTCCGTTCAGCAGTTCGGGCTGTAGCCGTGTCTAAAGTTTCCTATGGAAAATTGCATGGGGAAAACGCGTTTTGGGACCCCCTTTTTTCTCGGCCCCCGCTTGACGAATCCCCCGAGACTTTCAGGGTAGGAGCGGACCGGAGCGCCCCACAAAGTTTGAAAATTTAGCGAAGATACGTCAACCGGCAAGAGAGTTATTTCAAATAGAATGTCGCGGATTTCCTATGGATAATAGGTTGTAACTATAACTATCTACTGGCGACCGCCAGTAGATAATATATATATATATATATAAAACCTACTGGTGGTCGCCAGTAGTTAGTTATAGTTAGGACCAAAGTTTCCATAGGAAAAGTGTTTTTGTTTTGCAAATAACTTTGGCGCCGCTTGACGAATCTTCACGAGATGTTCACAAATCTTCCCCATTTTTGGTTCAGCTGCTGTGTTGAAAGTGTTGGGGTGATCCGTCAAGCAGGATCCAAGAAAAAGGGGAGTCCCAAAACGCATTTTTCCCTTGTTATGTCTGTGGGGATTTTTCATTTTTTGTACACGACTACAGCCCGAACCTCAGAACGGAATTACACCAAATTTGCAAAAAAGCTAGATGTTGGTCCAGAAAGTGTGTTTTTTGGATTTGGTGTAAATCCGTTAAGTAATTTCAAAGATGTTCAAGTTTAAACATTATAAATATCTATGGCACACCTGAAGCCATGTTGATTGAATCAAACTGGTAAAACTTAAAACATTTAATTTTGAAAGGAACAAAATGAGGCGGTTCAGTTTGTCATAAAAATTATAACTAGTGCTGTAGAAAGAAAAATTAGGACACATTTTAAGTGAGTTCTCAAATATCTTCCTTTTCTATTTCATTAAAGCATTCTGACATGCAGACTGAAACATGCACCTTCAACGCATGCACACATGCAGACTAAAACATACACTTTCAACATCAGCAGCAGACTGCCGGTTAACTCCCTTGTGATCAGCAGTTTTACTACAGTGTTCTAATGAGCAACTAGAGTGCTAACATTCTGTTTTTATGCCAAAGGTATTTCCACATATGAAAGGCATCTTGATGGAATCAAAGTAGAAAACTGAAAGCATGTTCTACGGAGGATAATGCAGAAAATGATGAAAATAGGGAACTTCAAAACATTAAGTCTCCCAAGAACGCCACCGGAAAATGAAAGAGCCCAAATATAGCACAAATATCACCCAAATGTAGCCCAAGTGTAGCCCGATGACAGAAGTATGCAAAACCCTTAATTATTTAGTTTTTTTGCAGTTTTATATAGTGCAAACTTGACCCAAAGGCATAGGAGTGCTTTACATGAGCATCAGTTACATTACAAAAGGATACATTCATTTTGGTTTTAGGCATGGAGAGATTAAGTGATTTGGCCAGAATCACAGGATGTCGAGCTGACGCCGAAACTCAAATCTGGTTCCCCAGTTGCAAAGTCTGCAGCTCTGGCTGTAACACCACATCCTCTCCCTTAAGTGTAAATTGAATCAATTGATCAACTAGATAAAAAAAAACCCATACAGATAGCAAATTATTTAAAGTGCTTTGTTGGTATTTGAGAACTCAGAAAATATGTCCCCATTTTAGTTGTTCAGAGCACTAACCATACTTTTTATGGGAATAAGACCCTCTCACGAAGGAGGGTGCAGAGGCAACAAGTTGATCACTCTGTGCAGGCGGGAGGGGCAGCACAACGGACCATGGAGGGCAGGGAAAAGGGGGGCAGGGGCAACAAACCAACCATGCAGTACAGGCAAGTGGGGCTGTGGCAATATAAAAGACCATTGAGGGCAGAAGGAAGAGGCAGTGGCAGTACAACCATACATGCCAACAGACCTGATTCAGGCAGAAGACTCCCAATATTTTTAAGCCCAAAAGGCTTTTATTTTATTTGTCTCCTGCCTAAAATCTCCTCTTTTTCAATGTAAGTCAATGGGGAAAACCAATTCCCCCGTTTTTTTCCAAAATCTCCCTCTTACTGAGCTCAAAATGTTGGCAAGTTTGGTACATTGGATCACGGTGGGCAGGAGGAATGGGCTAGGGACACAGACTCGGATAATAGAGGGCAGGGGCACCAAACTGACCTTACAGGGCAGGCGTCAGGGATTGCAGCAGCACAATACATCACACAGGGCAAGCGGGACAGCAGTGCAGCAAACAGATCATGGAAAGCAATAGGGAGGGAACAGGGCAATGCACATGGACACCAGAGAGCAGGGGGAAAGAGGCAAGGGCAGCAAGCTGATTATAGCGGACAGACAGGGGGGACAGTTGCAGCATAATGCACCATGAAGGGCAGGAGGGAGGGGGCAGGGAAATGACAGAGGACCAAACAAGGCAGGAGGGAGGCGATAGGTGTGTGCACATGGAAAACTGAGGGCAGGAGGCAAGGGGGCAGGGCAGTAGCAGCAAGCTGACCATGGAGGGCAGGTGGGATGGGCGCTGGAAGCACAACACACCATTGAGGGCAACAGTGAGACTATAATAGCATACACAGAGAGAATAAAAGGAAGGTGGGAGGGGGTCAGGGGCCGCAAACTTCCCACATAGGGCAGGTTGGAGGGGCTGTGGCAGCACAGAAGACCATGCATGGCAAGCAGACATTGTAAGTGTGATTTTATGGAAAACCGTGTGAAGGACCTTAAATAGAGACAGTTAAAGAAAACGTAATTCTTATAGGTTAAGCAGGCGATAGCAACACTCTGAAGACCACTACACCTTCAACAAACAACAGTGACAGTTGCACTTCTTTGTGCCCTGCACCTTTTAGAGACTCCCCACTTTTTTCATCCCCCTTAAAGCCCTCGTAACAAGTATGCTCTGAAAATATTTGACATATAGATCATGTAGCTAACATCACGTTAGAGTATGATAAGGCATCTTTAAAATTCATATTTCTTTGACAAGGGGAAGATTTTCAGCTTAGTACAGATGTTTATTTGAAAAGTATTTAATTAAAGTGGGAGTTTTTAAACATGATCCTAAAAACGCTCCTGCCCACACCCAGGTGACAAGATAAGTGAACAAAGAGGTGCATCAGTTGTCATATCTGGAGTGTACCATGGCCTCAATTTTTATTATAGGTGAAGCAACGTTATAGGCTATTAAATTAAACACAAGACAGGTGTTTTGTACAGCACAAATCCTGAATTCAAGTATTTGAATGTGCTCTCATATGTAATAAACAGGGCCACAGGAATTATGCGATTGTGCAGGAGAGGCGATTTTTGCATAAGTATAGATTTGCCGCATTTGCCACATAATCCATCATCTGCTGCATAATCTGCAGATTTTATTTTTAAAAATTGTTTCTAGCTTAAACAGTTTAAACGTTTCTAAAAATGCAGCGACACGTATTTCTACACAGTGAAAGGCCTTTTGCAAAAGTTGACTGGTCACTTTTCTATTGCTTATTGCTATATTTGGGTATTCAACTGGTACTAATGAGGTGCACTCAATGCCCAGACAGTGGTAACAATTGGAAAAAGTACAAAATAATAAAGTAATGCATAATTTGCCTTATCTTGCAGCGTAATTTGGCCCTCTCCTGCTGCATAATTCCAGTGGCCTTGGTAATAATCAAAAAAGGCTGCTGGGTAATATAAAGTATTTGCGTAAGATCACACAATTTCGTCAAGCAGGGATTGATGCCACATTTTCCAGTTTGACACTGCAATTCAGCCACTAGTTTGGTATCTCTTTCTGCCACAAAGGTTATTTGCTCTTTGAGGATGTGATTAGATTTTGAAGACAGGCCGAATCCACATTTTGTTTTGGGCACATTTTTATAGTGTGAACCTTGGGTAGTTTTACACAGCGCTTCACAATAGTTACTGGCCTTGTTACATGTTCTTATTTTCCAGCATAAAGAGATTTGCAGAGATTCACAGATACGGGGTCAAGGTTGAGACTCAATCCCGCCTCCATATGATACATGATCAGCAGCTGCAGCTACCATGGCTAAATACAGACCAAGCACCCCTTTTGCCACATAAGCAACCCCTGAACCAGTGCCACTGTCAACAATACTGCACCCATTACTATGTCATGCTCCCAGAACCCGCCACTGCTGATGAATCCTTGCAAGCCCCCTCACCCCCGATACTAAGCTATGTCTGAGCACAGGAAGGCTCACTTGCCACAAATTTTCTTGCACTGTGTTGTGCTCCACTGCCTGGCCCTGTAAACGTGCCACCATTGGTCCACGCACTTTATCGCCAATGCGCTGTGACAATCCAAAGTGTGCTGACAAACGGTCACATGATCTTGTGTGAAAGCTGTGGCGGGGAGGGGGGAGGCAGTGTTGCGTGTGCATGTTACAGGAAGCAATACTTCCATCACAAGATTGGATTATCTTAAGGGATAATGTTTCTAGGGCAGTTAGGGCCTATATGTGCAGGCCCTGGGTGTCAGATTGAGGGGTTTCTCTTCCCATGTTGTGCCGTTTGCGTACGCTGTTACACACGTTCCTACAGTCCCACCCCAAAAAGGAGGCCCAATCATTTCTTGCTATGGCAGGATATTGTTGACATTAGATTCCTCATTTCTCATTGATGGCCAAATCTTTGCAAGCTCTGACATGTTCCATGGAGTGAGGAGTGTGATACTGCTTTTAATAACTTAGTGAGAGAACTATGGATACCCTGGCGGACTACATCAATGACAAGATCTCCACCATCTACAACCACTTTGACCCCCAAACCCTCCGACACCAGCATCCTCAGCCTCCTCGCCCCCACCAGCGCCTACCCCAACCAAACAGGTCATCACATGTGACCGGCTCAACATGCAGAGCACCACAGCCATCATGCACTCTCTCCACTTAGGAGCACCCATTGACTCCTGTCCCCACCACATGTTCAACCTCGGAAAAGACTATCAGCAACTAGCTCACCTTCAACACATCCATTGCATGAGTCACCTACCCAAAAGAATGGAAACACACTGAAGTCAAATCCCTCCTTAAGAAACAATCTGCAGACGCAAACGAGCTCTAGAACTCTTGGCCCATCCCTCAGCTGCCTTTTCCCACCAAGGTCCACGATTAGGCCATTAACCTCCAACTCACAGACTACCTGGAGAACTGCGACTTTCTAGACCCATCCCAATCTGGGTTCCACTCAAACGACAGCCCTAATTGCAGCCACCGATGACATCAGGACTCTCATAGACCAAGGTGAAATGGCCACCCTGATCCTCCTCGACCTCTCAGTCAGTGGAGGCTGCCGTAAATGAAAAACCCGGTAGGGTGGCGGGGGAGGCTAGAGGTTGAGAAATATATATTTTTAAAATCACTTACCTGCCACTCCACTCTGCTCCTGCTGCCGACCGCCTTGTTCCTCCTGCTCCTCTCATCCCAGAAGCCCGGAAGTGAATAGGTCTAAAGGCCCAGGCTCTTCACCTAATCCAGATGCTGCTCTTGGTCTCAGTGGCCCTGTTTGCCGCTCAGACCAGCCTGGTAGCCTGTGGGATTTCTCCAATGCGGCTGTACAATACTTTGACCTTGGATCCCTAGAACATCATCGGTGGCGTCCCTCAAGTGTCATCCCTCAGCTCCACCCTATTCAACACCTATATGAACCCCTGGCCAACATCGTAAGGACCTATGGAGTCAACATCATATCATACACAGACGACACCCAGCTTATCCTCTGTCTATCCGCAGACCCATCTACCTCGAGGGCCAACTTCCACTTGTGCATGACCAGCATTGCCCACTAGATGCCAAACAACTACATAAAACTTAATACTGACAAAACGGAGGTACAAATCTCAGGGAACAACACCTCCCGGTGGAAGGACTCCTGGTGGCCAGCAGAACTGGTACCCTCACCCACTCTAACAGACCATTCTCGGAACCTCAGCATCGTTCTGGAAAGCAAACTCACCATGAAAAACCAGATCAATGCAGTATCCTCAGCCTGCTTCCTCACCCTCCGCATGCTCTGGAAGATTTTTAAGTGGCTCCCAGTCAGAACCAGATGCACTGTTGCCCGAGCCCTCATCACCAGCCGCTTGGACTATGGCAAAACTCTCTATTCAGGAATCACCACACACCTACTAAAGAGACTACAGACCATACAGAACTCATTGGTCAGACTCGTCATCAACATCCCCAGGTAGACCCACATCACCCCACACTTCAGGAAACTCCACTGCCTCCCCGTCAACAAGAGGTGCCAATTCAAGATGCTAACCGACTCCTACAAAGCCCTGCACAATCTAGGACCAGCATGCATCAACCACCCCCTGAGCTTCCACCAACCCTCCAACCTCCCTCTCCATCGCCCATACCCCCCACATCCATCGAAGCAAGAGTGGTGGACGCTCCTTCTCCTACCTGGCTGAGAATGCCTGGAACAGTCTCCCCCTCTGGACATCACCCTCCTTGCAGTAATTTAGGAAGGAATTCAAGACCTGGTTGTTCAATTGATTCTACCTGAGCAGCAGAACCCCCAGGGCCTTGATACCCTCGCAGGTGATTAGCAGCGCTATACAAATTCTGTTTGATTCATTGATTTTACTGAAGGGCCACCTTGCAACAAGTATAAATGTGTACTGGTGATTGCATGTTTTCCAAATGGACAGAGGCAAATTCCACATGGAACTGTGATGCAGTGACTGTAGCAAAATGCCTTGTTAAAGAACTAATTCCACACTTTAGAGTTCTGATAATAGACCAGCCTTTGTGTCTTCTCTAATCCAGAGCATCTGCAAAGAGTTGGGGGTGATGCAAAAGGTCTTTTGTGCCTATCACTCTTAAGCATTGGGTGCAGCGGAAAGGTGGAATGGGGTGATTAAGATTAAATTGGGAAAGATTTGTGCATATACTGAACTGTCTTAGATTTATGCTCTTTTGCTGGCTTTGATGTCCCTGAACAAGTAACAAAACTAAATCCACATGATATCTTGATGGAAAGATCCATGCACATACCTGGACAATTGTCTTTTCTTCCACTCCCCATAACAGTTAGTCTGGTATTATAATATTGCAGAAAATGAAAATAAATATTACGCTGTCTTCAACTCTTGGTACTGCAAACCCGCCCAGAACCACAGGACACATTGAGACACACCCTGCCTTCAATCTTTCTCCAAAAAAGGTGCTGCAATAAGTGTGCTGGACAGTCTTGTGGGTACAGGGTTCCCTCACTAAAAAGACAGTTATCCTTGAGTGACTACTGAGTGCAGCAAAATTCAAGGTCAAAGTACCTGCACCATCATCCAACGACAAAAGGTTATATGCTAAGGTCCAGCATTCCTGTGTCCAACAAAGGGTCCAAATAAAGCCAGTAACTGGAGCAAATGAAGCCCATAGAGTGGTGATAGCTGAGACCTCATTGAGAAGTGTCAGACAGTGGGAATGGATGGTGGCCGTACTGTGCTCTTTACTACCGGCTTTGGTCATAACATCGCTGCTGATTGTTTCCAAAGGCCATATGCAAGCACTGAGCTAGAAACAGGAGAAAAAGAATTAATGGTATGCCTTTGGCGCCCACCATTGCTCCAGCAGAAGCACAGTACAATTGTCTGCCAAAATGGAAGGACAATAACTATGTCATGTTGCTACAAGAATATGTTTCCAATGTCAATATATCTGATTACTATGTTTGTATACGTCTCCCAGCAGATATTGAAGATACTGAAGAAAATATGGACTACAATATCGTACCCGTAACAACAGCTGTAAGTTGTACCTTTTGTGGGACATGCTAGATTCTACATGGGCATATGGGAGACTCATTGGGTCCATATTGCAAAGGGCACAGAGTCACACAATATTGAAGCGATGTAAAACATATAATTTGACCATAGACAATTAAGGATTGATTGCCCACTTTAAAAGAGAATAAAGGGGAGGAGGTCCTAATTGCAGTGAGCGTGTACTAAAAGACAGATCCTCTGTCTCTTTTCCTAGCAAAAGAACTGGTAGTGTATACATCTTCTGTCCTAGCAAATATAACCAATGAAATGGTTACTATCTTGAGTATGGCTAAAAAGAATGGTATTAGTCATGCAATTGGCAAAGGGGGAGGGGGAGTCTGTCATGTTATAAAATGAACAAATGCTGCACTTGTATCTTGGATAATAGCTATAACATATATGAATCCATAAGAAAGAGCTATTTTATAGCAGAAGAAGCAAAGGATCAAAGGGATAGGGGGAATGTAGGAATCAGTATCCTTCCACTAGAAAGGTCGGTGATGTGTATATTAATGGCAGTATTATTGAGTTAGGAATACTGGTTGTTCTCGTTGCTGCCATTTTGGTGTTATCAAAATGTGTTTCCTCCTTCTTGACCCAGGCCTGTGTTCCCAAGCAAACAGCAAAAATCAGGCTGATGCATTGAAATTAACCTTCTTTATTAAACACCCAAAAAGGTTATGAAGGACAGTAAAATGCTACAATGCGTAGTCCTAATTTAACTTTATCCCAATGATCACCATACCATTGTGTTTTTGTAATATTTAATTATACGAATGCTATATTTTCCTCGCTGTACCACCACCTGTGTTTTGTGAAATATTGAATATACCACAATTGAATGATACTGTGTAGGACAGAGTTGCAATATATATTAATGATAATCAGGGCAAAAGTGAATTAGAGGTACTGTGGGTTTGTATAGGCCAGAGATATACTGATTTAAGGCAATATCCTGCTTCACCAAACCATAAACAGAAGTTTTCTAGTATTCAAGGGTTTTGGACTTGTTATATGCCATTAAAAAGCTTGCTATCTTCAGGGATTCTCTCTGAATTCACTGATATGGGCAGATATTACAGCAATGCCCTTGCAGAACACAGCCATTATAAATCAGCTATGCAGCTTAATTTGACCAAACGTAACATTTCCGCTGTAAACTTTCAGAGAGTTATATTTGCTTGAGAAAGAAAACAGAATAAAATATCAAACAATTTTACAATCATCACATTTCCATAATCCTCAGCATGCCAACAGATATTGACATGGGGTAGCACAAATAAATAACTTTGAATATGCAAAAAAAGGTAATAGAATTTGTATTTGTTTTTTTATGGATATACTGAATGGTACACACGCGGCAATGTGCCAAAAGGGGTAACACATCCAAAGGCTTACTTATTAGGTGAAAATATTTGCCCCAGTGGTGCACATATAAACCGTCGCCTCGAGGTCTGATGCCTTATTATGCCAGAATAACTTTACAGTGTCTCCTAGCAAAACACTACCATAAGTGTGTACTACCACAATGCAGAGAAATATTGTTTTTTCCCAGAAAGAAAATTATAGCAGTGCCACAGTGGGAGAATAGAATATTTCCAACATTGGAGAGTGATTGAAAACATAGCTGGACGTGGCAGATTCGAAGAAGGACACCTTTTATTTGGGGATATTCTGTTGCCAAAATTTGTGTTGTGCACTACTACCACTTGCAGGGGTCTCATAGTGCTTTTGATTTTGATGTGCTTACGTACAATGTTGCCTTTTGCTAAATGCAACATTGTATTTGTTTTACAAACACGGGTTGAGGAGCTACAGACCTATTTCACTGCCCGTCACCTCCTTCTGAGAGCCCTATTCTGCATATGGTTACCCCGCTGTCTAAAATAAAACACATTGCTGTTCATTATAAAATTTCTTTATCACCCTACACCATATCACAGCAGCTTCAAAGCACCAGGGACAGAGACAGTGGTGGACCTCCAGGGCTTGTTTGGAGAAGGGAAGCATCAGGACATCAGCATATCATGCTTGACCCACCTCATTAAGAGGTGGAAACTGCTTTATGTGAAATGATGGAGCAACAGCCTGTCCTGCTGATGGGAACCCCTTCATGGTAGGACAGTTCTTGCAGATCCGCCTGCTGCCTATAGTAAGAACGTCAGCCCTATCTAGGGCAAGGCTTCAGATGTTGTTTTTTCATGTGTTCCATAGAGACCCCAGGCAGGAAAAAAAAACAGGAATGATCCCCACTTTCACAGAGCCAGGAGCATTTATTTTGTGTTTTCCAAACTAAACCCTGCTTTGGAGGTTTGTCTTTGAATAAAGCACTGCAGACCAGCCTCTCATGTGGTCAAGACATGACAGATATTTGGCAGTGAGCATTTTTGTCAAAAGTGTTCCAGCGATGCCAATGGGTGCTATATGGAAAATGTGTCATGTAGTCAAAGCAGAAGAGCAAAGACACAGCTGTAACCTGCAGCATTGTGCTGATAAAAGTGAATTTCACATGGCCACACCCTACTCCTGTTCAACATCCAAGCCACCCACCAACAAAGATGAAAAATTTGAAAGAAACAAAAAGGAGCAAAAAATACTGGTTCCTGTCCTCCCTCAAACAACAAACGTTTTTTGAAAATGCTGCATTGAACTTACTTAGTTTTCCCAAAATGTAACATTTCAATGGTGTGAATACAGCAGAGATTGCAGACAAAGAGTGATGTTTTCCCTCCAGATCCTAAATTCAAAATGACCAAGGGCTTGACAAATCACAGGGAGGAGTCTTCAGATCAGGAAGAGGAAGTTCCTACTGTACTTCCATTAGCTTTCCAGTCTCTATGACACTTTCTTCCTCCTTAAAAGAGAATAAAAAGGTGTATATCATGCTAAAAAATACCCAACGGTCCGTTTGTGTAAAGTATCAAAGCAACAATACATTTTGAGTTGATTTTCTGGAGGCTTGAGTAAATAATCGACCGAAATGCTGACCGGCTACTGTCAGCGTCAAAAAAGAACTGTTGCATGAGTTCAAAATGACTGCTGAATGTTCTGATTGCATTTGCCAAGAGACGAATGTGAGCATTCTTGGCAATGTATTGTTTTAATGCTTCTCGCAGTCTGAATTACATATCACAAGAGTAACTCGGAATTACCGAATTACTCAATTATGCTGTGGTAACTAAAAGTACGCCCAGGTCAGATGGAGAAGGAGACAATGGCAGGATGACAAGCATATTTCTCTGGTCCAGGGAAGGGGGCTATGAAAGGAGGTAGATTATGCAATAACAATGCAAGGGATTATTATTGTTGTAAATATTCATGATTGAGGTGAAGAAAGGGCTGCATTCTAGTGGGATGCTTGCAGGACACCAGTTATGTTTGTCTGTTTTGGAAGGGACACTTACAGTTTTTGGTGGAGATTGGGAAGTCACCAGTTATCATATTATATATAATCATATATGGAAGCGGGACTGCAAGTCTGAGAGTGGTGGGGGGTATATGTTTTTCTAACCTATGTAAGGGATCAGAGAAGTTGAGAGTGTAATTTGGTCCATATTGCATATGGTTGTATCATAATTCCTCTTTTTCCCGCACTCTCCACACCTCTGATCCATTAAGTCAGCGTACAGCGAGGACGACAACATACAACTGTAGATGGGTCGCTGTCAATAATGTGGAGTTTTACATTTTGGGGTTCCACGTAACTTCATAATAAAATTAAGTTTTCAATTCATTGTCTATGATATCATTTGAAACACCTCTGTGGACAACAATCCCAATCTGTTACTATGTTTCTTCTTGACAAAACGTCAGAAATCAGACTACAGGATATTTTGTGCTCTCTGGATAATTACAAACATGTCCACAATTTAGCAGATGGTGTGACAGTGAAAAACATGTCCATTTAATTTCCAGAAAGGTCTCTAATGTGCCCAGCAACTTCAATTCCCATTGAGCCATGTAGAAATAACTGGTGTTCATTTTCTTTATGATGTTTTCCCCCAATTTATCCAGACATCTAAATAAGGGGAAAATCACTGCCAGTAGTATTAATACTTCTCCAGCTGTATCCTCCTAATTTAAGGTGCAAAATGTTTTAAACATGTTTGCTTGTCTTGGCATAACGTTTAGCCTGCTTCTGCCATGTTTTCTTTCTCATGCTAATGATGCCTGAAGGATGTGCCTGTCTCTGATGTGGAGGCCGATTCTGGGGCCGATTCCGATTCGGGCCGGAAATCTCTCCGACCGAGCCGGACTCAGAGAGAATTCCGACCGAATCGGACTCTGGCAGCCCGACCGAACGAGTACGATGCGCACGTATGCCATCGGACTCGAGTCGGTCGGACTCCCATTGAAGTCAATGGGAGCCGGTCGTACAACGCGTACGCGGGCTCCCATTGACTCAATGGGTGCGAGGCGGTCAAGGGCGCCCCCTACAGCGGGAACGCATCAAAGCGGCTCGCGCCGTACACGCACAGGTAGGGGGGACCCATGGGTCCCCCCTTTGTGCGACTCGCGCGGCTACGCGTACAGGGGGGTCCGACACGGACCCCCAAAGTACGTCTCCGACTGCTCTTTGGAGCCGGAGTGCGCGGCTCGGTCGGACTGCTCGCGGCGCGCATCGTACTCACCCGGCCGGGGAACGTCTCCATTGCGCGGTGCGAGTCGAGTCCGAGCAAGTCGGTCGGTGCGGTTCGAACCGGGAACGAGTCGGTCGGAGCGGTCGGGATGCCCGGACGAGTCGGTCGGCGAATTCCTATCGTACTCGCTCGCCCGGACGCGCGTACGAATCGGTCGGGAAATAGGGCTCCGAATCGGATCCGGTTAAGCCGAATCCGATTCGGAGCCCTACCGGCCGAGATCGGAATCGGCCCCACTGTCTTTTGTCACTTGAGATGTGAGGTTGTTCATTAGCCAGCTCAATGGAGAACTGTTTACATTTTTGTTACTTGTGATGGGCATCTTTAAGATCTCATGACCTCAAATTTGTTGTATTCTTGGTGAGAATTATGTTATGTGATCAAGGCATTTAACTAGTGTGTTATCAAATATATACTGGAGTTCCTATTTTTCCCAAGGAGCTTGCTCTCCTACAATGTATTCACAGGGATCTACCTGTCGGCTGCTTCTGTGATTCACAGACAGACAATATTGTTAATATTCTTTACCCTTAAATGCCTCAAGACAAAAGAATTTTAAACAGCCTGAAGAGTTTCTGAGCAAGCTTCAAATTGAAAAATTGTTCATTGTTTCATTGAAAGATAAGTTAAGTAGCTTCTTTCTTCTTGTGAAGGCTTCAAGACAGAACACTTTGAAACCTGTCAGCTTTGCATCAATGCATACTCAAATCAATTATTATGATAGTATGATGACACTAGTAACTCAAACCAGGGGCAGGAGCAGGTTTAAGGAGCCAATGCAAATTGTCCCTCTTCACGATACAGCAAGGTACCATCATTGAAGAGGGCTGCACCACTGTTTGGCGTTTCTTCAGTATACCAGAGCAAAGTTAAGGACATGAAGCAATCGTTTTTAAATGAAAATGTTGCGATCACAATGATAATGAATGCGATCGGAGTACTCGCAAGTGGTTTCATCGTAGCTTTCTATCTGGTGTCCCGGGCACAAGGCAGAATACTCACCACCTGTGACCACATCTTAGTGTCTTTGGGGATTTCATTTACTGTTTGTCAGTGTATGGATACCGCACACAGTCTTGGTTCTTTGATCTGGTCTGATGTTCATGCCACGGGTTATATTGTTCCAGTGCTACTTCAACTATACATGATGTCTGCTAGTTCCAGTTTCTGGCTCACCACCTGTCTCTGCCTCTTCTACTGCGTGAAAATTGTGACCTTCAATCACCATCTCTTCTTCTGGTTAAAACTGAGGATCTCTAAGATGGTTCTGTGGCTGATCCTGTGGTCAGTAATAGGTCCTTTTGCCCTTTTGTTCCCATCACGTTGGATTCTAAAGAGAGAATGTCCTTGGAACTCAACAACCTGTCTAACAGAGACTTCTATTGTCATAACTAATGAAGAGAAGCTGAAATATTTGTACATTGCTGTAGCCTTTTTTCTTACCTTTATAATGCCTCTTCTCATGGTCATTCTATTCATGAAAATCATACTCACTTCCATTTTCAGACATACCCGGCGGATGAAAGAGAACGCATCAGGGGTCAGTCAACATCAACTTATGGCTCACTTTAGGGCAGCTAAGTTGGTGGGATCCCTCCTCTTGATTTATGTTCTGTATTTACTTGTACTGTTGGTCAGACTATGTACAAGTGACACTTTGGTGTTGCTCATTTTTGAGACCATTGGGAAGTTGTGTAATCTTGCCCAGTGCATCACTTTGATTCTTGGAAACTCCAAGCTGAAACAAGGATTCTGGAAGGTCCTTCATCTTTGGAAGGAAGAAAGAACTCTCCAAGTAAATTCACCTAGCTAGTGAAATGCCTCGGTTGATTAATGCCAGCTGCTGACATCTACAGTTTTCTGAATGTCACAAGTTCGAATCTGGGCTAGAGAGAAACACCATTACAATCTTCTGATGTCTGTAAATCAAGGACCGTTTAATTAGTTATTTGAAACATCAGTTATTTATATGTTTTAAAAAGGTGTGCAATCCGAATTATGTACTTTAAAAACATATTATTATAATTAGTGAGACCAAGATGATTTATTGTCATCATTCTTTGTGACCATTGTTGCAAAATTAGCACTTTTTCCCTTTGTGTGATGTAGATTATATTTTGCTAAATCTTCAAATACATTCAGAAAAATATGTTAACAGAGAAAAACATTTCTAGATAGTGACATTTAGCCATTGTACAATATAGTAAGATTATTTTCCTTAAATAGCTGATATTTAGAATGTCTGAAAGTCAACTGTTTTGGAATTTCTACATTTTCTGTTTTCTCGTTTTATCTCCTTAAATTCACAGTTGGCATTATCATTTGCAACCTCTAGCATAATGCAGCAAGGTAATGTTTATCTTAGGTCTAAAAGGATGAATTAATGCATTCATTTCAGGATATGGTGTTTAGAAAAAATATCTGAGAAAAAATATCATGTGGACAAAATATTGTGTCAAGAATATGAGGACAGAAATATAGTGAAGGCAATTTTCTACAGATAAGCTAAGTTTTACTGTATATAACTCCGAATATATGTACCTTGACGAAACATATATCTTCAAGGTACGTAGATGTGGAGTTAAGAATAGTAAATCTATACTTACCTATTTGCACTTACCTTCTCAATATTGTGGTCCTCGATATTGTTGACACGATAATCTGTCCACACAATATTTTTGTTTCCGATATTCTGTCATTGATCCGACATGGATCTGGCCCTCCTGAAACTTCATTGGATCCCTAAGCTATCAAATTCATAGAATTTTGTGTTCCCACAAATCCCTTTAAATCACAGATATCTAAAAAGAAAGAGATAAGCAAAACACTTGTGGTATCACAGTATGTTTGAAAAATAAATCCTTGTGAATATATTCCACATTGGGGAATATACTTCTTTTAAATCTTACTCACATTTTAATGCTCATTTCAACCTGTAAATGGGCAGCGAGAAATACAGTGAGGTCTGCTGTGCATGTTTTTCTGATCTTTTCTTAACCTTGTTGCATCTTTCACTTTTTGATAAACCTTTCTCTGGGATATATAGATTTCACTAAATTCCGTCAATTGCAAGTGTGGACAATAATATGTAAACTGGTCTTTTTTTCCTACATAGTTAAAGACAGAATTTTTCTTTGTGTGTTGCATCCCTATCAATGTCATAAATTGAAGACATAGGGGGCGTATTTATGAGCCCCTGCATCACTTTTGCGCAGCCGTTGCGTCACTTTTTGTGATGCTGCGGTGGCGTAAATAATGCACCACGTTGATCCATATTTACGAAGTGATGCATCTTGGCAGATGCGCCACTTCGTAAACCCCTGCGCTACATTATACCTGCGTCAGGTATAATGTATTCAGGGTGGGTGTTCCCCCGCATCAAAGCCTCGTAGAAGTGGCACATTGAAATCTATAAGATTTCAGCGTGCCACTTCTAGGACGCCATTGCTTCAAAACCTTACACCTGCCTCATGGCAGGCGTAAGGGTGACGCAGTGCTATAATCAAAGCCCTTCCCCCTCAACCCCTGCATTGCTGGAGTTGCGTCACGTTTCCGACACAACTCCAGCAATGCATCAGTGTTGCGCATACAGATACGTCAGTAATACTGACGTATCTGTCACTCCTTGCGACATGATGCTTCATACAGTAAATATGACGCATTGATGGTGTCGCAAGGAGGGGGCACTGAGAAGTGTCACATCGATGCTTTGTCACAAGAAGGACCTGGCTCGGCAGTTCCTAAGAGAGTATGCAGATAGAAAGGCTTGGTTTAAAGAATTACAGAACAACATGTGTTTGCCTTATTTCTCTGAATAACAACAGGTTCCATCAATAGAGCCTATGGAACAGTGTCCCTGCAATGTCTCATGGCAATGTGGGCACGAGCACATACAAACTAGGGCGCACATGTCACAGTTAGATCTACGGTTAAAGTTAGGGCTACTAGAATTTGGACTAAGGTTGCTATTATGGATTGCGTCAGCTTTAGGAATATTACTAGGACAACAGATCGGTGTTAAACCTAAGATTAGGGTCAGGTCTAGGAGAAAGGTTAGATATAAGGTTAGTCATAGGTGTAAGTATGGCAGTAGGGTTATGGGTAGGTTTATTGCTATGAATAGGGCTAAGGAAAATGGGTATTGTTAGGGCTAGGCTTAGTGGTAGAGAAAGGGATCTGGTTATAAATGGAACTAGGATAGGAGATCAAGTTAGTGATAAATTTGGGTTTATGTCAAACATTTTAAAACTGAACTCTGATAGAATTCAGTGACTGGACAAACGTTACCTAATTTCCTTTTCCTTTTTTTCTTTCTTAGATTGTTTTCTCTACTGTCTGTGATATGTATGATTGTCATTACCAATCGAGCACTAGTTCTAAGCCTCACTTTAATAACTCTGATCACCCCAGTTTTCACACATTTGTGTTAGTAAAACGCTCACTGAGATTTAATATGGAAATAACATTCTATCAAAAATATTTTAATGCTTTTCCAAATTCTCCTTTCTTATGTTTACCAATCTTGTTGGAACTCCATGTTTCAGTAGTTTTATATGGCAATGCAATGCTCATAGTTTTTAATCTTTTCCAAACAACCCAATAAAATATAAATTACAAACAAAGTCTTGCTGCCATTTACTTTCAAAAATTGTGTTCACAGCTTGATAGTTTATTATCAAACCTACGCTAAATGAGGTACAAAGCTTATCAAAAGGAGCCTCACCCATGAGAAATTGCTTTAATTTACTATAGAAATAGAGTAATAGCTGACACCATGCTGTTTTAATGGCAGCATTTTGTCTGCCCTTGTTGACTATGCAAAAACAACAAGGTGATGGATGGAATGCTTGAATTAATGTCAACCACTGGCAATCCCTCAGCCCACATTCCAATCTCTCATTTCTTGGCCCACCATGCCACCTCAGTTTGGACCCAGCAATATGCAAATCAGTCTTCATCATCCTCCTTATGGGAACAGTCCAGTCCAAGCTGCCATGCCAGGTCCTCCCTGACCAGAAAACAAGCATCCTAGGAGTGGTTTCACCCTATTCAGGGGTGTTGAGGCAGGTATAGCTTGGGTCCAGTGGAACAGGGTGCTCGGGACCCACATCTGGGCACACCTGGTGCACTTAAAGCAGCAAATGCAAAAACTACAAAATTATGAATGGAATGCTTGAATTAATGTCAGCTACTGGGAATCGCTCAGGCCTTATCCCAATATATCATTAATTTTGCCCACAATGCTATCTAAGCTTGGACCAAGCCACATGCAAATCAGTCTTGAGCCTCCTTTTCATGGGAACAGACCATCCAGAACTGCCAGTTGAGGTGATCTCTGAACTGGAATGCAAGCAACCTAGGACCGGTTTCACCCTTGTTAGGGCTCTTCAGCCAGGCATAATTTGGTTCCAGTGGCACAGTGAGCCCGGGACCCACATCTGGGCATATCCCGCACACACAGGACAGCAAATGTAAAAATAACAAGGTGATGGATGGAATGCTTGAAATAATCTTAGCCACTGGCAATAGCTCGGGCTGCATCACAATCCATAATTTTCGTTGCCCACCATGCCATCTCAGGTTGGACCCAGCCATATGCAAATCTGTCTTGACCCTGCTCCTCATGGGAACAGTCCAGCTCAAACTGCCAGGCCAGGTCCTCCTTGAACTAGTACACAAGCAACCTAGGTCCGGTTTCACCTTAGTTGCGGCTCATCAGCCAGGTATAGCTTGGTTACAGTGCCACAGTGAGCCCAGGACCCATGTCTGGGCATACCCAGCACACTTAGGGCAGCAAAAGCAAAAACAACAAGGTGATGGATGGAATGTTTGAATTAATTTCAGCCACTGGCAATCGCCCTGGCCGCATACCAATCCATAATTTCTTTTGTTTTTGCCCACCATGCCCCTCAGTTTGGACCTAGCCATATGCAAATCAGTCTTGAACATGCTCCTCATGGGAATAGTCCAGCCCTACCTGCCAGACCAGGTCCTTCCTGAACCGGAACACAATCATCCTAAGAACAGTTTCACCCTAGTTAGGGCTCTTCAGCCATGTATTGCTCAGTTCAAGTGGCACAGCAAGCCCAGGACCCACGTCTGGGAATACCCGGCGCACTTAGCCCAGCCCCCACTGCCGAGCCAGGTCGTCCTTGAACCAGAACACAGGCAACCTAGGACTGGTTTCACCTTAGTTGCGGCTCATCAGCCAGGTATAATTTGGTTCCAGTGGCACAGTGAGCCCGGGACCCACATCTGGGCATATCCGGCACATTTAGGACAGCAAATGCAAAAAACAACAAGGTGATGGATAGAATGCTTGAAATAATCTTAGCCACTGGAAATAGCTCGGGCCGCATCACAATCCATAATTTTGTTTGCCCACCATGCCACCTCAGTTTGGACCTAGACATATGCAAATCAGTCTTGACCCTGCTCCTCATAGAACCCTTTAAAGCCAATAATATAAACCAAGCATCTTCTTCTGATCTATGGTTTACAGCAGAACAGAAGGAGAGAAAACGAAAGTGCAAAAAATTTGAAAGAAAAAGCCAATGCAACTTTTCTGAGGAGGATAAACTCATGTAAACGTCCTGAAAACAATTTAGGAAAAACATTAGAAAAGTTAAATCCAACATGTTTGCCCAAAAATTGAGGAAGCAGAGAATGCCCCAAGGACTATATTTAAAATTGTTGACTCCTTCCTCAATCTGAGATCAGACAAACAGTCTACGCCTATTTCCCCAAAATTTGTAGGCAATCTGACTTGTTTATTCCATGAAAAAGTACTCAAAATATAGTCTTGTTTTAAAGACAGTCAAATCACTGTCCCCCTTAGGCCCCCACAAATACCATGACAGCAGGCTACAGCTAACCACCTTTGACAGGATATCATTGGAAGTTTCAGAAAGATCCATTCATCAATCTAGATCTTGCTCTCCATCAGACGTCTAACCCCATAAATAATTAAGAGACCAATAAATGTGCTTAATCAACACTTCAATGATTTATTTAATATTTTGTTAGAATCCGGGACTTTTCCCACTAAATGGAAAAAAGCAATGGTGCTCCCGCTACCGAAAAAGACAAACTCATATCCTTTAAACCCTAGCAACTACAGGCCGATTTCCCCACCTTCGGTGATGGGCAAAATGCTAGAAAACTGGGTTAACAGACAAATAACTAAGTTCATAGTTGAAAAAAACTGTCTGCATCCCTCGCAATCCAGCTTTCGAGATGGATTTAGTACAGACTCAGCATTCTTGGACGTCATTGACTTTATAAAAATTCAGCTTGACTCAGGAAGAAAAACTATATTAGTCCTTCTCAACCTGTCGGCCGCATTTGATACAGTCTCTCATGAGATCCTGTAAAAACGGCTGGAAGAAAGAGGAGTAACAGGCACTGTCTGGAAGTGGCTTAAATCTTTTCTTATGAGTAGACAGCATGCAGTCTACCAGCCCCATGACACCTCTGAATTTAAAGAAGTGGAATGTGGGGTACCTCAGGGCTCAGCCCTTAGCCCCACATTGATTAACGTCTAATGGCCCCCCCTTGCAGCAGTGGCACAAACTAGCGCCAGGATGTCCTGCTGGAGCAACTGTTGCGATTTATAAAAATTCATTCATTCATGGGAACAGTCCAGCCCGTACTATTAGGCCAGGTCCTCGCTGAACCGGAACATAAGCAACCTAGGACTAGTTTTGCCCGAGTTAGGACTTTTCAGCTAGGTATAGCTTCGTTCCAGTGACACAGTGAGTCCAGGACCCACGTCTGGGTATACCTGGCACACTTATGGAAGTAAATGCAAAAACAACAAGGTGATGGATGGAATGCTTGAATTGATTTTGGTCACTGGCAATCACTCGGGCCACATCCCAATTAGGCCTGGATGTAAAATTCCACTCCACTTGGGGAGTTTGCGGAATTCGGCAACTCCGTGTTCTGCAGAGAATGCAAAGTTGCTGATAAAATCCATGCTCCGCAAAGGAGCAGATTTTGTTTTCCTTTGGCGCGCCCGTCACGTCGTTTTGTGCGAGACTTGCCGCACGCTCGGGAGCATCCACGAGATTTGCTAGTTGCCCGCGAGTGCCTGCGAAATTTTGTGCCCGCTAACGCGGCATTTGGCAGGTCCAGCAACTTCGGGTGCTTCTTTTGTGACGTAGGCAAGCACAAGCGAGCACAAGCGAGCAGCCGCGGTTGAAACCTGGAAATGTTCTCTCCTGGAGAAGCAGCTAAATCTCCTTAAAAGACAATTTGGAGTTAATAAACTTCTTAAATGGACCGTTCGTGTTGGCTTTTTGTGCGAGGAGCCCTTTTTAACTTTACTTTTTTTTCAACAAGGTGGAAGTACCCCAGAGACTCCAACTTCCTGTTACTGTCCAGCAGGCTCCTCCCAGTGCTTTGTTCACCTCCTGGTCACTTTTCATTTGGATTCAGAGCTTAAAGGATTACTCCCTTTGTCTGCTGCATATATACCATTGGATTTAAGGACTTTGTTTATGTGATATCACAAGTAAGTTAAAAAACTGCTGTATATGTTTGCTGTTTGTTTGATAGAGGGCATGCACAAGGATTTATTTGTACATTTATTTAATTTTTTTAATTTATTGTGGTGCGTGGCCTGCAGCTTCAGTAGGGGCCTACTTATTTTTTTACATTTAACTTTTCTTCTTTTGTAAAGGAAAAATGTTGCACAGTTCAGCACATTTTCTACATTTTTTAAAATAAATTTGCAATATTCATTTGAATCACTATGTGGCCTACTCTGCCAAAGGGTCTTCCGGCCAGTAGACCCAGTACTAGTCATTGGTGCATACAACAACTGTTTCTTGGTGCCTGTTGAATTGAAACATCATTTACAAAATGTCTTTTGTTAGGGGTATTTCAATTTTTTTCTGCAAACAGCGTTTACGTGGGGTAATATATATATGATGCCTTAGGAGCATGAGCGTTGCAGTAAGATTTTATAGCCCAGTTAATTTTCTTTTTCAGCATTGCTGAATTCATGCTGTTTTCTCATGTGTTACCATGCCTCCTTTGTCTGGCCAGTGTGTGAGTGTGTTTGCCATAGGCCACCATTTATCTTTGTTCGCCATGCCATGTGGCCTGGTACCATTTTGCATAGTCAGTGTCTGTAGGCCTGCATGTGTTCTTTGCTTTCCATGCCTCCTTGCTTGTTGTTTGACCATGTGGCTGGCAGCCTTTTTGTTTTTGCCATAGGCCTGCATGCGTTCTTTGTTTTCCATGCCTCCTTGCTGGTTGTTGTTGTTGTTTCACCATGTTGTAGGCAGCCATTTTGTGTAGCCAGCCAGTGTGCTTTTGCCATAGGCCTGCATGCGTTCTTTGTTTTCCATGCCTCCTTACTGGTTGTTGTAGTTTCACCTTGTAGTCAGCGGCCATTTTGTGTAGCCAGCCAGCCTGCTTCTGCCATAGGCCTGCATGTATTCTTTGTTGTGGGCCATGCCTCCTTGCTGATTGTTTTTGTTTGACCATGTGGTCGGTGGCCATTTTGTGTAGCCAGCCAGTGTGCTTTTGCCATAGGCCTGCATATGTTCCTTGTTGTGGCCATGCCTCCTTGCTGGTTGTTGTTGTTTGACTATGTAGGTAGCGGTCATTTTGTGTAGCCAGCCAGTGTGCTTTTGCCATAGGCCTGCATGTGTTCTTTTTTGTGGCCATGCCTCATTGCTGTCTGTTGGTGTTTGACCATGTGGCTGGCCGCCATTTTGAGTAGCCAGCCAGTGTGGTTTTGCCATAGGCCTGTATGTGTTCTTTGCTTTCTATGCCTCCTTGCCGGTTGTTGTTGTTTGACCATGTGGTCGGCGGCCATTTCGTGCAGCCAGCCAGCATGCTTTTGCTATATGCCTGCATGCATTCTATGTTTTCTATGCCTCCTTGCTTGTTGTTTGACCATGTGGCTGGTGGCAATTTTGTTAGCCAGCCAGTGTGCAGTTTGTCATAGGCCTGCATGCGTTCTTTGTTTTCCATGCCTCTTTGCTTGTGTTTGACCATGTGGCCATTTTGTGTAGCCAGCCAGTGTGCTTTCTGCCATAGGTCTGCATGTGTTCTTTGTTTTCCTTACCTCCTTGCTTGTTGTTTGACCATGTGGCCATTTTATGTAGCCAGCCAGTGGGCTTTTTGCCATAGGCCTGCATATGTTCTTTGTTGGTTGACTATGTGGCCGGCTGCCATTTTGTAAAACCATCCTTTTTTTCAGTTTTCAAAAACATTTTCTTTGTAGAGGCCTAAGCCTTTTTGTTTGTGTTCGTTTATTTACTTTTCCTTGATATCAGTTTGATAATATGCTTGAGGCCAAGTTGCTCAATGCTCATAGTACTGTATGAACTTTAATATTCTTTTATACTTTTTTTGTATTTTTTACCTGCACCACTGCTTGTCTCCCAAATCCCAATGGGTTTCTCGTGGTAGTCCCCTAGTACATCAGCAATTACATTTTTTCTATTTTTGATAATTTTTTCATAACATTTTTTCACAATAATTTTTTTAATTTTTTCACATAATTTTTTTATTTAATTGTAATTATTATTGTTTTTTGTTGTAATTTTCCATTTCACATTTTCAAAACATCCATTAACCAACCTCCTGTCTGCCATAGGCCTACAGCAGTACAGCAGCATTGATTTTCTAAGGATTATTCCATTGTCACCTGCACCTCCCTGAGTGCCACATCCCAACTTTATGCATATAAAGCAAACAGTTACATCTGTATGTTGTTGCTCTTTTGTATCCTTCCTGATTGTAAATGAAAGTTTATGTTGGTGTGGTTTACCTTCTGAATCGATACACTGTGTTGTTAATTATTTATAACTTAAGTAACCACAGTAAATTATATTGTTTGTGGCACTAATTCAAACTGCCAGAAACCGGTCCTAGGATGCTTGATTCCGGTCCAGGGAAGACATGACTTGGCAGTTCGGGCTGGACTGTTCCCATGAGGCACAGGGTCAAGACTGATTTGCATATGGCCATGTCTGAACTGGGGTGGCATGGTGAGCAAAATAACGATGGATTAAACCCAGATCTGTGACTGGGGGTGAATGTTTTGCCAATGTGCAACATTCCGTCCATCATCTTGTGTGTTTTACTAATTCAAACTGCAACAATGCCACGTATCACTAAAGTTTTTCTTGCATGTTTGCTTTTAGATGCACAAGAGAAGAGACATCACCGACAGCACTCCCAGACAGAAGGCCTGTGCACGTGGCAAGTGACCACACAACGCGTGAGGTCAGTACTCACATTTCCCCCTATTATTTTCTTTCCAGAAAATACATCCACAATACATTACTTCTGTTCGGTTGCAGCAACTTCTCTCAAAATTTCACATTGGGCATTTTGTTGGTTGGCAATGTTTGAAAAGCCAGGTAGTCAAGCCAAACAAAAATGTTTTGTAATGGAGGTGCAGAGCTATGATGAATCTGAGTCATTTAAGCACAATGAAGGGGTGGAATAATTCGTCAATGAAGGACATATTTTCTGGGTTGGCAAATGCAATGGGGCATTCCTCATACTTCCAACCATGCTGCACTGTCATCTACTGCTGGTATACTATGATAATAATACATACACAACACTGGGGAGTCCACCATGACCAGGGCCACTCTCTCATTTTACTGTTTGAGCATGAGCCAGAAAAATAAATCCTTCTCAACAAATATGCGTAGAATACCTTACTTGGGCATACATTCTTCACAGTAGAATACCTGACCTAAAATGGGTTCTCTGAGACTTACAGTACTAGTCCACAAGATATATGAGGGGAGAGGGAAAGCTTACTGACAAAGCAGAAGAAAGGAAGCTACAGACAGACTAGTAGAGACAGTTTGAAGTCAAGTACAGAAACTTGAAATATAGAAAATAAGTAAATAGGATAATGCTGGGATAAAAATAAGTTAGCAAACATTAGATAGAACGAAGAAGAGTTGGAAAAAATTAGGACATGCACAGTAAAAAATAATAAACAGGGAAAATTATCCTAAATGTGAAGCGGTAAAAGTTAGGGAACTAATAATTATATTAACAGGAGGACTTACTGGAGCCAGAAAATCCATTGGCTACGGCACTTGTCAATGCAGCCCCGGCTTCCTAATCTGCCTCTGTGGCCCTCTTCTTGCCCCTGGATGCTGATGTAAGAAATAAAGAAGGTAAAATAAAAAAGATTATTGGTACAGTTAATAATTTCCCCAAAAATATTTTGACAAGCAAAGGCGAACGCAGTAAAACCTATAGTAGTAGTATCGAGTGGACCTATTACTAATTTCCTAAACCTAACCCTATTCCAAATTTCTTAAACTACAATTTGGAACTAATAATAAATTGCAAAGAATGAGCTTTGCTTCTCATCTCATTCTCAATCTCAACCCCCTTTGACGGGCCAACTCAGTCTGCATTTTTTTCAAAGCAGAGATGCATGATTACACATCACAAGAAGATCGCTTAGGACTGTACAGGGCACAGAGAGGTGAGAGAATCCTAACTCACTAATATCTTAGTGACAGGACAGAGGAGTCTCTGCATCACTTCTTAAATAATCAGCCCAAGCGAGCACCAACGAGTACAATTAGGTACCGCCGATCACCTGGCTAGATGATGATCACATCATATTTGTAATGTAAACTTAACTTAGCTCTGAGTGCCAGCAGCATGCCATCTGGAAAACAATTTAGCATAAAAAGAGCACAACAAATAAATAGTTACTCACCGAGCCCTGCAACCTCCACACCCAGCAGGTTCAGCAGGTCTTGCTCCCTGTCCAGGATGTCAGCCCACCGGTGTGTTAGTTGTTGTTGGGTGTGCCGGTCTCCAGAGCTGCAGCGCACACGCCAGGGCATCCTCTCCCACTGCTACCGACGCTCCCAGAGGCCGTCGCCACTTGCCTCCTGCTGCCAGGCTGGAGGGGAGGTGGTGCTGCACATAACAAACTAGCGAGCCACCTACACCTTGGTAAAAATGGGGCACAGCCACACCCCTTCGTGGTGCTGCTGACCGGGAGGAAGACAGCTGGTGCTGCGGGTGGTTCGGAGGGGCCTGGCGCTGATGCTGTGGCTCCCCTGCTCTGCCATGGTGCTGGGAGGGAGGAAGATAAGAAACTGGAAAAGGAAGGAAAAAAAGGAAGTAAGGCGAAAAATGAAAAAAGTACAAAAGTCACAAAAAACATGAAAACAATAACAAAAAATGTAAAATACACAAGCACAAAGACACACACTAATATAATAAATAAAAATGAGAGGTACATAAGTTTGATAGGGGGAGGATTAAAGAGATTAAAGAAGGATTGAAAAAAATAGGCCCAGAACCACAACAGAGCAAAAATAAGATGGCCGTACCCATGCAATCCGAGCGGTGTCGTTCGCGTGCGATTTCCGCTGCGAGAATGCACTTCGCTCTGAAGAAAATGTAATATGTCATGCAAACAGGTACAGCGAGCAGCTCCGCCCGCTCATGGGACTCCACATAGTGCAAGAGTATTTTGGCAAATTCGCGGATTTCCACATAGCGCAACTCCACAAACTCGCCCGGGTCTAATCCCAATCCATAATTTTTTTGGCAACCAATCCACCTCAGTTTAGAAGCAGCCATATGCAAATTAGTCTTGGGAGCAGTTCAGACCAAACTGTCAGGTCTGGTCCTCCCTGAACCAGAGCACAAGCAACCTAGGACCGGATTAGCCATAATTAGAGCAGCCAGGTATAGTTTTGTTTCAGTTGAACTGTGAGCCAGGGACTCACGCCTCAGCATACCTGGCACACTTAGGTCAGCAAATGCAAAACCCACAAGGTGATGGATGGAATGCTTGAATTAATCTCAGTCACTAGCAATTGCTCTGGACCACATTCCAATCCATCATTTTTGTGCTAACCATTCCACCTCATATTGGACCAAGCCATATGCAAATCAGTCGTCACCCTGCTCCTCATGGGAAAACTTCAGCCCGAACTGCCAGGCCGGGTCCTCCCTGAACCAGAACACAAGCAACCTAGGACTGATCATGCCCTAATTTGAGCTCTTCAGCCAGGTATAGTTTGGTTTCAATTGAACAGTGAGCCAGGGACTCACGCCTGGGCACACAAGGTGATGAATGGAATGCTTGAATTAATCTCAGTCACTAGCAATCGCTCTGGACCACATCCCAATCCATCATTTTTTTGCCCACCATACCACCTCAGTTTGGACCTAGCTTTATGCAAATCAGTCTTGACCCTGCTCCTCAAGGGAACAGTCAAGCCCAAACTGCCAGGCCAGGTCCTCCCTGAACTGGAACGGAAGCAACGGAAGCAACCTAGGACTGGTTTCACCCTAGTTAGGGCTTTTCAGCTGGGTATAGCTTGTTTCCAGTGGCACAGTGAGCCCAGGAGCCCATGCCCAGTGCACTTATGGCAGCAAATTCAAAACAACAAGGTGAAGGATGAAATGCTTCAATTATTCTCAGCCACTAGCAATCGCTCAGGGCCGCATCCCAATTCATCATTTATTTGCCCACCATGCCACCTCAGTTTAGACCAAGCCATATGCAAATCAGTGCTGACCCTCCTCCCTAAGGAAACAGTCCTGCCCATATTGCCAGGCCTGGTCCTCCCTAAACTGAAACAAATCAACCTAGGACCGGTTTCACCCTTGTTAGGGCTCTTAAGCCAGGTACAGCTTGATTCCAGTGACACAGTGAGCCCGGGACCCACTTCCAGGCAAACCCGGTGCACTTAGGGCTGCAAATGCAAAAACAACGAAGTGATTTTGGAATGCTTGAATTAATCTTAGCCATTAGCAATCACTCTGGCCGCATCCCAATCCATCATTTTTTTAGCCCACCATGCCACCTCAGTTTTGACCCAGCCATATGCAAATCAGTCTTGACCCTGCACCTCATTGGAACAGTTCAGCCCGAACTGTCAGTCCAGGTCCTCCCTGAAATGGAACACAAGCAACTATGACCATTTTCACCCTAGTTAGGGCTCTTCAGCCGGGTATAGCTTGGTTCCAGTGGCACAGTGAGCCCGGGTCCAATGTCTGGGCATACCCAGTGCACTTATGGCAACATTAGAAATTTAACTACAATGAGAACTCTTTCATGCTTTGCGTAGTAATATCTGATTGTTTCTTAATTGTTGCTTGATAAATATGTCCAGACTTCAAGTTGGCTCAGAAACTGACTTTATTTAATATCCAGGAGGTCAGACATCATGATATCTTGCCACCTAGAAAGTTGTCAATGGTTTGCTATGTAACCACTCTGCGTTCTATTACTATGGATTGCAATTGGATTGATGTGCTTCCATTCCTGCCACTAAATTATCAACTTTTCCCTCTAAAAGAGAGGGATTAATATGAATATGTTTGCCCAGGCAAATACCAGCAACATTCTGAACAGACTTTTTAAGGACTACATGATGGATTAGCACACCTAAAGTCGGAATTAGGACCTGGCGAATAAAGGAATGTAGTGGTGGATAATTTTGCTGAAAGTGCTTCAGCCCCTTGCCAAAGCAGTTGTTTATTTGTTAAAAACAAAAAACAATGGTGGTCATGGAGAGTGAGATTACTCCTTGTGCACAGAAGGTATTGTTGATTTTATCTGCAGGGATGGTAGATCCAGGCAGTGAAAATCCACATCAGAGATTGACCCTAACTATAGCAGACCCCCTGATGCAGTACAGAACCCTGTTGTGGGTGATGAGGTGGTAATGATTGATTGCCAGAAGAGCTGGTGAAGGCCCCATTATTTCCAACACCTCTAAATTGGGTAGAGGACCAGGAGGTCTGGTAAAGTGTGTGCTCTGCCTATTTATGGTAGCGAGTCTGCTTGCCAAAACCTATATGGCCTCCTTGAGTGCTACCCCTACATAATTATGACACTCAAGCAAACCAGTATTATTAGTTGATTTTTCCACTCAGCACATGACTTAGAGTTAGTTATTTCAATCTGATACCTCTCTGTAACAAATTGGGTAGTTGGTTGACTGGGGTGGGGCCTGAGTCAAGCAGCAACTACAATCCTTGTCAGGGTAAGGCACAAACAAACCCCAAATTAACCTGTGTTCAACAACCTGGTAGCTTGGCAGTCAGGCTTAACTTAGAGCAATGTGTAAAGTATTGGTGAAACACTTCAAACAGTAACACAGTAAAAGCACACCACAGAAGGCAGCCACAACAGTATTAGAAAATTAGAGCTTAGTTTAATACATAAAACAAGACCAAAACTCCCAAAATAAAATTTGTAGAACCAGAGATATAAAATGTAAACGTTTTTAGAGAAAATAGCGCTAAAAAGCATCAACTATGGATATCTGGTTGCGCTGGCCGTGGGACAAGGTCAAACATTCAGGCTGACTGCGATGGAGCACCGGCCAGACACAGGGACCCAGTTAGGCCTACTGAACAAAAGTACCTTCAATCCTGGTTTGAGGAGCATTGCTTTGATCTGCGTCAAAGATACGCTGCACAGCCGAGGTGATGTGTCAGTTCCTAGATGTGACGAGGCTGCAGTGTGAGGTCCTTTTGCATCAACATTGAGGATCTCGTCGATGGGGCTTGCAATGCAACATCCGGTGTCGGGGATGCCACGTGCAGTTGGGGCGATGCATCAGTTCCGAGGAGCTTCGTTGAGGAGTCCGGAATCATCATCGATACTGCTGTCGATGAGAGATGGGAGGGACTGCACTGAGGATACATCATGCAGTGGCGGTTCTATAGGCGTTGCAGGCTGCAGCAGTGATGCAAGTCTTTTGCGATGGGTCCAATCCCTGCAGCAGAAGAGATGCGCCAGTTCTGCTGGCGGGTTGCGCCATGCAGCAGAGGAGATACGTTGGTGCAGTAGGATCCACAAGATGGCAGAGCACCTTAGGCCCACTTCCAAGGGTCCAGGACTGCAGCAGAATCACTTGACAGGGTAGACTCACAAATGGCAGAGTTCAGGTGCAAGGTTGTTGGAAGCTTGTTGAGTCCCTGAGGCTTCAGATCAGGAGGCCAGTCAACTTGCCGTTGGAGTCACTCTGGGTTCAAGAGATGCAGGTCTTCTCCTTCTCACCCAGGCAGGAGGGCAGCAGGTCAGCACAGCAAAGCAGGAGTTCAGCACGGTGCAATCCAGCAGAGTGGCAGTTCTTTCAGCAGCACAGTCCTTCTTCCACAGGTCCAGAAGTGTATTGTAGTGGTGGTGTCTGAGGTCCGTCATTTATACCCTGGAATCCTGGTTCTGGGAAGTGGGGTAAGCTGCTAGACAGTGGCTTTGAAGTTCAAGGAATTCCCTGCCTCCCCTGGCTCCAAGCTGGCTGAAGTCACAATACAGGGTCATTAGGCCCTTTGTGTGAGGTCAGGAGCCATACTATTCAGGTGTAAGTGAGGCTTTCCAGCTCTTCACCCTCGTCCTGCTCCCATTGTGTGTGACTGTCTTGGAGGAATGCACAAATCCCAACTGCCAACTACGCCCAGTCATGTGACCAGAAACAGGCTGCAGGCACCAAATGGCTATGGCAAGAAAATGCCAATTTTCTACAAGTAAACACAAGGAGATTATGGACGGAGCGCTGAAATCTTTCAGACACTCACCCCCAGTCACAGATCTGGGTTAACTCCATCATCATTCTTTAGCTCACTTCGCCACCCCAGTTCAGAACCAGCCATATTCAAATCAGTCTGGACCCTGTTCCTTATGGAAACAGTCCAGCCCGAACTGCCAAGCCAGGTCTTTCCTAGACCATAAACAAGCATTCCGGGAACCGGTTTCGGGGTAACACCCCTCATCATCCAGGCTAGCTTGAATCCAGTGGCAAAGTGAGCAAGGGACCCACGTCTGGGCATACTCTGCCAACTTAGGGTGAACAAAGCAAACACAAGGAGATGATGGACAGAGCGCTGAAACTTTTCAGACACTCACCCCCAGTCACAGATCTGGGTTAACTCCATCATCGTTCTTTAGCTCACTTCGCCACCCCAGTTCAGACCCAGCCATATGCAAATCAGTCTTGACCCTGTTCCTCATAGAAACAGTCCAGCCCGAACTGTCAAGCCAGGTCTCCCCTGGACCGGAAACAAGCATTCTGGGACCAGTTTCGAGGCCACTGGAGTCAGGCTAGCCTGGCTGATTAGGGGTGAAACCCTGAAACCAATCCTAGGATGCTTGTTTCCAGTCCAGGGAGGACCTGGCCTGGCAATTCGGGCTGGAGTGTTCCCATTGGGCGCAGGGTCAAGACTGATTTGCATATGGCTGAGTTCAAACTGGAATGGCATGGGGAGCAAAAAACGATGGATTTAGGTCCAGATCTCTGTACTGGGGTGAATGTATGACATTGTTCTGCATTCTGTCCATCAATTGTTCTTTTTGTATTCGTTACCCCGAGTGTGACGGGTATGCCAAGATGTGGGTCCCGTGCTCTCCATGCCACTGGAGTCAAGCTATCCTGGCTGATGCGGGGTGAAACCCCGAAACCGGTCCTAGGATGCTTGTTTCCAGTCCAGGGAGGACCTGGCCTGGCTGTTTGGGCTGGACTGTTCCCATTGGGCACAGGGTCAAGTCTGATTTACATATGGTTGGGTTCAAACTGGAATGGCATGGGGAGCAACAAAACGATGGATTTAGGCCCAGATATCTGTACTGGGGTGAATGTATGACATTATTCTGCATTCTGTCCATCAATGTTTCTTTTTACAACTTTCTAAAAGTAGCATTTTCAGAACTGCTCTTAAAAATACAACTTTACATAAGTTAAGATTTTAAATTGTGATTCCAGAGACATCCAAAAATGAACCAGTGAGCTCTGTCCACTTCTAAAGTGTAATACGGCAACTCCAATGTTATCCTGTGGGAGAGATAGGCCTTACAGTAGTGAAAAAACAAATGTAAGAGTTTTTCACTTCCAGAACATATAAAAATTAAAAGTACATGTCCTACTTTTAAATACATTGAACCCTGCCCTCTGGGCTGTCCAGGACTTTCGCTAGGGGTGGCTTATATGTATTGAAAAGGAAGGTTTGGGTCGGGGAAAAGGCTTATTTTGCTACATCGATATGGCATTTTAAAACTGCACACACGTGCTCGGCAATGGCAGGCCTGAGACATGTTTAATGAGTTACTTGAGTGGGTGGCACAATCTGTGCTGTAGACCTACTAGCAGCATTTAATTTACATGCCCCAAGGACAGGTAGGGCCACCTTACTGGGGACTTATGAGTAAATTAAATATGCCAAGTCGGGATAAACCAATATTACCATGGTTAGAGGAGAGAGCAGAAGCACTTTGCCCTAGTGAGCAGTGGTAAAGTGAGCAAAGTCCTAATATCAGAAAACACAAGGTCAGAAAAAATGGAGGAGGAAGGCAAAAGGTTGGGGGGAAACCACCGTAAAGCTGACAGGACTAATACTCTCACTCTAAGTTATTGGTCATTCAGTTATGCAAAACTAATCTTCATATGCATTAGATCACTTTAATTTCCAGCATTCAAACCTATGCCTTAAGATCTCAAGCTCTGTACTCTTTTCATATAAAGGTGAAGTTTATCATTATTTACATGGTCATACCATATTGCTTTATGTCATTGTGTAAGAATCTCCATGTCTCCTTTAACTCGTCTAACTCAATTGCCCCTCCTGTAAATTTCCAGAGGTGGTTTAACAGCTGAATATTGCAATGGTCTGAAAGAATATTAGGTCCGGCACAGCTTTCATATATTTATTCTAGTGCGTGTACCAAAGACATCTACTGGGTATAATACTTCACCCACTTAAACCATTCAGTAGAAGGACTGAAGATATTTTGTCATTGTTTCACATTTTTTCATTTTAGAGTGAAATTCTCAAATATATATATATATATATATTGTCTATAGCATGCTCTTCTTCATCTGTCCTTCCCACAGGCATGCTATCAAAGAGCAACAGCATAAAAGAAGAGAGTAGACGCACACAGCAGCACCCACTGTTAACTCAAGGTTTAATCATACGACTCAGCCACACTTATTTTGGTGCCCAGTTCTCGAGAGCAAGTTTTATTATGAATCCCATAACCCCAAGGTCTTAAGAGAACTATCTTGTACATCTTTTTTATACATTACTGATATTTTCTTCAGCCACTCTGATGCCAGTGGCTCACCTGCCTTAATTCAGGTTCTACAAATCAAGAATCTAGCTAATAACACCAGAATAAATAATAATTTTACATGCAGTCTGCCAAATGCCATCACATCACCCCATTGAGCACATAATAATTGCTCGAAACAGTATAAAGACTGGGCTTATCTTAATGTCTTGTTGGAATATATCTACTAAAATGGTAGCTACTTACCTACTTTGTTCCTGTTTACAGGGGCAAGGTACAAATATATGCACGTCGTCAGCCAATGCACCCCTAAATTTCTTACAGCAGGCTCCTTGCACCCCTCTGGACTTGCTTAACTTCTTGGCCATCCAGTACAACATGTTCAGTGTGAAGAAATGAGTCCTAGGGTAGAGAAAACATGGGCACCATTCTGTACTTTCATGAAACTCCAGGGTAGAATTGGCCTGGGACTTGGCTGGCTTCCGAAACTTATTCTAGCTTCTGGTCTTTGGGACCTGAGCTCCTCGGAAGACTCAGTCCAGAAGGAAGATTTTACACCTGAGGAGCAGGCTTTACTGAAAAGTACAAGATGTTCAAGGATACTTGCTATTAATTTCCAAGATCTTGGTCCAGCGAAGATCTTCGCCAGATTAAGTGTGGTGGATCCATTGTGGTTTCTTCCATGTGAGTTATCGATTTGTACCATTTTACCACCTCTTTTTTCATTGTTATCTCATTATGTATATCCTCATTCAGTTCTAGGAAATATTCTGTGTCCATTTTTGTCTTTTGAACCATGAGTGGAGTTGCGCATAATGAAATTTCTTGATCATCACGTCAGTCAACAAGCTCAAGTTTTCCCCAAAAATCAGGCTCCCTCCCATCAAGTCTTCCTTTGTCAGAACTGCAGCATGCCTCCAAAACCTGCCAATCTGCCCTCTTATAAATTCGGGAGTGCCCGGGTGCAAACTGGAGACCTCTAACTGTAATAATGGATACCCCATTTCACCCTCATAGTATACCAGATTTTTGCACTGGATTATGACATAATTTAGATTTCACCAGGGCATTGGTCTTCTGAGAAATCCAACTGACAAGACCAGCAGCATGAATTAGTATCCAAGAAATACCTGGCCACTGAGAGCATATGTGACCCTCGCATGGTCGCAGCCTACCAGTTTCTTGCAATGACCTTAGAACAACTGTATCAAGAAACAATTCTTGATAAGCTACTGAAATAAATATTGACTCTGAATCTGTTAATACTGTTCAAAGTCCAAAGGAGTAAAGTTGAGAGTTTGCAATAGGTCATTTATTTCTAAATATTTCTAGAAGTCTGGGAATCATAGGGAGAATCTTTTCCAAGGAGCCCCAAGCTTCTCTAAATCCTTGAATTACTGCCTAATGAGTGTCTAAAGAGAGTAAGCCGCACAAAGATTCCACCCGAGTGCGGAGATTCTGCTCTGAGTGCGGAGACTCTGCACTCGTAACTTTATGAGTCATATCTCCCTTTTCTAATCAGGCCCTAAATATCTACATACACTCAGCCATACATGGCATTTACTATCATTTCAAACAGAATATTGGAAGACACCTGGAAAAATCTACACCAAGTGTAGGATACTAGTTACAGGAGCAGCTAACCACTACAACTGCCTAATAGAGTACCCCTTATGCCAAACACACAAAGACAAACTAAGTCCTGCACTAGATAATTAGAAGATACTTGAGTTGGCAGACTGCACCATTCTGGCCTCAGGCACCAACCCAGGTATCAAATACCATAGTGGAACGTATATGACAGCACCGTGGCCAACAAGCTAAAACCTACAACACAATACAAGGATGGCACAATGCCTAGCAAGCCACACTAAGCCGAAGCCACCCTACCATCTATCAATTCCTAGAAATATTAAAAAAGAGCAAAACTATAAAAAAATTTAGAATGACACAATCTATTACTCAAATACAATCTAAAATATCCAAACAAACGAAAGAAATGTATAAAATTCTACAAAGTGAAGTACAAATGTTTATAAAGAACAAAGGCTTACCCTATATAGAATCCAAGAAAAGAACATTACAAAAAATACCTAATATTCCAACTACAACTTAACAAACAACTGTAAATACCAAACATACCAAAAACATTTATTTATAAATAATATTCAAATTATTTTTAATATTCTGTCTAAATATATAATATATTAAAGTATATAAACGTGGGAGGGGTATGCCCTGACTGGGCACACTGTGTAACTGGAACCAATCTATATCCAGCTGATGAGTCCATAACAAGGGTGAAACCGGTCCTGGATTGCTTGTGTTCCAGTTCAAGGAGGTGTCACAATATAAGGGGGGTACCCTGATCCTCGGAAAAGGGATGGGTATATATCAACATAAGAGCAAACGTTCCCTTTTCCCAAGTTTGAAGAGAAGACCCTAAGACTAGTGAATCAGATAAAATAAATCAGTGATCTAAATGTATAAGGACAACAATAAATTTCCAAGTTGCTAAAGTACAAAATCATGTGTGAAGAGAAACAAATGTAAATATATAAAATCAAACAATATTAAAAAGGAATGCTTATAAAAATGAGTTTATTAAAAAGTTTTAACAATGATTCCACAAAATTCACTGTAAGTGATTAGCTAGAGCACCCTGTTTTTACATTATTAAAAAACATTTGTCAATTTACAAATATTACAAAAAAGAAAAACAAACTGTCGACGCGGCGTTTCGGTGATAAAGTATTTCGTCACCTTCTTCAGGACAATAGAGCAATTTAAAAATCTGTATAATCCACTATTTCTTTGCAGACTTGGACTGTTGATGGTCCCCTTTATGAAAAAAGTTCAGTTCACTTATTCAATTTGTGAGATTTGTAGAATATATTAATTGGCAGAATCCAGGAAAGTGGAAACAATATAAATGTGAGGATATTATGATAAGATGACATTTCTAACTCATTATTTTGGGAGAACACCAGTGTTAGAATGACTTATTGCAGTAGACGCCCTGCACATGCTTTCCTTCAGGGAAGGGATCTTAGTTATCATCATCAGGATCTCCCTCTGTTTGAGCAGGATTATGGACTGAATTATGTACTAATAGTTTGGTTCATAAGATTCAAATTCAGATTAGGTCTCAATCCGACCTATCTCATGAAAATTAATAAGGCAGGTTGCAAATTGGGACTCACTTTGAGGATGGTGGCCTCCTTCGGGTAGCAGATCGCCATATTACTGATCATCTTCAAATAAACTTTTTTTGTACACAGTTTTCCTACAAGGGGTACCAGTGGACCCCTACTTACTCCCCAACAAGCTTTTTTATACAATCACAAAAGGGTCGGTGTCCCATGATTTTGGGCACAAAACATTTATAAATGTCATATAAAATTGGTATCTGGAAGGGATTCCTACAGCATGCCCCTTACAATTAGCGATTCTGCATGTGGTCATAAAACTTCCCAATTCCCAAAAAGGGATTGGTGCATACAAAAAGCATTTCTGTGGCCAAAACCTCCCGATCAGAGTGTTTGTGTCTGTACAACAGCTTTGTAACATTGGCCCCAAATTTCCTTCACTATTTAGAAAGAAGTGACCACCAGGCCACAAGAGTTGAATACCGCATAGCGACTGTAAAATGATTTGTTCTCCTGGCTATCTATGACATTCCTTATGGAGAAAAAAGTAACCACTGGACAGCTGGAGCTGAATGCTGTATAGATATGAAAGATAAGCTTTGCACCTAATCAATTATTATTCTTGCTAATTGAAATACTTTAATTAGCTTTTTAATATGGCTGTTTTTTCCAAATAATTATCTACTTTATCAAGCTGATGAATGGAAACGAAATTAAGAACAACATTCATAAAAGTCTTTTGTAATGGAAGACACCTATAAGCAAATACAGGACTATCAAGCAGGTGTTTGACAATAAAAAGCAACTCCATAGTATTTTCACCTTTATCGAATAGGGAAAACAATAACATTGACAGAGTAATAAAAATCTTCTCCCTCCACTCATATGCCTCAACAGCAAGGAACAGAAAGATGCACCTAATAAAATAAAATGATAGAAAGAGAACTCTTTAAACAAGGCTTCATCTAAATGGAGTGTTGGAGTAAAGTGTACCGCCTAAATAGCAAGACAGTCCCTTTCACAAGACAACTAACAGGTGCCTGTTGGAGTGAGCCTCTATATTCACACATAAATATCCTAGACAACTCACAGGGCTAACTTTCCTTCTACAGTTCCCGATCATGAAATGACTTTATTGAAAATGACTAACATCACACAAATAGCTTAAATATATGTATCAGATGATCATGTACACTCACATGGATAACAGTGTTCTGGCCAGTGGCAACAGATGTCTCACACAATCAAAAACTGTATAAGCATGGAAATAAAATAAATGAATATACCACATTACTTGCATAAGGAAGACTGTCATAAAGAAGAAGTTAAATTCTCAGAGAAGTTGCATGTTAATTCTAAAATATTTGAATGATGAATACTTTTCAATTTTCAAACTGAAGCTCTAAATGCATTATTTAATTTATATGGAATTTATATGTGGAATATGCTTTAAGCTACTTCTCTCTGGACAAATGAATTATAAAGTGTCTTTGAGCACATAAAAGGTCAATCTAAAAATTTACTTCATGTTGTAGATTTGCAGCTCTAGAACAGAAGTGAAAGAGCTTCTCTTGACTTGTGATTCTTGGAGTGCATTAGCAAATGTGTCAGATTTGCATTAATGCAAATCCATATTTAGAGTCATGACAAGAAAGCCACCAGTGATACCTTAAACCCAGCACAGCTGCAGGTTCAGGGATCATTTTATAGAAACCCTGCCCATGATCCTCAAAGACACCTTAGGAGAGACTAGCATTGCTGTTTGTGAATTCACTGAAAGACCTGCAAAAAGAGGACAGAAAATGAGGCATTCCTTTACAATAGAATATTTGACTATCACTTTGGTATTCGAGGTGGTTGGAATACTCACCAGTGCATTCACTGTGGCATTTAATCTCTTGAAATGGGCTAAAGTTAGAACTCTCAACACCTGTGATCTCATCTTAGTGGCTCAGGGTTTTGCATCCGCTTGCTATCAGTGCACTACAGTTGGACAATATTATATTACTTCGACATTGCCGGATGTTCATGGAATGAATTATGTTGCTTCTTTTCTATCACAACTTGAAATATGGTCTGGTAGCTCCTGTTCCTGATTCACTGCCTGACTCTATGTCTTCTACTGTGCAGAGATCGTTGACTTCAACCACCACATCTTCATCTGGCTAAAGCTGAGGATCTCAAAGGTGGAGCCCTGGCTGCTCCGTGGATCCATGGTGGGGTCACTAGCTCTCAGCATCACTTCATACTGGAGTTCTGATGGAGAATACCTCAACAATGGAACAATTAATCACACAGCTAAAGGAACTGTCAATAATAGTGCAGCTATTTTTAATTCCTCCTACCTATATGCTGCTATTATTGACTGCATACCTCTTTTCATTGGCATTGTCTCTATGACATTCATCCTCATGTCCCTTTATAGACATACCAAGCGCATGAAAGAGAATGCATCAGGGATCAGCCAACTGCAGCTGGATTGTCATTATGAAGCTGCACGAATGCTGGGGTCCCTCCTTTTCATCAACATTTTATTTGTATTTTCTGAAGTTTTCAAATTGTGTACACAAGATCCTTTTCTGCAGCTTATTTCATCAGCCTGCATTGAGGCATTTGTTACTGCACAATCCATTGTCCTAATTCTGGGAAACACTAAATGTAGACAAGCGCTCTGGAAAGTCCTCACTTCTTGCATGAAGTTAAGAGATCATGCAGTGAATGGATCTCTGAGGCTGGGAAATTGATTGAACTGTATCTAATAAGCCTCATTGTGCACTGCAAAACACATACTTTATTCTCTTGGGGTCCAATATTAGATGTTTGATATATTTTTGGGTGGCTTCCAAGCTAAAGGATATTAGAGATTGGATTGTGTAGGTGTTTCAATAACAATTTAAATGTAAACAAATTTAAGCAGGAAGTTAAATAAATTTTTTCATTTCTGCACTTTTCGATTTCTATATTTCCAACATTCTTTTACACTAGGATATATAAGTATGCTAAGATATATTTCGCATTCTAACCTGTGTATATGATAATTGTAATCTCACTGTCAGGGTTCGAGAAACATAGCCCAATTATTTGCTTTGAACTCCAGCCACAATAGAATTATCTGGACAAAGGGAATTGCATACTGCAATAGAAACCAATGGAAATATTTGGGGAAAGGAGTCAGATGGTTATCTCAGAGGGACAGCTTGGCACAGGAGCACATAAACTGGGCCTCAGTTAAATCTGGATAAGCTTTTTAAAGATTGGAAGGTACATTCTTCTAAAGTTCATGCACATTTTACATTGGATCTCAAACTGTATGTGAGCATTAAGGGTCAATCAATCAGGGATTTATATAGCGCACTACTCACCCGTGAGGGTCTCAAGGCGCTGGGGGGGGAGGGTCTAAGTATATAGGATTTTGTCACATGTGAAAGATACAGGATGGATATCCATTTATACCCAGGTTTTTGTGACACTTTTTACTCAAGTTGTCTTACCATAATGTGGTTGCCAGAGGTTTGCGAGTGTCGCATCACTCTATTTTCATTGCCCTGTTTATAAAACCTGTTTAAACCTACATATGCCTTTCAGGAATTTTGTAAGGAAATTATGTTTTAGAACATCATAATTCAATTATTAAACAAACCAACTGCTTTAAAAGAAAGACATTTAATTCTTTTGTAGACTTTGGTGGACCAGGTTTATACTGATCTTTTTTCAAATGTATTAAACAACATTGTGCCACCCAAGCCTTAAGTCAGATTTTTAAAGCAATGCAAAGCCACATTGCGTGGCTCTAAGTGGCATCAAAAATCTGTAGTAATGCAGCACAAATCGCTGCGTTGCGTTACTCTGCCCTGGGAAGGCGTTTCATGGGCGTTGCATGGGTGTTCCCCTGCATCCCCATGGATTTTGATGCATTCCCAGAACTTGTAAACCTGGGAATGCACCAAATCTTACACCTTCCCAGGGGAGGCATAACGAGGAGAAATATTTCGTCCTCTTTCTCTGTGCTTCTGCAGCACACATAAAAACAGGAATATGCCTCCCAGAATTGGTGTTGTGGAGGAATGTGACTCTTTCTGAAAACAAATAATCCTGCATGCACGTAGGCACCCTTGCACAATGGTGCAAGGGTGCCTACATTGGCGCTAGATAGCCAAAAGGGCATCAGCGTTGGGGAAAAGGCAGGAATGCGCAATATTGTCTAAAATACAGCGCATTCCTGCCCTTTCCCTGTCATGCAGTGCAGCAAGGTGGCTTGCTGTGCAGCAAGGTGACTTGCTGTGCTGCACTGCATGACTTGCCCATACATTTCTATGTGTCAGTTTTAAGACAAATCTGTCTGGGGTGAAAAATTCAAGAAAGGTACAAAAGGCATTAAATCTTAACTACCCTAGTAAATTTTGCTTGCTGCAACTGTAAAACGACTGAATGAATTTACATCAAAATTTGCACGAAAACAAACCTTCATTCAGATGAATGCCGTTTTGTAGTTTATGAGAAATTAACATTACTAGAAGGTGTTAGAAGGGTTTCACAGAATAATGGAAAAGGGACGTTTGTGTATTTTCACTTTTAATTGACAGATCCTTTGAGGACTGAATTTTCGTTCCTTTGAATTTGGTAAACAAGTTCTAATGGAAGACTAAGCATTTCTCCTTTGCTCAATGCAGGATGCACATATGCTCAGAGTTTTTGAGCAATTTCAGTGACTGACTGTAACTAACATTTGTTTAGACACATTCAATATCCTTGTTTTGCAAATCCTAGAAAAAGTTAAAACAACACAACAATTCATAGGGCAACAATGCATCATGACTATTCACATTGAGCACTGTGGAATCCAGGAGTGTGGGGCTTACTCATAGACCCTGTACCCGGATACGCGAGTGCATGGCCAAAGACCATGCCTAGCTGCTTCAGTCACATAGGGTCAGTGCAGGCCTGGCTCCATGTCAGACCATTTAGGGGAGAGAAAAGTTGGAATGTCTCTCGGCAAGTGCTTTTAGGACTGAGACTCAATCAGGACTCACTCCGAAGTTTGAAGCCATGTAGCACCCCTCTGGCTCTGTGTCTGCTGCAGCTTCTGGGCCTATTGCAATAGTGGTGCACCACGCACAAGTTCAGAGATGGATGGTGCTGCAAGCCTTGGAGCCTGTTATGGACAAGATATTGTGGAGGAGGACGTTGGTCAGGTCAGAAAAACTCTGGTTTGTTTTGATTGCCGGTCAGGTAAGTGTGTTATATGCAAAAACAACAATTGATGGACAGAATGCAGAACAATGTCATACATTCACCCCAGTACAGAGATCTGGGCCTCAATCCATCGTTTTTTTGCTCACCATGCCATTCCAGTTTGAACCCAGCCATATGCAAATCAGTCTTCACCCTGCGCCCAATGGGAACAGTCCAGCCCGAACTGCCAGCCCAGGTCCTCCCTGGACTGGAAACAAGCATCCTAGGACCGGTTTCGGGGTTTCACCCCTCATCAGCCAGGATAGCTTGACTCCAGTGGCATGGAGAGCACGGGACCCACGTCTGGGCATACCCGTCCCACTCGGGGTGACAAATGCAAAAACAACAATTGATGGACAGAATGCAGAACAATGTCATACATTCACCCCAGTACAGAGATCTGGGCCTCAATCCATCGTTTTTTTGCTCACCATGCCATTCCAGTTTGAACCCAGCCATATGCAAATCAGTCGTGACCCTGCGCCCAATGGGAACAGTCCAGCCCGAACTGCCAGGCCAGGTCCTCCCTGGACTGGAAACAAGCATCCTAGGACCGGTTTTGTGGTTTCACCCCTCATCAGCCAGGATAGCTTGACTCCAGTGGCATGGAGAGCATGGGACCAACGTCTAGGCATACCCGTCCCACTAAGTGTGTTATGGCAACACCCTCTGTCTTCTTAATCTTATCTATCAGCTCCTGCAGAGCAGGCATCACTCAAGATCTTGTTTCTTTTTGAAGAGATATCCTATACTGGTCAGAGCCCAGTGACTCACACAGAGGTGACCATCTTGAACATGGTCAGGCTCCACCTCTTCGCCTGCTATTTTCAACTGTGTTAATATGTAAGCCATATCTTAGTTCAGACCAAAAGCCCTAGTCAGCATAATTTGACTGTGCAGGAACTCATCTTTAGCAGTTGCTTTAGAGAGGTGCCGTAGCACAGGAATAGACTTTGAGCAAACTAATCCTAGGCAATTTGGTAGGAAGCAGACCTTCTGGCTCAACACCAGAATGTCCACAAATGTACCAGGTGGTGACTACAAATAGGGTGGTTTAGGTCCCCAGCAGAAGGTTAAAATCTAGAAACCCCCTTGGGCCCTAACCTCTGATAAGGGGAAAGAGTCCCAACCTACTACAGGGAAGCAGGAAGGCGGTAATCCAGTGGGGAAAGGGCCTTTTGAAAGGGGTATGTGCTTTGACTGTCATCTGTCATGACAGGATGTACCCCGTGCCCAGGAAGGCACTAACTAGTAGACCATTTGCAAGAGCTGCTGGTGGAGCGCTAGTGAGAGGTTATTAGCACGAGAAGTATAAAGCATGCACTAGTGTCCCTTGGTTGGTAGGTGGGCCCAGTCGGTAAGCTGGTGACCCCAGAGTGTTCTAGGAAATACTTCCAAAGGGTGACAGTGAATAGGGTCCATGTCACTGCTCTGTGGGATACCTGTGTTAGCTGGGCCCTTATGGTGGAAAGGCTGGTCTCCTAAGAACAGCACTTGCAGGGAAAGGTCTGTATGGTAGTCAGTGTCAATGAGTGGGAGTGTGACAGCCCAATGTATAAAGTTTTCTTAGAGTAGAGGTGGATAACTGCACTGAAGAAGCTAAGGATGTGGCCTTATGGCTAGAGCGGTCGGCCTCGAAGCTGGGGAACAGGGTTCGAGGCTCGGCAGGGATGCTCAACATCCTGTGATTCTGGGTAAACCAGATAATCTCTCCGTGCCTAACAAAAAACAGAGTTAGTGGCTAGGACAGAAGTAGACAAAGGGGTACCAGTAGGTTCAACAGGACATAGAATAGAGTACCACTGCTTTAGGTCTTGGCTGGGCTGTGTAGCACATCTGCCTTTTACTGCATGGTCACTCTAAATCAGGCTCTCACTCAGAAAGTTCATACTTTGACCACTTGGTATATCATACTTGTGCAGCATTGAAGTCACTGTGAAATGGCACTTAGGTCCCACATTATCGCTTCCACAGATTATTATTGGCACTTTGGTGCTTTTTTTATCTAATTTTAAAAAAATTCTTATATCTGGTTGTTCTTGTTGGATTTTTGTAATTTGGTGTCATACGTTTCACTAAAATTTACTCTATTTTTCTATTTGAGTTTGGTATTTTTATTCTTAGTTTTTTTTACTTTATTACTGTTTGGGTACTGTACAAACACTTTACACATTGCTGTAAGATGAGCCGTTCTTCTCTGTGCTATAGCTATCAGCGGGTTATGGCGGGGTCAATTTAGTGACTCGGTGGGCTCCCCTGACAAGGATTGTGTTTATTCCTTGAGGTGGGCAACCCCTCACACCACATAAATCATAGCTTTTGATGATGAAATCAGTATTTAGAAAACAACCCCTCACTTCTAGTCCTTGCCTAAACTTTCCTACCACTACAAGTGTCTTTTTGAGGTTTTAGGTGGCCTCTAGCCATCTTCATTACTAACTATTGGTACCATCATGTGTGTATCACCCAGGGGTACTCAAATCTCTGTTCCTAGTTGGGACCCCAGCGTGACAGATCACTTCGCTGGTCAAACGTGACCTCGGGTGGGGGTGAGGCAATTCTAGTAGTTAATGCATATGCAGCATACCCCTTTGAAATACTGCTAGAACACAAGCAAAATATTTTCAATTGCTAATTGGCTATACCCTCCAAATATTTGTATCATAAGACATGATTTTTAGAAGTCCTCCATGGGCACACATGCATGCTACCTGCATACCACATTGCTTTGTGTCATATGTGGATAAGACTGCCTCTTCCACAAGAATTTGTATGAATTTAGCAGTAATATTGAAATGTCATCAAATTTAATTTCAATAGGAAGCCTGTCCACTGCATAGAACTTTGGCACTTCAAGGACTGCCTGCTGCCTTAATAATGTGTTCATGTGATATTTTGGGCTTTTATTGCTCATTTCTTTAGTTTTGGTGTGATTCATATGTAAATATGCCTGAAAAAAGGATCTCCAACTAAAATCATGCTAAAAGACTGAAACTCTTCAAATAATCCTTCAAGTGAATGGAATGTGTGTTGCATTGAAGCACTTATAAACACACGGGGCCTGATTTACCAAGGGCCTCCACGCTCTTGGTGGAGGCCCCCCATCTGTGGGGGAGTCTACGTGCTTTGGGGGGAATCCCTGGGATGAGAATTCTCATTGCGGAGATTCCACCCAGAGTGCAGAAACTCCCCCACGATTTCGGGGCCTCTGACATGAGTGCCGAGGCCCCTTGTGAATCAGGACCGAGACTCTTACTACAGATATAGAGCAGCTATCTGTTTGTGATCTGTTTGTGTCAGATATTGATGTTCACTAACATATGTAACAGTTAAATTAATAAACTAAATTAGGGCCAAGGGACAACAGTGTATTGTCAGAGGAGTTTCTTTATACCAAGAACGTTCTAATCTATTATAAACAGTAGTACATATAGTGATGTAGATTGCATATTTTAATTTTTTCTGTTTTTATTGCCTTATAAATATTAACGTGAATCTCTATCTGATTTACCAGTAAGCAATTTCAAGGTGAATGACGGAACCAGCTAGTAATTACTTATGTTTGAAACCAAATATATTTTCTCAGAGAAAAGGTAAATCTAAAAACCAGCTTCATTTTGTAGATTTGCACTGCTATGAGATAAATGAAATGTAATTCTTTGATGGAAGAGCATCACAATACCGGTCACATTTGCATCACTGCAAAATCAAATTCCTATTTGTGACAAGAACAATCCCCAGTGGTAACTTAAGCTGTGTGCAGATGCAAGTTCTGAATGCTATGGAAAGGATCCCTGCTCATGGTACAGATGAGACACAAGAGTTGCTGTTTGTTATTCCACTGAGGGATTTGCACAGAAAAGAACAGACAATGGGGAATTAATTCATTATAGAATTTTTCATTATTGAATTGATACACATTGGAATTCTCACCAATGAAGTCAATGTGATGTTCAATCTCCTGGACTGGACAAAAGGAAGAAGACTGGATACATTTGAACTATCTTAATGGCTCTGGGGCCAGGATCCATACTGTATCAGTGGGTTGTGGTTATTTTATCACCACTGAGATTTATTGATTGCTATCATCGAGTCCTTCTTCTACTTAGATTAATTTCTAACTGTTGTATGACAGAGGCACACATGGCTAAACCACGCTTGCCTCAACCACACAGCCCGAAACACAAATGCGTCTTAACCACGCATTCCTTTACCATGCATGCCTTTCCCACGCAATTTTGTTGTAAATGCATGATTGGTAAGGGGGTATGCGTGGTTAGGATCTCTACTACCCTGACCCCCCTCCATGGCCTAAGCCCTAAAATTCTATCCCCCTACCTCGCCCCCATGCCCTGAGGCCTAAAACCTGCCCTGCCCTTAAACCTACCCCTTCCCCTCCCCCTGCCCTGAGTCCTAAAACCCTGCCCCCTACCATGAATTACAACAACTCCAGCCCCCCCCTGCCCTGAGCCCTAAAACTTTCCCCCATGCTGTCCATAAAACAACCCCAACCCTTTCCATTCCCCTGATGTCTAAAACCCTGCCCCCCAATTAAAAAAAGTACCCCGACCCCCCCGCCCTGAGCACTAAAACTGTCCCCACTCCTTAAAACTCCCCCTAAACCCAGCCCCAGCCCTTAAAGTTACCCTGACCCCCTTCCCCCGCCCGGAGTCCTAAAACCCTGCCCCCTTCCCAAAAGTAGCCCGACCCCCATACCCTGGGCCCTAAAAGTGACCCCACCCAAAATACGACACCCACAACGCGACCCACAACGCGACCCTAGGCACACTTACATGTACACATCCGGAGCTTACTGTTCCTACGCTTCCTCCTCTTCTCCCCGCCCATCCTGAACACTAGACCATTATCTGCCTTAACCACGCATGCGTGGTTCAGGCAATCGTGGTTGTGCTTGCATTGGAATGGCATGCATGGCTCTGCCCGCGTTGTTCCGGCCGTTTACTATTTCTTACAGTTCCACTTTCTGGTTCACCTTCTGCCTCTGCATCTTCTACTGTGTGAAGATTGTGGACTTCAGCAACAACCTCTTCACTGTGCTAAAGATGAGGATCTCGAAGATGATGCCCTGTATGCTCCTGGGACCATTGCCCTCAGCATCCAATCATACTTGAGTACATATGGAGAATCCCATAAGAATTCAACACATAGGGCCCTATTATGATGTCCGACACTGTAACGGGATGGAATCCGCCCGACTATTAGTCAGCAGTTCCACCTGCAGAAGTAGGATGCGACCGCCCTATGGGCAGTCAGAAGCATGCATTTTTCCATTGCAGCTTGTGCAGTGGCCGGAAAAGGGCTGCAGCACAAACTGCACTAGAAAAATTGATGTTTTCAAACATGACAGAACATGTAATGGCGGCTAGGGGGCCCATTTGTTGCACTACCACATGTGTTAAATTTATTTTAATTCACAATTCAAATGTTGCCCACCTCAAATGGTTCGCCACCAATCTGAACCATACAATATACATGTTTTTTTCAAAAGCAGAGAGGCAACTCTAAAGCAAACAATTAGACACCAGCAAAGGCTGCTTGTTCAAAAAATAAATGAATTGAGAGGTAATTTTCTTGAGTATTGCAATTCTTAATTCAAGCATCTTCAAATTAGTTTCCACGCAGCCAATGCATTTCACCCAGCTATGGGCTTCTTCAGGACTGCAAACATAACTTACATTACTTATTAAATCTTATAACTTTACATTTAATCTATATACACATGTGTACCAAATGTGACAGGTTGTTGACATTATGGTGCATATCACAATTCTTTTACTAATTGGCTCATTTCTTTTATTATGAACCTTTTTTTTTCTTCAAATTTCCTATAAAAACTTTACCAATTGTTCTCAATGAATGGTAACAGAAAAAAAGAAGGGATTGTTAAACATTGTCACTTAATTCTGTTTCTGGACACCCTCACAAACAGACAGTTAAAATGATGATTTCTTCTAAAATCACTACTGTATTCGTACAAATAGTCAGGAACAAATGCCCGGTGCCCCATATCCTTTCCCACCAATCCACCAACATTGATGGCTAGGATGATCTTGACTAGGGTTCTGCACCTGATGTGATTTGATGTTATTACTATATCTTTGCTGTCATTATACATGCATAGAACATTAAGGGAAAGTCACATTTTTCCAAAAAAGAAAAGAAAGTGACGGAGTACATCAAATACCACATCTCAAATTCCATATACCATATTGTTTCCATATCAACTGAATAATCTCATGCACTTACCATATAAGAAATTATATATTAATCTTCTGTATTTTGAAAAGAGAAGTGTCCATCAGCTTTCCCCTGGATAGATACTATTTCCATCAATGGACCCTGTGAACCGAAAGGATAAGAACCGTCATGAGTGTTACCACCCACTTTCTATAATTCGACAGCGATTCTAAAATTATCTGCACTTTCGGCAAATTGGCATTTCCCCAAGATTTGCTCTAGTGTCAACAATTATGCACTATCAGGGCCTATAGATGAAATCTCATCCACTCATGATTGGTTTTACTATAGCATACACACAATTTTCTCTATTCTCGACAACAGTAAGTCATTTAACTGTCCATTTGCCAAACAACACACTGTCTGCTACTGGTTTTCAAACACCCTTGCACCGCGTGGCAGGCACCATGCGGTCCCATAGCAGTGGGCCAGGTGGGAAGGGGGCCCTGCTAGGGACCCCCAAAGTCACTTTCCGCCTGTGTTTTCATGGCGGGCGGACCGCCATGAAAGAGCAGGAGGAAAGCAAGATTGTAATCCCGACGGTAGAGCCAAGGCTGGCTCTGCTGACATTTTGGGATTACAATGCTGCCCGCCCAGAAGCGAAGTGGAAATTCCCTCCCTGGCTTCCCTCTGTCCACCAGTCTCATAAAATGGAGGTCGGAAGGAAATCTATGATGTCGGGCAGAAAGCCTCTAGCAAGCTGTCGAATGGCTTTCCGCCTGGCATCATAATGAGGGCCTTTGTCTCACAGCTAATGTTGCTATCAAAAATGATGCACTGTATTTGGAATATTCATTACTTAATGCAGCTGGTGCGCTTTGTGTCTGCTTATCTCTTTTCCTTGACATTGCTTCCTTGACACTCACACTCACTTCGCTCTGCAGACACACTGAGGGGATAAAAAATAATGCATCAGGCATCTGATAGCCGGTGCTACAGTCTCATTACAGGGCAGTCAAAATGATGGGGATCCTCCTATTGACCAACATTTCGTTTTTAATTTCAATAATTCTCACACTGTGTACAACAAACCTGTTAAAGCTTTTGATCTGCATAGTTGTTATTAACACTTCTGTAACTGCACAGTTCATTGTCTTGATTGTAGGAAATCCCAAATTTAGCCAAGCACTCTGGAAGATCCACACTACTTGGAGAAAGTAAAACCCTCACCCACTAATGGGATCTCTCAGGCTGAAGGGATTCCCTGCACCCGATCACTTTCTCTTCAGACCTCCCCTTGCATTCCAAAACAATTTCTCTGTTCTTTGTGTTATGTTATATTGAATTGTATAGTGCACTAATCACTTGAGAAGGTATCCAGGCTCTTGGGCAGGTGTGTAGGGTTGTGGTCCCCAATGTGCTTATATGAAGAGCAAAGTTTTCAATGTCTTGCGGAACTCAAGAAGTGAGGAGGAGGCTCTGATGTGTTGAGGGAGGCAGTTCCATGTCTTTGGGTTGTTGTAGGAGAGTGAGCAACCTCCAGTTTTGCTTTTGCAGATGCGAGGGAACATGTGCGAGTGACAGTGAGGCGTAGCCTAGGTGTCTGGTAGATTGGTGAAAGTGTATGCGGCTGTTCAGGTATTCTGGTCCTGGGTTGTTTAGGGCTTTGTATATGTGAGTGAGAAGATTGGTGTGACTGTGCTTGTGAATGGGGAGTCAGTGAAGGTTCCTGAGATGCGTTGTGATGTGGTGTGGCATGGGTGGTCGAGTATGAGTCTTGCAGCGGTGTTCTGGATCATCTGGAGTCTGTGTAGGAGTTGTTTGGAGAGTCCGGCATAGAGAGTGTTGCTGTAGTTGAGCCTGCTGGTGATGAGTGCTTCTGTGAAGGTCCATCTGGTGTTTTGAGGCAACCATTTGAAGATTTTTGCAGCATGCGTGGGATGTGGAAGCAGGAGGTGCACACTGCATTGACTTGAGCTGTCATGATGTGTGTAATAATTGATTTTTGATGTATTTATATTATTTTTCAAAGATATAATTCCTGCAGAGAATCGCTTGTATAGGAATTGAATATCCTTTTATTACATTAGGAAATTATAAAGAAATTTAAAGAGCATTTCAATTTTCAATTTTCTGTAATCTTTTTGGTTCGTCCATTGTTGAATTTCTTATTTTCAATCCCAGAATAATATCTATTTGACACTGCAGCCACCAGAAAGATGAGTGGTGGTCTATATTTCAGTAAAATTACCACAATCATTTTCTTTGAATTAATTTTAAAAGAAATATTTTTGGACAAAGAGGATTGCATTGTTTGTAATTAAACACAATATTTGCCGATAAAGGAGACACAAAGAAAATAACAAAAACAGAGTGGCACAAGGTACAAGTTTCCTAACAGGATTCAAGTCAATTCCTGATATACATTTACAGTATCGGGTGACACTATGGGGTCGATTCCGATTCGGGCCGGAAAAAGCACCGACCGACTTGGAGCCGGAATTTATTCCGACCGACACGTACCTGTGGCGCCCGACACGCCAAGTACAATGCAAGGCGTGCAAAATCCGACCGACACGTACCGAACCCAAGCCGAACGACCGAGCCGCACGGAAAACAGCAATCCGGCCTGAAAAACACGCGAATCGAACCGACCGACACGCACCCGGAACAAATCCAACCGAAACGTACACGCGAACTCCAAACCGGTAAGTACGATGCAAGGCGCGAAAACCACGACCGAGTCATACGGAGGACAAGCCGTACGACCGACACGCATACAAAACCGAGCCGAAGTAACACAAAACACCGCGACCGACGCGTACGCAGCATAGAAAACTGCACAAACACAGCGTGAACGAAACGGAGAACACCGTACGAGACAAATGCAGGGTCCGACTCGGTCACAAGAACGTTTCCAACATGCACAGACAGTACAAAGGAAAAATTACACAAAAAAGGCCAAACAAGCAATTACAAAGCCAATAAATACTGTGGGGACAGAGAACAAAGACACACCCACAACTCCACCCATATAAAGGACACAAATCCCAACCATGATCCTTTGCAAATGCCATTCTACTGCCAGCACCCAACAGACAGCAACCACACACCCACAGCTCATCCCTCACACAAGCCACACACCAACAGCACACCAACAAATACCTACCTCACATACACCCAGCAAAACACACACTCACATACCCTCACCTGCACACCAACACACACATCACTCAGCATCACCACCCATCACCATGCCCCCCAAGAAGAATCACAAGTTCCTAGATTGTGAATTGGAAGTCATGGTAGACGAGATCCTCAGGGTAGAGCCACAGCTGTTTGGCACACTGGTCCAACAGACCCCCATCTCCCAGAAAACCAAGATGTGGGAGAGGATCATCAACAGGGTGAACGCACAATCACCATGTCTGCGCACAAAGACCGACATCCAGAACAGGTGGTATGACGTGCGCAGGAGGGTACGGGACATGCTCAAGAAAGACTACCTCCTGAGTCAATACACCGGCAGTGGCCCTCCTGCCAAGCCAGTATACCTCAGGCCCTGGGAGGAGAAGGTGCGGGCCATCCTTCCGCCAGTGAGCGTATATGGACTAGAGAACATCCCAGAGCCTGGTGAGTACACAACAAATGTACACAATATTCTGCCACAATACACACACACATCACTGTCAAGGGAGAGTCAAACCATGCACTCATAGCAATTACACAGCAACAAGAACAGAATCATCCCAAAATGTGTATGTCAGTCAGATAAACACAACACATGCCATCTCAAAGTTACATTTAACCGTGTCATCACATGTACAAACACAACTACAACTACAGCTAGGCAGTGGCACAAATAGAACTAACAAACACATCCAGACATGTAGCCACCACTACAACACCAACACACAGTGAAGACCACTGAAAGAAAGGAATTCTGTGTATGCTGGGCAAGTCAGTGTAGCCAATAGCATCATGGGAGTCGTAGTCACACATATTGCCCCCCCACAACTGTCCCATCAACACCACCATGAACCATGCGCACATCACAGGGAGTGGAAAAGGACTCACAAGATGGCTGACACTGGCTACTGCTGTGGGGAGCACAAGGCCCTGCTGGCAACTGTGCAACAACCAACAGCAGGACACCACTGACTGACATCCTGAGAGACAACTTCCACTCTCTGCAATGGAAGCACGTTCCATGGTGGGATATCTGGCTGGCTGGGTGGGAAGGAGGACTCGCACCACTGACCATAGTCACAAGCACCTCCCCTCACACACACCCTCAACACATACTCCACATAACCCACCTGGGAGAATGCAATGCCACACATCCTAACTCAAGATCCCACAAAGAACCTCCACCCTGGGTTATGTCGTGTGAAGCACAGGGACACTCTTGGGACTTTCAGCCAAACAACTGCCAGGACAACACTCCCAGCCATCCTGTCAGCACAGGCAGCCCACCCCACAGGGAAGCAGAGTCAAAAGGAAGGAAGGATGGAAGGATGGGCATGCTGGGAAGGGGGGTGGAGGCAATAGCATGATGGGAGTCGTAGTCACAGCTCTACATCCCGCACCACATGGCCCAGCAAGCTCACACTCACGCATGCACATCCCACAGAGAGTGGAAAGGCCCATCAAAGATGTCTGACACTGTTGCTGTGTCGTGGGGAGCACAAGGGCATGCTGGGAACTGCACACCAACCAACAGCAGGACACCATCTTGCCATTGCTCTCACACCCACACACACTGAACTCCCCACAAAAGCAAGTAAGTATGGGAATGCTGGGAAGTGGGGTGGAGGCAATAGCATGATGGGAGTCACAGTCACAGACATAGCTCACCCCCACAACTGTCCCATCAACACCACCCTGAACCATGCTCACATCACAGGGAGTGGAGAAGGACTCACAAGATGGCTGACACTGGCTACTGCTGTGGGGAGCACAAGGCCCTGCTGGCAACTGTGCACCAACAAACAGCAGGACACCACTGACTGACATCCTGAGAGACAACTTCCATTCCCTGCAATGGAAGCACGTTCCATGGTGGGATATCTGGCTGGCTGGGTGGGAAGGAGGACTTGCAGCACCTCCCCTCACACCCCCCCTCAACACAAACTCCACAGAACACACCTGGGAGAATGCAATGCCTCACATCCTAACTCAAGATCCCACAAAGAACCACCACCCTGGGTTATGTTGTGTGAAGCACAGGGACACTCTTGGGACTTTTAGCCAAACAACTGCCAGGACAACACTCCCAGCCATCCTGTCAGCACAGGCAGCAAAACCCCACAGGGAAGCAGAGTCAAAAGTAAGGAAGCATGGGCATGCTGGGAAGGGGGGTGGAGGCAATAGCATGATGGGAGTAGTAGTCACAGATATTGCTCAGCCTCACAACTGGCCCATCAACACCACCCTGAACCATGCTCACATCACAGGGAGTGGAGAAGGACACACAAGATGGCTGACACTGGCTACTGCTGTGGGGAGCACAAGGGCATGCGGGAACTGCACACCAACCAACAGCAGGACACCACTGTCAGCCATCTTGCCATTGCCCTCACACCCACACACACTGAACTCCCCACAAAAGCAAGTAAGTATGGGAATGCCGGGAAGTGGGGTGGAGGCAATAGCATGATGGGAGTCACAGTCACAGACATAGCTCACCCCCACAACTGTCCCATCAACACCACCCTGAACCATGCTCACATCACAGGGAGTGGAGAAGGACTGACAAGATGGCTGACACTGGCTACTGCTGTGGGGAGCACAAGGCCCTGCTGGCAACTGTGCACCAACAAACAGCAGGACACCACTGACTGACATCCTGAGAGACAACTTCCACTCCCTGCAATGCAAGCACAGTCCATGGTGGGATAACTGACTGGCTGGGTGGGAAGGAGGGCCGGCTGTCAACCAAATACAACCAATGCAGACCATGTTCACACCCCAACAAATACATAGTAATGCACAAATAATGCAGGACAATGTGCCACACCAATATCAACCCCTGACTGTGACGACTTAGGACAATGCAATGTACAGGCCCGCACCCAGAGGCAGAGTCACAACTGTCAGGTGTGTCAACCATTGATGCCTGCAGAAACATAACATACATTGTGTGTGTCTCCCAAAAACAGGTGATGATGGGGACACAGCAGCAGACGCTGAGGAGTCCCAGTCCCAGGCTCAAGAGGATGCGGAGCTCACTGGTGTCGTACAGCCTCTGCCCTCCTCGGACGAAGAAGACCAACCTGGCACATCCGGTGCAAGTCTACATGCAGCACCAGCAGGACCACCAGCTGCAGCACCAGCAGGACCACCAGCTGCAGCACCAGCAGGACCACCAGCTGCACCCCCTGCACCCACCCCTCCAATGACTGTCACCACAAATACCATCCCCGCCGACATGGACAGAACAAGGAGCAACACCAGCACAGGGACCCTGGACCAACGTGGGGCCATGGACACCACCACCACCAACCCCCAAGGTGGACCAGGGTCATCTGTGCGTGCCACTGCACGCACTGCACATGTCGGCAGGGGTGGTGGGAGGGGTGGGAGACAGAGGTCGCTGCTTGCAGAGGTTGCTGGTGTGCATGATGACCCACAACTGGTACGCATAGCTGATGCGTACCAGTCCAGCACCGGAGATCTCAGCCAGGTAGTGGGGCTCCTCAGAGACATGAAACAGCAGCAGGCTGCCCATCATGCCCGCTTGGACGCACACATGTCCCGCGTGGACTCACACATGTCCCGCGTGGAGTCCAAGTGGGACGCACTGCATGAGATGACGGCGGTGCACAGGGACATTTTACAATGCCTCCGCCAGATGAACAGCAACCAGTCCACACCTCCCTGTGTGCCAACAACATCTGGTGCTGAACAAACTGCAACTGCCACAGGGAGGGAGGATGACTCTGGCGGAGAGTCCCCTGCACCGCAGCAGCCTGTACTTGAGGGGCCCCCCAAAGAAGAGGGGTCGTCCGAGGAGGGGCAAGTGAGAGGCCGATGGCCAAGCGCAACTCCCAGGAAGCCTGAACCTGTTCTGGATGTTCACCTTTGTGCACAGACTGTTCACCCTGTTGACGGCAACACAACTCCCACACATTGCATGGGGAGTACAAGTTGGACCAATGTCTCAGACAACTGTGGCCCCGATACCGGGGATTTTGTCTACCAGGACTTTCAATTCACCTAGGAACTTCTGATTGCAAGATATATGTACAGCACTACCCATCCTATGCACTATTCATACAAATGTATCACAATAAACACACTAATACACCATACTTGCCTCTGTTGTGATTCCAACGTGGGTGCTGTTATGGGGATGATGAACTGCAAAATTACACTGTGTATGCGAACTGCAACAGCAAGTACAACACAGGCATGTGAGTAAAGGCAACGTGACACATATTAGGGATACACACCACCAGGGCTACACAACACATACACACCTAGGCCATCTGACTCATTGCCTACACTGATGTTGCCAGGGAAGACGGTGCAATGCACAGACACCACACCTATTCCCAGTTGTAGTCAAGTAGCCCAGAGGTGCAGTGAGCAAATGGCAGTCAAATGTGTGACCACAGACAACGCACATCACAAAGTGAAGCACAGGTTTATTACACAGTTGCAACATATCGTAACCACTACAGATGCAAGGTAATCCCACCTGGCAGTGGGCACACAATCAACAACTGTAGAAGGAAGGAAGTCCATGGGTGTGGCGCACATCACCTGTAGGGACACAACAGCTACCACCCTGGAAGTACAATCACGTCGTCGGTGGACACAGTTGACCAAACGAATCTGAAAGTACCCTGTGAAGACCAGAAATGACACACAGTCAAAAGCAATGGAGAACAGGACAGAACAGCAAAACTCATGCACAATACATGTTACAAGACACCCACCCAGAACCAAGTTAGCATGTCAACACTGTTGGGGAGTACAGACCACCTGTAAGCACACATCGCTACACACATCCAGTCAAGTAGCCCATGGACACACTCCAACAGCACCAGAGCACCACCTACACATATCATGCCAACTCACATCATTGACATGACACATCAGGATACTCACATTCAGCTAAAGAAGTTGGTGATTAGCTGTGTGCGGACATCACCCTCATCATCATCATCATCATCTCTGGCATCGTGGTCCAGGCCAGGATCCTCCACAGGTGGCGGATGTTGGTCATTGTCATCCTGGATGAGAGGCAACTCCTTCCGCACTGCCAGGTTGTGGAGCATGCAGCAGACGATGATAATCTTGCACACTTTCGCAGGAGCATATGGGAGGGACCCTCCGGTCTTGTCCAGGCAGCGGAAGCGGCTCTTCAGGAGACCAAATGTCCGCTCAATCACTCTCCTGGTCCGACCATGTGCCTCATTGTAGCGCATCTGGGCTGGTGTCACAGGGTTCCTGAGGGGTGTCAGCAACCACGGCATGTTGGGGTATCCCGAGTCACCTACGGACAGACAAGTGCACATTAGCTGACTTGGAAAAGTGGGCGGAATACTACAGATCAGATCACACACAATGGCACAAAGTCAGTACACACCGACAACCCAGGCACGCTGGTTCTGCATCTGTGCCATCATCCTGGGGATGCGACTACTCCTCATCACAAAGGCATCGTGTGCTGAACCAGGGAAACGGGCACACACGTGTGTGATGGTCATATCTGCAAGACACACCACCAGTGCATTGACCGAGTGGTAGTGCTTGCGGTTCCTGTAGGCCTGCTCCTGGGCCTGTGGTGGTACCATAGCCACATGTGTCCCATCAATGGAGCCAATGACATGCGGCATCCTCCCCAGGGCATAGAAGTCACTCTTCACGTCAGTGAGTCGTTGCAGTCTAGGGAAATAGATGTACCGGTTCAGGAATAGCAACATTGTCGCCAAAACATCGCGGAGCGCACGGCTCAACATGGTCTGTGACATCCCACCAGCAGTCGCCACAGTATGTTGGAAGGTGAGCAAAGAAGTGTAGGGCTGCCATCACCTTCACCTTGGGGGTCAGCGCTGTAGGATACGGCCGGCCAGGCTGCAAATGTGGGGCCAACTGCACTGCCAAATCCTCAATCAGCTGCCTGGTGAAGCGGTACCGTCGGATGCTGTCCCGTTCCACCATCGTTGCCAGGTCTGGGAATGGTCGATGGACAGCAGGAGCCCTGCAGTGCAGAGGAGAAGAAAGCAAGATTGTCAGTCACCCCACATATGCGGCATTGAACACACTCAATATCACAACATACATCATTATGAGGCACAACTACATGAAGTGTGCAGTTCCGTAAGGACATGTATGGTACATACATGGCCAACATCTGTCATCACGGTTCAACAAGTGGCATCAATAAGTCCCAGGTTGGCCCATTGGATATCATGAGGCCGTGTCACAGTTCCCATCTCCTGCTGCCGTGTCACAATCACCCCCCACAGTGACATGTGAGGACAGATGTGCCCCAGGCATCACAGCTCAACGACAGGTACATTCCCAGGGACCCTGTATTGCCACATGGACACAGGCATTACATGGAGTATCATGTATACACCACAGCAAAACAACTATGACCCCCACAGGTAGTGGTCCCACTTGCCACTGCAGGACAGACATGGACGTCTGTGACACACACACGCACAACATCAAAGTCCATGCACACACAACGTGGATGTGGAGACTGTCTCCCATTGTGCACATGAAATCAGAGACATTGTAAACACTACATGCACACAGACTGTGGAGGACCATCACTATTGTGCCACTGGGACACCCTGGCTCAAACATACCGTCCCACATGGGACTCACGGGGTATGTGACATGACATACACATACACCACCGTGAAGTGTGACCATGGCACATGCACAGATATGAACAGTTGCACATCACAGTGGTCATGTACACGTAACACCCAGGATCCTGTCCCCATGAACACGTGCACAGCCTGGGGGTGGCTGCCCCCAGGTGACACCCACAGGACAACATGTACACCAACATACACACAATAGGAAATGCAGCCTTACATGCCTTATTATACAGTTTGGACAGGCTGTCGTGTTGTAGGTGTGCCCCTCACTCCCTGGGAGCTATCTGTGGCTGGCATATGTCCATCTGAGACAGGCATGGTCACATATGCCAGTCACTTGTACAGGGATGCGTTGAACAGCAATGGACCGATCGGTGCCCCCGGCCGGCCCATTGCAATCAATGTGTGCGGGTACGCGTTGTACCCCTGTACGCGTTGATCAGCAATGGACCGATCGGTGCCCCCGGCCGGCCCATTGCATTCAATGTGTGCGGGTACGCGTTGTACCCCTGTACGCGTTGATCAGCAATGGACCGATCGGTGCCCCCGGCCGGCCCATTGCATTCAATGTGTGCGGGTACGCGTTGTACCCCTGTACGCGTTGTACCGCAATGGACCGATCGGTGCCCCCGGCCGGCCCATTGCATTCAATGTGTGCGGGTACGCGTTGTACCCCTGTACGCGTTGTACCCCTGTACGCGTTGTACCGCAATGGACCGATCGGTGCGCACCCATTGACAATGGCCTAGCCTGGCAACGGACGCAATTTCGAAATTCGAACGAGTCGGTTGCTGGAAATTCAGTTGGTCACCCACAACAATGTTGCAAAATCATGTATGTCATGAAGTTGAAGATTTGAAGGATGCTGTGGGCGTGAATTGGTGCTGCTATTCCATGGATTGGCCAGATTCAGAAGATGCAAACGACTTGGACCTATCACTTTGGACACAAGGGACAGTATCTGCCTCTCCAGCACATATATATTGCTGGCTGTTCCCCTGAGAGCTCACTTGCCTGCACTACATGGTCCAGGACGACATCTGCCACTGCACTGCTGCTGTCTCTGCCCCTCTGGACCCTGCAATGGCACATACTGTGGAGAGAGCCCCAGCCTTCAGCCTTGAGGAGAACCAGGCCCTGCTGGACAGCCTACTTCCACAGTACAGCAAGCTGTATGGGACACCAGGGGAGCAGGTGAGTGTTCTGTGCACTGCCTTTCTGAATGTGCATTTTGTCTGACTAGCAAGGCTGAAAGTCTGCACGCCACTGGCTAGCAGGCTCACTGAGTAGTTGTCACCCCCATAGTGTGTAGTGACATGCACTGGACAGGTATGGTGCAGTGACAGTGCATTTGAACAAGGTTTTACTTCCCATGCAATGATACCATGTAGTGACTTCTGGCAAACTGTCCATGGGCAGCTTTGCACTGCCTGTGTCCATCATGTGCCCCTGTGATTGAGACATGTATATACAACTGTGTCATGCACGGATATGTTGCATGTGTAGTAATGGCCTTTTCACTTTGTCATCCTGACAGGTTAATGCCCATCGGAAGCAGGAGATCTGGAAGGACATCGTCCGGGCTGTCCGGTCCGTGGGGGTCTACAAGCGCCGGATCCGCAACTGCCAGAAGAGGTGGCAGGACCTTCGGGGCTGGACCCGGAGGATTGCACGGGTCCAGCTGAAGCTGTCGCCTCCTCGCAGGAGGGGCAGAACACGGACCCTGACCCCCACATGCTCCAGATCCTGGCGGTGGTGTTTCCAGACCTGGATGGGCAGCTGAAGGCCAGACAGCAGCAAGGAGGGGGTGAGTCAAAGACTGCACTGTGAACTCTGTATTACATGCTATGTGCCCTCCTCTGGCCTGGTTCAACTGCCACAGTACAGCAGTCATGTTGTCCAGGAGCCATGTCCCTCTATTGTGCACTGCCCACTCCTCATCTGATACCCAGGTGTGGCCCTTACATTCAGGGAATTGTGTCACATGGGACTGTGTCCTTGCAGTTTGCTTCACTAAAGGTTGGGGACAGCATCTGTTTCCCTAACTCTGTTGTGGGCATCATGGGTGGGTCCATTGTTCACACAACGCCTGTGTTCGGACATGTAATCTGCGTGTTGCTTTGATATGCGGTCCACTTGCTGAGCTGAGCCACCACATGTGCCTGGGGTGTGTGGCACACACCCATGCAGCGGGTGGGAACAATGTTTGGGCCCCAGGAGTGTGCAGATTACGTGTGTCACACATACATAGCCAGCTATCCACTGTCCAGGGCTCATCCCTCATTCATGTGGGGCAGGACAGTCATGCCTACTCCAGGCCATGCAATGCACTCTGTACTCCCACTCCCGTGTATCAGCTGACACATTGTGCGCAGTGATTTGACCCCTCAGGTGTCTGCCTCTGTGTCAGTGTGCTGTGGATTTGTTGCCAGGACTGCTGGGGTGTTTCTCGGTAGGGGCTCAGCATGCCACTGGAGATGTGACCATAGGAGACGATACTTGTGTGTCACATAGGTGTTTGATCAGCTGCCCGTGCAGACTGGGGTATGCGAATGTGAAGTTCAGGCAGCTGTTCCCCATTCACAGCAGATTGTGAGGTGCTCAGGTTCAGAGGGTAGTGTCACAGGTCTCCCATATGTCCAATCGGTATGACCTGGACAGATGAGGGTTAAGATGATGTGTTGTGTGGGGGATGTACATGTGCACTTGTGCAGCTCCAGGACTTGCATTCCCCATGACCTACTATTGTGACACAGTGCAGAGTGTTGTTGTCTGGCTGCCAAGTCATACATCACTGAGACAGTGATGTATGACTTAGCAGTCATGCCTCTGCCATGGCATGTGTCTACTTATTGGTGATCCTGCAGGGGAGTGACATGTTCTACATGCACACCATTGTGGCAATGGCTATCAGGACATGGGTGCATCATGGTGTCTGTCGCTGGTATGCATCACATGCATTTCCTATTTGACTCTGGGCGTCCCTTTCATCCGGAAACCTGTACTGACTCAGTGGCAAGAGTTGTGATGTGTGCATGTCCACATGCTACACCGTGTCCTCTGCACTGTCCAACTACTGTGTAGTTGGTGCATGTGTCCACACTGGGGTGTTGCTATCCAACAGACACCAGACAGATGGGTGCAACGCCATGTGGGATGTGAGTGCCATGGTTGGCATCAGACTGACAATTGGCTTCTCCTGTTCAGTTGGGGCACTTTTAGCAGTGTACAACTAATGATGCCAGGGCTTGCTCTGTAATGTGCTGTGCTCACAGTGGTGTGTGCGTTTGGTGCAGGTGACTGATGTCTGTCTGTTTCCCCATTGTTTGCAGATACATCCACGGCCACGGAAGGGGACAGCTCCACGGACCAGGAGGAGCCGGAGAGCCAGACTGGGTCAGCAGCCGAGGAGTGGTCGGAGGGACCCAGTGGCACGGAGGGCGAGGGGAGCCACACCGAGGAGTCCTCAGCACCATCCACCTCAGCTGAGGACCAGAGCAACTCGGAGGATGACTCCCTTATGGAGGCGGGTGTCAGCAGCCACCACACCCCAGCTAGTGTTGCTGTCCCCGCCACCACCAGCACCACCACCGCCCTCCCATCGGCTCCCATTCCCCAGGTCCGTGGAGGCTCCCATGTTCGGGAGCGTGTCTCCTTTGGGCCAGGCACCGCACCCCCTGCCCCTGTGTCCCCTGCTGCCCTGAGTGAGGAGTCTGTGTACCTCCTTCGCCAGCTCCATGTAGGGCAGACAGCCATGCTGAGTGTCCTCCATGCACACACTCTCTGTTGACTCAGCTGGTGTCGTTCATGGATGGCATCTCATCGGGCATGTCTGACCTACAGAGGGGCAATAGGTCCATGGACTCCTCCCTGACGGCAGCAGTGTCCCTCCTCAGACAGTCCCTCACCCCTCCTGCCTCTGCTCCATCCACACTCCCCAGGACCTTACCCGTCCCAAGCACACACACACCGGCACAGGCACACACCAGCACACACACGTCCAGCACACAGACACACACGCCACAAACAAAACGCACACGCACGCACAGTCAGGGGACTGAAACCAGACTCACAGGGGATGGGGCCCTGGAACACACACACGCATCCACGAGCACTGCGCAGTCCTCAGTTGCCTCTCCCTCCAAAGCACCCTCCCTTGCCTCACCTGCAACCCCAAAGACCCAGCGGCTCTTCCTCAGTGACCTCGGCCTCTTCCCCTCCGATCCAGCTGATACAGCATTCAGGGGGAAGAGGAAGCCCACCCACACGGAGCAGAGTGCCCCTCGCCCCCGGACACCCTCCCCCAGGCGCAGACAGACTGAGGCCCCCACCCGCAAGTCCCCCGGAGTCATAAGAGCAAGACCCCGCCGCCGCCCTGCAGCTCAGGCACCAGGTCTCCTTCCTCCATCCCTCAGGCCCCCACTCCACAGGTGCCCCCACCACACCCTGCCCCAGGTTCCCCCACCCACAGATATACCATCCCCAAGAGGATCCGGCCTTCTCCCCCTGCCACTTGCTCTCCCGGCACCACACCCCCCGCTGCGCTTGTCTGTGCCACTGATGTGGTGAGGGTGTCCTCCCCCTCTGTCCAGCCCACCTTGCCTGTTCCCCATTCTCCTCCCCTGGTGGTAGGCACTGCAGTGGAGTCCACTACCACCCTGTCTGACTTGGGCACTGCAGTGGCGGACCTGTCCACTCCATCTGCAGGGTCCACTGCAGTCGTGCCGGCACCCACAACATCTGAGTCATGCCCCCCAGTTGTGCCGGCACACACCATGTCAGACACCTCCACTGCAGTTGTCAGTGGCTCTCCAGCACCCACCACCCCTTCCCTGCTTCCTCCTGGTGAGCCCTGATCCTGTCCCTGCGGTGCCTGGCCTGCCCCCCGGTTGCCCCTCCTAGTGGATTGTCCCTGGTTTTGTGCAGGCATGCGTAGGGTGACATCTGCCACTGTCACCCTGTTTGGACTTTGACAATGGACTGGCCATTGGCCTTTGTGTTTTTTCTGGACTTTGTTTTCAGTACACACATATGCTGAATAAAGCAACTTTCTGTTCTCTAGTGCTTATGCTTCTGATGTACATGTTGTTGATGATGCTAACCATGCCCTTGCTGCAGTGATGGTGATATTTGGTCTCATGATAATGAAGTGTTACTGTGCAGGAACCCATGTGGTCCAGGGGGAATGTGTCCTATCCTGTGGTGTATCCATGTCATCCATAGCAGCATCTGAGGGTGTCATGTGTTCAGTATTTGGCAATGGGATTTCCTACTTAGATTAGCTATTTCACATCTGTGGCTTCCACCCCTGCACATCTGTTGTGCCTGCCATTGTTCAATTCGTCTACTTCCCTGACCGTGTGGCCATCTCCACTGGACATGCAGGTTTGGGCATCAATGGGGAAGGACTCATCTGTGTTGTCAGTGCAACATTGCTATACAAGTGTGTTGGATCTGTGCTGATGATTTCGTTGGCACTTCCATGACCAGGCTGATGTGACGGGAGCCCTCATTTGGTGCTAATTGTTGATTGTGTGACCAAGTGCTCAGCTGACATGATGGGGCCCTACTGAGGCAACATATGGCACAGCTTTCCTCACACAGGAGTGGAGTCCCCTCATGGCAGTGTGTACTCCTGTGACATTGCCTGCGCCCAAGGTGTGTGTTGTATGTGCATGTCTGTGTGTTCACTTCCGTTTAGCTGTGCATGCTGTGATCCCTAGTGTTGTACCTGTTTGTGATGCTTGCTGAGTTGACCTATGTTCCCCCAAAGTCTTCTCCCTGGGTTCTCTGTGATGTGGGTGCATGGCACATTACTGGTCATCAGGGTGTCACCCATAGGTGTGTTTGCTGTCAGGGCTGAGTTTGTGTGCAGACGCAGATGGGTCACAGTCAGGTTTCCCCTTGGCACTTGTTGTTTGCCCCTGTCATGTGATTTCCAGTTTGTGTTATCTTTCAGTGATTGTGACACGTTGTGTGTGTGACTGCTGGCACTCCTCAGGGTCCGGGCTGCAATGTTGGTTGTTGTCTATGTGTGTTCTTTGTGGGTGACCTTGGCTTCTTCATTGGTGTGTGACTGTGGCTGGGATCCCATTGGTTGGTGTGGTATTGCCGTCATGTCCATGTACAGCGTAGTGTGCAGTGTGTCAGACATTCAGGAGTCTTGTTGAGTGGCCATGTGTGATGTGTTTCTGCACCTTGGTTCCCACCCACCACCCTGGAATAGTCATGGGTGCATGTGCAATGTCACCAGTGCATGTGTGCTTCACTGCTGCACATTGTTGGAGGTCGAGGGGTGTGGTGTTGAGTGTGTGCAGATGGGAGTTGTTGCCCGGCTAGGCCCCTGCCTCCATGTTGGCCTTGGCTTACTGGCCATGCTGATTGATTTGTGCTTGTGTAGGTGTGATGGTAGTTTGTTGCTCAGGACACATGTCTGTGGTTCACAGTGTGAATGACATTTAGCTTTGTCATCACAGTGGGATTGTAATGCAGCCCAGGGTCACCACATTGTGGGGGCCCTGGGGGTAGTGCTGTGGTGTGTCTGTGTCTTGCTGTGTCAGTTGCTGTTCCTACATGCCTGTGTGACATGTGTGATTTGTGCTCCCTCTCATCTGACAATGCCTGCTTGCCCACATAGGGGATTTGGATCCATGAGTTACCTTTGTGTGGCACTGTATGCACATCTGTATGATTGGTATTCAGGTCTCCTCATGTGTTGTGTGGTTGCCTGGGGACACTGGCACCCCCCTCACCTGTTGTGTATGATGTGCAGTGTGGGTCTGCCTGTTTGTGTTTGTGCATCTGCACCACTGCATTGGCATATCTTGGGTGTGCCATTGGCTGTGTGTCGTTTGGTGGGTTTCCCCTGCTGTCCCTGGGACTCCTAGGTCATCGGTCAGCACAATGATCATGGTTTGTGTGTCCCATTGCTGCCATGGTATGGTATCTGTTCACCTCACATCTACAGTCTCCACAGGGTATCTGCATTTGTGTGCCCATTGGTGCAAATATGTGGGTCTGCATTCTGATGGTCACTTCTGTCATTGTGTCATTGATGAATGTTGACAGTGTCAGCCCCCATGGGTGTTGTTTGTCTGCACATGGCCAAAGGTATGTCTTATTTGCACTGCAGTATTTGGCTCCCCCAATTTATGTTGCAATGGGACACATGCACTACTTTGCCACTGATGTGTTTTATGTTCTGTGACCAGGAATCATCCATGCAGTTTGGCAGTTGCAGCTCTTTCTTTGTCAACACTTACCTTTTGGTCACTGTGATGATGGGGGTTTGGACCCCATTGCCACAATGTTCAAAATGTGCTTCAGCTATGGACCCCACACTTACCTTTTGGTCACTGTGGTGATGGGGCGTTAGACCCCATTGCCACACTGTTCAAAATGTGCTTCAGCTATGGACCCCACACTTACATTTTGGTCACTGTGATGATGGGGGTTTGGACCCCATTGCCACAATGTTCAAAATGTGCTTCAGCTATGGACCCCACACTTACCTTTTGCTCACTGTGGTGATGGGGCGTTAGACCCCATTGCCACAATGTTCAAAATGTGCTTCAGCTATGGACCCCACACTTACCTTTTGGTCACTGTGGTGATGGGGCGTTAGACCCCATTGCCACACTGTACAAAATGTGCTTCAGCTATGGACCCCACACTTACATTTTGGTCACTGTGATGATGGGGGTTTGGACCCCATTGCCACACTGTTCAAAATGTGCTTCAGCTATGGACCCCACACTTACCTTTTGGTCACTGTGATGATGGGGGTTTGGACCCCATTGCTACAATGGTCATGGCCTGCTTGCATTGTGGGGGCCACACACATATATGTGTGGCACATGTGCTAGGGGGTCACATTGTATGTTCAAAGTCATGTTCAGTGTTGTAGGCATTTGACACAGTCTACACACGCTTGTCATGGTGTTGGGGGATGTCTTTTTCTTGCATTCCCTAGGTTGTGGTGTGCTGGTTGTGTCATGCATTGTCCATCCTATGAGTGGGGGTGGTGTTGGTGGTAGGCATCCAGCCCCCCATGGGTAGAGGTGGTAGTAGTGACAGGCATCCAGCCCCCCTGGGTAAGGGTGGTAGTAGTGGTAGGCATCCAGCCCCCCCTGGGTAAGGGTGGTAGTAGTGGTAGGCATCTGGCACCCCCCTGGGTAAGGGTGGTAGTAGTGGTAGGCATCTGGCACCCCCATGGCTAAGGGTGGTAGTGGTGGTGGGCATCTGGCACCCCCCTGGCTAAGGGTGGTAGTAGTGGTAGGCATCCAGCCCCCTGGGTAAGGGTGGTAGTGGTGGTAGGCATCTGGCACCCCCTGGCTAAGGGTGGTAGTAGTGGTAGGCATCCAGCCCCCTGGCTTAGGGTGGTAGTAGTGGTGGGCATCTGGCACCCCCTGGCTAAGGGTGGTAGTAGTGGTAGGCATCCAGCCCCCCTCGGTGAGGGTGGTAGTAGTGGTAGGCATCCAGCCCCCCTGGGTAAGGGTGGTAGTAGTGGTAGGCATCTGGCACCCCCCTGGCTAAGGGTGGTAGTAGTGGTAGGCATCCAGCCCCCCCTGGGTGAGGGTGGTAGTAGTGGTAGGCATCCAGCCCCCCTGGGTAAGGGTGGTAGTAGTGGTAGGCATCTGGCACCCCCATGGCTAAGGGTGGTAGTAGTGGTAGGCATCCAGCCCCCCTGGGTGAGGGTGGTAGTAGTGGTAGGCATCCAGCCCCCCTGGGTGAGGGTGGTAGTAGTGGTAGGCATCCAGCCCCCCTGGGTAAGGGTGGTAGTAGTGGTAGGCATCCAGCCCCCCTGGGTGAGGGTGGTAGTAGTGGTAGGCATCCAGCCCCCCTGGGTAAGGGTGGTAGTGGTGGTAGGCATCTGGCACCCCCTGGCTAAGTGTGGTAGTAGTGGTAGGCATCCAGCCCCCTGGCTTAGGGTGGTAGTAGTGGTGGGCATCTGGCACCCCCCTGGGTAAGGGTGGTAGTGGTGGTAGGCATCTGGCACCCCCCTGGCTAAGGGTGGTAGTAGTGGTAGGCATCCAGCCCCCCTGGCTTAGGGTGGTAGTAGTGGTAGGCATCCAGCCCCCCCTGGGTAAGGGTGGTAGTGGTGGTAGGCATCTGGCACCCCCCTGGCTAAGGGTGGTAGTAGTGGTAGGCATCCAGCCCCCCCTGGGTGAGGGTGGTAGTAGTGGTAGGCATCCAGCCCCCCCTGGGTAAGGGTGGTAGTAGTGGTAGGCATCCAGCCCCCCCTGGGTAAGGGTGGTAGTAGTGGTAGGCATCCAGCCCCCCCTGGGTAAGGGTGGTAGTAGTGGTAGGCATCTGGCACCCCCTGGCTAAGGGTGGTAGTAGTGGTAGGCATCCAGCCCCCCCTGGGTGAGGGTGGTAGTAGTGGTAGGCATCCAGCCCCCCCTGGGTAAGGGTGGTAGTAGTGGTAGGCATCTGGCACCCCCATGGCTAAGGGTGGTAGTGGTGGTGGGCATCTGGCACCCCCCTGGCTAAGGGTGGTAATGGTTGTTGGCATCCGGCCCCCCCTGGGTAGGGGTGGTGGTGCGCATTCAGGCCCCTGTGTGCATATGTGGCATTGGTGATGGGCATCCCGCCCCTATGGTGCTGCTGTTGCTGGTGTAAGTAAATTCTGCATCCCTCTGTGTGTGTGTGATGTGTCGTGTACGTGTTGTATGTGTATTGTGGTTGGTGTCTGACTTACCTTCTGCGCCGTACGCGTCCGTGCCTGTTCCGGTAGTAAATGTAGAATATTGGTATGATCGGGACGAAGGGATTCATGGTTGGTTCGTGTCGTTCGTCCTTCTCGTTGCTTCGTGTCGTCCTCGTCGCTTCGCCTCCTCCTCGTCGCTGGCGTGTTAGCCTCGTAGCCGTGGATCGTGTTGTGGCGCGAATCGGAGCTTTTGTGCGCCTCTCCCGGATGCTTTGACGTGCCGTGCGTAGCGACGGGTTCGGCGCGTACGGAAAGCGCATCGTACTTGTTCGGCCGGACGGAGCTGCATTTTCCCTTCCGTGCGACTCGATTCTGCGTTTCCGGATTCGCCTCGGTCGGAGAACAGGACCTGGATTGGGTGAGTACGACTCGGCCGGATTCTGTGCTGTTGTGCGCATCGTACTTACTCGTTCGGTGTGCTGTACGGATCGGTCGGGAAACAGGCATTCGCATGGCTTTTTTCCCGACCGAATGGTATTGGGTGCGCCTCCGACCGAGATCGGAATCGGCCCCTTTATTTTCAATTCCATGCCCATTTTAATAGTAGGAGTGAACTAAATATGGGAGGTTTACACCACACCCAGGTCGTTTTGGCCCCCCTCTAACCATTTACACCACAAACTGACTTTCAGTACTTGTGCTAAACATGAATAACTATTTACTCCCCTTCATTCCTACAAATCTATCTCCACTTTGCTCCCTAATGCTAACATATAGTATGGAAAGGAATGTGTCTCCTCCCTTAGCAGTATCAACTAGGAAGTCAATAGTTGCACCCCTGGGGTGGAACTACCATGTCAGGAATAAAAGCCCCCTAATCCATTTTATGCCTTCCGTGAAAATGCTCTATTGGCACCAATCTCCAGGGTGCCTACAAGCACTGTTACCCCTTACACCCCCAGGTCCAACTACCCTCACTGACTAGAGAGGTTGCTTGTTGAATCAACCCTGCTGTCACGAATACTATGTTAATATTGAGTTACAATGTAGCCGGGATGCAATCTAAACTAGGTGAGACCGAGTGGGGGCATTTTATTGTCGGGCATGAAATTTGTATGTTCTAGGAAACATGGGCCAGGAAAACCTTTTTTAGATGTGGCTTTAAGAGCTTTTATATTCCAGCAGCTGTGACTGTAGTGGGCAGAGCATCTGGAGTTTTATAGGTGTGGGTTAAGGTGTCATTGCTGTACACTGTTTTACAGATGGACACTAGGTCTACTGACATTGTGGGCATAATTTTGACTCCAGCAATGTGCAGTCCTGTCCTCTACAACAAAAGCTTTAGCTTCCAGAAAGACTTCTTTATTTTGCACCTACTAAACAAAATATTGTCTTGTGATATTTCTGCACACCATGTGATTATGACGGGCGATTTTAATTTTACCATTGAGCCCTTTGGCATCATTCACAATCTAGCTGCCATTAAAGATTCAAGAGCTAGCTATCCCATCCAAAAAGCAGCTGTGAAGGCCTACAAATGGACAACATATCTCTTGCATATGGCCTTCGTGTCTGCAATTGTTGTTCTCTATCTGATACTAACGCTGACCCAACATTTTGAAGGGGGGCCTGTACCAGTAACATAGACGATATCCTCCTTGAAACCCGGATTCTGAGATCACAGAAGGATTTGAAAGTTACACCTAGAGCTGAGAGTGACCATGACCAATTAGCCCTCATTATTCAGGGCTTGTCATTTTTTATCCAGTCTATTTAAATATCCCCTTGTAATAATGTCCTGGTACTAAGTAATAACCAAAGAAATGTTAGATGGAACGCCATTTGCTCTTCGCCTGATTTAATCCCAAAAATGCATGGTATGGTGGCTACTTCTTTGTGCGTGATAGTAGAAAATTGAAAACCCCTTTTCATAATACTTGAGGCACATAATGACCTATTCACGAATTTGAAAGTCTGATTCCATTTAATTTTAAAAGGTAAACTAGATCTCCGATAACACAGGAATGGTTCACCTCAGTTTCCAGGCGTGCCAAGTAAGCTCTTTTATCAGCCTTAAAGCAAGGCAATAGGCCTAAGATCAGGAAACACAGAGTTTTATAGTGTAGTCTTAAGGCACACACAATCTAGTTGGGGAAGAAATAAGTGGCATGTTCTTCATGAAGCAGCAAACAAAATGCATAAGTCCTTTTGGCATATTGCTAGCCAGGGTGGCAAACATCATGCCATGGTCCTGAGGTACATATTCAACCAAGGGAGTGGGTTGCCCATTTTGAACTCCATTATTTGCCTCAACACATGCCATTACCAGGCCTGTCTCGCGCGGAACCTAAAAACAGCCAGTTGCTAAGCCACCTCCAGTCGTGTTTTCACTTGCTGACACAAGCAGCGGTTGTGCTCCAAAGCTAGGGAAAGGCTCCTGGGCTGGGCAAGATTTCTGCTTGTATGCTACGCTCAGTTCCCATCATTTCGGTCCCTATATCAACCTGTTTCCATTGCAATAGGTGTTGGAGCCCCGATCCCCTCCCCCTAGAAGGGAGCTGAGATCTTCAGAAAGGCTTAAGAAAGGCTGTGTGAACCTTCTGGAGAACATGCAAGCAGTTTGTAGATCAAAGACGGGAACTACGGATTAAGTCTTTTGTTGATCAAGTGGAAGGCTGTTGACACCAGTGCTGGGAATCTCATTGTTGCCTTCATTGATGTTTGTGCAGCATTAGATCTGGTCCCTAGATTTAAGCTCTGGGAGGTACTGGCTAGTATGAGTGCCCCTAGTAGTCTTCTTAACATTATAAAGCACCTCCAAGAAAGAAATTATGCGTGGATGTGGTGTTGTAGTGTAGCTCCTATTTCCCTTATAGGCTCTGCGCATTGGAATAATATATCCTATAGGTTTGACATAGGACTAAGGTCAGTATGTCCCTATCGAGTATATTAAACTTAATTACTTGTGCCAGCTAGCTCAGAGGCCACTAGAAACTTCTTGACGACAAGAAGGGATTAGTTTCTGGCTGCCGCAAAACATGACCACTGTGTTTCCCTTACAGAATCAGGATGTGTCCCAGCGTCGTAGAAACAATAGATAACCATTTCACTCAGCTCAGTCGTACATGTTTCAGTTATTCTCAGAGTTACACAGAAATAACAGACGGGCGTTTCAATAAAGGATTTATTGAACAGTCTTGTTTCTGTTGTAAGTTATATGTGCTGTTATGATCACAAGACAGTATGCGAGATAAATAATGTACAAGGTGAGCAGTAAAAATAAATAATACTGCGTCAGCATTATCTTTTTAGCATATATGCATTTACATAAAATGACACAACCTAAAAATGCGAGTACTCATACGATGCGTTTCTAGCCTAGTTCTACCCAGTGTGCCTAACCTGTCCTAGGTGTAGGGAGAAGTAGAAGTAGGTGCTGTATTCCTGACTAGAGTATACTAAGAGTAAGTTACGCCTAGCATGCCAAGAGTCTATTATGCCAAGAGTCCCTCTAGGTTCTAGTCTGCTCCATACCTGAAGAATGAGAGAGGTAGGAATCTCTATCCAGACTCGAACTCCAACACCCCGCAAGGGAAGTTAGATCACTGGAAGCTGGACTCTCTGCGTGCAGGAAGGGCAGCGTCTTCTCAGTGCGTCTGGCCGAGAATCGGGCTCCTCTGAAGTTGAGGTCTCCTCTGATTTACAGGGGTTTGGGAAGGTAAATTTATACCCGAAAATGTTAGCATTGACGTGAGTTGGGTAGCGAAAGACGTCATGAATGAATCCCTTAGGGAATAAGAGGTTCATGCATAATGTATGAGACCTTGAAGAAATCAATAGTCCTGGGCAAGGGAAACTCCCGCAGCCAGAGGGTCTGTTTGTTCATGGACTCGTTGAGACGCTAGGGTGGACGGATGTCGGAAGCCATGCCTGTATTTGGTATGCATAGTTTATGCCTAAATAAGGTCTGGGATTCTATGCCTATATAAGGGCAGGTTGGATTGTGCCTATATATGGTCATGATTCTAGAAAGCCTGTTTAAGGACACCCTATGAAGTACACAACACCCACTCCTCTTTTGTGTATACAACAATACTAAAATGCTAAACATTTAAAATGCTAAACATTAAAATGGAGTACCGCATATTAAAATATATCCTAAAAAGCCTTAAAAGATACATTAAAATGCAAAGGATGCTGTACATTATTAAGCAGTGCTTTTCATTTCCTGCAAAAAGAGTGAAGTAAATGCAATCGGAACGAAATTTAAAAGCAATATTTACATATGACGAGAATGAATGCAAGGTTGTTTCAAAACAAAATCATTCCCTGTCATGAAAATCAAATGAACTGAGTTAGACACACAAGATGACTAAGCGTCCCTGGAAGTACTGCCAAGTCTGTATTATAAGGCTAGTTTTACTTTAAGCAGATTGGATTGCCATTTTCGTTCGGAAAAAAAAAAAATGGGACAAAAGTTCAAATCTGGTAATGTTCCAAGTCTTTGAAAAATGAAGGCCAAATTGTTGCTGTTGTACTGGAACAGAATATGCCAAACAGAGTCAGTTCACGGGTCTGGTGTAAACATTAGATCATCTATTTCAATAGACAAAACATCATCCACTGTCGCTGGTGTAAGTTCGAACACCCCACGTAAGAGATTGACCTCACAAAGATGGGAAGCATCGCCCTCAGCATAGGCTGCTGCAGCAATGTTCGCGTCCGTTGTTACCTGTGTGCCTGGAGTTGTTTCTCGTACCTCAGCAGCAGCAGGAGGCGACTGTGAGATCTCAATGAATGCTGACATCAGTATTGGGAGCCTCTGGGGACAACACGAAGCATGGACCGTTATCGGGACCAGCAAAGTATCGACGTCCTTTGGCGCAGCTGATGGATATGTTAGACAAGCGTCCAACACGCATTCTTCACCGCATAGCAGGCATCGTAGAACAGGTAAGATGCAATCATGCCAGATTGGTCGGAATGACAGGAACCACGTGGTATTAAGGTCCCGTAGACGAGTCATGCCCAATAGCTGTACTATTCGCTCACGGCACTTTCTTTCAAGGAGAACTTTCTCCATTTCGCTCGGAGTTATTTCTGCGAAGCGGCTGGCCATAGCGCAATAGCAGACAGATGAATAGAATTCCCGCAACAAGTGCTAGAATTAATGGTATGCCACCAAACACCGAATGTGCAAAGTTCGGAATGATTCCAAGTATTGCCTGGAACGGTGCTAAGAGACCGGTGCAAATGCTCTTAAATACATGTACAATTCCTGTTGTATCTGACATGTTAAAGATACGTGATATCATTTCTACGAAATGTATAGGGCAGTTTGTACGTATTAAAGTCTGTATCTCAGCCGAAGTCCTTGCAATTTGTAGATCATAGGTTTCTTTGGCCGAGGTCAAAGGCACTGTTTGCTGTAAAAGCATGGCTTTCATTCTGCTTAAAGTATCAAATCTTATAAAAGAGACGTTAAGTGAAGGCCACAAAGGCGACTCCCTGACGGTGTCTATTGGGGAAACAATACTTGCATACAGCAAGTGACCCTGGAGTTGACCGTTACTAGATATGGGATGCCGGGCAACATTCCACAGCAGCTCTGATCATTCAACATGAGGTAACTCCCATTCGAAAGTTGTCCAAACGTTGGATTAATCACAGCAGCTGGAGAACCGTGCTGATGGCAAGACAGGTTTGCCACAGAACCATTACAAGCTCTGTGTAAAATAATGTCCTGACATATGAGTGAACCGGTCAGTGCATGTTCACAGTTAGTACCGCTAAGAAACACTTCACGATCCCCACTCCAACATTTATGTGTATACGGTAAATTCCAAGATGTCTTAATGTATTCCTTACCCAACCTTTCATATTTGCCTGCTTGCATCTGTCTGACACAATACTGGAACTGAAAAGTTGTCACAGGTAATGTTATTTTGCCATGAATAAGCCATTCTGTAGCTGGTTTTTCTGCCACTGTGAATGGTAATTTGTCAATTTTTTCAATGCTCAGCACTGTATACTTTGCTCCTCTTTGTGCCAATTCGATCTGTTTATCAGTTAGATTGTATTCTGCAAACAGAGACGACGTGTTGATGAAACGCCAAGGCACATAGCCCGCTCGCAAAGATTGCAGCGTCCATGTCAATAACACTATAGAACGTAATTGAGACTGACCTTGTTGTAACATAGCCAAATCTTGTTCTAAAATGTCGATAGCAGAGGATACAATGCCATCCAATGAATAAATTCTGGAGGACAAAGTTGTTAACCCATTGTCGACTACAGAGAGTGTTTTCTCTAAATTAATACGATCAAGTTCACGTATTCGTTCTGCAGCCTCTATCTGTGACACTTTCCATGCTTCGTTATAAGCAGCGTAGATGCCGGCATATATGAAACGTTTTTGATGCGGTTTTCTTGGTCCAAGCAAGAATTCCCTAAGATCTGCGTCGTGTGCAAGTAAGGTTAAGTGTTGCTTCACATCCTGTAGTGTAGATTTATGCAGCCAATCGAGGCATAATTTTCCTACACTATATGTTGTTACTACCCCCGGATGTTGTCTTTGGACATATCTTGGGTCTGGCCTATGAAGTGCAAAGCCCTGAGTTTAGTTCAAGAACCTTTCCTGACAGTTGTTTGTGCCTGTGGGCCAGATCAACCATTTCTTCCAATTTGGATGAGTTCTGTTGAGTTGTAGTATATTGTCGACTGTCACCACTGCCTTTGTATTATTATCACTGGCAGGTGTTGGCACAGAAGGTGATTTCATCTCTTTTATCTTGGCTAACCCAAGACAAGATGTCTGTTGGACGGTGTCATTCAAAAACATTATTTGTTCAGGGATTATACAGGCTCTAAATAAAGCTTCTATACCCTGCACTTGCCAATCTTTACTACCCCAGACAGTTTTTGTCTCAATTGTGTCTTTCCATAAGTCGAAACCCTGTGTAGACAGTTGGGCAATAAATGCTTCAGAGTAAATCTGTTTTGTATTTGTTAACATAATTTTCAGTCCTGTTTTGTTTACATTTTTATAGTAAAACGTTTCTGGATCAGATGTATTATAACCTGAAAATTATGGAAATTTACTAGCAAAAGTTTTTGAACTACCATGTGGTGGTGTAGGACAATGTTCCCATTGATTAAACATAAACACATTTCTTGGATATGCAGTTTTTGTGCAAATAATGATGACCATAGTGGTTGTAACAATACATTTCTTCGTAATCATTTGTACCCTCTAAATATTCATTTTTAGAAAATGCAGCAGATTTTTCTAGATCAAACATTATATCTTGAACAGTCTCTAAGTCCCAATCATCTGAATAGGTACTGGACGTTATCAAATCGCTTAGTGAAATTTTAAACAAATGTGGAATGTTCAATTGTTCACTTGGACCGAAGATTTCATAATCTGTTTTGTCCCACACTATACCATCCTGTATAGGAACAGCTGTGATGTTCACTGATGACAAGTCTCTTGCTTCACGATGGGAAGATTTATGTGGTTTCAAAAGCACGTTTATGTCCTTTCCTTCAATGTTCACATGGATGTATCTGCCACTTATAAGCATGCTTACTGTTGTTACCAAAGCTAGCCAGAGCAGGAAAACAAAAAGTCCAGATGTAATCCAGAGTTCAATCCATGGAGAAACCAGATAAGTCTTTTTCAGAAAGTGAATAAAGTCTTGTACTTGCTGCTTGAGTTTTGATGATGCTGGCGTCGTTTCAGGTTCGCTTGGATCCACTGAGAACGTATCAAAGTCAATGAAATAGCCAGAAGCAGTTCTGTCAATTGTTGGAATTGCATCAGGATTCGTTGAAATCACAGGAACCAGTTCTTCACGTGTCACGTTGGTGTAGACAGGTGTATTTGGACGAACTGTTATTTGGTTGTCAAGAGGGATGAGTTCCATAGCCTGGTTGCATAGTCCTTCATTTGTTACAGCTGAATTCTCGATCGTGATCAGTCTTTCAGTCTGAACCTCTTGAATAGTAGCGAGAGGAGTGCGTCTGCTACTAGGTCGGAGTCCACGAGGCCTACTGCTTAGTATTGGCCACATGTTGTGGTTTGATCAGGTCGATTGACACAAATCTTTTCTCCTTTCTTCCAGCAAGGGGCGGCAGAAGTACTGTCCTTGTTCCTTGAACAGCTAGAACAGGTACCGGTTGTCTGTAAGAAGGTCCAAATTCCTTCTTGTCCGCGATTTTTTCTCTGACTAGATCCCCAACTTTTGGAATCCAGACAGGCCTTGCTGGGACTGCCGATTTTTCCCCAGTGGTGGTTGGCTGTAAGGATACGTTGCTTTGTTTCGTTCTTAACTTGTTAAGTTCCTGTAAAACAGCCAAACGATCTTTGATATCAAATGCTTTTTTGTCCACCACTGTGCCTACGTGTTCTAAGTCTGGAACCCACATTCTTGTCCCAAATAGGACCTCATATGGAGTGACTCCCCCTAGAGAACTTCTTGGCAAGTTATTGATAGCGCGCTGAACGCTAATGAGGTGTTTGACCCACCCATCACCCGAGCCTAATACCCTAGCTGTTATAGACAGCTTTATGTCCCGGTTTTTCCTTTCCACAACAGAATTTCCCTCAGGATGGAATGGAGAGGAGTACCGCAATGCAAAGCCCAGACTGGCCATGGCCTCCTTGTAAGCCCTAGAGCTAAACGCAGGACCCTGGTCAGAATGAAACGTGCCTATTGCGTATGTGCCGATAAAGACTCGCAAATCTTTTATAACAGTTCGAGCGTCAGCTGAGCGCTGAGGCCATAACTATAGGAACCTAGATTCAGTATTTGCGGGAATGCCTTTGTCCAGTAGGACGCTGGCGAGTAGATAGCCTAATGCTGTCTAACTGTGGTGTCTGCACTGGGCTGCCGCATTCGCTGCATGGTGTCTGGTGGCTCTCTTGCTGTAATTTACAGTCCAAGCAGTTGTTGATGAATATGTGAATTTGTGTATTCATTCCAGGCCACCAGTACATCCAGTACATAAAATTGTTTTTGAGATCCCTTGATGTGACAGACCCTCCCCCAAATGTGTTTCATAAATCAAGGCTGCTCTTCGTTCCATGTTTGGAATTACCCTATCCCCCACTCCAGGGATTCGAGCAAAAGGAACGTTATTCGCATCAATTACATAAGAGTACTTGAGTGGAAACTTTTTTGGTAACGCTGCACTGCTGCCTTTGCTTGAAGCATTGACAGCTAACATTATCTCACCGTCTATTTTTGTTTTTGAACGAGTGATCGCAGCTACGGAAGCCGTTTGCACAGCCCCCTTCGCGGCTTCGTCAGCCAATGAATTCCCTGCAACGTGAACGCCATCACGCTGATGACTCAGTGTGTGAATCACGTGAGCCTTTGGTAGTTCGTTTTTCAACAGAACTACTTGTTCCCAAAGCAATTTGTGCTTAATTGTGCCACCTTTTGCATCCTTAAAACCATTTTCAAGCCAGGTTCGTATATAGTTATTATACGACTGAACACAGTAAAAGGAATCGCACACGATTAGTGTGAGGAATTCTCGATCCGTACTTTCAAGTGCCAGTTTGAATGCCTGAAGTTCAGCTCGCTGAGCTGTACAATCACCTAGTGACTGAGTTTTTGTGACCATAGGTCTGAAGATGCCATTTCGCATGCGACCTTTAACGATAGCACACGCTGCACTGTAAGCTTGCTTACTCCCTGTTGCGGGCTGTGCAGATCCGTCAGTGTAAATTACGAATTCATACTGATCGAGAGGCAGAATCTCAGTGGGCAGAGGACATTCTTGTTCATATTGGAGAAATGCCTGTGTTTTTAAATCTGGATCAAATACATATTCAACATCAGTTGCAGCAAGAGAATTAACCCACTGTATCCATCTCGGATGTAAAGCTTTAGCATTCGGAATGCTCGCTTTTGTGACCGCTTCTAAAGCCGGTACTGGGGTAACGACAATTATGCGTTTCCCTTGGGCTAAGGCTCTTTCTTTTGCTACAGCTGTTTGAACTGCTGTCAGAATTTTTTCAGTTGAACTGAAACGCATTTCCGCTTGTGTGTACAAATGCGATTTGTATGCAATTGGTACTTTCTCACCCTCGTTAAAGGTTAAGTAAGTGAATCCACATTGACCCGAAATTATTCGAATCACCAAATTTCTTTGACTTACGCGTGTTTGTAAGTGATTCGTTGCTAACATGTTAGCTTGAAGTGAACGCAAAATTTCTGTGTGTTCCTGTGTCCAGTTTTTATTTGAAAAATCAGGTTTGATTAATGCGTAGAGAGGTTTAACCCTTTCTGCATAGTTTAGAATGTATGTTCTACCAAAATTTAGGAATCCCAGTATTGATTGTAAATTTTTTAGCGTTTTTGGAGGTTGGAGCAGCGCACACTTCTCTAGAAAGTTAGCTGCCAAGCTCTTGCCTTCACTTGAAAGCTCATATCCCAAAAATAGGACATTGAGATGGGCAATTCGGGACTTTTTAAAGTTGAACTTGTAGCCCTCGGAGGCGAATCCCAATATAATGGTGCTCACCCTGTTCAAGTGTTTTTCCAAGTCATCGTCTGTCAGATAAATATCATCGACATAGGACAATGCCTCGTTGTCATAAATTTGTAGTAACTCCGTTACTCTTGCTGAGAATAACCCCGGGCTGTTCTTGAACCCTTGTGGGAGTCGACAAAAGTGACGCTGGGTCCCCATTATGGAGAATGCCGTTAAGTACCTACTTTCAGGTGCTATATTTTGACAAAAGAATCCATTTGAGATGTCTAATGTTGTTTTGTATTTTCTGCGCACAATGTTATTCATTAATGCTGTGCTGTGTGCATTTTGCACTGCAAAAGTTTTAGAACAAGTGTTTAAATGTCTGTAGTCCAAAACTAGACGATATGTATTGTCTGGTTTGGAGACAGGAAACAAAGGATTGTTCATAGATGAGGTGCTAGTTTCAATCACCCCTTGGTATTCAAGTTGATTTAAAATCTCCCTGACCTGTTTTTTAGCTTCTTGCTTAATTGGATACTGCCTCTGAGCAGTAGGTTCATGTTTCAGATGTATTTTATGGTGAGGGGAGTCCTCATCCCATCCTACATGATTTTTATATAATGCTGGAGCCTGGGCCACTGCCCATTTTCTGGCATATGTATATTTTAAGTGAATTGGAATGTGATTGGAGAAGGCAGGCATAATCATGTCCTCGCCGTGTGGGCACTCCCTGACAAATTGTGGTGGCCAGTCTTTTTCTGCTAGAAGTATGTCATAACCCTTTGATAGTCTTTCCCAAAAAAGTGCTTTAACCTGTCTAGGTTTGTCTCCCTCCATCCGGAGTGTTATTTCATATAACCTTTGTGGAGTACTAACCCTGGTGTCTACAGTCTCTACTGTAATGTACTCATTCAAGTCCACTATCTCCAGAAGTTCCATCAGGTTCTGGCGAGCTATTGTGACTTCTGCTGCACTGTCCAGCATTGTCTGAGCCCATTCTCCGTTCTTGAGTTGCGATCTCATTATTCTCGGCATGTCTTATCTTCAGACCTGCTACTTTCTTTTTGGAGAATTGAGGTTTAGCTTTAATTTTTGTTGCGTGCTTGTCGTCTTTCGATTTCACGCGTTCTTCTCTATGTTCTGTTCGTCCTCTTCTTTCCGAAGTCTGTGATGAGACCTGAAAGGGACGAGAGGAACGTGTATCAGTGTCTTGATACCTATCAGGTTTTCTCAAATTATCCCTATTCCTGAGGTTGTACCTCCTTTCAGAGGGCTCCTTTTGAGGAGACCTACCTCGGGATTGAGAACCTTTCTCGTTTGAATTTTGTTTGTTAGATTCCCACTTCTTTTTAGAAGATGTAGGAGTTTGTTTAATTGAGTCCTTTTCAGGACTTTCCGATAGTTTTGGTTTAGCTGGTCTCCCACCCAAACTATCTCTGCCTAATTCTGCATATGATTGCTCTATAATTCTGGGTAGCTCTGTCTGATGTTCTGTAACATCAAATTCCCTTAGTTTTTGTCGGATCGCCACTGCTGCTGCCTCCCCTTTAATATTAGATAATATTATCGTTGAGACCTGTTCAAAATTTTTCAGTAATTTCATACCTAAATTTAAAGCAGGCTCTGCTCCATATTCGTTTTGAATTTGTTTTAGGACATCTGGTATTACCGCAATTGACGGAATGCCGTGTGTTTTAGTGTAGATGGCAGCAAAGACTGAGCCCCAAGTGGTGCAGTCTTCCAGTTGTGGTGTGATCCCCATTGGTAAACTGATGGTTAGGATTCTGTGTTTCTCATGTGGGCTAGTATTTGGAAATACTGCTTCAATTTGAGTAATTTTTTGAGCTATCCAAAATGGAATTTGCTCCCGCTTAGTGGGCATTTTACCCATGACTGCGTATAGAGTCTGTGGTGTAATTTTTAGTGTACTCCCCTGTGGAGGAGTATGATTTGTAATTGTTAATGGTGGTTGGACTGTGAAAGTCCGCATGACATATTGAACCAATTGTCTGTAGATTTTTATTAACTCTGTGAGTTGATTAAGTATTTCCTCGTCTGACATTATTTCGATGTCTGGATGAGGTGTGTAGCCGGCTAGAATCGGCCATGTTGCTCCTGGTCTACCTAGTGGACCGAGCCTGGTTATATTTTTATTGTGTTTTAGGGCGCCTTTAAACCAGAGCTGATGCTCCTGGTATGTTAATGGAATCTCAATATCCTCGAAAGGAATGTATTCCTCTGGTGCTTCATCTTCTTTGTAGTAGTGAAACAAGTGTGTTACTGGATTGGATTCAGGAAGAATTACCCATGAATAGAATACCTCTGTCTGAAAGGATTCATGTGCCTCAATCACGAAAACTGCTCTACCTCCTCTCGGAGATAGGCCATGTTTTATACGTTTTAGAGTAATGGCTCTTCTTAAGTTAGGAGGAATGTCTATGACACCCTCTTCGGCTTCATTTAAACCTGTGTTGTTAAATAACGCTGGTTGGGCTGGATCAGCCGCAGCTCCACCGGTTCCGGCGTCATTGTCAGTGCCTGACATTTTTCTGCTTGAAAATATGTAAAACAAATTTCAAGGAAACAAAGATAAGGTGCACAATATTGTGGAACACTGTATCCTTCAACGTTGAGCAAACCAAACAGCTAATATATAGGGTACTGCCCTATGTAGCCGTGGCGGATACTATCCCTGCCCACTCCAGACGTCTTTTGGAGTATATGGGGTAGGGGTCTCTGAGAGAGAAAGAATATATGCACAGCTGAGTTACTCAGTATCTAACGTTGAATTACTGCCTTACCAAACGTTGGGCGCCATGTAGTGTAGCTCCTATTTCCCTTATAGGCTCTGCGCATTGGAATAATATATCCTATAGGTTTGACATAGGACTAAGGTCAGTATGTCCCTATCGAGTATATTAAACTTAATTACTTGTGCCAGCTAGCTCAGAGGCCACTAGAAACTTCTTGACGACAAGAAGGGATTAGTTTCTGGCTGCCGCAAAACATGACCACTGTGTTTCCCTTACAGAATCAGGATGTGTCCCAGAGTCGTAGAAACAATAGATAACCATTTCACTCAGCTCAGTCGTACATGTTTCAGTTATTCTCAGAGTTACACAGAAATAACAGACGGGCGTTTCAATAAAGGATTTATTGAACAGTCTTGTTTCTGTTGTAAGTTATATGTGCTGTTATGATCACAAGACAGTATGCGAGATAAATAATGTACAAGGTGAGCAGTAAAAATAAATAATACTGCGTCAGCATTATCTTTTTAGCATATATGCATTTACATAAAATGACACAACCTAAAAATGCGAGTACTCATACGATGCATTTCTAGCCTAGTTCTACCCAGTGTGCCTAACCTGTCCTAGGTGTAGGGAGAAGTAGAAGTAGGTGCTGTATTCCTGACTAGAGTATACTAAGAGTAAGTTACGCCTAGCATGCCAAGAGTCTATTATGCCAAGAGTCCCTCTAGGTTCTAGTCTGCTCCATACCTGAAGAATGAGAGAGGTAGGAATCTCTATCCGGACTCGAACTCCAACACCCCGCAAGGGAAGTTAGATCACTGGAAGCTGGACTCTCTGCGTGCAGGAAGGGCAGCGTCTTCTCAGTGCGTCTGGCCGGGAATCGGGCTCCTCTGAAGTCGAGGTCTCCTCTGATTTACAGGGGTTTGGGAAGGTATATTTATACCTGAAAATGTTAGCATTGACGTGAGTTGGGTAGCGAAAGACGTCATGAATGAATCCCTTAGGGAATAAGAGGTTCATGCATAATGTATGAGACCTTGAAGAAATCAATAGTCCTGGGCAAGGGAAACTCCCGCAGCCAGAGGGTCTGTTTGTTCATGGACTCGTTGAGACGCTAGGGTGGACGGATGTCGGAAGCCATGCCTGTATTTGGTATGCATAGTTTATGCCTAAATAAGGTCTGGGATTCTATGCCTATATAAGGGCAGGTTGGATTGTGCCTATATATGGTCATGATTCTAGAAAGCCTGTTTAAGGACACCCTATGAAGTACACAACAGTGTGGACTCAGTAGCAAATTCACAGAGAAATTTGCTAAGAATGGAGTTCACCAGGGTTGTGTTCTGGACCGACTCTCTTTCTCTTGTTTATCGATAGTTTTATAGGCTTTCTTTTGGATTGCCGTAATGATTCTCCAGTTCTAGCAGGCCAAAAGATGCACATATTTTTATCTGCGGAGGACAATCTTCTAATTTCGAAAACTGTAGACAGGTTGCAAACTCTAATCAATAAATGCTCACTATTTTGCGAGTTGCATGTGTTGGAAATTAATGCTTTGAAAGCTAAATTCATGACCTGTAACAAATGGAAGAACTTTAGGGGAAATGTGTTTGGGAACAAACAACTTGGAGAAAGTAAACAAATTTGATTATCTAGGGATTAGATTGTCCAATAAAGACACATTGTCATCTCAAATCTCCAAGAGGGCTTTGGCATTAGTTATGTTTGTCAAAAAGGCCTCCTTCCATCCTATCTCACCAGTAATGGAGATTTATAATGTCCAGATTAGCAGCACTGCATTGTATTGTGCAGACTTGTGGAGCCATTGTAGCACGTCAACTTTGGGGGTAGACAAACAGAACTTAGTCAGGTCCTAGCTAAACCTTGGCCATGACACCCCTCTGTCACCTTTGATACTAAACCTTACTTTAAAACCAATCTTGAAACTTGTTAAGTTGAGCCCTATTCTATACTGGATCTGAGTATGGAGCACTAAAGAGCTGAGACCATGTAGAAATGCCTTTATAGATATTATTAGTCACCATAATAGCCAGAGGATCCCCTGGTTGGCTTATGCCAAGCAGGCTCTGCTCGATCTGGGATTGAGAGAGTGTTGTCATGACCTGTCATTGACATGTACATCGATGAAGATGATCGTGAAGAAAAGATTTTGGGTCAAGTACATTGAACAAAGTGAAACATAGGACATCTTCGGCAGCTGGTCAAAATCTTTTCTTCTTCACAAATATGAAATCAGGGCAGAGGATTTACTAAACTACATCAATCCCACGCTTGTGAGGTCATATTTTTTTAAGTTTAGATATAGCAGGCATGGCCCACTCATGTAGCCGCTAGCGTCCCAGCTCCCCCCCTACCCTCCGCCCACTTCCTGCTCTTCGTCAACGCCAATGCCGAGACTGAGACACCAAGAATGAGCGATCATCCAGGCAGCCGAGAAGGCACAGAAGCCCGCATATAGAGCTTCTCACAGTCCGCGGCTTGCGGCTGGGAGCTTGAGTGACAGCGACTGCAGTGTTTCACGGACTGGGGCTGAGACTGGAACTAGAATATACGTGGCACCACTGGTTCGAGAGGCGCTGGGTGTTGGACTACACGCGAGCGCAGCGCAAGTGAGGACGGCGTCCCGAGGTCACAAGCAGAGCCGAGGAGAGCGACAAATGGCAAGTAAGCCAGGCGGTGGGGGGTGAACTAAGTTAATCAGGCGAGGACACTTGGCAGTAAATTCATGTGGCACATCTGACCTGCAGCTTCCTGCGGCCCCTCATGGCTCCCTATGGCTCCTTGAGTCTTGCCGCTCCAGCCTTGCTCTCAACTACAATTTGCACTGCAGCAAGAACAACAACCCCTGCGGCTCCCTAAGACTCCCTGAGACCCCCCTGGCTCCTTGAGACCTATAGCTCGAGCCCCGCTCTCATTCATTAACCGCACTACAGCAAGGACTGCGAGGATTCAAGGATCCAAGGCGATATAAGTTAATACAAGGTAGAGTTTTGCTACGAGGGCACTGGCAGATAATACTACGCTGTCCTTACCGGAACTGTTGGCAAGGAGGTGAGGGAGAGGGAGCTCTTGCTAACATACTTGCTGAATAGCCTGAGGTATCTGAGAAGCTGCTTAAGAGTCCATGTAGACCCTGGTGATGTCTTAAGACTGTATAAAACCCAATGATCCGCAGCAGGCCTCAGTAGTCCTATTCGCAGCCCCACTCGAGTTTGGGCTTGCCAGCTTTTCTTTTCCTCTGCCAAAATGGGGGGACAAAAGAATGCACACAAAGCAGCCTAAGAAATGAAATGAAAAAGAAATTTATAAAGCGCGAAACATTCACCCGAAGGTGTGAAGGCGCTAGCTCGGCACAGGACATAAAAGACCAATTTGTGACCACCTCAAAGATTAAAAAGCCACGTCTTTAACGCTTTCCTAAAAGGCAACAGGTGAGTTTCTTCCTTAATCCGCACTGGAAGTGTGTTCCAAAGTCTGGTCGTACTGACCAGAAAACTCCTGCCACCCCAAGAACACTTTTTAAACCTGGGGACCACCAAGTTTTTGAGAGCGCGCTGAGCGTAGATGGCGGGCAGGAACATAAGGCTGCAGATTCTGTTTGAAAAAGGCTGGCCCTGTGTCATGAATAGCTTTGAATGCAATGCAGAGAGCCTTAAGCTCTATCTGCCTCTTCACTGGTAACCAGTGTAGTCCTTTGAGCGCCGTGGAGGCAGATTTATGGTTTGGAATGTTCAGCAATAGACGCGCTGCAGCGTTTTGCACGATCTGCAACTTGGTCAAGCATTTCTTGCGAAGGTTCATGAATAGGCCATTACAATAATCGGCTCTAGATAAAACAAGAGCAGAGACCACTAACTTCCTCAAATCTGCTGGAATAAATGGAAGAATCCTTCTCAATAACTTTAGTGTATAGAAGGAAATAGATGTGACCTGGTTTACATGGCCCTCAAAGGAAAGCATGGAGTCAAACGTGACACCCAAGTTCTTTACCTTGTTCTTAGGATTAGGTATCGAGCCCAACTCCGAGGGCCACAAAGCAGGGGACCAGAAATTTGTGTGGCTACCAAAGAGTAAGACCTCAGTCTTCCCAGCGTTCAGTTTCAGACAATTAGTGGCCATCCAGTCCCCCACCTGACGAAGACAGGTATGAAACTGTGCCACTGTGTCAGCTGGAGAACCAGCCACTGAGACCACAATCTAGGTGTCATCTGCATAGGATATAGCAGAGAAACCCAGGGATCTAATTAGCCTTGCCAGCGGGGCAACATAGATATTAAAAAGAGTGGGGCTCAGCGATGAGCCCTGCGGCACTCCACATGGCAATATGAAGTTCGGCGACTTAAATTCAGCAAGAGCCACAAACTGTTCTCGGCCGAACAAGAATGATTTTAGTAAAGCAAGCGCTTTCCCTTTTATGCCAATCCCCTCAAGAACTTCCAATAGTTTTTGATGATTCACCGTATCAAATGCAGCAGAGAGGTCAAGCAGCACAAGTGCTGCATTGCCTCCTCCATCAACTGTCTGCCTAATCAGTTCAGACGCTGAAATCAGAGCCAATTCGGTACTATGTTGCTTTCTAAAACCAGACTGGGAGGTGTCCAGAAAGGCATGCTTTTCAATATAATCAGATATAACCGTATTCATGGCTTTTTCCACCATTTTTGCAGGCAGGGGGAGTCTGGAAATTGGGTGGTAATTATTTAGATCTGCCCCGTCTAAGTTTGCTAAGACAGTAAGAAGGATAACGTCGAAATGCCGAATAAGCCTACCCCCTCACCAGCTCCTAGAGGGAAACGAAGAGGCCAGAGAAATGCACAGCAGAGGATGGAATTAAAGGCTAATGTGCTAGCCAAAATTTAAAAGCAAACCGAGTTGGACAATCCTTCAGATGCTGGGAGAAAGTCAGAGGTGGAAAATGATGAAGATGTTCTCAATCATTCGCCCGATTCACGGCTGGATACAATGAGCAGCATGGAACAAGACAGGAATACGGAGGCGCAGGGTGCAAATGATAGTCCTATCCGCCCAAAGCAATACCCTCTCTTCCAGAAATACCAGAAGCATCAGACTACAACCATAGCCACAGCCCCGTTCCAGTAGATGAAGCCATGCCCATAGGAGAACAGGTCGGATCAGCATACACACAAGAAAATAACACTCTTCCTAAAAGCACCCTAATGGTACAACCCCCTCTCAAGCCACTCAACCGGCAGCCAGGATTGCATGTGAGATAGCCAACGAAAATGAAGAAAGACATTTAATGACTAACCCGAAGGCGCAGGTAGAAAGAACTGTGGAAGGAAGGGAGAGCGGAGAAACATCAATCCAAAAAATGCTGCTAACCATACTTAGCGAAATTAGAGAATTAAAAATGTCCCAGGCCTCAGAGATTGCTTCACTGCACGAAATGCTGTCTAAACTGGAACAGAATATGTCTAGCGCGCCAAAAAGAATAAAAAAGGCAAAGAGCCGCATCTCCGATTTAGAGGACAAGCTGTCTGCCATACAGCAAGATGTGTTAGATTTGGGTAAAAGCAAGAGCCAGATGGAATTGAAGCTTCAGGACATAGAAAACTATAATAGGCGCTCAAACCTCCGCCTAGTGGGAATTCCGGAAGGATGCGAAGGTGCGCAGATGACTAAATGGGCTGACTCGCTGCTGAAGAAAGTAATGCCGGAGTTAGAAGGGGACCTTACCAGAGCCCATAGAGTCCCAGCGCAGAGACAATCAAATGCTAAATTCCCACAGACCATACTACTCAATTTTGCGGATTTTAGGGTCCAGGAAAAAATATAAGTACTGCTATAATGAAGAGATCCTTCCCCACTGCAGGAATCCCTCAGTTTAAGATATTTTCTGATATGTCTGCAGCATCAGCATGGAGACGAAAAGCATTTGTCAAGATGATTGACTTGTTCTAGGAGAGGGGAGCCCAGGCCTCAACAGTGCGTCAATCAAAACTTAAAGTGTTAGCTAAAGGAAAATTCCATGTCTTTATAGATATTCAGGAAGCTCAACTGTTGTTATCAAAACTGGCTGACGGGGAAAAGTGAGGCTCGAAGGGGGCATAATCCAAGTAGCCAATCTCAATGGAAAGGTTCAGTCATTTACTGGGCGGGAGGAAGAGTGCTTAACAGCACTGGGCAAGTAGGGGGAGAGCCGGAGGGCGCAAAAGGATGCAATACAATGGCATCCAGCGACAAGTGGGGGGAAGAGAGAACAGTGGGTAATTCCGTCTTTCAGGGGGGAGCAGAGGGAGAGGTGGTGGGGGTGAGGCAAACTAAAAAAAGAGAGTTCGACCATAAGTGCTTAAATATCCTGCGGGATGAAACAAATTAGGACACATAGGTCACATTTTGAGTTGTCACACGGAACAGGGAATAGGCGACATAGGGAGGGGGGTAAAAAGAAGGCACATGTCAGTTTATTTAAAAAATGCTCGTGTCACTTTATGAATTTCAGATGCACTTAAGACCTATATGGGCTATATCTTAGCTGCTACGGTAATTAACTGGATGGAATTTAATCAAAATATGAAGCTACGTTCGCATGCAGCACTTTCTAAGAGGTTGGGGGGTCTATGTGTTTACAGTATTTGTTTTGAATTTCAGATGCACTTTAGACCTATATGGGTTGCATCTCAGCTGCTATGGTATTTAACTGGATGGAATTTAATCAAAATATGAAGCTACGCATGCACACAGCACTTTCTGAGAGGTTGGGGGTTATGTGTTTACAGTACTTGTTTATAACAGCACATGTCACTTTAATTCAGCTACCAGTAAGTAATAGGTAAAGAAGAACTTACAGTACTCTCTTTTAATGCCAATGGACTGAACAACAAACGTAAAACTCGCACAATAGAAAGCTGGCTCAGAAGCCACAACCCGGATGCTATACTCCTACAAGAAACTCATTTTAAGAATTCAAATAGTGGGAGTAGGATCCTGCAGCAGTGGGCCGGCTTCTACTGCTTGTCAAACGCTGGCTGTGCACAGAAGGGGGTGGGCAAACATTTACCATTCCAAGCAAAAGTCACGCAGGCAGACCCAGGAGGGAGATGGGTCTTTGTACATGGGAGATTGAATCAATCAAATCTGACCATAGCAACAATCTACGCACCAGTTTTAGATAACCCCCTCCCCTTGCTTCAGCTTAAACAGGCCCTAACCAGCATTCCTGGCTCTATTATAATGGGTGGTGTTGGACCTGGCCCTTTTTGGCAGGTTCACCCCTGAACTTTTTGCCTGTCTCTTAGCCTTTTCCCTGTGTAGTGTTGGTGATTTTAGGCCTCTAGGCACTTAAGCACTGTGGCCCAGTGTAAAGTGCGTGCGCGCTGTGTGCGTGTGTGGTGAGACTGGCCGGCCCTCCCGTAGGAATGCATTGAGGATGAGTGTGTAGGTGGTAATTCCTGTTATAAGAGTAGCAGCATGGTCAAGTCTGGTATGTATGAAATTGTGAGAATAAATGCTGCACAATGGTGTGCGCAGATTTATTATGACTATGTGAGAAATGCCACTTGTAGAAGTTGGCATTTCTGTGCGCTATGTGCCTGCCTGATGTGGATTGCATGTCTGGCTGGAGGGACAGGGCATGCTGAGCCAGACGTGGGTTGAATAGAGAGATCTGCAGTTGGAGTATGGGGAGGGGACCCTTTGATCTGAGCAGGGCTGTGCCTGGCAAAGTGAGTGATGGCTCCACCTCCCACGGTGCGTCTGGTAGCAGACCCCCTCTTCCTCAAAGGCAGGATGCCGCATCATAAACAGAGTGCTCCAGATCCCCCCTATACCAGTTCTGACTGGTATCCCCAAGCCCTGTGCTGTGACACAAAGGGAAATGTGTATAAAAGAAGGGGCTGTGACCCCATGAAATTGTTGAGTGCTTGGCTGCTGTTCCTGCTGGGGCGTGCTGCTGCTGGGGCCCAGGGGGGGCTGCCATGAGGGCTTGCCTCCCTGGGCCCTGCCTTGTCCCTGGATACTTCAAGGACTTGTTGGGGACCTTTTGCTTTTCCTTGATCCCTAAAAGACTTTTTATCCTAGCGCCTGGTGAGCGCTTTATCTCCTTTATGAAAGAGCGCTTTCCTTCCCTGAGGAGCGCGTGGGCTCTGCGGCGCTGAGCTGCTCATTATGGACAGGGAATCCCGACATAGGGATTCCCCGCATTCTGGCTTCTAGCGGGAGCCCACCCGCATTTGCCGATCTTTTAAGAGCGGGTGCCCACCCCGCTTATTGCCTAAATTTACTAGCGGGTGCCCACCCCGCTTCTTGGCTTATTTTTAAACAGCGGGTGCCCACCCCGCGTTTCACCGCCGCCGCCCCGGGGCTGCCGAAGAGATCTGTTCCCGGCCGCTGCAGCGCGACCAGGAAGTCAGGCACGTCTGCCTAAGACATGGGCGGAGCGAGGGAAGGAAGTCCCGCCCGCCGCCAGAGATCCGGCCGGAGCCTCGCAGGCTAGGTGATGAAGTCCCGGGTCCCAGGAGGGGGCCCGGGTGAAGGGGAGAGGTGCCGGCATGGCGGAGGGGGCACGAGGCACATTGTCGGTGCCTGCCCCGCCGCGATTGAAGGAAAGGAGGACGGGAGCATACCCCGCCTCCACGAGCACCGAAGAGGAGTCCCGGGTCCCAGGAGCGGGCCCGGGTGAAGTGAGAAGTGGCGGCCGAGGCCGCCGATGCAAGTGCGGGGCTCCCATGGAAGAGGGAAGCCCCGCGTGTGCACAAGAGCCCCGCACGCCTTGAGATATGAGTCCCGGGTCCCAGGAGGGGGCCCGGGTGAAGCGAAGAGAAGAGACCGAGAGTGGCACCAGAGAGTCCCGGTGAGTGGGGGCTCGATGTTGTTGGTGCCGTGCAAGGCACCATGTATTGGCGGCCCCGCCTGGCAGAGGGCCGCCCCAGCGTGGGGTACATTTTATTTCAGGAGCCAGTGCGCTCCATGAGGGCATGATTGTTTCTAGAGCCCGGGTGGCTCCACCGGTTGGCTATTTGTGTTCCGAGCCCCAGGTGGCTCCAACGAGGGGGCACAGTGTTGGTGCCGATCGCAGCACTGTGAGCGCATTGGTGCTGAGTGGTCCCGCAGGAGAGCGGGCCACTCCAACGAAGGGGGCATGTTTTGTTTTAGAGCCCGTGTGGCTCCAACCTGGGGCCTGATGGTTTCAGAGGCAGCGTGCCTCCAACGATTGGCATATTTGTTTAAAAAGGCCCAGTGGGGCACCGAGGGCACAGATGTGCCAGGGCCCCTTTAGGTTATTTATCCCAGCTGCCCCGTTTGCAGAGGGCAGCTGCGTCGATGGAGATTTGTGTTTCTAGAGCCTGCGTGGCTCCAACGAAGGGGGCACATTTGTTTTAAGGGGCATTGGGAGCCCAGGCCTCTAATTGATTCACAGCTGCCCAGCAGTAGTGGGCAGCTGCACCGTTTAGGGTATTCTTTCATTGGGGGCATGCTTAGAGTTAGGAGTGGAATGCACTCCTCTGCCCCAGTACTTTCCCAGCTGCCCAGCAAGTAGTGGGCAGCTGCTACGTTTAGGCCTGCGCAGATTGCGCACCCTTGACTCTCGCTGCCCTTGCAGCGCGCCTGACTTTTGGACATAGGGCATTTGAGCCCCTTAGAGATGGCCAGTTGGCCAAGGGGACTGCTAGGTTTTTAGGGCGCCAGGCCCTAATGTGATTTGTGTGTTAGCAAGCTTCTCTCCTATGAGTTATAGGCGAATGTGATTTATACCTCTGCTATGGCTCTTTCTACTGTGAGGTTATGTGCTACTGTGAGTATGTGGTGCTAGGAAATGTAATGCATGTAGTATGTTTTATGCACCCTGTTTCGGTTACCTCTAAAATGTGGTTTCTATGCTTGTGAGGTTATTACTTCCTAATGCTTTTAGGTTGTGAGTTATTTTCCCCTGAGATTATTTCCTAATGTGATTTAGACTTAGGATGTTATTGTCTAATGCGTTTAGACTGGAGAGATAATTGCATAATGTGTTTATGCTGGTGAGGTTGGCGCATAATGTTTTGCGCCTAATGTGATGCTGTGCATAATATGGTTTATGTTACAGGCTGATGCTAAGTACAGTGGTTGCCAGTGATTACTGGTTGTACGGTTCTGATATGTTCTACATTTATTAGGTATTCTACATCTATTACCTTTTACTAAGTGATCGTTCTGACAGTGGTCCACGTGGCCCTGTCATGTGTACATAATCCCCTGTAAATATTGTCCCGTGCCAGTTGGCACAGTGTATTGTATATGCGTACTATTCTAATGTGTTATGATAATACAAAGGCTATTTTTATATATAACCTTGTGTGGAGTTCCTTTTGTAGTGTGCCTTGGGTGTTGGGCTGTGTGTGTGTTGCGCAAACGCTTTACACATTGCCTCCGGGATAAGCCTGACTGCTCGTGCCAAGCTACCAAGGGGGTGAGCAGGGGTTATCTTGGGTGTGTAACTCTCTTGCCCTGACTAGAGTGGTGGTTTCTGCTTGGCTTTGGCGCAAGCCTTAGCCAACCAGAAATCCCATTTCTAACATTGGTGATCAGCGGTGGGATAGGACTTGCGTTTGCGCAGTACCACGGCGACAACTGGCTGCACTACAAAACTCTGCATTTTAGATAGTCACATGTTGGGGATTATTGGTCTAAGATTGTTTTAAGTGTCATATCATTTTTGAAATATGTGTTCTTGTTACAGTGTGAGTTTTCTGGATTCACCAGTAAGGGTGGGATCCAGTGGTGGCAGCGAAGTGTGTGTCCAGTGCATGAAGTCCTCCGTCCCAGTTCCCATAGTATAGTACCTAGTTCCCGGTTAAGAGGGGAACAGGTTGTGTTTCAGGGGCAGTAAGATGCTGCCTCACCAGTCTTGTGGGGGGTGTGGATGAATGTTGTGATGCACTGGACGTTTGAGTAAATGGTGTTAGTGTGTGAGTTCTTTGATTGTAAGGAACTAGCATTGGGGAGTGACCCTAGAAGAATGGTGCAGGTGTCTCGATAACCCTCGCGGTTTAAGATGGTTCAGAGTAGCCCAGCTGGGTACCCTTATTGTGAGGCGGTTGTAGGGACTCACATCCTGTCTCGCAGGAGGAGGAGTGAGATTGGGCTGTGTCCCAAAGTGCCCGCACCTCAGTTTCCAGTACTGGTTGGTTCCATGAGGGAACACCAGGTAGGGAGCCTAGTCTGTCCTGTTGGACCGTTCTTCAAGGTGGTTTTTCCCTGTTTTAGGTGAGCTAGGAGTGCCTGTAATCAGACCTCCAGCAGTTCTAGTGTCTGGCAGTACCGCTCCAGTTGGGAGGGTGCAGAGGTCCAGTTTTGAGGGGTGAGAGGGGGAAAGAGTCCCCAGTGGGAACCAGTGGGTCAGGGACCAGCCAGAAGGGCTGAGTCGCCAATGATTGACCATGGTGTGCGCCACTTCTGTCCTGGCACATCTTCACGCCCTGTCAGAGGGACAGGAGGTCGTGAGCTCTGCGCCAGGCAGACTGTCACACGACACGCTAGGGATGTGTCACCCTTGTGAAGTCCTGGTTTTCCAGGCGTCTGACCCAAGAGGTACGTCCCCGGGTTGGGGAGCCAGTAGCCGGTGTTTCCGGATCTGGACTTGCATTTATGATAGCATACATTTTTGAGAGTTTTTTGATCCTATTGCTGATTGATATTGCCCATGATTGTTACAATGGGCAAGCCTATTGCTTATTGATATTGCCGGTGATTGTTACTACCCGCATATATTTTTGAGAGTTCTTTTGATTCTATTGTTGATTGATATTGCCCATGATTGTTACAATGGGCAAGCCTATTGCTTATTGATATTGCCGGTGATTGTTACTACCCGCATATATTTTTGAGAGTTCTTTTGATTCTATTGTTGATTGATATTGCCGGTGATTGTTACTACCCGCATATATTTTTGAGAGTTCTTTTGATTCTATTGTTGATTGATATGGCCGGTGATTGTTACTACCCGCATATATTTTTGAGAGTTCTTTTGATTCTATTGTTGATTGATATTGCCGGTGATTGTTACTACCCGCATATATTTTTGAGAGTTCTTTGATTCTATTATTGATTGATATTTCCCGTGATTGTTACAACGGGCAAGCCTATTTTTTTATTTGATATTGCCGGTGATTGTTACCCGCATACATTTTGTTGAGAAGTTTTCTCCTATTTTTATTGAGATTGCCCGTCATCTCTGGTCAGCCTGAGGGTGCGGACCCTAGGCTGGAGGATCAGTGGTAGTTTGGAACTACACTGAGAGGGAGAGTGGAGAATGGCTATTGTATGCCAGGGGTTACTGCCCCCACTCTGTGGATTGACAAGGACCAGTGGCATCTGGGTGGCCTAGGTCCTGGTACTGGCCATGAACAACTAGAAGAGTACCCGTAGGATAGCATAGTTGATCCTGAATTATTTTTTTTTCCTTTTTAAAAAAAAAAATTTTCTCTCTCCAGAGTTTCAGGGTGGCGTAGAACCGGAGGGTGTCCCTGCCGTGCGGGCCCGTGTCCGTGTTCTATCGCCCCAAGCAGGGAAGCCCATCATGGTGGTGATTGGTCTACCCTGCGTTTTGGCTGGAAGGGGGTTGTGTTGGACCTGGCCCTTTTTGGCAGGTTCACCCCTGAACTTTTTGCCTGTCTCTTAGCCTTTTCCCTGTGTAGTGTTGGTGATTTTAGGCCTCTAGGCACTTAAGCACTGTGGCCCAGTGTAAAGTGCGTGCACGCTGTGTGCGTGTGTGGTGAGACTGGCCGGCCCTCCCATAGGAATGCATTGAGGATGAGTGTGTAGGTGGTAATTCCTGTTATAAGAGTAGCAGCATGGTCAAGTCTGGTATGTATGAAATTGTGAGAATAAATGCTGCACAATGGTGGGCGCAGATTTATTATGACTATGTGAGAAATGCCACTTGTAGAAGTTGGCATTTCTGTGCGCTATGTGCCTGCCTGATGTGGAGTGCATGTCTGGCTGGAGGGACAGGGCAGGCTGAGCCAGACGTGGGTTTAATAGAGAGATCTGCAGTTGGAGTATGGGGAGGGGACCCTTTGATCTGAGCAGGGCTGTGCCTGGCAAAGTGAGTGATGGCTCCACCTCCCACGGTGCGTCTGGTAGCAGACCCCCTCTTCCTCAAAGGCAGGATGCCGCATCATAAACAGAGTGCTCCAGATCCCCCTATACCAGTTCTGACTGGTATCCCCAAGCCCTGTGCTGTGACACAAAGGGAAATATGTGTATAAAAGAAGGGGCTGTGACCCCATGAAATTGTTGAGTGCTTGGCTGCTGTTCCTGCTGGGGCGTGCTGCTGCTGGGGCCCAGGGGGCTGCCATGAGGGCTTGCCTCCCTGGGCCCTGCCTTGTCCCTGGATACTTCAAGGACTTGTTGGGGACCTTTTGCTTTTCCTTGATCCCTAAAAGACTTTTTATCCTAGCGCCTGGTGAGCGCTTTATCTCCTTTATGAAAGAGCGCTTTCCTTCCCTGAGGAGCGCGTGGGCTCTGCGGCGCTGAGCTGCTCATTATGGACAGGGAATCCCGACATAGGGATTCCCCCGCATTTCTGGCTTCCAGCGGGAGCCCATCCCGCATTTGCCGATCTTTTAAGAGCGGGTGCCCACCCCGCTTATTGCCTAAATTTACTAGCGGGTGCCCACCCCGCTTCTTGGCTTATTTTTAAACAGCGGGTGCCCACCCCGCGTTTCACCGCCGCAGCCCCGGGGCTGCCGAAGAAATCTGTTCCCGGCCGCTGCAGCGCGACCAGGAAGTCAGGCACGTCTGCCTAAGACATGGGCGGAGCGAGGGAAGGAAGTCCCGCCCGCCGCCAGAGATCCGGCCGGAGCCTCGCAGGCTCGGTGATGAAGTCCCGGGTCCCAGGAGGGGCCCGGGTGAAGGGGAGAGGTGCCGGCATGGCGGAGGGGCACGAGGCACATTGTCGGTGCCTGCCCCCGCCGCGATTGAAGGAAAGGAGGACGGGAGCCTACCCCGCCTCCACGAGCACCGAAGAGGAGTCCCGGGTCCCAGGAGGGGGCCCGGGTGAAGTGAGAAGTGGCGGCCGAGGCCGCCGATGCAAGTGCGGGGCTCCCATGGAAGAGGGAAGCCCCGCGTGTGCACAAGAGCCCCGCACGCCTTGAGATATGAGTCCCGGGTCCCAGGAGGGGGCCCGGGTGAAGCGAAGAGAAGAGACCGAGAGCGGCACCAGAGAGTCCCGGTGAGTGGGGGCTCGATGTTGTTGGTGCCGTGCAAGGCACCATGTGATGGCGGCCCCGCCTGGCAGAGGGCCGCCCCAGCGTGGGGTACATTTTATTTCAGGAGCCAGTGCGCTCCATGAGGGCATGATTGTTTCTAGAGCCCGGGTGGCTCCACCGGTTGGCTATTTGTGTTCCGAGCCCCAGGTGGCTCCAACGAGGGGGCACAGTGTTGGTGCCGATCGCGGCACTGTGAGCGCATTGGTGCTGAGTGGTCCCGCAGGAGAGCGGGCCACTCCAACGAAGGGGGCATGTTTTGTTTTAGAGCCCGTGTGGCTCCAACCTGGGGCCTGATGGTTTCAGAGGCAGCGTGCCTCCAACGATTGGCATATTTGTTTAAAAAGGCCCAGTGGGGCCCCGAGGGCACAGATGTGCCAGGGCCCCTTTAGGTTATTTATCCCAGCTGCCCCGTTTGCAGAGGGCAGCTGCGTCGATGGAGATTTGTGTTTCTAGAGCCTACGTGGCTCCAACGAAGGGGGCACATTTGTTTTAAGGGGCATTGGGAGCCCAGGCCTCTAATTGATTCACAGCTGCCCAGCAAGTAGTGGGCAGCTGCACCGTTTAGGATATTCTTTCATTGGGGGCATGCTTAGAGTTAGGAGTGGAATGCACTCCTCTGCCCCAGTACTTTCCCAGCTGCCCAGCAAGTAGTGGGCAGCTGCTACGTTTAGGCCTGCGCAGATTGCGCACCCTTGACTCTCGCTGCCCTTGCAGCGCCCCTGACTTTTGGACATAGGGCATTTGAGCCCCTTAGAGATGGCCAGTTGGCCAAGGGGACTGCTAGGTTTTTAGGGCGCCAGGCCCTAATGTGATTTGTGTGTTAGCAAGCTTCTCTCCTATGAGTTATAGGCGAATGTGATTTATACCTCTGCTATGGCTCTTTCTACTATGAGGTTATGTGCTACTGTGAGTATGTGGTGCTAGGAAATGTAATGCATGTAGTATGTTTTACGCACCCTGTTTCGGTTACCTCTAAAATGTGGTTTCTATGCTTGTGAGGTTATTACTTCCTAATGCTTTTAGGTTGTGAGTTATTTTCCCCTGAGATTATTTCCTAATGTGATTTAGACTTAGGATGTTATTGTCTAATGCGTTTAGACTGGAGAGATAATTGCATAATGTGTTTATGCTGGTGAGGTTGGCGCATAATGTTTTGCGCCTAATGTGATGCTGTGCATAATATGGTTTATGTTACAGGCTGATGCTAAGTACAGTGGTTGCCAGTGATTACTGGTTGTACGGTTCTGATATGTCCTACATTTATTAGGTATTCTACATCTATTACCTTTTACTAAGTGATGGTTCTGACAGTGGTCCACGTGGCCCTGTCATGTGTACATAATCCCCTGTAAATATTGTCCCGTGCCAGTTGGCACAGTGTATTGTATATGCGTACTATTCTAATGTGTTATGATAATACAAAGGCTATTTTTATATATAACCTTGTGTGGAGTTCCTTTTGTAGTGTGCCTTGGGTGTTGTGCTGTGTGTGTGTTGCGCAAACGCTTTACACATTGCCTCCGGGATAAGCCTGACTGCTCGTGCCAAGCTACCAAGAGGGTGAGCAGGGGTTATCTTGGGTGTGTAACTCTCTTGCCCTGACTAGAGTGGTGGTTTCTGCTTGGCTTTGGCGCAAGCCTTAGCCAACCAGAAATCCCATTTCTAACATTGGTGATCAGCGGTGGGATAGGACTTGCGTTTGCGCAGTACCACGACGACAACTGGCTGCACTACAAAACTCTGCATTTTAGATAGTCACATGTTGGGGATTATTGGTCTAAGATTGTTTTAAGTGTCATATCATTTTTGAAATATGTGTTCTTGTTACAGTGTGAGTTTTCTGGATTCACCAGTAAGGGTGGGATCCAGTGGTGGCAGCGAAGTGTGTGTCCAGTGCATGAAGTCCTCCGTCCCAGTTCCCATAGTATAGTACCTAGTTCCCGGTTAAGAGGGGAACAGGTTGTGTTTCAGGGGCAGTAAGATGCTGCCTCACCAGTCTTGTGGGGGGTGTGGATGAATGTTGTGATGCACTGGACGTTTGAGTAAATGGTGTTAGTGTGTGAGTTCTTTGATTGTAAGGAACTAGCATTGGGGAGTGACCCTAGAAGAATGGTGCAGGTGTCTCGATAACCCTCGCGGTTTAAGATGGTTCAGAGTAGCCCAGCTGGGTACCCTTATTGTGAGGCGGTTGTAGGGACTCACATCCTGTCTCGCAGGAGGAGGAGTGAGATTGGGCTGTGTCCCAAAGTGCCCGCACCTCAGTTTCCAGTACTGGTTGGTTCCATGAGGGAGCACCAGGTAGGGAGCCTAGTCTGTCCTGTTGGACCGTTCTTCAAGGTGGTTTTTCCCGTTTTAGGTGAGCTAGGAGGGCCTGTAATCAGACCTCCAGCAGTTCTAGTGTCTGGCAGTACCGCTCCAGTTGGGAGGGTGCAGAGGTCCAGTTTTGAGGGGTGAGAGGGGGAAAGAGTCCCCAGTGGGAACCAGTGGGTCAGGGACCAGCCAGAAGGGCTGAGTCGCCAATGATTGACCATGGTGTGCGCCACTTCTGTCCTGGCACATCTTCACGCCCTGTCAGAGGGACAGGAGGTCGTGAGCTCTGCGCCAGGCAGACTGTCACACGACACGCTAGGGATGTGTCACCCTTGTGAAGTCCTGGTTTTCCAGGCGTCTGACCCAAGAGGTACGTCCCCGGGTTGGGGAGCCAGTAGCCGGTGTTTCCGGATCTGGACTTGCATTTATGATAGCATACATTTTTGAGAGTTTTTTGATCCTATTGCTGATTGATATTGCCCATGATTGTTACAATGGGCAAGCCTATTGCTTATTGATATTGCCGGTGATTGTTACTACCCGCATATATTTTTGAGAGTTCTTTTGATTCTATTGTTGATTGATATTGCCCATGATTGTTACAATGGGCAAGCCTATTGCTTATTGATATTGCCGGTGATTGTTACTACCCGCATATATATGTTTGAGAGTTCTTTTGATTCTATTGTTGATTGATATGGCCGGTGATTGTTACTACCCGCATATATTTTTGAGAGTTCTTTTGATTCTATTGTTGATTGATATTGCCGGTGATTGTTACTACCCGCATATATTTTTGAGAGTTCTTTGATTCTATTATTGATTGATATTTCCCGTGATTGTTACAACGGGCAAGCCTATTTTTTTATTTGATATTGCCGGTGATTGTTACCCGCATACATTTTGTTGAGAAGTTTTCTCCTATTTTTATTGAGATTGCCCGTCATCTCTGGTCAGCCTGAGGGTGCGGACCCTAGGCTGGAGGATCAGTGGTAGTTTGGAACTACACTGAGAGGGAGAGTGGAGAATGGCTATTGTATGCCAGGGGTTACTGCCCCCCACTCTGTGGATTGACAAGGACCAGTGGCATCTGGGTGGCCTAGGTCCTGGTACTGGCCATGAACAACTAGAAGAGTACCCGTAGGATAGCATAGTTGATCCTGAATTTTTTTTTTTCTCTTTGTTTTTTTTTCTCTCCAGAGTTTCAGGGTGGCGTAGAACCGGAGGGTGTCCCTGCCGTGCGGGCCCGTGTCCGTGTTCTATCGCCCCAAGCAGGGAAGCCCATCATGGTGGTGATTGGTCTACCCTGCGTTTTGGCTGGAAGGGGGTTGTGTTGGACCTGGCCCTTTTTGGCAGGTTCACCACTGAACTTTTTGCCTGTCTCTTAGCCTTTTCCCTGTGTAGTGTTGGTGATTTTAGGCCTCTAGGCACTTAAGCACTGTGGCCCAGTGTAAAGTGCGTGCACGCTGTGGTGTGTGGTGAGACTGGCCAGCCCTCCCATAGGAATGCATTGAGGATGAGTGTGTAGGTGGTAATTCCTGTTATAAGAGTAGCAGCATGGTCAAGTCTGGTATGTATGAAATTGTGAGAATAAATGCTGCACAATGGTGTGCGCAGATTTATTATGACTATGTGAGAAATGCCACTTGTAGAAGTTGGCATTTCTGTGCGCTATGTGCCTGCCTGATGTGGAGTGCATGTCTGGCTGGAGGGACAGGGCAGGCTGAGCCAGACGTGGGTTTAATAGAGAGATCTGCAGTTGGAGTATGGGGAGGGGACCCTTTGATCTGAGCAGGGCTGTGCCTGGCAAAGTGAGTGATGGCTCCACCTCCCACGGTGCGTCTGGTAGCAGACCCCCTCTTCCTCAAAGGCAGGATGCCGCATCATAAACAGAGTGCTCCAGATCCCCCTATACCAGTTCTGACTGGTATCCCCAAGCCCTGTGCTGTGACACAAAGGGAAATGTGTATAAAAGAAGGGGCTGTGACCCCATGAAATTGTTGAGTGCTTGGCTGCTGTTCCTGCTGGGGCGTGCTGCTGCTGGGGCCCAGGGGGCTGCCATGAGGGCTTGCCTCCCTGGGCCCTGCCTTGTCCCTGGATACTTCAAGGACTTGTTGGGGACCTTTGCTTTTCCTTGATCCCTAAAAGACTTTTTATCCTAGCGCCTGGTGAGCGCTTTATCTCCTTTATGAAAGAGCGCTTTCCTTCCCTGAGGAGCGCGTGGGCTCTGCGGCGCTGAGCTGCTCATTATGGACAGGGAATCCCGACATAGGGATTCCCCCGCATTTCTGGCTTCCAGCGGGAGCCCACCCCGCATTTGCCGATCTTTTAAGAGCGGGTGCCCACCCCGCGTATTGCCTAAATTTACTAGCGGGTGCCCACCCCGCTTCTTGGCTTATTTTTAAACAGCGGGTGCCCACCCCGCATTTCACCGCCGCAGCCCCGGGGCTGCCGAAGAAATCTGTTCCCGGCCGCTGCAGCGCGACCAGGAAGTCAGGCACGTCTGCCTAAGACATGGGCGGAGCGAGGGAAGGAAGTCCCGCCCGCCGCCAGAGATCCGGCCGGAGCCTCGCAGGCTCGGTGATGAAGTCCCGGGTCCCAGGAGGGGCCCGGGAGAAGGGGAGAGGTGCCGGCATGGCGGAGGGGGCACGAGGCACATTGTCGGTGCCTGCCCCGCCGCGATTGAAGGAAAGGAGGACGAGAGCCTACCCCGCCTCCACGAGCACCGAAGAGGAGTCCCGGGTCCCAGGAGGGGGCCCGGGTGAAGTGAGAAGTGGCGGCCGAGGCCGCCGATGCAAGTGCGTGGCTCCCATGGAAGAGGGAAGCCCCGCGTGTGCACAAGAGCCCCGCACGCCTTGAGATATGAGTCCCGGGTCCCAGGAGGGGGCCCGGGTGAAGCGAAGAGAAGAGACCGAGAGTGGCACCAGAGAGTCCCGGTGAGTGGGGGCTCGATGTTGTTGGTGCCGTGCAAGGCACCATGTATGGGCGGCCCCGCCTGGCAGAGGGCCGCCCCAGCGTGGGGTACATTTTATTTCAGGAGCCAGTGCGCTCCATGAGGGCATGATTGTTTCTAGAGCCCGGGTGGCTCCACCGGTTGGCTATTTGTGTTCCGAGCCCCAGGTGGCTCCAACGAGGGGGCACAGTGTTGGTGCCGATCGCGGCACTGTGAGCGCATTGGTGCTGAGTGGTCCCGCAGGAGAGCGGGCCACTCCAACGAAGGGGGCATGTTTTGTTTTAGAGCTCCTGTGGCTCCAACCTGGGGCCTGATGGTTTCAGAGGCAGCGTGCCTCCAACGATTGGCATATTTGTTTAAAAAGGCCCAGTGGGGCCCCGAGGGCACAGATGTGCCAGGGCCCCTTTAGGTTATTTATCCCAGCTGCCCCGTTTGCAGAGGGCAGCTGCGTCGATGGAGATTTGTGTTTCTAGAGCCTACGTGGCTCCAACGAAGGGGGCACATTTGTTTTAAGGGGCATTGGGAGCCCAGGCCTCTAATTGATTCACAGCTGCCCAGCAAGTAGTGGGCAGCTGCACCGTTTAGGGTATTCTTTCATTGGGGGCATGCTTAGAGTTAGGAGTGGAATGCACTCCTCTGCCCCAGTACTTTCCCAGCTGCCCAGCAAGTAGTGGGCAGCTGCTACGTTTAGGCCTGCGCAGATTGCGCACCCTTGACTCTCGCTGCCCTTGCAGCGCGCCCTGACTTTTGGACATAGGGCATTTGAGCCCCTTAGAGATGGCCAGTTGGCCAAGGGGACTGCTAGGTTTTTAGGGCGCCAGGCCCTAATGTGATTTGTGTGTTAGCAAGCTTCTCTCCTATGAGTTATAGGCGAATGTGATTTATACCTCTGCTATGGCTCTTTCTACTATGAGGTTATGTGCTACTGTGAGTATGTGGTGCTAGGAAATGTAATGCATGTAGTATGTTTTACGCACCCTGTTTCGGTTACCTCTAAAATGTGGTTTCTATGCTTGTGAGGTTATTACTTCCTAATGCTTTTAGGTTGTGAGTTATTTTCCCCTGAGATTATTTCCTAATGTGATTTAGACTTAGGATGTTATTGTCTAATGCGTTTAGACTGGAGAGATAATTGCATAATGTGTTTATGCTGGTGAGGTTGGCGCATAATGTTTTGCGCCTAATGTGATGCTGTGCATAATATGGTTTATGTTACAGGCTGATGCTAAGTACAGTGGTTGCCAGTGATTACTGGTTGTACGGTTCTGATATGTCCTACATTTATTAGGTATTCTACATCTATTACCTTTTACTAAGTGATGGTTCTGACAGTGGTCCACGTGGCCCTGTCATGTGTACATAATCCCCTGTAAATATTGTCCCGTGCCAGTTGGCACAGTGTATTGTATATGCGTACTATTCTAATGTGTTATGATAATACAAAGGCTATTTTTATATATAACCTTGTGTGGAGTTCCTTTTGTAGTGTGCCTTGGGTGTTGTGCTGTGTGTGTGTTGCGCAAACGCTTTACACATTGCCTCCGGGATAAGCCTGACTGCTCGTGCCAAGCTACCAAGGGGGTGAGCAGGGGTTATCTTGGGTGTGTAACTCTCTTGCCCTGACTAGAGTGGTGGTTTCTGCTTGGCTTTGGCGCAAGCCTTAGCCAACCAGAAATCCCATTTCTAACAGGTGGTGACTTCAATTTCCTTCAGGATCCACTAGTTGATTCTTCCACTAAAGCTCGAAAACAAAATAAGCCACATGTGGCTATTGCTGTGGCTAGCTGCGAACGGGACCTAGATCTAGTGGATACATGGTGCCTCCTGCACCCTGGGAAACATGCATTTTCATGTTTCTCAGCAAAATACAATACGGCTTCTAGAAAAGACTTTTTTCTGATCTCGCATGGTCTCAAAATGAGTATGCATGACTACATTCCAAATGCCTTTTCAGACCATGCATTAGTCAAAATAGTAGTAGCCGGGGTAGGGCCTGAAAGAGCACTTAGGAGGTGGTATTTTAATAAAATTAATTTAGAGAGAGAGGAATGGTGCACAGAGGTAGCAAGCGAAATCAATAGTTTTTTTCTTAACAACACAGACACTGCCACGGTAAGCATAGTGTGTGATGCCTTTAAGGCTACACTGTGGGGGATTATTACTTCTAAAGAAATCCCCCAACAAAGGGCAAAAAAGGAAAAAAAGATCTGAGCTTGAGTCTAGGCTTGAGCAAGCCAATAGAAAGTACACTAAAGATAGAAACCTAGCAACAAAACAGGAGCTGCTACAGGCGAAGCTAGAAATGCAAGAATATTACTATCTACAAGGTGACATGACGAACACGACCTACCTCCAGAAGACATATGAGGAGAGCGAATATACGGGGAGACTACTTGCGTGGCAGGCAAAGGAGAAACAGGTCCAAAATAGAATCGAATCGCTGATAGACGAGGATTTTAAAGTACAAATAACCCGTCCCCTGGAAATTGGGGAGGCCTTTCTTAGACATTATGAGAAAGTATATCAGACAGATCAACAAATAACGCCTGACTGTATTATAAGCTTCCTACACAAACTACCAATTCCATCCATGAGCAAAGAACATGGCGAAATAGTAACAACAGAATTCTCTATTGAAGAAATAGATACAGTTTAGAGTTCAATGGCTAATTGTAAAGCAGCTGGGGAGGATGGACTGCCAGGAGAATTATATAAAAGGTTCACCCCAACTTTAAATGCACAACTGCTTAATCTTGCTAACTATATACTAAGAGGGGGTGAACCTCCGGCCTCCTTTCATACGGCAGTGGTAGTTAGCATTTTGAAGAAGGACAAAAACAGGGAAAACATCAACTCCTATAGGCCAATAAGCCTTCACAACGCTGATTATAATATTTTTACAAAGCTACTGACTAACAGGCTTAATAAAATTGTGGGATTAATAATTCACTGGGATCAATGTGGTTTTGTAGCAGGTAGACAACTCTCCCCGAATTCAAAATTTCTGATAGAAGCTTTGGTCTATTTTACTAAGAATAATACAGAGGCACAGGTGTGTTTTTTAGATCCTGAGAAAGCTTTTGATCTGGTGTCCTGGGAGTGTCTTTTATTAATTCTCCCTAGATTTGGTTTTCCAGAAAGTTTTATATATGTAGTGAAAAGTCTGTATAAGGACTCGATGGCACAAATAATAATAAATTCTAGAAACGCAGGTAGCTGTAGAATAAGTAGGGGGTACAAGGCAGGGGTGTCCCCTATCCCCAATTCTCTTTGCCTTATTCATAGAGCCCCTGGCAATAGCCATCAGGCAAAAAGCAATACAAACTGCACCTTTACAAGGCATGACTAATATAAAACTCTATGCCGATGATATTGTTTTATTTCTTAAACCTGGGGAGAGCATCCAAAAGGAAATATTTTGGATTTTTTCATAATTTCAAGCACTGGGTGGCTATAAAATAAATAATGTTAAGACAGAAATGTTATTATGTAATTGCTCAGGTGAGACACTACTACCATGTTTTCAGTTATTACACAACTCCAGGCCCAAGAGGTATTTAGGGATCTATGTGTCGGAAAGAGTAAATGGACTATATACATTAAATTATGTCCCTTTAGTGCAAAAAGTTAAGCGTTTAGTAGACGAAATGGAATCAACTTCCAATCTCAATAATAGGCCGGGTGCACTTTTACGAATGACAATTTTACCACTATTTAATTTTTGATTTTCAGCAATCCCATGTGCACTACAAACGTCCTTTTTAAAGAACTAAATGGTCTATTCTCATCTTTCCTATGGGCCAACAAGGTACCAAGATTAGCACTAGCCACTTTAAACTTCCCAAACGAGGAGAGAGGGTTAGAGGGTTAGCTCTCCCACACCTGAGGGAATATTACTACGCAAATTGTGCACATAATAAGCACAGATTCCATAACCATTTTAATTCACCAGCTATGGATAATTTTTTTATGATAAAAATAATGAACGAATATAAAATTGCAGATGCTATGAAGATAGTGAAGAACCCTAAGAAAATACGATACAAGGTTCTCCAGTGGTTTCTAAAACCAAAAGCCCAACTGTCAAAGTGTTATGGAATTCCTCGGATAAATGGCTCTACATGTTTGGCCGATCTATATGCTGGGAAAGACAGGTTGTTGCAACCTGGTGTACTAAAGAAGTGGTAGGAGAATAGGTACAGACATGTGGGAGACTTTCTCAACTCAGATTCCTGGAAGAAATGGCTAGAGATAGAGAATGGGCTGCTTCACTCTATAGATATGCTTAGGTCGTTTATCCAAATCAAGTACTTTTTAGAAAATATTGATTCAACAGCACTAAGAGCAAGATTAGAACTAAGGGGCCCATTACGATACCCGGCGTAAAAAAATCCGCCAGGCATGGAAGCGGCAAAAATCCGCCCGCACACACCGTCTGAACACCGACCACGCCATTACGATGACACAAACCGAAAACCGCCATCGGCGGAAAATCACACAAAATACCGCCCGCCATCGTCCGAGTCGGAGTCAAACCGCCCGCCACGGACGGAAACACGCACGACAACACAAAACCGCCCGCCCTCACGGCCGACACACCGCACGTGAGATTACGATCGCACCGCCATGAGCGCGTGAAAACTACAAATATACCGCCCGCCAGCGCAAACAACGCCGATGAGAATCGACACGGCAGAAGCCATGGCGCCCACGTCCCTGCACAGAAACCATCCGCTGACAAAAACAATCGCACACAACATGGCCAACAAGTCCACACAGCAAGGCACGCACAAATACACAAGCACAGTACACATCCCGAAAACACCCCCTGGACAAACAAAAACTACAAAGGCCAGAACCCCAGACACAACACACCTGAAAACAACAGACCATGAGGACACACCCACATAGGTAAGTACAAAAGCAGCACTCCCACAGACCACAACCCCTTGCAACATTGCAAACTAGAGAGGAGAGGAGACGACACAGTGACACAGCAAGGACAGCAGCACACCACAGAAACGCACACATCACAACCACCACCACCACCACCACCACCACCACCAAACACCGGCACCACAAACCCCTGCACAGTACACAACACACACCGCACCAGCACCACAAACACCATGGCACCACAAAGAATGCCCAAGTTCACGCCCATTGAGCTGACGGTCATGGTCGACGAGATCATCAAGGTGCACCCACAAATCTATGGGAACATGGTCCAGCACACACCACTAGCCACCAGAAACAGAATGTGGAACCGGATCGTAGACCAGGTCAATGCAGTCGGGACTCTGCCCAGGAACAGAGTCGAAATAAATAAACGGTGGAATGACGTCAAGAGCCTGGTCAAGAAGAAGGAGACCAAGAACAGAGAGCTGGCAGCCGTCACTGGCGGAGGGAATCCCGCGCTCTTCAAGACCTTCAAAGCGTGGGAGGAGAAGGTGCGAGTCATCATACATCCCGAGATCCTCGCCGGATTAGCAGGGGAGTGGAGGCTGGTAAGTACAAACTAATGTATACCAGCACACCGCTATGTACTCACATGCACTACCACCATGCCACAGCTCCCAGGGACAAACACCCCCATGTCCAGCACACAATACACAACACATCACACACACATGCAACAGACACCACCACACACAGCCCAAACCGAACAACTGTAAGATGCGTGGGGACATGTGTACACTCAGCCAGCCACGTAACCACCAACAGGTCCCCAAATATGCCAGAAGCGCCACAACGAGCACCCACCACACCCATGTGTCCGCCACAGCTGCACTAACCGACAAGTAACAGGTAAGTGGCAGGAACACAAAGTGCAGTGGGTGGGAGGGTGGACAGCCCAAGTACAACACACACCAGGCCCCAGTCCCACAGCACAGCAAGGAGGAGCATCCCCCACACCCCACAGCCACGTGTCAGCCACCGCAGTGCACAACGACAGCCGAAAGGTAGACATCACGGTCCACAGCAATCGGTGTCAGTGGGTGTCCAGCCACCACCACGACCCACAACACCCCCCCACCCCCACAGACCTGCAACATGGAGCACCCCCGCTTAGAACCATGTGGCATCCAGTACAGTGCACGCCCGAACAACCTGCAGGTGGGAAACTGGACAGGGCTGGATTACTGGAGGCATGAGGACCGTAACACGACCAACACATGGGACATGTCACGTAGCACACGAACACGCAACACCGCCCACCGTCACGAACAAGTGAACAATGTGCACACGGACATGAACCACAGACTCACACCTCACATGACCCATCACAGACACAGCAACACCCAAGGAGCCACGTCTGCATGCACAAGCCACACTGAATATAGTACCACACGGCAGCCACTGTGCAACTCATCACACACAACCGAAACACCATTGAAGTCCTGTCCATGTAGCCCCTACTGCCTGTCAACCACACACCCCACAACTACGCCTATGTAAGACAAACAACACTAGACGCAACAGAGCGGAACAACATAAATGCACACGAACACCACTGAACCCATCAAACACACAGACACACCATGCACATACAACATACCATCCATCCCATCCGTCAGCCCCAGTCTCATGAAAGGCATGTCATCCGCACAGCTGCCACACATACAGCAGTCACGCTAAGATACATGCCCATGACCAACCATGTGCCAGAAGTCAATGAAGCGCACAACACACTGTGAGCAACAACACACAACATGGGCCACACCCCCGAGCACTGCAGTGATGCACATGGCACAGGGCAGCACGCACACCAAGGAGATGGGACAACTGCAATACGTTGGCTGGCACACAACCAACACTCACTCATAACGATGCGTCCAATGCCATGTCCAGTAATCACAACAGACAGCAAATATGCAGGCCATGTCAGGCATGCACACACCTCAGACCATGCACTGTCATGCTGCCACAACACATGTCACGTTCGGCACCCATGGCTCACAGCATGTACCCCAAAAGCATATTCCCTCCCAAATGCGAATCTGGGGCATGGCCCCCATGTTGCCATATGCGTTCCTAAGCTGCTCCATTTGAACCCCAAAAGCATATTCCCTCCCAAATGCGAATCTGGGGCATGGCCCCCATGTTGCCATATGCGTTCCTAAGCGTTCCATTTGAACCCCAAAGCATATTCCCTCCCAAATGCGAATCTGGGGCATGGCCCCCATGTTGCCATATGCGTTCCTAAGCGTTCCATTTGAACCCCAAAAGCATATTCCATCCCAAATGCGAATCTGGGGCATGGCCCCCATGTTGCCACATGCGTTCCTAAGCGTTCCATTTGAACCCCAAAAGCATATTCCCTCCCAAATGCGAATCTGGGGCATGGCCCCCATGTTGCCATATGCGTTCCTAAGCGTTCCATTTGAACCCCAAAAGCATATTCCATCCCAAATGCGAATCTGGGGCATGGCCCCCATGTTGCCACATGCGTTCCTAAGCGTTCCATTTGAACCCCAAAAGCATATTCCCTCCCAAATGCGAATCTGGGGCATGGCCCCCATGTTGCCATATGCGTTCCTAAGCGTTCCATTTGAACCCCAAAAGCATATTCCCTCCCAAATGCGAATCTGGGGCATGGCCCCCATGTTGCCATATGCGTTCCTAAGCGTTCCATTTGAACCCCAAAAGCATATTCCCTCCCAAATGCGAATCTGGGGCATGGCCCCCATGTTGCCATATGCGTTCCTAAGCGTTCCATTTGAACCCCAAAAGCAAAGTACAAACCAGACCCAGGATGGGCCAGGAGCCCGCATACACCAGAGTCACAATAAGTAGGGGCACAGCATCACACCCATCGGCATGGCCAATCCGTCCCATGCCACATGTGCACAGCACACAGTCCCATTGCCAAGCACACACAACTACAAATGGTACAGCCACACACACGCCTCCGGGAAACCCATGTACGAGATTGCACGAACTGTTAATGTCAGACGACAAATACATACTTCGCAAGGTGCAACACAATAACAAATCTCATTCTCTCCACAGGTGATGAACTGCTGGATGCTGGGGATGGAGCCAGCAGCCAGCACAGCCAGCCTACAAGCCCCCAACGAGGACACACGGATGTGGAGGATCTGTCCTCCTCTTCGGACACGGACCACCAAGCAGGCCCATCTGGTGTGGCAGGGCCCAGCCGCTCCCCAGGACTCCTCCTACCCACCAACCCATCATCCAGGGCTGCTGAACATTCCCAGCCCCCTGCTGCCACTGTCGTTGCGGCCACACCCACGGTCATTGCGGCCACACCCACGGTCATTGCGGCCACACCCACGGTCATTGCGGCCACTACCACTGCCGCAACCGCCACCATCGCCGCACCGACCACCACCGCCGCCACCACCACCACGTCTTCGCTGGCACCAGCCCCAGCGCAGGTGGTGGCCCGGCCGACTGGATCCACCCTGGGAGCCACAGCGAGGACCGTGGTGAGCAATGTGGCTAGTGGGCAGGCCGGTGGCAGCAGGACTGGTAGGAGGAGCAGGGTCAGGCAAACGCCAGCCTCCCTGGGAGCCATGCCCTGCCTCAAATGGCCAGAGTCCTTGGGGCCTATGAAGAGGCCCAAGGACAATGGGCCTGGTCAGCTACAGACACGCGTGAGGTGCTGGGGGTGCTGAGGTCCATGGACGCCCGTATGGGCCAACTCGTGGACCTCATGGGCCAGCTGGTGGTGGCGGTGAGGTCACAGCCAGGGACAGCAGCTCCCCTCCGCCACCACCTGCCGGGGCGCAGGGTCGAGCAGCAGTGTCCAGTTCCCCTGCGTCCACAGCCAGTGAGCACACCTCAACCACCAGCATGTCGCAAGCAGGCACCCCCTCGCAAACGTGGAAGGGGCCGTCCGAAGTGGAAACAGATCTCCCGGGAGGACTTCGCACGCTCCAGACGCAAGTGAGGCAGCCAGCCAGCCTTCCTTGACCACCCACTGCATTGACTTGGACTACGATCCCACTCCACACAGCCATCTGGATGGCATGTGTGTGTTGGACTATGGACATAGAACCAGTGGGTACACCCTGAGCATCACGCAGCCATGACCGACAGCTCATTGTCACTGCACGCACCACTTTTGTCATCACCTTACACACAATCACATGTCACAGTTTGAAATAAATGCACCTCTTACACAAACTGCTGTTTGTGCCCTGTGTTTTATTTGTACGGAATACAACGGCCACCTTGGGCGGAAAGGCACCTGATGCGTGGCATGGCAATGGAACCGGAGGGCCTGTAGGGACCTAGGGGTGGGAGACAGAACAGGAGCACATTCAATGAGTGTGTCACACACCCATCACACAGTACATGTCAACAACTACAAGCAATGTACACACATCGCACAGAGCAATAGGGCACAATGCCACAGCCACCAACAGTGGCATACTACCCTGGCCATGGAGCGTTGACACACAGCACGCAGAGAACAAACGGCCACCCTGACACAGCACACACACACCTGCACAGATACAGCCACATCAGCCGTCGTACATGGACACTCACCGTCAAGTGAAGTAGTGGGCGATGAGCTGCTGCCGCACATTACCAGCTTCCTCCTCTCCGCTGTCCTCCTCACTCGAGCTGTCCTGGTCTGCGGGCTGGGGCCCTGGTTGATCTCCGTCATCCACGATGAGGGGGATCTGCTTCCGAATGGCCAGATTGTGCAGCATGCAGCACGCCACCACTATCTGGCACACCTTCTGTGGGGAGTACGCCAGCGCACCCTCGGTGCGGTCCAGGCACCTGAACCTGGACTTGAGGAGGCCAAAGGTACGCTCGACCACACGTCTGGTCCTCCCATGTGCCTCATTGTATCGATCGTCTGCTGGGGTGCGAGGATTCCTCAATGGACTGAGCAGCCATGCCCCATTCGGGTACGCAGAGTCACCTGGGTGTGAGGGACACAGAGAACCGTTGCTATTCCAACTGGAAAGGGGACAGCATCGCACAACCAGCACGCTACACCACTCCACATACTCACCGACAATACAGCCACGATCCTGTTGCAGATTGGCCATCAGCCGTGGCAAGATGCTGTTGCGCATTATGTGTGCGTCATGGGCCGAGCCTGGGAACTTTGCACACACGTGGGTGATCACCATGTCCGCAAGGCACACCACTTGCACATTCAGGGAGTGCGTGTGCTTCCTGTTGCGGTACAGGTGCTCAGTGGCCTGTGGTGGAACAAGGCCAACATGTGTGCAGTCAATGGCTCCAACGACGTGTGGGATTCTGCCAAGGGCATAGAATGCACCCTTCACTGCCGCCAATTCACGAGCCCTGGGGAAGCGGATGTACCTGTTTCGGTACAGCATCATGGCTGCCAGTACATCCCTCAGCACCTTGCTGAACATGGGCTGGGACATCCCTCCTCCACTGCCCACTGTGTGCTGGAATGACCCAGTGGCGAAGAAATGCATGGCGGCCATCACCTTAGCCGTGGGGGTGACAGCTGTCGGATACACCCTGCGGGGACGGAGGTGGGGTTCTAACATGGCACACAGTCAATGCAGGGTTGGCCTGTCCAGCCGAAACTTCCTAATGACCTCTGTATCGTCCATGTCTGCCAGCAATTGGTATGGGCGGTCAATGTTCGGTCTCCGCCTAGGGAAAATGGCAGTGGACACATGTCAAAGCAACACGACACATAGCAATTTCGCATACACATCACTGACATGACTGAGCAAGCACATGAGCCACAGCCCAGCTGTCAAGCTGGGACGGCACGGCCACAATACACTTACACAGGTCTCCCAACAATGGCAATGGCTAGTGATACAGACCACTGCCATGTGCATGCACATGGGGATCTAGGCCCCAATGACTTGCGGGCGTGCTGATGGCGACTGACTGCATATTCGTCAAGCGGCAACGCCACGGCAACATGAATGTCTGCTGAGCATGGAACTGCTTCCGAGGCTGGATGAGTATGGCACACGACTGACGACGATGTGGGCACAGGCTGAGCGGCCAAAACAAGTGGGACCTGTGGCACGAGGGGATATGAGACAGTAGTAGGTGTCAGCACTGCACCCTATGTACAGCACTGTACGGATCACACCTCCCGAAACATTGACAGGTGTCCACATTGACAGCCCCATGCCAAGACGGCTGTGTGCTTGCAGTCACACGTCACAGGTGAGAGGTTACATTGCACGTGCCAGGTGGCAGACGTACATAGTGGGAGCTGGCATGTGTGTGCATGTGTCTCCTGTTCAGGATCCACCAGATGGGCGCTGACTCTGTACTGACCATTGGACACAGCATGTACCGTGGAAGGCTTGTGTGTGGGATGGTGGCACTGGATGTGCCTCCGTTGGGTGGGGGCCATGCACAGGGCGGGTACGTCGATGATTGCGCATTGTTGGTCACGGTGGGTGCACCCACTCAGATGTGTTGCCCTGTGTTCAATTCCTATGTCCGCATGATGATGGACTGTAGATGTGGGCAGACTACACATTGGTCGATGTGCTGTCTATATGCATGTGCCTTCACACCAGGCACAGCTGCCCCTGCACATGTGACCCCTGCTGGACTCGCTGCTGGGTCTGTGGAGCTGATGCACCTTCTGTGCGTGGGGCGGACAGCTCTCCTCACTTCCCTCATTGCGCATGTCATGACTTTGCCGCAGGTGACATGGATCATGGAGGGCCCACATGTACGCGTGGGTAGGCTACACATGATTGTTCACTGGTCGCCACCCCCAGTCAGTGTTTCGAATGGGAAGGTTGTCGTGCTGGTGGTATGTTCGATGTGGCGGATGGGCGGGCCTAGGTGCGGGCTTACATTCCGGACATGGGGGTAGTTGGATTGGCGACTAGTTGCAGTACACACGGGACACGTCTCTTCCTTTCCACATCTGGGTCATCCCTTGTACTCACTGACAGTGATACAGTCATCTTCGCCCCAGCCCTCATGTCCTCCCTCGCTCCCCCAATATGCATGTGCACCTGCGAGGCTAGCGCTTGCACAGGCAGCCCCAAGCTCGCACCACAGAGGGCAAGGAGTGTATGTGTGGGTCCAGTTGCACTGAGTGGGCTGTCTCAGGGTATGATGTGTTGTGGGACGCCGTCCACCTGCGTGGTGCCCCAAATGGAGACCCGGCCTGCATGGACTATGCATCACAGTCTTCGCCTTCCGGATCCGCCACCTGCGACACCCAGTGGCTGTGGCTGCCCTTGCGGCCATGCCGCGTCCGTCTGTGACTGATGGCCCACACATTCACTCTTTGGCCTCTCTGGGGAGGGCTCGGGGGTGGTGGCGCACGCGCTTGCACTTAGTCGCAATGGCATGTGGCGTGGTTGGTATAATGGGCAATGGATGGGATGGTGCGAGCCACCTCCCGTGACGTCAGTGCTGCTCGTGCTGTGGTGCGTCCCCCTACACTTCCATTTGACTTGTGCCATGCTAGACGTTGAGGTTCTATTGCCTGCGTGATATGACCAGGAGGAGCGCGAGGAGACCTCTCACACACCATGCTCCACTGCCATCCCGTGCCCTGTATCGCCTGTGCGGATTGACTATGTTGGGGTTACACCTGGTCGACTGGGGCTGTGTGTGCCTTGTCAAGGGGCATGGCGGGCGCACAACAGGATCCAGCTTGTCCACAGAGGGTGGGCTGAGGTGCGCCTGGTACCGCTTTGTACGTGTGCCCGGCTGCTGTGCACACACGTGTTCACTGCCCTCCCGACAGGTGTCCTCTCACAATGCCCAGGGAAGCGGTGGTGTACTGTTCATGACCCCTCCCAACACGGCGTGCTCCAACTTGGCATGTGCGCATCTACCCGTCACACCCACCCACCTGAGCACTGCGTCCATACGACTTCACACGACACATGTGTGTCTTCCACAGTTGTGCTACTCATTTGCGTTGACATCCAATACCAGTGGACTACATGGTCATGTCACGACTGCCGTGTACTTCACATACTCTCATCCTCTCTCATTCGTACTCTGTGAAATGAGTCAGCGGAGACAGTTTTGGTTTCAAACATTATATTGAGTCTTCTGTCCTCTGTGATGCAGTATAGTGGACACTACTGGCAGCGGAATACATGTTGAGGATATACTGAGCATGATTGCAAATGGGATAGGGTGTGGGGTTACATGTGATTGGCTGTTGCATGTGGGATGTGGGCTTCAGAGTGACATCTGCTTGGCCAAGGCTGTGCTAATGTACATTTACGTATAGCTGCGGAGCTGCGGACTGTGACACAGACGGTATACATGTAGCCTACCAGACCGCTTGGCATCATGGGCACAGTCCATCTCAGTTCCATGTGACAGGTTTGCTGCGGTTGTTCCTCATGCACGCGTGCATGTGAGATGACATCAGGGCATGTGCTTGCGTGCATGCAGCGGCGTGCCACTTGTTGTTGCACTGTGGTGGTTACTGGACATGTCACAGTCACTGGGGTCGTGTTGTTGTTGTATGCACTTGTCGTCCATGCAAAGGTCCTGGTATGGGATTCCCGGGGCGGGGGTGGGAGGGGTGCAGCACCCACAGACTCCAGGCGACCTATTCATGTCCACTGAGCGGTGTGTGTGTCCATGGGCGCTGGATCCATGTCGTGTCCTGGTTGTTCGTGCAGTTCCGTCCATGTGGGTGCGATACACAGACCCCATGCCACTGCCTCCCACGATGCATGCGGTGTTCCTGGATGTGATGGGGAACAGTGTGCATGTCCCGGTCATATCCGATGTCATGGCGATGTCGTTGATGGTGTGGTTACAGTTGCCGGTCGTTTGGTATGGCTGTTGTGGTGGTGACTGGCCAGTCCGTGCGGAAGCTAAGCATGGGTGCGGGGTTGGACATCATAGGTCAATCGGGGAACCTGCGTTGTGGTCCGACGAATTTACAGGTTGTCAGGTATGCGATGCCGTCCAGCAGGGCTTCCATGTCATTGGTGGTGTACATGTTTGCCAGCCAATGTAGCGGATGGTGGCTGTCAAGGTGTTGTTCGTAAGTTGTCCCTTGGAGGACCATGATGGGGCATGCTGGGTGACATTCGATGTAGCTGTTCTCGATGATCCGTCGTGTGGAGGCACAGTGGTCCCATTTCAGTGCGGGTGCGATGTTGGCCACATACGCCATGCCCCCATAGGCAGAGCAGGCCCTGTCGTGTGCGTCCAGAGGGAGGAGTAGTGGTAGCAGGTCCGCCTTCAGACATGCCGGGTTGGAGAGGCATATCTCCACGGGATGCTGGTAGGGACACCTCCGACAGTAGAAGACGGGCATGACGCAGCTGAACAATGTGATGCGGTAAGTCAGTCGGTAACTTACGTTCAGCAGGGACAGGAGATCGCATCCCAATGTATGTAACAGGTTGGTTTTGTACAGCTTGAGCTGTTCGGCGTAGTTGGGTAGGTGTGTTGCGGTTGCCATTTCGCAGCGGTGCGTTGTGGTGGCGTGCTCCGGCTGTGTGTGCAGTCTGCAATGTGCACGCTCCGAGGTTGCTGTGAGCTCTGTGTAGTCGTAGGGAGACAGGACTTGTGTTCTGTTGGCTTGTTTGGAGGACACGGGCCCTCATCCCACATGCTTCTCAGACAGTTCAAGGTCAGTGATGTGTGACTCCTTCCAATTAACTTGCATGTGGCCGACATGGGGGAGTGTTTTCTTCTTTCTTCCCCGTCCGTTGTGTGCTTCTGTGATATGCGCTATCTGCCCTGTGGTCGGTCTCCTCGGCATGCCTGTGTTGGTCTATTCTTGGACAATGGCTGTATTCACCGGCTTCTGTCGTAGGGCTGTGGTTTCGGAGTTGGAATGGAAGGTCATTCAGTGCTGTCTGCTCTCCCTTGTGTGGGCGGCAGGCTGCCTTTCCGCTCTGCGTTGGGCCTTGTGTGTGAATGTTATTCTTGGGCCACCTGTTGTCGGTCCCCGGGCTCTTTGGTGTTCCGTTTTATATGTCTTGTTCATATGTGCAGGGTGGTATGGGTGTTTCAGTGTGGTACTGGCGTTCCTCTTCCCGAAGGGCCCTGCTTCTCCTAGTTGGTGTTGCCGCCGCTGTGTGCTACGCCATGTTTGTTACACTGGGGTGTGTCCTGCTGTTGCGTGACTTCACTGACATGTGTGCGTCGGTTGTGTGAGGTTGGGTGTTGACCGTGAATTGGGCGTTGGGGACATGTCTGTGGCAGGCCTGTCACGTGTCATGTGCGTTCGGGGTGGGGCTGATGTGTGTGCTGCTTGGTTGTGTCCCTGTGTCTGTGTGCGACGCATGCATGGCGCTGCGGTTGGCCTCTGCGTTGTGCGCATGTGTGGCGGCGTCATCGCCGCTTTGGGGCCGTGACGGGGTGGTTGGTTCCTAGTCCCAGGTGGTGTGTACACATGTGTTACGCGATGTTACGATTTGGCCTGTGTGTCATATGTGGATGCAATGGTGGATGTGTTGTGTACACGCGATGGTGGGGGTTGTCCGCTTTTTCCGCCCTTGCACTGTGTGCGCTGTTTGCGTGCACTTGTTGTGTGTGTGCCTACCTGCGTCTCCGCGGTACGTTGCGTCCTTGGTGGTGCATCAGCAGGAGCATGGGGAGGGCCTGCAGTGCTGGATTCATGCTCGGGGAGCCGCTTCTTCGTTGTCCGTGCTCGGCGTCCGTGTTACCGCTTCGGTTTGTCGTACGGTATCTCTTGGCCGTGGGAGCCGTTTGTTTGCGGCATCGTAATTTATACGCCAGGCGGGACGTGTTTCGTCGGACGGTGTGTGTCAATTAGGCTGCGCCGCTACGTGTGCGGACGCACTTTGATGGCGGACGGTGTTGCTGGCTTGCCGGCGGTGTTTGGCCTACTTTTCGCATCGTAATTGGGCGGGCGTGTGGACTGCTGCGTGCCGGCGGTAACTGGTGGTTTTTGCATCCGCCAGCACGGCGGTTGTGCTTCCGCCCGCCATCGTAATGAGCCCCTAAGTGAGGCGCTACTAGAAACATCGAATAAGCGGTCAAAAAGTAGCAGGGTGAAAGTTTTTAATGAAAATATGACCTCTACTGTCTATGAAAAAGCCCGAGACAAATGGCAGACCTCCAGATCTCAAGAGCGGTCTGGAATAGAATCAACAAATTTAGTGCCAGAATAATAAGAGGCGCCAATTTTAGGAGAATGCAATTCTACACAAAATTGTTAATATACAGGACTCCATCCTTTCTCCATAATATATACCCTCAGATTGAGGATAGATGTTTTTGTTGCTCCAAAGAGGGAGGAGGTACCAGGACTCATATTGTTTGGGATTGCCCAAAGATCAAGCAACTATGGGAAGTAATTGATTATAGGTCAAGCATTAACCATTGACAAGTATATTGCAGTTCTGTGGTGTTCACCAAACATAACGACAAATAAAACACAAGAGGAATGTTTATTTATATCGGCTCTTGTGGCAAGATCATTAATTCTCCAGAATTGGCGAAGTAATACTGTACCCACTTTCCATGCCTGGCAGGCTAACCTTCACAAAATTAAAGAGCTGGAAAGACGCTACGCCCTAAGGTCAGGCACACTTATAAAATTTGAGAAACGCTGGAAGTCCAAAGGAAGCTAGTCAGCGAATTGGATAAGATGGAATGTTAAAGGGAAATTGTGCAATATGTAGCATTTCTTTGCTAGACGTGCTTGTGTGTACTTTTTAATGGCATTATAGATAGTGATGTGTTCTGAGGATGGACCATGTTTGTATGAATGTGTCAACCAAAATTGAAATCGAACACCGTAAGCACTTTATTTTGTATATGTACAACTGCGAATGGGAATCACAAAATAAAAAAGTTTATATATAGCATTCTGCCTGCTGCTGTCTTTACTTCATCTTGGTCATCATCCATGAATAATTCCAAGATGTGTCCATTGTGCAGCTACTCCATGGAGAACAATAAGCACTTACTGTTTTTAGCCCAGCGTATTTCAAACCTAGATTTCGATGGATTGCAGCTGTGTTGATTATTGGAGCTATCAAATCTGCATTTTGAACACTTCTGGCATGAAATATGTAAATATATTTATTTTATTCCTTTGTGACCTGTTAAATACTCTTTATAATTTGAGCATCCTACTGCATACAATATATTAATTGAATTGTGTTCAATTAGCAAGTACTTCTTTGTATTATATTCACTTTAATAGTGTACTAAAATGTCTAAGCAAAATTATATATTATTCCTGATACCTTTTGCTCATCCAAATAATGTAGAGGGCCTCCTGAGCTGCAAAACATTCCACCACTACCCAGAATCTAAGGAAAACATGCACAAAATAAAGTGCTTGATTGCAAACATACCCAATCACAAAGATTTGCAAAATTATTATTTTTGTGTAATTTACTATATCCCACATCCAGATTTAGTACTTTACACAAAATCGATATCTTAAGAATCTGCATTAGCAACCAATGACTAAATGAATCTCAATTAAACACTAATTACCGAAAGTGGCGTGGCAGAAGCTGATGACATCACAGCAAATTGAATCATTCAGAGACAAACACAAAGGAGAACCCAAGCCCCATAGACAGTTCAAAATAAATTCTGATGAAAATGACCATGGGAATGCCAGTTGTAAATCTGAGCTAAGCAGAAAATACAGGAAAACTGCAGAAAACCCTCACTAAGGGGCAGATTTACAAGAAACTGATGCATCTCTGCATTATAGCAGAGATGCGTCAGATTACTTGCGTCGCGCAAAAAAAACCTTGCGCCACCATGGATGCATCGCATTTACAATGCAGCACACCATGGCGCAAGGATTGACAGATGCATCATGCATCTGTTGGCGCAAGCACGACGCAACTCCAACAATGCTCAGGAAGGCCTATACCTATTGTGCGGCGTCACTCCTTATACCTGCTTCAAGAAGGCGTAAGGTTTTGAAGCAGTGGCGTCGTAGAAGTGGCGCAGTGAAATCTTGTAGATTTCACTGCGTCACTTTTACAAGGCTTTCTTGCGTCGGAACGCCCACCCTGCATACATTATACCTGACGCAGGTATAATGTGGCGCAGGGCTTTACAACGTGACGCATCTCCCTAGATGCGTCACGTTGTAAATGTGTCGCAACGTGGCGCATTGTTTACGCCAACACTGCGTCACAAAAGTGTCGCAACAGCGGCGCAAAAGTGTCGCCAGGGGCTTGTAAATCTGCTCCAAAATGCTAAAGACAACCATATGCAACGTTGTTCAGACACCATGAGGTTTGCAAAAGATACTCTTTCCTCTAATGTACAGGGGGCCAGTGAAACAGCCCCCAACACGGAGGCTCTAGTGTGGGGTGGTATGATAGCGCTACAAGCTGTGACATACCGCCAAATGATGGGGTCCCCCTGCAGAATGTGAAGATGAACCACTTGTTCTCCCATATCCCACAGATATCCATTGGCCTTGGGCTGAACAGGTTGTGGGGGCCCCTGAAAGGTTCCTGTGCCACAGGGGCTGCAGGGGCTTGTGTTATGCCCCTGTCTACAACAGGCCGTACAAGAATTATCTAGCATGTGGACTCATCCTACTAAGAACCCATGTAACAAGTAGACATGGGCGAAATTTTAATTACGTTGGAGTAATTGGAGTAATTTTGGTAATTTTGTGCAAAATCTGTGCAAAATTACCGAGATTACGCCACTGCTCCACATCGCATAATGTTGGGGAGAAGTTCTAATGTGAGATGTACATTTTGGGAAATGTTTTAAAGCAACTGGCATTTCAGGTAGATTTTTTATCAGAGTGGACCAGTTGGGAAATTTTTAAACGCAAAAGTAGAAGTTTGAAAGCAGGTAGCATGGTTTGGAATGTGAGTGACAGTTCCTTTAATGTAGGTGGTCAACAAACTTTTCAGGTCGATTTTTTTACCCGAGCAGACCACAGTTCAGGCAATTTTTAAATGCAAAATTGCAAATCTGAAAACGGGTGGCAGTGTTTTGAATGCAAAAATACGGAAAGCATTTTGAAATTACAGTTTTGAGCTGAATTTTTAACCAAATGGACTATTCGGGTAATTTTCTCAGTGTGAGATGCAATTTGCGTAATTCTGCGTAATTTTGAGAAATTATTTGTTAATTTCAAGGAATTACACTACCCGACATTACGCGAGTTACGCCCATTCCTGGTAACAAGCAGATAACCTTGGAGGCAAGTGTGATGCTCATACATCATAGTGTACAGAGTATATTTTATAGAGATTCCCAACAATAACATACACCTTAATCTAGAGAGTCATGATCTATCTATCTATCTATCTATCTATCTATCTATCTATTGATCTAGCTATCTATCTATTCAAGGTACGTAGATTTGGAGATAAGAATAGTAAATTTATACTTACTATATGTACTTTCCTCAAAACAAATGTGCTAGTCGACATTCTGGCTACAGTATATTTGTATGACACTATTTAAAACATGATGGGCCTCATTTATGAGGTTTTGTCTTAGGGCAGCACCACAGGCCTCCCTGCGGCGCTGCCCTATGGCAAAAGAAAAAAGCAGGCATGCCCCATATCTATCAGGTATAGTGCATTCCTATCCTTTTCCCCTGTGTTGGCGCACAATAGGCTGCCATGCGCAAACGCAGGCACCTTTGCACCAGGGATGATTATTTTTGTGCAGGAAGGGAAACCTTTCTGCACGAAAACAATCACAAGAGCCATTTTCCTCTTTCTATGTGTGCTGCAGAATGCAGCACACATGGAAAAATGAAAATCAAGGAGAAATAAAGATATTTCTCCTCGTTGTGCCTCCCTTATACCTCCCCTGGGGAGGCGTAAGTTTGTGGCCCAGCCTCAGAGTTATGATTTCTCGTAAATCTGGGGCAGTGTCAAAAAGCCATGGATGTTGCTGGGAACGCCCCTATCAACACCCATTGCATGTCCCTTTAACGCAGAAAGCTGTGTTAAAGTAAACTATATTTACGAGACAGCATTAAACCAAAAAACGTGGCTTAGTGCTGCCTGGTAAATATGGGGAGCAGGCTCCTAAATCACCGGAGAGCCCCAAAGATTGACGTTCCGGTGGCGCAAGGGGCCTCATAAATGAGGCCCGATGAATACATTACTAGGTACACAATTTCACTGGCCTAGCTGCCTTGTTTGTACTAATGGTGTTGGAGTAAATATAATTTACAAATTAACTTTATTAATCATGCACGGGAGGATGTCTTGTGGCTGAAGCATTGTAATATTTACACCTCCCTTTATTATAGAGTTACATGTGTGGTACAGATATCACAATTGCAGATCAGTGGTTATAGATTTCTGAAATGAATACTTTAAGTTCTGTCTTCACCAACCTTGCCTCTCACCCTTCCTCGCATGTCGCTTTTCTTCTCTTTTTCTTATTTATTTACTTTTATCCTTTGCACGATATTGGTGCTTATTCATGTTTGGGCCAAAAGTATGAGTTATGCTACTGGCCAATGAAAAAGTACATCATAGTATAATTGTGTGGCTTTACATAGTAAGACATATCTGACGTACATCTAGTCCTCAATGTCCTAACAATAGATAACATCTAACCTCGTGAAAAAAATACACACAAACAAATTTCACTTTAATGTTATTTATTACATAAAATAAACAGCCAACCTTCTATATCCTTGTGTGAAGAAGCAAGTACATCCTGTTATTAAATAACGTGTGGAACCTCTGTTATCACCAATAACTTGAAGCAAGCATTTCCTCCTATGAGTCTTGCTTACAAAACGGATTCAATTGGTGATATGCAAATCACGTGCTGAATCCAAGATGCAAAAGCCTAGAAGCAACTCATTCTATTAAATTAAGCCAAATGAAAACAACCACAATATATATGTAAATTACTGCAGTCACAGGAAATCTATCAAAAAGTTCCAGCCAACCAAACCTCCTATGCTTAAATTTTTGCTGTAGATGCCATTGTGTGTCAAGCCAAACGTTTCAATCAGGTCTCAGATCTATGAAGAACCCTCAACACATCAGAGTTCACCAGAGGATGCGCTTACGGGTTAAGCAAACCTGGGGTTGGAGAGGTATCTCCTCCAGCAGCAGGCAAAGTCTCGAACCTGAGAGCCAAAACAAGAGGTAGTCAGATCACAAGCACCATCAAGTGAAATCCTTCCAAGGCACAACACACAATACCCATTTCCTGTGTCAGCAGCAATTTTGAAACCTCTACCTTTCATTTCTAACAGAAGGATGTTCATTTGTCAACATTTGAGAGGCATGAGAACAGACGATTTTAGCTGCACAGACAAAAGAAAATTTGCAGTGCTTATCATTAAGAAATTCTCTGTATTGAGCATGCAATGATAAAGGGTGGGAGGCAGAGAATCTAGAACATGGCATCATTGTATTTTGCACGGTTAATTGTGCTACTCAGTCAGTGCCTCTTTCTTCCTTACCAGTTACTCAACCAGGCTCCATGAGGATATGGTGAGTGGAAACAACAATTTGCAAGGGGTTTGCGAATATAGACAATTCACAGCACCAGATTTGTGACTCACAGCACTTCATCGACTACAACCAAATTCCAGGGATCCAGTAGTGTGAACATACTACACTAAAAAGGCTCAATTACCACATACACCAGTAGATACACCTGAGAGACCCATGACACTTTTCTCCAGTCACACATGATGCTCCCCGTCATACATGTTTGAATTTTGCTTTAACATTTTGCTGTCACACAACTCAACGATAAATACAAATCCTGCTATACTTATGTTTCACTTGATGACTTCTATGTCTGCTAGGGAAGAAAATTGAAAGTGGTTGATTCTAGGGTTTGATGACCACGCAAGGTGTAATGGAAGCAGTCTGAGTGGTTCCAGAGCTGCCCAGTTGACTCCTCGCACCTTTCACACTTCTGGGTCTTCAAAGTAAAGTAGGCTTTTAGGTCTACAAGGAACCAAAACTTCAGCTCATCTGCACCTGGGCCTCGTTGTTCAGGAACAGGGATGGCCTATGGCTGAGGGCTGTGAACGCTTTCTTCTCATCAGAGCCAAATAACTTGGAAAATTTCAGAGTGCACCTTCTCAAGCTCTACAACTGGTCTACATTGCTCCTGTGATCCCAGACTTCCCTCTGACATCAAGAGGCAACCAGGGACAATGGCCACATCTTCTTTCACTGTGCATGAGATACCTTGGGGAGGCCTTCTCTAGATATTGATTTGCCCTGAAACACAGACAATATCAGTACAAATATCAGCATTAAAGCAGATAACACAAAATGACATGGTCAAGGCCTTGGGTTTCTCAAATTGAGCAGTATTTATGTGGTACTGCTCCTGATCCATAGAGAATAATGTCTGGTGAGTTCATTAGAGATTGCATACAAATAAGTTCCTCCAGAGTCACTTATGGCCTGGTTTAGATCTTGGTGGACGGGATACTCCATCACCACGATGACTGATATCCTATCCGCTGAAATATAAATCCCCTACGATATAATGGGATTTATATTTCGGCAGATGGGATATTCGTCACCGTTGTGATGGAGTAACCCATCTGCCAAGATCTAAATTGGGCCCTTAGTCATCAATATGGTTGCCCCTATCTGATTAAAGTCTACTAATTGGTGATTGATCTTATGAGTCTTTCACAATTTAAGATTCTTGATATTTCAGCAAAACACTCAAAGTTCGGACATTCGTCTGTTTCCAGTGTGGTGGTGTGCATAGTTTGGCTGCTGCCACAGAAGTTTCTAGCTACCTGCAACTATGATTGGTAAATCCCACTGCAGAGAACATGTCATGCAATAAATCTAATCGGGCCAATTGAGGAAAAATAAGACCACTTGCCCTAGATATCCATAACCAGATTTACCACATGTAACCCTTTATTTATGATACCGCCAGATGATATGTACCAGGTCACATTCAATCTTAACATACCTCCAGCACATCGAATGGTGGAGAAGACTAGTCCTGTGCACTTCAGGAGAAGTTCAGTACTAATCATATACAACTATAAAATACAAGAATGTTAGTTTTGCCTCCTTTACATAAAGGTCATAATCAGTAATCATAATCAGGAATGTCTTCCAATCTTCGGAACTACTTTCACATACCAGGACACACTGGCAGTGACATCTAGTGGTTACCTTACGTTGTTTCATTGACAGTTAATCGATTATTGCACTACACATACCAGACAACACTCATTGAAATTGGCCCCAGGAACAGAGAAATTGTAGGATGGGATAAGCTGGTGGGTCTATCAGGGATGGGTCCAGGATTCTATTCAGACACTGTAAAAGACTTGGGAACTTCAGTTGTTTGTAGAGTCAAGATCAAAGTCTAGTCTACCTCATAAAGTGTTTAAATTCTCCACTAAGGGATAACTGGTCCAGATAGAGGATCCCTCTCTCAAACCATTCACGACAACAGACAGGATTGTCCCCTATAAGTTAACTTGTGACCAATACACAAAGTCAAGATTGGTCTTTGCGATCAAGGACAGCAGGTCATCCTCTGCCATGTTATGTAGCCCATGATTAAGATGGATCCCACAGATGCTTCAAGCCACTGGTTATCCATCTCATATTGTAGCCAAAGAGACTGACCCTGGTAGTAAGGTGAGACAGCGGCAAGACATCACATTTGTTCCAAATAAGTTTGGATCTGGATATTGCAGAAAAGTCACAGATCAAGGACATCAGGGAAGGTATAGATCTCCCTGGCCTACTAAGCATCATTAATAGGTCATCTGCCTAGCGAGGACTTTTTATAAGGCCAGTAGGCATCATGACATCTTAAATATCCCTACATTGAGATTTGACAGTAGAGAGATGTTTCAGTGTTAAGAGAAATAGCAGTGGGGGCAGTGGGTATCTCTAAAGGTACTTCTATAAATCTGATTGGGTCTGGACAAAGAGAACTCACAGCTGATCTGCGCACAGTGTGAGGTGCTTCGTTAGCAGACCTTGTTAATGAAGCCTTGGCCAATACCTGCCTTAACCATCATCTGAAATATGTAGTTCCATTCCACATGGTCAACGGTATATTCCAAGTTGAGTGAGTATACCAATGCATCCTCCAAAAGATCTCAGGCATGGCTCACTGACACAAATAAAAATATTGTTTACCACAATATCATGCTCCTATACTTATAATGGTGAGTTCAAAAATATGAAAAAAAATATATTGTTGACCCTAATATCATCCAAAAATAGGCAAAATAGCGATTTTTTAATATAGAGTTCAAAGTAGTAAATCTTAACTATTCCGACGAAATAATCTGCATGTTTTTGGTATACCAGAGGGAAAGAGGGCGATGGCCCCTGACAATTCATTGTGAAACTGTTTGGGACTGCATTTCCGGATCTATCAGACTGGGACAAGGATTCACTAATTCAGAGGGCACACCGCCTCCATCTTAGTGAGTCTAACAAAAACATGTCTTCTAGCTCTAATCTTAGACAAATAAAGGCAAGACCAATTTTGATCCACATTGGAAATTTTTTACTTAGGCAATTTCCATTAAAGCCCATCCATCCTCTCCAGTGGCGATCAAGTCTATGTTAATCTCTGTTCGCTCTGATTTTTGCAAATCTACAATGGAAAGACGTTGGAAACTTAGGCAATTAATCGATTCCTTGAAAGCTGCTGGAGCCAAGGTCTTTCTCCAAGACTCAGCTAGGCTCAAGATCATCAAAAGTGGACAAACACTGATCATGATGCTTCACAGATCCTTGATACCCTGAAGAAGGGGGATTCTTAGACTGCATCAGACTTTTACTGTCTTCTTACAGCGAGGAAGCTCACTCTTTTCTTTACCCCTTCCTTGGTTCTTTTTCCCTTTGATTGGCTGATTTGTTCTTGTTACTAGAAGGAAGCCATCTGCTTTTCTTTGTTATCTTTTTTTCTTCTTGGGGCGGTGGCTTGGTTGCATGGCATGTGATGGTCCTTTGGAAAATTGGGTGGAGGTCTTGCTCTCTAGGCTGCTAACTCCAGAGGCAGCCTTGGGCTAGGGATGATTACCCTAGCCAGAGTCAGATGGGTGGGATTTTGGGTGGGGGTTTGGGTTGGTGGTGGGGGTTTCAGGGGGCTTTCCCCCGGGGATAAAATAAGTCAGAATGGTCAAATAGTATTACTTATTTTCAAATATGAGTTGCTATATCTTAAAACTGTGGGACAGTCGGTACAACAGAATGACACTGTCAAGCCAATTACTTTATGTTACATAAATGGATAGATTCACTTGTCTATGTTGGAACATGTCAGGTCTTAACTCTTCTAGCAAGCGACAATTAGTTTTCAAAGAAATGAGATTGTATAAGCCCCAGTTAGTCTTTCTGACAGAAACTCACCTTGCCTATAAGGATTGAGCACTACTAAAGCACTTAGGTTATAGCACCATTGTATGTACCTCAAAAGCACTCTCTGTCAGGGAGTGACCATTCTCGCAGATAGAAAGCTAGAATACAAGGTGCTTAAAACACCTGCGATCCGATAGGCAGATGGTCCATTGCCCAGCTATCCCTTTTTGGATTTAAAATTGTGTTTTGTACGCTTTACGGTCCAAACATGGATGAACCTGGCTTGATTGATGGCTTAACACTACAACTATTGGACTGGTCTGGCGGACTCTTAGTTATGGGTGACTTTAACTGCGTCCTTGATTATAGTATCAATACCAGAAACCATGGTGTTACACTCCGGATGGTGAAAACTCGGGCCTCTATCTTAGAGCTTGTCCATTTGCATAAGCTGACAGACACTTGGAGGGCATTATATCCGATGGAGTCTGGCTACACCTATTATTCTGTACCCCATCAACATTACTCTAGGATCGACATGATTTTTGCTGATTGTAACCTCGTACAAGATGCAGCTGTGGAAATAGGCCCCAAAGTATCTTCTGATCACAACCCCATACTGTTTTGCTTTAGCCTTCAAGCTGCTAGTACCAAGCAGCGTCAATTTTCCTTTCCGCGCCTCCTCCTCTATAAACTGGAATATGTAAACTTCATGTTGAAAGCTCATTCAGAATTTATACCTTTAAATGACGGCACAGCTTCTCCACCAATAGTTTGGGATGTGATGAAAGCCTTTACTCGCGATTCTACACTGCAGTTTGTTCTCTCTCAAAATAAGGCTAGTCAAAATATTATGCAACAGCTCTGCCAGTCAATTACAGCACTAGAACTATCACATGCTTCCAATAATATAGCTGGGGGATACGACCAAAAGACCATATACACTGTTCTTTAATTGAGAAGCGGTCAATCCTGGGACAGATACTAAAAGATAAGGCTGCTGTAAGCTTCAGTAAGAATTGGGCTTTACAATATGAGTATGGAGAGCAGGTAGGATATGTGTTAGGCCATCAACTATCCGATAGGAGGTCTAGGAATCTTATGCATGCTATCAAAGGGAAGGATGGCCGGATCCACACCAACCCGCTCGCAATCACAGAACAATTCCCAGCTTTTTATCAGGACCTTTATAACCAGGCCAATTATTTTGATGCTGCAGGGTTTGGGCTGTATCTTCAGGGCTCCTGCCTACCTGTGCTAGATCCGATCCATTCCATAACCCTTCAGGCAGCAATCACTTCGGGTGAAATTACTACCGCTCTGGCCATGCTTCCCTCGGATAAGGCTGCCGGGGCAGATATCATACTTTTGGAATTTTATAAGATTTTTAAGAACATTATTAACCTTCCACTCCTTTGTGTTATTCAGCATATGGTGGTGAAGTCACAGAGTCTTGGTATATGACCAATATCGTTATAAAAATTTAAAAAAATCAAAACCACCAGATTAATGAAGTTCATACCGCCCGATCTCTCTCATCAATGCTGACACAAAAATATTCGCAAAGATCTTAGCAGTCCGCCTTGCCCCTCTTATGGCTGGTCTGGTCTCACAGCAGCAGCAGTGTTTTAACCCGGGCGGTACATCACTTGTCATGTAAATACTGCCGTTGCCACATTTGATGTAGCATCAAAGTTTGGCATGAATATTGGAATGATTCTCTTAGACGCTGAAAAAGCGTTCGGGTGAATTGGGCATGTCTCTGGGCAATGATGACTGCTCTAGGTATCGGGATCGCTTTAAAAAATGGGCACAGGCCTTATATAACAACTCCAGTGGCCAATTACTATATGCTGGGATATCTCCTACTCCTTTTTGGATCTACTAAGAGGTGCCCGTTATCTCCATTATTATTTGCCTTATACATGGAGCCATATCTGAATATTTATATTTCAAGGAAGATATTAAGCCTGCTCTCTCTTGTGACTATAAACTTAAAATTCTTGCATATGCTGATGATTTTGCAGTTTTTTCCCCCAATCCATCTACTGCTCTCAACCACATCATTCATGAAGCTGATAAGTTTGGAGAATTATCCTGCTATAAACTTAACACCACCAAAACCCAACTTCTCCTTAATTTTGAACCCAAAGATCTGATACCAGGGGTTTGCTCATCGGCCACTTACCTTGGCATTCATCTGACATCGCAAGAGGCACAGATCATCAAGTTAAACTATGAGCCACTTTTAACATCAGTAAAAAAGGAACTTAGGTCTTGGAATAATCTGCCTACTTGTATTATCAGTAGATGTAATATCATTAAAATGAATGTCCTACCTAAATTTTTATACCTGTTCAGGCTATTCCTCTACGGGTTCTTAACTCCTTCTTTAAAAGGCATGATGGAATTATAAGTAGTTTTATCTGGGGCTACCAGCGGGCCAGGTGGGCAATTCGATTCACTAAGTTACCGTATAATCAAGGGGGGTTTCTTCTCCCTGATGTTAAGCTCTATTTTTGGGCAGATTTGCTGGACGTCTTCGAAGCCTCTTGATCAGTGGTAACCCTAACCCAAATGATTTTCTTTTTCGTTTGTGCTAGGATCAGATTTTAGATTGTTCCTCTATTTATTAGGGGATCCCAACTATTTTAAACATGCTAGATTTAAGTTCATTTGGGATATAGTCAGTATATGGTGGGAGATTTCCATTAAATACGCTTTTACGCTTATACATCCGGATACACCTCTCTGGGACAACCCGATGAATCCTGCGATATTTGGTGACCAGGTGGGCGGAGCCTGGTCCCTGTACGGCAATAATCGTCTGGGCCATATCTATGATCTCAACGGTTTTCGTACATTCACAGGGCTTCTGGCCTCTTTCAATCTTCCAAACTGTTTCTTCTTTAAATATCTCTAGATTAGGGATTATTTGATGAATTGCTGCAAACCCACAACTTTGGCTGTTGGCTCTGAAGTACTTAACTGTTTACTCAAAGCCCCTCAGAAATCTCTTATTAGTACTGTATACGAAGCCCTTATACGATTTAAGCCTAATGATATCAGTAGCCTTGCCACCAAGTGGACCCAGGTTCTCTTGGACGAAGTTTCACCATCTGAAATAAATGCAGCTTTAGAGACTATCGATCAATCCATTCAATCAGTTAGGCTAAAAGTGCAACAGTTCAAAACAATATGCTTTTTATATTATACGCCTGATAAAATTGCAAAATGGGCCGGGAACTGCCTGGTGGACAAGACTAAATGCCCTATGTGTGGCCTTTTAGCAGCTGATATTTTGCATATGTTTGTTGTGTGCCCCCTGCTCCAAGAATTCTGGGCTGGTGTGACACATCTCTCTAGCTCTGGTATTGGCAACGCTCTACAGCTTGCACATAAGGAAATTATGCTAGGCTATAGGATCGGTGATGACTTTGGGCAGAAGCAATTTTTATCTATAATTATCAATATGGCCAGGCTATGTATAGCAAGAGGTTGGATCTCTCCAATACCTCCCAGTGTTACAGAATGGTGGGTTAAACTCCAGCAAATTTATGACTTAGAACTTGCTTTGGCTAAATCCAGGGGGCTTTGATCCATCAAAAAATTCGGCCGCTTCTGGGGGAGATTTCGTTGGGATCCCTATGTTAAAACAAACCTGCAGAATGTAACTGCAAAGAGGAATAAAGAACTCCGGATTTCTTTCTTCTTTCTTTAATTAGTTTATTCTCAGCATCCCAGCTACAAACAGTTGACTCTCCACAGCGAGTCAAACCTCCTTCTCCTTCCAAGAATCCTCCCCCACATTCTAAGTTCCATACAGTCAACTCTGCACATCTCCTTTGCAACGCAATTATAATAAAATTTAAACATTAGTTAAAAAACATCATAAAAAGTACATAAAAAAAATCAAGAACAAAAATAAGAATAACAAGAATCACAACATTAATGTTGAAATTACATCTTGCATACAGTATACACAGCGAAATCACTCATTGCTGGACATGCCCAGCAATCACCCATCGTTGGACTCGCCCAAAGGTTGATTTACTTTACAAATATTACCAAAACTCCACATAGACCCATCAGAAAGAACGACCACATTACGTTTCACTTCTTTTATCCTTTGTGGTTCAGTGAATTTACTCTCCCCTTTACACACGATTCCACCTTTCCTTACTACTACCCAATCACCTTCCTTCAACCACTGTGTCTTTACCCTTTGGGTCTGATCATAATACTTCTTGAAAATCCGAGACCCTTTCTCTGATGATTTTACAATTCACACATACATCACGAGTACCACATACCCACACCGGACATTCTTTCCTTCCCGGTTCTCTCCCCTTCAATGAAACAAAAGGAGACACTCCAGTTACTGAATGCGGTGTTATCCTATGTGCCCAGATCATTTTCCTTAACTCCTTCCTCCACGGAAGTTGATTACTCAGTGAAAGTTGAATACTCTGCATAACCATTCTGTTGATCCTCTCAACTAATCCATTAGCCTGTGGCCTGAACAAAGCAACTCTCTCATGAACAATGCCCATCCGAGCAAGATAGCTAGTCATTTCACGGGAAACAAATTGGACCACGTTATCAGAAACCAGGGTCTTAGGAATTCCTTCATCCATAAAAACTCTTTCCAAAAATTCAATTACATTAGCTGTTGTGATCTGTTAAAAAGTTTCCATAACAAACCATTTAGTATGGTAATCCACTACAATCAAGATGAATCTGTTCCTTACCCCCAGTTTAGCCACCGGACCGATAAAATAAATAGCTACTCTCTCCCACGGCTTCATGGGAAATTCTGAACATTCCAAAGGTGGCTGTCTGACAACCTTGGTTTTGTCACTATTTGCACACGCTACACACGTTTTAATAACAGCTTCAACGTCACAACCCATCCCAGGCCTCCAATAAGACTGTCGCACTCTTCTCTTTGTCATGTTCCTTCCTGGGTGTCCTTCATGAGCTAAAGCAACGATTCTACTCCGGATGCCAACAGGAGGTACAATCTGGCTCCTTCCCAACACCTTATCCCCTATAACACTCAACTCATCCCTCAGCTTGTAGAATTCATTAAGATCACAACTCAAAACATCATCCTCATGCCAACCCTGAACTATTCTACTGCTCACTTCTGTCAAAACCAGATCTCCGTTCATGGCCAATTTCCATTCTTCAAGATACTGCTAAATCTCTCAATGCGGCTACATAGGACGCAATGTCTTCATCCACTCGTTGCACCCTAGTAAAGAATGTATGTTGCTCAAGAACCACGTTAGTTTTCGGTGTAAACTGCAAATCCGACTTTTGTAAAGACATTTCATAGACATTGCATGGTTGACCATCACCCATTCCCAAGGACAACTCCGGAAGTTCTTCATATACTCTTCTGCCTTCCACACCTAGATGATGCAACAACATTGCCTGTCTGCGCAATGGCCCATACTTATCACCACCACTTGCCAAAATATATGTTAAAAACAATTTTTTCCATTGTGTCTACTGTACCGGGTGATCACCTGGAGTAGATAAAAATGGTGGTGGTGATGCCATTGCTTGGTCTGCCATACCTGCAAAAAAACACTTAAAATAATAATCTAAAATAACAATCCAAAATAACAGTTTAATACAATTAACTAACTAACATAAAAGATTTTAAAAAACTGACTAAAATAACAATATAACATAATAAATCTTGACCAGTTCGAGGTTTTACTAATGTCACAGATAATTCCACTGACTTTGCAAAATATAATATAATAAATCTTGACTTGTTCGAGGTTTTACTGGTGTCAAAAACGATTCCACTGACTTTGCAAGGTTCACTCCTCTAATTTCCTTTCTCTTTTTTTCCCTAGACTCCCAGAATGCACTGCAATACAGAAACGTTTGGCAGTTCAAGAAAGAGAGAGACTCAGGTATGAACTATCGACTCCCTATGGTTGAGTTAGTCTGTGCGATATAATACGTGTGGGTGAAGTTATTTCCAGAGGCCTCGCACAGCAATGCTTGTATTTCACAAAATGGCTCTCGCGGGCCGACGTCACTGCTGAGAGGCTCATTCACTTCACTGTTCCAAACAGGCAAACAAGCTCTCTGATACACGGTAGTGCTCGCGGCTTAAAATCACAGCCGACAGAGTTCTTTGCTTCTACGCGCAGCCTAACGTCACTGCCAGACTCGAGGCACCACACGCCTTCCATGCTGCTTCGCGATCCTCATGATCTGCCAGGCTCGAGCCACCGCGCAGCCATACAAGCTTCCTCACGCTCGAGCCATATTAACCGCCACAATAAAATAAGTATCGGTACCTGTAATCATGTGCGGATTACGATCACACCCATTGCCAAAGTACTCACGGCCGTAGGTTCGTTCAGCAGAAATCTTCTGTGATTTCAGTTTTAATAAACAAATTGTGCTCCGATTTCAATCCACGTTTCAGCTTCCAGAGGTGGGAATGCCTGTTGTCTGTCCCCTGCCAGACCAACTCGTCGCCATGTAAAGAGGAATAAAGAACTCCGGATTTCTTTCTTCTTTCTTTAATTAGTTTATTCTCAGCATCCCAGCTACAAACAGTTGACTCTCCACAACGAGTCAAACCTCCTTCTCCTTCCAAGAATCCTCCCCCATATTCTAAGTTCCATGCAGTCAACTCTACAGTAACCTTATCTGTTCAATCTTTAGGCTCAGGGATGAGTCCATCTTTCTGATTTCAGCATAATCTTTGGTAAAGAGGTCATTTAACATGCTATAGGCTTTTCTCATGTTTCCCTTGTTCTTCTCGATGTCTGTATTTATCTGTATCTTCATATATTTCTCTCTTTTTACAACTATATATTTGAAAGGTATTTACAGATGGACTGTAAAACATCAGTTTTAATATGCTTAGTATGGTTATTCAGATTGATTTAATTTTCTATTTGTATGACCATTTCTGACTAACTAGATAGAGAAAAATATTCTCTTAAAAAAAGTAAATCTTAACTATTTTAATACATAAATTCAAGATAATGTAGATTAAATATATTACTAATATTCAATACCATAAATAAGTATATATAAAAACACAAAAACACATATATTTGTATATATATATATATATATATATATCCAGAATCCAAATTGCGGTAATACTGGCGTGCTGCCAGATCGCTGGTGGTGCTTTGAAGGTGACGCTACCGCTAGCGCTCAGAATGTACAAGAAATAATCCCCAACCAAATCTGATTAAGGAGCAAGCACACGTCATTGTGGGGGTTCTCTCGTTTATTGCGCAGGCTGCATCAGGCTATGGACAAACAGGAACGCGTTTCGGCAGACAAGCTGCCTTTCTGAACCTGAAATGCGCCATATTGGTGCTTCTATTTAAAACAAATAATCACTAAAACAGAAGATGCACTACATTGCGCAGCGATTGGGTACAAGTAAGCATGTGGGCTGATGACCATACAATCTTTAAACAAAGCATAATCACAGTTATTTCGAAAACTGCAACAGTGAAAATCCTTCAAACTAAATTGAGGTGAACAAGGGCTTTCGTGGCCCGAAACGCGTTATCCTTTGTGAGGAGTGAGCAATAAAATATACTTCTTGCCTAATACGCTGGGTCTGTCGCTCTCCTTTCACCGTAAGGAAACAGTGGGAGCTTATTGGTTCTTAATATATATATATATATATATATATATATATATATATATATATATATATATATATATATATATATATATATATATATATATATATTTTTTATATATATATATATATATATATATATATATATATCATTAATACAAATATTTATTTTACTTTATGGTATTATTTTTATACTATGAATATATATATATATATATATATTATCTACTGGCGGTCGCCAGTAGATAGTTATAGTTAAAACCTATTATCCATAGGAAATCCGCGACATTCTATTTGAAATAACGTTGGCGCCGGTTGACGAATCTTCGCGAAAGTTTCCAACTTGTTGGGGCGCTCCGGTCCGCTCCTATCCTGAAAGTCTCGGGGTGATACGTCAAGCGGGGCCGAGAAAAAGGGGGTCCCAAAACGCGTTTTCCCCATTCATTTTTCCATAGGAACCTTTAGTCGCAGCTACAGCCCGAACTGCTGAACGGAATTACACCAAATTTGGCAAAGAGGTATCCCTTGGTTCAGTGTCGTGCCTTTTGCTTAAATGGTGTAAATCCGTTCAGTAGTTCCTGAGAAAATCAAAAGTAAAGTCACATATATATCTGGGCGGAGCCTAACCACACATGTCATCGTGAGATCTGATTGGCTGTCAGCACTTCATCCTGGAATTGCTGGCAGCCATCTTGGGACCAATATAAATGATAGTACCTCATTGAAATGCATTGTAGTGAATAGAAGATTTTGAGGGTCACCAAAAGGAGAACTATAAAGGGTGATAACAGGCTTTAGTTACATTAGAATTTATTTGTTGATGGTACCATACTAATTTTAGGAATTGTGGTGTATTCTAAGGTGATTTTACCATGTGAAAAACCTTCTGCTGGGATATCATGAATCATGTTTGAGAGAACACTATTTTCTCATGCTTGTCCCATGGAGGTTTGGAAGGTGCTCCAGAAGCTAAAATGAGAGCATATTTTCTGTAAATTCACATTATCTTTCTCACTCATGTGAGAATGAAGTCTGACATTCTCAGTAAAACATGTACATCCAACAAGGGCAGAGACTGTCAGTTGATTCCTTTGTGTTCTACTGCAGCTTCCCAGAGTGTTCTAAAGAACAACTAGAGTGCTAACAGCCTTACTTATGACAAAAGTATGGCACACCTGAAGCCATCTTGATTGGAATAAACTGGTAACACTTAAACAATTTAATTTAAAAAGGAACAAAATGATGGGGTTCATTTTGTCATAGAAATTATGGTTAGTGCTGTAGAAAGAAAAATTAGGACATGTTTCAAGTGTGATCTCAAATATCTTCCTGTTATATTTCAACAGGAGCAGCCTGCCTGTTGATGCCTTTGTGTTCTACTGCAGCTTCCCAGAGTGTTCTAAAGAACAACTAGAGTGCTAACAGCCTTACTTATGACAAAAGTATGGCACACCTGAAGCCATCTTGATTGGAATAAACTGGTAACACTTAAAACATTTAATTTAAAAAGGAACAAAATGATGGGGTTCATTTTGTCATAGAAATTATGGTTAGTGCTGTAGAAAGAAAAATTAGGACATGTTTCAAGTGTGATCTCAAATATCTTCCTGTTATATTTCAACAGGAGCAGCCTGCCAGTTGATGCCTTTGTGTTCTACTGCAGCTTCCCAGAGTGTTCTAAAGAACAACTAGAGTGCTAACAGCCTTACTTATGACAAAAGTATGGCACACCTGAAGCCATCTTGATTGGAATAAACTGGTAACACTTAAACAATTTAATTTAAAAAGGAACAAAATGATGGGGTTCATTTTGTCATAGAAATTATGGTTAGTGCTGTAGAAAGAAAAATTAGGACATGTTTCAAGTGTGATCTCAAATATCTTCCTGTTATATTTCAACAGGAGCAGCCTGCCAGTTGATGCCTTTGTGTTCTACTGCAGCTTCCCAGAGTGTTCTAAAGAACAACTAGAGTGCTAACAGCCTTACTTATGACAAAAGTATGGCACACCTGAAGCCATCTTGATTGGAATAAACTGGTAACACTTAAAACATTTAATTTAAAAAGGAACAAAATGATGGGGTTCATTTTGTCATAGAAATTATGGTTAGTGCTGTAGAAAGAAAAATTAGGACATATTTCAAGTGTGATCTCAAATATCTTCCTGTTATATTTCAAAAGGAGCAGCCTGCCAGTTGATGCCTTTGTGTTCTACTGCAGCTTCCCAGAGTGTTCTAAAGAACAACTAGAGCGCTAACAGCCTTACTTATGACAAAAGTATGGCACACCTGAAGCCATCTTGATTGGAATAAACCGGTAACACTTAATACATTTAATTTAAAAAGGAACAAAATGAGGGGTTCTTTTTGAAATAGAAAGTATAGTTAGTGCTGCAGAAAGAAAAATTAGGGCATGTTTTAAGTGAGATCTCAAATCCTCTTCTATTTCATTAGAAAATTCTGACATGCAGACTGAAACAATCACTTTCAATACCAGCAGCAGACTACCAGTTAACTCCCTGGTGAGCAGTAGCTTTACTCCAGTGATCTAATGAGCAAATAGAGTGCTAACATTCTGAATTTATGGCACATGTGAGACACATCTGAATGCCTTCTTGATGGAATCAAAGTAAAAAACTGAAAGCATTTCCTACTGAGGAGACTGCAGTAAATGAAGAAATTAGGAAACTTCATAACAAAGAAGTCTTCCAAGATGGCCACCAGTGAAAAAAGAGCCCAAATGTAGCACAAATATTACCCAGATGTAGCCCACATATAGCCCAATGACAAAAGTGTGCAAAACACTTTTTATTTTTAGTTTTTTTGCAGTTTTATGTAGTGCAGACTGGTCAGGTATTGGAGCATTGCATCTTAAAACATGACCCCCTACACTACAAAAACACCACTGCACTACCTTAAACCCTAAAACACTACCCCCAGCACGACCCCCTACACTACACAAGCACCACTGCACTATCCTAAACCCTAAAACACTACCCCCAGCACGACCCCCTACACTACCCAAACACCACTGCACTAACCTAAATCCTAAAACACTACCACCAGCACGACCCCTACACTACCCAAACACCACTGCACTACCCTAAAACATGACCCCCTACACTACAAACACCACTGCACCGCCCCTAAACCCTGAAACACCAGCCCCAGCACAACCCCGTACACTGCCCGCACACCACTGCACTGCCCTAAACCCTGAAACACCAGCCCCAGCACGACCGCCTACACTGCCCGAAAACTACTGCACTGCCCTAAACCCTGAAACACCACCCCCAGCAAGACTACCTACACTGGCCGAACACCACTGCACTGCCCTAAACCCTGAAACACCACCCCCTGCACGACCCCCTACACTGCCCAAACACTACTGCACTGCCCTAAACCCTGAAACACCATCCCTCAGCACGACACCCTACACTGCCCGAACACCTCTGCACTTCCATAAACCCTGAAACACCACCCCAGCACGACCCCCTACACTGCCCGAACACCACTGCACTAAACCCTGAAACACCACCCCCTGCACGACCCCCTACACTGCCGGAACAACACTGCACTGCCCTAAACCCTGAAACACCACCCCCAGCACGACCCCCTACACTGACCTAACATCACTGCACTGCCCTAAACCCTGAAACATCACCCCCAGCACAACCCCCTACACTGCCTGAGCACCATTGCTCTGCCCTAAACCCTGAAACACTAGCCCCAGCACGACCCCCTACACTGCCCGAACACCACTGCACTGCCCTAAACCCTGAAACACCACCCCCAGCACGACCCCCTACACTGCCCGAACACAACTGCACTGCCCTAAACCCTGAAACACCAGCCCCAGCAAGACCCCCTACACTGCCCGAACACCACTGCATTGCCCTAGACTCTGAAACACCAGCCCCAGCAAGACCCCCTACACTGCCCGAACACCACTGCACTGCCCTAAACCCTGAAACACCAGCCCCAGCATGACCCCCTACACTGCCCGAACACCACTGCACTGCCCTAAACCCTGAAACACCAGCCCCAGCACGACCCCCTACACTGCCCGAACACCACTGCACTACCCTAAACCCTGAAACACCAGCCCCAGCACGACCCCCTATACTGCCCTAAGACCACTGCACTGCCCTAAACCCTGAAACACCAGCCCCAGCACCACCCCCTACAATGCCCGAACACCACTGTACTGCCCTAAACCCTGAAACACCACCCCCTGCACCGCCCCCTACACTGCCCGAACACCACTGCACTGCCCTAAACCTTGAAACACCACCCCCTGCACGACCCCCTACACTGCCCGAACACCACTGCACTGCCCTAAACCCTGAAACACCACCCCCTACACTGCCCGAACACCACTGCACTGCCCTAAACCCTGAAACACCACCCCCTGCACCGCCCCTACACTGCCCGAACACCACTGCACTGCCCTAAACCCTGAAACACCACCCCCAGCATGACCCCCTTTACTGCTCGAACACCACTGCACTGCCCCAAACCCTGAAACACCACCCCCAGCATGACCCCCTACACTGCCCGAACACCACTGCCCTAAACCCTGAAACACCACCCCTGCACGACCCCCTACACTGCCCGAACACCACTGCACTGCCCTAAACCCTGAAACACCACCCCCTGCACGACCCCCTTCACTGCACGAACACCACTGCACTGCCCTAAACCCTGAAACACCACCCCCAGCACGACCCCCTACACTGCCCGAACACCACTGCACTGCCCTAAACCCTAAAACCCCACCCCCAGCACGACCCCCTACACTGCCCGAACACCACTGCACTGCCCTAAACCCTAGAACACTACCCCCAGCATGACCCCTACACTACCCGAACACCACTGCACTACGCTAAACCCTAAAATACTCCCCCCAGCAAGACCCCCTACACTACCCGAACACGACTGCACTACCCTAAACCCTAAAACACTCCCCCAGCACGACCCCCTACACTACCCGAACACGACTGCACTACCCTAAACCCTAAAACACTCCCCCAGCACGACCCCCTACACTACCCGAACACCACTGCATTGCCCTAAACCCTAAAACACTCCCCCAGCACGACCCCCTACACTACCTAAACACCACTGCACTGCCCTAAACCCTAAAACACTACCCCCGCATGACCCCCTACACTACCCAAATACCAATGCACTACCCTAATCCCTAAAACACTACCGCCCGCACAACTCCCTACACTACCCAAAGACCACTGCACTACCCTAAACTCTAAAACAATACCCCCCGCACGACTCCCTACACTACCCAAAGACCACTGCACTACCCTAAACCCTAAAACACGACCTCCTACACTACACAAACACCACTGCACTACCCTAAACCCTAAAAAACTATCCCCAGCACGAACCCCTACACTACCCAAACACCACTGCACTACCCTAAACCATAAAACACTACCCCCAGCAGTACCCCCTACGCTACCCAAACACCACTGCACTAACCTAAACCCTAAAACACTACCCCCTGCAGTACCCCCTACACTACCCAAACACCATTGCACTACCCTAAACCCTAAAACACTACCCCCAGCAGTATCCCCTACACTACCCAAACACCACTGCACTACCCTAAACCCTAAAACACTAAAACACTAACCCCAGCACGACCCCCTACACTACCCAAACACCACTGTACTACCCTAAACCCTAAAACACTCCCCCCAGCACGACTCCCTACACTCCCCAAACACCACTGCACTACCCTAAACCCTAAATCTACCCCCAGCATGACCCCCTACACTACACAAACACCACTGCACTACCCTAAACCCTAAAACACTACCCCCAGCACGACCCTCTTCACTACCTAAACACAAGTGCACAATTTGTTACAGGCGTTGCAACGCAGACCTGTGGTGCTTACTGGAAGTACCTGGTGGGCTAGTTGGGCCCCAAGGACTCTCAGGATTCAAGGTGACCTAATCCCCCAACTTAAAACGCGCCACGGGGCGCGTTTGCACAGTGGTGAAGGGAGGGGCGGGGCCTCAGGTGACATGTGCGCAAACACGCCCTGTGGTGCGTTTTAAGTTGGGGAGATAATTCCCTTTGAATCCTGGGTGCCAACTAGCCCACCAGGTACCTTCAGTAAGCACAACAGAGTTGCGTTGCAGAGAGGTGAAAAAAGGTGCGTGGCCTCGGAACGCCTCTCTGCAACTCAGCTCTGTGGTCCTAACTGTAGGTACCTGGGGGGCTAGTTGGGCCCCAGGGACCCTCAGGATTCAAGGGGACTTAATCCCGCAACTTAAAACGCGCCACGGGGCGCGTTTGCACACATGTCACCTCAGGCCCCCTCCCTTCACCACTGTGCAAACGAGCACTGGCTCTGGTTAGTCAGAGTCAGTTACCACCAGTACCCGTCTGAAAAAGTTGTGGGCACAGGATGATTTTGCAACAAGGCCTCTTTCTGCTCCTCTGTTGGTTCTTTCTGCACATCTTTTGCTTCTTTCTGTGCATTTTTCTTCTTTCTTCACATGTCCTACCTCTGTTGGCATAGTTAGAAACTAGCATTTAAAAAACCTTTGAAATTCTCTTAAAAAATCATAGGTTTCAGGCACGTTATAGTTAGAAATTAGCATTTAAAAACCTTTGAAATTCACTGAAAAAACCATAGGTTTCAGGCACGTTATAGTTAGAAATTAGCATTTAAAAAACCTTTGAAATTCACTAAAAAAACCATAGGTTTCAGACACGTTATAGTTAGAAATTAGCATTTAAAAAACCTTTGAAATTCACTGAAAAAACCATAGGTTTTAGGGACAGTTATAGTTAGTTGGACATTGCACTCGTACAAAACCCGTGAAATTCCCCTGTTATAGTTAGTTCAGCTAACTATAACTCGCGCCCACGCAATGCACTGCTGATGACGTCACATATTACATCACTCATGACATGGTCAGTGACATCACTGATGACATCACTGATGACATCTCAAATGACATCACTGATGACATCATCCATGTGATAATTTCATGCATCTTCTCACACCCTAATATAACATTTGATACACCCACTCTAAATTACAGACTGCCATTCTCAAAACCATAGACACTCCAACACCAAAAACTACATACCCACTCACTGATTCTTAGGTCTACACACACATCCACTCACTCACCTGTACAGTCACTCATACTTACAGTCACTCAGTACAGGACTATCATATGCACTCATACACCTATATAAATACTCACACACCACCACTCATCCATAGAGGTACTCACACACCTAGTCAGTCATGCAAAAAATTAATCACACACCCATTTACTCACCTATACAGTTATACACACACCAGCTCACTTACTCATACAAATACTAGCACATTCTTACGCTCTTATACAATAACTGATACAAGCACACACGCATCCATACAGCCACTCTCACAATAACACACTCTCACTTATAGCCATTTAAATACTCTAACACACATATATACTGCCTTTTACATATGTAGTTACTCGCACATGTACCACTGAGATATACATTCACTCACTAACACACCCATACACACACTCACCCACCCAAGCAGTCCATCACAGATGCACTCTTGAAATCATGCACCCAGTGAATCACCCACTCACACATCTATGTATAGAGTCACACACACCCCACTCACACAAACACTCAGGCAGCCATACAGATACTCAGAGAACCAATCAATAACCCATATAGACACTCATGTAGCTATTCGCAAATCCATGCATCCACTTACACACCAACAAACAGACGGATACAGACATTCACACAGTTTAGTCACTAACCCATGCATTCAGTAAGATACGTTTAATCACTCACTTGTAGAGTCAGTCACTCACGTACTAAATCATCCATTCAGACACTTATACACCCACTCATTCTTCAATACGCCTTTCCCTATATATTAAACATATTTAAACTTTACAGAAACACACAGTCACTGGATGATGTCATCAGTGATGTCATCAGTGATGTCATTTGAGATGTCATCAGTGATGTCATCAGTGATGTCACTGACCATGTCATGAGTGATGTAATATGTGACGTCATCAGCAGTGCATTGCGGGGCGCGAGTTATAGTTAGCTGAACTAACTATAACAGGGGAATTTCACGGGTTTTGTACGAGTGCAATGTCCAACTAACTATAACTGTCCCTAAAACCTATGGTTTTTTCAGTGAATATATATATATATATATATATATATATATATATATATATATATATATATAAAATAAATATATTTATTTTGCATTATGTCAAGTTTTTTTATATTTAAAGATATTATATGAAGAAAATATATAGATATGGGAAACCCTAGGGTAGCTGTGCGCCTTACACAATCAAAATAACAATAACAATATGTATTTTCATATATCTTTAAAATATTAAAAATGTAATACATATATATATATATATATATATATTAGTAGTAATTTAGTAATATGTGAAGAATCTTGATAATATTAATATAAAGTTATATATATATATATATATATATATATATGTTTATTAATTAGGTTACACTATATGATACATACACAGTAAAACCATTATAAATACAAAAATTGATTAAGAAAAAAAATATCAGTTCATAGCGACAATAAATAAAATTAAATGTTTAAAAATCCAATAAACTCATTTGCAAAAAAATACTATAAACTTTAAAATTAATATAAAAATGAACATAAATAATGTAAAATACAAGAAAATAAAACAAATTATACTATAAAATGTATTTAACCAACATTATGAAAATATTGGAGTCTAAGATTATTAAATATACTATTTCCACTCTAATTTATACAAGGGTAGAGAAAGTGTTGGACTTTGGATGGGTTTGTTTTACTATTCCTACCACAGTCACCGCAATAATAGGGAAAGTGTTGGACTTCGGAGGAGTTAGATTTACTATTCTAATGCCAGCCAGTGCAACAGTAGAGAAAGCATTAGTCTTCGGAGGAGGAAAATGTATTCTGCCCCCTCCTACCTAAACAACATTAGGGAAGCCGCTAGAATTCAGATGGGTGAAATATACTATTCCCACCCCAGTCTATACATCATAAGGCAAAGTGCTGGGGTTTGGAAGCGTTAACTTTACTATTCCCTCTTCAGACAATGCAACAGTAGGGAAAGGTTTGATCTTCAGAGGGGTAAAATTTACTATTCCCGCTCCAAGCAGTGCAACAGTAGGGAAAGTGTTGAACTTCGGAGGAGTTAAATTTACTATTCTCACTCCCATCAGTGCACCAGTAGGGAAAGTGTTGGACTTTGGAGGGCTAAGATTTTCTATTCCAACTCCAGCCTGTGCAACAGTAAAGAAAGTGTTGGATTTCAGAGGGCTGAAATTTACTATTCTAAGTCCAAACAGGGCAAAAGTAGTGAACGCAAAGATTTCAGAGGGGTAATATTAACTATTTTCACTACACACAGAGCCACATTGGGGAAGCGTTTGAATCGGAAGGGTGAGATTTACTATTCTCACTCCAGCCAGTACAACAGGAGAGATAGTTTTTGACTTTGTAGAGGTGCAATTTACTATTCCCACTCTAGCCTCTGCAATAGTAGGGTAAGCGTTGAATTTTGAAGGGGTGAAATTTGATATTCCCACTGGAAATAGACCAACAGTAGGGAAAGTGTTGGACTTTGGAGGGGAAAATTTACCATTTCCACTCCAAGCAGCACAACAGCAGGGAAAGTGTTGAACTACAAGAGGTTACAGGAATGCAGCAATGCACAGATCTACCTGGGGAATTCCTCTACATCCTCATGCTTGACCATGCAGGCCTGGGTTGACCCAAAATGGAACCCAGAGTCTGACATGCATTGTACCATTCACAGGAACCCATTCACCCAGAGCATGTATACAGCACAGCACTGTATCCTTCCTGTCCTGCACCACTCATGGGCACACATACATTCAGTGCATGCATTGAACCTGCACGCACTGCACAGAAATACATCCTTCATTTATCGTTCCTCTCATAGGAAAACTAACATCCAGCCAGCACATGAACTCAGTGTGCACCACTACAGAGTACTGCACTATTGTTGTATTTTGCTCAGGAACACATACACACAGCGGAGATACACCACTCCTGTACTGCACACTTCTGCATACCACACAGATATAGACCAAGGGTGAGTTAAGCAGACAGCAGACACATTTTTACTGAGTGAGCCTGTAGGTCTCCCTCCAGTGACAAAGGTTAATAAGGACCTGTTCTCTCCTGCTGATCACTACACGGTATACTGGGCTCATGTTGCTTACCTCCTGGTGAAGGCAGTAGCCTCTCACCACTATGAGGCTAGCTCTTTGGGTACCTCTCCCAGTCCAACAAGACCACAATCCATGAAACAGGCCTATTGCTTGACCCATGTTTGCCTATAACTACAAAATTTGTATTAGAGTTCCAGACAGCAGCACATTTGGGGCACTAGGGGCAGGGTGCATGTCCATTACCATGTGGAGGACTTTTCCATCCCAAAAAAGTGCTTTAGGTTACTTCTGTCTGGACAAAGAGAATTATAATGTGCCTTTGAGAACAGAAAAGGTAAATCCAAAAATCAACTCCGTTTTGTAGATTTGCAGCAGTAGAACAGTAGTGAACGAGCTTCTCTTGTTTTGTGATTCTTGAAGTGCATTAGCAAATGTGTCTGATTTGCATTAATGCAAAGCCAAATTCAGAGTTATGACTAGAAAGCCATCAATGATACCTTAAACCTGGCACAGCTGCAGGACCAGGGATCATTTTAAAGAATCCCTGTCCATGATATTCAAAGACACCTTAGGAGAGACTACATTGCTGTTTGTGAATTAACTGAAAGACCTGCAAAAAGAGGAGAGAAAATGGGGCATTACTTTACTATAGAATATTTGACTATCACATTGGTATTTGAGTTGGTTGGAATACTCACCAGTGCTTTACTGTAATGTTCAATCTCTTGAACCTGACTAAGTATACAATACTGAGCACCTGCAATCTCGTCTTAGTGGCTCAGGGGTTCTTATCCGCTTGCTATCAGTGCACTACAGTTGGACAGTCTTACATTATGTTGATATGGCCGAATGTTCGTGGAATGAATGATGTTGCTTCTTTTCTATCACAACTTGAAATATGATCTGGTAGCTCCTGTTCCTGGTTCACTGCCTGCCTCTATGTCTTCTACTGTGCGTAGATCGTTGACTTCAACCACCACATCTTCATCTGGCTAAAGCTGAGGATCTCAAATGGGGTGCCCTGGCTGGTCCTTTGGCCCGTGGTGGGGTCATTAGCTCGCAGCATCACTACATACCGGAGTTCATATGGAGAATACCTTAACAATGGAAAAATTAATCACAGAGCTAAAGGACCTGTCACAAATAGTGCAGTGAATTTGAAATATACCTACCTATGCTGCTATGATGACCTCAAACCTATTTCATAGGCATTATCTCCATCACATTCATCCTAATGTCTCTATGCAGACATGCCCAGTGGATGGAAGAAAATGCATCGGGGTGCAACCAACCACAGCTGGATTGCCATTATGGGGCTGCACAAATTCTGGGGTTTCTCCTTTTCATCAACACTTTTTTTTCCTTTTCTGATGTTTTCACGCTATATACACAAGATCGTTTTCTGGAGCTTATTTTGTCAGCCTGCTTTAATGCTTTTGTGACTGCACAATCCCTCATTTTAATTCTGGGAATCCCAAAACGTAGGCAGGTGATCTGGAAGAGCCTTACTCTTTGGGGAAAGTGAGGAGATCATGCATTGAATGGATCTTTGAGGTTGGGTAAACTTAGGCAAGGGCTATGGAAGGTCTTCACTCCTTGGAAGAAGTGAAGAGATCATGCAGTGAATGGATCTCGAAGGCCGAGGAATTAATTGCACTAGATCTAAATTGGCAGCCTCACTGTGCAAAAAAAACCACATAGGTCTTGATTACAACTTACTCATTAAATGGTTGGACCTAGGCGTTGTTAGGTATTTATTGCATTTGATCATTATCGGCTGCGTTGAATAACTCAACCTTTGTTAACATGCCGAACCTGCCAAAATCTAACAGGGGAACCCCATACAGTATTTTCTGTATCATGCGGATTTGGGTGCGTTAAACACAAAAATACTTATCTTATTCCCCAACAACTCGTAATAAGTACTATTTGTCACACTCAATACATAACATGCCCCGTGTTATTGCAATCATCATGTGCAATTAATACTACCTACACTCATTCTCAGGCCCATACTGTATTCTCTTTGGGTACAATATTTGCTTGTTGATATATTTATGGTGTCTTCCATGATGAAGAATAGTTGAGATTGGATTTTGTAGGTGTTTAAATAACAATTTAAAATATGAAGTGTTTAAAAAAAGAGGTTTATCTGTTCTTTACAATTCCACACTTTTCGAATGTCTGCATTTCTTGCTTTCACTTTCACTTAGAGATTTGTTTTCTAAGATATATTTCATATTCCAAACCATGTAAATAAAAATTGTAATCCCACAAGCAAGTTTTGAGAGCAGCAAGCCAACTACTTGATTAAAACTCCATCAGAAAGAGAGTTATGTGCACAAAGGAGATTGTCTATATCATTAGAAATTAAAGTTAGTATTTGGTGAAAGGAGTCAGATGGTGATCACAAAGGGACAGCTAGGCACAGGAGTGCTTAAAGTGAACATGGGTCAAATCTAGATAAGCATCTTTACAGGTTGGCAGGAAGATTCAACTGAAGTGCATGTACATTCTAAATTTGATCGCAAATTCTATGTGGGCAGTATGTGTCCGAGCATGCAGATTTTGTCATTTGTCAAAAATGTTGTATGAATATCAATTTACACACACACTTTTGTAACACTTTTTACTATATTTCCCTTTCCATAACGTGGTTGCCAGAGACTTGCAAGCCTTGCAGCACTCTACATATGCATTTCATTCATTTTGAATGAACATTATATTGCAAAGCATCATATTCCAATTATCAAACAAATCAAATGCTTTAAAGTTAAGCTGTTGTGTTTTTATGATCTCTGGGGAACCCAGGTATATATTGTTTTTGTCAAATGTATGTCAGCTTTCAAGCCAATCCATCAGAGGTGAAAAAAATAAAGTCAGGATTAAAAAATTGAATCCAAACTTCCATAGGAAATATTGCTCTCTGACAGGTAAACAGATGAACAGATTTACACCAAAGTCTGCATAAAAACATAACTTTATTCAGATGAATGTCTTTGACGTTTATGAGAAATTTGCAGTACTACAAGATGATGTGAGGGTTCCAAGGGCTGTATATTCTCGCCATAATTGACAGATCCTTTGAGGATCTGGACTTTTGAACCCTTTAAAGATTGTAAACAATTCCAATAGAAGATGAAGCATTTTTCCCTTTACTCAATGCAGGATTGACATATACTCGGAGTATTTTAGGATTTAACAATCTCATTGGCAGTCAGTAACAAAATACATGTTGCAGCAGCCAATTTATGGTGCCAGGCTCTGAAGCCTCTATCTTCAAGTGTCGAAGAGGGTACATGGGTGCTTCAGAGTAACCTGTGATCCCACAGATGAAATGGGGTCTCTCTAAGGAGTAGAGAAGATCCCCATTTCTCTTTGGGGAATTCTGTATCCAATTTCTGGCCCACAGGTAGGTCTGCAATTTGACAAATTCAATATCCTTGTTTGCAAATCCTGGAAAAAAGTACAAACAACAAAAAAATCACAGTGCAACTGTGCATGTTGAGTATTCATAGTGAGTACTGTGGAATATGGGGTCTTACTCACAGACCCCATACTCAGAAACCACAGTGCATGACCAAATTCTGTGCCTAGCTGATTCTGTGACATGTGGGTTGGTGCAGGCTTGACTTCATATCAGGTCATTCTCACAGAATGCACAACAACAGGTTGAAGGTCTTGCACAGCTGATTCAGTGGCAGAGGCTGGTACAGGTCTATGTCCACAGTTTGATACAGAAACAGGTGTTGGGTGAACCGATCACTCAATCTTGAGGACTTTATGCATGGAACTGATGTAGGGCCACTGTGAATAAGAATATAAAAAAAGGGGATGCATATTGTTCCCAATCCACAAGTCTGTGTTCGGTATGGCTAGATGTGAGCTCATTATTGGCATTTTCTTAAAGTTATTTTTAAGTTACAGTTATGAGCACATCTGTGCTTTCTGACAACTTGAACATGTTGCCCTGGGTTTTATGTTTATTATGTTCATACATTATGTAAGTAAAGGAGTGGAAATTTCCTCCAAAGGCCACAAGAAAATTATTCTAATTGCTACTCATTGAAATTGCCATCTATCCAATTACCAAACATTGCCAATTCCCATTTTGGCACCATGCCAAATCAATTAATTAGACTTGTCATTAGTTACCAAATTATGCCCCAACATTTTATCGCAATCCAGACAGTTTGTCGACTATTCCCCTAACTCAAACTAAAACACTTTTTAATCAAACAGTACAAAGTTCCCCGGCAGAGATTAGAGGGGGAGGGTTATTAATAACCTTAGGGTTTCTCCGGCATGCCCTGCACTTTATTTACAGGTCATTGCAAATGAGAGGCACAAGTTTTTTGTGACATGGTTTCACCTCCAAACTATACATTTTCTGCTTGCGTTCCCAGTAAAAGGGATGTGGTTTTCAACAATTCCCTGCGGTCACTGTGAACTCCCAGCACTTTTTGCTCTTTTGCACATTTTACATTGCACAAAGAGTACAGTTCCTTTGGCTGATATTACGAGCACTAAAATCCAGATCTCACGCTGCACTGCAGCCTTTGCTTATTTGCACTGCTTGGGAAACAACACTGTGATACGTGCTTTTTTATATTATATTTTGTGTGCGATAAAGAGATAAGATCACATTACTGAATGATTTTCTCATCGCACAGATGCTTTTTTAGTACTTGTTTTTAGTGTTTTTAGGAAATGTCTATCTCAATTTTATGAAGCTTAATATTGTATGTGGTTTTCTTTTATCTGCTCTGACTTTTATGGCTCAGTTGAGCCAAATAAAGTATTTGATGATGACCTCCAAATACTCCTAAATTTCCTCCGCTGCCATGAGATGTTCTAAGGTAATGGTTAAGTTCTGATAGCGGAACCAGTAGACCAATGTTCTAGTCATCTGTCTCCTCCTAAAAATATATTGTGTTACTGAGCAACTTTGTTTCCCATTGCCATATTCAAGCTGCTGATAAATAAAGTTCTTCCAAATTGGTCAACATCAATATTAAGCACAACATCACATGGAAAAGATGATGCTGCTAACCCATGTCACACTGAACCAAGGAACATGGGATGTGAATTTTGATTGCAGCAAGGTAAGAGGATATTGTGCTGATAATGGTTTCAAGATTTCTCTGAAACAGGCTAGTTTTGTTACAGTTTATTGATGGATTTTGTTCCACAATATGAACATTTTGACATGTTTTTAAATGTATCTGACAAATCAACCTGCTCCTGCAAAGCAACAAATAACTGAATTTTTTAAACAGCGTAAACTCTCTTCTATCTTTTGCTGCCTGTGGATGGAAAGAAACAGAGGGGATCTCCAGTTCAATCTTTAGTGTCATCATCAGTAGCATTACCCATCTAGAGAGGTTCCACCACTGGTTTTGACCAAAAACTTTTAAAAGTTTTCTCTATAATCTTAGGTTAAATGTTTGGATTTCATTGAGAAAACAATATTGAACATAACAGGACATTGCAACGTATCCAGGTAATGCTGTTAAAGTTTAAATTCAATGAAAAAGTATTCAAATCATAGAATATAGGACTATGAGTAAAAGAAAGCAAGATACGGATATGGATTTTAAGAAAGAAAACGAAGAACAAAGGAAGAAGAGAGAAAGAAAAGAAAAGTGAATAATACATAGGTACTGCAATTTATAACAATATGGAGTAAACATATGCGGAGAATATTAAATGCAGTAGAGAAACATTAGATACGACAAGAATAAACAATGAATATTATAATAGAATACATTTTGGTATCATTCCTAGCAGTAAGGGACAAATGAGTGATAAGGGGCATTCATAACTGATCACGTTTGACTGATAACTGCAAAGAACTAAGGTTATATTTCTCTAGCCAATGATTATAATATACTAAATTCTACCAACACTTAAAACAGATATTGTCTGTGGACTTCCAGTTGGAAGTACTAACATGGATAGTAATTGATTTCAGAAGGTCAACAAATTTCCAAAGCATTCTGTCAAAAGGCCAAACATCATACAGACTACCAAGAAGCAATAAATCATATGAAAAGGGTTGTTCCTGAGTGATATCATTAATATGTTGCCACAGCATTGACCAGAGTGTGGATATAGCTTGGCAGGAGGAAAACATATGAAAAAAGGTACCTGGATGAGTGTTACAGTGCCAACAAATGTCTTAACATGCAAGTTTAGCCTAAAGAGATGATCAGGAGTTTAAAAAAGTATATTATGGAAAATTATAAAGTTTGAGTGAGGCTAGCGGTACATGCAGTTGAGTGTATTTTGCACCAAACGCCACCCCACAAAGAAATTGGCCATATAAAGTGTAAGTCAGATTCCCACAATGTTTCTGTGCTCATTTTGGCCCTGTTTAAATCAGGCAATCTAATGTGCTTATAGATGGCTGCAGTCTTACAGTGTATGGTCGAAGCGGTCAGGTGTGGATGTCAGTTAAAATGGGAGACAGCAGGGGAGTTTTGTTGTGTAAAGGCGTTTTGTACCAGAATTGAGAGCACATCATACCTGGTGCGCATGCTAGATGGGTGGTTATATGAGGCATAAGACTCGGTAATTGAGAAGAGAAAATCAGTTTGGTATGACTGTGAGACGAGGAATAAGCCTTTGTTCATCCACGCTTTCCATTTGAAGGTTTTAATATTCTTCCCAAGCAAGTTATTATACCAAATAGGGCTATTAAAAAATGTATTAATGGGAGTTAGAGGAGAAACAAGAAAAGGTTTCAATAATGTACAAGCGTGGGAGACAGTAGCAGGCAACCAAAATGTAGGAGGGTTGGGCATGAAAAGAATATGTTTGTGAGAAAAGGATGATGACATGGCAGACTCTAGAGAGAATCATACATTTTTTTAGGAGAATCGAGAGAGTGGGACAGGAAACATTGTAGTTGACTAATGCCAAAATCCATATGGTAAGTAATAAAGTTGGAGAAATTAACACTGTTCGAGATCTTTGGAACTTTTAATTTTTGCAAAGATACTCTGGGTGTTTTACCTTTCCATAGAAATTTAGAAAGACACTTGTCAATAGAGCAAAATAATAAATTAGAACTCTTGATATGTAACATGATTAGAAAGAAATTAACAATGGGCAGGAGCATTATTTCAATGGTATATAAACAATCCCACCATCAAAGGTATAATGGAGACCATTTCTGAGAAAAGTGTTGGAGTCTAGCTGGGAGGACTTTTGAATCCACTGTCAAGGTATCATTGGGAGTCGTACAATAACAAATTCCTAAACACTGAATTTTGGTGGAGTTCCATGATAACTCTGCCTCAATAAAGGGTTGTTTATTACAGTGCTTATTGAGTGGCATTACTCCCATGCTGTCAACATTTAATTTGCAGCCTTAAACAATGGAGTAGAGTTTAAGCTCATGAAAAAAGTCAGGGAGAGAACGCTCTGGGTCTGACATAAACAGAAGAATATCATCAGTATAAACAGTGAATTTTATATGAGAATCCTTAATTCTAAACCTGGATAAATTCCTAAGTCCTTAATTGGTGGAAAAAGGGTTCCAAGAGAAAGAGCAGGGGAGACAAAGTGCAGCCATGTCTAGTTCCTCTGAAAAGAGGGAAATAGGGAGTTGTATATGGTTAACTATAACCAATGAATGTGGCGAGGAATATAACCAAGAGATAAGTTGTAGGAATTGATTACCAAATCCATGCCACTGGAAACCTTTATTAATTGACCCTGTCGAAAACTATCTCTGCATTCAAAGATAGTGCAGCCAAAGAGTCTTTAATTTTGTGAGCTTTGTTAATAGTATTCAGGACGGTACAAGAGTTGTCAGCAACATTTCTGTGCAGGATAAAACCAGATTGCTTGAAGTCAATTAAGTCTGACATCAAGGGGATAAGTCATGCAGCTAATGACAGAGCAATTATCTTACAATCGGTATTAATTAATGAAATAGGTCTGTGATTCTTACGTCAGGTCAGATCTCGGTCTTTCTTAAGATTAGGACATTAGACTTTTGACCACAGGAACGTCACTTTTTGACGTTCTGGTGGCACAATGTGCTGCAGCATATTTACAAGGCCAAATAAAGCCACTTTATGTGGCTTTTCATGGCCTTGTCATTATGTGCCCCTTTCATGCAGAACACTGCTTGAAACGGGCGTTCAATGGGTGTTGCTGTGGGTGTTCCCACGCAACACCCATGGAATCTGAAACATTCCCAGAGTTATGAGAAATCATAAACTTGGGAATGTGTCAGAATCTAACGCCACCCCAGGGGTGTTATTAGGGAAGCGCAACGAGGAGACATTTTTTCATTTCTCCAAGTTTTTTCTTTTTTTTATGTGTGCTGCAGTCTGCAGCACACATAGAAAGAGAAATCCCCTGAATTGATTGATTTTGTGCAGGAAAGTGTCCCTTCCTGCACAAAATCAATCAGCCCCGCAAAGCAGGCACCCTTGCACCATAGTGCAAGGGTGCCTGCGTTAGCACATGGCAGCCCATTGTGCGCCAGCACAGGGTAAAAAGGAAGGAATGCACCGTTTGTTATAGATATGAGAATATTTGCCCTTTCGTTTAACGCAGGGCAGCGCAGCAAGATTCCTTGCGGCACTGCCCTGCGCCAAAACCTCATAAATGAGGCCCATTGTATCCTCTGCAAAGGATCCAGAGGAGTATTTCAGAGTAATGAAATGGTTAATTAGCTTGAAAAATTGAGGAAACCATCTGGTCCTGGTGCTTTGCCCTTAGGAAGATGCTGCACTGCCAAATAAAATTCCTCAATACGAATGATTGTTCCAGAATAGAGAGGTCCAGCAGAAGTGTAGAATTGGTTACAAGTTTAGTGAAGTGGGTAGAGAGAGTATACCTCGGTAGCTACTTTTAGTAGTATAGTATTTATGTTCCAATTGCTTTACACGTAGCAAGATGGAAACAGACCTCTTCTCTGTAGTTTTCTTTTTGGTGAAGACAAATCCTATAATAAATGCCAATGAACCTGCATTGAAAGCATTCCATATAAAATGGAATGGAGTTTGTCTGTTGTCCTTGACAAATAACGTACAGGAAGTAAGAAAAGAATTGTCAGAAAGCAAATAGATTTAAATCTCCAACGGGATTTATGTGGTCAATCAGCAAGGATATCCGGATCAGTCCATCCTGGAGCATGGTCCGATATTAAAATCAAACCTATTTCAGAGTTAACAAAGTGTTGTAGTAAGCTTTTACTAAGAAATATATAATCAGGACAAGATTGAGAAGGATGAGTGGGTGAATAGAAAGAGTACTTCTGCAGATCAGGATTAAGCATTCTTGAAGAGTTGTAGAGGGAATGCTGAGAGATAAAATTGTTAAATGCCTAATGGGAGGCATGAGGAACAAATCGTGATTCAAATTTCCTATCAATGAATGGGTCCAGGATTTAGTTACAATCACCTCCCATTAGGAAGTGGACAGTATCGTGGGCAGAGACAGTGTGCCAAAAAGTGGGGTCAGGATATGTTGGACAATAAATGTTCATTTAAGTGAGAGGTGTATCATCAATGTTGAGTGTGACCAATATCCAGCGACCCTCTCAGTCCCGTTGTTGGAGAATACTGTGATGTTGAGAGACTGATGACAGAGAATTATCACACTATTTTTATTAGACGTGGAGGAAGAAAAGAAGAATTCACCAACCCCTTCTTTTTTTAAATTTAGTAACTTCTGATTTAGTAAGATGTGTCTCCTGGTAGAAGACAATGTGACAATTCATTCCAGCTAAATGCGACAATATACACTGACATTTGACTGGGTTTTTCAACCCCTTGGCATTCCAAGTTACTATTCTGATTTTGATAGTATTTGTAAGAAAGTAACAAATTATGACTCATAAAAAGTGTCTGAAATAACTGGTTTAAAGATAAAGAAGAGGAAAAAGAGTAAAGAGAGATAAGAGAGATGGAATGGAGGAAGAAAACCTCTGTAAATTTGGCACAGGCAAAAGTGGCATCAAAGGGACCTTAATCCTCAGATGCAGACAAAGCAAAAGGCAGATGAAGAACACCCCTTGGGGTGAAGGGACAGCGGAGCACCTGAGAGAGATAGACGAACCACAACTCCGACAAGAAAATGGGGGGGAACAAGGAAGAGAAACATGAACAATAAATGCAAAGGAGAACATATGAATAAGAAAGACTTGTAGAGTGAAAAGGCAAAATATGTTGTAAAAGAATAAGGCTCCTGAGACTGAACAATAATACAAGACTCACTGATGGCAAAAAGGGAAGATCGTTTAGGGTATTATATGACATAACATGAAGTAAAGATACCATACGGGGGAACCACATAAGGTCCAATTCTTTAAGATATTGGGAGAAAGAGGTATATCAGTTAACAACATATAAACGACCTCATATACGCCAGTAAGTAAAAGTAAAGCATTAGGTATCAAGTGAACAATGCTGATAGTCATGTAGTAGCGGGTAATCCTAAGTCCATAACATCAGCCTTGTGCTGGTTGATAAAGGTTTGAAGATCTATCCGTTCCTCAAAGGAATATGATTTAACCTTGAAGGTAAGTTTGAAGAGCCAGGGATGAAGTAATCCGTATCTGATGTTCAAGGATCTCAATTGAGGACGTAGAGCCAAAAATTGCTTCAGCCGAGCTGCTGTGGCAGGAGAGACGTCTTGTGTGCAAAAAAACACTTATGGCCGGACCATTGAAGATATCCAACTCTTTTCATTGCTGGAAGAATTTGCATAAGCTCAGGTGTTGCAAAGTCATCCTGTGCCCTGGGCACCCCCCAACTTTTTGCTGACTGGTACTGGTGGTAACTGACTCTGACTGACCCTGGGCTCTGCCTAACCAGGCCCAGGGCCAGTGCCAAGCTGAAAGGAACACATTAGAATACAGTTAAAACACCTAACATACACTAGGGTACACTATGGTATGGTGGGGTACCCCTATAATTGGCATAACCTACCCCATAAGCCCCTAGTATATAATAGGGCAGGGGATTGAAACTACCTAGAGGTCCCCAGTACCCTGGGGCAGGGCAGTTTAGAGGCCAGCAGACTTTCTGCACTTGCATGTGTGCACTGCTGAGGCCTGAGGTCAGTTTTAAAAGCAGCCCTGGGTGCCACGACTGCTTTTAAAAAGTAAATTGTGCCCAAACTCGTCTTTGGGGTTTGGGGCCCTTAAAAATGGATAACCTACAATGTTTTGGCATATTAGGGACCCCCAGGGTCTCCCCTAGGTATCCCAGGGGTGGGGGGTCAGATATTTATAAGGTACACTCTTATAAAATGAGTTTTTATATGCCTGGGTAAAGTGAAATTTCACATTTCACTCCCACATTGTGGTAAAGGGCTGCCCAAATTCGACTTTGATGCTAGGAGCAGTGTGAAGTGAGGATCTGCAATATTTTTGCAGATTCAGAACCCCTAAAGTCTCCCCTAGTTGCACATGGGGTGGGGTTCCTGTAGATTTAAGGCAAGTACTTATAAAATATGTTTTTGTAAGTCCTGGTGCTGGAAAAATGGCCCAGGTCATTTTTCCCATTGCAAATCCCCAGTTACATATGTTAACATTGCAGGAAGTTATTAAATAATAACTCCTGATAGGAAGGAGATAGAGCTACCATTCAAAGACTTCTCAGAATAGTAATGCTAAATCCAACAATATCATATTGTTGAATTTCTCCTAAAGTGTACATCCAAGAAGTTATAAGACTTTCTTGTTTGTAAGTCCAAATCCAGCCTTCCAGTGGTCTGCCATGATTGGTCAGAGTTAAGTGGATTAGCCAGGCTGCCTTGAAGAGGTGATAAAGAGCCCCTGGGGTTAACCAGCTCTGCTGGGAGGGCAGTGTGCTGTTCCATAGGAATGCCAGGCCAGGGGGAGGAGTCAGTAAACCATGGGCTTCAAAGGCAGAGGGATGGCCACAGTGTCAGTTTCCACTTTACACTTTTGACCCCCACCAGACCTAGGATTAGGGAAGGTATGTGCAGATGGTAGGGGGAGAGTCTATGAAAATAAGCCATCCTAGGGGGTGTGTTTAGCCAGCTCTTACCTCCTTGCTGGAAAATCAGCCATTATGGATTTGGAAGATTTGATGCACTCTGGGAAAAATAATGCCACACTCTACAGGATGTGGTCATATTTTTGAGGAGTTACCCTGCTCTCATTGGTCAAGAGTGACCTGCTGCTTGACCCAGAGAATTTTGAATAAGTATCTGAGAGGGGCAGAGCCCTCCAGATCTGCTGCTTGAAACTTACTGAAGCAAGAAGTGCCCTGCTGAGAAGATTTTGCTGTGCAAAGAATTCTAAGGCCTGACCTCTGAAGATTGCACCATCTGAAACTGCAGCCCTGTGGATTACCTTGCTGGAAAAGAACTAAAGAGTGGACTCCCTGAAAGCTACAGGTTAAAAGAGCTCAACTGGAACATCACCAACTAAATCTACACCTTGGAGACCCATCAGTGGATTTGAAGGGGTGACGTCCCAGTGGATTGTGGGAATTGAAGTCCTCAACTTTCAAGGACCATCTTGGAGCTTCCAGACCCTTGGAGTAAGTTTGAGACACTTTGGGACCCCTTGAGGAACTTCAGGAAGAAGTTCAAGAAGTTTGGAGAACTTTGGAGAAACTTTGAAAAAAAGCTCCATAGAGGGACCGACCCAACCTGGTCAGCCAGCCCGCCTGCCTTCAACCGCGAGCCGGCCAAGCCAACCAGGTTCGTCCCGCTAAAAGCTCCATCGCATCAACTACCAGAGATTGACCGGGACTAGAGAAAATCTGAAGCCGGCGAACCCTCACCGGATCCGGCTACATGAGGAGCATCGAGAGACCCCGCGAGAAAAAGCTCCAGAAACGTTTCTAAGTCCGCTTGTAGAAAAGCTGACCGGGAGCAACCAAGAGAGCCAAGCCGCCTGTCTTCCATCGCGTGTCTGCCTGGATTCCTGGATTGCCCCGCAGAAGAGATCTTGAGAAATTTTCTAAGTCCGCTCCAGGGAAGTTGACCGGGACCTAGTCACAAGTCAAGCCGGCGAACCCTCACCGAATCCGGACTGGCTTCGAGCTTTGAGGACCCTCGGGAAGAAAAGCTCCAGAAAAGTTTCTAAGTGTGAAGGTAGAAACTGAGACCGGGACCTGCCGCAAGCTGTAGCCCCCCAGGGCTATATCGCGGTCGGCCTGAAACTTTGACTTTGCCCCGGTCTATCGCGAGCAGGTATCCCAATATGGTGCTATAATCTTCTAAGTGCTATATTTTATTAAATCTTTGAAAATTCATATCTCCGGTTCCCTACATTGGATTGTTTTCGTTTTGGTGTCATTTTAAAGATAGAAATATTTCCTATTTTTATAAATTGGTGTTGGATTTTTATTATGTGTTGTGTTTTAATTATTTACTGAATTGGTGTTTTTAAATGCTTTACATACCTGTCTTTGAAGTTAAGCCTGTCTGCTCGCAGCCACGTTACCAAGGGTTGAGCATAGGAATAATTTTCTAAGACCTATGCTGAGTCCTACCATGTGTTAGTGGCCTTATTGCCAGTGGCAGACCTACATTTGCCCCTACCAATAACCCACTTTCCAACATCAGGTAATTGGAGAAATAAAACAGTGATTCCTCTAGGGCATGAGTTGGAGGAAGAGGAGGATCAAGGGCCACGTTGATGAGCCCATTAAATAGAGAGAGAAGGTAAAGTAGGTAAATGCACAATTAGAGGGATCACTGACTGCAAGAAAGAAATCATGTTAGAGTCCACTGAACCTTCTGGTATACCAAAGAGTCTTAGGTTGATCCCACTGTTCCTGTTTTTCAAATTTTTCATCAGTCCTTTTAGTTGGACAATGTCTTTAATCATGTGAGCGATATCTGAAGTGGAACCTTCGATGGTGATGATGTGTTGTTCAAGCATGGAGATGTGTTGATCATGGGGTACCATTAGTCTTCAATTCATTAAAGGGAGAAGCTAGTGCCAACTATAAGTTGTTTTAAGGCCCTTAGTTCTTCCACAACATCCTCCAAAGTCAAAGGCGGAGGAGATTTAGAGGAGAAGTCTAGGTCCTTTTTGGGCCCTTTGACAGAGGCAGAATTAGCAGACGTCTTTGAAATGGTGCCAGTAGACTGAGGGGAAGGCAAGCAATATCTCCTAGACTCCAAGACGCTCTCCATGAGGTCTGTATAGTCAGAAGTGGTATTGTACATTGGAGACCGTGAAACATGTATGTTAGTCGTGGATTTAAATAGAGAAGGAGACTTCCTGCCACATTGCGCCTTGTGGGATCTCCCCATAGAAGAAGCTCATTTCAGATGAAGTTAAGTGAAAGGTGAAAACTGTCACTAAAGAGCCTATGGTAAAGAGTTATAGGACTATGTAGTGCTTAGAACGGAATCAGTGTCTATTAACAATGTAATATTGCCCAATGTGACAAACAAGGAAATGCTTCAGGTTAGGTTCAGTGTGGAGGGTGTTCCTCACAGTTTCTGCGTGTTTGGTTGCTGTAGGCCATCATGAAAGCAGTTAATAAAATGCGCCCAGGTCCTGGCATTAGGGTATAGCATACAATAATGAAGTGGTATCTGGGCACTGTGGGCATCAGGGTGTTGCAAGCTGTCTCTTGGGTAAGTATAGTCTCCTATGGCAAGTCACTTGTATGGCATACATTATTGCAATGTCAGATATGTTTTGTTGGCCTCTTGTTTTCAGCCTGGGAGGCAGGGAGGTTTGATTCGCCGCTTTTAGATTTTCCTGTTCTACTGGGTTGTACACACAGTTGCGTGCTGGTACCTGAAACAACTGCTTCTGTTTTTGGAGGGACCTCTCTTCAGTTGGGGAGATAATAGCTGGAATCTGTCCTGGCCAGTGCTTTTAGCACTGAGACTCAATCAGGACTCGTCCAGAAGTTACAAGCCAGACAGGGCACCTCTGGCTCTATATCCTCTCTAGCTGCTGGGCCTATTGACATACTGGTACCCCAATCTCAAGTTTGGAGATGGCGATGCAATCCTTTCGCCTGTTTCAGCACGAGGAGGACATGGGACTTTTGTGTCACTTTTCAAGCTCATGTTTATTTCCATTGCCGGACAGATAAATGTGTTATGATAACACCCTCTGTGTCTTTTCAATCTTCACCATCCCGTTTCTATGGGACAGGCATCACTCGGGGTCCTGCACCTTTTTGGAGCAATGTACTATACTGGTCGCTGCCCAGTGGCTCACACAGAGGTGACCATATTGAAAATAGTCGGCTTCCGCCCCTCTGCCTGATATTTTCAACTATTTTAATATATAAGCTATAGGTTGAGACCAAAAACCCCAGTCAGATCAAAGAAACATTAACAAGGCATCATGCTGAATACCTCTAATATGTTTTTTGCAACTTTTGCAACATACAGGCAGTATTTACAAACCTTAAGCTCTCTGGCAAAGTGTTACAGCAAACAAATGATGGACAGAATGCTGACAATGCAAACATTCTCCCCCAGTCAAAAGATCTGGGTTAAATCCATTGTTCTTTTGCCCACTACGCCACCCCAGTTTGGACCCAGCCATATGCAAATCAGTCTTGACCCTGTGCCCCATGGGAACAGTCCAGACTGAACTGCCAGGCCAGGTCCTCCCTGGACCGGAAACAAGCATCCTGGGACCGGTTTCAGGGTATGTCACCCTTCTTCAGCCAGGCTAGCTTGAATCCAGTGGCACAGTGAGCAAGGGACCCACGTCTGGGCATACCCATCCCACTTAGGGCGAAAAGTGTTACAGCAAACAAATGATGGACGGAATGCTGACAATGCAAACATTCTCCCCCAGTCAAAAGATCTGGGTTAAATCCATCGTTCTTTTGCCCACTACGCCACCCCAGTTTGGACCCAGCCATATGCAAATCAGTCTTGACCCTGTGCCCCATGGGAACAGTCCAGACCGAACTGCCAGGTCAGGTCCTCCCTGGACCGGAAACAAGCATCCTGGGACCGGTTTCAGGGTATGTCACCCTTCTTCAGCCAGGCTAGCTTGAATCCAGTGGCACAGTGAGCAAGGGACCCACGTCTGGGCATACCCATCCCACTTAGGGCGAAAAGTGTTACAGCAAACAAATGATGGACGGAATGCTGACAATGCAAACATTCTCCCCCAGTCAAAAGATCCGGGTTAAATCCATTGTTCTTTTGCCCACTACGCCACCCCAGTTTGGACCCAGCCATATGCAAATCAGTCTTGACCCTGCACCTAATGGGAGCAGTCCAGCCTGAACTGCCAGGCCAGGTCCTCCCTGAACTGCCAGGCCAGGTCCTCCCTGGACTGGAAACAAGCATCCTAGGACCGGTTTCGGGGTTTCACCCCTCATCAGCCAGGATAGCTTGACTCCAGTGGAATGGAGAGCACGGGACCCGCGTCTGGACATACCCGTCCCACTCGGGGTGACAAATGCTAAAAGAACAATTGATGAACAGAATGCAGAACAATACGACGACAAAATGGCCGCCCGGTGAGGAGCTCCGGCCGGGAGCTCCCGGTCTGTGTTTGCCGCGCCGGACCTCTAACCCCTTAATAACCCCTTTTTACGCTTTCTCCTCCTGTACCCGGACAGTGGACACGGAGAGGACTTAGCCGATGCCCGGTGGAGCCGCTTGGATTGGCTATTGGGGAGTCTGCCCTGGGTTTCCCCCGAGGCCGTCTCCTACCCAGCCGGACATCAGGGGCATGGATTCCCGCACCGCTGATGCCTCTCGTTCCGACCCTTCCGCCGCACTCAGAGCTTACCATCCTCCTGTTGCCTATCCAGCCTTGGCGCAGCTCTGGCTCTTCCAGATGGCTCCGGATGGTGTTGTACTACTCTAAGGTGTGTTCTCCCCTCTTCCCGGGACAGCGAGACGTCTTTGCTGATGCCCAGTGGAGCCGCCTGGTTCGGCTACTGGGGAGTCCGGCCTGGGTTCTCCCGCGACCGTCTCCTACCCAGCTGGACATCGGAGAAAGACACTCCTTGTCCCGCTGCCGCTGCTGTTCTCTCCTTCTGCCCACTGCCTTGGACCGACTCGCCGCTGTTGAAAGTGGGGCCAGCCTTGGCGCAGCTTTGCATCCACCGGCTGCCTGCCTGTCCTCACCGCCGCCTCGCTGCCTCCCCATGCTGGCTATCTTCCTGGATTTGCCCCACCTCGTCACCGACTCCGGAGACCCAAGTGAACTTTGCCCAGGTATGGGGGCGCGAGAGCCACGACCGGATGATTGTCTTCAACGTTACCCCAGTGGATCCGAGCCTACACGCCTCCTCTCCCTTCCTCCCTGACTTTGTTTTTGAACTTCGTACCCCCCCTGACTTCTTCTGGCACTTTAATTCACGCTCCCTGGGTCACTTTCATGGACTTCATGACTTTTTTCTTCTGCCCTGCCTGCCATTTTGCTGCTGTTCTCCGCCGCTTTTCTCCGGACCCAGACCCGCCATCTTGTCGATTCCCTCGTCCTTTACCCTTTTCCCTCGTTCCCCCCTTGACGACCCTCAAACGTTTCTTCCTTTTTCTGATTTGCCTTTTCTCCATCCCCTCGAATCCCCCACCCTCTTTCATTACACTACTTTTATCCCCCTCTACCCTCTCTCCCCCCTTTTGTTTTTCCCACCCCCTATTAATTTCCGTGCAATTGTCTTTTACGTTACTGCTCATTGACTGTACTCTTGGCGTTTCCTTATGTTATCATTATGTAACTTATTTAATCTTGTAACTCACAAACTCGCTTTGTTGTAACCTAATGTAAAGCGCTCTGATACCTATGGGTCTAGCCAGCGCTATATAAAACTCATTAAAAAAAAAAAAAAAAAATGTCATACATTCACACCAGTGCTGAGATCTGGGCCTTAAATTCATCGTTTTTTTGCTCACCATGCCATTCCAGTTTGGACCCAGCCATATGCAAATCAGTCTTGACCCTGCACCCAATGGAAGCAGTCCAGCCCGAACTGCCAGGCCAGGTCCTCCCTGGACTGGAAGCAAGCATCCTAGGACCGGTTTCGGGGTGTCACCCCTCATCAGCCAGGATAGCTTGACTCCAGTGGCATGGAGAGCACGGGACCCACGTCTGGGCATACCCGTCCCACTCGGGGTGACAAATGCAAAAACAACAATTGATGGACAGAATGCAGAACAATGTCATACATTCACCCCAGTACAGAGATCTGGGCCTAAATCCATCGTTTTTTTGCTCACCATGCCATTCCAGTTTGGACCCAGCCATATGCAAATCAGTCTTGACCCTGCACCCAATGGGAGTAGTCCAGCCCGAACTGCATTTGTCACCCCGAGTGGGACGGGTATGCCCAGAAGTGGGTCCCGTGCTCTCCATGCCACTGGAATCAAGCTATCCTGGCTGAAGAGGGGTGAAACCCCGAAACCGGTCCTAGGATGCTTGTTTCCAGTCCAGGGAGGACCTGGCTTGGCAGTTCGGGCTGGACTGTTCCCATGAGGCACAGGGTCAAGACTGATTTGCATATGGCTGGGTTCAAACTGGAATGGCATGGTGAGCAAAAAACGATGGGTTTAGGCCCAGATCTCTGTACTGGGGTGAATGTATGACATTGTTCTGCATTCTGTCCATCAACTGTTGTTTTTGCATTTGTCACCCGAGTGGGACGGGTATGCCCAGACGTGGGTCCCGTGCTCTCCATGCCACTGGAATCAAGCTATCCTGGCTGAAGAGGGTGAAACCCCGAAACCGGTCCTAGGATGCTTGTTTCCAGTCCATGGAGGACCTGGCTTGGCAGTTCGGGCTGGATTGTTCCCATGAGGCACATGGTCAAGACTGATTTGCATATGTCTGGGTTCAAACTGGAATGGCATGGTGAGCAAAAAAACGATGGATTTAGGCCCAGATCTCTGTACTGGGGTGAATGTATGACATTGTTCTGCATTCTGTCCATCAACTGTTGTTTTTGCAAAGCACAGGCTGACTCACCTTAAAACCTGGAGCCACACTGGTCGAATAATGGCTACTGGCTGAGGTGAATGGTTTGGGAGAGGGAGCTGAGAGTGGCGAACCCTGCACCAGAGACTGTTCTGGGACTGACCACCCCCTATGGGACTTCCGGGGAAAGGGGTTGGAGTCCCTTACGAAACTGCCTCCGGATATTGGAGATACTCCATGTCTATTTTAACTGATAATTGCTGTCTGAACAGATGCCCCATATCATAGCCCCGTAGTCTCGTAACTCAATGAGTAGCGGGTCCACCCCAGAGGGTGGGGGAAGTGGATTCCAGAATGTATCTGAGACTGTTTATATAACTCGAGAAAGTATAGGCTGTATCACCACCGCCAATCGCTGCCGGAGTTTTTGGTTCTGTATTCTGTTCCTTTTTTTTTGTTATTGTTATACTTGTCTTGTTCCATGGGATTTGTGCAATACATCTGGTATGGAGAAATGTACTTAATGATGTGGACCGCGGATTGAGCCCAGGTTATTCTTATTACCGTTGCGGACACTGGGAGGGTACTCGGGTGTATCTAGTGCATTTTTATGTCAATCTCGCACATTGTAACAACGTGCGCTGTGATGTATACAGATGTCTGCGCAATTCTTCAATAAAATCAAAGTAAAAAAAAAAAAACCTGGAGCCAGGAAATCAAGGGTGAACTTTAAACTACAAACCACCTATGCTTACCTGGGGATGATGCGTTCCTGGCAATTATCTATCCTTTAAGACCACAGGATCATTTGTTCTATCTGTGAGTTTCAAGACTCTTTTCTTCAAGGATAGGCACATACAAGAAATCCACTCTATGTATGTTTATGGACCTTAATGTCCTAATCCAGTGCAGGTTATGCGAGCAGATGTAGCTATTAAAATAAGGCCAACAATGGCAATGAAAGTGATAATCAAACAAACAAAATATTAAATAAAATTTCAACAAGGTGATGGTGTAGCAAATCTGAATGCCCCCCCGCCCCCAGATTTTTCCTTGAGATGGGTGACTGCCCACCCCAAATAACAATACACTTTCTTACATTTGTGTTCAGCAGTGGGATTCAGGACCAGGATTTGTGTCTTGCAGTTCAAATTAAAAATCCATTTCTAAATTGACAGCAAACATTCACTTTTTGATTTTCAATTGCCGTTTGGTTTTAATTGGGTCATTTTCTTTTCTTTCTAAACTCTTTCTTGCTCTCAGTTTTTGCACCTCAAGGTTTTGGGGAACATGGAGGTTGATATGGATGACCTGGTTATGTTTACTGTGGCTGAGATGAAGGCCCTCTGCAAGGAGATGAAGCTTGAGGTGAACTTGAATACCAAGAAGGGGGAGTATGAGAAAGCCCTCAGGGCCTGCAAAGAGGCTCGCCAAGAATGGATCACCTCAGAGGAGTGTGAGGATATCACCTCATAGCAGATGGAAGATGACTACCTAGGACTACTATCACCTTTGTTGTCCAGGGAGCAGTGTGTCCTCTTGCTGCTTGACCCTGTGGCAAGCTGGGGCTGGTGGACAGGTGCGATGGACAGGCCCTTAAGTTGAAGATGGCAACCCTTGCCCTGGGGGAGAAGTGGGTGCCTTGGAGGCTGAGGAGAAAAAGGCAGAGAGGAGCCCCTTGAAGAGAATCAGGCAGCCCTCACTCTGGAGGAGAAGACGTTTTGCCAGGCCTTTGAGGAGAGGTGGGCAATCATTGCCCTAGAGGAGTTGAGGCATGCAGCTGAGGAGAAGAAGACAGCTGTAGGTCTGACTGCTGAGGAGAAGCAGGCAGCAGCAGCTATACTGGGGAAAGTGTAGGACATTGAAGAGGTTAAACATACTTTTCACTTTCCAATGTAACCTACATTTAGAAGGTACTGGTGATCAAAGGGGTTATATTTACTATTCCAGCTCCAATGTGCCCTGCAGTGTGGAAGGGGTTGGGTATTTAAGGGGTTAGACTTACTATTCCTGATCCAATCTAAGCTACATTTGGAAAAACGTTATACATTGAGGTGGTGAGATTTAGGGGCATATCTTCAAGAACTTAACGCCGCCATAGCATCAATATTTTGACATTACGGCGGCTTTTATTTTTACCGCCGTATTTACAAGTTGCCGCTAACTCCAATTAGCGGCAATTTTCTAGCGTAAGCGTGAATTTTTCACACCGGCATTTCTGTTAGCGTGGCTTACCGAAAATTAGATGCAAGGTAGGCGTTCCCATGTAAAAACTCCTGCAAAACACCCTATGCGATATTTACAAGGATTTCCTTGTATGTTGCAAAACCAAACAAACTGTCGCTAAGCCAATTAGAGCCAGTTTTTTAAGGCCCAAAAATACCTAGTCTTAAAACTGGTGCAAACATTGGGTCCACATATAAGATGTTTGGGTGCTGGACAGCGCTGCAAGGAATATTGCTGTGCTGCTCTGCGCCAAAACAAAAGGTCAGGAATGCGTTTCATTTATGAAAAGTGTTGCATCGCTGCAATAAAACAGCGATGCAACACTTTTCACTGCGCCCTCCTTGCGACACCATGGATGCGCCGTATTTACTGTACGGCGTTCCATGTTGCCATCAATGACAGATACGTCTGGAATCCTGACGTATCTGTTGGCGCTAAAGTCACGCATTGCTGCAGTTGTGCCACAAGCATGATGCAACTCCAGCAATGCATGGGGCAGGCCTATCCCTATGGCACTGTGCACCCTTACGCCTGCCATGAGGCAGGCATAAGTTTTTGATGCAGTGGCGTCCTAGAATTGTGGCAGTGAAATCTCATAGATTTCATTGCACCACTCCTACGAGGCTTTGTTGCATGGGAACGCCCACCCTGCATACATCATACCTGATGCAGGTATAATGTGGCGCAGGGCTTCACAAGGTCACACATATGCCTAGATGCATCACTTTGTAAATATGCCGCAACGTAGTGCAAAATTCACCATGCAAGTACGTCAAGAAAATGACGCACCGGCGGCGTTAAACTGTCTCAAGGGGCTCATGAATAAGCCCCCCTGTCTTTTGCCCCTATGTTGGTGCACAATGGCTGCCATGCGCCAACGCAGGCACCCTTGCGCCATGGTTGCGGAACTGATTGATGTTGTGCAGGAAGGGACACCTACCTGCACAAAACCTATCAATCCAGGGTATTTCCTCTTTCTCTGTGTGCTGCAGAATGCTGCACACATAGCAAAAAGTGAAAAAAGAGGAGAAATGAAAACATTTATCCTCGTAGCGCCTCCCAAATGCTACCCTTGGGATGGTGTTAGATTCTGTTGCATTCTGAAGGTTTACAGTTTCTCATAAACCTGGGAATGCTTCATATTCCATTGGATGGTGTGGGTACGCCTTCAGCAACACCCATTGAATGCCCCTTTCACACTGTTTAATGTGTGAAAGGGGCACATATTTACAAGGCCACGAAAAGCCATTTAAAGTGGCTTTATGTGGCCTTGTAAACATTGCGCCACCGGAAAGTGACGTTACAGCGTTGCAAGAGGCCCTTGGATAATAGAAGAACTTCCACAATTCATCCTTGGCAAGGTCAACGACATCATGGACCTCCTACCTTTGCAGCTAGGAGCACCAAGGAGACCACCACCACCACCCCTGACATGTAAGTAAGTAATCCTTTATTGTTTGATTAATTAAAATCTTACAATAATACAAAAGTCAGATAATAGTCCAATATAAACATTTAAAACAACAAATATAAAAATTCAATGTTTTTAAACTGAGATACATTTGATAAAAATTCATTACATATTATATTTTAAAATATGGTGGTTATAGATTTTATTTTATGCCCCTCTAATTTTTTCCCTACTTTCAATAAAAAATTTACAAATGCACAGTTCATGAATATATCATCCGAAGACAAACATAAAATCAACGCTTGCCTACATGTCCTTACTCCTCGGTCATTGAATAGTCTCTTAAGTATGCTCATTCTTTCGTTTTTCAATTCAGGACAGAGACACAGTAGGTGCATAATATGCTCCTCCCCAGATTTACATAACCTACATAATGTGTCCTCTTCTGATTTTTTCCAAGGCGGTAAATGGCATAATCCCGGTATTACACCAAATCGTGCTTTTGTAAAAATGTGTTTGTTGTTCAGCAACCATGGTGTATCCAAATATTGCTGTATCTTCTTTTTTGAAAACCTATTTATTATTGGCCATGCGTGTTTTCTTTTTACAAATATGTCTTTGTCTCTTATCAGCGATAAGTGATCTGTTATTTTGTTGATAGCTTTTTTAAATGATTCCTGGGTTATGGTAGTTTCCCAGATCGACATTACCTCAAATTCTTCTAGCGCTGTATTTAAATATTTCCAGGACGGCGATTTCCTGTTTTCACTTATTTCCTTCCATAATAGCTGGGACATTTGGTTGTCATGGTGGTTTTTTATTCTGTTCCATACTTTAATAGCTTGTCCTTTTCTTGCATACAGCTGGTTATTTGGGCCAAATTCCAGCCTTACTTGTGCTTGGGATGCGTTATTAGGCAAGCGGAAAAGGGTTTTAAAAGTTTTTGAGACCGCGTTATTGATGATAACTGCGTCTTTTCCATTTAAGGCCTCACTACCATATGTTAAAGTAGGCAGCAATTTTGCTGATATCACCTTTAAGAATGGACGATAAGTCAGATCGCTTATTGATTTCTGTATAATCCTCAATGCAGCTGTCAAGGCGTTTGCTTTTCTGTAAATATCAAGTTTTTGAGGGAGAAAGTTTCCATTGTCATTGAATAAAACACCCAAATATTTATAGAATTCTACTTGTTCTAATTGCACTTTTTCCAAAAACCATTTAGATTTGTGTTTAAGTCTTGAATTTTTTGTAATCACCATAACTTTGGTCTTTGTTTTGTTTATTACCATTCCATTTTCTTTTTAATACACTGATATTCGAGCTATTAGCCGTTGTAAACCCACTTTTGTACGACTTAAGAGTATGACATCATCTGCATACAGCAAATTCGATATTTGTTTGTTAGCTAATTTAGGCAGATGTGCATTTGTTTCATTCAGTACATCTGTTAGATCTGCTAAAAACAGGTTAAAAAGTAATGGGGCCAATACGCACCCTTGCTTTAGTCCACCTGTTGTTGATATTTCATTAGTTAGTGTCAGACCATCCCCCATCCGCACTCTGACCCAGGTATCGGTATGCAGGAGTTGAATCAGCTTTAATAATTGGTCTGGGATACCTTGCTTTTGTAATTTTTTCCACAGGCGTTGTCTATCCACACAATCAAAAGCCGATCTAAAATCGCCGAAGTACAAATATAAAGGTTGTTTTGTTAAAATTGCTTTATCCATTAGTACCGATAGGGCTAAAATGTTTGTAGAAGTTCCTAGACCTTTAATAAATCCTGTTTGATTAGGCGGGATAATCTGTTTGTCCTTTACCCAGTCAGATAAACTGGACAGTAGAATCCCCGCAAACAGTTTAGCATCTGTATCTTGCAGAGTTATTAGACGATAGTTCTCGGGCAGGGCCCAATTTCCTTTCCACCCCTGACATGCATCGCTCACCTGAACAAATTCTCTGTTCCCTTTGGGTGACGACTGGACCTGATCCCTTCTAAGTGCTGACCTTGGTAGACCGGAACTTCAGCAACAAGAAGCTGGAGACCAGGAACCGCAGAAAGCCAGAGACTCTCCGGAGCTGTCTGTAACCGTGGAAGAAGTAGAGACGCACAACCAGTCAACATTAAGTATGGTTATCTGCCATCTGAGGAGCAACATCCGGGGGCTTCACGGACTCCACACTGGATGACCACGTCTCAGTGGAGCCCACGTCGCTGGGGGAGCATTCAGGGGAAGTGTCGGGATCCTGTCTCTGAGTGCGATTGCACATCGTCTGTAGTTGTGGCAGGGATGCCTGCTCCTCCTATGCCTCCCAGTACGACTGGCTCCACGATTTACAGCTTGTTGCGCAGACCGTTCACTCCCTGTCTGCAGCACCTGGCAACCAGTGGATTGCAGCCAGGTCCAGACCTGTCCAGCGGCGTCAATGATTTGCGTGTCAACATCTGAGATCACTCGCTGGCTTTACGGGTAGAGGAGGGAGTATTTGATGCCCAACTCTCGGAGGCATCGCTTAACCACTAGATACGAGCCCCTCTGTCTCTGCACCCCCGTGGCATAGTCAGGGAAGAAAATAACTGTGGGGTTATCCACTCTCACCTCCCCCAGCTTGCGTACCTCCCTCAGGACTGCGTCACGATCCCTGTAGGAGGAGGAAGAGAAAGGGTCTAGGACCTGTCCCCAGCAGCGGGTGGCTCACCGGCACTCGATGGGCCTGCTCCACAACAAAGAATGGGGAGAGTGCACCTGCTGGCAGTAGGTCACGTAACCACGTCTTAGTATATGCCACTGCATCAGCCCCTTCTGCTCCCTCAGGCAGACCCAACACCCTCACATTGTTACTCTGGGAGTGGTCCTCTGCATCGTCCGCTGTTCTTGCCAGTGACTTCGCATGTGCCATTAGCTGCTACACCTCCAACCCTGTGCTCAGGGTACTCGGGGGGACTTTGCCCAGTTCTTGCTCAATGCCGTGTACCTTGTAATTCAGCTTGTGATGATCTATGCGCTCCAGGGTGAAGTCGACTGTGATTTTGTCTATGCGGCCCTCAAAGGAAGTGTCCGTTTGTTCGAGGGAGGTACCCACTGCATGTACAGAGTCTAGTTTGGAGTGCAGGCTGTCCACTGTCAACTGCCCTGGCGGGCAGCGATCCCCAGCCACTACGTTCACCGACACCGAGGAGCGGTCAAATGTCGATGCCGCCCCTGTCTGCAAGTGGTCCACCGTTTCGCCAGACACCCAGGCACTATGTATGACATTCGGTGCTGTGCAGTGTGGCCAGCCGGCCCCTCTCCTCCAGTCAGGTGTATGCTAGCCAGGAATCTTTGTTTGGGCTGCAATGATAGTGATCCCCCGTACATCCAAGAGCTCACTACCAAGGGGTGAGGAAAGGTGGCACCACCCGGTCGCCTCCTCCAATCTAACAGTGGCGACTAGATTCTGTGCTCCCCAGTGCCCCAGTGAGTGATGGCAGATCAAGTTGCGCACCCCCGGGCCTCCTCCACTCCGCGTCCCACCTTCTCCTCACCTGGACATCGACACCGGGGCTGAATCCGCCGTGCTCTCTCCGAATCTGTGACTCAGCCAGCAGGAGCCTCAGCTAGTCTGGATTTCACAAGCGTGGGTACAGCAGTCACCGCCAAGTCTGCTGGGGATCCTCCCGATGCAAGTGATGCAACAGGGCCCCCTTAGGCGTGAAGTTACAATGCTCCTGCCACACAAGTTCAGCGCAGCTCAGGGGCCTCACCATCCACAGTGTCCTTGCAGCGTCACATCCTACGGCCTGTGATGCAGAGAGGCAAGGCCCACCATTGGCAATCTCCTCTGTGCACGCCGGTGTAGTGGTGGCACGTGTTATATAATGCAGAACTCCCTACGTCAGTGCGCAGGAGCGCCTCTACCGATCACAGCTCCAAGGGGTGCCAGGCAGTCTTCTCACACAGTTCAGCAACATGTCTCCATGCGACCTGCCAGACTTCGCCACCAGGTATGGGTGATCGCCAACACCTCAATGTCTATCACCACAGCCCACAGGCTTGGGCGCAACCTGGCCCGCTTCCACCGTCAGGCCGCAGCGTCTCCACAGCACCGCCGCCTCCCACTCCGGGTCTCTGACGCAGGCCCAGCGAGGCCTCCCGGCCCCGGAGACTGTCCATGCTTCCAGGCATCGGCTGCCATGGTGTCGCAAGGATGGAGCTATGTAAAGTGCTGCATCACTGGTTTTCCCCAGCGATGCACCTCATTTCATAAATGAGGCCCTAATTCTGCAATTCCTCTTCCCATGGGACTCTGGCTGGTCATCCTGGCTGTTGGGAGGTTTCGGGGGGTTGTTGACCTGTGCTGAACTTGGCCCTGGCTGCCCCATTCAGCATTCCATTGTTTTTATTTTATTTTTTTCATTAGAGGTGGATTTATAGGCTATTTTTGCCTCTAGCGTCTGAAAATTGACATTGGGCTGACTAACGTGAATTTTTTTGCCGCTATTTGGACTTTCGTCACTCTTCTCTCGCTAACGTCAAATGATTTATCGCCTTGACGCTAGTGCTAGCGGCAGTTTTCGACGCGGCTAGCTGATACTATCACCATGAAGCGACGTATTGTAAATACGTCGCTAACAGGGCAATAGTTTTCAGCGATAGACAGCGTTAAGAAAATTGCTGCTAACGCAAACACTGGTTAGCGGCAATTCTTGTAAATATATCCCTTTGTATTTCCTCTCCAATTTAAGCTTCATTGGGGTACAAGGGGTAATGTGTCTGCAGGACTGAGCCTCCATCTTCACAAAAAAAGACCTTAGACAGCTCACCAGGACAACTTCGATTCTACAGTACACGATAATGAAAAGCCTTCACTTGTAACATCACACAACTAGCTTACATAGATGGATCAGATGGTAATGTCCACAGTCATGTATAACAGTGATCTGGCCACTGGCAGAAGTGACACTATCCAAAACGTTATAAACACAGACATAAAATAAACAAATGTAACACATTGATTGCATAGGGGAAGGCGCTGACATAAAGTAGAAATTAAATAATGAAAGAAATTGCAACTTAATTACCGATTAGATATTTTATTTCAGTTTATCTTTTTTAGTTAAAACTCAATGATGAATGCTTTCCAAATTTCCAAAATTGAAACTCTAAATGAATTCTTTAATCAGCATGGAATTTGAAATGTGCTTTAGGCTACTTCTCTCTGGACAAAGGGAATTTTAAAGTGTCTTTGAGCACATAAAAGGTAAATCAAAAAGTTGACTTCATGTTGCAGATTTGCAGCTCTACAACAGAAGCTAAAGAGCGTCTCTTGTTTTGTGATTCTTCAAGTGCATTATGAAATGTGTCTGATTTGCATTAATGCAAATCAAGTTTCAGAGTCATGACTACAAAGCCACCAGTGATACCTTAAACCCAGCAGAGCTGCAGGTTCAGGGATCACTTTAAAGAATCCCTGCTGATGATACTCAAGACATCTTAAGGGAGACTAGCATTGCTGTTTGTGAATTTACGTAGAGATCTACAAAAAGAGGAGAGAAAATGGGGCATTCCTTTGCTGTGGAATATTTGACAATCACATTAATATTTGAGGTGGTTGGAATACTCACCAGTGCATTCACAGTGGCATTCAATCTCTTGGACTGGGCTAAAGGTAGAATGCTGAGCACCTGCGATCTTATCTTAGTGGCTCAGGGGTTCTCATCCGCTTGCTATCAGTGCACTACAGTTGGACAATCTTACATTACGTTGACATGGCCGGGTGTTCATGGAATGAATGATGTTTCTTTCGTCCTATCACAACTTTAAATATGGTCTGGCACCTCCGGTGCCTGGTTCACCACCTGCCTCTATGTCTTCTACTGTGTGAAGATCGTAGACTTCAACCACCACATCTTTGTCTGGCTAAAGCTGAGGATCTCAAAGGTGGTGCCCTGGCTGCTCCTTGGGTCCGTGGTGGGGACGCTTGCTCTCAGCATCACTTCATACTGGAGTTCATATGGAGAATACCTCAACAATGGAACAACTAATCACACTGATAAAGAAACTGTCCATAATAGTGCAGCAAATTTTTATTCCTCCTACCTATATGCTGCTATTGGTCTCTTCATACCTCTTGTCATTGGCATTGTCTCTATGACATTCATCCTCATGTCCCTTTACAGACATACCAAGCGGATGAAAGAGAACGCATCGGGGTTCAGCCAACGGCAGCTGGATTGTCATTATGGGGCTGCACGAATGCTGGGGTCTCTCCTTTTCATCAATATTGTATTTTTCATTTCTGAAATTTTCACTCTGTGTACACCAGATCTTTTTCTGAGGCTTATTTTTTCAGCCTGCATTATTGCTTCTGTGACTGCACAATCCATAATCTTAATTATGGGAAACAACAAACTTAGGCAGGCGCTCTGGAATATGCTCACTTCTTGTAGAAAGTGAAGAGATCATACAGTGAATGGATCTCTGAGGCTGGGTATACTTAGGCAGGCACTCTGGAAGGTCTTCACTATTTGGAGAAAGTGAAGATATCATGCAGCAAATGAATCTCTGCGGTAAGGGAATTGAATGCACTGGATTAAATCAGACTCAATGAGCACTGCAAAAAACCTACTTTTATCTTTGGGTACAATATTTGATTTTTGATACATTTATGGTGGCTTCCAAGATAAAGACTAGTAGCGATGAGATTTTGTCAGTGTTTGAACAACAATTTAATATGTCGAATATAAAAGCAAAGTCAAATTGATGTTTTAAAATTTCTCGCCTTTTTGCTTTTTGCATTTCTTGCTTGCAACTCCTCTTCTGTGGTTGTCGGGTTCCAATTTATTTTTAACTAGCATGACGCGTTTCGACTCCTTGCCTTTCTCAAATGCTGGTGACACACCTCAATTGGAGTTCAGATGTTTAAACACTTATTGCTGCTTACCTATTCATGGATGAAAATTATGTGTGCAACGAGGAAAGACTACACGCTATCTCAACACTATATTTATATGAAATCCGTCCACTGCAATTCAATAGGATGATGCACATTACAGAATTCTGTGCAGAAAGTGGTACTTTATTACAGCAATCAAAAAGAAAATACCCTCAGCCAAAACGCATACATTGAACACTACATCCCAAACCCGCCTCGCTTAAGGTTGTCTGGGTAAATGAGGAATGCCATATTACATATGTATACATATATGCAAATGAGAATTGTAATCCCACAGGCAGGTTTCAAGAAAAGCAGCACAATTGTTTCCTTAGCACTTCATCGAAAAGAGAGCTATCAGGACACAGAGGATTATTTAAAGCAGAGGTTCTTAACCCCTAGGGGGTCTGTGAAGCCAACTGAGGGGGTACGCGACTTCTTAGAAAAATAAAATAATATTAACAGATACATAATGTGTGTGTAAATAAAGAAACAAAAGAAAAAACTGATAATTTTAAAACTTTCTGTAAATGTGAAGGAATTTGAAATTGGAGACTAAAAATTAAGTTAGTGTCCTCAGATTGATTTTTGGGAGCAACGCATGTGCATTAAACAGAATATAGCATGGATGTTGGATGGCCTCAATTGAAATTAGAATATCTCTAACCTTACAATTAAAATTACTATTTTGATTATTTTTATATTTATTTGTAAATTAAATAAAATAACTCATTATTTGTGTATTTGTTTCATGTATGCTTGCGTCAGTATTTTATGTTCTTTTTTTGGGTCCAAACCATTAAATTGGTTATGCCGGGGTCTACGGATTCCAATAATGACTCAGTGGGTGTCCCCAGATTCCAATAATGACTCAGGGGCCTATTACGATGTCATCCGGAAAGGCTCCGAATGGCATCTGATTCGGTCGAATCCGATTCGGGAGCCCATTTTCCGACCGACTAGGATAACTTTCCGGACGACCGATTACGATGCGCGAAAGCCGTCTGGACTGTCCGACTCGGTTCCCAGCGGCATTCGGAGCAACCAAGTCAGTCGGAGCCGATTCACAGCGGTCTATGGACTGCTTCTCTGAACGAGCGATGACCGATTCGGTCAGCTTTTCCGGATTGGAAGTACTGAGACGGATCGGCTGCCGGAATCTGACTTTGGGGGCCCGTAGCAGGCCCCCCTTCACCTGGGGCCCTCCGAATCGGGCCCCTGGGGGTACCCACGGGTCCCCCCTTCCCATGCATGCCCAGTGTGGCAGGCACAATGGGGTGCCTGCCATAGGGTGCAGGCTTGTCCCCAACCACCCCTTTTTACAATGGGAGCCTGTGTTTTCTTTCAGAACACAGGCTCCCATAGGAGTCAATGGGAGTCCGACCGAACGGTGTCCTGACCCATCGAAATCGGTCGGTCGGACTCCCCGGATCCGAGTCGTTCAGAAAGCCTTCTGGAACCGATTCGGTAGGAATGGTTTCCTGACGACATCGTACTCGGCCCCTCAGTGGGGATCCCTAAATTCCGATAATGATTCAGTGGGGGACCCAGGATTCCAGTAATGATTAAGCGGAGGTCCACAGACGTCAAAACGTGAAGACCCACTGGCATAAAGCATTGGAAATCAAAGGTAATATTTGATGAATGGAGTCAGATGGTGATCACAAAATGACAGCTAGGCACAGGAGTACTTAAACTGGACATGGGTTGAATCTGGATTTGCATCTTTTCAGATTGCCAGGCACAGTCTTGTGAAGTTCATGCACATTTTAAATTGTTTTGCAAACTGTATGTGGGCAGTAAGGGCCTGAGCATGCAGAAACTTATTAGATGTGAAAGATACAGAATGGATATCCATTTACACACAAGTTTTGTGGCAATTTTTACTCAAGTTACCTTTCCATAATGTGATAGTCAGAGGCTTGCAAGCCTCACAGTATTCTATTTTCCTTGATCTGTATCCAAAACCTACATGTGCCTTCCATTTACTTTGTATGAAAATTATGTTTCAGAACATCATTATTACTATTAATAAACATGGTGTGCACCCCTGCATGCACCCCAGGGCCCAGAGGCACAAGGGGGCCCTATAGGGCCTCCTTGGTTTCCTCTCTGCCACGGTTTTCATGGAGTAGGAACTGCCATGAAAACTGTGGCAGAGAGGAAACTCGTAATATGCTTGACGGGACTGCGGCAGTCCCACCAAGCATATTGCTTCCTCTACACCACTGCACCACTGCAAGGGAATAGCAGTTCCCTGGCAGCATCCGTGCTGCAATGGTTGCCCGACCACCCTACTCATAATGGGGCAGTTGGAGCGCCGGTGCGGTGGTGGCTGGACCACCACCACCGTATCTCAGGGAGTCTGGCGGTCCACGGGCCACCAGACTCGTTATCGGGACCTTAATCATCATAAAATAAGTAACATAGCACAATATAACATAACATAATGATACCTCACTGAAACAGTGTATGTAAACCCAAAACTACCACTAATGAAAAACACTTCTATTAATACAACTAAATATACAAAAAACACACAACCAACACTATAACTAACCTCTAGGCCTCCCGCCTATATCCCCACTACTGTAATACCCTAAAAAAAACATTTAAAAAGGACTTACCTGCTCCGACGAAGAGCAGCAACTTACTGCAACCTGGATCCTGGAAAATAGTCAAAAAATTACACGAGTAGACTAGCAAATAGAAGGTAGCGGTAAAGAAAATGGCCACCAAATGAAACTAAAGAAAGACTATCTACCCATAGAAATGAATGAGAAATAATTGAAATATGTTGGATAAATGTATTCAACATTTTTAAATATATTAAACATGTAAAATATGTCAACAAATCTTAAATAATTGTAAAGTATAAATTCAATAATAGCGTAAAATCATACAATTATTTAAGATATACTGTAAAAACATATGTTAAAATGATGTTGAAAATATGTCTATAAAACAATTTAGGAAATGTTAAAAAATGTTACACAATAGCAAAAAAGTGGAAAGTGTATTACATACAATACGATTTAAATATGGTGTACATTTTTTATGTGATAAAAAAATGAAAATAATTTTATTTATCCATATATAAAAGTGTATTTTTAAGTAGAAATGTGGGCTTAAAAATGTAAACTTATACATTAAATAAACTTTGAAATAAAAATGGAAAAATAGGTTACGTCTTAATTCTATGAAAAAATGTAATTATTATTTATTACAAGCATACAACTAGTTTTTTTTATTATATTTCTAAACACTACTAATTACATAACATAAACTATTTCTACTACATACAAATACTATTTAAACAAATTATTTCACACTAACATGATTAAATAAAATAATCCTACTCCTAATAAACCATATTTAAGAAAGTGTTGGACACTATAGGGGTGACATTTACTATTTCCACTCCGATCTAAACCAATTTGGGGAAGGTGTTGGACAGTAAAGGAGGGCATTTGCTATCCCCACCCCTATCTAAACCAATTTGGTTATACTATTACCATTCCAATCTAACCCAATTTGGGGAAGGTGTTGGGCACTAAAATGAGTGGCATTTACTAGCCCCACTACAATTTGAATCCAATTTGGGGAATGTGCTGTACACTAAAGGGGTGACATTTTCTATTCCAACTTTAAGCTAAACTATTTTGAAGAAAATGTTGAACACTAAAGGGGTGACATTTACTATTCCCACTCCATATATACCAATTTGGGTAAGGTGCTGGACACTAAAGAGGTGACATTTACTATTCAGTTAATGAAATGCACAAAGATACTGGCATCACGGTGTAGCTTAAAATAATTAAGTGGTATCTAGGCATTGTGAGCATCGGGGTGCTGCAAGCTGTCTCTTGAGTAAGTATAGTCTCCCATGGCAAGTCACTTGTATGGCAAAATGTCAAGAGTTTTGGCAGTGTAGGGTACTCCTCTGTTTAGTGGCTCTCTTGCTTCCAGCTTGGATGTCAGGGAGTTGTGAATTTCCTGCTCAACTAGTCTATACACACATTTGTGTGCTGGTACCTGACTCAACTGCTACCACTTTAGTCGAAGAGATAATAGCTGGAATCTGTCCAAGCCAGTGCTTTTAGCACTGAAACTCAATCAGACTTGCCCAAAAGTTCCAAGTCAGGCAGCTCCTTTCCGGGTCTATGCACTCTCCAGCTTCTGAGCATATTGCCAAAGTGGTACACCGACCTCGAGTTCGTAGATAGCGATGCAGGCCTTTAGCCTGTTATGGCATGACATTGCGGAGGAGGACATGGGACAGGTGTGGCCACTGTTCAAGCTCCTGTTTGTTTGCATTGCTGGACAGATAAATGTGTTTTGACAACACCCTCTGTGTCTTTTCAATCTCTTCCATCATTCTCCCATGGGGCATGCATCACTCGCCGTCCAGCTCCTTTTTGGAAACATATCCTGCACTAGTCGATGCCCAGTGTCTCACACAGAGGTGATATATTGAACATGGTCAGCCTCCGCCTCGCAGCCTGCTACCTATTTTTCTATATAAGCTATAAGTAGAGACCAAGGGGAATATTTCGAATAAAGTGGAGGAGCGCGGGCTAGCTCCAAAATAGCTAACACCACGCTCCATCACTTTAGAAATGCAGGGATTCGCCATATTTGCAAAAATACGGTGCACTCCTGCAAATCTAGCTGCCTATCGCTAACGCAGGCACCCTTGCACCATAATGCAAAGGTGCCTGCGTTGAGAGAATGATTGTTTATGTGCAGAAAGGGACACCTTCCTGCACATAAACAACCATTCATGGTGTTTTGCTGTTTCTATGCGTGCTGTACAATGCAGCACACATAGATACAGCAAAAAACGAGGAGAAATAAAGCATTTCTCCTCGTTTCGCCATGTTAAGACCAGGTTTTCCCAGGTCTTAATTTTGGCCTTGTAAATAGGGGGCAGCGTCTAAATCAATGGGTATTGCAGTGGTACGCTCACCGCAACACCCATTGCCCACCCCTTTCACGCTAAGTATAGTGTGAAAGGGTGCCTTTTTTACAAGGCGGCATTAAGCCATTTTAAGTGGCTTAACGCCGCCTTGTACATAAGGCAAAGCCAGTGGTGATAGGGGTTTGTAAATATGCACCTAAAAGTCTTACTGCGACCAAAGAAATATTGACAAGGCATCATGCTAAATGCCTCTAATACATTTTTTGCACCTTTAGCAACATACAGCTACTTTTACAAAACGTAAGCACTCTGCAAAGTGCAAGCAGACCCACCTTACTAACTGCAGCCAGGAAATCTGGTAAACAGGAACCCCCAAACCACCTGTGCATTACTTGAGGATGATGCATTTTGGGCAATTATCTATCCTGTAAGACTACATGATCATTTGTTGTACCTGTGAGTAACGAAACACTTTTCTCTATGGATAGACATATATGAGAAATCCATGCTATTTATATTTTATGGACTTTATTAAAATGAATGTCCTAATCTAGTGCAGAATATGTGACTAGGTGCAAAGAAAGTGATTAACAAATAAAATATTAAATAAAATTTCAACAATGTGATGAGGTAGCGAATCCACCTTTCTGCCTGGTCACCCAGAATTGTCCTTGAAGAAATAATATATCTTCTATATTGGTGTTCAGGGGTGGAATCCAGGTTTAGGACTTGCATTTTGCATTACCACGCAGTAATTTAAGTAGAAATCAAATATCATTTTCAAAATTGACAGCAAAAATTTACTTTTTGGATATTTACTTAATGTTTGGTTTTAATGGAGTAATTTATTTTTTCTAAACTCACTCTTACGCTCAATTTGTGCACCTCAAGTTTTGGGGACAAGGAGGGTGACCTGGATGACTTGGCTATCTTTAGTGTGGCTGAGATGAAAGACCTCTGCGAGGAGATGAAGCTCAAACTGAGCTTGAATGCCAAGAAGGGTGAGTTTGAGAAAGCCCTCAGGGCATAGAAAGAGACCCGCCAAGAACAGATTGCCTCAAAGGAGTGGGAGGCTATCACCCCAGTGCAGAGAAGAAGATGACCACCACCTTTGTTTACAGGACAGGGAGCAGTGTGTCCTCTCGCTGTCTCACCACCTCACAAACTGGAGCTGGCAGACAGGTGGGATGGGTGGACCCTTAAGCTGAAGTTGGCAACCGTTGAACTAGAGGTGATGCAGGCAGCCCTGGAAGCTGAGAAGCAAAAGGCAGAGAGACAAAGCTCTGGAAGAAAAGCGGGCTACCCTCGATCTTGAGGAGAAGAAGGCTTAACAGGGGAGATGGGCAATCTGGCAGTTGAGGAGAAGATGCAGCTGTAGCTCTGGCTGCTGAGGAGAAACAGGCAGTAACAGATGTTGCACTAGAAAAGGAAAAAATAACCTTAGAGGAGCTGAAGGCCACACTGACGAGCCAGAAGAGAAAGGACTTCCAGTACCAGTGAGGATCAGTCTAGTTGATGAAGGTGGAAGTTGTAGTATCATGCGGGTGAGCAATGACAGAACCCTTTTGGCTCCCGATGGACTCCGTAGAACTGTCAACAACGGCTGGAACCTCATTAGGTATACCAGATCCAGGGTGCACTACCCTAAGATACTGTTTTAATGTGTTACTACAATTTAAACTCAACATAATCCAGTTCATCCATTTTTATTTGTTTATTTCATCCATATTTCGAATAAATAGTTCAACAGATTGCCAATCCAGGCATTTCTTTCACCAGCACAAAGCAGGTTCACCATTTTTCATAAATCGACATGATAGAAATATACCCACTGCATTTCGGGCCACTGCCTTTTGTCAGGGATAACTGTGATACAAAAAAACTCATATCAGGATAAACATTAATTGACAATTCATCATGGTATATTCGCTGTATTACCACATGTCAAGCGAGAACCCAACTGTTAGTAGCATCAAAACCCATATTTATGTGAATCAGTTAAACTTTCATCAAAAGTGATAGACATATACAAATAAACGCCAAACTTATCTCAAACTGAACTTAAAATTAGTCCAAATCAATATCCCCCATACATAGTTTTTGTCTGCATTTGTAGCATTTTTTCGTAAAACAATCAGCTCGCGGCCATCTTTAAGATAACAAAATTTACCTCCTGCAGTCAGAACACTGAACCTCGTCAGTCCAACGTTAAATGTTCAATTAACCAAAGTGAATGTGCCTTACGCTTATAAATAGTGCTGATTGGTGTAGCCATGCCACGTGATTTATCACCCCACAAAAAATAAACAAAATACTTCATATCATCTGAGACTCAAATACAAAACCAATAAAACAAGTATAAATGTATAAAATCATGAGTGTGAATCTGAATTGTAACAAAAAAAACAATACACCTATTTCTTCTGAACATAAAATTACTTAAATACAACCTATACATCTGATAAATTCAACGTAAAATTTCCATGTGGATTCTAACTTGTTACAACATATACACAATGTCTAAACTGATCAAGTATAATTGATTTTCACTTTTTTTTAGCGATGTGCTGTTGACGCTTCATGCACTTTTTCAACTATTATTTTCATTCGAAACATGTTTTAACAAGGGTGCAAACTGTCCGAAGGACAGATTTAAACTTATAGACTTCGAAAAATGGCAGAATGCACTCCACATTTCCTCTTTTCAAGAACTTCAAGAGTTTCTTTTGAATGCTCGAAGGCAAATAATTCAGTGTGCGACCCCGGTATTGCGCTCCGCCTTTGCACGTAGAATATATATCAACTACAGCTGGAACCTCATTAGGTATACCAGATCCAGGATGCACTACCGTAACATACTGTTTTAATGTGTTACTACAATTTTAACCCAAAGATTGACAGTGCTCTCCCAGAGATTTTGCCGTGGTTCAAGCAAACTGTTCGTACATGTGCTGTCGTTGAAGTACAGAATCAGCACTTAGTGCATGTGGAGTCAAAGTGCAGCTTCAGGCGCTATAAAGTAGTTGAAGATAACAAAAGCATCACAGAGAAATCTACACATCATTGTCAAAGAAACTGCTGGTCAGGCCATAAGGAAAAGATACCACGCTGCTACACAATATAAAGACAAAGGGGCATATTCTCAAGGAGTTATCGCTGAGTTATCTGCACTACATCGCAGCCAAAGTCGCGATCAATTTATCACCCCATTCACAAGCCGGTGCTAACAGCCCATAGCAACAGTTTACCCGCGATAGCAGCCGCAAAAAACATTGCCACAGATGACCCCCGCAACTATCGCTAATGAGATGCAGAGTAGGCATTCCCGTGCAAAAAGCCGCGAAAACACCACTCCGCAACATTCTCAACGACCAGCCAGATCGGCGATAAGACCACAAAACAGGCGATAAGGCGCGTTAGCAGCAGGAAATTAACACCTGCTCTGACCTGGTGCAAAGTCGGACCACAGCCTGCACCACAAAATGGACCCCAGCCCAGAGCCACACCTGAAGGGCAACAGATGCCATAGAGCCACTGATCATGCAGCTCAGAGCCCCAACAGGGCCACAACACCCACCGCCACCACCCCCAGGACCCCCCCTCCCCGGGCACCCCCCCCCAGCCAAAGACATGCCACATCAACTACACGGAATCATGTACCAAATAATCCGCCTGATGTCGCACAATCACATTGGTGACATGCATGTGTCATCACAAAAATGAGCATCACACATTCACCTTCGATGTAACAAATGAAAATGTATTCATAGAAACACAGAACAGAAATGAAGACACATGGCGGCTCTCCTCGGGACAATCCGTAGGTCACAGCCTGCAAGACAAAAATCATTGCGCACATCAAAGGACAGAGAGAGAGCGAAGGAGAGAGAGAGAGAAAGCGAGGGAGGAAGAGAAAGAAAGACAGAGAGGGGGCGCGAGAGAAAGACGGACAGAGAGGGGGAGCGAGAGAAAGACGGACAGAGAGGGGGAGCGAGAGAAAGACGGACAGAGAGGGGGAGCGAGAGAAATATGGACAGAGAGGAGGAGCGAGGGTAAGACGGACAGAGAGGGGGAGCAAGAGAAAGACAGACAGAGAGGGGGAGCAAGACACAGATAACAGAAGAGATGGACAGGGAGAGAGAGTGCCGACAATGCGTACCCAGGCCACACTGCTCACCTGCTGCCACCGGTGTGTCCCCAACCACGTGCCGGTATGTAGTGCAGTTCACCAGGTCACACATCTGAAACAGATCCGCCATCTGAAACAGAGTCCAGATACATGAATGGCAAAGTACATACAATTGCACAGACATCATCGCCTGTCCGCCCCTGCGCACCCAGGCAGATGCACCCAAGCCCCTCCCGCCGCCCAGCGGTGCATGCCCACCCCTGTGCACCCAGGCCTCACTGCTCACCTTCCGCCCTTGGCGTGTAGCAATGAGGGCCCACCACGTGCCGCTGCAAGCCACATGCCCGGGGCCCGCGGACATGGCACCACATCATGCAGCCCCGCTCCGCAGGCCACCGGGTCTCACATATGATTCTGGGTCTTGATTTCGCCATGGCAGAGGACATACTAGTGCACCCGGCATCATCGCAGGCTGCACACCCGCTCAGCCCTTGAGGTGCCACTAACTCTGTGATCCGGGATGCGACGCCACGTGGCGGTAGGCCCACGCTGCCCGCTGGCTCTGGCCTACACTGCGGTCCAGCCGGGCACACAAATCCTGAGCAGTCCGGACCGCCGGGACGGGGCATCATCGCAGGCTGCACACCCGCTCAGCACTTAAGGTGCCCCTACCTCAGTGCACCCAAAGTCACCGTCCCGTGGCGGGGTGCCTGTGCCGGGCGCAATGTATCCGGTGCCACCAAGTCTGTGTCCCAAAGTCATGGACCCTGTATGATTGGGTATCGTGTTGCGGACGCCATCATGTCACCTCCGGTCCTGGGGAATGTGATGTTGCAGGGCCCGAGGCCCTCATACCTACATTGACACCACACGGATGCACCCAGATAGAGAGTGGAAATGGCGTCGAGCATGTGCGCCCGGCCCTTTTTATTGGCAGGGTCACATGTCCTGTGACGCGTGTGCTGGATGGGTGAGGTGTGGGTGTAAACCAGCCGTGAGGGAGTGGCTGTGGCCTGCTGACAACTGAGCAGCAGATCACTACAGGAAAGACATGGGACATGTAGCGTTGCCGTCCCCCCCTGTGAGCGTAAGTGGAGTGGGCTAGCCTGGCGTATGCCAGTCCAGTGTAAGGGTGTGTAAATGACCCCAGGGCCCTGGGGGTGGTTCCGTACTGGGCTGGACAAGGAAGTAACTCATGCGTGTGTCCCTGTTGTCGTGTCAGCGCCACCCGGACCGCATTCGGCAATGTGTCACCCTGTGACCCCTGTTCTACGACATGAGCCACATGGACGTAAGAGGAGACCAGTGAGCCTACATTCATCCACACTTCCACACTTGAAAGACCATAGACATGACACATCTGTGTGTATATGAATGTTTAATGCACATTCAGTGGAGTGTTGCATCTGGAGCAGTACAGGGCCATGCAAACCCCACATGACGATGTTGTCCCGTGGAGGGCCAGCCAGGGTCCTTCAGGGAATGACAAGTCCAAAGGAAGAGGAAGAGTTCAGTCCACAGTCTGATTGCTGTGTCAATGGCGATCAAACAGCATATGGCAGTCCATGTCGAGGTCCAAGGTGAGTGTCGCAGAGTGCATCGGGGGACAGTGGAAGGTGATGATGCAGAGGGCAGTACCATGCTGAAGCCGGACCTATGGCTGAGATGCATGCTGCTGCGTCCTTCTTACCACGAGGGCAGAATCATCTGCATCTTCGTCCTCTGCTGTTTCATGTGCCTCACGTGTGGGTGGTGGTGTTCTGTCTCCAGCACTGTGTGGCACTGACACTTCAGGGGGCGGAGATGTGGATGGAGTGGTGGCAGCAGCATGCATCCGCGCCAGGCCTTGTGGCAGCAATGCCATGAGGATGGGCCTGAGGTCACTGAGGAACCCAGCTACCTCTCGCTGGTGTGCAGCTGTGGCAGCCGCTCGTTCCGCATTCGCCCGCTCCATGGTCTCCATTAACCTCCGCATGTTTCCCAACTCCCGTGTGACATCGCTAGAGCCACTCTGACTGGACAGTTGTTCTATTCTCTAAACAGGGCTCCAGTGATGTCAGCCATGGTCCATTGGAGAGCATGGAGCGGACTGTGGGTGTCCGTTAGGGACCGTGAGTGGTCCCTGATGGGACTTAGACACCCACGTATGGAATCTAGTTTGTCTGCCATGCGGTCGAAGCCCACCCACACCTGTTCAGCCAGATTCTCCTGGCACCCCAAGACACGGCGTTGGAAGGCCATGTGTTGTTCGTGGGGGTCCTGGGAGGCAGCCGTGGTGGTGGGTGCTGCCAGCTGTGTGGTCTGTGCAGGGGGTGGGGTCTCCTCGTAGCAGCTGGGCTGCCCAGCTCCTGGAAGTGGGCTGCGTAGGCTGTCCACGAACAGTTGGAGGGCATCAGAGTCGAAGCTGTGGTGGTCCTCTTCGTCATCAGAGAAGAGAGGGTCGGGCTGCTCTACAGGAGGTGTTGATTCTCCCTCTGCAATGTGAAGGGGAGATGCAGTTTAACACTGTGTCCACATGTATGTTGTCTCATTGTACATGTTTTCATACAGACAGCATGACTGGGTACATTGTGGCTGTTTGGGAGGTGCTGCCTATTTGATGGGGGACAGTGGACATTTCGACAACAGACGTGTGTGTGTTTGTACTTGTACATTATCAACTCACATTTCCCTGCAATGCCAAATGTGATTGGCCAGTGTCTGCACCCAAGCGGCACCAGTTGTGTCCTGTGTTCTGTTGTAGGTGTTTTGCTGATTTTGTCACATCGTTGTCAATGTTGATGTGCTCTGCATGTGATGTGTGTGCTGCATTTTGGGGGAGTCGCCCCTACAGCTCAGATTTTGCTGCCCCTTATCCCTTTCATGCGGTGTGCCTTTGACTTCTGTGCTTGTACAGTGCTGACATGTTGCATACTTGGGTACATTGGTCTCTTGGTGATAGTTGGTGGTCTGGGGCATGGTTTGTCCGCAGATGTGCTGTACTTAATTGTGCATGTGTGCCATTGTGCCCATCTCCCCCCGTCCCCCCAGGCCCTGGTCATTACTCATCCTGTTGCTGTTGTGTCCGGTCCTGTTGAGCAGTGTCCGGGCCCCCAACTCCTGCCACCGTCTCCCTACTGATGACTGTGGACACCAGTTCCTCCATGTCGTCCAGCTCCTCCTGTGGCGCTGGGCTGCCACCTCCAGTCTGCATTGCTGCCTTCAGGTTGTTGGCGAGTTTCAGCTTGGTTTTGCGCTTGACATCATTCCAGCGCCTCTTGACCTCGTCCATTGTCCTCTTCAGCACTCCGACTGCATTCACCTTGTCCACGATGGACTGCCATAGTCCATTTTTTGTTGCCAATGACACAGTGGAGGTGACGAACAGTTGTTGATGGTGTTCTACCACCTCCGTTATCAGGATCCTGTTTTCCTGCGGACTGAACCGCTTCTTCCTAGTCTTCTTGTCCTTGCCCTTCCCTGACCCCGAAATCCCAGACTGGTCCTCCGGGGGGCTTGTGGGGTTCTGGTTCTCCTCCGTACTTGCTCCGGCAACGTCCAATATGCTTCGCTGTTGTTTGGCATTTGTTTGTCTGTTTTTTTTCTACTTTTATGGTGATTGTTCCCGCCTGACGCGTGTGAATTGCAGGCCTGTAGCTGGTTTTCGCTGCTTTTTGTATCGCGCTTGGCATTATCGCAGCTTTTTTTGCGTTCGTGTTTCGCATTTTTGCGGCGTGGCGTTGATTTTATCGCGGTCATTTGACGCGTTATCTGGAGACTATCGCATGGTGCCGCCGTGTTGTGAATACTTGGTTATCACGGCGTAAATTTCCCGCGATAGACTGCGATGTTGGAGGTTGCGTTAAGTAACTTTTGTGATGGTTATCACACGTTCTTGAGAATATGCCCCATAAGGTATTGTTAACGTTGAAGGCAAATACGTACAGAGACAGAAAAGAAGGGCTGAACACTACAATGTTAAATATGAGTAAAATACAAAAAGCAATGCTGACAGAATGATTGATAAGAAAACATACTGTCATTGCACTTACCAGAACCTGGTAAGGTGTGGTGCAGCGGCCAGGGCAGCTGACTTCGGAGCACAGGGCTCACGGTTCGATCCCCTGCTCCGGCGGCAGCTCAGCTCCATGTGACTCTGGGCAATAGCTCACTTAATATCCATGACGGCCCCCAGCGCCTTGAGACCCGTAAGGGTGAGTAGTTCGTGCTTTACAAATACGGATTTACATTTTACAGAACCTCGATAAGTAGAGCTCTACGACCTCATGTGGTGGGCGAGGAGACCCAAGAAGAAGCACTGGGGTTGTTCTTACTGACCTGCCAATACCTGAAGCAGCACACCACCAAAGCTTCCTTATGGGGGCTCAGTATATCTCCAGAGGTCTCCAGAAAGTGAAGCGCTTCGATGGAGACCAAGAAGGAGGTCACGGTTCCCCAGACTGTCCAGGATGACTCAGAGGTCAATACATCGCAGGGCCTTAGAGATGACGCAGGTGACACAGGTCCCAGTGGACAGCAGACAGTATCTGAAAGAGCTCCACCCTCAATGTCAGCCACTTCCACAAATAGTTACAATGCTACCACTTTCCTGAAACCACCTCCACCTTTCGAATCCACCAAAAAGCAATTATTGACGATAGATGGACTCCTTGGATAAAGACATTTGATGATTTCATTGAAGCACTTGAAGAGAATAATAACTAAAAGTAGGACTGGGCAGTAAACTCCTCTCCCCCGGTCGGAGTTCACAGAGTTTTGCCACTCTGTGCGAGCGCTGCTTTTTGCCCGGAGTTCGGAAAAAACTCTGCCAACTGCATCTTGGAGGAGTTTACTGTCTCCCACCCCTGCTTATCACCATGTTCGGGCATTACAGAACATTAAAGGGCATGACAGAAGGTGGGCTTCATTGATTTTATTCCCAAGGGCGGGACAAATGCGCAATGATGTGTCCCCACATGTCTGCTGTTTGTCGTGTGACTGCATGGGATGTTTTGGTAACCTGTTGACCTTGGCACTAGACCCTGAGCTTCTCCAGTTCTGTGAGAGCACTTCACAAAAGGAGCTCTCAGAAATCAAAAACCTTTTAATACACAGAAATGAAAATAAACAGAGTCAGTGAGAGCAGAGGGGAGGGTCTGACTGTTCGGAGGGACAAGGCAACCGGCGAACTAGAAGGCTGCCATTCCATTGCTATAGAAGCATGTAAGGGTACTGCTGCATCAGACTCGTGTTGGGTCATCATTGTCTCTCAAAGGTTTGTAGGGTGGGGACAGAGTCAGTCATTGTGAGACTACTGCCTCGGCAAGACCGCTAGGGCTGAGGACGGTCAGTCATCCGCCATGCTCAGCGCAGAGCCGTGCCTCTGAAAGGCTGGTAGAGACGAAGTAGTCATTTGCATGCAACGCTTTTCTTTAACATGTGACGTGATTGGCTCTGGCAAGGTCCCAGCTACGCTAGGCTTAGACAGGTACCAGTCTGAAACATACCAATGTGCCAGTCCTCTTGTGAACTAGTGTGGAACCATAGGCACTGTGGCATCTAAAAATGCCTTCCCATATGCGACTCGTGGGAAAGACACAGGGCTCAGCTGTACCCATGAACTGGGCCCTCTGAGCCCAAGCGTAGCACCATGGCGTTCTTGTGAACACGCACTCCCACTCACTCAGTCAGGACCCCTTCTATTTCCAGCAGTTGTGAAATTTCTGTTCAGTGGGCTTCTGCGGGGCCTCTCAAATATTGCACAAGAGCTGGCCAAGGGCTCTAGCGCATTTATCACAAGCACATGCTTTGTTACCTTAGACTGTGGTGGACAAGAGATATTGAAGCCCCCTGCAGCATTGTCTTTGCGTGCACTTTGTATGTCCGGTTTCTCCTGGGCCTTCACACTCATGCCTTGTCATGTAGAGTGCCAAGGTGCAATTACCTCAGTCCTTCCCTTATTTAGCAGTGTCCAATAGAACGAATCCTCCTATGTGGTATATATTAAAGGTACCCCCTTTCTCTCAAGCCTGACAGAATACAAGTTTCATTTTCCTAAAATCACTAAATGATTTATGCGTTAACAAAATAAAATAAATGACAGAGATGGTGTGCAGTTTATCCAGCTGGGTTCACTTGCATGCACAGGTTCCTGGGTGAGGCTTCCCTCAGTTTGTATGGCTGGATGCAGCCAGGGCGCTCGGTCTCCCAGCTCCTGGTCTGGTGTGTGAGCGCAGTGATAGCGCTCAAACATCACACAGCACTTGCTCGGCAGATGGCACAGCATATAACAGAGGGAACGTTTTCATCATGTCTAGTGCTTTCTTCACCGAATGTTCAAAGACGATGCGCCTGGACTGCTGGTCACTTGAACGTTTCCAATGCCTATTATCTACAGCTCTTCAGCTTAAGACTTCGCAGCATGTACAACAAATCATCACTATGCATCATGGGGGATTTAAGGGATAATCCTGCAGCGATTTAAGACTCTGACCTCTGCAGCTATTACTGCCGTTGTTAGCTATTACAACCTTTGCAGCATTTTAATGTACAGTTTTGTGACCTTTGCAAGTGCAATGTTGTGTTGTCCTGCTTTATTTGATGGTCACTCTGTAACCCGTCAACATCTATGAGTGGGTTGAACTTCTTTCGGACACTTTTTTGTACAGGTAGTTGTGCTTGTACAGCAGATCTCATTCGCTCCAAGCTGCCTTGACGATGCAAATCGCAAGTTGAGTACTAGTAACTTAAGAAGGAGTTGGGGACAGCGTGAGGGAGAAAAATCAAATTCACAGAAGCTGGGTCTGTTCAGCTGGTGGAAATATCAGGCGGGAACAGAAGGTGCAGCCAAGAAGACAAGGTAAGAAGAAATACTGCTACTGTCATTTCTGTTGTGCCATGGCAGAGTCACTCTCAGTGTCAGGCCGAGTCTGCCACAATCCAACCAGCTTTTAAGAGGCATTAGCGGAACATGTTGAGAAATCGCCTACCTTTTCCATCAGTCATTCTTTAATGTAGTGGAGCTGGATATCAGAGCCAGTGGTCAGAGTGAGAACTGTGCTTGGACTGAGATGTGCAGTGACAGGATGAGCTGCTTTAAGTGGTGCAGGTGTTTTTAACAGAAAGTAGGAGAGATGGGAATGAGTGTCAGGTTGTGGGCCATGTCACTCCTCCAGCTTGAGGAACTCCGTGGAATTTGGCGGAGTTTTTCATGATAGTCCGCGAGCTTCAGCCAGGACTAACAAAAAGATTATCAAGTATCTCAAAAATCTTGCTGGTGAATGTGTAAAAGAACTCATGAAGAAAATGCCGCAAACTGATGAAGTCACATAACGTCAGATTAAAAAACTTTGTATCTCAAGTTCCATCCAGTGCCAAATGTTGATTATGAAAGATACATTTTCAGTCACTAACAACAGAAAGTCGGTGAAACCATGGAAGAATTTGTTGAGTGTCTCGATTCACTCATCAAACACTGTAAGTTCAATGAATTTAATGATGAAGAAGCTATACGTCTCAGAGTTATTGATGGATGCTTGTCATATTCATTTAGACGACGAATGCTGAGAGAAACTCTTAGACTGGAGTGAGTGTTAATGAATGTCAGAGCTGAAGAGTGCGCTGATTGACAAGCTGCTGACATGGAGGCCGGAGGTGCCTAGAGTGAATCAGTCATGAATGTGAAGAGTAAGCCGAAGCAAAAGACTGAAGGACACAAAGTGATGTCTACACGAAAAAAGAATTAGTGTTTCAGGTGTGGATTTTCGTTTCCACATGAAGGTAAATGTCCCACCACTGAACAGATATGTAAAGGCTGGGGGAAGAAGAACCATTTTGTAATGGTTTGCAAAGCAAAGGAAAAAGCAAGTGCATCATGGCGCAGAGACAAAATGGCCACCCAAACATTCCAGAAGCAACGTTTGACACATCCACAAGGCCAAGCAGCGACATCAGTTGAGGCAAATCAACAGTATCAAGTGAAAGTGAAGAAGATTATTTTTCCATGTCGATGTTTACCTCAGAAAAGCGTGCGCATGTTGGATTGGCTGCCTGTGAAGAAAAAAGTCAGTAAAAGAAAAGTCAACATGCCAAGCATCAAAGTCATTCAAACATTGTCAGAAATTACACTGAAAAAAAATGGTTGTTCGAATTCTTTCATGATTGACAGTGGTGCATTGATAAACATTATGAGGAGATATATCATGAATTGTCTCTTACCATAACTTACATCATCAAAAATGAAAGTATATACATGAGCTGCATCAACGCCATTGAAAAGGGAGAGGATGTGGGCTAACAGCCAGAGCTGCCGACTTCGGAGTTGGGGATCCAGGTTCGAGTCTCGGCATAGGCTCAACATACTGTGATTCTGGGCAAATCACTTAATCTCCCCGTGCCTATGGACAGCGCCTCGATACCCTCACGGGTGATAAGCTGCGCTATACAAATCCACATTTTATTTAATTCAATTGAAAAGTTAAGGTTCATTTGTAGCGACAATGAAACACAAGAAAACAAAGGTGCAACCGCCCATCCATGTACTTCAAGGTATAGCCTCCAGTGCTTGTCTGCGCAGTTTCAGCACTGCTGATATGGGTCTGATTTCAATGAACTACAACATGAATGCTCACCACGAAATAGTATGACAGTTCCCTTCGTTGTTTCATGGTTTGGGACAGCTTAAGACTATGAAAGTAAAGTTGCATATTATTGAGGATATCAGGCCTGTCACTCAAAGACATGTGAATTGCTTTTCATTTACAAGAGACTGTTGAAAAAGAACTTGAACCATTACTCAAACATGATATCATTGAGCATTCTACTGGTCCCACACCAGGAGTTTCTCCTGTAGTGGTAGTGCCCAAAAAGGACAGTGAAGGAGCTGTATGCATATGCGTTGACAAGCGTCAGGTGAACAAGCCAATCGAATGAGAACGACATCCAGGTCCACACATTGCTGATATGATAACGCAACAAAATGGTGCAAAGGTCTTCTTTTGCCATGATTAAAATTAAGGATATCATCAGTTGGAACTCAAAGAAAATCAATCAATCAATCAATCACAGAATTTGTAGAGCGCACTACTTACCCGTGAGGGTCTCAAGGCGCTGGGGAGAGGGAAGGGGGGGATGCTGCTACTGGTCGAACAGCCAGGTCTTGAGTAGCCTCCTGAAGGTCAGCAGGTCTTGGGTCTTTCGTAGGCTTAGTGGAAGGGTGTTCCAGGTCTTGGCGGCGAGGTGTGAGAAGGATCTGCCGCCGGTGGTTGTTCTTCGAATGCGGGGGACGGTGGCGAGGGAGAGGTCGGCGGAGCGGAGCTGGCGGTTGGGGACGTAGAAGAAGAGTCGTCTTTTGAGGTAGGCTGGGCCAGTTTTGTGGAGTGCCTTGTGTGCGTGGGTGAGGAGTTTGAAGGTGATCCTCCTGTCGACGGGGAGCCAGTGCAGGTTCCTCAAGTGGGGGGTGATGTGGCTGTGGCGTGGTACGTCGAGGATCAGTCGTGCGGAGGCGTTTTGTATGCGTTGCAGTCGATTGATGAGCTTGGCCGGGGCTCCCGCGTAGAGGGCGTTCCCATAGTCCAGTCTGCTACTGACGAGGGCCTGGGTGACTGTTCTTCTTGTGTCTGTCGGGATCCACCTGTAGATCTTGCGAAGCATGCGGAGGGTGTTGAAGCAGGAGGAGGAGACTGCGTTGACTTGCTTGGCCATGGAGAGCGTTGAGTCGAGGATGACTCCCAGGTTGCGTGCGTGGTCGGTGGGTGTCGGGGCTGCTCCCAGCGTCGTTGGCCACCAGGAGTCGTCCCAGGCTGAGGGGTTGGAGCCGAGGATGAGGACCTCCGTTTTATCCGTGTTCAGCTTTAGTCGGCTGATCTTCATCCAATCGGCGACGGCCTTCATTCCTTCATGGAGTTTGGCTTTGGCGGCGAGGGGGTCCTTGGTGAGGGAGAGGATCAGTTGAGTGTCGTCGGCGTAGGAGATAATGTTGAGGTCGTGTTGTCTGGCGATGCGTGCGAGCGGGGCCATGTAGATGTTGAACAGTGTTGGGCTGAGGGACGATCCCTGGGGTACGCCGCAGATGATCTCGGAGGCTTCGGATCGGAAAGGTGGGAGGCGGACTCTCTGGGTTCTGCCGTCGAGGAAGGAGGTGGTCCATTCCAGGGCCTTGTCTCGGATCCCTGCGTCGTGGAGGCGTGCGCGTAGAGTGCGGTGGCAGACAGTGTCGAAGGCGGCGGAGAGGTCCAGCAGGATGAGGGCTGCGGTCTCACCATTGTCCAGCAGGATCCTGATGTCGTCGGTGGCGGCGATGAGGGCAGTCTCAGTGCTGTGGTTGCTGCGGAACCCTGATTGGGATGGGTCCAGGATGCTGTTTTCTTCGAGGTATCGGGTTAGCTGTTTGTTGACGATCTTCTCGATGACCTTGGCTGGGAACGGAAGCAGAGAGATGGGCCGGAAGTTCTTGAGGTCTCTCGGGTCCGCCTTGGGTTTTTTGAGTAGGGCGTTGATCTCTGCGTGTTTCCAGCTCTCTGGGAAGGTCGCGGTCTCGAAGGAGAGGTTGATGATGTTGCACAGGTGGGGTGCGATGGAGCTGCTGGCTTTGTTGAAGATGTGGTGCGGGAAAGGGTCTGACGGGGAGCCGGAGTGTATTGTGCTCATGGTCTTGATGGTGTCCTCGATGTTCACGCTGGCCCAGGCTGGCAGGGGGTCGTGGTCGATGGTGTGTGGCGGGTCTGGTGTATCGATCTTAGTTGGGGTTGTCTGGGTGTCGAAGCTGTCGTGGATGTCGGCGATCTTGCGGTGAAAGAAGGTGGCGAGGGAATCGCACAGGGGTTGCGACGGCGGGATGTCGTTGGTGTTGGAGCTGGGATTGGAGAGTTCCTTCACGATGTTGAAAAGCTCCTTGCTGTTGTGTGCGTTGTTGTCGAGGCGGTCTTTGAAGGAGATTCTCTTGGCGGACCTGATGAGGTGGTGGTGGTTACGGATGGCGTCTTTGTGGGCTGTGTGGCTGTCCGGTGTCTTATCGCTGTGCCATTTCTTCTCTAGTTTCCGGCAGGTGCGCTTGGAAGCTAGGAGTTCCGAGGTGAACCAGCTGGCTCTTTTGGTGGTGTCGCTGTAGGTGAGCTTTTTCAGCGGGGCGAGGGTGTTGGCACAGTCGTCCATCCATCGTCTGAGGTTGCAGGCAGCGTCGTCGGTGTTGGATGGGTCGGAGGGAGGGCTGAGAGCGAGGGTTGCCCGGAGTTGGTCTTCGGTGACTTTGCTCCAGCAGCGGCATGGGATCTGTTGGGTGCGGTGGTGTGTGGTGGGTTTCTGGAAGGTGAAATGGATGCAGCGGTGGTCGGTCCAGAGGAGTTCCGTGGTGTGGCTGAAGGAGATGTGGGAGCTTGAGGAGAAGATGGGGTCAAGCGTGTGGCCGGCGCAGTGGGTCGGTGTTGTGACAAGCTGGCTCAGGCCGAGGTTGGCGAGGCTGTCGATCAGGGTGGTGGAGTTGCTGTCGTTGTTGTTCTCCAGGTGAAAGTTCAGGTCTCCGAGGAGGATGTAGTCGGTAGAGGTCAGGGCGTGCGTGCTGATGAAGTCGGCGATGGAGTCGCTGAACTGGGGTCGGGGCCCAGGGGGTCTGTAGACAAGGGTGGTGTTGGGGACCGTGTGGATCTGGAAGTGCATGTGTTCGGCGGTGCTGAGAGTGTCGTCGGTGCTGGTCGAGACCCTGATGGTGTTCTTGTGGACGATGGCGATTCCTCCTCCTACTGCGTTGATGCGGTCTCTGCGGGTGATCTTATAGCCGCCTGGGATGGCTATGGCGATGTCGGGGGCGGAGGAGTCGTTCATCCAGGTCTCTGTCAGGTAGGCGACGTCTGGTGATGATGTGTCGAGCAGGTCCCAGAGCTCGACGGGCGTGTTTGCGTGCGGAGCGGGTGTTCAGCAGGATGCACCGGAGGTGGTTGAGGTCCTTCTTGGCGGGCGCCTCGGTGGCTCTGAGGCTGGTGTAGCTGCAGTTCCGGCAGGTGAAGGGACCATGGGTGCGTTTCGGGGCGGCCTTGAAGCAGTTGTGCGTCCGTCCGGGGTTGAGAGCGTGGAGTGTGGTGGCATCGTATCAGCGTCGGTCCTCGAGGCTGGTGCGGGGGGCGCGCGGTCCAGGGGTTCTGGCGCTGGGCGCGGTCCAGTCGCGGACGGGCGCAGACGGGCTTGCCTTAGGCGCAGCGGCCGCCATATATGGGGAGGTGGGAGGGAGGAGCAGCTGGGAGGCGGGAGGCAGGGGCAGCGAATGGGCAGTCAGGGGGGCGGGGCCGCAGGGGACGCAGCGGCGGGAATGGAGAGAGGCAGCGGGGGCACAGAAGGAAAAACGGAGAGAAAACAAACAGAAATACGGGCACAGTACAAAATTGGGCAGCGAGGGGCACATAAGGGAAAATGGAGAGAAAACAAACAGAAATACGGGCACAGTACAAAATTGGGCAGCGAGGGGCACAGAAGGGAAAATGGAGAGAAAACAAACAGAAATACGGGCACAGTACAATGGGGCAGCGAGGGGCACAGAAGGGAAAATGGAGAGAAAACAAACAGAAATACGGGCACAGTACAAAATTGGGCAGCGAGGGGCACAGAAGGGAAAATGGAGAGAAAACAAACAGAAATACGGGCACAGTACAATGGGGCAGCGAGGGGCACAGAAGGGAAAATGGAGGGAAAATGAACAGAAATACGGGCACAGTACAATGGGGCAGCGAGGGGCACAGAAGGGAATATGGAGGGAAAACAAACAGAGAAATACGGGCACAGTACAATGGGGCAGCGAGGGGCACAGAAGGGAAAATGGAGGGAAAAACAAACAGAGAAATACGGGCACAGTACAAAATTGGGCAGCGAGGGGCACAGAAGGTAAAATGGAGAGAAAACAAACAGAAATACGGGCACAGTACAATGGGGCAGCGAGGGGCACAGAAGGGAAAATGGAGGGAAAATGAACAGAAATACGGGCACAGTACAATGGGGCAGCGAGGGGCACAGAAGGGAAAATGGAGGGAAAACAAACAGAGAAATACGGGCACAGTACAATGGGGCAGCGAGGGGCACAGAAGGGAAAATGGAGGGAAAAACAAACAGAGAAATACGGGCACAGTACAAAATTGGGCAGCGAGGGGCACAGAAGGGAAAATGGAGAGAAAACAAACAGAAATACGGGCACAGTACAATGGGGCAGCGAGGGGCACAGAAGGGAAAATGGAGGGAAAACGAACAGAAATACGGGCACAGTACAATGGGGCAGCGAGGGGCACAGAAGGGAAAATGGAGGGAAAACAAACAGAGAAATACGGGCACAGTACAATGGGGCAGCGAGGGGCACAGAAGGGAAAATGGAGGGAAAAACAAACAGAGAAATACGGGCACAGTACAATGGGGCAGCGAGGGGCACAGAAGGGAAAATGGAGGGAAAACAAACAGAGAAATACGGGCACAGTACAATGGGGCAGCGAGGGGCACAGAAGGGAAAATGGGGAGACAAAAAGCAAAGAAATACGGGCACCGAGGCCACAAGCGGAGGGGCGAGCTTACCAGCAGCAACAGCGGGCGGACAACACAGGCGGAGCTGTGTGGTGGGGGAGCGACCTACCTGGCAAGGTCAAGGGTCGCTCTCCTCACCGCGCAGCGGCCGCCATATATGGGGAGGTGGGAGGGAGGAGCATCTGGGAGGTGGGAGGCAGGGGCAGCGAATGGGCAGTCAGGGGGGCGGGGCCGCAGGGGACGCAGCGGCGGGAATGGAGAGAGGCAGCGGGGGCACAGAAGGAAAAACGGAGAGAAAACAAACAGAAATACGGGCACAGTACAAAATTGGGCAGCGAGGGGCACAGAAGGGAAAATGGAGAGAAAACAAACAGAAATAAGGGCACAGTACAAAATTGGGCAGCGAGGGGCACAGAAGGGAAAATGGAGAGAAAACAAACAGAAATACGGGCACAGTACAATGGGGCAGCGAGGGGCACAGAAGGGAAAATGGAGAGAAAACAAACAGAAATACGGGCACAGTACAAAATTGGGCAGCGAGGGGCACAGAAGGGAAAATGGAGAGAAAACAAACAGAAATACGGGCACAGTACAATGGGGCAGCGAGGGGCACAGAAGTGAAAATGGAGGGAAAACGAACAGAAATACGGGCACAGTACGATGGGGCAGCGAGGGGCACAGAAGGGAAAATGGAGGGAAAACAAACAGAGAAATACGGGCACAGTACAATGGGTCAGCGAGGGGCACAGAAGGGAAAATGGAGGGAAAAACAAACAGAGAAATACGGGCACAGTACAAAATTGGGCAGCGAGGGGCACAGAAGGGAAAATGGAGAGAAAACAAACAGAAATACGGGCACAGTACAATGGGGCAGCGAGGGGCACAGAAGGGAAAATGGAGGGAAAACAAACAGAGAAATACGGGCACAATACAATGGGGCAGCGAGGGGCACAGAAGGGAAAATGGAGGGAAAAACAAACAGAGAAATACGGGCACAGTACAATGGGGCAGCGAGGGGCACAAAAGGGAAAATGGAGGGAAAACAAACAGAGAAATACGGGCACAGTACAATGGGGCAGCGAGGGGCACAGAAGGGAAAATGGGGAGACAAAAAGCAAAGAAATACGGGCACCGAGGCCACAAGCGGAGGGGCGAGCTTACCAGCAGCAGCAGCGGGCGGACAACATAGGCGGAGCTGTGTGGTGGGGGAGCGACCTACCTGGCAAGGTCAAGGGTCGCTCTCCTCACCGCGCAGCGGCCGCCATATATGGGGAGGTGGGAGGGAGGAGCAGCTGGGAGGCGGGAGGCAGAGGCAGCGAATGGGCAGTCAGGGGGGCGGGGCCACAGGGGACGCAGCGGCGGGAATGGAGAGAGGCAGCGGGGGCACAGAAGGAAAAACGGAGAGAAAACAAACAGAAATACGGGCACAGTACAAAATTGGGCAGTGAGGGGCACAGAAGGGAAAATGGAGAGAAAACAAACAGAAATACGGGCACAGTACAATGGGGCAGCGAGGGGCACAGAAGGGAAAATGGAGAGAAAACAAACAGAAATACGGGCACAGTACAAAATTGGGCAGCGAGGGGCACAGAAGGGAAAATGGAGAGAAAACAAACAGAAATACGGGCACAGTACAATGGGGCAGCGAGGGGCACAGAAGGGAAAATGGAGGGAAAACAAACAGAGAAATACGGGCACAGTACAATGGGGCAGCGAGGGGCACAGAAGGGAAAATGGAGGGAAAAACAAACAGAGAAATACGGGCACAGTACAATGGGGCAGCGAGGGGCACAGAAGGGAAAATGGAGGGAAAACAAACAGAGAAATACGGGCACAGTACAATGGGGCAGCGAGGGGCACAGAAGGGAAAATGGGGAGACAAAAAGCAAAGAAATACGGGCACCGAGGCCACAAGCGGAGGGGCGAGCTTACCAGCAGCAACAGCGGGCGGACAACACAGGCGGAGCTGTGTGGTGGGGGAGCGACCTACCTGGCAAGGTCAAGGGTCGCTCTCCTCACCGCGCAGCGGCCGCCATATATGGGGAGGTGGGAGGGAGGAGCAGCTGGGAGGTGGGAGGCAGGGGCAGCGAATGGGCAGTCAGGGGCGGGGCCGCAGGGACGCAGCGGCGGGAATGGAGAGAGGCAGCGGGGGCACAGAAGGAAAAACGGAGAGAAAACAAACAGAAATACGGGCACAGTACAAAATTGGGCAGCGAGGGGCACAGAAGGGAAAATGGAGAGAAAACAAACAGAAATAAGGGCACAGTACAAAATTGGGCAGCGAGGGGCACAGAAGGGAAAATGGAGAGAAAACAAACAGAAATACGGGCACAGTACAATGGGGCAGCGAGGGGCACAGAAGGGAAAATGGAGAGAAAACAAACAGAAATACGGGCACAGTACAAAATTGGGCAGCGAGGGGCACAGAAGGGAAAATGGAGAGAAAACAAACAGAAATACGGGCACAGTACAATGGGGCAGCGAGGGGCACAGAAGTGAAAATGGAGGGAAAACGAACAGAAATACGGGCACAGTACGATGGGGCAGCGAGGGGCACAGAAGGGAAAATGGAGGGAAAACAAACAGAGAAATACGGGCACAGTACAATGGGTCAGCGAGGGGCACAGAAGGGAAAATGGAGGGAAAAACAAACAGAGAAATACGGGCACAGTACAAAATTGGGCAGCGAGGGGCACAGAAGGGAAAATGGAGAGAAAACAAACAGAAATACGGGCACAGTACAATGGGGCAGCGAGGGGCACAGAAGGGAAAATGGAGGGAAAACAAACAGAGAAATACGGGCACAGTACAATGGGGCAGCGAGGGGCACAGAAGGGAAAATGGAGGGAAAAACAAACAGAGAAATACGGGCACAGTACAATGGGGCAGCGAGGGGCACAAAAGGGAAAATGGAGGGAAAACAAACAGAGAAATACGGGCACAGTACAATGGGGCAGCGAGGGGCACAGAAGGGAAAATGGGGAGATAAAAAGCAAAGAAATACGGGCACCGAGGCCACAAGCGGAGGGGCGAGCTTACCAGCAGCAGCAGCGGGCGGACAACATAGGCGGAGCTGTGTGGTGGGGGAGCGACCTACCTGGCAAGGTCAAGGGTCGCTCTCCTCACCGCGCAGCGGCCGCCATATATGGGGAGGTGGGAGGGAGGAGCAGCTGGGAGGCGGGAGGCAGAGGCAGCGAATGGGCAGTCAGGGGGCGGGGCCACAGGGACGCAGCGGCGGGAATGGAGAGAGGCAGCGGGGGCACAGAAGGAAAAACGGAGAGAAAACAAACAGAAATACGGGCACAGTACAAAATTGGGCAGCGAGGGGCACAGAAGGGAAAATGGAGAGAAAACAAACAGAAATACGGGCACAGTACAAAATTGGGCAGTGAGGGGCACAGAAGGGAAAATGGAGAGAAAACAAACAGAAATACGGGCACAGTACAATGGGGCAGCGAGGGGCACAGAAGGGAAAATGGAGAGAAAACAAACAGAAATACGGGCACAGTACAAAATTGGGCAGCGAGGGGCACAGAAGGGAAAATGGAGAGAAAACAAACAGAAATACGGGCACAGTACAATGGGGCAGCGAGGGGCACAGAAGGGAAAATGGAGGGAAAACGAACAGAAATACGGGCACAGTACAATGGGGCAGCGATGGGCACAGAAGGGAAAATGGAGGGAAAACAAACAGAGAAATACGGGCACAGTACAATGGGGCAGCGAGGGGCACAGAAGGGAAAATGGAGGGAAAAACAAACAGAGAAATACGGGCACAGTACAAAATTGGGCAGCGAGGGGCACAGAAGGGAAAATGGAGAGAAAACAAACAGAAATACGGGCACAGTACAATGGGGCAGCGAGGGGCACAGAAGGGAAAATGGAGGGAAAACGAACAGAAATACGGGCACATTACAATGGGGCAGCGAGGGGCACAGAAGGGAAAATGGAGGGAAAACAAACAGAGAAATACGGGCACAGTACAATGGGGCAGCGAGGGGCACAGAAGGGAAAATGGAGGGAAAAACAAACATAGAAATACGGGCACAGTACAATGGGGCAGCGAGGGGCACAGAAGGGAAAATGGAGGGAAAACAAACAGAGAAATACGGGCACAGTACAATGGGGCAGCGAGGGGCACAGAAGGGAAAATGGAGGGAAAAACAAACAGAGAAATACGGGCACAGTACAATGGGGCAGCGAGGGGCACAGAAGGGAAAATGGAGGGAAATCAAACAGAGAAATACGGGCACAGTACAATGGGGCAGCGAGGGGCACAGAAGGGAAAATGGAGAGAAAACAAACAGAAATACGGGCACAGTACAAAATTGGGCAGCGAGGGGCACAGAAGGGAAAATGGAGAGAAAACAAACAGAAATACGGGCACAGTACAATGGGGCAGCGAGGGGCACAGAAGTGAAAATGGAGGGAAAACGAACAGAAATACGGGCACAGTACGATGGGGCAGCGAGGGGCACAGAAGGGAAAATGGAGGGAAAACAAACAGAGAAATACGGGCACAGTACAATGGGTCAGCGAGGGGCACAGAAGGGAAAATGGAGGGAAAAACAAACAGAGAAATACGGGCACAGTACAAAATTGGGCAGCGAGGGGCACAGAAGGGAAAATGGAGAGAAAACAAACAGAAATACGGGCACAGTACAATGGGGCAGCGAGGGGCACAGAAGGGAAAATGGAGGGAAAACAAACAGAGAAATACGGGCACAGTACAATGGGGCAGCGAGGGGCACAGAAGGGAAAATGGAGGGAAAAACAAACAGAGAAATACGGGCACAGTACAATGGGGCAGCGAGGGGCACAGAAGGGAAAATGGAGGGAAAACAAACAGAGAAATACGGGCACAGTACAATGGGGCAGCGAGGGGCACAGAAGGGAAAATGGGGAGACAAAAAGCAAAGAAATACGGGCACCGAGGCCACAAGCGGAGGGGCGAGCTTACCAGCAGCAGCAGCGGGCGGACAACATAGGCGGAGCTGTGTGGTGGGGAGCGACCTACCTGGCAAGGTCAAGGGTCGCTCTCCTCACCGCGCAGCAGCCGCCATATATGGGGAGGTGGGAGGGAGGAGCAGCTGGGAGGCGGGAGGCAGGGGCAGCGAATGGGCAGTCAGGGGGGCGGGGCCACAGGGGACGCAGCGGCGGGAATGGAGAGAGGCAGCGGGGGCACAGAAGGAAAACGGAGAGAAAACAAACAGAAATACGGGCACAGTACAAAATTGGGCAGCGAGGGGCACAGAAGGGAAAATGGAGAGAAAACAAACAGAAATACGGGCACAGTACAAAATTGGGCAGTGAGGGGCACAGAAGGGAAAATGGAGAGAAAACAAACAGAAATACGGGCACAGTACAATGGGGCAGCGAGGGGCACAGAAGGGAAAATGGAGAGAAAACAAACAGAAATACGGGCACAGTACAAAATTGGGCAGCGAGGGGCACAGAAGGGAAAATGGAGAGAAAACAAACAGAAATACGGGCACAGTACAATGGGGCAGCGAGGGGCACAGAAGGGAAAATGGAGGGAAAACGAACAGAAATACGGGCACAGTACAATGGGGCAGCGATGGGCACAGAAGGGAAAATGGAGGGAAAACAAACAGAGAAATACGGGCACAGTACAATGGGGCAGCGAGGGGCACAGAAGGGAAAATGGAGGGAAAAACAAACAGAGAAATACGGGCACAGTACAAAATTGGGCAGCGAGGGGCACAGAAGGGAAAATGGAGAGAAAACAAACAGAAATACGGGCACAGTACAATGGGGCAGCGAGGGGCACAGAAGGGAAAATGGAGGGAAAACGAACAGAAATACGGGCACAGTACAATGGGGCAGCGAGGGGCACAGAAGGGAAAATGGAGGGAAAACAAACAGAGAAATACGGGCACAGTACAATGGGGCAGCGAGGGGCACAGAAGGGAAAATGGAGGGAAAAACAAACATAGAAATACGGGCACAGTACAATGGGGCAGCGAGGGCACAGAAGGGAAAATGGAGGGAAAACAAACAGAGAAATACGGGCACAGTACAATGGGGCAGCGAGGGGCACAGAAGGGAAAATGGAGGGAAAAACAAACAGAGAAATACGGGCACAGTACAATGGGGCAGCGAGGGGCACAGAAGGGAAAATGGAGGGAAATCAAACAGAGAAATACGGGCACAGTACAATGGGGCAGCGAGGGGCACAGAAGGGAAAATGGAGGGAAAACAAACAGAGAAATACGGGCACAGTACAATGGGGCAGCGAGGGGCACAGAAGGGAAAATGGGGAGACAAAAAGCAAAGAAATACGGGCACCGAGGCCACAAGCGGAGGGGCGAGCTACCAGCAGCAGCAGCGGGCGGACAACACAGGCGGAGCTGTGTGGTGGGGGAGCGACCTACCTGGCAAGGTCAAGGGTCGCTCTCCTCACCGCGCAGCGGCCGCCATATATGGGGAGGTGGGAGGGAGGAGCAGCTGGGAGGCGGGAGGCAGGGGCAGCGAATGGGCAGTCAGGGGGCGGGGCCGCAGGGGACGCAGCGGCGGGAATGGAGAGAGGCAGCGGGGGCACAGAAGGAAAAACGGAGAGAAAACAAACAGAAATACGGGCACAGTACAAAATTGGGCAGCGAGGGGCACAGAAGGGAAAATGGAGAGAAAACAAACAGAGAAATACGGGCACAGTACAATGGGGCAGCGAGGGGCACAGAAGGGAAAATGGGGAGACAAAAAGCAAAGAAATACGGGCACCGAGGCCACAAGCGGAGGGGCGAGCTTACCAGCAGCAACAGCGGGCGGACAACACAGGCGGAGCTGTGTGGTGGGGGAGCGACCTACCTGGCAAGGTCAAGGGTCGCTCTCCTCACCGCGCAGCGGCCGCCATATATGGGGAGGTGGGAGGGAGGAGCAGCTGGGAGGCGGGAGGCAGGGGCAGCGAATGGGCAGTCAGGGGGCGGGGCCGCAGGGGACGCAGCAGCGGGAATGGAGAGAGGCAGCGGGGGCACAGAAGGAAAAACGGAGAGAAAACAAACAGAAATACGGGCACAGTACAAAATTGGGCAGCGAGGGGCACAGAAGGGAAAATGGAGAGAAAACAAACAGAAATACGGGCACAGTACAAAATTGGGCAGCGAGGGGCACAGAAGGGAAAATGGAGAGAAAACAAACAGAAATACGGGCACAGTACAATGGGGCAGCGAGGGGCACAGAAGGGAAAATGGAGAGAAAACAAACAGAAATACGGGCACAGTACAAAATTGGGCAGCGAGGGGCACAGAAGGGAAAATGGAGAGAAAACAAACAGAAATACGGGCACAGTACAATGGGGCAGCGAGGGGCACAGAAGTGAAAATGGAGGGAAAATGAACAGAAATACGGGCACAGTACGATGGGGCAGCGAGGGGCACAGAAGGGAAAATGGAGGGAAAACAAACAGAGAAATACGGGCACAGTACAATGGGTCAGCGAGGGGCACAGAAGGGAAAATGGAGGGAAAAACAAACAGAGAAATACGGGCACAGTACAAAATTGGGCAGCGAGGGGCACAGAAGGGAAAATGGAGAGAAAACAAACAGAAATACGGGCACAGTACAATGGGGCAGCGAGGGGCACAGAAGGGAAAATGGAGGGAAAACAAACAGAGAAATACGGGCACAGTACAATGGGGCAGCGAGGGGCACAGAAGGGAAAATGGAGGGAAAAACAAACAGAGAAATACGGGCACAGTACAATGGGGCAGCGAGGGGCACAGAAGGGAAAATGGAGGGAAAACAAACAGAGAAATACGGGCACAGTACAATGGGGCAGCGAGGGGCACAGAAGGGAAAATGGGGAGACAAAAAGCAAAGAAATACGGGCACCGAGGCCACAAGCGGAGGGGCGAGCTTACCAGCAGCAGCAGCGGGCGGACAACACAGGCGGAGCTGTGTGGTGGGGGAGCGACCTACCTGGCAAGGTCAAGGGTCGCTCTCCTCACCGCGCAGCGGCGCCATATATGGGGAGGTGGGAGGGAGGAGCAGCTGGGAGGCGGGAGGCAGGGGCAGCGAATGGGCAGTCAGGGGGGCGGGGCCACAGGGGACGCAGCGGCGGGAATGGAGAGAGGCAGCGGGGGCACAGAAGGAAAAACGGAGAGAAAACAAACAGAAATACGGGCACAGTACAAAATTGGGCAGCGAGGGGCACAGAAGGGAAAATGGAGAGAAAACAAACAGAAATACGGGCACAGTACAAAATTGGGCAGTGAGGGGCACAGAAGGGAAAATGGAGAGAAAACAAACAGAAATACGGGCACAGTACAATGGGGCAGCGAGGGGCACAGAAGGGAAAATGGAGAGAAAACAAACAGAAATACGGGCACAGTACAAAATTGGGCAGCGAGGGGCACAGAAGGGAAAATGGAGAGAAAACAAACAGAAATACGGGCACAGTACAATGGGGCAGCGAGGGGCACAGAAGGGAAAATGGAGGGAAAACGAATAGAAATACGGGCACAGTACAATGGGGCAGCGAGGGGCACAGAAGGGAAAATGGAGGGAAAACAAACAGAGAAATACGGGCACAGTACAATGGGGCAGCGAGGGGCACAGAAGGGAAAATGGAGGGAAAAACAAACAGAGAAATACGGGCACATTACAAAATTGGGCAGCGAGGGGCACAGAAGGGAAAATGGAACGAAAACAAACAGAAATACGGGCACAGTACAATGGGGCAGCGAGGGGCACAGAAGGGAAAATGAAGGGAAAACGAACAGAAATACGGGCACAGTACAATGGGGCAGCGAGGGGCACAGAAGGGAAAATGGAGGGAAAACAAACAGAGAAATACGGGCACAGTACAATGGGGCAGCGAGGGGCACAGAAGGGAAAATGGAGGGAAAAACAAACATAGAAATACGGGCACAGTACAATGGGGCAGCGAGGGGCACAGAAGGGAAAATGGAGGGAAAACAAACAGAGAAATACGGGCACAGTACAATGGGGCAGCGAGGGGCACAGAAGGGAAAATGGAGGGAAAAACAAACAGAGAAATACGGGCACAGTACAATGGGGCAGCGAGGGGCACAGAAGGGAAAATGGAGGGAAAACAAACAGAGAAATACGGGCACAGTACAATGGGGCAGCGAGGGGCACAGAAGGGAAAATGGAGGGAAATCAAACAGAGAAATACGGGCACAGTACAATGGGGCAGCGAGGGGCACAGAAGGGAAAATGGAGGGAAAACAAACAGAGAAATACGGGCACAGTACAATGGGGCAGCGAGGGGCACAGAAGGGAAAATGGGGAGACAAAAAGCAAAGAAATACGGGCACCGAGGCCACAAGCGGAGGGGCGAGCTTACCAGCAGCAGCAGCGGGCGGACAACACAGGCGGAGCTGTGTGGTGGGGGAGCGACCTACCTGGCAAGGTCAAGGGTCGCTCTCCTCACCGCGCAGCGGCCGCCATATATGGGGAGGTGGGAGGGAGGAGCAGCTTGGAGGCGGGAGGCAGGGGCAGCGAATGGGCAGTCAGGGGCGGGGCCGCAGGGACGCAGCGGCGGGAATGGAGAGAGGCAGCGGGGGCACAGAAGGAAAAACGGAGAGAAAACAAACAGAAATACGGGCACAGTACAAAATTGGGCAGCGAGGGGCACAGAAGGGAAAATGGAGAGAAAACAAACAGAAATACGGGCACAGTACAAAATTGGGCAGCGAGGGGCACAGAAGGGAAAATGGAGAGAAAACAAACAGAAATACGGGCACAGTACAATGGGGCAGCGAGGGGCACAGAAGGGAAAATGGAGAGAAAACAAACAGAAATACGGGCACAGTACAAAATTGGGCAGCGAGGGGCACAGAAGGGAAAATGGAGAGAAAACAAACAGAAATACGGGCACAGTACAATGGGGCAGCGAGGGGCACAAAAGGAAAAATGGAGGGAAAACAAACAGAAATACGGGCACAGTACAATGGGGCAGCGAGGGGCACAGAAGGGAAAATGGAGGGACAACAAACAGAGAAATACGGGCAGAGTACAATGGGGCAGCGAGGGGCACAGAAGGGAAAATGGAGGGAAAAACAAACAGAGAAATACGGGCACAGTACAAAATTGGGCAGCGAGGGGCACAGAAGGGAAAATGGAGAGAAAACAAACAGAAATACGGGCACAGTACAATGGGGCAGCGAGGGGCACAGAAGGGAAAATGGAGGGAAAACAAACAGAAATACGGGCACAGTACAATGGGGCAGCGAGGGGCACAGAAGGGAAAATGGAGGGAAAACAAAAATGATAATTACATTACAATCTTTTCTACATATGTCGGTCTGTTTCGATATAAAAGACCAAGTTTTGGTGTGTCATCAACTGCTGAACTTTTCCAAGACCTCATTCGACGTATCCTACAGCCTGTCATGAATGTGTTCAATTATAGCAATGACATATTGGTTTTCAGAGCTACACAAAAAGAGAACGATAAATCTCTCTCACAAGTATGCAGTTTACATGCTGATGCAGGTTTGTCTTTGAATGCGAACAAGTGTGAGTTTCATAAGACAAAGCTAAAATACTTTGGCCATATCTTTTCTGATGGGGGTATGACACCCAATCCTGGTATAGTACAAGCTCTGTCAAATGCCGATCCCCCAAAAGATGTTTCCAGGTTACATAAATTTCTTGGCATGGCAGTTACTGTTCCAGATACATAGAAGACTTTGCCACTGTAAGTGCTCCATTGAGAGACTTGACGAAAAAGAATGTTCCATTTCATTGGTCACATGAATGTGAGAAATGTTTGAAAAGAATCAAACAAGCGATTGAGAACACTACTGAATTGGCATACTTCAATTCAAAGCTGCATACTGAGTTTGATGTTGACGCTAGCCCTGTTGGGTTAGGTGCTATTCTTGCACAGCACAGTGGACACCCGAATGCTCGAGGACATATTGTGCATATGCCAGTAGAAGTTTGTTCCAAACAGAATATGTTTATTCACAACCTTATAAAGAAAGTTTGGCAATGGTGTAGGCTTGTGAACATTTCCATGTATTCCTGTACAGAAAGCTTTTTATGCTGGTGACAGATCATCAAGCCTTTCTGACCATATTTGGCAATACAGAGGCCAAGATGCCTCCTCGCATTGAACGATGGGGACTACGATTACAAGAGTACAATTCTACCACTGTGCATCATTCAGGGAAGGATCAGAACCCAGCCGACTACTTTTCCAGAGTAGCCATACAAGATCATGGTATTCCATCCAAGACGGCTGAAGCCTATATTAACTTTATTGTAAAGTCAAATATACCAGCTGACATTTCGTTAGCCCAGATTGTTACGGCCACGAGCCATGATAGTGACATGCTAAAGTTGAAGATATTAGCACACATCAGTCATGGAACCAACACACTCAACCTCAAACCAGTGATGGTGCATATCAAAAGTACAAAAATGTCAAAGATGAATTGTCTATAACTCGAGAAGGAGTTATACTGGGAGGTTCGAAGATCATGATTCCGGAGAGTCTGTGACAGAAAACCATTGAAGTGGCCCATGAAGGACATTGTGGAATTGTTGTCACAGAACAAGCTCTCCGGGATTGAGTCTAGTTTCCTTATCTCAGTGAGAGGGTTGAAAGAGAATTAAAGCCCAGTCATCTATGCAACTTCCTTTCTACGAAAACTACTCAACACACCTTGAACATGTCAGAACCCCCGAAGCATGCATGGGGGAGAGTAGCCATTGACTTTTTCGTTTCACTCGATAATGGACATCACCTGATGGTATTGGGGATGAATATTCACAATTCCCATTAATTGAAGATCTCTCCTCTACCACTCAAGACCCAGTTATTGAACGTTTAGATGGCATCTTTGTCACATGGGGTGTTCCAGATATCTTTAAATCTGACAATGGCCCACCTTTCAACAGTCAAGAGTTAAGAGACGTTTTAGAGCACCTAAATGTAAAGCATCAGAAGAGCACACCTCTACGGCCACAGACCAATGGCCTTGATGAATGCTTCATGAGTACAGTAAAAAATATGCAGTGCAGCGTGCTACCCTAGATAAGCTTGTGTTACATTTCCACTTTAAGAGCTCATCATTCAAGACCTCACTCGACCAAGGGTGACAGCCCTGCAATGTTAATGGGCGGGCGAGCAATGACAACCAAGTTGCCTCAATGGACCAATCAGAGAGAAAAAGACGAAGACAAGACTTGTGGAAAAGACCTGCTTTACAAACAGAATATGAAAGCGTACACTGAAAGAAGATGACATGCAAAGATCCTCGTTTTTGAAGAAGGAGGTTGAGTGCTCGCCTGTCAGATGCAGAAAAGAAAGTCTGATGCTGCATTCTATGCTGAGCCTTTTCAAGTGGTTTCTACAAAGGGACACATGGTAACTGCCGAGTGCCCTGGGAAGTCTATCACAGGAGATTTTCAGCATTTGACTCCTCGTTTGTCAGATTCAGATGTCAGGGTGTAGACTGACCCTGAAATCTTTACAACTGATGTTGCCCCTACATCATCAACGAAGATCATGTACATTCATGGTGACAGTTCCCAGTTTCCAACAACACGATAAGGGTGGACAGTTCAAGCGCCACGAAGACTGATTGAAGAGCTTTGATTGTATATATTTACGTATTTTGTAAAAACGTATAATTTTTTATTTAACGGAGGGGGAGATGTATAGTCATGAGTGTAAGCAATGATGGAACCCTTTTGGCTCCCGATGGACTCGGTAGAGCTTTGACATAAGTGTTAGAGCGGAATGCAATGAAGGCAGGTTTAGAATGTTGAGTTTGCAGTTACACGCAGATGAATAAAGACATTAATACCAAACTATGTGTGTGGCGTATTCATTGACGGGTACCCGTCCATGCTGGAGAGGACGCTACATCAGTGATGTAGAAGTGCCTAGGAAAAGTAACCTTAAGGTTCACATCCCAAAAGACTTGCTGCCTAGTTATGTGGTTTGGAATGACATTAATGAGTGGTTATGATCATCCTTGTGATGGCTTATTCTAGTCCTTGTGTATGCACAGAGCCCCACCCAGAAGAGAACTGGGAGATTAGCATGTGGAAGCACATGCCCACTGTTAGGAAGGCCACACTGTTTGCCCTAGATACAGCTGAATAAGTTTGGTATGCCTTGATGAAAGATGCAGATTTGGATTGACCCGAGAAAAGTATCACCTGAGGTTCGAGGATTCCCAGAAAGAGTCACACCAGTCTTGGGAGAATTTTGTGTAAATGTCCAGTAAGCCATGGGTGGTTGGGTGAAGGGCAGTAAAGTAGAGGATTATGATGGGCTGTAAAATATGACTATGAGTGAACACATCTTGAGTAATTGTTTTACAAAGCTGTCCCAGCACAGGAAATATGCTTAGCTATTTATTGTTAGGGAGCTTGGAAGAGAAGGAGTGTCCAAGAAGATACCAGGTGGTAACCACAAAGAGAGTGGTTCAGCACCCAGCAGAAAGGTAAAACCTTTCTGCTGAATCCAACTGAATCCAAAACCTCTGACAAGGAGATAGACTCCCAACTTACATCAGGGAAGCAAGTAGGTAGGAACCCAGGGGGGAAGAGGCTCTTTGAGAGGGGCAGGTGCTTTGACTGTCATCTGTCAGGGCATAGGATAGAGATACCTCGTGCCTAGGAAGGCACTCAATAGTAGGCATTCTGCAAGGGTGACATTGTGTAGTGCTAGAGTGAGATTATTCCCAGGAGAAGAGGATAGAACATTCCCTAGTGTCTCTTGCGTGGGATGAGGGCCCAGCAGGTAGGTTGGTGATCCCAAAGAGTTCCAGGAAGTACTTTTGTAGGTCACAGTGAACGGGGTCCATCTCACTGCTCTGCTTGATACCCATGCCAGCAGGACACTTGGAGTCCAAAGGCTAGTCTACCTAGAACAGCACCTACAGGGACAGGTCTGTACGGTAGGGAATGTCACTGGGTGAGTGTGAGAGCCACATGCATATGGTCTCCTTACAGTAGAGGGGAATAGTGTCACAGAGAAAGGTAGATTTGTGTCCTTGCTTATCCATAGATTGCATCCTTGGCAGTGAGCTCGATTGGTAAAAAAAAAAGAGGTGTAGCCATCAAGGGTACTTCAAAAACACCGATTTTTGAGGGTATGGTCCATAAACAGACAGTACAGAGAACACGGGGACGAGCACTCGAGGTGCTGCCTGCACTGTCACAGTAACAAAAGCTCTGAACCAGACAGCCCCTTACAGGTCAAAGATATGTGGATTGTGTGGATTTATGTGGATTGTGTGTCCACTTTAGAAGTCCTGGACTGCCTGGCAGATGTTCACATTTGTGGTGCAGACCCTGACATGCCAGTCTCAGGGTGTTACCCCTGAGATGGTGGAAAAAAGAGTAGAAAAAGGTGTTTAGAGTCTGTAGTTGTAACTCCTCATTCAGAAAGATCAAGGAGGTTTGAGAGGACTCTTGTAGGTTTCTTAACTGAGGACAGAAGAGGTTGTCGAAGAGAAGGGATGTCAGGGGTTGCCCTCCTTGCCCTCCTAGGAAATGTTTAGGGACCCTTGTGTGGGCCCAGTGGTGACAAGCAAGCAGGGAGTTTTAGACCCTCAATTAAAAAAATTAGAGTGCAGGAGTGTGTCTGCAACATGAAGTTGTAACCTCCCACTCTGAGAAACCTAACAGGCCAAAGAGACCTCAGAAGCAAGTGAGCGACTCCGTGCCATTTCAACGGCTGGGAGTGGGGCCTAACCAAGACACAGGACAGAAGCATCCACCTATTGGTGGGTGGCCAGTGGCCTGAATACTGATGCTGACCACTGTCAGTAGCTTCTTATTTGTTGGCATTTTGGGCAGAGCTGGCCCTAAGTTGGGGACAGGAGTCAGAATCGGCCACATAACCTTGTTGGCCATGGTGGTACTATTTGCTTATAGGGATGCATCCATGAGTAGGCTAAGATTAATCATCTCAGAGGTGGGATTTACAGTTGTACCGTAGGGATCCCTGAGGACAAGGTTAGTGGGTAGGGTAGTATGGACAGAGGGGTATGTTCAACAGGGCATAAACCTTGACATATACCACTGCAGAGGCAGAAAATTGTCCTTGTTCTATGGCCTGAGCAGGGAAGCCTATCACAGGATTAATTATTGCCACCTAGCTCTTAGCAATCTGCCTTTTTTGCATGGTCACCCCAGATTTTTCACCTTTTCTAGAACCGATTTTTGCTGGTGTTAGACTTCTATGCAGTTTGCCCCAGATAAACAGGAATAAAGTGCCTGTCCTCCCCTTTAACATGGTAAAATTGGATTATCCATGATTGATATAGTCCCTAGTACATTGTGTGGAAAATGCACCCAGAGACTGGAAGTTAAATGTCTCCTGTGGACAGCAGCATCAATTGTGCCATCCAAAGGGTTGACCTATAAAACATGGCCCACCATATAAATGAGTAGATTACCTACAGCAGTCTAAATACCTGCCGTCAAACCTGTGAAAAAAATGTTTTTTGCAGGTGGAAAACCCTGCTCTTGAATATTATTAAATCATCCTTATTTACACCTTCTCACACACGAGGCTGGATGCCTGAAATTTGAAAGTGGACAATGTGAAAAATTAAGGTTGGCATGTTCCTCCAGTGGCTAGACTCCTAAAGCTTTTTTCACTGGCAGGGCTGTAGTTGTATCATAGAATAGGTCAAAGTTCAGATTATAAACTTTAATCTGTAATCCTTTGGTAATTTATTAAACATTCAATTCATTGGTGAATTTAGATTTTTAACAAAAAAAATTGAAAAAGTTACTTTTTGAAAGTTACCATTTTCCTGCCTGAAGCTCCTGAAGGTTAACTTGTATTAGCCCCCCAACAGCTGCTCAGCCAGGGCTTGACCTTTCTATGGTGTTAAAACTGTTCCCAGAGGAAAACAATGGCCTAAGCCTGGTGAGAGGATGGACTGACTGTGGCCATGTGATCCCTATCAGCTCGGGCAAGACAGTTGAGGTGTGGCCAGGAACTTCAATAACTTGAAAGGGACAGAAATACAGCCTCCAATTCATAGTGTACCGGTAGAAGAAGGGAAAGCCAATGTCCCCAAATCCCATAGTAGTAGGACTAAGGCTGAACTCAGTGGAAGGGAAGCGACCCCTCCCAGAACCTGTTTTGATTGGACATGGGAGGGTACTGCTCATTTCCCTAAACATACCCCTGACTGGCACAAAAGGTGCCTGCATGGGCAGAAGGCCTGTGACATCTTGGATTTCTCCTAGAATGGTGCAGTGTAGTGTAATCTGCAGTAAGGCAAACAGGATGTGCTGCAGAACTGGTGAGGTTTGTTCCTGCAAACAGTTTCCACATAGTAGAGGAGTGTCTAGCAATCACCCCCACACACTGACTAGTGCAAACCATAAATGTAGCATCCCAAAGAACCCTCCAAGACCTCAGGAGTTGCCATCAGGACCTTGTGGTAAAAGTGGTTGATCAACTTGCTCAGATTCCACAAAAGGCTTGCCCTGCTGGAGGATTTCTAGCTCCATAAGAAAGACTCAGTCAGAAAGGGAATTCTGTGATGGGGATGAACCTGCTCGATATATTGGACTTGAGGACCATCGCAGTCAGCTTAAATCGCATCTAGGTCACTTTCTACCTCATCTAAACTCTTATCTCTGGTTGCCCTTCTTGGATATTTGTCATTGTGGTGTCATTCTTTTTATTCAAATTTGCTCTATTTTTCTAGTTTGGTTTCAGATTTTTATTGTTTGGTGTTTTGATTTTATTCCTGTTTGGGCACTGCATAAAAACTTTACACATTGCTCTATTTCAAGCCTTTATTCTCTGTGCCATAGCTACCAGGGAGTTGGGCTCAGGTTAATTTAGAGATGTGGAAGGCTCACCCTGACAGGGGATGTAATTATTTCTTAAAGTGGTAGACTGCACCCCCAAATAATATTTCACTTTTTTACAGATGGTATTTTAATAAGTCCTATCATAGATCTTTGGTAACCAATCCCCCTTCTAGGCCCTATCTAAACTTTCATAGGACTAAAGTGCCTTTTTGACTTTATTAGATGGCCTCTAGTGATCCACTTTACTAATTATTGGTACAGCCTTGTGTGTATCAACCATGAGTACTCACATTTCCGCCCCCAGTTGGCACGCCAATGTGGCTGAGCACTTCACCGGACAAAGGTTACCTGAGGTGGGGGTGGAGTATTTCTAGTAGTTAATGCAAATGCAGCATACCCCTTTGAAATACTGCTAGAACACATGCAAAGTATATTAAATGATTACTTGGCTATGCCTTCCACAAACTTGCATAATGAGACGTGATGGTTACATGTCCCAGAGGGGCATCAGAAAGTGCATGCTACCTGCATACTCCACTGAAATTGTCTGCATTTAGTAGTAATAGCTGACATTTCAGCAAATTAAGTTTGGTTAGAAAGCTTGCCCACTGCCTGGAACTTTGAGCACATTTAGGACATCCCACTGACTTGTTAATGTGCTGTTTTCTGTTTTTATTGTTCATGTCTGGGGTTTCAGTGCAAATCATATGTAAATATCAGTGAAAAAAGGAGATTCAATTAAAATCATGCTGAAGAAAATGAAACTCATCAAATAATCCTTACAGTGAATGGGAGGTCTGTTTAAGTGAAATTTACCTTTAAACAACCAGGTGCTTATGTACAATGGGATTGCACCACCAGAGCGTCACTTTTTTCGACGTTCCAGTAGCGCAATGCCCTGCACCATATTTTCAAAGTGGCATTAAGCCACTTTGCACGGCTTAACGCCGGTTTGTAAATATGGTACCCTTACATGCAGGTATCTGCATGAAAGGGGCGTGCAATAGGGTTGGTGTGTGCGTTCCACTACAACACCCATTGCTTTTTGATGCTACCCCAGAATTACAAGGATGTGTAAATCTGAGGCAGCGCCAAAAACTAACGCCATGCAAAAGCAGGCATTAGATTGGCGCAATGAGGAGAAATACTTTTATTTCTCCTTGTTTTTGCCTTTTCTATGTGTGCTGCATTCTGCCATTTTTAAAAATGGCGCATCCCTGCGTTTTATAAGGGTGCAGTGCTGCAAAATGTGCCGCAGCGCTGCGCCATTTCCTTATACATATGTCCCTCAGACTCTAACTACAGACAAAGAGCAGCTATCTGTTTGTGATCTGCTTGTTTCAGATATTCATGTTCACTAACATAGGTAACAGTTCAGGCTGTGGGCCAGCATATTTGGCAATAGAAAAAAACTCTGAATAAACATGTGAAACGAATAAACTACATTAGTGCCATGGGAAATCAGTGGTGATATATAGGAATGGCGTTGTCAGAGAAGTTTTCTTATACTAATATGTTCTCCCCAATTTTGAAGAGCAGAATTTCTAGTGATGTAGATTGCATATTTTTATTTTTTCTGTTTTTATTAAAACATTTTAAAATCATTACTTTCCAAACATTAAAGTGAATCTCTACTTCACTGATTCACCAGTAATTAATTTCAAGGTGAAAGACGGAGACAGCTAGAAATTGCTTATGCTTTAAACCAAATATCTCGAAGTGTCTTTGCTCAGGGAAAAGGCAAATCTAAAAAAGCAGATTCATTTTGTAGATTTGTACTACTATGAGATAAGTGAAGTGTAATTCTTTGAAGGAAGAGCATGGTAAAACCTAACACATTTGCATTAATGCAAAATCAAACTTCTATTCCTAAGAAAGACATCAGTGGTAACAAACTGTGTGCAGCTGCAGGTACAAGACGCTATGTAAAGGATCCCTGTCCATTGTACCCACACATACCTCAGGTGAGACAAGCGTTGCTTTTTGTTATTTCACTGACATCACTGCAACAAAAGGGCAACAAAATGGGGAATTCATTCATTATAGAAATATTGAAAATTGCAATTATATTAATTGGAATTTTCACCGATACATTAGTTGTAGGGTCCAGTCTTCTGGACTGGGCTAAAGGAAGAAGACTGAATACCTGTAATCTCAGTTTAATGGCTCTGGGGTCCGGATCCATATTGTATCAGTGTGTTGTGGTTATTTCTGCACTACTGAGTGCTCATATAATTGATTTCGATCATCGAGTTCCACCTTTACTTGGAATAAAATCAAACAGCGCCTTGTTCACCGCCTGCCTCTGCATTTTCTACTGTGTGAAGATTGTGGACTTCAGCCACCACCTCTTCATCAGGCTGAAGATGAGGATCTCGAAATTGGTGCCCTGGATGCTCCTGGGGTTTGCCATCATACTTGAGTTCACCTGGAGAATCCTTTAAGAATGTATCAATTAATCTCACAGCTAACACTACTATCAAAAGTAATGCACTGACTATAGCATATTCATTCCTAAGGAAGCTGGTGCTCTTGGTGTCTGCTTACCTCTTGTCCTTGACATTGCTTCCACAACACTCATACTCACTTCTCTCTGCAAACACACCCAGAGGAGGAAACATAATGCATCTGACTTCAGCTAGCCACAGTCTCATTACAGGGCAGCCAAAATGATGGGTTGCCTCCTTTTGACCAAAATTTCATTTTTAATTCCAGAGATTCTCAAACTGTGTACAAACTTCTTAATGATTTCTATCTGCTCAGTAGCGGCCCGTGGTGGGAGTGCTGCCGGGCGCTGACGTGGGGAGGGGGAGGGGCAGGGTGGGGGGTAGTAAACTACGGATTATGGCCCATCAGAGGTAAGTAAACATATACATAAATAAAACGAATTTCGTTGCACGCGCTGCATCGCATTTGGCGATGCAGCGCGCGCAACGACATTCGTTTTATTTATTTATATGTTTACTTACCTCAAATCGGCCGTAATCCGTAGTTTACTACCCCCCACCCTGCTTCTCCCCCGCCCCACGTCAGCGCCCGGCAGCACTCCCACCACGGGCCGCTACTGTATCTGCATAGTTATTAATAACGCTTCTATAAATGCCATATAAACCATTCTCTTAATTCTGGGAAATCCAAGCTAAGGCAAGAGCTCTGGAAGATCCTCACTCCTTGGAGAAAGTGAGCCACTTCTGATGCTGAAGGGATCAATTGCACTGGACTGCATTCTCTTCAGATCTCACCTTAGGTTCTAAGCAAACACTTTGGGCCCTATTATGATATCGGTGGGCCAGCCACCGACATGCCGCCGAAGTGTTGAAAGGACAGATAATTCCCAAATGGCCGCGGAGCCGGCTCAGGCACTGCCGTCGGGATTATGATGTCCGTTTCCCACAGTCTTTCCATGTCGGCCGTTCCGACATGGAAAGGCTGTCAGAAAGTGACTTTGGGGGCGCCTAGCAGGGCCCCTTGCCCCCTAGCCTTCCACTATGGGGTCTGCCCCCTTAACCATCCCTGCACCGTGTGGCAGGCACCAGAGGTGCAGAAATGTTTTAAAAGTGTATATTTTCTCTTGAGGCTGTTGCTCTTTCCGACTGTCGACTGCCGTGAAGGCGGTCGCATCATTATTGTGGATGCAGGACCGCAGACTCCGTTTAGGCGGTTCGTTTCCGCTATGATGTTGGTCGGACGCTTGTCTGACAGACATAGTATTTAGGGCCATACACTTCTAATGTCTTTTGTTCACCTGAATAATGCAGAGAGCCTCCTGCACTGGAAAACGTACCACCGTCTTCATTGCGAACACAGCCTAACCCAAAGATTTGCGAAATAATTATTGTTTGTGTTGTTTACCGTATCCTGCATCCAGTTTTAGTACTCAACACAAAATTCATAATTTAGGAATCTGCAATAGCAACTAATAGCTAATTGAGTTGCGGTAAGTCACTAATTACTGAAAGAGGCGTGGCGAGTGCTGAGGACATCATTCCAAACTGAAAGATTCAGAGGCAAACACAGAGGACAACCCAAGCCGCACAATCGTAATTAAATCCTGCTGAAAATGATCCTAGCAATACCAGTGGTGAGGCCTAGCTAAGCAGAAATGAACGAAAACTGTAGAAAAAGTCACAAAATGCGCGACAAAAACCTATGTATGTCAGTAAAGGCTCGACATAAATGAATGAATTTGTTGGTTGAACACTGTGAAGGGTAGGAAAGATATTCTTATCTTTAATGTACATGGGGTTAGTGAACCCTAAGGAGGGTCCTTGCAGCAAGTTCCCTTAAGAGCCGGGGATAACCTTGTGTGCGGTTGTTTAGTAAAAGAAGCAGTGCAAGGACTCTCTAGTATGTGGACTCTCATCTGACGTAGAATGTGTGTAACAAATAGATACGAGGCGAGCGTGGTGCATATTTTCACAACAACATACACCAAGTCCAGAGAGTCAATATCTATCTATCTATCTATCTATCTATCTATCTATCTATCTATCTATCTATCTATCTATCTATCTATCTATCTATCTGTGTGGGGGCAAGCAGAGGCAGTAGAAAAACCACATTGGTGCCAAGTTTCCATAATTAGAATCAAAACTAGCGAGATGTTTCCTGGCAATTTTTTGTTTGTTGTAGGGCTCCCACTCTCACTCTGTTTGTCACTGACTTTGCATCCCTCACTTTTGTTACTTTTTGGTTTCCTTCTCGGTTCACTTATCCCCCTGCTTTTCCCCACTGCAAAGACTCCATAGACTTCCCTAACTGTTTCTTCACCTATCAAGATTCTGTACTTTGACACTGCATGACAGTGGCCAGACAGCACTTCCAGTGCGGATTCCTTCTGACTCCCAGGGCAGATCCTGATGGATACACAGGCTCAACATTGTGCATTCTTCAGATAGATCAAGGAACACCTAAGACCCAGATTTTAGATAGATATCATCATTATCTCTACAGTTGCTGAGAAGTTCCTCCTATGACAGAACATTGGAGTAGTGTCCTGCCCTTTGTTCCTTCCCTTACCCTGAACCCATTTTCTCCCTGCAGGACTCTACCTTAGAGTTGTATAGACTAATTCAACTCTAGGGACATCCTTTCAGGGAGTTTGATGGATTGACCTGTAAATAAATCTCGCCTTTTGAGACGTTTGCCATCCTAACATTATGAATGTCTTAATCTTGCTTTCAAGGTTGTCTACAATAAAAATATACAGAAGGTGGATACCCTCTGGCATTCACTTGCATCGGATAACAGCAAAGATGTAAGAAGAAATGATGCCATCTCAGTCTGCCTGCCAAAGACAAAAGCTAGGGGTGGGGCACGGAGAGGGATTCATACAGATCTACCTACAAGGAAGGCTTCTAGGTTCTCCATCGCCAATCTTAGAATAGAAAGTTCATATGGAGTTCACAATCTATGTTGAAAAATGATAAGCAGTTCAAACAGTATTGGTTAAATAACACCCGAAGCAGAATTCAGAGAGTGGAGAGTTAATTAAACATGAGTGTGCTAGGTATATCCAACTGACATGAAATCTAGAACCTGATTGGTTCTCCTATGGTACCCATCCCCAGAGTTGCAGGGGTCAGATTTGTAATACGCTAGTGCAAGGATTTAGCTAATGTGTCAATACAAACGAGAGATCCTGTTGGACTACAAACCATGCACATCCCACAGAGCAATAATGCATAGGAAGTGTTTTCTGGTAAAGATCAGTCCCACGAGATGAGATCACGGATATAACGGAACTCCAAACACTCTTTCATTAAGGAATGACACACTCAAGATGGCGCTAAAGCAGGTGTTTAAAAATCCTAACCCAGTGCAAAAAATATGACTGGTAACCACACAGAATATGAAAAGTAATGCGGTGAGGCATGTCATGGATAATCAAAACCTGAAGCTGTTTCTGGGAGGGATACTAAGTTTTAGCTGAAGCAATAAATAGCAAGCCTGTTCTCGAGTTTCAGAGATGCGTCAGATAGCATACCATTGTTTTTGTTATGAAATAGCAAGGCAGCTATTTCCTATCGCACCTTGCTCATGGCTGGAAACTAGAGAGCGAACTGCTGAAGGCCACTTCTCACCACTGTGGCCTCCAACACAAGTTGATGGTGCAAAGTGGGGTAACCTCTGTCTCAAAAGCCCCAGTGCAAAGTTCCTCTCTTTAATATGTTGTATACCTGGATTTTTATAGTATCACTGATGGATGTGGTTGCAAATCCTGAATCATAGGAAAAGGCACAGTTTTATTCAGAATGTAATGTCCATTTATTAACAACATGATCATAACCAGCATGATAATCCACATTAAGAGAAAAAACATTCTAGTAGCAAGGCAAAAATAGGTCCACAGTGGTATAAGATACCTGTCAGTAAACCAGAAGCCATCAGTCATGATGAGTAACTGTTAAGACATTTGTATGTCATTTAATTCAAAATCTGTATCAGAACAATTCAGTGTAATTTCTTGGTTCACTGCCAAAATATCGACCCTCAAAATATCGTTCTACCAAAATATTGTGACATAAATATTGATGTCAAAAATATCATCATCCTATAGTTATCATGTAAATGACAAAAATATCAGAATTTTTGTTGTTGTTACTAATATCGTTTTATTTCAATACATATATAATTAAATAGTCAACCGTAAATATAATAAAAAATAACACCAATACAATAAAAATAAAATATATTTAATTGATTTTTTAAATAAATATTACGATTATACTTATTTTTAATACCGAAAACACACATATATATATTAATACATATATTTATATTTGTTTATGTATATCTAATTAAATCATAATATTAAACTAAAAGTTTAAATGTATATTATAATTTAATAATTGTTTTTACATTAAAAATATAACAAATATATATATATATATATATATATATATATATATATATATATATGGACAGGAGTTTTCCGTGTAAACCCTCGATAATACACATCAGAGTCCCAGAGGGTCACAGAAAGGCAGCACTTACATCAGCAAACCCAGGCAAGTTAAAGTTGTTCACTTCTTGTTTATTTTTATTTTTTCATTTGTCATTATTTCTCCATTAATTTGTAAGCATGCAAAGTGCAGGGTGCATGAGGAAGCAAAAAGACGACCTACGCGTTTCGGCCAGAGGCCTTCGTCCGGGTCATGTGGTAACATGTGTGGTGTGTTTAAAAGGGGGATGGTTTGACCCGCCCCCAATTACAAAAAACAAAATCCCAAATTAAAAACATGTTATTAAGGGAACAGAGATTATATAAATCACATTCAATTAAAGTTGATGGTTTTAAACTAAATGACATCATATATGACCTTGTAAAGTACTTAAGGCGAGATAATCTTATTGAGTCATAAAATGTTTAAATGTACATAAAGTTATTTCCTATTGCAAAAACAATTGCGTGGGCCCAACTATTGGGTTACTCTCATGACATGTCCATAAGAAATGTGTACATATATATATAATCCATATTGACTGGATCAATGAATAGGCGGAGAGATGTAACAAAACCCAATCCATGGTAAACAGATTGGCACTACATTTGAAGTGTAAAATTGTTATCCAAATCCGGTAAAGTACCAGATTAGAAGAGAGATGTAGGGATTTAACTTTATCAAATCATGGTATATTTCCTATCTATAATGAAAGAAACTCAAAACATACGGTGAAGTACCTCACTGTGTCCAAAGTTCCACTATTGATATACTTCCTCTTAAAAATTCCACATCCTCTTGAATTAACTAGATCAACATATAACAATTTACATAAATCACCTACAAATAGACCAGTCATGAGAGAATCCCCCACATCTACACTGGGTTTGATCTGTATTTCGAATCTTTCAGATGGGCATCTGAGTAAGTACACCACAAAAGCTTGATAATTCATTTTGACCCTTGATATTGCCCGTGAGGTGTGGCTATTGCCTAAATCACAGTACCACTATAGGTTAAGGCTAGGTTTGTACTTTTAACATGATAGCATTTTTGACTAAGGATCATTGTCTTTAATGACAGGCTTGTCCAGAATGTCAATCATAAGAAGTTGTACAGTTCGGCATCTGCGTTCAAGCCCCATGGTATCTCCGTTCCTTTCATGATGATCCATCTAGATTCTGCTTGTCTTAGTAGTTGATCACGGTCTCCCCCTCTGATATTCGGAGCGATGTGTTCTACACCATAATATTTTAGATTGTCAAAGTTGCCATCATGTGCGTTCCAAATGTGTTTGGCGATTGCATAAGCAAAGTCTTTGTTCTTTATTGCCCTCAGATGTTGTAAAATGCGTAGTTTTAGTTTGTTGACAGTGCTGCCTATGTATTCCTTCCCGCATTCACATTTTAGGGCATAGACTACGTGTGTGGTTTCACAGGTGATTCTTTCTTTAATGACTTTTTGTTCGCCAGACATGATGTTAGTTTTCTGTTGATTCATGCCGTGACGGCATGCCTTGCATTTTGGACATTTGAAAAATCCTTTTGCTCTTAGCCATTGTGCTTTGCTTCCACCTTGGTCAGTTCTTTGATAGTGGCTATGTGTAAGAATGACTCCCAGGGAGGGTGCCTTTTTGTATGTGATGTTAAGATGACCCGATGTCATTTCCTTTAAGTCGTCATCTTTTCTTAGGATTTTCCAATGATCTTGAAGTGTGTCCCTTATTATTTTGCTGGATGAGTTGAATTGCGTGATGTATCTTATTTTATTCCTCTCCAAGCCTGTTCTCGAGTTTCAGAGATGCGTCAGATAGCATACCATTGTTTTTGTTATGAAATAGCAAGGCAGCTATTTCCTATCGCACCTTGCTCATGGCTGGAAACTAGAGAGCGAACTGCTGAAGGTCACTTCTCACCACTGTGGCCTCCAACACAAGTTGATGGTGCAAAGTGGGGTAACCTCTGTCTCAAAAGCCCCAGTGCAAAGTTCCTCTCTTTAATATGTTGTATACCTGGATTTTTATAGTATCACTGATGAATGTGGTTGCAAATCCTGAATCATAGGAAAAGGCACAGTTTTATTCAGAATGTAATGTCCATTTATTAACAACATGATCATAACCAGCATGATAATCCACATTAAGAGAAAAAACATTCTAATAGCAAGGCAAAAATAGGTCCACAGTGGTATAAGATACCTGTCAGTAAACCAGAAGCCATCAGTCATGATGAGTAACTGTTAAGACATTTGTATGTCATTTAATTCAAAATCTGTATCAGAACAATTCAGTGTAATTTCTTGGTTCACTGCCAAAATATCGACCCTCAAAATATCGTTCTACCAAAATATTGTGACATAAATATTGATGTCAAAAATATCATCATCCTATAGTTATCATGTAAATGACAAAAATATCAGAATTTTTGTTGTTACTAATATCGTTTTATTTCAATACATATATAATTAAATAGTCAACCATAAATATAATAAAAAATAACACCAATACAATAAAAATAAAATATATTTAATGGATTTTTTAAATAAATATTACGATTATACTTATTTTCAATATTGAAAACACACATATATATATTAATACATATATTTATATTTGTTTATGTATATCTAATTAAATCATAATATTAAACTAAAAGTTTAAATGTATATTATAATTTAATAATTGTTTTTACATTAAAAATATAACAAATAAATATATATATATATATATATATATATATATATATATATATATATATATACATATACCCAATAACATAAAACATTTGAAAATCCATATAAATAAATTACAAAAATAACGGAAACAACATAAAAATTACAATTTACTGAAAATATATTACATATTTAAAACCTTAATAATTATAAATGTTATAATTTTAAATACAGGAAAACATAATAATATAAATGTAAAAAATATAAAGTAAACGTTTAAATTTTACAAATAATACATTTATTATTCCCACTCCAATTTATACAACAGTAGGAAAATTGTTGAACTCTGGAGGGGCAAAATTTACTAGTCCCACTCCACACAGTGCAACAGTAGGGAAACTGTTGGATTGTGAAGGGATAACATTTACTATTCCCACTCCAGTTAGTGCTACACTAGGGTAATTGTTGAATTGCGGAGGGGTACAATTTACTATTTCCACTCCAATCAGTGCAACAGTAGGGAACGTGCTGGATTGTGGGTGGGTAAAATTTACTATTATATAACATAAAAATGAGGTGTGGTAGCTGTATCACAGAAACCTAGGTAACAGAGATGTCCCAGGTCTGGATAAGTGGGTCTAATACTTTATGAAGAGAAACCAGTGTTATGTTTTGTGTGTCTCCTGTTGAAAAAGGCCATTCCAAGAATTAGATGAGGTGGGTTCATTCACGTAATGTGACATGCTTCATCATAGGCCATCTCGTCCCACCCTGGTAGTATGATGCCACCAGGGAGGACTCAACCTCGGATTAGGCTATTCTGGGGGAGTTCTGAGATATTATTTCTGGACAACCTCGATCCAGTAACTAATTAAAAATACCTCAAGTTATACCACTAAGTATCCTTTTATTCATGTGGTACCTTGGGTATGAATAAACTAAATTAAATTACTGTAAGGTAATAGAGGGGTATAGCCAAGGATGTTATGATCCTTGCAGCCCCAAGGATCATAATATCCGTGGCTATACCCCTCTATTACCTTACCATAAAAAACAGACCTCCCCAGAGTGTGACCACCTGATAGGCAAGTTATTATTATTTTTTTTTGTAAACTTTATTTGTCATTTTTAAGATATTTTTCATTACAGTAGCCATTATGATAGGCAAGTTATTTAATGCTCTCTGAACTCCATACAGATTATGTGGCCATTTCAGGACTGTACTTAATACCCTAGCAGTCAAGACTTGGTATACCATTGTTGCACTCTATGACTCCATTGCTTTCCAGGCAGAAGGGGTGCGAATATAGCAGTTGTAGTCCCAGACCAGATATAATGCCTGGATGCCACAACGATGAATGGAGGACCATTGTCTAAATGAAAGGTAGGCATTGCTTCCTTTACTACTTGGCACTGCAAGCCTTTCATTACAGCTCAAGCATCAGCATTGTTTGTGAAATCTGGAGAATGAATGAACAGTGACCAATATTAATTTATGTTGGCTGACTGCTGTGATTGGCCTAATATGGTCAAGGAAAATTATTCCACTTGAACAATTGGAGATAATAAAGGGAGGCTGTGCTGGGTTAAGGATATTAGAATGTTGTATTTGTTGGTAGATCTTACATTGCCGTACATCATTTTTAGTTTTTTTAAGTAGACATGACCAGTAACATTGTTGTAGCATTGCTACCGTTGTCGTGTAGTTCCTATAAAACCTATACAGGATCTGCGCGTTCGGACAGCATACACTGTACGATTGGTGTCGGACTGATTCTGAACACCCCCACCGGGTATGTTGGCCTTTTGTACCAGCTAGCTCACAGTGCCACTAGAATCTCCTCTTACCAAGGAGAGAATAGTTCTTTGCAACCATCGAACATGACAACCCTGATCCCTCAAGACCGTGGAAACAATATACTACTTTTCGCTCAGTCACTCATGCTTACTTAGTCTCTCTTAGAGAGGTACACAGAATAAACAGGCTGGGTGTTTTCAATAAGTATTTATTGAACAGTTGTTATTCTGGTGTAAAATAGATAAGCTGCAACAACTGTTAGACAGTAGCAGATATATAGGATTAGAAGCACTATGAAAGTAAACGGATGGTAAAGCTCTACCATCTTGCAGTAATCATGAATACATAGAAGTACATAAAATACATGATAATAAAAAGATGCGTACTCCTACGATGTCTCCCTAACTAGTTGTACCTAAGTGTACCTAGCATGTGTGTAGGTGTTTAGCCAAGAATCCCTCTAGGATAAAGTCAACTCCATTACCTGAAGTGAGAGACTGTGGGACCCCGTCTTGGTCTCGAGTTGGACACCCCGCGAGGGATGTTAGACCACTGCGAGCGGGAGTGTCTGCATGCAGGAACCTCAGCGTCTCTGGTCAGTGTGTCTGCCAGGAAGTCCTGACATCCTCTAGCTATCTTCGCAAGATGTGATGTATATATACCCATAGGTCTCCCCAGGGGTCCTACCTCCCTGTATTACTGTGTCGGACTAAGGATGACGTCGGGCATGAACTTTATACACAGATATTATACAGGAGATGGCAGTCCTGCTGTGCTTCCAAGAATCCTCATGCATAATGTATGAGACTTCGAACTAGGGAAAACCTGTGTTCTGAATGCAGTGTCGTATCTAGGTAAAAGGTCAGTCCCTGTAAACCGTTATAAGTGTAATGTAGGGAAGAATATAGGTGAAGGGTTATAAAGTTACCGGGGCCTATATTACGGTACCTATATGGAATATAACACCCACTCCTCTTCCGAATGGACGACATCGTTAAATTCTCAATATACTACTAGTTTGACTAGACACTGGTACGCTAATAGTTAAAAAACTTTAGATTTTGTTTAAAAATAATTAAAAAGGTCTTAAAAAATCTTTAAATGTTCAAAAAGGAAATTGTCACTCAAGCCATAGCTCTAATATGTCCGTGGGTATAGTTCGAACTACTACAAGCATTTGAAAGCCATGCATGCCCAAAAGAATGTCAATTTCGTTATGGAGTACCAATTTTCAGTTTGTTTTTCAAAAATTCGAATTCCTCCCAGCACATGATGGGTCAAATCAGTCAAATGTTTATATGTCCTGGCTGGTAGATGCAACATCAGCGTTGCCTGCTTCCGCGGACGACGGTCCCTGTAACACCTTGCAGATTATGTCAATTGAGCACAGATGATTTTCCGTGCTGTCCACAGCCGACGTCGGGGCAGCCTGTGCGCCGTCCAAGGCCTGGGTGTCAGAGGAGGAGCCGGTGTCCATACCAACAGGAGCCGTGACTACCTGTGGAGGCTCTAGGAATGCCGCCATCAACATTGGAATACGCTGGGGACACTGCTGAACATGGGCTGTTATTGGGTCCAGTAAAGCATCAACGTCCGGTTGCGCACATAATGGGAGTGTCAGACAGAGATCCAACATGCATTCTTCTCCGCAAAACAGGTATTGGAGGACAGGTAAGATGCAGTCCATCCAGACTGGTCAAAATGACAGGAACCAAGACGCACTTAGTTCTCTCAGGCGAGGTGTGCCTAGATGTTGTACCATGCGATCACGGTATTTTCGCTCCAGGAGTACTGTTTCCATCTCCTTGGTGACTGGGATGTCCATTGCGTAGCAGAAAAATTACGATCAGGATACCTGTAATTAGAAACAGGATCAGCGGAAGTCCTCCAAAAATGCTTCCAAATACGGAGTGTATAAAGTTGGGTATAACTCCGAGGACCGTCTGAAAGGTGCTTAATAGTCCAGAACCTATAGTCTTAAATAGGTGGACGATGCCTGTCGTATCAGACATGTTAAAGATACGATTTACCATTTCTGCATAATGGAAGGGGCAATTTGTACGTATGAGCGCCTGTATCTCTGCTGAAGACCTTGCGATCTGGAGATCAAAAGTCTCTCTAGCGGAGGTTAAGGGCACAGACTTCTGTAAAAGCATGGCTTTCATCCTGCTAAAAGCATCAAACCGTATTAATGAAACATTTAGCGAAGGCCATAACGGCGCCTCCCTGACTGTATGTGTTGGTGGAAACAATACTTGCATATAGCAGGTAACCCTGGAGCTCACGGTTACCAGATATGCGATGCCCGGAAGCATCCCACAGCAACCTTGATCGTTCAGCGTCAAGTAACTCCCATTCGAAAGTAGCCTGAACACTGAAGTGATCAAGGCAGCTGGGAGTACCCCTCAAGTGACAGGACAAATTCGCTACTGAACCGTTACAAGCCCCATGTAGCATTATATCCTGACATATGAGTGATCCACTTAAAGTGTTCTCACAGTTTGTACCGCTTAAAACACTTCTCTATCACCACTCCAGCATCGAAATCTGTATGGTAATTCCTAAGATTCCTTGATGAATTCCCTACCCATTTCTTCATATCTGCCTGCCTGCATTTGTTCAAGGCAATATTGAAATTGAAAAGTAGTGACTGGTAGAGTTATGTGGCCATGGATCAACCATTTCGTGGATGGAGATTCTGCCACTGTAAAAGCTAATCTATCCAGTTTTTCAATACGCAGCATTGTATATTTTGCTCCCACTTGTGCTATTTCTATCTGTTTTTCTGTTAGGTTGTGTGAAGAAAACAGAGATGTACTGTTGATGAAACGCTAAGGCACATAGCCTGCATGCAAAGATTGCAGCGTCCAGCTTAACAATATAATAGAACGCAATTGTGATTGCCCGTGTTGTAATATGGACAAATCCTGTTCTAATTCATCTATTGCAGAAGATACAATGTTGCCCAGTGAATATATCCTGGAGTTTAGTGTAGTTAAACCATTGTCAACCACGGCTAGAGCTTTCTCTAGGTTTATACGATCTATTTCACGTAATCTCTCTGCGGCCTCTTGTTGGGAAATTTTCCAGATTTCATTATAGACAGCATAATAGAAACGTTTGTGACATGGCTTTCTAGGACCTAATAAAAAATCCCGTAGATCCACATCCTTTGTAAGTAAGGATAAGTGTTGTTTCACCTGTGACAGTGTTGAGGTTCTTAGCCAATCGAGGCATAACTTCCCAACACTATGATGTCACTACCCCTGGATGTTCTCTCTGTACATAGCGTGGATCTTGCCTGTTGATATTAAACCCTTTGGTTTTACCCATGAATCTTTCCTGACATCTATTGGTGTCTGTGGGCCAAATCAACCATCCCTTCCAATCCGGGTCTGATCTATTGTATTGCATGATCTCATCTAACGTGTTACCCTTGGTGTGTGATGGTGTGGGCATCCGAGGTGTATTCAAGTCTTTGTTCTTGGCTATTCCAAGACAGGTAGTTTGTTCCACAGTTTCATTCAAAAACATGGGGGCATATTAACAACGAGGCGATAGTCAATTATCGCCGCTTTAGCGTCCGTTTTCGGACGGAAAGCGGCGATAATTCTATCGCCTAATCAGCAAGGTCACGCTATCGCGTGAATCCCTGCACTATCGCCCTTTCCCCCAACGCCCATCCTTGCATCTCTAATGAGATGCAAAGTGGGCGTTACTGGGCGTACCCCAGATGGGCTACGTTGTAAATATCGCCGATGTGCACATCGCGATATTTACAAGGCAGCCCACAGGATTATAGCAGACGTTAGATTTTGGTGAAAACGGCCATTTTCGCCAAAATCTAACGTCTGCTATAATCCCGACTTACCTATGTTAGCCATAGGAGGTGGATTCTGCTAATACGACCCTGTGGGTCTTATCAGCAAGGTTATCGCCCTTTTGCAGGGAACATCGCTGGAAAACCAGCGATGTTCCCTGCAAAAGGGCGATAACATCGCTATCTCTGGAATTTTTATCACCCTGGAGTAACGCGTTGTTAATAACGCGGTACCAGGGCGATAAATGCCAGAGATAGCCAGCGATAATATAATTATCGCTAAGCACGGCCAGCGATAATTATCGCTGGCCGTTGTTAATATGCCCCATGATTTGTTGAGGAATGAGGCATGCTCGAAGTAGCGCTTCAGTTCCCTGGACCTGCCAGTCTCTAGTACCCCAGACAGATTTTAAGTCTATAGTGTCTTTCCATAAGTCGAAACCTTGTTCAGACAACTGGGCAATAAAAGAAGCAGAATAAATCTGTTTGGTGTTTGTCAACATATTTTTCTGAGCTGATGTTTGTGCGTTTTTATAATAATATGATGCTGGGTCTGATGTGTTAAACCCTGAAAAATATGGACATTTCTGTGCAAATGTCTTTGAACTGCTTTTCGGCGGTGTAGGACAGTGTTCCCATTGGTGGTAGGTAGAAACATTTCTGGGATTAACAGATTTATGCAGAAAATGATGACCATAATGTTCATAGCAATACATAGTTTCAAAATCTGATGTGTCTTCCAACATTTCACTATTGGAAAAGGCCGCAGATTTTTCTAAATCAGCCAACATATTATTTACAGTTTCATAATCCCAATCATCGGAAAATGTACTGGAGGTAATGATATCACTCAATGATATTTTAAATAAATGTGGAATTTTTCAAAGTTTGGTCAGACCAAATATATCGTAATCAACCTTGTCCCATACTATACCATCAGGTATAGGAACTGCTGTAATGTTTACTGATGTCAAGTCTCTTTGTTCACGATGTGATGATAGGTGAGGTTTCAGAATCAGATTCACATTTTGTGCTGCAGAGCTTTGTCGAAGGTAAGTTCCATTTATAAGCATGCTAAAAACAACTACTAAGCCTATCCGGAAAAGAAAGAAAAGTATCCCGGTAATTACCCAGAGTTCTACCCAAGGTGATACCAGGTAAGTTTTTCTAAGAAAGTTAAGAAAATCTTTCATTTGCTGGTTGGGTGTTTTTTGGGCTGGCATAATTTCAGGTTCACTTGGATCCAATGAAAAGGTATCAAAGTCGATGAAATAGCCAGATGCAGTTCTGTCAATTTTTGGTATTTCTGCAGGTCTTGTGGAAACTGTAGCTTGCTCTTGTTGAGGCATGTTGATGTAGATATCTGTGTTTGGTCGAGTTGTAATTTGCCTTTCATTTTGATTTTGATTCTGATTAATAACTTCAGTTTCGAGAGAAACGAGTTCCATGGCATTATTGCATAGTCCATCATTCCGTGCAGGGGACTCTTTAAACGTGATGAGTCTTTCTGTTTGAACTTCTTGTATGGTGGCAAGAGGAGGACGTCGTTTACTCAGGAGTCCACGAGGCCTACTATTCAGTATCGGCCACATAGTGTGGTTTGATTAAGTCGATTGAGACAAATCTTTTCTCCTTTTTTCCGGCAAGAGGAGGTAGAAATACAGTTCTTGTTCCTTCAATTGCCAGTACTGGTACAGGCTTTCTGTAAGATGGCCCAAATTCTTTTTTGTCCTCAATTTTTTCTCTGGCCAGATCCCCAACTTTAGGGACCCAGACTGGTCTTGCTGTAACTGTCTTGACTTCCCCCGTGGCGGTCCGCTTTACCTGGACATTGCTTTGTAGTGCCCTGGATTCAATCAGATCCTGTAAAACAGCCAAACGTTTATGGATGTCAAAATGTTTATAATCCGCCACTGTGCCATCACAATCAACATCAGGTACCCGCATTCACGTCCCAAATAGGACCTCATAAGGAGTGACACCCCCTAGAGAACTTCTTGGCATGTTATTCAATGCACATTGAACTTCATACAAATGTTTTACCCAACTCTCACCCGACCCTAATACTCTAGCTGTTAAAGACTGCTTTAAGTCCCGGTTTTTCCTTTCCACTACCAAATTTCCCACTGGATGGTACGGAGAGGAGTACCGCAATGCTACACCCAAACCTCCCATGGCTTCCTTGAAAGCCCTAGAGCTAAACGCAGGGGCACGGTCAGAATGTAATGTTCCAATTGCGTATGTCCCTATGAAGACTCGCAAATCTTTTATAACAGTTCGAGCGTCAGCCGAGCACTGAGGCCACATCCATAGGAATCTAGAGCAGGAATCCACTACAACCATGATATACCTGTAAGCCCCAGTCTGTTTGTAAGGGGCCACAGTAGTCCAAATAAACACACGCGAGTGGTTTATCTGATATTAGTAATGGTGTCTGCGCTGGATGTGTTACGGTGGAGCCTTTCATCTGCTGACAGATGTCGCATTTCAAGACATAGTCCTTAGTCTGCTTTGTTAATCCTGGCCACCAATAGCGTTGTTTCAGTAAGGAAACAGTCGCTGTAACTCCTGCGTGTGCAGAACCTATACCCTCGTGTGCTGCTAGAATTAAACCTAACCTGCGATCCATATTTGGTATTACTCTATTCCCCACTCCAGGAATCTGAGCAAATGGAACGTTATTTGCATCTAACTTGTAGGAGTGCTTGAGTGGAAATCTTTTCGTTAGTGCCGTTTTATTGCGTGTAGCAATAATTGCAACCATAATCTCACCGTCTATTCTCATTTTTGAACAGGTTATTGCAGCTACGGAAGCTGTGCGTACAGCCCCCTTTGTGGCTTCATCAGCCAATGAATTCCCTTCAACGTGAACGCCATCACGTTGATGACTCAGTGTGTGTATCACGTGAGCCCTTGGTAATTTGTTTTTCAACTCAACTACCTGTTCCCATAGCGTTTTGTGCTTACTTGTGCCACCTTTTGCATCTTTGAACCCATTTTGTCCCCAGTGGTGTAAGTATTCATTGTATGACTGTACACAGTAAAAGGAATCACACACGATTAGTGTGGGGAATTCTCGATCCGTATTTACCAATGCCAGTAACAGAGCTTTCAATTCTGCCAGCTGTGCCGTGCAGTCTCCTAAAGACTGGGTTTTTGTACAACTTGGATGAAACTTTCCATCCTGCATGCAACCTTTAACGATTGCGCATGCGGCGCTGTATTGCTGTTTACTCCTAATGGCCGGCTGAGCAGATCCGTCAGTGTAAATTATATATTCATACTGATCTAGAGGCAATATTTCATTAGGGAGAGGATATTCTTGTTCGTATTGCAGGAATGCTTGTGTTATTAGACTTGGGTCGTACCTGTATTCTACATCTGTTGCAGTAAGAGAATTAGCCCATTATATCCATCTCGGATGTAAGGCTTTAGCGTTCGGAACCCTAGCCTTTATAGCTGCCTCTAAGGCCGGTACTGGTGTTACGACAATTATTCGCTTTTCCTGAGCCAGTGCTCTTTCTCTCACTACAGCAGTCTGTACTGCTGTAAGAATCTTTTCTATTGATGCAAAGCGCATCTCAGCATTTGTGTTCAAATGTGATTTGTACGCTATTGGTACTGTTTTACCTTCATTATATGTTAGGTAGGTGTATCCTGATTGACCCGCAACAATATGGATCACTAGGTTGCGTACATTTACGCGTGTCTGTAAGTGTTTTGAAGCTATCATATCAGCTTGTAGGGAACGAAGGATATCTGTGTGTTCCTGTGTCCATTGTCTAACTGAAAAGTCGGGTTTCATTAAATCGTAGAAAGGTTTAACTCTTTCTGCATAATCCAAAATGTATGTTCTGCCAAAGTTCAGGAATCCCAGTCTTGATTGTAATTTTTTTTATGATTTCGGAGGTTGTAGCAGTGCCCACTCTTCTAACAAGTTAGCTGCTAAGCTTTTCCCTTCACTGGAAAGCTCATATCCCAGAAAAATGACATTGAGGTGGGCTATCTTTGATTTCCTAAAATTAAATGTGTAGCCCTCAGATGCAAATCCCAATATTATGGTATTTACTCTGTTCAAGTGTTCATCCAGGTCATCATCCGTTAGATAAATATCATCAACGTAGGACAATGCCTCTTCATCCAGATTTTGAAGTAATTCAGTTACTCTGGCTGAAAATAACCCCGGGCTGTTCTTATACCCCTGGGGGAGTCTACAAAATTTTCACTGGGAGCCTAACGCGGAGAATGCGGTTAAATACCTGCTTTCAGGCGCTATATTTTGGCAAAAAAATCCATTTGAGATATCTAGTGTCATTTTGTATTTTTTCCGCACAATGTTATTCATTAGTGCGGGACTGTGTGCATTTTGTACTGCAAATGCCTTTGTGCAAGTGTTTAGATGTCTATAATCTAACACTAGACGATATGAGTTGTCAGGTTTCATTACGGGAAACAGAGGATTACTCATTTCAGAGGTGCAAGTTTCAATCACCCCTTTGTATTCAAGTTGATCTAAGATCTCCCTGCCCTATTTTTTAGCTTCTTGCTTTATTGGATACTGCCTCTGTGGAGTCGGAGTATTTTTTAATGGAATCATGTGGTGGGTTGAATTCTCATCCCACCCAACATAGGGGCTGATTACGATGGCGGTCGTAAAAGCATTCCGACTGCCGTGGTAGCGGGAAATTTCCGCCCGCAGGTACCGCGGCAAAACCGGCGGCCAGATTAGGATGCACTGCCTGAAAATCCCTACTGCAGCGGTCGGATTCCAGGATACACTGCCGGGAACGTCCGGAAAAGCTGAAAATCCATCCGCGGCGGTCGGAATTGCTGCGGAAAGACCCCAAACCGCCGTTCGAACAGCGGTCAGGAACGGGTGGAGGTGTCGGAGAGTGGATTTTTGCTATCCGCAGTAGTGCTTCCACCATCCCCGAATGGCTGGATTCTCCGCTGCGGTGTGATGGGCTGTTTGAGGCATTGTGATTCGTCTGGCGGTCGTAACCGCATTCCGCACAGCGGTCCCTCTCTATTGGCTCCGTCCGCCACCGCTGCGGAAGGAGATTTCTGGCGGATCCCGAAGCTCCGCAGCGGACGGGAAATGGCCTATCTTTGCCCATCGTAATACGGCGGACGCAAGAACCGCCGATGGAGTGCGGAAAAGGATATTTTCCGCCACCGCCAGCACCACGAATGTGCCTCCGACCGCCATCGTAATCAGCCCCATAGTTTTTATATAATGCCGGGGCTAGGGCTACCACCCACTCCCGTGCATATGTATATTTTAGATTTTTGGGAACAGGGTCGGAAAAGGCTGGTAATATTACTGTTTCTCCCCTAGGGCAGTCCATGACGAATGCTGGTGGCCAATTTTGTTCAGCTAATAGAATGTCATAACCAAATGTCAGGTTCTGCCTAAAGAGACCTCTAACTTTGCTGGGTTTGTCTCCTTCCATTTGGAGTGTTATTTCATATAACTTATGTTGGACACTTACCCTAGTATCAGGTGTTTCCACCGTGATATAATCATTCAAGTCCGCTGTCACCAGAAATTCCATCAGGTTCTGGCGAGCTATTGTTACTTCTGCTGCACTGTCTAGCATCGTCAGAGCCCAATCCCCGTTCAGTAGTTGAGTCCTCAGAATTCTGGGCATGTCTGATTTTCAGACCTGCAACCTTCTTCTTTTTGAACTGAGGTTTTGGTTTGGCTTTATCTTCTTTTTTGGACGTATAGTCTTGAGCGTGCTGCTTGTCTCCGGATTTTGTACGCTCTTCTTGTCTGTCTGACCATCCTTCCCTCTTGGAGTTTTTCGTCGAACCCTGAAAGGAACGAGAGGAGCGTGTATCAGTATCCTGATACCTGTCAGGTTTCCTAATATTGTCCCTATTCCTAAGGTTATACCTCCTTTCGGAGGACTCCTGTGGAGGAGATCTACCTCTGGATTGAGATCTGTTTTCTTTTTTTTCTGTTTTTTGTAATATTCCCACTTCTTTTTCGAAGAAGCAGGTGCCTGCTTGTCCTTCTCGGGACTACCCATCAGTTGGGGTTTTAATGCTTTCCCACCCAAACTGTCTCTGCCCAATTCGGCATATGCGGTCTCAATTATTTTTGGTAATTCATGTTCCTGTTGTAAGGGACTGAACTCCCTTAGGCGTTGACGGATTGCCACTGATGCTGCTTCTCTTTTAATATTTGCTAATATTATGGCTGATACCTGGGCATAATTACCTAGTAATTGCATCCCTAAGTTCAGAGCCGGTTGTGGTCCGTACTCATTTTGTATTTGTCTTAATACATCTGGTATTACTGCTAATGATGGGATACCATGTGTTTTGGTATATATGGCAGCAAAAATTGAACCCCAAGAGGTACAATCCTCTATCTGTGGTGTTATCCCCATGGGTAAGCAGATTGTCAGCATTCTGTGTTTTTCATACGGGCTAGTATTCGGGAATACTGCTTCTAGCTGTGTTATTTTTGAGCTACCCAGAATGGCATTTGTTCACGTTTAGTGGGCATTTTACCCATTACTGCGTGTAAAGTTTGTGGTGTGATTTTAGTTGCTGTATTTTGACCTGTATTTGTGTTTGTTGTAACCGTTGCTGGCTGGACCGTAAGTGTCCTCATGACGAACCGTGTCATGTTTCAGTAAAGTTTTATCAGTTCTTTGTAAACTATAAGTAAGTCTCCTCCTGGCATTGTTTCAATGTCAGGATCTGGGGTGTAGGCTGCTAATACTGGCCATGTCGCTCCTTCTCTTCCGAGCGGACCGAGTCTTACTTTATTTCTTGCATGGGGGAGGACGCCTTTAAACCAATATAAATGTTCCTGGTAAGTTAGTGGAGCTTCAATGTCCTCATAGGGACAATATTCGTCCACTATTCCACTTTCTGTGTAGAAGTGAAATATTTTTGTCCTCGCAATTTTAACTGGGAATGTAACCCATGAATAGAATACCTCTGTTTTAAATGATTTGTGTGCCTCAATCACGAAAGCTACTTGTCCACCCCTGGATGTTAGACCGTGTGCACCTAGTTTTATGGTAACGGCATTCCTAACATTTTCTGCAATGGAAATTGCCTCTGCGTCTTCTTCGTCTGCTGAGAGATGCAACTCTTGCACAACTCTATCCATGTTTCCTATTTCTTCAGTCATTGTTTTTAGAGAAGAAGAGCTTTTTCAAGGGAACTAAGATAAGGTGCTTTGCACAGTTCAGGAACAATGTGTCCTTCAAGCTTGATTAACCAACAGCCAATAAATAGGATTTTCTTTTTTATCCTACTCAGCTGTGGCGGAGTTTGTGCCCACCCACTCCAGACGTCTCTGGGTTATTGTGAGTAGGGGTCTCTGAGACTAGCTCGACTGAACTACTCAGATTCTACTGTTAAATAAGTACCCAACCAACGTTGGCGGCGCCATGTCATGTAGTTCCTATAAAACCTATACAGGATTTGCGCGTTCGGACAGCATACACTGTAGGATTGGTGTCGGACTGATTCTGAACACCCCCACCTGGTATGTTGGCCTTTTGTACCAGCTAGCTCACAGTGCCACTAGAATCTCCTCTTACCAAGAAGAGAATAGTTCTTGGCAACCATCGAAGATGACAACCCTGATCCCTCAGGACCGTGGAAACAATATACTACTTTTCACTCCGTCACTCGTGCTTACTTAGTCTCTATTAGAGAGGTACACAGAATAAACAGGCTGGGCGTTTTCAATAAGTATTTATGGAACAGTTGTTATTCTGGCGTAAAATTGATGAGCTGCAACAACCATTAGACAGTAGCAGATATATAGGATTAGAAGCACTATGAAAGTAAACGGATGGTAAAGCTCTACCATCTTGCAGTAATCATGAATACATACAAGTACATAAAATACATGATAATAAAAAGATGCGTACTCCTACGATGTCTCCCTAACTAGATGTACCTAAGTGTACTTAGCATGTGTGAAGGTGTTAAGCCAAGAATCCCTCTAGGATAAAGTCAACCCCATTACCTGAAGTGAGAGACTGTGGGACCCCATCTTGGTCCCGAGTTGGACTCCCCGCGAGGGATGTTAGATCACTGCGAGCTGGAGTGTCTGCTTGCAGGAACCTCAGTGTCTCTGGTCAGTGTGTCTGCCGGGAAGTCCTGATCGCCTCTTGCTATCTTCGCAAGATGTGATGTATATATACCCATAGGTCTCCCCAGGTGTCCTACCTCGCTGTATTACTGTGTCGGAATAAGGATGACATCGGGCATGAACTTTATACATAGATATTATACAGGAGATGGCAGTCCTGCTGTGCTTCCAAGAATCCTCATGCATAATGTATGAGACTTGAAACCAGGGAAAACCCCCATTCTGAATGCAGTGTCGTATCTAGGTAAAAGGTCAGTCCCTGTAAACCGTTATAAGTGTAATGTAGGGAAGAATATAGGTGAAGGGTTATGAAGTTACCTGGGCCTATATTATAGTACCTATATGGAATATAACGCCGTGGTACCCATACCAGCAAGGGCAGACACTACCCCTTCCTGGAGCTACCTTAATTAGGTCTAATCTAGCTGGCTCATTAGGAATATGTCTTTCTCCCACTCCTAGGGGCCGATTCCAACATCGGTTGGGAACTGGAACCGAACGAACTCCTTTCGTCGGTTCCAGCCCAGCAAGTAGGATGTAACGGAATCCTATTCTTTACAATGGGAGCATGCATTCTGAACGGATTGCATGCTCTCATTGCAAAGAGCAGAGGTGCAGTTCATTCCTGCACCCCGTGGCAGGCACCTTAAGGTGCCTGCCACCGGGTGCAGGGATCGACAGGGGGGCACCTAGGCACCATTTGGAGGCCTTGCACCAATGGGGACCCTGCTGGGGGCCCCCAAAGTAGGATTCCCAAAGCCTTTCTGTGTTGGAAAGGCCGGCACAGAAAGGCTGTGGGAATCTTCCATCGGAATCCCTCAGCCGGAAAAAGCCGCCCGAGGGATTGATGGAGGATTTCCAAATGGCAGCCGGGCTCTCCAAGCCCATTGGTGGCCATTCGGAAATCTGGTTCAGATTCCTTTCCGACCAACCTCATCAAAATGGGTCAGTCGGAAAGGAATCCGAACGGGCAATTCCAATGTGGTCGGAACGACTCCGACCGATGGTCGGAGCTATTTCCGACCGCATCGGAATCGGCGCCTTAGTATGGACACCACTGGAGTGTTATCTTGAGTGAGGGTTTAGGTATATTTAGAAGGAAAGCTGTCAGGAAGGGAAGCTTCTCTCCTTTTGGTGTTGCATGAATTGCTGCTAAAATATCTTGTGTCGAACTTGATTTGAGATCAGGCTACCACAGCTACCTTAAGGGTATGCATTGCTGCTTTTGGAAGTCTGCTGCACAGTTCCCTTTAGAGAGAATTCCTTCACTTTTATGGGACATGGTGTGTTGCATATTGACCAAAGGAAACTTATCTTGGAGGACAGCCTCTTCCCCTGAAGCTGTTTTTTATGGATTTTCCTTTGGAATCTCTGAATCCATTCAGGCGGGCGCCAATGTGCTGAATCAATATTGTAATCTTGCAGAAAAAGAATGAACCCAACATTCTTACTGTGGGAACTGACGGATCAGTCTTCTGTAGGGCTGTGTGACACAATCACCTGTAGTTTCAATGTGTGTATGTACTCAATGTTTTCAAACATTTCCTGCACTGTAGAGCAAGTTAATGAGCATTTTTGTTGTGTTCCAACCACAGACCATGCAGAACTTTGTATGCAGAAAATGTGCTAGTACTCATGCATGGTTAAAACATTCAGAATTCATATAACAGCCTGTGCATATTTTATTAGTTCTTGTGTGCCGAATGTGAAGTCACATTTAAATTTTATGTCAGCTTCACTTAATGAAGCAGCCCTATGCAACCAGCATAGGTGTAGACCATGAACATTAGGTACAATTGCTGTTGTCGCAGGTTCTAGTTTAATAATATGAGAAACTATAATTATTTGTTTTTCCATCGCTAGTGGATGCTCTTCTAATATGGCCATCTGAGCTGCAGTACAAAGTTTCTATATGAAGGCAAATCATGCTTCAGCTGAGGAACACAAATGTGTAAACAATAGGAGTTGTCTGCACCTCATTATAAATTACGAGGCCTATTTATGAGCCGGTTTGCATCGCGTTTTCACCACGCAACTCGGCACATCTGCGACGCAAACCGTAAATGCCATTTATGAATCCACGCAAGGCCACTTTGCTTGGCCCTTGCCTTAATCTACACAAGGGAGGCATTCATGGTAGTTGCATGAGTGTTCCCACGCAACTCCCATGGTTTTTGACCCATTCCAACTGGGAAAACGGGGGATGCGCCAAAAAGTTACGCCTTCCCAGGAGCAGCATAATGAGAAGAAATACCTTTTGTCCCCTTATTACTTCCTCTTTCTATGTGTGCTGCATTCTGCAGCACACATAAAAAGAGGAATATGCCTCTCAGGATTGTTTTTGTGCAGGAAGGTGTCCCTTCCAGCACAAAAACAATCCTGCATGCAAAATGGGCACCCTTGCACCATGGTGCAAGAATCCCTTTTTCTTCTGCTAGGCTGCCAAAAGTGCACCAGCGCAGGGGAAAAGGCAGGAATGCGCCATATTGCCTTAAATATGGTGCATTCCTGCCCTTTCACGCAGTAAAGTGCATCAAGATGACTTGTTGCGCTGCACTGCGTGACATTCTCGTAACTAGGCCCCTACATATATATAGCCTGAGAAACTGGGAACTATTCTTATAAATAGGTTTGTTTTGTTATACCTAGTGTGTAACTATATGGGGCCAATTCACAAAGGTAACTTACACTTTTGAGTTGTTTACACTTTTGAGTTGTTTACACTTTTGAGGAGCATCTATTTAATGGCTGTCAAGAAAAGAGGTTTTTGTCTGAGGTTATAAGGTCATAAGGTTACTGTGGAAATCTGGCACTGAATGATCAATATGGATGTAAATTATATTTTGACTTAACAGGTAACATCTACAGACCACAGATATCTTTTAACTTGCTTTTGTTTCCTTAATATTCATCGCATAGTATCATTTCCAAAGAAGGAAGGGTGGGGTCCTTTGACTCGAAAATGCCCCGGTGATGATACATCTGAACACACAGCACTTTTTTGTGGATTTTATCTTGCACATAAAAAGCGATATCCAAACCTCTTTTTAAAAAAAGAAAGTATTACCAACTATCGTGAGACCTTTCAGCTCATGTATGACTTCATGTAGCCGTGTTTTTTTCAGACATACTCCGTACAAGGGAAACACTGATCAGTGTAGAAAATGAAACGACCTAGTGGATATACTTTATTAGATCATGAATTGATGTGGCGGCAGTATCGTTTTATTGAATTTTGTATAGTATTTTATAGTTTGCAAAGTGATCCATTTCACTGGAAAAATTTTATATCTTTATTAATCTGAAACATTTTTGTATATTCTTACCTACATTTTAAAATGGAATGTACTGATGTGATGTTTTTATGGTTATTTTGTTATAAACCGAATGAAATTCATGAGTAAATTTACTATTTTGTGGCTATTCATAAAATCCAAGTGTAAATGTACTCAAAATTGCAACTTACATGCTATTGCCAAACTGAAGTGCCTGAGGGCTATTTATAAACTGCAGGGGCTATTCACCAAAGTAAGTCACACTTTGAGTAATTTACATGTATAATGTATTCTTACACTTTTGTGTCACTTTATTACTTTACTACTTTGGGCTATTCAAAAAAATCTAGATGTAATGTTACTCAAAAATGCAAGAGTAAATTACAGGTGTAAATTACTCAAAAGTGAATCTAAGTCTCATCGCATTAGGTAAGCAATTTGTATTTTATAAAAACCGATTTTATGTCCTTGTTTAGTTAGTGCTGTCTATTCTGTCCACCCTTGTCAGGTGTTCAGTCAAGTCTTCTTCCATAATATGTGTTGCCAATATAAGATAGAGTCTCAGGATCTTCTGCAAATACAACTTATAGCCCATACGAAAGATTTTGTTGCAATGCTAAATTCCATTGAATTGGAAAGCTGTTAGATACTGGTTTCAGGTGCTACATTCTGACAAAAAAAACCATTGGAAATGTCCAGGATTGTTTTATATTTTTCCCGCACCAGATTCATCATGAGTCCTGTGCTATGAGCAATTTGCACACTAAAGTACACAGTACTCACTCGGGCCGTATCCCATTCCATTATTATTTTGCCCACAACGCCACCTCAGTTTGGACCCAGCCATATTCCAATCAGTCTTGAGCCTGCTCCTATAAGAACTGTCCAGCCTGAACTGCCAGGCCAAGTCCCCCTTCAACCAGAACATAAGCAATCCAGGACAGGTTTCACCCTAGTTAGGGCTCATCAGTCAGGTATAGTTTGGTTCCAGTGTCGGTTCTCAGGAGTCCCATGGCGACACTATATTGGGACACCCCTAACAACCGGCATACTGGAACAGTCCATTTATTAGCAAGGCAGAGTATGTGCTACAGAATGAAGCACATGGTCTACTGTCTTCCATTCACAATTACAAGCCGGACAAAGGGAATTTAACCCGGGTTAACATCAAACCATTTGTCCATTTGCAGCAAAATGCATTTATACCAAGAGTCCCATATCTAAATCTCACATAAAACTGATTTGCCAGGGGAGGCGGGATGGTGTCTAGAAATGGCTAAAATGCTGTTAAGCATTTAACTTCTTGAAAGGAGTTGACTGACGTGCCATTATCTGAATCTACCACCAACTATTCCTATAGACTGGACCAATACTTTCTCCTAAAATGTTCTTTAGTGTTTGAGTTGTACTCTCTCAGGGTATTCCAGAGTGGGTCTAAGCTGAGCTGGAGTAGATGCAGGCAAATATAATTGAGCCAAGGTATGCCTAGGGGGGGCCCTTGTTGCTTAAAGTCTCTTCTAGGAAATTTCTGTACATATATAGCTCCTCTGTTGACCATAATCCCCTCCAGTATAGCATAGGTCTCAACATTGCTCAGTGCATGATGGGCTGTATTCCCAAATCTATGCAGTGTGGTAAAGATGAGGTACTAGGTGGCAGATGAACCAGAGACCTCATACATTTCCTTTAATTCATGTCAAGCCTTGAGGCCTTCTGATAACCCCAGAATTCATCCCCAATATTGCTGCCCCCACTTCTTGTATGTTAAATATCTGTATAGCTGGTGTGACAGCCCTGCCTGTGGATGATCTATGAACTTTCAGAATGCCTAAATTACACTGTGGCATCTTATGAGCGCATTTGTCCATCTGCATTTTCCACGTCATTTTGTCTGTCAGCTCAAGACTCAGATAATCAAGTGTCCTGACCCTCTTCAATCTCACCCCATCCAAATTGGGAATGCCATGATAGCTCATATTGGGTTCTAAAGCCATAAAAACAGTTTTAGCAGCATTCACCTCCAAGCTGGCAGTAGATTCCAAAGGGATCTACTAGGGGTCTGTAATCCCTAGGTTTCTTAGAAATTAGCAATGTATCATCCGCAAACAGGAGAGCTGGAATCACACTCTGACATAATTTGAGGGAATCAGTGCTGACAGAATTCTGAAAATCTACCACTCCATTTAGATAAATAGAGAACAGTGTTAGAGTGAGAACACAGGCCTGTAGGATACCCTTCCTAAATGGTATATGTTTGGTTAATTCACGCTTGGATCACCACCTTACTTGAGCATAGGAGTTTTTATGAGTGCCTGCATTGGCGCCAGGCAGTCAAAAGTGCACCAGCACAAGGAAAGAGCAGGAACACACCATATTTTGATAGATATTGTGCTTTTCTACCACCTCCCTTTAAGCAGTGCAGCAAGGTGTCCTGCTGCATTGTGTTGCATAAAAAAAGGATAAATATGGCCCTTGATCTATAGTGCTAGTCCTTTTCCAGAGACCATCTTGGAGATGGGAGAGAATATAATTTTCAGTTGCCCATGCCTGGAGCTTCTCAAAAGTCTAATGGTAAAATATTTTTTGCATGATGTCTATTAAGGCTTATTGGTCAATAGTTACATGGCTTTCCCTTGACCTTTTTTTTTGTAAATTGGTATGATTTCTGCTCCCGTCCAAGTGGCAGGTATATCGAAGCAGCCAAGAAAGCATTTGGTATTTTCTTAATGTAAGGAGACCATATCAATTATTCAAACATAAATATGTCACCTTTTCACGTGGCCCATAGGGACATTGTCGTTTTTCACTAACTTAGCATGAGCACGTTGCAGCTTGCCTGCTGCTTTGCACATGTTACTACACGTCTTTATTTTTTGCAATAATTTCAAAGACTGCTTTCACATGAGAACTCATTGCTGTGTTCACTCTTTGCATGTTCCTGGGATTTTGACTGAACATTACGTGCAAGGTCGAACAACAAAGCCCCTTGTTATTTTGTTCTGGCCAATCCTAAGCCCTTAGACAAAACATACCGATGCAGCTGTTGTTTGGACAGCGTACCTGGGTTTTTAGTGGGGTACACGAACAGGTGACACAAACTTGGAGATGGTCCTTTCATGGGAGAAGAGCGAGACAGCACCTACGATGTAGATCTACTATCTATAGGCTAAGGTATGGGATCTACTGACAAAGCCCAGAGATCTTCTATTATATAATATTATAATATAAAAGGGATGGGAGGCTAGGCACTATAGTCCTTTCTCCATTGTATTTTTATGATGACATCTCCCTTCATGATTTATGGACTGGCTGCTATGCTGACAATATTTGTACTATGCATTTTCCTGCTTGTTGTGGCACGTATACTGCATGTTAGGGCACGTTAGTTAAAATAAATATTTTAAACCGTTTCGTGTCTCTGTCAGATCTTATTGTGGTCTAGTACGAGGGAGTGAGCGAAAGGGTGTGTCTTGTTACCGCAATTCCTGAGAGATCTGGGAGTGTTGTGTTCTGGGTTGTCTAATCATTTGCTTCTCTGTGAGTGAATAGGAGAGCAAGTGAGAAACTATAGCTAGTCTGTCATGGGTTCGTGGGTACTAAGGCGGTAGGAAGACTCAATCCCTATACACCAAGGTCCCATATTCCTGCGCATAGTTCTGTATTTGTGAAGAATCCCTGCAACATGACGCCACCAACAATTGGTCTGGTACTTATTCGCGAGACCACTGAGTAGCTCTTGTGCTTGTCCACAATCCCCTCACACCGGTTTCTGGAGACGTCCGTGGTGTGAGCGCTTAGCCTTCTATATTGGTGTTTTATACGTTTTTGAAGCTTGAAATTTAAAAGGTTTAAATTCTCTTTCTGACCCGGTTTTGCGCTACTATTCTACTGGTTTATCCTTTTTCGGTGTTATTATGGGGGTCGCTATTGCGGCTCATAACCACGCTGCAGTCACAGCGTATTTGACTCAACGTGGTGTCCCTAATGCGGGGGCTGATATTATCTTTGTTGTTGAGGCGGATGCAGCATACCGCTTCGAGGTTTTCTATTCTTGGGTTACATTTCCAGCAGTGGATGGGAATGATAATTTGTTTCATGAATATACACCAGCCGCGGTTCCGTGGAATTATCGCCCTTATCGATTACTTGAAGTTCCGTTCACAGCCTGGGAGCATACCATCTGGTTTAATGGCGCTATTCCTCACCCTGTTTCTGTGGTCCGTTTAGGCCCCTTATCAGTCGATGGGGCCACGTGGCCCGTTTTGGCTGGTTTTACACCACATCCAAATTATCTTAATGTTACACTCGCAGAGCTGCGTCAGTTACACATGTCATTGATTCATATACACAGACGTGTCATACAACTTATGTCACATAATATACAAGTGGCTCCAGCTGGAGCCGCTCCACAGCCACCTGGACATGGTGGTGTTCTTGTCATTAGTCCCATTATGATCAATTCAGTGATGGGCAAACGTCCTCAGAATAGAGATGATTTGCCATATTGGTTGGCAGAAAAATTTGAGCAACTGGAGGCTGTTTTTCCACATACTACTCCTGTTGAGAAACACAGGATCCTTACGATGAGTTTACCGAGTGGTATTGTTCCCACTTTAGCTGATTGCACCACCTGGGGGACGGTGTTTGCTGCGGTGTATACACTGAGCTTTGGCACCCCCGCCATGAGCATTCTGCTGAGCGTTCTAAAGAAGGTTCAAGATGAACACTGGGCTGGTCCAGGCCTGGAGTTGAGGACGAGATTAGTGGGCATGTTCCCTATTGTCTCCGATATGATTCTGGCCAATGTCAAAGGTGAAGCAGTTAGCTTGCAAGTGCCACAATGCCTTTCTGCGGTGGTGGACGTTGATCGGCAGCAGCAGTTACCGATCATTATTGCGGATGTATGTATATACATCATTGGGTCGCAATAGTTTGGGAGTAAGACCTTATACTCATGTACAAAATAAGCCCCCTCCAGAAAAGGAGGGTCATCCGGTCTTTCCTAAAAAGACATGGAATAAAAATCAGTAGCAGCAACAGCAGAAGCCTGGTTCTCATGCTGGTTCGCCACCACAGGACGCTTCTGACCGTAGATATGATTTGCGTGACCGCTCTAAAATTAAAACACCTAAGAGGTTTCAGGTTCCTGATCCTCGTTCTCCTCGTTCCTTTCAGGAATCGTCGGATCAACAGTTCGTCAGGGGAGGACGTCAGGATCGCCGAGAAGGTGAGTCTGCGCAACTAAGACGTGACCCGCAAAGCCAAACAGGAGGGACCACCTCAATATCGTGCCCCATTTCAGAAGAAAATAGTTGCCGCTTTGACTGCAAAGTATGCCTCAGACGGTGAGAACCCTGCTCCTCAATTGGAGATGGGCAGTAACACTCCTCGACAGCACAGCGGAAGTTACCATAGTGCGGGAGGCACTTCACCAGTGTCTGGACTCTGGAGGCAAAAGCAACTGACATGCTCATTACAGTGGAAATAGCTGACACACGTGTTGCACCCCCTGATAGGCTTTATGAGTTAGGCCTCCAAATTGAAGGTGATATTAAACGCACAATTAAGGCGGTCTTTTGGGACAACCTTACTTCTTCAAATAATATTTTGTTGGCGGAGGTTGATTGGCCTCCCCCATTTGTTCTAGCTTCTTCTAAGGGGGGGATGTTATTCTCTCGAGTTTTTCTCATTATGTCTCAGAGGAGGCTAAACAAGCATACGTGTCAGAGTGGGCGATAGCCCTTGCTCCGGGCCTGTGTATTGTAATCAGGTGGGTTGGGATAAGGATTCGCCGGCGCATGAAATTCTTTTACGATCAATGCCAGAACCCCAACCCCAATATCCAATCAAGCGAGATGCTAAAGCGTCTGTGAGTGAAATCTTGGCCCAGTTGGAATATCAGGGTCCAATTGAACCCTGTGTTTCATCAATGACTAATCCTCTTTTACCGATATTGAAACCGGACGGTTTATATCGTATTGTTTTGGATTACCGTCATTTGAAAAGTCATGTTCGTACCTTTGCGGTACAGAGCACCCACAGCTCTACGTTAGTTGATACCATTGTTCGCAAAAAATATAAAACGACTCTTGATATCTCCAATGGTTTTTATAGCCACAATTTGGCTCTTGATAGCTGTGACTTGACAGCCTTCAGGGTCCTCGGCAATCACAAATGTATACGCGCTTGCCTATGGGATATAAAAATAGTCCAGGTGCTTTTACAGCACTCACAGTGTCTGTTTTACATGAGATTGACCCTGATGCTTTCTCATACGTCGATGACATCTATTTGACGGATGATGAATTGATACTGCATCTTGTGCGTGTGGACCGCATCATAATGTCTTTTGCTGACTTGGGATACAAATTCAACTTTGCCAAGTTGCATATTGCCTGATTGGCAGTTCTTTTTTTGGGTTACAAACTCACCAATGAAGGTAGGGGGTTGGCCCCCCACTTTCTGGAGAAATGTGCTCAATTGCAGCCTCCTTCTATTCTTAAAAAATTACAATCTCTGCTGGGTTTTTTGAATTTCGGGAGGACATACATTCCTGATTATGCCCAGCATATCATACCACTTTACTCGTTGATACAACCTTCTTTCTCTGTTTCCTGTTGGCTTCCGGAACATACCTGAATTCTTCGGTCTCTGCAGTCTGATCTGCTTGCGACCAACTTCTTGTTAACACGTGACAATTCCACAAATTTGGTCATAAGGATTGTACCAGGCGCGTTGGGTTTCACTTACTTGACATTCAGTAAGGGGGACACGGTCCCCATTGCATATAAATCGCATTGTACACTTCGTCTGAGATGCGTTTCTCTTCTACAGAAAATGTTTTGATGGCTGTCCAGATGGCGATTCTGAAAGAACACTCTCTGGCTCTGGGTAAACGCATTTTCATGGTCTCACTGGTACCTGCTTTACAATCAGTTACGAAGGCTAGTGTCCTGAATTCTAAAGCCTTGCATCCACACTGGATACAATGGGCTAGTACTTTGACGTAGGCTGATGTCAACTTTATTTTTAATTTTCTTTGCAGACACAGGAGTTTTTACAATATGAACATGTTCACTCGCCTCCTCTGTCATTACGTCCTCTTGATCAGTACAAATGCATTATTTACACTGATGGATCTGCGCAGCCAGCTGTTGGTTCTAAACATGCTTATTCGGCGGCATGTGCAATAGTGGCAGGGAAAATTGTTGATGGTGATTTTAAATCCTCCTTTGTGCATACACAGTCTCTTGGTGATTGCACGGCTCAATTGGCGGAGCTATGTGCTTTGGTTTTGGCTCTTGAATTTGCTGATCCAGATGTTCCTACTCTAGTGGTGTGCGATTTGTTTTACTGTGTACAATCCTTCAATTACAACTTATTATTTTGGAAACACAATTATTTCCGAGATTCTAAAGGTAGCGCAATTTAGCATAAGACGCTTTGGGTCCGGGCCGCTCTTAAGGAGCTTTTGCCACTCAAACATGTTATGTATACTTTGGGCCATCTACCTGTGGGAGCTTACGCTGTTGGTAATTCGCTGGCTGATGAGGCAGCCAAATCTGCAGTAGCCACTTGTTCAGTAGCAGCAGTCACTAGGTCCATGACTAAAATTGATGATGATATTTTAGCGGCTATTGCTGCCACCAAGGAGGGAACAGAATTCCCCCAAGGTTTTTTTTCACGTTATTCATATCATATGTCTTCTGAACAAATTCCATTTGCTACTATTCCATCCGTTGGGGATCGGCTAATTCCCAACGAGGACTGCAGACTTTCTTTGATCATTGCCCCTCTTAAAGGTGTGGCTACTGCCCATGCCGGAGTGAATGCAACTGTTTCCCTTATGCAGCAACTTTTTTGGTGGCGTGGTTTATACCAACAGGCACATAAATATGTTCTTTCTTGTGACATTTGTCAACAAATTAAGGCTTCTACTGTTGCACGTCCACCACATACTCAGCTTTACATCTCTAATCAGCCATTTGACTGTATTTATCTTAATCACTGCGGTCCTTTGACATCTGACACTGCATTTAAACACATCTTGGTTGCAGTGGATTCGTGCACTAGATTCCTTTGGGTGTGGCATCAACGTAGTGCTGACACTCGAACTGTCATTAAAGATTTGGGTGTCTTTGTCGGGACGTTTGCCTGTGGCACCTTCCATTCTGACCAAGGTCCTGCGTTTGCCTCTAAGGCTTACCGGGATGCGGGGAAGTCTCTGGGGGTGCAGGTGCAATATTGCCGCCATACCGGCCCATGGGCAATTCAGTTGTGGAGCGGATGAACCGTGACTTAAAGCAATCTTTGACAGCTAGAGTCTTATGTAATGGCAGGGGTTGGCTGACTCATTTGTATGGAGTCCAACGTGCACCAAATAATCTCCCTAGAAGATCTCTGGGTGGGCAGACCCCATACGAAATAATCTTTGGCATCAAAATGTTTGTGCCAGACCTTGATGGTCTAGACGTTTTGGCGGCGGCTGCAACCTTTGACATAGATAATCATTGTGCTATGTTATAGGATCTACAAAAGTCTTGTGATTTACAAGCGAGAGCCCAGTTGCCCTCTTCGGTGGATCCAGCAGTGCTGATTCCCATTTCTGGCTGGCTTCCTAAAGTTGGAGATCTGGTCCAAGAAAAGGTGGAGAACAAAAAAGAATTTGGTCCATCATAAGGTGCACCGGTCAGAGTCCTTGGTTTGAAAGGCACCCGCACCGTGATCCTGCCTCCTTTACCTGGTCATAAGGAGAATCGTTACATTTTGATTGAACATGTCAAGCTACTCCATAGGGCTGATACTGAATAGTATGCCTCAAAGCATTTCACGTTGAGATATTTCACTGAATCCGATGGCTTCTGTTTCTTCGGCTACTCCCAAGCAATTACAAGGGGAGATGGAAACTTCAATTGATTTATTGCCTATTCTTCCTTCTACAACCACATCTGCGGATATTGAGTATGCTTCTCCTCCAGTAGAAGTCATAATTGACATTCCTGAGAGTACCATACCTGAAACATCTGATGCAGCACATCCCCCATTGTTTCAGCTGGGGTCCAGTGGTTATTATATGGATCGTACTAGCTTTTCCTCTGACACATCTTCCTCTTCATCTTCTGTGCCGGAGACCCCTACCCGTACCAGTGTTTTCATCTCCTGGTTCAAAAAGACTTACTTGGTCCCACCCTGGACATATATCTGGATGGTGCTTACAATGATATTCCTCTTCATGTGGATCAGATTTGTGACTGTGTTTTTCCTACTCATTAATGGCCATTATTTACCTGAACGCTCTGCTGCGAACTTTGTTGACGGAGTTCTGGCCCCTCACATGTCATCACATATAATGAAAAGAGACCAAGCCCTTGTCAATATATCAGCATTCCCTGTTGTTGATGGCATTGTCTAGGGATAAAATATCATACGATATCCATGGCCCGACCGAAATTTTGAACATTCCAAACGTCTTCCGCGTTTCCTTGGGAGATGTGGTTTTGCCCGAAATCCATTCAGATGACTGGGATGTTCATGCCGTTCATTCGTTGTTCTCTGATTTGAAATATTATGCTGCATTTGACAATGAAGATTAGTATTTGAATTCGGCTAATTATGCAGATTTATTTTGTTATTAGCATTGTGGCCATCATTTCTTACACAAGACAAAAATGCAGAGATCCTTTTTTAATTATACCCAATGGGAGCATTGCCTAACACCGTTTCGGGGTAGTTCGAAGACTCAACAAAGTAAATTTGTGTATTTTTCTGGTTACAATCTATCTGACCCACAGTCCTATTTTTATAAATTGAAGATGCTGCCCCAAACTAAATTTATGTTAACACAGACTAAACTGGTTTACTCCATGTCCTTCAGGAATGATTTATCCGTGATGGGTTATGAGCATTGGAAGGACACAATTGATTTGAAATCCATTTGGGGTACTAAAGATTGGCAAGTGCAGGGCACAGAAGCTTTGCATCATGCATGTCTGATACCGTCTCAAATCTTATTTTTAAATGACACGGTACAACAGACTACTTGTTTTTGGTTTAGCCATGGCCAAAAATCTAAATATTCCCTCCATTCCATTATTGGCTCCATATAATACATGGCAAACATACACTAACTACACAATTGAAGACTTAGCTGTCTTATTTCAAAATGGCACACTTAACTCTTCCAATATTGACGCCTTGGGGTGGTTAGTGTGGCCGACAACTTCAAATGCATGTCAATTGGGTTTTTTGAATACTACAAAAGGTTTTACACAAAGCAGACCTGATCCACGCTTCCCACATTCGCATACAGTTACCACATAATCTGTGGGTAAATTATGTCAGCAATGGTTGGAGCATTCCACACTGTCGTCTGTGAAACAACACCTCCCTCAATTGTCAGGTGACATCGATTTGGCTGATTTTCTTTTAGGTCCAAAGTCCCCTTGAATAAAAAGCTTTATTTATTCTGCATATAATGAATTTTGGAAACTTTCGCAGATGGAAGCTGCGGTGTGTCTCCTCCAAATTGACCAGGCTAATTTAGAAAAGGTTCTTGCAGTGCGAGATAATAGCATCAATACACTGTCTTCCCGGATATACACTTTGGATAATATTGTATCATCTGTCATTGACATTGTTCAACATGAAATGTCTGTTTTGTATACTGGTCAAAATCAGTTACGTTCTGTAATTCAGTTTGCTTGGACATTGCAAACTCTTAAAAATGGAAAAGTGCCATGGGATTATTTAAATGCTTCTGCACTGTTCTTGCTGTTTAATTTAACTGACAAAAAGAAATTAATGTCCATGAAAGATGCCACATACACATTGTTACATATTGAACAATTACAACAGTTACCGTTTTTGGTAGCTGAGACTGATTCAGCTGTGAGGTTAATACATGGGGTTATTTCACTACCTATTTCACTTTTTCAGTTCACAGCATGCATGAAACATCATCCCATTGGGAGATATGAGCCTGTAACCTGTTGGCCGCTCCGGTCAACCCCGCCCTCCCGCTCTTATGTACACTAGAGTCACTGGGGATGATGTAAATTCTTTTATTTCTTTGATATTTATGCAGTCTATAGGTCCTGGACAGGCATTCAGATCTCGATTTGAGGAGGAAGAGAAAACGAAAGTCACAAAACGGGGGTGGGGCGTGGGGGGTAACCAAAGGAATTCCGAGTCCATAGGCAGCTATCATCTGGATAGGGTTTCCGTCCTGGCCTTGCTTCTCTCCTCAGGAGGGTACCGGAAAAGAAGGAATAAAAGGACACAGTCAGGACACTTGCTCTGGTGTATGTGGGGAAGAGTGCTCCCGTCATCCGTGCTCTCTCTCTTGTGCCGTGCAGAGGGGGTTTCAGTGCTTCGGGGTAGAGTGACCCGTAACCCCTGCCCACCAACCCCTAAAAGAAAATAACCGTGCTTTGGGCACTTGCCTGTACCCATGACCCTCCTGGGCCGTGGAGTTGGGGGTCCCAGCCTCTGCTTCTCCGGTAGGAGTACTGGACTCTAGGGCGCTGCTCCAGGAGCAGTCTCCTCTCTGGTGGTCCTCTTCAATCAGAAACGATTCTCCGGTCTTCTCTCCTTCTTCCATCTCCAGCACTTCCTTTTCGAGTCTGATCCCCAGCGTTTCCTTATCGTCCTTGGCCCCGCCCACATGCTCCTTGATAGGTAGTCCACAGGTTCCTGCTTGAGCCGCAGGAATGCTCAACCTGCTTCCGGTCTGGAACATGGCGACCACCATGTTGGATTTGTCGGGGCCACCCTCCATCGTGCGACAACCCTTCGTCGCGGGATGGAAACCCTCACAGAGTCCCTCAGCAATAATTGTATTCACGAATTATGGTCATTACCATCGCTTACAGTGCGCAGAAAAGGAGTTTTCCTTACAGGGGAGGACTGTGATTCCACAGTAGGACGTTCCCTAGTCTGTAAACAAGTTAATTTTCACGGAGCCTGTAACGTTTCTGCCCCTAATCTGGCTTGTTTTTTGAAAGGTACCCAGTCCCGGCTATTATTCCCATATCAACTTTGCTTTCTAACGGTAGTTATCTTATTTTGAATAGCCACGATTGCTGCGGCTTGAGAGCTGGCATCCCGTATGTAGTAACAGTTTCTCAACGAGTTACATGTTGCAGCAATGTCCTATTTCCACCCCCGCATAGGATTGTAGATAGTTCGCTTTGGCCTTCCATTCCAAATTTGAAAAAAGATTTCAATAAACTAAGCATACTCAAAGCGCTATTGTTTCAACAAGAAGTGGCTCTCACATCGGCTCAGGGGACCTTCGAATTGCAGGTGGCAAGAACTGCAAGCTAGATGCACTCGCTGCTAAACACAAATCTCCCACTCCATTTTGGAGAATTAATACACCATGGGGGAGATTTACAAAAAAGTTGCGCAACGCAGCGCAGCCCCCCCGCGAGACTGCGCTGCGTTGCGCGACAGGGAGGGAGCAGGAGAGCGCCATATTTTTAAAGATATGGCTCTCTCCTCCCCTTTCCCTTGCGCCGGCGCTGATTTCAGCTGCTGTGCGCAATGCACACACCTTAGTGCTGCAGCGCTAGGGTGTGTGCATGAGTGTAGCATAGGTTTTGTACAGGAAGGGTACCCTTCCTGTACAAAATACTATGCTAGGCACAATGCAAAGCTATTCCCACTTTGCACACGTGCAGCACAGTGCAGCATGCATGCAAAGTCAGAAAAGGAAGGAGAAATGAAAGCATTTCTCCTTTTTTGCGCCTAGTTGCAAAAGGCGCAGCTTTCTCACGCTAAACTCAATCTACTGTTTTTAGTAAATTGGGTTTAGCGTGAGAAACCTTGGGTGGTTGCATGGAAATGCCCATGCACCACCCTTGGCACACCCCCACGGCGCAAAGTAATGCGAAGCAGCGCAATGCGCTGCTTCGCATTACTTTTACGTTATTTCCAGCGCTAAACAAGTTTAGCGCTGGAAAGTTGATTAGGAAAAAAAGATTTTGCGCCGTTTTGCGTCACTTTTATGACGCAAACACGGCGCAAAATCTTGGTAAATCTCCCCCCAAATATTGAATGCGTCTGATACGGAGGGCCTTGCTCACTTTTTTTAAATTGTGGGATCCGGCCTTGTTTCTTCCTTTCAGACTATTTTTAGAGTAATTCCGGCCTTTATTCATTCTATTTTTTCCAGCACCTTCGGAGGGTTTCCCTTGGTGCTCCTGTTAGTTTGCGGCTTGCTGGTTCTCCTATTATTGCTTCGCAATGGATGCTCGATCTGTGGAGCTGCCAGACCGGTCCAGTTGCAACTGTACCTTGATCAAATGCGGCAGCTTTTTGGTTCTATGCCAGCGGAATCTTTTGCCATCGATTACTGGCTGACCTTCCGTTATGCTTACTTCACCTGCGTGCAACCTGTGTTTTACTGCCTCTGGTGCCCTTTTCATTGGGCCATGGATGTCTGCCTGTCCAATACCACACACGCTGCCCTGGATTACGATCTGTTAATGGGTACGTTGAAGTCCCATGAGCAGGTATGTGCCAGGAGTAGGCGTTTGGTGTGCGATCCTCTACTCGGACCAACGGCAGACTTGAGTACCTGTGCTCTTGTGCAGCGCCTCATAGACCGCAGTTTCATCGAGGTTAAGGCAGGTTGCCCTGAGATGCTCCCAACAGCTTCTGGATATGAGGAGCATGTGTGCTCGTTCGATCTACTCAACTGGATGGCATACCTTTCCACAATGGAAGGAACAGACAACATTCTGGAGTTCATGGCATTCCTCTTTTCCGGCAACATTTTTGTCTCTGACGAGTAACCATGAATGGATAGCATTTTTTGAGCACCTAATTTGCAAATACTTTGCACATTATAACCTGGAAGTACAAAAAATTGGTTTTGGGGCTTCAAAATAAAACAAATTGGCCTTCGATAAAGACGCTTTGCTATGCCGACAATATTTGTACTATGCATTTTCCTGCTTGTTGTGGCACGTATACTGCATGTTAGGTCACGTTAGTTAAAATAAATATTTTAAACCGTTTCGTGCCTCTGTCAGATCTTATTGTGGTCTAGTACAAGAGAGTGAGCAAAAGGGTGTGTCTTGTTACCGTGATTCCTGAGAGATCTGGGAGTGTTGTGTTCTGGGGTGTCTAATCATTTGTTTCACTGTGAGTGAGTAGGAGAGCAAGTGAGACACTATAGCTAGTCGGTTCTGGGTTCGTGGGTACTAAGGCGGTAGGAAGACTCAGTCCCTATACACCAAGGTCCCATATTCCTGGGCATAGTTCTGTATTTGTGCAGAATCCCTGCAACAACCTGGTATTTTGGCAGGTCTTGGAGCCTTATTTGGAATACTAGCTTTTCTTGCTTGCAGTGTCTCTGCAAGCGTTAGTGTAAGGATTCTGTTTCTTGAAAAGGACTCTGCATCAGACTGCTGAGTATCATGCGCTGGTTCCATATGTAAAAATACAGATTTGTGAACTATTTGGTCCAGGTTTTAGGCTGGATAAAATACTTCACTTTTGAGTGATTGTCTCGAACCCCATGGGTCAGAACAGCCTAATGTCCCCTTTTGTAGCAGCCTCAGAAAGCTCTGCCCAGTTGTTATCCTCCCACATACTTTTCTTTTAGCTTGAAGGAGTACCTTCTTGTATACCCGACTGGCTGCCCGTATAGGTTCAATATTATTTGACTTGATAGTAACTATTAAGCTCTCCTTAGCTCCTTTGATCCCACACTTCACATTGCTTCTATTGCTTGTTAGACATATCTACTGACCAATTAGCTGACTCTGGGATCCAACCCATGAAAATATAGTTCTAGTTATAGTCAAATGTAAGGCATTATGGTCACTAGCAATCCGATCCACAAAAGTCGCATCGACTAGATCCTTTTGTAGCCAATGGTCTAAGAGGATGTAATCAATATGACTAGTATGATTGGTCTGGTCTGTTGTAAGTATGCTTCTCAATCGAGCCGAGATTGTTTGCCTATTACATGCCTTGAACCCAAATGGTATGGTGAGGGAGTTAAGCTGTACAGCAATTGCTGACCAACTTTTGATGGGTTCTATTTGTATCCCAGTGATAGCCACTGCTCATCTACGACTTCAGTGATAGGCAATCCATGTAGATCAAGGAACTCGAGTGTGGAGTTAAAATCTCCAGCCACAATATTTGAAGCTCAACCATTAGTTTGATCAATCAGTAACTCAAGTTGGCACAATGTTTCCGAGATGTTGTTCCCTCTTACAGTGAGGCTGTACACTTTGAAAACATTACAGTGCTGTCTTTCAGATAAAATAAAATTCATGCCTAGGATATCACATGAGTTTGTCCTTAAGGTTATAATCTCACAATTAAATTCAGCGCAGACCTATATCGTGAGACCCCTGGAGAGGAGTCCTACCCCTTTTGTGAAGGCATTAAGGCTAAATTTCAAGCACTTGGGACAGAATTGCGGCATCATGGACAACGTCTCTTGGATAATGCATGTGTCGCCCAACTCAGGATCTGATAACTTAATAAGTTACCCAGCAATATTCCACAGTAAAATGTTTAAGAAATTGCCAAAATTGGCTGTTGGATTAAAATCATCATGCTGTTCTGGCAAAGATCCAGGTTTTATAACTTTAGCTGCTTGTGCGGAATCTAAGTGCTCCCTGCACCCACATCTAAAATGCTACAGCTAGGGAATTCCCCTCTTCTCCCTCCTACTCTGGTTGTCCCCTCAGAATTCAGACTATCCGGACTCAGTCGTTCTACAGCATTGAAGACAGAGTCCCTACCTCCATATCACTGACCGTGATTGCTTCTGGGTGTTTTGGCCTCCACTAACACATCATACCTGCAGGGGTTACTGTATCTGAACCAGATCATACTGGCCCCAGGAGTAGGTGTTCAGAGGTCTAGTCCCACCAATCCATCCACTAGTTTCCCATCTATCAGTAGCAACTCAATGCAATCAAACCTGCTGCTATGGGGAGAGTGGCTTTTCGCTCTTAGAATACTAGAGATAATTATGAGGTTGCATGACCATACACTCCGAATCCAATAAATTGGCTTATTTATTAGGAAGTTCTCATCCTCTCTTGTCAGCTGAGAGGGTTTCGGAACTTTGGCTCAAAACACTGCTCTACATATTGGACTGGGTTTGTACTCAGATCCCTTCCTTGGTTTATTCTAATAATCAGAATCTGAGTCCTGAACTGTCGAAGAATTATGCTTCCACACTTGTGAGATTGGAGTGTCCCAATTCCCATAATCATTGGGAGCAAATTGATTATTTGGGCTGGCAGCATTTTGTACCAACTTTTAGATGCCACACTCAAATCTGGCATAAAGAAGAGGAGCAATCAGGCCGAGCAGAATTTGCTGCATCCCTTGAGGCTTGGGCTCCTATGGGTTAGCTATGTAAGGTCTTCCCCAACTCAACTGATATCCCTTGAGTATTTCCTTGGTCCTCATACTCCATGGGTGAGTGTGTTAAAAGCAACAGCACTGGGACCATCTTTATTTCCACCAACAAAGTGGTATATAGCCTTTAACATCAGGTGGCTGTTTTTCACCAGGGCAACTAGGGAATACTTTAAGCACCTGATCTCCTTCTTTAATTAATTCTAATATAAGTGCAACCAAGGTGCCGTCGACTTTCCCAATGTCTTGCAGTCCTTTGTTTATCTCCACCCCATTGTATGTACAGCCCACATCCACCCCTTCACAATGATTCATCATTTCTATTGGAGACAATCTATTTTGGCAAAGCACATTCACTTCATTTGGGATATGAGTTGAGGAGGTCCCTGTTTGTGAATCAGGGTTTCTCACTGCTTATAATGTTGGGGCAGGATCTACTTTAACATTGACTTTCTCTGAAGAGTGTCGCTCATGTGAAACTTTTTTCTTAAATACTTTCGCGTTCTAATCTCACTATCAATGCTTTTAAAATATGATTCGGGAATTTTATATGGACAATTGTGAAGGACATACAAAAACCGCGGGAGAGCCAACATCTTGAACAATACCGCTCGCCCTAGCAAAGAAAGCGGTAGGGACCTCCAGTGGGCGACGTCATGTCTAAGTTTGTCCAGTGGGACGGCTAGGTTTTTTTCATGGAAGAGATGGGGGTCAGGGGTGATAAAAATCCCCAGGTAACGAAAACCGTTGAGGGCCACTTCAATTTCGCATCCCTGCGGGAGTCGAGGAACTGGGCCCTTAAGGACAAACAGCACCGATTTAGACCAGTTAATGGCATAACCGGAGTACTTACCGAAGTTGGTGAAAATATTTAAGAGCCGATTCAAAGACGCACGGGGGGACGCAAGATATACCAGTATGTCATCCGCATATAGCGATATTCTATCCTCGTGTCCCTCCGCCCACCTCAGCTCACGAAGTGCCCCATCTCCTCGCACCCAGGACGCCAATGGTTCCAAAATCAGAGAGAAAATTAAGGGGGATAGGGGGCAACCTTGTCTGGTGCCTCTGCCCAAGGTAAGCGTCCGAGAAGTGCGATTGTTAACCCTGACTTGACCCCACAACCCCGTATACAGCAACTTAATCCAGCCCAAAAATTTCTCGCCAAAACCCAGGTGTTCCAGTACCTGGAAAAGATACGGCCACTCTATAGAGTCAAATGCCATGGAGGCATCTAGTGAGAGCACCACGGCATCTTCCTCCACATATTGTTGTCTTCCCAAAACATTGTGAAGACGGCGGATATTTAATGCCATATTCCTACCCGGCATAAAACCAGATTGGTCAGCATGGACCAGTGACGGGAGCAAAGGGAGGAGATGGTTAGCCAGGAGCTTGGCGAGGACTTTGGCTTCAACATTGATTAAAGAGATCGGTTGATAAGAGCCGCACCTGTCAGCCGGCTTCCCAGGCTTTCGAATGACCACAATAGAAGCCAGACGCTGTTCTTCTGGCAGGATTCCTTTTTCAAAGCTCTCATTGTACATATTTTTAAGGTGGGGACAACTCGCTTGGCCATCGACTTAAGGAACTCAATACGGATACCATTGGGTCCCATTGCCTTCCCCGATTGGACACTATTTAGTGCCCTGTGGATTTCGTCATCTGTAAGATCTACATCTAGTGCGTCCCTGTCATCAACTGAAAGGGTAGGTAGGTGCATTTCTGCCAACAGTTGGTGGGAGTCTTCCGCCGTGTATGTGATTGAGGAGGTGTAGACCCTCTCCAAATGGTCCGCAAACGCCTCGGCGATGCCCTGTGCGTCCGAAACTTGTTCTGCGCCTGGTGGAGTCAGACTGGGTAGCCATCGTGCCCCCTGCTCGCGCTTCACTAGCCATGCAAGCATTTTCCAGGCCCTGGTGCCCATCTCATACACCTTATGTTGTGTGCGCAACAGTCGGGCCCGAGTCTTCTCCATAGCCAATGTCCTGTATTCTAACTGCTTAAGGGATAAACGATGCATGGTGGCCGCACTGGGTGAGAGAGTATTTTGCGCCTCCAACTGTCGGAGCTCGCTCTCCAAGTCGAGCAGCTGCTGATTCTGCTTTCTGATATATCCTACTTTTAGTGCCAACGCTTGCCCCTTCAACACCACTTTGTAAGCCTCCCATATTGTCTGCGCCGAGTCTACCGAGCCGACGTTTTCAGTGAAGTAGTGGTCCGTCTGGGCGAGTAAAGTGTCCCTTATGTCCGGGATGTGGAGCAACCAAGGGCTGAGGACTATGGTGTTGCGTTGCCTACTCTGAAAACCGGTAAGCTCAACCCAAACTGGGGAGTGATCCGAAATGCCTCTCGGCAAGACCCGTGGACAACGAAAGTGTCCGATATCCCCCAGATGTGTCAGAAAATAGTCTATGTGGGACATACTCTTGTGGGTGTTGGAATAAAACGTATATTGCATCGTGTCTGGCTGTAAGGAGCGCCACACGTCTGTCAGGCCCATTGCCCGGGTAAACTCCTCCATATGTGAAGTGGGTCACGTCAGAGGGTGTCGCGGGTATCTATCTCTTTGGTCGTCCATGGTCATGTTGAAATCTCCTCCCAAAATGAAGGTCCCCACCTGGAGATCGACTACTAACTTCCCCAGGTCTACAAGCGCCTCCCTGCCCAATGCAGGGGGAAGATACACTGACACCACATTTAGTGGCTGTCCCTCCCAGTTAGCCTCTAAAACTGCAAACCTCCCTTGGGGATCTGCCCACGTGCGTGTTGGAATGAGTGCAAGGCTCTTTTTAACCAGAATACCGGTACCTCTGGAGCCGGAGGTGAATCCCGCATGAACCAGGAGTTTGTATCCCCATCTTGTAAGGGCTTGACATTTATTACCCACCAGGTGTGTTTCCTGCAGGAGAACCAAATCCGGGGCCTGCCTCTTAAGATATTGTAGCACTACACCCCTCTTTATTTTGTCCCCCAGCCCATTGACGTTCAACGTTAGAACTGATAGTGATGTTTCTATTGTGCCACTAGCCATGAGTCCGATAGGAAAGGCCAATAGGAGCATAGGGGGCACATCGCAAGGAGTAATCAGTGCACCAACCAAGCCCATAACCGGAGATAAACCTCAGAAGTGACCATCGAGCAAAGACCATCTAGGGACCCACCTGAGCACATGCCATACATTTGAAGTGAGGGAACCAGTAAGTAATACTGACTGTCCACATTATGTGATTGGAACATGAAAACAAAAACAAAACAAAACTGCACAACTAAACTCCCCTCCCACCCCACCCCCTCCCTGCCCCCCTGCCAGTGGATTCCAAACTATCCACCCCCCAACAAGGCAGAGTGCCTGTCGCCCCACCTCCCATTTGAAGGTTGCTTGGGTTACAGCAAAGTCCCCCCCCCGCCGAGTTACTCAGATAACTGCACAGTATACAGTAGCTGATGGGGAATGCCTGGCCCCGACATACATAGTAGTTCTTGAAGATTAGAGAGCCAGGATATGTAGTCCCGGGTATGCGGATCAGAGTCATTCAAGCGGACCCAATTTAGGGAGGATACGTCCCACCCTACTATTTATACTGCCACCCCATCCCAGAGCCACCCGCCAATGACCAGTGCGGGTCAACCGGACCCCGAAGCACCTTTGACTCCGCTGCGTGATGCAGGGTCCATCTCTTTATCCTTGCTGGTCCTGTCGCCACGTTGTCCCGCACCAGGCTCAGATCTGTTCGTCCTAAGACCTCCGTTCCGGTCTCTGTTGGGCTTCTCCACTCGGCGCCACCCTTCCAACCATTCCCATGCTTCCTCCAGGGAGGAAAAGAACCAAGCATTTCCCTCCGATTCCACTCGGAGTTTGGCAGGAAACAGCATGGCATATTTCACCTCCTTGTCTCTCAGCGTCCGTTTGACTGCCAAAAAGCTGCAACGCTGAGCTTGGACTTTCGTGGTGAAGTCTGGGAAGAAAGTAATTGCACTGTCCTCCAGTTTAAGTGGTGGGTTCGCACGTGCAGCTTGGAGTATAGTGTCCCGATCTCTAAAATTGAAAACCCGCGCAATAATTGGCCTCAGAGGGGCTCCTGGCTTAGGCCTGCCTCCAGGGACGCGATGAGCGCGTTCTATGGAAAAATAATTGGAGAGTCTCTGTGGCCGTAGTTGTATCAGGATTAGGTCCTCGACAAATAAGTCCACTGCAGGTCCTTCCGAGCGCTCCGGGACACCCAGGATTCGTATGTTGTTTCGACGCGCGCGACCTTCATAGTCGTCAAGCTGTTTCTCAAGCTTAAGCTGTTGATCTTGCAGTTGGGTCACTTGTTGTTTCAGCACATCAGTGTCCTTATGCAATACCGACGTGACCTCCTCAATTTCTTTCACTCTGGAGTCCATTTTCCTGAGATCCGCTCTGATGAGGGAGACTTCAATATTTACAGTGTCAATTCAAGACTCCAAAGAGGTTCGTACTCCTGTGATGGCTGTCATGATGTCTTGTAGTGTTAACTCCTGCCGCTGCGGCGGGTTCTGCGGATGCTCCGAGACTACCTGTGACGCGACCTCCTTCTCCTCCCCATAGTTCGACCAAGCAAATTTAGCCAGTTTGTTCTGTGCCTGTGTTTTGGTGCCTCTTCCGGTCGCCATGCTGTGGTCTGCAGTAGCCGCCCGTTGGAGACTGCCGCGGGGTCAGCCCCAGTACTCGCCGCTGCCTGCCCAGGGGGGAGGTAATCCTCCCCGGCGGCCTTTCGGATTTCCGGGCCTATTGACCCCCCAGGGCTCAGGATAGGACGAAGAACCGGGCGGCGAACCAAGCAGCCACAGGCCCGCCGCGGGTACCAGGGTGGGTGGCACACTATGTGGTGTCTCTGCCCTCCGCTATCACCAATGCTTGTTCAATTTACATGGGAGATGTGGCGGATAAAAGGGGGAGTAAGCAAATATGGCGCATTTGAGGTCCGCGCCCCATCTTGCTTGATGCAAGCGTTTCTTGCGCGGTGTGATCACACGTCTGATCACCACCTGTTGTAGGAGTCTGTTAGGATATGCCGCTATTGCCTCGGGACCCGACCACCTCCAGACACCGGCCACCACCTCCAGCACCTGCAGGTGAGTCCACCCGAGGCTCCAAAATTCGTCAGAGCGCTCCGAACATCCAGCAGGCCCGCCACCTCTTCTCGCCCGCAGAATCAGGCCAGCGGCTGCTCCCGCTCTTCAGGGCTCCGCAGCGCTTCCCACCGATGCAGTACCCCAGCGGCTGCCGATGTCAACGCTCCGAGGCCGCGGCCCGCCAGGCCTCAAAAGCCAGGGCCTTAGGTATAGGACGGCAGCTGTCTTTACTTCGGCGTGCCACGCCGTCCAACACGGCGATCGGCCCGCGGTGCCGCACTCACCATAGTCTTAGAGCCGCTTCCGTCTCCAGTGGCGGCAATCCGGCGTCACGGCACACCTCGCCAGCAGATCAGGGGCCTCCGTTGCTGCTTTCGCCGGTTGCGGACGGGCGCGTCCGGTGGCGAGGGCCCGCCCGCTGCAGGGGAACAGCGGGATTTCTGGACCGCTCACTCCGGCATAACTCGCAGCCCCGCCCGGTGCCAGCGCTTCGCCTGGCCGGCCCCACTAGTAATTCTCGCCATCACACAGCGGATCGAGGATGCGCCGCCATGTTGGTGCAGGACTCCGATCACGCTGGATATGTCTCGGCGATCGTCCGTCACCGGAGGCCGATATTCCCCCTCAGCTGGCGCCCCGGGACACTAGGGCCAGGTCCCCTTCCTCTTGGGGTGAGTAAGCAGGATATTTAACGGATATTTAACAGGAGAAACGGCGAGGGCTCCGGAGCCGCGTTAGCCTGCAGCCATTCCCTTCGGCTGCTAGCCACGCCCCCCCCTCCTTGTCTGTTTTTGACTCTCTTTAATTGCATTAAACAATGTTTTGACTTCTTCGATAAAACCCTCAATTTTATCCTGCGTAAAACTATCTTTGGTTTAGCAGACTAAACCCCTGTGGGAGTTTGTCTGCATTTCTTTTACCTATTTCTCTTGCTTTTATTTGAGTCAATTAATGATTTCAAACAAATCCACGGCCTCACTACAAGATTCCACACTGCTATATCAAAGCAAAACCCAAAACTCCCACAGAAGATTCACAATCCAAAGCACTGGGTTGGAAAGTGGTAGAGACTCACGGGGTAGCAGTCTCACTTTGATAAAAATTCATGCTCATGGTGAAGAGCCAAAAGGTGTGGCCCAGTGCAGGCTCTTCAGGGCATTGATGGGTGAAGACAGGCCTGTCTGTTCTTGGGCTGGGTCGAGTATGTCCCGTGCAGTGGGTGTTGAAGCAGAACTTTATAGCACTGGTGGAGTGTTTGGCCTTCCTCCTCCTCTGCACTCTCCTCTGTGGTGCTGCAGGTGGTTGTGGGACACTGTAGTCCCCAAACTGAAAGTGCGTCCTGTGCAGCGAGTGTTGAAGAAGCACTTTATAGCACTGGCGACAGGGGCAGCCCACCTCCTCCTCAGCCCCCCTCCTCTGTGGTGCTGCAGGTGATTGTGGGAACAGTAATCCCCAGATAAAAAGTGCTTCCAGCTCAGCGGTGTTGAAGGAGTGCTTTATAGAACTGGCGGCATTCAGGGTCCTCCTCCTCCTCTGACCCCTGCTCTATGGTGCTGCAGGTGGTTGTGGGACCTGTAGTCCACTAACAGAAAGTATGTCCTGCAAAGTGGTGATGAAGAAGCACTTGATTGAGCTGGCAACATGCATGGCTTTCCTCCTCCTCTGCCGCCCTCTGTGCGCTGCAGGTGATTGTGAGACCTGTAGTCCCCAAACAGAAGGTGCGTCCAATCAGTATAACCAGAGCGCCTAAAAGCACAGAGTGGCACTTGCGGTCATATGGTTGTGCTGCACCGGGGGAAGGAGAATAGTTCTGGCCAATCACGATGGGGCGTGGATTTGATAAAGTGACCAGGTTAGCCCCGCAAAAGCGTTACGTTCTCAATTCCAACGCAAACATTTCCGTTAATGTTAGAGGAGGCTGCAAGGAGGAGGCTTTCAGTGCGAAGGTCAGGTCGAGGGTCTCGAACAATTGTTGCTTTAAAGCGAAGATTCTGTCATCGCTGGAGCCTCACTTTGATTGATCATCTCCTACGGACACTGTTGACTTCAAGTTCAGGTCTCATATTGCCAGTCATCATCGGCATTCGATGCCGGCGCAAAGAGCAGATTTCACAGTAGCGTCACGCTGGTGGTCATCACGAGGGGCAGAGTTTCGGCGCAAACGGCCCCTTCCTAGTCTAAAGGAGCCCAAACCTCAGGATTTTCACCTTTTCTGCTTGGAAGAGCTTCCTTTGAAGGCAGCCAAGGGCTCAGGACCTGGGGGCACCTCTTGGGGATCAGGTCTCACTCCAGCAGAGGTCAGCAATAGGGCTCAGGCAGGTCTAGGCAGGGCAAGTTGGTGGTCAGCTATGCAGTTGCGACAAGACCTCTGGAAGCATGTTGTGTCCCTGTAGCTCCAACTGGAGGCTAGCTAGCTAGCACTTGGAGTCACTCTGGTGGTACTAAGTTTAAGGGGAGCAGAGCCAGCCTTCCTCAGACAGCAGGGCAGCAAGGCAGTCCTTCTGACAGCGGGGCAGCAGGATAGTCCTTCTTCTGAATCTTCCACAGGTCCAGTAGTGATCTGATTTGGGGCCTGAGAGTGCCGCCTTTTATACACAATGCCCGCCTGTGAGTGGGGGGTGTCCCCTTTGTCTTCCCTTCCTCCTTTCGAAGTTAGGTTCCAAACTCTCTAGGGCCACAATTTCAATATCAAGGACAGGCCTCTGTCAGGTTCATTTGTGTGTGCTGGAGGAACACCCCTTTTGAAGTGCAGGTTGAGCTGGATACAGCCCCTCCACAGCCATCCTAGCAGGATGGCCCATCCTGTCCAGACCTAGGTGTCATTTGTCTCACTGTCTGACAGTAATACACAACCCACAAGAGCATAGTCATGTGACTCAGGCTACTGGTAGAAATGGACAGTAGATATGGGCACAGAAATGCCAACTTTCTAAAAGTGGAATTTTTATAATTGTAACTTAAAATCTGACTTGACCTTTAAAGAGGATTTTACATTATAATTCAAAACTGACCAAGAAGTATTTTTCTACTTGCTCCCAGTCTAAAGTTAGCACTTATTACATGTAATAAGGCATCCTAGTGTTAGACTATGGGAGGGGTAGGTCTTACAACAGTGAAAAACAACTTTAGACGTTTTTCACTGCCAGGACATGTAAGCCTTAAACCAGCATGTCCTACTTTTTAAACCCCATGCACCCTGCCCTTGGAGATTTTAGGCCCTACTTTAGAGGTGACTCATAAGTATAACAAATGAAGGTTTAGTCCTAGCAAAACATGTATTTTGTCATGTCGAAACAGGAGGTTGAAACTGCAATAGGGGCTGTGAGGGCAGGTCTGAGACATGTTTAAAGTGCTACTTTGGTGGGTGGCTCAATATGTGATGCAGGCTCACTAGTAGCATTTAATTTACAGGCTCTGGGTACTCGAGTACCCTTTACTTGGGACATAAAAGTAAATAAATGTGTGAATTAGGTGTAACCCAATTTTATCATATTTTTGGGAGAGAGCACAAGCACTTAAGCACTGGTTAGAAGTGGTAAATTGTGCAGAGTCCTACAGCCAACAAAAACGAATTAATCAAAACATCAGGGGTTAAGGCAAAATGCTTGGGGACTACCACCCAAGGGTGTCAGGTCTCACAGTTCTTGAGTATCGATCTTATTTTATATTTTGAGAACGATAATGGTATGAACCCCAAACAGATAGGGTGGACATTTCTGGGAATATTGAATACCTGTCCTAGATGCGCAAAGAGAGATGCAGGTTTTTATCATATGGTACGGCAATGCCCGGTAGCTTCTCAATTCTCAGAGAAGGCTTTTACATGTGTGTCTGATATGACTGGTAGACTGATACGAGGGAGGCTTCTCAATGCATATTAGGGCTAATGATATGCACAAAGAAGATAAAACATGCCTGTAGACCTATTGATCTGGCCTTTGTGCTTGAAGAAAGTTGAACTGTAATGACCTGGAAGTTTCCTTTTGCCCTGTCGGAGTGAGTGAGAGATTTAAAAAAACTGGGTTGACGTTGAAGTTGACATGCTGTTTAAATCTAAGGGTGCGAATGGAGGGGGTACACGATATAACAAATGGGATGGTTTTCCGGGAACATTGAAAGGTAAAGCTGATGGACAGACACCCTGAGGGTAATAGACAATAACTGTTGCAATATTTTAACACACTGATAACATCTGAGATCTTACTGGGCGCTCTTCACATACGATGCTAACATAAGAGAAGGATGGAGGAGGGTGATACCACTCTATGTTCGGTGCATACAGGATGTTTCTCTCTGAGTACTCAGTTTTTTGTAACTCACTTGCTGTGGGAAATTGCTTATGTAGTAGACTGCTCTTGAATCTTAAGTTTTGATGGTTTCAATGTTTATCATGTGCTTCTATGTAATATCCCAAAGGGCTTTAGAGGTCAAGGGCAACAATTGTTTTTGAAATCAGATATATATGGGTCGGTGATACCAAACCAACACGGATGGATCTGCCTGATAATATTCAGCCATCAACAGTTGTTCCTAGAATTTTGTAAAATGCAATAAGAGCTACTGGGAGTTAAGAAAACTATAATGGAACTAGCAGACACTAAACCAGTAATTAGACAACACAATTATGTTGGCAAACGTATCAACTTGATTTTTATAATCATAAAAGCAGGAGCAAAGGGAGCAGACATTTTTTGTATTTCTACAGATGTTTCAAACTTCACACTTTCTATGAAAGAAATAGAAAAGTCTGAATATGGCAAGGAATTGAAATAGTAGAGTTTGAAGCACAAAAATAATGGAAATAGAAAAGTCTAACCAGAAGCTTTCACTGTGTTCATTCCAAACTGCTATGTCTAGGCATATCAGAACAGCAAAAGATTCATGTAGATAGACACTCTCAGAGGGGGACACACATAACATAGAACAAGTACATGACATTTTCAGGTGCTATGGGTTTTTTCCAACTGGGTTCTCGATTTGTCCCTTTCTTTATGTAGGGATTCTACAATCCTATATAGATCTGGCCTGTTGGATTGATGTCTGTACTGCATTGAGGTGGTGGATGTCTTCATGTGAGAACCATGGATAAGGGGCAATTGTCAGGTGTCTGCCACCAGGGCAATGTGACAGGGGCATCAGCCACACCCATAGATGGTGATTCTAGAGAGTGAAGGAAGTCCAGCATCTCCTCGGGTGATGAGGATTTCTTATTACTGCCCCAAATGTGACATACATCACAACCATGCTTAGTAGGACATATTCAATGTCAATCTTTTTCAGTTGGGTCAGAGGACCAGGAACTTCCTTCTACTGATATTACCATTGGTAGATTAATCAGTGAAATGTAAATGTGTATACCCTCATATTGAAGGGGGACTTTTTTGCCTGGTTGCTTTTTTGCCTGGTGGCAGAGCATGCAATGAAGTGGTGTGGTCAGTTGGCTAACAGAGATTAATGGTATTGAACCTGGTGACTCTTTTGAAACTCAAGAGGTTCTGAAATTGGAAAACCCAGAAGGGCAGGCAGCCATTCAATAAGAAATGTTATTAGATCTCAACCCTCTGCACCCTTCTAAAATCCAAAGAATTTGACATTGTCTCTCATAGAATGGTCCTCAACATTAGTGATCCTGCGGGGAAGGCCCATTTCTTTTGGTTTAAGTCATGTGCTGAAAGTAGATCAAGTTTAATATCTCAAGTCCTCTTTTTTCCGATCATGTCCAGACATTGAACAGAGGTAGTAACATCAGTGTGAAGTGGAAACACACAATTTAAGCTCCACCCCTATATGTCTAAGAAGAGAGATACTCACATGTATTAGCACAACATAACTTCTTTGTGCCTATACCATATTAATGTAAAGTGGAGCTCCAGGCATACTGCTGGGGTGCTTTCACTGAAGAAACTAGGGATTCATATAAGTGTGTGCTCTAATGTATTCATTACAATGTTATAAATTGTAGTTCTCATTCACACTTATATTTGTGTATTTGGAGCTCTACTGCTTTTACTGAAATTGCATTGCTTATGTACTCATGCATTCATTTCTTAATGTTTTACATTTATGATGTAACTATATGTGCACATAGAATCATGCATTCGCAGTGCACACTAACTCTTTCACTAAGTTAGCTTAACCAAAGGCCTTAAGCATTTGGTCTTCAATGTTTAACATCAATGTAAAAGTTTTGCTTGTGCTGCAATGTTCTTTCTTTGCAGGTGCGTTCACATGATTTCATAGCTAGTGAAAAGCATATTGAGTATTAGAGATGGATCAGGTCCGAGAGGAGAACTTTTGGCAAGAATGTGAGGTGCCAATGAACTAAGCGAAGACTCCTATTCATATCGAATCAGGAGCAGAAGACATCCAAGGTTGTCCTTATGTTCAAACCGTAGGATGAGAACATCAAGTGAAGTTGTCAATTTTTACTGTGACAAGATGAAAAACTATTGGAGTCAATGACGTGGAATTCTCGAATGTTCTGTGGGTTTATTTGGTGTTCACACTGTTAGTCTTTAGAGCAGATGCCCTGTGGACTCGGAGAGTTGCTGACCTCTCTGTTCATATTTCCCTTGTGTGGCTTTATGCTATACATTGTCTTGATCTGGAGAACTTTTACTGAAGTCTCCACTATGCTGACACCATCCTGCTTGCCCCGATTTAACTAGGTTTCCCCATTGTCCAACTTTAGTTTAGAACTAGTTTAGGTGACTTTAGATTTATTCAGACATAGACAGGAGGAACAAAACCTGTACGCTAATCATCAAATTCTATTTCTTATCTTTTCTATTGCTGCAACTGAATTTCTTGTATGCCTTATGCTGTTAAGGCTTAATGTCATTCAACGTTATGGTTTATCAGTGGTGCTCTTGTATCTTTGCAATATGTTCTTGAGATTCATTTACATTAGTCTGGTTTTGAATCTATAATAAACCCATTTAGCCTTACCCATCGGTTCCTGGCCCTCTTTGTGTTGCCAAATGGGCTACATGTAATTGAATTGTTTTATTAATGTTAACATCCTTTTACCTCTCAGGCAACTAAAAAAGGTCTTTCAACAGGAGAAATGGTAAGAATGACCCAGTGCTCCATCACCAGCTCTTTGAATTCTGGAGATATTGCTGACACTTCGGCATTCTTATTCGCCACTGATGGCCCTACAGTAAAGATTTTCCTCAGGATAGAATATAGGGTCACTTTAGACAGTTTTGTAGAGTCTTTTTGGGCTAGGATCATTGAAGCGCTTCTAAAAAGAGGAGCTGCTGCAGTGGCCAAGCCAACAACTAGAGGAAGGCACTAAACAACAGAGTAAGGTAGGTGCGGTTCCAGAAGTTGATTATATTATGAGATAGTATGGATATGTGAGCAGATGACCACAAAGCATCAGCAGTATACCACAAGCATTCATAGCTACAGATGTTGCAATTGTTACATGAGTACTCTAGTAATGGCCCACAATTCCGGCCCTAAGTAGCTCTCACAACCAGGTAGATAGGCTGTTGCAGGAGTCTGCTAACACTTTCCAGCAGATGCAACATTCATGATCAGTGTCATTCAAAGTATGCAGGATCCTTTGATACTGCGCAGGTGTGCCAACATGCGAGAGTATGGGAAATTGACATGTTAAAGAACAAAGGGCCAGCAACCAGTATATCATTCCGAGACAGCACCACTGGGCAATCAAGTCAGAAGTGGGGGGGGTGCCATCTCAGTCCATCACCTGTCGCCGCAGACAAGGTCCATAGTTAGATCACTGCACCACTGATCCGATCCAACGCAAATTGCATAGTCAAGAGGTGTTCTCACAGACTCCTCTCTTGCAGGTAGGGCTGTCTGAAGACTCAGTTCTCAGTAGGTAGTATACAGCTCAGTAGTTCTCTAGTGTGCACATACCAGTGATTTTCTTGTCCTCGCTTTCTCCATCCTGAGCATGCTCTGAACACAGCCCCTCACCTTTCCTGGCGATGTCTCCCACTCGGAGGTGCCCCAACAACAAAATAAGCCCCACTGTCACCAGCTGACTGTGGGAAGGGCAGGAGGCATAGACATTCATCTGTAGTTCATTACAGGCATTACGACCTTTAAAGACCCTCCAAATATAGGTGGTTGCGGTCAGGCATCATAGTTCCCCAGGAATGTAGTCTGGACCTCAGGGAGTCACCATTTTCAATTAGGCCAAGCTCTGCCCTGAGTTTGGATGTAATTGATCATGGAGAAAATTAGAGATTTTTCCAGATATGCTGAGAACCATATCGGTATATCGCAAAACATCAAATAATAACATTATAAACCTCATAACTCTTTAAACAAACCTTCAGCTAGAATTGAAGGTCTGTTGCAGTGAGGTGTACCTTCTAAGTACTCAGCCTCGAGTACCAGCTATGCGATTTTGGCACCCCCACCACCACATCTTAGACAGCCCTCCCAAAATTTAATTCTCCAGCACACGATCCTGAAAGTTCTTTATTGCCAGTTACTAACATCACACAACTATCTCATGTGGGGGTGGAGCCTGCCTGGCTCCAAGATGGCCGCATCCAAGTGAAGCACTGGCGACTTGGCTACCCATCCAACATTATCCCACTGCACTATAACCTACCTGAAGTGTGGTTCCCCTCGCTGCCACACTCCCGAGGTAATCACTGCAGAGAAAAGATGATCCAACGGTCTACGGGAGGTGGACGGCTCGGGTTGGGCCTAGTGACGAGGCCACGTCGCACCCGGTTTACATACTGCACGGCCACGAGCTGGAGGTGAACCGGACTGCTGGAACTCACAGGAGGAAGTCCCGTTATCATGGACGACCTATCCAGAGGCGTTCTTGGCTCTATTTGATGTGCGGTGAGTTGGCTGCATTTGCGACGCCTGCTGAGGCCCACATCAGAAAGAACGTGAGCGGGCTGTGGCCTGTAGGGGCGGCGGTGAGAGCAGCTGCCAAGACCCGGGGGCGCTGCCTGCAGGGAGTGATTGCGCTCATATCCGAGACCTGGGAGGAACGTGTATCATCAGAGGCAAGGCCTGTGAAAGTGTGGGAGAGCGGCCAGAGGGACCGGTGCTGAACTGGTGGGAGTCTACCACGCACGTCGCGGGCTGAGGACTGTCTTTCCCTTTGTTGTTGGGAACAAACTACTCACTGTAGCTACTGATCAGATGGGCGTGGGAGGCCCTGGGAGCACAGAGCCCGTGTGTCCACGTGCTGGATGGGTGAAGAAATCAGGAGCCGTTTCGGCATAACAGACCCCTATATCTCCTTACTCACAGCCGCACTTTGTCCCAGAGTCTGCTGGGATCGCGCTTTGTGTGGAGCGGAGGCCTGGGACACACTTGTTGATTGCCCGTGATTTCAATATTATGGGCATCTGAGGGCTGCCTCTGAGCTTGTGAGGTGGGGACAGTGGCCTGAGTAGCTGCCCCGCTGCTTCTGGTAATTTCCTACAGTAAGAGGCGGTCCGATTGAGCGGCGCTATATCGAGAATGATGTGGTGATTGACCTTGAAATACTGCTGATAGGGGTGTACGTGTACTTTGCGTCGCCATACAATACACCACAACAGAGATTGAGTCGACCCCTGCAGAGTCCCCCTACTGCCCAAACCATGGCTGATTGCTAAGTCGCATACCTGTCCTTAAAAGGAGTGGGCCACTGGACAATCACAGGATGGGCAAGACAGATAAGACTCAGTCCAAGCTCCAATTTGAATCGCGTATACGCGCATGCAGCATGAGGCAGACATGACCCTGCGGAATCAGGGTTGGAGACCAATGACCCTCCCAAAGACTCAGAATTGAAACAGATCATCGCAGCCATGCAGCGCAGTTTGACTAAGATAGATGGGAAAATAGATGCCCTGTAATTTCAAATGAATAGAATGATGGTACGGCCGGACAAGAATACGGAGAGACTCGACACAGTGGAGCAAAGAGTGTCTGATGCCGAAGATGTATTAACAGCAGAGGTAAAGGCACACAAAAAGATGGAAAAGGTATTGCACTCCTTCAGGCAAAGGTGGAAAATCTGGAGGTGCGCTCTCAAAGGAACAACATACTTATCGTGGGAGTTGCCGAATCAACCAACATAGATAACATGGAGCAATTCTTGGAACAACTCCTGACCAACCTGCTGGGAAGGGACACTTTCTCGGAGATCTTTGTAGTGGAGCGTGCCCACCATTCTCTCATGCCCAAACCGATTACGGGGGCGAGTCCCCGTCCAATCATAGCAAGACTCCTTAATTATAGAGTCAACGATGCTGCACTACTCAAGGCGTGTGACCTAAAAACCCTGTAATATGAAGGCATGAGCTTGTTCTTCTACCCGGACTTCACACAGCAAGTACAAGAGGCGCGTCGGCTATTTGTCCCTGTCAAAAGGAAACTTCGAAATCTTCAGCTTGAATATAGCATGCTGTACCCGGCGAAATTGCGTGTTATATCGGAGGGGAAGGCGCACTACTTCAACGACCCGCAGCAGGTGTTTTGTTTTCTCAAGCAGAGAGATGGGGTCAGTAACAGAAGGAGATTTCCATTCAACATCTCTGGGCAGGACAAGAAAGCAGACGGCATGGAGGAGCAGTAGAATCAAACTTTGCGATTGGGAACAACTGGAAAGCTCAAGGCGGCGGAGATGCGGGACTCTTCATTTATCAGACCTTGATCTGACAGTGACTGTGATGTGACCCACAGACCGCTAAGACCCTCCCTTACTCCGGTCTTTACTGGAGACTGCTACCGGTCATGTTTCACCTGAGACACTGGTAAGAGTGTTCCAATTGCAATGTAAAAGACTTTGTCGCTATTTTGGGAAATGTACATGAACATAGCTGCATATCAGCAGCGCTCCCTCAAACAGTTGCCCTGGTTTTGCTTATTGCTTAGCACCTGCTTTGGGAGTGGAGGGCATGAAGATGGGTTGGAGTGGGCTAGTGATCCTCCGTGCTCCTTGTCCCCACACTTTTTTTGTGGTTGTACCTTTTATTCCTAGCCTCTTAAGCAATGGGCGCACCTATAGACTCTTCTCTATCAATTATTGGATGGGGGAGACTGGGTCTGTCGGAGACTTAGATGGCCGGTAACATCCACCCCATGTGTGTACCACCAAATGCAAACTGCAGTTTTTATTTGTTGTTTTTTATTGGGGAAATGCAGGGGAGGGAACTGTTTTTGCTATTCACAGTTGGGGTTACATAGTGTGGGTGGGATAGTTGTTTTCAGTTTGTTATTATGGGGGGAAAATGAAACACCCCACAGATAGGGCATGACTGAACTTTCCTTCTCAGGGAGAACCGATGGGAGGCGCAAAACAGGGGACCGCCCTAATAAGCCGAAATTGCGATTCATCACCTGGAATGTGCGAGGTCTTAATGATCACCCCAAAAATCCAGAAGATGGTAGCTTATCTCAAATGACATAAGGTAGACATAGAGATTTTGTAAGAAACACACCTGCCACCTGATAGTGACGCATTAACAAGACGGCGACTACGTGGCCATTTCCATGCTGTGCACGAGGAGTTCTGATATGGGCAGATAGTGGTTCGGGGATAAGACTGACGAATGTCTTTGCTGAGCCAGGGGGCAGATTCATAATTGCTTCCTGCCGAAAAGACAATTTGGAGGCGATACTGGTGGGGTGTATGGTCCCAATCACCCTCAGTTTTATCGCTCCCTCAGTGCTCGCCTGCTGCAGTTGGGTGATCTCCCACAGATCTGGGGAGGAGATTAAAACTGTGTACCTGATCCATACCGAGAACGCTCGAGGAGTCCTCCTCACCGCCCATCCGCTGCTGCCAGGATACTCATGGAAATAGCAGAAGGTACAGGACTAGTTGACATATGGAGACACTGCTGTCCTGAGGGTGGGGGATACACCCATTACTATACAGTCCACGATATCCACACCCGCATAGACTACTGGATGATATCTAGGAGTTTAGTGTCCCGTGTATCTGAGTTTACGCCCCTTCCTCGCACTTACTCTGACCACTAGCCTCTAGTACTGGACCTGGAGCTTCGCTCCCCAGGGATTGCTGCTCTTACTTGGCGATTCCCTCCATACTCTCTGTTGGACCTGGTTTTTAAGTCAGGACTAGCACAAGCTATAGAGAAGTTTGTTGCCATCAATGTGGGGTCAGTTGACAGCTTCGCCACAGTTTGGGAAACATTCAAAGTTTATATTAGAGGCATTGATCTCACTAAACATGCTGGGGTCCTTAGATCATTAGGGGCAGATTGGCACGCTTGGAAAAGGAGATAGCGGACTTGGAAACTAGGCACCAGAGAGATGGTGACCCTAGCATATTAGGGGAAATTAAAAGTAAAATGGAAGAATATCACAATACAGCTAATGACAAGGTCAAACACCTGGGTAAATATGCTGCTCAAAAGACTTATGGAGAGGGGGAGCAACCGGGAGCCTTTCTTGCAATGCTAGGGCGCCCCAGAAGGGAAGCCGAGGTGATCATAGGCATCCAAGATGAAGGGGAGCAATTGCTTTGTGACACAGCTGGCATCACGGACAATTTCTGCAGATACTATGCTGATCTATATTGCACGCGGGTCGCGCCTGACGAAGAGGCTTTTAAGGATCACCTAGAGCATATTGCCATGACGTGGCTCACAGCAGAGCACAGGGAGCACCTAATGGCTCAACTGCGCCCTGAGGAGGTACGCGCTGCCCTCTCTAGTATGCCATCTGGCACCAGGCATGGATGGCTTAACGGTGGTCTTTTATAAGGCCTATCAAGACCTCCTCATCCCGCATATGTTCACACTTTATGAAGAGATGGCAGAGTCTGGTAGGATGCCTCCCTCAATGTGAGAAGCATTAATTGTTACTCTCCTTAAGCCTGGTAAGACCCCTAGAATTGCTCCTCGTACAGGCCGTTATCCTTACTAAATATTGACACTAAAATATACGCTAAAGTTTTGGCCAATAGGTTGGCCCCTCTGCTGCCGCGAGTGGTGCGACAGGAGCAGGCTGGATTTGTCCCAGGTCGAAGTTTGATATATAACACCTGTACTCTATTTGGCATTATACAACGTGTAGATCTGATTGTGAGGGCAGCTGCTGTGTTTTTAGATGCAGGAAAAGCGTTTGATTCTGTGGAGTGGGCCTTTCTGTGAGCTGTCCTTCGCCGGATCGGGGTGGGAGACGTCTTTCTGAGACTGATAGAGGTTCTGTACATGGAGCCAATGGCTCGGATTTGAGTGGGAAACACTGTGACGAACCCAATAGCAATCACTGGGGGAACCAGACATGGATGCCCCTGTCGCCCTTACTGTATGCGCCATTGGCGTGCGCTCTCCGAGAATACCATGGGCATAGGGGACTATGCTTCCCTGTTTATAACCTCGTAATATCAGCATACGCAGATGATACCCTATTATATGTCCGAGACCCTGAGAGCAACCTCTCGCCCATGCTACGAGAAGTGGTGAGATTTGGGGGGCTTTCAGCCCTCAAGATCAACTGGGACAAGTCCATAATCTTCCTGCTCACCCTCGCAATGACACCCATAGCGCTGGAATTCCCTCTGCATTGGATGACTGACTCTGTCCTGTACTTGGGGATACAAATCCACACAAACCCGGTGCAGGTTCTCAGAGATAACTATGGCAAAGCAATATACAAATTAGGAGAAGATGTTGAGTGCTGGATTAAATGTCCCCTGTCTCTAATGGGTTGGATAGCACTCATGAAAATGGTGGTACTCCCCAGATTTCTATTCATATCCCACCATATTCCAATGCTCCAACCAAAGTCACTGTTTACAGAGTTGTGGACCCAGCTCCTTTCGGTTGGCGTGGGCTGGTAAAAAATCCAGGGTGCAGTGGAAGGTTCTTACCTTGTCATACAATATGGGGGGGCTAAACGTGCCACTCTTAGAATTGTACTATAGAGCGGCGCAGTGCACGGTAGCGTACCACTGGCTACATGGTCCACAGGATCTACCACACCTGTACATTGAAAGGGATGCTGCACATCCTCTCACTCTCCCACAGACGCTTTTCCGCAAACCGTCTACATGCCATGGCATATATGACTCTCTTAATTCTGTGAAACATGCTTGGCGGAAACTGCTGGAGCAGCAGGCCGGCCCCTTACTATATTTCCCACATGTTCCAATTGATTGCCGATTTTGGTTTCCGCCGAGTCGGGAGAAAGGCGTAGTAACTACATTAAATGGTCTGGAGGTCACGAGATGGGGAGTTATTCCAAGAAGGGGAGGTGAAGGGCTGGGACGCATTCCAGGATAGAGAGCAAGCACAGAAGCCCCTTGCCCACTTCCAATATTTTAGAGTCCGTCACCCCCTGCGGGAATTCTTGGAGGAGGACATGCAGACACCTCTGGCCCTCCCTGCCCTGTCGGCACTGATTCAATCATGCACTCAAACCGGGCTGGTCACGAAGGTCTACGCGGCAGGAGTGGCAGACGGACTTAGGCAAAACCATAGACGACGAAGAGTGGAGATACTGTTGCTCTGTGACCAAATCGGTATCAATCAATCAAAATAGCTTTATTTCGATATAAATATCATAAAAGCATCGACCAATTCATCAGGTGTATCAAAATAGAGATAAAAGATGAAAGAAGGATTTGAATACATACAGTCGATAAAAAGACATAGATAAAATTCTAATACCGTTAAAACATAAAGCTATTTTCTCGTGATTCTAAATTCCGTAAAATACAGTTTAAAATAAATACAATTATACGAGTACTAAACAGAACCAAACTCAGATGTTCTATGCTAAGGCTCCTTGGCCCTACCCGTCGGAATCATCAACTACTCTTCGGCGGAGGTAGCTGCCCTCTGTAAAGCCCTGCACCTGTTTAACCATGCGCATCCCAAGAATTTGGCGACTCCACAGGCATACAGGGTGTGTCCGAATTCAGTATGCGTAAAGCAACTCTGTGATCTAGGGTGCCTAGTTGTTTGCATATGGGCACGAGCCACCTGGATCTAGCGCTAGCGTGTGCGGGACATGCGAACAGGAGATGGGCAACACTCTCCTTTTCCGAGCCGCACAAGGGGCATTCAGCGGTGGTGCGGTAAGGTGGAAGCCATTTTGCGGTGAATTCACGAACTGGGAGGGTGCCAAACCTGAATTGGATGTACAGTGACCTGTCTCTCGGGACCTGAATGGTATCCATATATGATTCTAGGCTTCTATGGTATTTGTGTTGGAAGAACTCCTCCGTGAGTCTTCCCTTCGGTATCACTAAATGGGCGACATTGGCTCATACATTTTAAATATGTCAATCGAGTATACTACACCCCAGAAAGACTTTACAAATAAGGGTTATGAGACTCTGCAGAGTGACTGAGATGCCTCACGAGTGTGGCTGATTTTATACATGTGGCATGGTACTGCACAGAGGTAGCCGAGTTCTGGAAAGTGATATTCCGAGAGTTGAGTAAGATTACTGGTTCCCCATTGACTGCTGACCCTATGCTGGCTCTTCTGAGATTCGACAAGGGGGTGAACAAAGCAACCAGACCCCTGGTGTCTATTGGGCTTTTACTGGACAGCGATACGCTGGGCAAGGGGCCCAGTTCCCACCCTGGTTGAATGGCATACTGACATGGTCTACTGCAACACTCAGTTGCACATATACAATGAGCTACTCCCTCCTCAGAGTCGCCCTAAAAACCACTGGGGCTTGAATCAAACATACCTTGTGGGCAAGGAGACCGGGGAGGCGGAGGGGGAGTGAACGGGGACATTGTACCTCATTGTGGAGTACAGATGCGTGGCAAAGTTGCTACATGATAGGCAATGTGTGAGGAAAAATGGGTTCGCCTCCCGGTGGATACAATGCCCACTAGGTTGACTGATCCACAGCTGTTATCATGGTATGAGATGGTTGCCAGGTGACGCCGCCTGGGATGGGCTTAATGCATGGTTGTGGTTCACCCGTTTTTGTAAAATGCAAATAGTGTCATTGCTCATTGATGTTCTTGATGGACTATGCTACCCTTCTTTGAGGGATTTGTGAATACCTACTATGGTCATGATGTAACTGTATGATTGATGTGCTCTCGTGTTTCAAGAATAAAGAGAATTAAAAAAAAATGTTTTAAATCTATCTCATGCAAATGTATCAAATATTAAGGTTCAATAAGATGTGTACCTGTACTCACATCAGTGGGCCAACATCTTTAACCATTTAAAGATAAAATGAATAAAACAGTTTAGATAAATAAATTCACCACATTAGTGCCATATGAAAATCACTGGTGATATATAGCATTGGTGTTAGCATAGAAGTTTCTTTATAATACGTTTCTTTCATCGAGAAAAGATCAATATTTACTGTAATGTATATTAGATATTTTTATTTTTTCTATTTTAATAATCATTAACAATGTATAAATATTAGAGTAAATCACTGAATGCACTCTTTCGTCGGAAACCCATTTAAAGGGGAATGATAGAATAAATGTGGCAATTACTTCTGTTTTAAAACAACTATATTCAACGTGATTTGGTCACAGAGAATGCAAATTTTACATTCAGCTTCAAATTGTAAATTTGGACTTGTGGAGGATGTCAAATAGCTTCTCTGATCTTAAACATGGTTGAGGAATGAGGATGGAAAAATCTGTCAGATTTGCATCAATGCAAAGCTGAATGCATGCTTACGACAAGAAAGACATGAGTGGTAATTTGAACCAGGTGCAGCTGTCGGTTCAGGACTCTTTTTAAAAGATCCCTGTGCAAGAAACCTAGAGAAGACTCAGGGGCGACCCGCATTGCTGTTTGTGAATTCCCTCAGCGAACGGATAACAAAAGGACAGAAAATGGGGGATTCATTTATGACAGAATTTGTGAACATTGCATTGATATTAATTGGGATTCTCGCCAATGCATACATTGTGGTGTTCTATCTCCTGGCCTGGGCTCAAGGAAGAAGGTTGAATACCTGTGATCTCATCTTAGTGTCTCTAGGATTGGGATCCATATTTTATCAGTGTATTTTTGTTGTTTACAGTCTACTGAACATTATTCGTATCTATGTCGATCTTCGAGTCCTGCTTCTATTTGGAATAATCTCTATCAGCACCACTTTCTGGTTCACCGCCTGCCTCTGCATCTTCTACTGTGTGAAGATTGTGAACTTCAGCCACCACCTCTTCATCAGGCTAAAGGTGAGGATCTCGAAGATGGTGCCTTGGATGCTCCTGGGGTCTGTCATGGGGTCCATTGCCCTCGGTATCCCATCATACTTGACTTCATATGGAGAATCCCTGGAGAATTCAACGGCTAATCTAACAGGCAAGGTGACTATCTACAATAATGCACTGAATATGGCATATTCATACCGTAGTGCAGCTGTTGCTCTTGGTGTCTTCTTACCTCTTGTCCTTGACATTGCTTCTATGACACTCATCCTCACTTCCCTCTGCAGACACACCCAGAGGATGAAAAATAATGCATCAGGCTTCAGTCAGCCCCAGCTGCAGGCTCATTACAGGGCAGCCAAAATGATGGGATTCCTCCTTTTGATCAACATTTCATTTTCAGTTCCACAGATTCTCACAATGTGTACAACAAACGTCTTAATGTTTTCTATCTGCAATGTTATTATTGCCGCTTCTGTAACTGCACAACCCATTGTCTTAATTCTAGGAAATACCAAACTGAGGGATGCGCTCTGGAAGATCCTCACTCCTTGGAAGAAGTGAAGAACTCACCCGCTGAATGGATCTCTCAGACTGAAGGGATTCATTCCACTGGATCGCATTCTCTTCAGACATCCCTTCAACTCCAAACCAACCGATCTGTTCTTTGTCTGTGTAATATTTGATTTTTGATGAATATGCTATTTTACAAAGACAACATTTCTGAAGGGAATGGATTGTGTAGATTTTGAATAAGATTTTAGTGCAACGGCAAATCATAATGAATTTTAAAGAGAATTTAAATTGATTTTACAGTTTTCTGTAATCCTGTTGTTTCTTTCATTTCTCAATTTCACATTTTTAATTCTAAGATAAACCTTTGTCAAGATCTATTTCACAATGCGGCCACTACAATGGTGAATGATAATACATGAATTAAGTAAATTGGCACAATAATTTTCTTTGAGTGCAAATTTTGTTGATAAAGGAGATACACAGTGATCACAAAGATGCAGAGTGGCACAAGGGTTTCCCCAGCTGGGAGCATGGTATTTCCTTATATATGTTTACAATGTTGGGTTGCATTTTATTCTCAATTCTATGCCCATTTTAATGGTGGGCATAAACTGAATTCGGGTAGTGAAGGTCAAAGATGTCAGAGAGGAGCCATAGATGTCTATTTCTGCAAAGGTTGCGCTTAATTTGTTTTAATCTATCTCACCTTTCCTTAAAGTTCATTCATGGGCTTTAAAGCCAGACACTGCTGTGTCATTTTCATTGTTCTGTTGGTGAAGGATAGTGGTGTAATGCCAGCAGTAAGAAACACTCTAGTGTTCCATTGCCTTGGCAAGAGGTGGTGCGATGCTCGCGGCAGGTCACCGCCATTCACCTTGAGGCTGAGGATAAACACTGACTGCTGGACCTTATTCTATGCCACAAGCTTAGGGTAGGATGCAATATAAGTTTTCACATCTGGGGTTCCTACTGGCCAAGACACAAGTGGCTATCCACTAGATGTCCACCCTTGGGCCTAAGATACAGACATGCTCTAGGGACCTGGTGGAATGGGCATGGGTAGAGTTGAGGTGTGTAAAAGAGGTTTGCACTGATGAGTGCCTTGAGGACGATTGCAGAGAGTGGGAGGACATCATGCACAGAATGGCATTAGAAGATAAGCCCGCAGCCGAGAAACTAGCCAGGGAGGACTGCCCCCATTCTGATAAGGGGGTGACACCTGCTGTGATGAGACAAAGCAAGATTGACAGTGCCCTGCCGCTGCTGACTGGTGGCGGACTTGACCTATGAGGATAGCAGGGCAGTAGCTCCTGATTGGGGACTCAGAGGCGAGTCGATATGACATGCTGTGGCCTAATGTGGGTAGCAACTGATGAGAATGGGCTGGGGTACACAGAGCTCTACGGCGAAGAATAGCTAATTACCATTGGATTGGGGGAGGATGGTGCACCCATGTGTGGAAACAATGATAACATGAACTGTACATTTGGCGCTCTGACACAACTGCAAATTACATGCCATCAAGTTGCCCGTAGTGACTGTATCACGGTTTACTTTGATATGTGTTTTTCTTACAAAAATGAAAATAAAATTATTTGAAAAAAACAATAGCATTTAAACAAGGTGCGTTTTTTTTCTTTTCTACCTTTCCAAAGGTCATTACTTTAGCACTATGTTTTAATCACTTTTGTCAAGAAATATGTTAATATATGTGTTTCATTCCTTTGTGACCTGTTAAAAACTCTTTATTTATTTATTTTTTAAAGTGTCCTCATTCCCCTCAGGTTGCCCTATTTGAGATCTCTTTCCTGAGTGCACCCTGATCTCAGATCTCAAGTGGGTGCAGACTCCTCACCTGGGAAATATCATTCTGAACTCTTCGGTACTGCATGGCTTTTTCAGCCCCGAATCGAAGCATTAAAAACAGCAATAGGGTATAATCATAGGACAGAGAGCTTAACTACCAGTGCTCGTTGGAATCTTATCCTTCCAATCACCCTTTCTTTCTAACCCTTTAACTAATGGGAGTCAAAACCTATAACTTCTCCTCTCCAGATCCAGATCTAGTGCATTCATTTTCAAGTTGTATTTGACTGATCCCAACCACTCAATATACGCGGGTGGGATTTCTCTGACCCACCTCCTACAGATCTCCTTCCAGGCCAGGAGATCCATATGCAAAAGTAGTTTTCTGTTTAATTTGCCCTGGCCGTTCCATGTCCCAAAAAGCACAAGGTAAAGGCTTACCTAATTCTTAATATTGAGGATCTCGGAGAACATTACACACGTCCTCCCAGTAGCTCAAAATTAAAACCTCTTTATTGTTTTAGTCTCCCATGGCATACTGTCTTGTAAGAGTTTAATTAGCAAGGTATCTCGTTGTATTCTTGCATTTGCGTATGAAATTGTTTAAGGAAAATAAATGCATTCATGGTGCCTTATGTTCACCAAAATAATGTAAAGGGCCTCCTGCACTGGAAAATGAATATAAGGTAACCAATGTACACTTTACCACTGCTAGACAGTGATAAACTGCTTGTGCTTTGTCCCCTTAACCTGGAAAAAACTGGCTTACACCCAATTGGCACACTTAATTTACTTATAAGTCCCCAGTAGAGTGATACCACATGCAACAAGGGCCTGTAAATTAAATTCTCCTTGTGCACCAGCAGCACTCACTCACTTAAGAAGCCCTTTAAAACATCTCAGACCTGCCATCGCAGCCTGTGTGCAATTGTAAACTGTCAATTTGACTTTGCAAAATAACCTCTTTGCGAAGACTAAACCTCCCTTCCTAATACATATACATCACCTCTGAGCTATGCCCTTAACAGCCTATAGGACAGGGAGCTGTGCATTTAAAAAATGGGACATGTACTTTTACGTTTTGCATGTCCTAGTACTGAAAAACTCTTTAATTTATTTTTCTCTACTGCAAGGCCTATCTTTCCCATAAGATAACATGTGTTTACCTTGTTACATTTAATAAGAGATAACGTTTCTTTGGTAACAAGTAGGAACTTCATGTTTGGTATGTAATGTAATTTAAAACCCTCTTTAATGATAAAGTTGAATTTTGTTGGACTTGACCCTCTCTGGAAAAAATCTTGAACCTGCACCTGGACCCAGCCTAAGTGGGTCCTAACTCTCCGATTGATGCCCCTCCAGTCTTGGACTTTTGGGATTGGTGCTAAAGGTGCCCATATATCCCAAATCCAAAATGTAGGCTCTGAGAACCGACAGGAGATGCTACTTGAGAAACGACTAACGGATCTTCAGGACGCAGTACTAATCACTTTAGACGAATTAACCCCCCTGAAAAGCTCATCTGTGGCCCCCAAGCGTCCTCAGACTCCATGGTATTCAACAGACCTCCGGTCCGAAAAAAGCCGGTGCAAAAAGATAGAGCGTCAATGGCGCAGAACCCAGGCACCTTCTGACAAAGAAAAATACAAAATTGCCATAGACTCCTACCACAAAAACATTAAAGTTGCTCGGAAAAAACATGTAGCCGACCAGCTAGCACAAACAGATAACACCCCTAAAGTTCTTTTCCAAGTACTCAACACCCTCATTAATCCCAAAGCTTGTAATCCAGAAGATGCACCAACTCAGTTACTCTGTGATAATATTGCTGACTTCCTCACACAAAAGATTGATAACATTTACAATAAAATTACTTCTACTGTCACTAGTACAAGTCATAATTCAACTGCAGTACTACCCCTAGACTCACATAACTCTCTCACTCTGAAAGAATTTCCTCTGCTCACTATTAAAGACACAGAAAATCTATTACAATCTGTCAAATCTGGATCCCCTAAAGACTTAATTCCAGCCAAAATCTCCAGAGGTCTAGCAGCAGAGCTGGCTGCACCTCTGTGCTCCATTTTAAATAGTTCGATTAAAGAAGGCAAGCTTCCCTCTGAGTGGAAAGCTGCCCAGATAATGCCTATTAGAAAAAACACCAAATTGCCCCCTGATGTAATCTCCAACTATCGTCCCATTTCACTTCTCCCTCTGTATAGCAAAATACTGGAAAAACATATTAACACTCATCTTTCCACCTTCATTGAATCATCAGACTGTCTTGACCATTCACAATCAGGATTCCGCCCCAAGTACAGTACAGAATCAGCCCTGGTTAATGTCATGGATGACATCCAAATGCATGCGGATGCTGGTCGAGCAGTAATTCTTATACTGCTCGACCTCTCCACAGCATTCGACACCATCTCACATCAGATCTTGTTGGAGAGATTACGGGCCATAGGCATTCAGGACAATGCACTAGACTGGCTAACGGACTTTTTTAAGGGAAGAACACAAACAGTTAATCTTGGTCCCTTCAAATCTCAGACAACAATGGTAACAAAGGGTGTGCCTCAGGGCTCCTGTCTCAGCCCTTCATCATTTAATATATATGTCACCCCACTCGCAGCACTCTTAAGAAACATTGGGTTTACTCCCATTTCTTATGCGGACGACACGCAGCTCCTTCTTTCTTTCGATACAAAACACTCCTAACATCAAGAGCATTTTTGCAAATGGCATGAAAACTATTACATCGTGGATGAGCAACAACTTTCTGCATTAAACGCAGATAAAACAGAAATAATGTTGTTTGAAGACGCAGTGACCAGCTGGTCACCTTGTTGGTGGCCAGAGGAACTGGGTCCTGCACCATCCCCTAAATTAGTGGTTAAGAACCTGGGCGTGTTAATTGATAGCAAACTTAATCTAGATGAACATATAGCTACAACTAAACGGACATGCTTTCACGCTCTCAGCCTGCTCCGTAAAGTTTTCCATCTTCTCCCTTCTTCCACACGAAAAACCTTGGTGCATGCTATGGTCCTCAGCCGACTAGATTACAGCAATGCCTTGCTGATCTCTGCTAAGACAACTGCCTTGAGCAGTTTACAAGTGGTCCAGAACACGGCGGCCCGTCTGGTAACCAGTGCTCCCTCCCGAACTCCCTCAGGTCCCCTGCTACGTAAATTACACTGGTTGCCCATACGTAAAAGAATTGAATTTAAAATTGGCTGTTTGGTATTCAAAGGCCTTAATAAAATGGGACCGAAATATCTAGCGGATAAATTGGTTAGATATACACCTTCGCGTACCCTTCGATCAAAAGATAAGGGTTTTCTCATCGTCCCGCGTATAAAACAAACCAGATTAGGAGGGAAAGCGTTCTCCTACCTAGCCCCACAAATATGGAACCAGTTATCTCTGGATATCCGCCAATGCACTAATTACTTGATTTTTAGGAAAAAACTTAAAACATCACTCTTTTAGCTTTTGTGCCTCTTCTAGTCGTCCTTAGCGCGGAGATACCCCATCTGGGGTGATTCATGCGCTTTATAAATGACATAAATAAATAAATACTTGCCGATCCGCCAAAGGTTCATCGCCGGTCGGCCTGACTTCGCAGCTGCTCCTGTTGCGTTCTTCATTGCAGCAGCGAATCCTGTTCAGTGGTCCTCGTAGAAGGTGTGTCCAGCCTTGTGGAACCCTTGTCTGTTAGGTTAGTGACTTTTTGTGGTTCACGCTGACAAGGGTTGTGGCTGTTGCTTTCACACCCCTCAACCAACAACCCAATTTCTCACATTGATGGCAGCAGTGGGATACAGTACGTGAGCATGTGCATTACCATACAGTGACTAGTAGAACACTAAAATCCCAGATAAAAGATTTGACACCAGATTTGACCTCTTTTTAAACTCTCCTTAAGATTTGATTGATTTGATTGATTATTTGTCCTCCCTTTTCGAAATTTAAGTTCCTCACCTCATTTTTGGCTGCAATTGAGACGGTGCTTCTTGAGATTGATAACCTTGGCAAGACTGAGCTGCACAAGCTCTGCAAGGAGAGGGGGCTGAATGCAGGGCAGAGGGCCACAAATGTGGACCTCTTAATGGCCCTCCATGCCTATGAGGATGTCAAGAAGATGCATTCCACCATAGAAGCGCCACAGAATGACAGGAGGAGTGGTTTGGTTATAAGCAGCAAAGTTGAGAATTTCAGTGGGCTGTACAACCTGATTATGAGGGAGTACATGCTCAGTGTCTGTTTTACAGAACTGCACCAACACAAGGGGCCTTATAACAAATACGTGCACCTTCCATGTTTGTACTTTGGCTCAGTATTAAAGCGAATGCACTGCCCTTAGGGAAGCTGTGAAGTTGTGCTGCACTGGGGGCAGCGCCTTCAAGTAAAATAAGGAGCGGGTGCTTCAAAGCCACTCTGCTTCACTGTGGAGGTGGCAATTTGCTGTCACTTTTAAAGAGGAGAGAGAGATCTCCTCCAGGTGGGTACAGTGAGTGACTGCACCCGCTTGAAAAGGAATGTCTGGGGGTCCATGGGGCACCATTTTTCCCTCTATGGGCTGCCTTTACGAGACACAGTGGAAGTGTACCACATTTTTATCACACTTTTTCATTGCACCTCCTAAATGCATGTTTACCTCTCTCCCCACCTCCATAATATGGCACAGTGCCGACACAAAATGATTCCATCATTTGCATGGGGCCACACTCCCCATGCAAATGAAGGCATGCCCTTTTGCTATAGCACTGGTGCTACATGTGCACCAGCACTATCTGTATTAAAGGAGGGGCTGCGCAAGTGTTTGTGGCTCCTTCTGTAATACCAAAGTGCCTCGGGGGCACTCAAAGCAGGCGCACACAACCTTTGCACCCCTAGGGCACTTTCTATAATACATTCCCTGGTTGATAGTAAGCTCACTGACCTCAGGGAGCTTGTGAAGGAGGCAGACCTCTGGATGAGTACTAGAGTGTTTACAAAGGGACCTGGGAGTGACCCCAAAAAGGATTGTTCAGGCTCCCCTCAGCAGAGTGAGCAGGAGATCCAGGGAGACACAGACAAATCTCAGAATAAGGTAGGGGTGCCCATACCCCTTCTGAGAAACTAGGAGGAAATTCTGGTGGACGGTGGCCCAGGTTGCCCCATTTTCAACCCTGATGCTTTGATTGTTCTCAGATAGGACTCAAGCACTGGTGGGAACTTTACAGAGGTAGCCAATGTGGCCTTAGTGGGAAGGTGTCCCCAGGGGCAGGTGTTAGAACTTGCCCTAATCTCCCTTAGTTTGGAGATAGACTCAGAGGGTGAGGTGGTGATCTTTGAGGGTGGGAGTTGTCACTTCCACCTGCTCAAAGTGAACGGGATCCCTGTCACTGCTCTGAGGGATACTGGCAAAGGCTGGGAGTTGTCCGTTCCACCAGCTCAAAGTGAAAGGGATCCCTGTCACTGCTCTGAGGGATACCGGCACAAGTCAGACCATGTTGGTGGAAAGACTGATTTCCTCAGACTAGTACGCTGGACAGGTGTGTATGATAACTCACTCCCAGGGGCAGGACTTTTTTCACCCAATGGCTCTAATATCCCTGGAATGGGATGAGCAAGTGACCCACGGAAGAGTCATAGTTAGTCCCCAGATGCCCATTGACTGCATTCTAGGGAATAGGTTGTGGAAGATGTGGGAGAGGGGGGCACCTACGGTGCTCTGAAAGCTCAGGTTTCTGGAGGTACCACTCCCAAACAGAAGATACCAAGGCCCAGAGGGAGGGGCAGGGGAGGAAAGGCTAACCCCTGATACCTGTTTATCCCAAGGGTGCAGACCCTGGGCTGGATAACCAGTCTCAAGCTACCACCCCTGGACTGGTTGGAGAGTGAAAGAAGGGCGCCTAACCCGGGGATATTTCCCCTGTCTATGAGAAACCTCAGAGGTTCGGAAACCCTGGATGGTCTCGGGCATGACTCTTGACACTGACAGCTGTTGGTTACTGTCTATATGGGCAGAGTTTTCATTGGGTTGGAGACAGAAGTCTGATCCAAGGGGTAGAATTGGCAACAATACCTTGCTGGCCATGGTGGTACTGTCTGCCTACTGGGATGCATCTGTGAGCAGGTTAAGGTTAGGTGCTTCACAGATGCAGTCTTCAGGTGTGAAGAAGGGTTCCCCATTCGTCAGTTCAGTGGTTCAGGAGGATGTAGAGAGAGGGATCCAACTGAGTTCAGAGGGGCATAGAACTGGCAAGGGCCTCCGAGGAAGAGGGCCATTGTCCATCTTCTATCGCCTAAACAAGGAAACCCTTCAAGGAATTGATTAGTCTCTCGTGGCTTTTATACTTGGCCTTCTCTTCGAGGTCCTGCCAAACATTTTGCCTGCTCCCCTTCTGTTTAGCTGAATTTGGTTTTGTTGGCATTAGGACTGCACTTTACCACTGCTAATTAGTACTAAAGTGTGTGTGCTCTCTCTTTTAAATATGGTAAATTTGGCTTACACCCAATTGCTGCATTTAATTTACTTATAAGTGCCTTATAAAGTGGTACTACATGTACCTAGGGCCTGTGAATTAATTGGTACTAGTAGGCCTGCAGCACTAATTGTGCCACCCACTTAAGTAGTCTTTTTAAACATGTCTCAGTCCTGCCATTTCAGCCTGTGTGCAGTTTTAAACTGCCAATTTGACCTGGAAAAAGAAATCCTTTGCCAGACCTAAAACTCCCTTGCTAATGAATATACATCTCCCCTGAAGCAGGCCCAAGGTAGCCAATAGGGCAGGGTGCCTTGGACTTAAAAGGTTGCTATGTACTTTTATGTTTTACATGTCCGAGTAGTGAAAAACTCACATAATCGCTTTTCACTACTGTGAAGCCTACCTTGCCAATAGGATAACATTGTTACATTTAATAAGTGATACATTTTGTTTTGAAGCCAGTGGAAATATCAAGTTTGGTGTCAAAGGAAGTGTAATTTTAAATCCCATCCTTCTTAATGGTAAAATCAGATTTTAAGCCACATTTCTGAAAATGGCACTTTTAGAAAGTTGGCGTTTTCTGTTCCTTAAAAAATAATTGAAGGACGCACTCCTGTTCTCCGATTATTTATTTCGGTGCTTTCTATATTTTTTATTTTTTATAATATCTTATTTTATTTAACCAATTTGATAGCATTGGTCTAGGGAGCTGCCTATATCCCTGTTGAAACTACATGTGGGTAAGAGTTCAGGAACTATGAGACCTGAAACAACCAATGCGCATTGCTTTTGTTATGTGTGATGACACGCAAGAATACTCTACTTTAATTGACTCTTGTATAATCTAAATAAATGATACATATGCATACATTTTTCAATATGTTTATATCATGATTCTCTCATAATCTTCCTTTTTCAAAACATTTTTTTGCATTGCATTGCATTGTCATCATTGTAAAGACATATTTACAAATTACAAAAACATCATTTGATTACATGGTGTACATGATTCACATATTTAAATATAAATTCCTTTAGTGACTGTCGTTGCCTGCCCTATGCATATCGGGACTCCAACGTCCCTTCATCAGGGGCCACTGAAATAATAACAAAATAAATCAAATCTTGAGTGAAATGACAAAGACTGTTGTAAGCCAAATATAATTTGATATTTCCAAAGAGGAAAACATTCCCCAAACCGTGATTCCTTTGTGTGTTATCAGTCATAATTCCAGTGCAATCCACCAACCGTGAAGAACCCTAAAGGCTGAATGACTATTGACCCTTCACCCAAAATGGTGATCCCTTAAATTAGCATTTGTTGCCAGCAGCCTGCTTCCTGGGTCACATGACTAAGTACAGTTGGCAGTTGGTATTTGTGTATTCTTCCCAGATAACCACACAATAGAGTGACTGAGTGTTGGCAGGGTGGGCCATTTCAGGCAAGATGGGGGTGCAGAGCTGTGCACAGCCCCACTTGCACTTCAAAGACCCTGCCTAAGCTCACACACAAAGAACATCCCACTAGCCTATAGTACACCCAGATAGACTGAGAACAGTGCAGGGAAGCAGGAAATTCCTGACACTTCTGTGGGGGAAAAACTCCAGATGTTTCTTACAGTTCTGAGTTGGTGCCAGGTATAAAAATAGGACCCTCAGACCCACTCTTCGGTTCACTTCTGGACCTGCAGATGGAATCTCAGATGACTGCCATGCTGCTTTTAGCCTGCTGTGTACTCAGAGGACTGCTCTGATGCATCAACAGGACTGCCCTGCTGGCTGAAGCCTGCCTTGTGCCCTCAGAGGACTGCATTGCTGCCTTAGGTCTGCTTTCCTGCTTGAACGCAACACTTCCATAGTGACTCCAGGTTCTATTTGGCTAGCTTCCTGATCAGAGCCTTAGTAACAGAAAAGGCTCCAACCACATTGAACCCTCATCTGGACCCACCCTAAGTGAGTCCTAACCCTCCAAGTGGTGCCCCACCTGTCCTAGACCCTTGGAAGTGGTGCTAATGATGCCCAGATAACCCAAATCCAAAACTTGTGACCTAGAACATTTTTGCCAAAAAGTGCTTGGAGAACTGAAAGGAGACCGGAACCTACCTGCTTGCCATGCACCCAAAGGTGCATCGCTGGTCAGCCTGAATTCACTGCAGCTCCTGCTACGTTCTTCCCCACAGCAGCAAATGATGTTCAGGGTCTCCTCGCAGAAGTTGTAACCTGCCTCGTGGTGCCCTTGTTGGCTACAGCCTGCAGCTTCATGCCGCTGGGGATTTTCAACTCCCATGAAAGAGACTAAGGGGCCGATTCCGATTCGGGCCGGAAAATATACCGACCGACTCGGTACGGGAATGTAGTCCGACCGACACGTACCGGCGCTGCCCGATCAGCGTAGTACGATGCAATGCATGTGAATTACAACCGACTCGTACAGAACACAAGCCGAACGACCGAACCGCACGGAAACCAGCTATCCGGCCGGAAAACTACGCGAATAGAACCGACCGACACGCACCAGGAATAAACCCGACAGAAACGTACCCGCGAACTCCGACCCGCGCAGTACGATGCAATGCGTGGAAAACCAGACCGAGTCGCACGGAGCTCAAGCCGTACGACCGACACGCATACAAAACTGAGCCGAAGCAACCCAATACTCCGCGACCGACGCGTACGCCGCACATGAAACCCATCAGAAACACAGCTTGAAAGACTCGGAGAAGCCCGCACGAGCCAACTGCAGCGTCCTACTCGGTCAGAAGAACGTCTCCTACATGCCTAAAACCTACAAAGGAAAAAATACAAAAAAAAGGGCCAAACAAGCAATGACAAAGTCAATAAATACAGGGGGAAAAAACATGGAACAAAGACACACCCACAACTCCACCCATATAAAGGCCACAAATCCCTACCATGATCCTTTGCAAATTCAACTGACCTGCCAGCACAGAACACCATCAGACAGCAACCACAGACACACTCACAACTCATCCATCACACAAGCCACACACCATTAGCACCTCCCAAATAACACCCTCACATACACCCAGCAAAACCTATACTCACCCACCCTCACTTGCACACTCACACACACATCAATCCCCACCACCACCCATCACCATGCCCCCAAAGAAGAATCCAAAGTTCCTAGACAGTGAATTGGAAGTCCTGGTAGATGAAATCCTCAGGGTAGAGCCACAGTTGTTTGGTACATTGGTCCAACAGACCCCATGTCGCAGAAAACCAAGATGTGGGAGAGGATCGTCGACAGGGTGAACGCACAATCACCATGTTTGCGCACAAAGGAAGACATCCAGAACAGGTGGTATGATGTGCGCAGGAGGGTCAAGGACCTACTCAAGAAGGATTACGCCTTGAGTCATCGCACCGGCAGTGGCCCTCCTGCCAAACCAGTATACCTCAGGCCCTGGGAGGAGAAGGTGCGGGCCATCCTACCACCAGAGAGCGTACATGGACTATCAAACATCCCAGAGCCTGGTGAGCTCACAACCAATATACCCAATATTGTGTGACAATACACACACATCACTGTCAAGGGGATAGTCAAACCATGCACCTTTAGCAAAGCCACAGTAACCAAAAGATAATCATCCCAAGATGTGTATGTTAGTTAGATAAACACAATACATGCCATCTCATAGTGATATGTAACTGTGTCATGACATGTACAAACCTAACAACAAATAGAGCAAGGCAGTGGCACAAATATAACCAACAAACACTGTCAGACATTTTGCCACCACTAGAACACCACCTCACAGGGAAGCTCACTGAAAGGAAGGAATTGTGTGTATGCTGGTGAAGTGAGTGTAGCCAATAGCATGATGGGAGTCGTAGTCACAGATATTGGTCACCCTCACAATTGGCCCATCAACACCACTCTGAACCATGCTCACATCACAGGGAGTGGAAAAGAACTGACAAGATGGCTTACACTGGGTACTGCTGTGGGGAGCACAAGGCCCTGCTGGGAACTGTGCACCAACCAACAGCAGGACACCACTGACTGACATCCTGAAAGCCAACTTGCACTCCCTGCAATGGAAGCACGTTCCATGGTGGGATATCTGGCTGGGTGGGAAGGAGGACTGACAGCTCTGACCAAGTTACAAGCAGCTTTTCTCACACACCCCCTTAACACAAACTCCACACAACTCACCTGGGAGAATGCAATGCCTCACACTCTAATTAAATATCCCACAAAGAACCACCACACTGGGTTATGCTGTGTGAAGCACAGGGACACTTTTGGGACTTGTAGCCAAACAAACGCCTGGACAACACTGTCAGCCATCCTGTCAGCACAGGCACACTACCCCACAGGGAAGCAGAGTCAAAAGGAAGGAAGTATGGGCATGCTGGGAAGGGGGTGTAGGCAATAGCATGATGGGAGTGGTAGTCACAGCTCAACATCCCCCACCCACATGCCCCAGCAAGCTCACACTGAAGCATGCACACCTCACAGGGAGTGAAAAGCCACTTCAAAGATGTCTGACACTGGCCTCAGCTGTGGGGAGCACAAGGCCCTGCTGTGAACTGTGCACCAACAAACAACAGGACCACACTGTCAGCCATCTTGCCATTGCTGTCACACTCACACACAGTGAAGTCGACTCAAAAGGAAGGAAGTATGGGCATGCTGGGAAGGGGGGTGTAGGCAATAGCATGATGGGAGTTGTACACCCAGATAGACTGAGAACAGTGCAGGGAAGCAGGAAATTCCTGACACTTCTGTGGGGGAAAAACTCCAGATGTTTCTTACAGTTCTGAGTTGGTGCCAGGTATAAAAATAGGACCCTCACAGATATTGGTCACCCTCACAATTGGCCCATCAACACCACTCTGAACCATGCTCACATCACAGGGAGTGGAAAAGAACTGACAAGATGGCTGACACTGGGTACTGCTGTGGGGAGCACAAGGCCCTGCTGGGAACTGTGCACCAACGAACAGCAGGACACAACTGACTGACATCCTGAAAGCCAACTTGCACTCCCTTCAATGGAAGCACGTTCCATGGTGGGATATCTGGCTGGGTGGGAAGGAGGACTGACAGCTCTGACCATAGTTACCAGCAGCTTTTCTCACACACCCCCTTAACACAAACTCCACACAACTCACCTGGGAGAATGCAATGCCTCACACTCTAATTAAATATCCCACAAAGAACTACCACACTGGGTTATGCTGTGTGAAGCACAGGGACACTTTTGGGACTTGTAGCCAAACAAACGCCAGGACAACACTGTCAGCCATCCTGTCAGCACAGGCACACTACCCCACAGGGAAGCAGAGTCAAAAGGAAGGAAGTATGGGCATTCTGGGAAGGGGGGTGTAGGCAATAGCATGATGGGAGTGGTAGTCACAGCTCAGCATCCCCCACCCACCTGGCCCAGCAAGCTCACACTGAAGCATGCACACCTCACAGGGAGTGAAAAGCTACTTCTAAGATGTCTGACAATGGTGCTCTGTTGTGGGGAATACCAGGCCCTGCTGGGAACTGTGCACCAACCAACAGCAGGACACCACTGCCTAACATCCTCTAAGCCAACTTGTACTCCCTGCAATGGAAGCACGTTCCATGGTGGGATATCTGGCTGGGTGGGAAGGAGGACTGACAGCTCTGACCATAGTTACCAGCAGCTTTTCTCACACACCCCCTTAACACAAACTCCACACAACTCACCTGGGAGAATGCAATGCCTCACACTCTAATTAAATATCCCACAAAGAACTACCACACTGGGTTATGCTGTGTGAAGCACAGGGACACTTTTGGGACTTGTAGCCAAACAAACGCCAGGACAACACTGTCAGCCATCCTGTCAGCACAGGCATACTACCCCACAGGGAAGCAGAGTCAAAAGGAAGGAAGTATGGGCATGCTGGGAAGGGGGGTGTAGGCAATAGCATGATGGGAGTGGTAGTCACAGCTCAACATCCCCCACCCACATGGCCCAGCAAGCTCACACTGAAGCATGCATACCTCACAGGGAGTGAAAAGCCACTTCTAAGATGTCTGACAATGGTGCTCTGTTGTTGGGAGTACCAGGCCCTGCTGGGAACTGGGCACCAACCAACAACAGGACACCACTGACTGACATCCTGAGAGTTAACCTGCACCCACTGCAAGGGTGGCATGCTTCATGGTGGGATAACTGGGCTGGGGGGAGAAGGAGGTCCGGATGACAACCAAATACCACCAATGCTGGTCATGCACACACCTCAACATTCACATTGAAATGCTTCAGGTTGGCAGGACAATAAGCCACACCAATATCAACCTCTGACTGTGACAACTTAGGACAATGCAATGTACAGGCCCGCATCCAGAGGTACAGTCACAACTGTCATGTGTTTGAACCATTGATGCCTGTAGAAACATAACATACATTGTGTGTCTCTTCCAAAAACAGGTGATGATGGGGACATAGCAGCAGATGATGAGGAGTCCCTGTCCCAGGCTCTGGTGGCCCCTGAGCTCTCTGGTGTGGAACAGCCTCTGCCCTCCTCGGATGGCGAAGACCAACCTGGCACCTCCGGTGTGAGTCATCATGCAGCACCAGCAGGACCACCATCTGCACCCCCTGCACCCATTCCTCTAACATCTGGCAACACACAGACCACCCCTGCCGACACGGACAGGCCAAGGACATTGAATGACAACAGCACAGGGACCCCAGCCCACCGTGAAGCAATGGACAACAACCCCAGTACCAACTCCCAAGGGGGCCTAGGGTCACCTGTGCGTGCCACCGCAGGTCCCGCACGTGTCGCCATGGGTGGTAGGCAGAGGTCGCTGTTTGCAGAGGGGTCTGGACTGCATAATGACCCACAACTGGTACGCATTGCTGATGCGTACCAGAATAGCACCGGAGAGGTCAGCCAGGTAGTGGGGATCCTCAAGGACATTCAACAGCAGCAGGCTGCCCATCATGCCCGCTTGGCCTCCCACATGTCCCGTGTGGAGACACACATGTCTGGCATGGAGTCCAAGTGGGACACATTGGAAGAACTGACAGCGGTGCAGAGGGACATATTGACATGCTTCCGCCAGATTAGCACCAACATGTCCACACCTCCCTGTGTGCCCACAACATCTGGTGCCGCAACAACTGCAACTGCCACAGGGAGGGAGGATGACTCTGGTGGAGAGTCCTCTGCACCACAGCAGCCTGCACGTGAGGGTCCCCCCAGAAAGAAGAGGGGTCGTCCGAGGAAGGACAACTGAGAGGCCGATGGCCATGTACATCCCCCAGGAACCCAACACCTGTTCTGGAAATTCTCCTTTGTGTGCAAACTGTTCACCCTGTCGAATGCAACACAACTCTCCCACATGACATGGGGAGTTTAAGTTGGACTAATGTATCAGATGACTGTGGACTTTACTCAGGACATTTCTGCTACCAACACTTCATCATCTGGGAACTTTGGATTCCAATCCCAATGTACAGCACCCACCATCCTGTGCACTATCCTCACACATGTATGTAAATAAACTCACTAATACACCATACTTGCCTCTGTTGTGATTCCAACGTTGTTTTTGTCATGGAGATGATGATCTGCTAAATGACACTGTGCATGCTAACTGCTACAGCAAGTACAACACCGTCATGTGAGTCATGGCGACGTAACACATATGAGGGAGACACACCACTAGGGCTACACAACACATACACACCAGGGCCATCTGACTCATCGCCTACACTGATGTTGCAAGGAAATACAGTGGAATGCACAGACACCACACCTATTCAGAGTCTGTGTTAACTAGCCCACAGGTGCAGTAAGCAAATGTCAGTCAGATGTGTGACCACAGACAACGCACATCCCAAAGTGAAGCACAGGTTTATTACACATTTGCAACATGTTGTTTCCACTACAGATGCAAGGTAATCCCACGTGGCAGTGGCCACACAGTCAACAAGTGTAGAAGAAATAAAGTCCAGGGGTGTGTGGCACATCACCTGTAGGGAAACAACTGCTTCCACCCTGGAAGTTGAATCATGGTGTCGGGGGATCACAGTTGACCAAACAACTCTGAAAGTACCCTGTGAAGGACAGACATGACACACAGTCAAAAGCACTGAAGAACAGGACAGAACTGCAATACTCATGCCCAATACATGTCACAAGATACCTACACAAAACCAAGTTAGCATGTCAACACTGTTGGGGAGTACAGACTACCTGTAAGGACACATCGCTGCACGCATCCAGTCAAGTAGCACATGGCCACACTCAAACAGCAACAGAGCACCACCAACACATATCATGCAAACTAAACTCATTGACATAACATCTCTGTATACTCACAGTCAGCTGAAGAAGTTGGTGATGAGCTGTGTGCGGACATCACCCTCATCATCATCATCATCACTGGCATCGTGGCCCAAGCCAGGATCCTCCACAGGTGGTGGATGTTGGTCATCGTCATCCAGGATGAGAGGCAACTCCTTCCGCACTGCCAGGTTGTGTAGCATGCAGCAGACGATGAAAATCTTGCACACCTTTGCAGGGGCATATGGGAGGGCCCCTCCTGTCTTGTCCAGGCAGCGAAAGCGGCTCTTCAGGAGACCAAATGTCCGCTCGATCACTCTCCTGGTCCGACCATGTGCCTCATTGTAGCGCATCTGGGCTGGTGTCAAAGGGTTCCTGAGGGGTGTCAGCAACCACGGCATGTTGGGGTATCCGGAGTCACCTACATACAGACAATTGCACATTAGCTGAGTTGGAAAAGAGGGTGGAATACAACAATGCAGAACACACACAATGGTACAAAGTCAGTACACACCGACAAGCCAGGCACGCTGGTTCTGCATCTGTGACATCATCCTCGGGATGCGACTACTCCTCATTACGTAGGCATCGTGTGCAGAACCGGGGAAACGTGCACACACATGTGAGTTGCTCACATCTGCAAGACATACCACCAGAGCATTGATAGAATGGTAATGTTTCCTGTTCCTGTATGCCTGCTCATGTGCCTGTGGTGGTACCAAAGCCACATGTGTCCCATCAATGGAGCCAATGACATGTGGCATCCTCCCCAGGGCATAGAAGTCACTCTTGACGTCAGTGAGTTGTTGACGTTTAGGGAAATAGATGTACTGGTTCAGGTATCTCAACATCGCCTCCAAAACATCGCGTAGCACACGGCTGAACATGGTCTGTGACATCCCACCAGCAGACGCCACAGTGTGTTGAAAGGTACCGGTGGCAAAGAAGTGTAGGGCTGCCATCACCTTCACCTTGGGGGTCAGCGCTGTAGGGTATGTCCGGCCAGGTTGCAAATGTGGGGCCAACCGCACCGCCAATTCCTCAATCAGCGGCCTGTTGAAGCGGTACCGCGGGATGCAGTCACGTTCAACCATGGTTGCAAGGTCAGGGAATGGTCTATGGACAGCTGGTGCCCTGCAGTGCATAGGTGAACAAAGAAAGATTGTCAGTCACCCCACATATGTGGCATTGACCATACTCAATATCACATGATACATCATTACGAGACACAAGTACTTGATGTGTGTGCCGTTCTGTATGGACATATATGGCACCTACATGGCCAACATCTAACATCTCAGTTCAACATGTGTTGACAACAAGTTCCAGGTTGTGCTATGGGAAATCATTAGGCTGTGTCACAGTACCCATGTACTGCTGTCACGTTCCAAACACACACCACAGTGACAAGTGAGGACAGATGTGCCCCAGGCATCACATCTCTTTGACAGGTAGATTCCCAGGGACCCTGTATTGCCACATGGACACTGGCATGACATGGCGTATCATGTACATGTCAGCAAAACAACCATGACTCCCACAGGTAGTGGCCCCTGTTGCCTCTGCAGGACAGACATGGACGTCTGTGACACACACACGCACAACATCAAAGTCGATGCACAAACAACGTGGATGTGGAGACTGTCTCCCATTGTGCACATGGAATCAGAGACATCTGAAACACAACATGCACACAGACTGTGGAGGGCCATCACAATTGTGGCAATGGGTCACCCTGTGACGTACATACCATCCCACATGGGACTCAGGGTTTATGTGACATGACATACACATACACAACCTGGAAATGTGACCATGCCACATGCTCTGAACTGAACAGTTGCACATCACAGTGGTCATGTGCACAACACACAAAGGATTCTGTCCCCATGAACACGTGCACAGCCTGGGAGTGGCTGCCCCCAAGTGCCACCCAAAAAACCACATGTTGACCCCCATACACACACAGGTAATGCAGCCTTACATGCCTTAGGATACAGTGTGGACAGGCTGTGGTGTTGTAGGTGTGCTCCTGAGTCCCTGGCAAGTAATTGTGGCTGGCATACGTTCACCAGTGACAACCATGGTGACATATGCGAGTGACTTGTACAGGGACGCGTCGTACAGCAATGGACCGATCGGTGCGCACGCATTGGCCATTGCATATGATGTGGACGGATGCGTGTTGTGCTCCGAAATACGCATCGTGCAGCAATGGACCGATCGGTGCGCATGCATTGGCCATTGCATTTGATGTGGACGGATGCGTGTTGTGTTTCGAAATACGCGTTGTACAGCAATGGACCGATCGGTGCGCACGCATTGGCCATTGCATATGATGTGGACGGATGCGTGTTGTGCTCCGAAATACGCGTCGTACAGCAATGGACCGATCGGTGCGCACGCATTGGCCATTGCATATGATGTGGACGGATGCGTGTTGTGTTTCGAAATACGCGTTGTACAGCAATGGACCGATCGGTGAGCACGCATTGGCCATTGCATATGATGTGGACGGATGCATGTTGTGTTTCGAAATACGCGTTGTACAGCAATGGACCGATCGGTGCGCACGTATTGGCTATGGCCTGACATGGTAACGGACGCGTTTTCGAAGCTTTTACGAGTCGGATGCAGTGAATTCAGTTGGCCACCCACAACAATGTTGCAAATTCATGGGTGTCATGAAGTTGAACTTTTGAAGGATGCTGTGGGCGTGTATAAGTGGTGCAATTCCATGGATTGGCCAGATTCAGAAGATGCAAACGACTTGGACCTATCACTTTGGACACATGGGACAGTATCTGCCTCTGCAGCACACATATAATGCTGGCTGTTCCCCTGAGAGCTCACTTGCCTGCAATAACATGCTCCAGGACGACATCTGCCACCACCACTGCTGCTGTCTCTGCATCCTCTGGCTACTGCAATGGCACGTACTGTGGATAGAGCCCCAGCCTTCAGCACTGAGGAGAACCAGGCCCTGCTGGACAGCCTCCTTCCACAGTACAGCAAGCTGTATGGGAAACCAGGGGAGCAGGTGAGTGTGCTGTCCACTGCCTTACTAATTGTGCAGGTTGTCTGACTAGCAAGACTTACAGTGTGTACACCAGTGACTAGCATGCTCACTGAGTAGTTGTCAACCCCCAAAGTATGTAGTTACATGCACTGAACAGGTATAGTGCAGTAACAGTGCATTCCAACAAGGTTTGACTTCCCAGGCAATGATACCATTTAGTAACTGCTGGACAACTGTTCATAGCCATAGTTGCACTACCTGTGTACATCATATGCCCCTGTGATTGAGACATGTATATCCAACTGTGTGATGCATGGATATGTTGCATGTGTAGTAATGGCCTTTTCACTTTGTCATCCTCACAGGTTGATGCCCACCAGAAGCAGGAGATCTGGCTGACCATCGTCCGGGCAGTACGATCTGTGGGGGTCTACAGGCGCAGGATCCGCAACTGCCAGAAGAGGTGGCAGGACCTTCGGGCTGGACCCGGAGGATCGCAAGGGTCCAGCTGAAGCTGTCGCCTCCTCGCAGAAGGGGCGGACACCGGACCCTGACTTCCCACATGCTCCGGATTCTGGCGGTGGTCTTCCCTGACCTGGATGGGCAGCTGAAGGCCAGACAGCAGCAAGGAGGGGGTAAGTGTTAGCCTTTACTGTGTACTATGACTAACATGCTCTATGCACTCCTTTAGCCTGGTTCCACTTCCACAGTACAACTGTCTTGTCGTCCTGGACTCATGTCCCTCACTTGTGTCATGCCCCCTCCTCATCTGATACACAGGTGTGGCCCTTACAGTCTGTGACTTAGGTCACTTGGGTACTGTGTACTTGCAGTTACCTGTGGTTCAAGTTGGGGACAGCATCAGTTACAGGAACTTTGTGATGGGCTGCATGGGTGGTACAATTGCTCACACAATGCCTGTGATCTGACATGTACTCTGGGTATGGCTTTAATATGAGTTCCAATTGCTGCTCTGACTCACCACATGTCTGGGGTATGTGCCACACACCCATGCTGCAGCAGAGACCAAGGTAGGAGCCTCAGAAGTATGTACATCATGTGTGTGACACATGCATAGCCACCTGCCTAGTGTTCAGGGTAATACCATGTTGCACATGGACCAGGACTGTAATGCCTACCCCGTACATCGAAGGCACTCTGTTCTCCCACTCCCGTGTGTCAGCATACATATTGGGCATTGTGAAGAGTGCACTCAGGTGTATGCCTCTGTGTCACGGTGGTGTGGCCTTGCTTTTTGGACTCCTGGAGTGTTTAACAATTTGGGGTGGCCAGCCATCTGAGTTGTGACTATGGGATCTGCACATTGGTTAATGCATAGGTCTCTGATCCCTTGACTGTGCACAATGTTGTATGAAACATTGAGGTGCAGGCAGCTTTGGTTCATTCTCATCAAACGGTGAAGTGCTCATGTGTATGGATTTGTGTTTGCAGTCACTCAAATGTCTCATTTGATTGATGTGGGATCATCTTAGTCCTCATGATGTGGGTGGCCAGGGGTGCACATGTGCACCTGTCAGCTACAGGGCTTGCATTCCCAAAACTTCCATTATTGTGACACAGTGTAGACTGGTGTTGTGTGTATGCACTGCCCCTGTGACAGGAGACAGTTATGACTGACTTGCCAGATAGGCCTGTGCCATGACATTCAACTTGCAAAGGGTGATCCAGCAGTAGTGTGATATGTCCTGCATGCACACCATTGTCGCATTGTCTATCAGGACATGAGGACATCATTGTGTCTGGTGATGGAAGCAAAACCCGCATATCAACAGAGTCTCTGCCCATCACTTTTGCTGACACATGTACTGAGTCAGTGGCAGGAGATGGCATGTGTTTGGAGTGACACATTTCCATATGTTCTCTTGGATGTCCAACAACTGTGTATGTGGTGCATGTGTGCACATATGATTAGTCGCATACAACAGGCAGCAGACAGATGGGTGCATGGACAGGTAGGATATGTGTGGCATGAATGACTGTCAGGCAGACAATGGGCTTCTTCAAATCAGTGTCAGCACTTATTGCAATGTCTAGAAAATGATGGCAGGGCTTGCTCTGTGATGTGCTGTACTTACTGTGGTGTGTGTGGTCAGTACAGGTGACTAATGTTGCTCTGTTTATCCTGATTGTTTGCAGATACATCCACGGCCACAGGAGGAGACAGCTCCACGGACCAAGAGGAACGGCAGAGCCAGACTGGGTCCACTGCAGGGGAGACTGAGGGACCCAGTGGCACGGAGGGTGAGGGGAGCCACACTGAGGAGACCTCAGCTACGACCACCTCAGCTGGGGAAAACAGCACTTCCAGTGAGGACTCCCTTGTGGAGGCGGGTGTCAGCAGACCAGAGGCAAAATCAAGCAAGTATGTCCCCGCCACCAGCACCATCTCCACCCTCCCATCTGCTCCCATCCCACATGTCCGTGGAGGCTCCCGTGTAGGGGAGCGTGTCTCCTTCATGCCAGGCACCGCACCCCCTGCCTCTGTCCCCCTGCTGCCCTGAGTGTGGAGTCTGTGGACTTGCTGAAACAGATCCATGTAGGGCAGACATCAATGCTGAGTGTCCTCCATGCACACACGGGTCTGTTGGACACAACTGGTGTCATTCATGGAGGGCATGTCATCTGGCATGTCTGCCTCTACATCGGACCAATCAGTCCATGGCCTCCTCACTGATGGCAGCAGTGTCCCTCCTGCAACAGTCCCTCACCCCTCCTACCTCTGCCCCATCCACAATCCCCAGCACCGTACCTGTCCCAAGCACACACACACCGGCACCGGCACGCACCAGCACAGACACAAGCAGCACACACACACACAAGCCAAAATCCAGACGCACACGCACGACAAGTCAGGGGACTGATACCTCACTCACAGGGGATGGGGCCCAGACACACACACACGCATCCACGAGCACTCCGCAGTCCTCAGATACCTCTCCCTCCAAAACCCCTTCCCTTGCCTCACCTGCAACCCCCTCCCAGAAGCTCTTCCTCTGTGAGCTTGGCCTCTTCCCCACAGATCCATCTGACACAACGTCCAGGCGGAAGAGGCGACCACCACACACAGAGGGAGTGCCCCTCACACCCGGACACCCTCCCCCAGGCACAGGCAGACTGAGGACCCCATTAGAAAGTCCCCCCGGACCAGGAAGGGCAAGACCCCACCACCACCACCACGCAGCTCCACCACACAGTCTCTCTCCTCCATCCCCCAGGCCACCACTCCACAGGTTCCCCCACCACACCCTGCCCCAGGTTTCCCCTGTGAGAAGTTGGCCTGGTATATGCTGTCCACTAATTATAGTGGGCACCTTGCACCAGTCCAAACAACCCCTTATTGGAGATAGGTTAAAGACAACCTTTATTGAAAGCTATCCTAGTGGTAGCTATGGAGAGCAGCCTTCAGGCTAAGTCTTGAAGGAATGTAAAGCAGCTTGTGTTACCAGTCTATAATCTCTTGAGTGACCAAATGAAAGAGGACCACACCAGGTATATATTTAAAATATATGTATTTAGTCTTAAACACACCCCTCTAGTCTCTTTATGAGGCTAGAGTTCGAAGTACATAAGTTACAAGTCGAATATCAACAGTAATAGCACAAATACACGTTTGAGCCCTAGGGGCGTAACCAAACCATATACCAATAAAGTGGTATAAGAACCACGACTGAGCTAGACACAAGGCCTAGAGCCTGTAGAAATGCTTGGACCACAAGGAACCACCCAAGGTAGTGACACAGGGGACCCACGGGGGACGCGTGCAGTGTGAGAACACAGCCGCGAGCCGCCGTTGATTTCTATGGGGAATGTCGCGGTTGGAGTTTTAAAGAAAAAGGGCACTTGGAGGAGGACTTGGAGCAAACCCCTTTAGAACTAGGTCATTCTAGAGTCAATACCCACGGGAGCACCGGAGTACTCGAGTTACCTCACCCAGGGGAGCCGGGTGCATAGGTGTCTTTCGGGGTCGGGTTTCGTCGTCGTTGTCAATGGCGATCTGCTGCAAAGTGCTGCTGGCGGCCAAGTCGAAAGTGTCCGGGTGGATCCAAGGGTGGATCGAAGATCTGAAGAACCTGAAAGCAGAGGGGACAGAGTCTGGGTCACTAGCCAGTGACCAGGAAGGCGATGAGCAGATGCCCACCGATGTCGGGTGCTTCAGGTAGGTTGATGGGCGTCTTGACTCTTCAGCCACGAGGTCCAGGAGGCATCGACGTCAACCAGGAGCTGGATTCGAGCTGTCCCACGACGTCTGTCGATTGCTGCGGTGTCGGCGACCGGATTGGACCCAACAAGCCTTGGCAACGGCAAGTCACGTGGAAACAAAGAAAGGACGTTGATGCAGACCAGCAAGGTCTAGGGGACTCACCCAGCAAGGGTAAGTCAGGGCACCTCTGGAGCAACCAGGAAAGCCCAAGCAGAAGAAGAGTTGCCTTCGGGAGGGCCCACTAGCCAACGGACTAGCGACCGCGAAGGAGCCTCGAGTGGACGCACTTGGAGCTAGCTTTTAGGACACTCGTGGAGTGGAGGCCAGTGATCTTTGGTGCAGTCGGTGCTGGAGGCGGGGGCTACTTGGAGCCCAAAGCACAACTTCGTGGGAGACCAGGAAAAGGATGCACTTGCAAAAGTTCTTGGTGTCCAGGGGTCATGGTCCCACCATACCCACGACAGCTACGGGCCTCAGCTTTGCTGGGACTCAGGGCAGCCTCGGGGAAGTCTGGAAATCCACCTCTGGCGATGCAAAGACTTTGGTGTCCGGCGGGAGCTTCAGCGATGCAGACCGGACAATTGCTTCTTAGGTGGCTGCCAAGCAGGGGAGTCACTCCTTGACCCCAAGGGAGATTCTTCAGTCCTATAATCTTAAAGTAGAGCGTCGAAGGTCCAGGATTCGGCGTCAGAGTTTCGTCCAGGGTAATCTAAAGTCCTAAGGACTGGGGTCCCATACTTATACAAAGTTAGGGGGTTGGACATACTCTGGGGACCCACCTATGGGAGGGTCAATGAAGAGGGGTGGTTACACCCATTCCCTTTGTCCAGTTTTGCACCAGAGCAGGGGCAGGTAGCCCCTGAAACCGGTTTGAACTGGCATATGCACAGGGACACCAAATATGCCCCCAGTGCAGGACTTCAAAGCACCAGAGGGTGCTCCCGCCCAGCCCCAATACACACTATCCTGTCTCGGGAGGTGGTTACACCTCCCTGTGACAGGAAACCTATTGTCCAGGCCTCCCCTGCTGGAGTTTCAGTCAGCAGCAGGAGGCCAGACCCGTGTCTGTGGCAGCGGCATCCATTTTGTGATGCCAGGGCCCTGGAAAGAAGTTACCGGGTAGCCCGATGTGTACATGTCTCTCCTCTAGAAGGGTGGAATGCTACCCCCGCCACCAGAATTGGCGGGGGTAGTATTCCAAGATGTTTGACACCAAACATGACATGTTTTGGTGCAGCCAGTCCAAAGTTAGCATTGTACCGCGAGGATATAATGCACTTAAGAGTATATGGTCAGGCTGTACCACAAACAGCATCAGAGGAGGGACTCCGAACGCTGCAGAGGGGCTCTGCTCATGCAGGGGCACCCTCTCACATAAAAACCAAGCACTCTGCCTTCAGGATTGTTAAGGCCTGCCATAGGAGTGACTTATAGGTTTATATGTGTGTGCAATTGTAGGGATATAGGTAGCCTATATCACAGTAAGGGGTGCATGCACCACCTTAACCAGGCTGCAGTAGCAGACCTGTGGTGTCATTTTGGCTGGCCTTCCAGGGGTGGCATAATACATGCTTCAGCCCCTGGCAGGCCTCTGGGGTATCTATGCCCTGGGTACATAGAATACCATATACTAGGGACTTATAAGGGCACTCCAGATTCCAATCAAGGATGTGCCTAAGGCACATGGAAACCATTTTAGAGAGGAAGCAGCTAGGCTGGTGTTCTGATTAGCAGGGCCCCAGCCAGACTAAAGTCGAAAAACAGTGAAGCATCAGCAAAAAGTGGGGGTACCCATGTGAAGCAGATCCTACTTTCCTACACAACCCCCCCCCCCAAACGCAGGGACATTAAACTAGCCTTGACCAGTTGAGTCTTCATGTTCTAAGTGGAAATACCTAGAGAGTCCATCTGCATTGGCATGGTTACTCCCAGGTCTATGCTCCACTGTAAAGTCCATCCCCTGTAGGGAAATGGACCACCTAAGCAGTTTGGGGTTTTCACCCTTCATTTGTTTTAGCCATAGGAGGGGCTTGTGGTCTGTTTGAACAAGGAAGTGAGTACCAAACAAGTATGGCCTCAACTTCTTCAGAGCCCAAACCACAGCAAAGGCCTCCCTCTCTATGGCTGACCAACGTTTCTCTCTAGGGGTCAGCCTTCTGCTAATAAAAGCTACTGGCTGATCCTGACCTTCATCATTCAATTGTGACAGTACAGCCCCTACCCCCAATTCAGATGCATCTGTTTGGACAATGAACTTCTTGGAGTAATCAGGACTCTGGAGAATGGGAGCAGTGCACATGGCCTGCTTCAGGTCATCAAATGCCTTTTGACAGCTAGCTGTCCACTGAACCTTTTTGGGCATTTTCTTGGAAGTTAAGTCCTTCAGGGGTGTCACTATTGATCCATACCCCTTGACAAATCTCCTATAGTACCCAGTCAGGCCTAAGAAGGCTCTCACCTGAGTCTGGGTGGTTGGAGCAACCCAGTCCATGATGGTCTGGATTTTGCTCTGCAGTGATTGAACCTGGCCTCCACCCACAAGGTGGCCCAGGTACACAACCTGACTCTGCCCTTTCTGGCACTTGGTGGCCTTGATAGTGAGGCCTGCCTTTTGCAGGTCCTCTAAAACATTCCTTAGGTGGACCAGGTGATCCTCCCAGGTGGAGCTAAAGACAGCAATATCATCTAGATAAGCTGCACTGTAGGCTTCCAGACCTGTGAGAACTGTATTCACCAACCTTTGGAAAGTGGCAGGTGCATTCTTCAGACCAAAGGGCATTACCACAAATTGATAATGCCCACTAGGGGTTGAGAATGCTGTCTTTGGCTTTGCATCATCAGCTAGTCTGATCTGCCAGTAGCCAGCTGTCAGGTCAAATGTGCTTAGATACTTGGCTGAGGCCAAAGTGTCTATTAGCTCATCTGCCCTAGGTATTGGATGGGCATCAGTCCTAGTGACTGCATTGAGACCCCTGTAGTCCACACAAAACCTCATCTCTCTTTTCCCATCACTGGTGTGAGGTTTTGGCACAAGGACCACTGGACTAGCCCAAGGGCTATCTGAGGGTTCAATAACTTCCAAATCCAACATTTTCTGGACTTCTGTCCTGATACAGTCCCTGACATGGTCAGGTTGCCTATAAATCTTATTTTTAATAGGCAGAATGTCCCCAGTGTCCACTTCATGAGTGCACCAGGTGGTCTGACTTGGAGTCAGAGAGAACATATGTCTGTACTGATTGAGCACTTGTCTGCAATCAGTTTGCTGCTGAGCAGTGAGGCTGCCTGCCAAGGCTACACCATCCACTGACCCATCATCAGGGTTCTGTGAGAGCAGGTCAGGGAGTGGGTCACTCTCTTCCTCCTGTCCCTCATCAGTAGCCATGAGCAAGCCCATATCTGCCCTGTCCACATATGGTTTCAATCTGTTGACATGGAGAACCCTGTGGGGACTCCTGGGTGTTCCTAGGTCTACTAAATAGGTAACCTCACCCTTCTGTTCAACAATGGTATGGGGTCCACTCCACTTATCTTGGAGAGCTGCTGGGGCCACTGGCTCCAGCACCCACACCTTCTGTCCTGGCTGGTAAACAGTCAGTACAGCCTTTTGGTCATGCCAGGCTTTTTGGAGTTCCTGGCTAGCCTCAAGGTTTTTAGTTGCCTTTTTCATGTATTCAGCCATCCGGGAGCGGAGACCAAGTACATAGTCCACTATGTCTTGCTTTGGGGGCTTGAGAGGTAACTCCCATCCTTCCTTCACGAAGCACAAGGGACCCCTGACAGGGTGACCAAACAAAAGTTCAAAAGGGCTGTAGCCAACCCCCTTTTGAGGCACCTCCCTGTATGCAAACAAAAGGCAGGGCAAGAGTATGTCCCATCTTCGCCTAAGCTTTTCTGGGAGCCCTTTAATCATGCCCTTCAAGGTTTTGTTGAATCTCTCAACTAAACCATTGCATTGTGGGTGATAGGGTGTGGTGAACTTGTAAGTCACTCCACACTCCTTCCACATTGCCTTTAAGTATCCAGACATAAAGTTTGCATCCCTGTCTGATACAACCTCCTTAGGGAAGCCCACTCTTGAGAAAATTCCCAGGAGGGCTCTTGCCACCACAGGTGCTGTAGTGGTCCTAAGGGGAATAGCCTCTGGGTACCTAGTGGCATGGTCCACCACCACCAGGATAAACCTGTGCCCAGATGCTGTTTGGGGATCCATGGGACAACAATATAAATCCCAACTCTTTCAAAGGGAACCCCCACCACAGGTAGTGGTATCAGGGGGGCCTTTGTGGTGCCACCTGCCTTCCCACTGGCTTGGCAGGTTACACAGGAGCGACAAAACTCCTTGGTGTCTTCAGACATGTGGGGCCAGTGAAAGTGAGGGACAATCCTGTCCCAAGTCTTGTTCTGGCTCAGGTGACCTGCTAAAGGAATGTCATGGGCTAGGGTCAATAGGAAGCCCCTGAACTTCAGAGGTATAACCAACCTCCTGGTGGCACCAGGCTTGGGGTCTCTACACTCTGAGTACAAGAGTCCATCATCCCAATACACTTTATGGGGACCACTAGCATTCCCAGCAGCCTCAGCAGCAGCTTGCTGTCTGAGGGGTTCAAGAGAGGGGCAGCTCTGCTGCTCCTGGCTCAGATCTGCCCTGGAAGGGCCCCCTGTCCCCAAGAACTCAACCTGGTCAGGTTCAAGCTCCTCTGGGACAGTTCCTTCCTCAGGACTGAGATCATCCCCCTCAAGAGACTGATCTTCCTTCTGAGCCAAGGGGGAAGGGACTGCCTTAACCCTACTACTCCTCCTCTTGGATGGCACTTGGTCCATTGTTCCAGGATCCAAGGCCTGTTCAGTGTTAGGCATTTTGCTCTGTGACCTGGTCACAGCAAACACATCTGCAGGGATCCCCAGCATTTCTGCATGCGTCCTGAACTCCACTTCTGCCCAAGCTGAAGTTTCAAGATCAGTGCCAAGCAAGCATTCAACTGGTAGGTCTGCACTTACCATAACCTTCTTAAGGCCAGTTACCCCTCCCCAGGAGAAGTTAACAACTGCCAGAGTATGGTATGTTCTGACATTGCTAGCATTGGTTACTTGGTACATTTCACCAAGTATAATCTGCCCAGGATCCACAAGGTCTTGTGTCACCATGGTGACACTCGCCCCTGTGTCCCTAAATGCCAAAGCCTCTTTTCCATTGATTAATGGCTGTTGCCTGTACTTGCCCAGATTACTGGGACTCACAGAGGAGGTCACATCCATGCCTCCATCACAGACTAGGACAGCCTGAGTGAGTTCTCTGACTAGGCCAGAGCTCATCTCATTACCCAGGGTCAACCCTACTAAACCCTTGGCTTGTGTACTCCCACCACCAATTGTAACTGCACTAGGGGGAACAGGTGCCTTAGGGGCATTGGTGGGGGCTGGAATAGAGTCTTTGGACTTGGTGCAATCACTGGTCCAGTGTGTCTTTTGCTTACAGACTTTGCACCATGGTTTCTTTTGGCCTTTTCCCTTGTTAGACTGTGAATCCCCACCTGAAGAAGATTTTTGGGGGCCTTGTGAAGACTTCTGGTCTTTACCCTTCTCCCCACCCTTATTAGAGTTTTTAGAATCTTGCTTCTTAGGGTCACCACCTTGGTTCTGTACCTTCTGCCTCACCCTGGTTCTGACCCATTTGTCTGCCTTCTTTCCCAATTCTTGGGGAGAGGTCAGATCAGAGTCCACCAGGTACTGATGCAACAGCTGATTTTGACAGTTATTACGAATCTGCTCCCTCATGATAAGATTGTACAATCCTGTGAAGTCACATACCTTACTGCCCATCAACCAACCTTCCAGAGCCTTAGCAGAACAATCAACAAAGTCCACCCAGTCTTGAGTCTGTGCTTTTTGGGTATCTCTGAACTTTAACCTGTATTGTTCAGTTGTTAGGCCAAACCCATCAATTAGAGCACTCTTCAAGACTTTGTAATTGTCAGCATCCTCTTCTCTAACAGTGAGGAGCTTATCTCTACCTTTGTCTGCAAAGGAGAGCCACAAGATTGCTTTCCACTGCTCCTGAGGGACCCTCTGTACTTTACAGGCCCTCTCCAGTGCAGTTATCCATTTGTGGATGTCATCCCCACTCTGGTAGGGAGGGACAACCTTGCTCAGGTTTCGATGGTCATAAGACCTTTCCCTATCTCTGGGGAAATTGCTGCCACTCTAGTCCCATCTTTTTTCTCTGTCTATAGAGATCTAGGGACTCCCTGTCTATAGCCAACTGCTGTTTTCTGAGCTTAAGCTGGGCTTGTTCATACTGAAACAGTCTCTTTCTCCTCTCATGAGAGGATTCCCTCCTATGAGAAGAGACAGAGGTCCCTACTGAGGTGTCAGAGTGGTTAGACTCCTGAGAAGGAGATCTAGACCTTCTGGGCACACTCACAACTCTTCCTGGGGGACAAAGGGGAGGTCACCCTGGGCCTCCTCCTCATCCTCAGGAGTAGCTGCACTGTCCAGGTCAGGATCATTGTCATCCCCCTGGCCAGTTTCAGAGGTCAGGTCCTGGGCATTTTCATCCCTGGCCCCTCCTCATCTTCTGCCCCACCCTCTCTGCCTACCCTTGCAGACCCTAGGGGTCTTCTAAGATCATCTAGCAGAAGCATCTCCAGGAGACGTTGGGTGTTGGCACTTTTGCCTGTCTTCAACTTCCTAACTTTGCACAACTCTCTTAATTCCAAGAATGAGAGGTTGTCATATCTGGATGGCAGGAGCTCACTGGTTCCTGGCAGTGAAGACATTACTAGTGTGGTGTGGTGTATGCACTACCTACTCTAGTGTGGCCTACTAAAACTCTCTTGAGTTGTAGAATGGGTGTGCTATCCCTTAACACACAACTCTAAGTTCAGTAGAACTTACTGTATCCTAAGCTTGATTTATATGTACCTAAGGTACCCTTAGTGGTTTTCAGTTGATCAATTCAATTGAGATTATCTGGCAAAACAATAGCAAGCTGTAATCCCACACGCTGCACACCAATGTGAGAAGTTGGCCTGGTATATGCTGTCCACTAATTATAGTGGGCACCTTGCACCAGTCCAAACAACCCCTTATTGGAGATAGGTTAAAGACAACCTTTATTGAAAGCTATCCTAGTGGTAGCTATGGAGAGCAGCCTTCAGGCTAAGTCTTGAAGGAATGTAAAGCAGCTTGTTTTACCAGTCTATAATCTCTTGAGTGACCAAATGAAAGAGGACCACACCAGGTATATATTTAAAATATATGTATTTAGTCTTAAACACACCCCTCTAGTCTCTTTATGAGGCTAGAGTTCGAAGTACATAAGTTACAAGTCGAATATCAACAGTAATAGCACAAATACACGTTTGAGCCCTAGGGGCGTACCAAACCATATACCAATAAAGTGGTATAAGAACCACGACTGAGCTAGACACAAGGCCTAGAGTCTGTAGAAATGCTTGGACCACAAGGAACCACCCAAGGTAGTGACACAGGGGACCCACGGGGGACGCGTGCAGTGTGAGAACACAGCCGCGAGCCGCATTTGATTTCTATGGGGAATGTCGCGGTTGGAGTTTTAAAGAAAAAGGGCACTTGGGGGAGGACTTGGAGCAAACCCCTTTAGAACTAGGTCGTTCTAGAGTCAATACCCACGGGAGCACCGGAGTACTCGAGTTACCTCACCCAGGGGAGCCGGGTGCATAGGTGTCTTTCGGGGTCGGGTTTCGTCGTCGTTTTCAATGGCGATCTGCTGCAAAGTGCTGCTGGCGGCCAAGTCGAAAGTGTCCGGGTGGATCCAAGGGTGGATCGAAGATCTGAAGAACCTGAAAGCAGAGGGGACAGAGTCTGGGTCACTAGCCAGTGACCAGGAAGGCGATGAGCAGATGCCCACCTATGTCGGGTGCTTCAGGTAGGTTGACGGTCGTCTTGACTCTTCAGCCATGAGGTCCAGGAGGTATCGACGACAACCAGGAGCTGGATTCGAGCTGTCCCATAACGTCTGTCGATTGCTGCGGTGTCGGTGACCGGATTGGACCCAACAAGCCTTGGCAACAGCAAGTCGCGTGGAAACAAAGAAAGGATGTTGATGCAGACCAGCAAAGTCTGGGGGACTCACCCAGCGAGGGTAAGTCAGGGCACCTCTGGAGAAATCAGGAAAGCCCAAGCAGAAGAAGAGTTGCCTTTGGGAGGGCCCACTAGCCAACGGACTAGCAACTGCAAAGGAGCCTCGAGTGGACGCACTTGGAGCTCGCTTTCAGGACACTCGTGGAGTGGAGGCCAGTGATCTTCGATGCAGTCAGTGCTGGAGGCAGGGGCTACTTGGAGCCCAAAGCACAACTTCATGGGAGACCAGGAAGAGGATGCACTTGCAAAAGTTCTTGGTGTCCAGGGGTCACGGTCCCACGTTACCCACAACAGCTACGGGCCTCAGCTTTGCTGGGGACTCAGGGCAGCCTCGGGGAAGTTTGGAAATCCACCTCTGGCGATGCAAAGACTTTGGCGTCCAGCGGGAGCTTCAGCGATGCAGACCGGACAATTGCTTCTTAGGTGCCTGCCAAGCAGGGGAGTCACTCCTTGACCCCAAGGGAGATTCTTCAGTCCTCTAATCTTAAAGTAGAGCGTCGAAGGTCCAGGATTCGGCATCAGAGTTTCGTCCAGGGTAATCTAAAGTCCTAAGGACTGGGGTCCCATACTTATACAAAGTTAGGGGGTTGGACATACTCTGTGGACCCACCTATGGGAGGGTCAGGGAAGAGGGGTGGTTACACCCATTCCCTTTGTCCAGTTTCACGCCAGAGCAGGGGCAGGTAGACCCTGCAACCGGTTTGAACTGGCATATGCACAGGGACACCAAATGTGCCCCCAGTGCAGGACTTCAAAGCACCAGAGGCTGATCCCGCCCAGCCCCAATACACACTATCCTGTCTGGGGAGGTAGTTACACCTCCCTCTGACAGGAAACCTATTGTCCAGGCCTCCCCTGCCGGTGTTTCAGTCAGCAGCAGGAGGCCAGACCCGTGTCTGTGGCAGCGGCATCCGTTTTGTGATGCCAGGCCCCTGGAAAGAAGTTACCGGGTAGCCTGGTGTGTACATGTCTCTCCCTCTAGAAGGGTGGAATGCTACCCCCGCCGCCAGAATTGGCGGGGGGGTAGTATTCCAAGATGTTTGACACCAAACACAACATGTTTTGGTGCAGCCAGTCCAAAGTTAGCATTGTACCGCGAGGATATAATGCACTTAAGAGTATATGGTCAGGCTGTACCACAAACAGCATCAGAGGAGGGACTCCGAACGCTGCAGAGGGGCTCTGCTCATGCAGGGGCACCCTCTCACATAAAAACCAAGCACTCTGTCTTCAGGATTGTTAAGGCCTGCCATAGGAGTGACTTATAGGTTTATATGTGTGTGCAATTGTAGGGATATAGGTAGCCTATATCACAGTAAGGGGTGCATGTACCACCTTACCCAGGCTGCAGTAGCAGACTTGTGGTGTCATTTTGGCTGGCCTTCCAGGGGCGGCATAATACATGCTTCAGCCCCTGGCAGGCCTCTGGGGTACCTATGCCCTGGGTACATAGTATACCATATACTAGGGACTTATGAGGGCACTCCAGATTCCAATCAAGGATGTGCCTAAGGCACATGGAAACCATTTTAGAGAGGAAGCAGCTAGGCTGGGGTTCTGATTAGCAGGGCCCCAGCCAGACTAAAGTCGAAAAACAGTGAAGCATCAGCAAAAAGTGGGGGTACCCATGTGAAGCAGATCCTACTCTCCTACACCCCCACACACCGATACCGCATCCCCAAACTGCTTAGGCCCTCCCCCCTACCACTTGCTCTTCCACCCCCAAACCAGATGCTCTGCCTGTTTGTGCCACTGGTGTGGAGACCGGGTCCCCCCCCCTCTGTCCTGCCCACCTCATCTGCCCCCCCTTCCACTCCCTTGGAGTTATGCACTGCAATGGAGTCCACAACCACCCCGTCTGACTCGGGCACTGCAGTGGGGACCCAGTCCACTCCATCTGACCGGCCCACTGCAGTGGTTGCAGCACCCACACCATCTGACTTGTGCCCTACAGTGGTGCCGGCCCCCACTGAGTCAGACACCTCCACTGCAGTTGCCGGTGACACTCCTGCACCCACCACCCCTTCACTGCCTCCTTCTAGCATCCCCTGATCCTGTCCATGCGGTGCCTGGCCTGCCCCTTGTATGCCCCTCCGAGAGGGATGTCCCCTGTCCGTACCAGTGCAGGCAAGCAATGGGTGACAAGTTGTCACATATCACCCTGTTGGGACTGTGTATGTGGACTGGCCATTGGCCTTAGTTTCTTTTGGACTTAACATTTTAGTTTCACATTTGCTGAATGTTTTCTTGTGGTTTTTCTTTTGATGTACATGATGTAGATGAGTATCATCATGCATTTGCAGTTGTAATAGTGTTCAGATCAGGAAAATGAAGTGTTGCTGTGATGGACTCCATGTGGTCCATGGGATATGTGTCCTAATCTAGTCTGGATCTATAGCATCCTTTGCTGCAGTCTGAGGGTGTAATGTTCAGCATTTGACACAGGGATGTACGTTTTGCATTTGTAAATTAACATCTTTGGCTTACACTGATGCACATCTGGTGGGCTTACCACTGTTCAATGTTTCTATTTCCCTGACTGTGTGCCCATCTCCACTGGACATGCAGTTTAGCACATCAATGTTGAAGGACTCATCTGTGTATACAGTGCAACTTGCTTGACACGTGTTTTGGGTATATGCAGATGACTGACGTGACACTCCCGTACCCAGGCTGATGTGAGCAGAGCCTTCAGTGTGTTGTAGTTGTTGACTCACTGACCGAGTGTTCTGCTGACATGTTTGAGTCGTGCACAGACAAGGTTTGGCACAGCGGACCTTCCACAGGAGTGGAGTTCCCTCATGGCAGTGTGTAATCCCGTGACATTGCCTGGGCCCGTGTTGTGTGTTGTGTGAGCATGTCTGTGTGTGTTCCCTTCCCTTTTCCTACACAGGCTGTGTCCCTATGGATGTTCCTGTTTGTGATGCTTGCTGAGTTGTCCTGTGTTCATCCAGCATCTTGGACCTGGTTTCTCCGGGATGTGGGTGCATGGCAAACTAATGTTCATCAGGTTGTCATCCCTAGTTGTCTTTGTTGTCAGGGCTGGGGATGTGGGCAAACGCAGATGGGACACAGTCAGGATTCCCCTTGGCACTTGTTGGTTACACAAGTCATGTAATTTACAGTTTGTGGTAGCTTTCAGTGATTGGGACACGTTGTGTGTGTGACTGCTGCCACTCCTCAGGGTCAGAGCTGCAATGTTGGAAGTTGTCTATGTGTGTTCTTTGTGGGTCACCTTGGCTTCTTCATTGGTGTGTGACTGTGGCCGGGATCCCATTGATTGGGGTGGATTTCACGTCATGCCCATGTACCGCGTACTGTGCAGTATGCAGACATTCAAGAGTCTTGTTGACTGGCCATGTGTGATGGGTTTCTGCACCTTAGTTCCCACCACCACCCCTGGGATTGTCATGGGTGCATGTGCAATGTCACTAGTCCATGTGAGCTTCACTGCTGCACATTGGTGGAGATCAAGGTGTGTGGTGTTGAGTGTGTGCAAATGTGAGTTGTTGCACGGCTAGACCCCTACCTCCATATTGGCCTTGGCTGACAGGCCGTGCTTATTGATTTGTGCTTGTGTAGGTGTGATGGTAGTTTGTTGCTCAGGACACATGGCTGTGGTTCACAGTGTGAACAACATCTACATCACAGTGGGATTATCATGCAGGCTAGTGTCACCACAATGTGGGGTCCCTGGGGGTAGTGCTGTGGTGGGTCTGTCTCTTGCTGTGTTAGTTGCTGTTACTACAAGCTTGTGTGACATGTGTAATTTGGGCCTCCTCTCATCTAACAATGCCTGATTGTCCACATAGGGGAATCCGATCCTTGAGTTACTTTTGTATGGCACTGTATACACATCTGTGTAATTGGAATTCAGGCCTCCTCATGTGTTGTGTGGTTGACTGGGGACACTGGCACACCCCCCATCACCTGTTGTGTTTGATATGCAGTGTGAGGCTGCCTGTTTGTGTTTGTGCATCTGCACCACTGCATTGGCATATCTTTAGTGTGCCATTGGCTGTATGTTGTTTGGAGGATTTCCCCTGCTGTCCCTGGGACTCCTAGGTCATCGGTCAGCACAATAATCATGGTTTGTATGTCCCATTGCTGCCATGGTATGGTATTTGTTCACCTCGCATGTACAGTCTCCACAGGATATCTACATTTGTGTGTCCATTGGTGCAGATATGTGGGTCTGCATTATGATGGTCACTTCTGTCATTGTGTAATTGATAAATGTTGACAATGTCAGCCCCCATGGGTGATGTTTGTCTGCACATGGCCAAAGGTATGTTTTATTTGCACTGCACTGTTTGCCTCACCCAATCTATGTTGCTATGGGACACAACCACCACTTTGCCACTGATGTGTTTGTTGTTGTGTGACCAGGAATCATCCATGCTGTTTGGCAGTTGCAGCTTTTTCCATGACAACACTTACCTTTTGGTCACTGTGATGATGGGGGTTTAGACCCCATTGCCACAATGTTCAAAATGTGCTTCAGCTATGGACCCCACACTTACATTTTGGTCACTGTGATGATGGGGTTTAGACCCCATTGCCACAATGTTCAAAATGTGCTTCAGCTATGGACCCCACACTTACATTTTGGTCACTGTGATGATGGGGGTTTAGACCCCATTGCCACAATGTTCAAAACTGTGCTTCAGCTATGGACCCCACACTTACCTTTTGGTCACTGTGATGATGGGGGTTTAGACCCCATTGCCACATTGTTCAAAATGTGCTTCAGCTATGGACCCCACACTTACCTTTTGGTCACTGTGATGATGGGGGTTTAGACCCCATTGCCACAATGTTCAAAATGTGCTTCAGCTATGGACCCCACACTTACATTTTGGTCACTGTGATGATGGGGGTTTAGACCCCATTGCCACAATGTTCAAAACTGTGCTTCAGCTATGGACCCCACACTTACCTTTTGGTCACTGTGATGATGGGGGTTTAGACCCCATTGCCACAGTGTTCAAAATGTGCTTCAGCTATGGACCCCACACTTACCTTTTGGTCACTGTGATGATGGGGGTTTAGACCCCATTCCCACAATGTTCAAAATGTGCTTCAGCTATGGACCCCACACTTACATTTTGGTCACTATGATGATGGGGGTTTAGACCCCATTCCCACAGTGGTCATGGTCTGCTTGCATTGTGGAGGCCACACACATGTATGTGTGACACATGTGATAGGGGGTCACATTGTATGTTCAATGTCATGTTCAGTGTTGTAGGCATTTGACACAGACTACACACTCTTGTCATGATGTTGGGGGGATGTCTTTTGCTGACATTCCTTATGTTGGAGTATGCTGGTTGTGTCATGCATTACCCGTCCTATGAGTGGGGATGGTAGTAGTGGTAGGCATCCATCCCCCTATGAGTGGGGATGGTAGTAGTGACAGGCATCCAGGCCCCCATGAGTAGGGGTGGTGGTAGTGGTAGGCATCCAGGCCCACATGAGTAGGGGTGTTGGTAGTGGTAGATATTCATCCCCCTATGAGTGGGGATGGTAGTAGTGACAGGCATCCAGGCCCCCATGAGTAGGGGTGGTGGTAGTGGTAGCCATCCATCCCCCTATGAGTGGGGATGGTAGTAGTGACAGGCATCCGGGCCCACATGAGTAGGGGTGGTGGTAGTGGTAGGCATCCAGGCCCACATGAGTAGGGGTGTTGGTAGTGGTAGGCATCCAGACCCCATGAGTAGGGGTGGTGGTAGTGGTAGGCATCCAGGCCCACATGAGTAGGGGTGGTGGTAGTGGTAGGCATCCAGGCCCCCATGAGTAGGGATGGTGGTAGTGGTAGGCATCCAGGCCCCCATGAGAAGGGGTGGTGGTGGTGGTAGGCATCCAGGCCCCCATGAGTAGGGGTGGTGGTAGTGGTAGGCATCCATCCCCCTATGAGTGGGGATGGTAGTAGTGACAGGCATCCAGGCCCCCATGAGTAGGGGTGGTGGTAGTGGTAGCCATCCATCCCCCTATGAGTGGGGATGGTAGTAGTGACAGGCATCCAGGCCCACATGAGTAGGGGTGGTGGTAGTGGTAGGCATCCAGGCCCACATGAGTAGGGGTGTTGGTAGTGGTAGGCATCCAGGCCCCCATGAGTAGGGGTGGTGGTAGTGGTAGGCATCCAGGCCCACATGAGTAGGGGTGGTGGTAGTGGTAGGCATCCAGGCCCCCATGAGTAGAGGTGGTGGTAGTGGTAGTCATCCAGGCCCCCATGAGTAGGGGTGGTGGTAGTGGTAGGCATCCAGGCCCACATGAGTAGGGGTGGTGGTAGTGGTAGGCATCCAGGTCCCCATGAGTAGGGGTGGTGGTAGTGGTAGGCATCCATCCCCCTATGAGTGGGGATGGTAGTAGTGACAGGCATCCAGGCCCACATGAGTAGGGGTGGTGGTAGTGGTAGGCATCCAGGCCCCCATGAGTAGGGGTGGTGGTAGTGGTAGGCATCCATCCCCCTATGAGTGGGGATGGTAGTAGTGACAGGCATCCAGGCCCCCATGAGCAGGGGTGGTGGTAGTGGTAGCCATCCATCCCCCTATGAGTGGGGATGGTAGTAGTGACAGGCATTCAGGCCCACATGAGTAGGGGTGGTGGTAGTGGTAGGCATCCAGGCCCCCATGAGTAGGGGTGTTGGTAGTGGTAGGCATCCAGGCCCCCATGAGTAGGGGTGGTGGTAGTGGTAGGCATCCAGGCCCACATGAGATGGGGTGGTGGTAGTGGTAGGCATCCAGGCCCCCATGAGTAGGGGTGGTGGTAGTGGTAGGCATCCAGGCCCCCATGAGTAGGGGTGGTGGTAGTGGTAGGCATCCAGGCCCACATGAGTAGGGGTGGTGGTAGTGGTAGGCATCCAGGCCCACATGAGATGGGGTGGTGATAGGCATCCAGGCCCCCATGAGTAGGGGTGGTGGTAGTGGTAGGCATCCAGGCCCACATGAGTAGTGGTGGTGGTAGTGGTAGGCATCCAGGCCCCCATGAGTAGGGGTGGTGGTAGTGGTAGGCATCCATCCCCCTATGAGTGGGGATGGTAGTAGTGACAGGCATCCAGGCCCCCATGAGTAGGGTTGGTGGTAGTGGTAGGCATCCATCCCCCTATGAGTGGGGATGGTAGTAGTGACAGGCATCCAGGGCCACATGAGTAGGGGTGGTGGTAGTGGTAGGCATCCAGGCCCACATGAGTAGGGGTGTTGGTAGTGGTAGGCATCCAGGCCCCCATGAGTAGGGGTGGTGGTAGTGGTAGGCACCCATCCCCCTATGAGTGGGGATGGTAGTAGTGACAGGCATCCAGGCCCCCATGAGTAGGGGTGGTGGTAGTGGTAGGCATCCAGGCCCACATGAGTAGGGGTGGTGGTAGTGGTAGGCATCCAGCCCCCCATGAGTAGGGGTGGTGGTAGTGGTAGGCATCCAGGCCCCCATGAGTAGGGGTGGTGGTAGTGGTAGGCATCCAGGCCCACATTAGTAGGGGTGGTGGTATTGGTAGGCATCCAGGCCCCCATGAGTAGGGGTGGTGGTAGTGGTAGGCACCCAGGCCCCCATGAGTAGGGGTGGTGGTAGTGGTAAGCATCCAGGCCCACATGGGTAGGGGTGGTGGTAGTGGTAGGCATCCAGGCCCACATGAGTAGGGGTGGTGGTAGTGGTAGGCATCCATCCCCCTATGAGTGGGGATGGTAGTAGTGACAGGCATCCAGGCACACATGAGTAGGGGTGGTGGTAGTGGTAGCCATCAGTCCCCTATGGGTGTGTATGGCATTGGTGATAGCCATCCCGCCCCTATGGTTCGGCTGTTGCTAGTGTACGTCATTTCTGCATCCCTATGTGTGTGTGACATATGTCGGGTACGTGTCGTTTGTTTGTGTAGTGGGTGTCTGACTTACCGTCTGCGCCGTACGCGTCCGTACCGGTTCCGGTAATAGATGCAGAGTATTGGTACGACCTGCGCGATGGGATTCATGGTTGGGTCGTCTCGCTCGGGTTTCTCGTGGCTTCGACTCGTACTCGCCGCTGGCTTGTTCGCCTCGTAGCCGTGGATCGTCTTGTGGCGCGAATCGGAGCTTATGTGCAGCTCTCCCGGATGCTCTGACGTGCCGGACGTAGCGACGGGTTCGGCGCGTACGGAAGGCGCATCGTACTAGTCCGGCCGGAAGGTGCTGTATATTTACTTCTGTGCGACTCGAATCGGCGTTTACGGATCCGGCTCGGGCAGGGAACAGGAGCTGGAATGTGTACGTACGGCTCGCTCGGAATCTGAGCAGTTATGCGCATCGTACTTGCTCGTTCGGATGACTGTTCGAATCGGTCGGGAAACACGCGTTCGGCTTGGTTTTTTTCCGGACGAATGGTGTTAGGTGCGCTTCCGGCCGAGATCGGAATCGGCCCCTAAGTGTGAATGTAGAAATCATCATTTTAACTTCATCCAGCGGCTCCTTAACGATGATGCCTGTTAGAACCGGGGTCGCCGATTCCGACGCGGTAGCTTGGCGCGAGGTAGGAAGGCACCCGAAGGCAATGTGTTAAGCACTTGTGCAGCACACACTCACACTGACTCAATAATGCGCAACAATAAAGGGGGACACCACACCAGGCTTTGATGTAAAAACAAGATCCTTTATCTCATTTAAATTAGCAGTTGATAAGGCAGATAATCTTAGGCAACATTTCATTTCATTGTAGCTTCATAAACTAGTACGTAAATTTCATTCAAGCACATTAGAACAGTAGAACGTTACGCCATTAAAAAGGCAGTATCAATAACCTCCTAGAAAAGCAGGTAACACTGTAGGTCATAGGCTGTAGGTCAACACCTAGACTTCAACACAGTTGGCGACATGTAATTAGCTAGACATTAGATGCACATTACACTGTAGATGATGAAGAACCTGTATCAACCTAGGCGCAACCACATTCAGTACAGTGGGCGTCGCAAAGCAGGTAGGCCTACAACATAAGAACACTTTAACTCTTGGCAGGTTAACACTTCAGCTCAATTCAGGTAAGCACCTTTACACTAGGCAAACACATTTCATTACTAAGGATATAAATCAGGCCTAACCATTAATTAAAGCAGGCATAATAATCAGGCTGGTAAATAGCTTAGGGAACCCCTCCACATGTCCCTCTCTCTGGGGCTTCTGTGGCTCTCAAGGGCTACTTAGGGGTTAATTCAGGCCAGGCCCACTCCTCTCCGGGCCTCGCCTCTTCTCGTGGACAAAGTTAATCCTGGTTTCCCCCTTGTGTGGCAATGAGGAGGTGGCCCCCGGCCCCCAGTGGCGACTCTACATGCCCTAGGGGCCTCCCGGGCTCACTTGCGGTGATTTCGGTGGTCGCTCGCCTGAGCGGCTGGTTTCTCCCCGGGCCGGCCCGTGTTCTGTCGGGCGGGGCCCGGACTGGGGCCGATAGGCCTCCTGGCGGGGATTGCGGGTCGTCGGGGGCCGATAATGCTCTTCTCCGGTCTCCGTAGCCAGCGGTATGATGCGGGGGAGGGAGCGGGAATAGGCAGTCCTCTCCGGCCGGCTTCCCGCCTCCCTCTGCTCACCGGGACTCCTCGCTGGCTTCCGTAGGCGCTGTGGGCGCGGCGGGAGTCGGCAGCCAATCACTGCGCGGCCTTCCCGGGGGCGCGGCCGATGACGCGGTCGGCGTCCCCGGTCGCTCAGCAATGGCGTCGGCGGGGCCGGAGGCCTCTCTCCCTCACCTGGGCGCGGCGGTGATCTCCAGGCCGCAACTTCTGCCTCAGAGGGCTCCCGGGCCCGGCGGTGATCTTGTGGGCAGCTTCTGGATCTTCGGTGAGGGCGCGGACGGCGCGCCTCACCACCAAGGCCTCGGGGAGGCCACGCCCACCTCCGCAGCTCTTCACACGCGGCGACGGCCGCAATGGCAGTTTCCAGCCCGAGGTCAGTGGCTTGATGGGGCGATTCCTCCCACGTGGAGGCACAGCGCGGGAGCGCGCTTGGACCCGGCTAGCGGGGGGGGCAGGTACAACAGTGCTTTGGGCAGCCCCGCAGCAGGGCAGCACTGCGACAGCTAGTAGTGGATTGGGGTGAAGGTTTAGCGCTTCAGGGCACGCGCTTTACCTGGTGATCCCCAGTTTGGCAGTTCAGGGTTCTGACCTTGCTGTTTGGTCAGGGTTGCAGTTTCAGGTTGCTTGCGGTAGTTCTTCTGTGGTTGTTTCTTTGGTTTTCTCCTTATGGGGAAGGGAATGAGTTGGTGGTACTTGGGGTGCTGGATGGTACTTCCAAGCACGCTGAAGATGGTTCCCTGGGTCCCCTCACACTGGGCAAGGTCAGTGGGTGGCGGGCGTTCCTCAGCTATCTTACTACAGCAGTGCCTAAGCCTTGTCAGTAGCAGTAGTGTAGGTCTCCCCCCTAGGCCCTAAAGCCTGTACTCCGGCAGAGGTTCTCCCAGGATCAGTGGTGCCCCAACTGACTAAAAGATTTCCCTCCAAACCTCTTATACCCCTAGGTCAGGTGACCCTCCTAAAGGTGGCAAAACATAACTCCTCCCCAAGCTGGAAGGTTCTAGAAGCTTCCCTCATGTCTGGCTATGAGGCCCAGAGGCGGGGACGGCATGGATACTGTATCCTTATGTCCCAGCCTGATCCTGACTACTAGTATGTGTATGCAAAGGCCACTCCGCAGTAGCAGGGGCCTGTGGCAGCCATCTTAATAGGAGAGAACACCTGCACCTCGGCACTGTTTGGCAGCGGCAAGGCGCCCAGAGACCTAGGTCCAACAAAAGTGTAGTGGCAAAAATGAGGCGCAAAGAGAAAAAAACGGGGTAAGACCACCCTAGGGCTGACAGGTCTAACAATGCCTAATTCTTCTTGGACACCACTGGCTTCCTTGTCCCGCTGAACTTTACCTTCTCAGAGAGTTTTCTCCAAAAATTCTACTAAGTCCAAAGGGAAGCAGAGAATGGGTCCAATCTACTTTGTTTATCCGAACCGCATTCCATTGCGGTCAGCTATAGCTTTCGACTTTACACTGGTCTAGCTTGATTAGATGTAAGCTTTGATCATTTAGGTGCTAATTTTCACTTTAAACTTTAAAATTCATAACTATGGTTCTACTGGAAGTTTGTCATTTTGTGACAAATAATTTAGTAATATGTACTTTATTTTTCTAAATTGGTGAGGGATTTTTCTTGTATTGTGTTCACACATTGCCTCTAAGTTAAGCCAGACTGCTTTTGTGCCAAGCTACCCGAAGGTTCAGCTCAAGTTACTTTAGTGACTTTTTGTGGTTCACCCTGACAAGGATTGTGGCTGTTGCTTGAGTAAGGTTTCACATTCCTCAACCAACAACACAATTTCTCACAGATTGTAGGCCACAGTTCTGGAAATGCCACTTTTAGAAAGTTGATGTTTTCTTGTCCTAACCATTTGGTGACTGCAGAGGTGTAGTTGGCATTTAGCCTTTGTGTATTCCTCCAAGACAGCGGGACAAAGGGGGACTAAGTGTTGGCAGGATGGGCCATCCTGCCAGGATGGGAGTGGCATAGCTGTTCTCCACTCCACTTACATTTCAAAGGGGCTGCCTTGGCATACTCACAAAGAATTTGACACCGGACTTTGTCACCCAAGACCTCTTTGGGGCTGGGTTGACGAAGGTTTGCAGAACAAGATGGTAGAAGGGCTTGGAAGTTCTCCCATTTCAAAGGTTAGCACCAGGTATAGATATTGAGCCCACAGACCAACTCATCAGTTCACTCCTGGACGTGTGAAGGACACTTAGAAGGGGAACCTTTTATTTCAGAGAACTGCCCCACTGCTTGAGGCCTGCTTTTTACATCAGAAAACTACCCTGCTGCTAACAGAGGACTACCGTACTTGACGAAGCCTGCCTTGTAACCTCAAAGGACTGCCATCCTGCTTGAGGCTTGCCTTGCTACCTGAACCCTAGACTACCAGACTGACTCCAAGAGTTAGTTGACTGGCAACCTGTTCTGGACAGCAGGGACACAATAAGCTCAAACAACTTGAACCCTGAACCTGGACCCTGCCTGAAGTGAGTCCTACCCTCAAAGCGGTGCCCACCCAGTCCTAAACTCATGATAGTGGTGCTAAAGGTGCCGAACAGCCAAAAACCTAAACCTGAGGAAATTTCCCACTAGAAAGTGGTCTGAGAACTGACAGGAGACTGGAACATACATGCTCGCTGATCTGCCCAGGGTGCAATGCTGGTGGGCCTAGCTTTGTGGTAGCTCCCACTACGTTCATCTCTTCAGCAGCAAGTCCTATTCAGCGACTCCTCTCCAGAAGAGTATCCAGTCTCATGGTGCCCACATCGGCCACAACCTGCAACTTCGTAGATTTTTGACTTCCAAAAAAGTGACAAAGTCCAAATGTAGAAATCTTCTCGGCGACTTCGTCCAGTGGTTCCCTGACGATGACGCCTCCTCCTCAGACACAGCTGGCTGCCTTGCTCCATTGAACTCAACCTTCTCAGACATTCTACTTCGAAATTTCGTCTAAGACTGAAGATAAACTGAGACCCGGCCCAACCCAATCCATGTGTGCTAAACTGCACTCCATAGCAGTCGGCCTTAACTTTCGACTTTGCCCTAGTCTTGCGTGACCAGATACCAGCGTTTGGTCTTTGTTCTTTTTGGTGCTATTCATCATTTTAAAATTTTAAAATTCATAACTATGGCTCTAATTATTGGATTTTTGTCATTTTGGCCTCAAAATATTCATTTAATATTTCTCTATTCCTCTAAACTGTGGACTATTTTTGTGTTGTGTTTTCCCTCTATTACTGTTTGTGTGCTGCATCAAAACATAACACAGTGCATATAAGTTAAGTCTGACTGCCGTTGTGTCAAGCTACCAGAGGGTTAAGCACAGATTAGTTTAGTGACTTTGTAGTTCACCCTGACAAGGATTGTAGGTGTTGCTTGTGAAGAGAATTCACCACTCTCAAACAATAACCCAATTTCTAGCAGTATGCATTGTTGGTCAGACACTGTGAGAGGTCCAAAAGATACCCCTGCCTTTAATGTCCTAGGTGCAAGTGAAATAGGTGGAGGACCCTTTTTCTACACCCAGGGAGACTCTAGTGCCAGTGGTATGGTAGTGCTCCATCAAGCAATGCAAGGACTATCTAGTATGTGGACTCTCATCTGATGTAGAACACTTGTAACTAGCAGATGACCTTGAAGGCAAGAGTGGTGCTCATTTTCATAACAACAACATAGTGCACTGAGTATAATTTATAGAGATTCATAACAACATACATCATAGTCTATAGAGTCATGATCGATGTGTGTGGAGTTAATTGGTATATCATTTAGTTAATGGTATAATTAAATCAGGTGCTGAATCTAGGATGAAATAGCCTCACAGGATTGCAATCTACAGAATTTTGTCAAATGAAACAATCCACAAGAGATATGTAAACGACTGCAGTCAGAGGAAATATATTGGAAAATTTCAGCCAACCAATCCTCCTATGTGTATATATATGTTGCCAATGCAATGGTATGTTGAATAAAATGTTATAATCAGGTCTCAGGTCTATTGAGATCTCTTGTCACATCAGGGTTCTCCAGAAAATTAGATCATGGAGTAAGTGAACAAGAGTTAGAGAAGGTAACACCCCCAGCAGCAGGCCAAAGCTTGGAACTTTTGAGCTGAAAAAAGAGTCAGTCGCATTACAAGCGCAATTCAGTGAAATACTATCAAACCAAAACACTGAGGGCCTGATTCAAAAAGGCAAACTTAGACCTGAAGTTTAAGTTTAGACCTGAAATCTAAGTGTAGACCTAAAGTCTATCTTTAGACCTAAAATCTAACTTCACACCTAAAGTATAAGTTTAGACCCAAAGACTACCTTTAGATCTGAAGTCTAAGTTTAGACCTAAAGTTTAAGTTTAGACCTGAAGTCTAACTTTCAACCACAAGTCTAACAATAGACCTGAAGTCTAAACTTAGCCTTCAGGTCTAAACTTAGACCTTAGGTCTAAACTTAGACTTTAGGTCTAAACGTAGACTTTAGGTGTAAAGTTAGACTGTAGGTCTAAAGTTAGACTTCAGGTCTAAAATTAGACTTCAGGTCTAAACTTAGAATTAGGTCTAAACTTAGACTTCAGGTCTAAGTTTACCTTTGTGAATCTGGCCCTCAATGTCCACTTCTTGTGTCTTCCAAAATTTTGTGCATTTGAAAGCTTTATTTTGCTTTTCAAAACCAGGAGGAGTGTTCATTGGTCAGCATTTCAATGACATGACCACAGCATTCACAGCGGCATGGAAAATATGAGGCACATGTATTAAGGAATTCTCATTATTGAATATGCAATCAAGCAGATGGGAGACAAAGAATCTACAAATAGGCAACATTGTAGTTTGTACAGATCACATATTGGTTCAGTGTATTATTTGTAAATGTATCTTTCTTCCTCACAGACACTTACCAAGACTTCATGAGGACATTGTGAGTTGGTATTCAGTCAAAACATCGAGTTGGAAATGTCGACTTACACAAATATCGAGTTTAAAATATCGTGACAGAAATATCGACAGCAAGAATATTGTGGTCAAGAATATCGAATTTAAGGTAAGAAATATCAATTTCAAAAATATAGAAGTCATTAATATCGTTTACAAAAACAAATAGTTGTTTAAAATATCAATTTTTTAAATAGGTTATGTATTTTAGTATATATTATAAATGTATGTGACTTTTTTTGTATAAGTATTGTTTATGTTTTTTAATATATGTGTTAAATTGTTAGTAGTTATTAATTTTATTTTAATAAAATTTTGCGTTTTTACTTCCGTAGTGGGTTGTGGGTTTATAGGGGAATAGGGTGTTAATTGATATTGATTCATTAATTTATAATTAATTATGGTAATTATGTAATTAATTGTAGGTGTGGGTTGTGGTGCTTATAGGGGTAAAGGGTGGGAAGTAATTTATTTTTAATTAAGTAATAATTAGTTGATAAATAATAATAAATAATTGTAATTAATTTTGTTATATATATTAATTATTATATGTGTGTTTAACTTTTTTAAATTAAGTTTATTTGTAATATTGGTCAAAATGTAGATTAAATCTAATTAATTTTTTTAAAATTACTTTTATTATTTAATATATTTAATATTTATTATCTTATTTTATATAGATATATATATAAAAACAATATTTTGTACAACTATGTTTATGACAGCGATATTTTTTTCTCAATATTTTTGTACTTACCATTGTAAATATAGGATGTCGATATTTTTGACATCGATATTTGCAACTCGATATTGTGGTATGGGGATATTTTTAGTGTAGATTTTCTGTCTCTGTACCTCCTGAGTTATAACTAGGCCTGGGCAGAGCTTACGGAGTTTCACTCTATGGAATTTCGCAGCATTTTCCACCAGAATCCACAGAGTATTACTCGGGCCTCCCTAAGACCCTTCAACACACCAGAAGCAAACTGAACTCTCACTCCGTTCAACACAGAGGCTCTAAGCCAGCTCCCCCATGGCTTCTTACAGCCATCAGAGGATCTTAGCTCCTTGTTCCACACACACACTTCCTCCAACCTCGATCTCATCTGACTGGTGCTCTCTACAGTCTGCACCCAAGGAGCACTTCCTGCGGGTTACCGATCTGGACTGGACCCTCTACAGACCCGGGACCTGAGGCGGGAGCCTTGCACACCTCCCCCTGCCCTGGACTCCTCCTGTGCTCCCTCTCCAATGGAACCCGGACTCTTGTGCTATCCCGGTGGTTCCTGGCCATCCTCCCAACACACTCGCTAAGGGGGCTCGCTTTGCTGGGTCCTTCCGGGGGGACTCGCGGGTAGTGCTGATTGGAAAGCAAGCTCCCCGCTGCTCTCTACATACACCTGTCAGTTGTCTGGAGTGTTAATCTGACTCCGGGCTCCTCCAGGGTGCTCAGTCGAAGTTCTGATTGGACCTAGTGGTCATCAGTCAGTCGCCCACAACCGCACAGTACTGCCGAGGCTCAAGCCATCCAGCTGGCGTACAGTCTCTGATTGGGGCCTCGGCTCTCGTGCAGCTCCGGTGGTCACCCGCATACCCTTATTGCTCCCGCGGGCTGCTAGCAGGCTAAAGTGGTCTTGTGCTGCTGCTCGTGCTGCTGGATGTGGTCTCTGGAGAAGATTCCAAGGACAAATCACAGGAAAAGCAGTAAGGGACTCTGGGACAGACAGAACTGAAAGTACAGAGCCAATGGTAAGCCAGGGCTCCCGAGCATACCATTGAACCAATATACAAGGGGAGCCAACTGTGACATTTCTGAATGACCATTCTAATTAAAAAGCAACTAAGGAAGAGACTCTCTTACAAGTATAACTCATACAGCCATGGAAGTACGTGCATACGTACCCATACATCTCACAGGTACCTAGCTTCTAGTACTACTTCGTTTACCCCCAGATGTATCCTTCATGGTATCCGCCACATTGCTTTTAATACAAAAAATGAAGAAGATCATAGAAGGGTAGCTAGGGGTGAGTGGCAGTGTGCAACGCACTGATAAACTTTGCTCCGGCGGTGGGCGGAGTTTTTTGCCAAACTCCGTGCTGAGTGGCAAAAGCTCCATCGGTCGAGCAGAGTTTGCCACCCAGCCCTAGTTAGAACAGTGACTGTGCAATGGGTTTGTTCCAACAAACAAATCACAGCACTCCATCCACTACAACCGAATTCAAGGGATCCAGTATTGAGAGTACCACCCTGAACAAGCCCAAACAGGAAGAGCAACATTAGATATATCAGGGAGACCCATAACACTTTCACCATTCACACAAGATGCTCCCCTTCATAGATGTTTTGAATTTTGCTTTACCTTTTTCCTTTCACACAGTTCAACAACAAATACACGTCCGGTCATATTTTTGTTTGAACTGATGAGTTCCATGTCTGCTGAGGAAGAAAATTAAAAGTTAGTGATTGGAAGCTGCCCCTGTGGTCTCATAGTTGCTTAGGTGTCTCCCTGACCCTTTGAAGCTTCTGGATCGTTCGAGCAAGGTAGGCATTTAGATATACATGTGTACAGATCTTCAGCACCTCTCTACCTGGACCTGTTGTTCAGGAACATCTAAAGCCTGCAGCTGAACTGCTGGGAACGTGTTCCTGTCCCTAGAGTCACTACCAGCATTGAAACCAAGTTCTTTGGCAAAACAGTCTTCGTTATCTAAAGATGACAAGCTGTACACCTGGTCTACATTGTTCTTGTGATACCAGACTTCTGTCATCGGGAGGTAATCAGGGCCAACTACCACATCTCCTTCCACTGTGCATGCGATGCCTTGGGGAAGCCTTCCCTAGATATTGATTTGCACTGGATCACCTGCCTGGACTGAGAATAAATAAGGATCTGGTGGAGGGCAATAACCCTGTCTCCCAAACCCCCACCCCCCACCACCAGCTTGCAAACCACAATCAGTAAGTTGGATGGAGAATGCTCACATTCCTAAGTCCATTTGGGAAACACCATAGGTCTGGGAAGAATGCAGTTCGGTAGAGCTGGCTAGGGAAAGGATGCTTTAGATGGTAAGTATTGTCCCAATGGGGCTAGATTAACAGAAAGGGGAATTAGGTTACGCTCATGTTCAAAAGAAATTTAAGTTACTTCCTTTTGTAATCAGTCAAAAGCTAATTCTTTAAGAGCAAAACAAATAAACATGGTACTGCTCAAATATTTTTAAGAGTGAAGTGTGGAAATGTTAAATAACATGACATCTGTTACCTTGGAGAAAACCCAGGTTAGAGGTAGATTTTCATATATTTCATTGTATATAAATCCTATCAAAGTTCAAACAAGAAGCCCTAAGTAGACAGGTTCAAACAAGAAGCCCTAAGAAGAACAGATAAATATTAAAAAGACATTATGCTAAGTGCTCCAATCTACTAGAACAGATGCAAAGTATAAATATAAATCTATCACTTACACAGACTCTATAAGGAAATGGTAAATGCACAGTTTGTAGAATTAGTCTTCATTTAAATATAATATCTGTAAAGTCAGCAAGTTAAATTTCAATACCAATCCTGTCCGGTGTCTGCAATTTTGAGCCATTTTAGTACACCCAGCTGCCTTTATAATGTGTTCATTTGTTGAGATTTACTTTTTTGCATCAGATGTTACTGCTTGTTAAGAGTTACAAAAAGAATGTTACAGTACAAATATCATAAAACCACATAAGACAAAAAAGCAAAATCTTGACTATGTGAGTTCAGAAACAATGTTAATCCAGAATCATCTGGTGATCAGTAAATACAGTGTACAAGTTAGTACACATTAGTTAGGGGGAGCCGTGCAATGGTGAGCCATCCTTGGGTTTCTCAAATTGAGCAGTACTTTTCTGGTGTTGCTCCTGTTTCACAGACATCAATGTCTGTATGGTGCACTAGGGATCCCATACAAGGAATCTCCTTTCAAGTGTTTTATTCATCACTAGTGGTGCCCCTGTCTGATTAAAGGTTTATAGTTATTGTTCGATCTTATGTGTCTTTCACAGTTTTACATTCTTGATAATTCTGTCAACCACTCATCAAACGTTGTAACATTCGGCTGTTTCCATTGTCGCAGTATGCATAGTTTGGTTGCTGTCATAGACTTGTCTAGCTGCCTGCGACTATGGTTGGTAAGTCCCTCTGCAGAGGACATGTCATGCAATAAGGTTGATTGGGCCAACTGAGGAATAATAAGACCACTTGCAGTCCTGCCAAGTAGCACGCATCAGGCGTTAGGCTGATGCATTTCAGTGTGGTGTCCGCATCACTGTACTGTAATGCAAAATCACACATTATATCGCTTCCTTGGCTGTCAAGCCGGAGCGCTGCTATAATGCACCAAACTGTGACTGAAAGCTACAGTGGTAGTGCGCTTCTCCCGGCAGGTTTGGGGGCTAGGTCATTTGCTTGCAGCTAAAGCTGCTACTCTGCTACAATGTAACAAATAGGACCATGCGACATTACATTCACTGATGCCAAACACAGGGGGATATGTACAAGGACTGGCGATAACTACCGCTAACGCTAGTTAGGGGCAGTTTTCTTACCGCTGTGTACCGCTGAAAACTATCGCCTTGTTAGCGATGTATGTACAAGATGTAGCTACATGGCGATAGCTTCAGGGATCAGCGGTGAAAACTGCCGCTCACATTAGCGTGATGGTGATAGGAATTTCGGCGTTAGCGGGCGAAAACCAACGAAAGGCCCATTAGCGGCAAAAAAAACACGTTAGTCAGCCCAACGTGAGTTTTTTTTGCCTCTATTGGAAAAAATAGCCTATCAGTCGACCTCCAATAAAAAATAGGCAAAAAAACCAATGAAATGCAGAATGGAGCAGCCAGGGTCAAGTGCAGCATACATCAACAACCCCCTCAAGCCACCCAACATCCAGGATGACCAGGATGAGAGCCTGGATGCCTTGCAGGACCTGCTTCTGGAGCCTGGATGCCTCACTGGACCTGCGTCTGGAGCCTGGATGCCTCGCTGGACCTGCGTCTGGAGCCTGGATGCCTCGCTAGACCTGCGTCTGGAGCCTGGAGTGGGATGCGGGGGAACTGTGGAGTCGATGAGCCATGGCAGTAGACATTGAGGCGCGGCGATCGTTCGTACCTGGTGGTGAAGTCTGGCAGGTCACATGGAGACACGTTGCTGACCTGTGTGAGAAGACCGCCTTGAGCCCCTTGGAGCTGTGAATGGTAGAGGCGCTCTTGCGCACCAACGTAGGGAGGTCTGCATCGCATACTACGATCCACCACAACACCGGGGTGCACGGAGGGGATTACCAACGGTGGGCGGCGCCTCTCTGCATCACAGGCCAGATGATGTTGCGCTGGCCGGACGCTGTGGAGGGTGAGGCCCCTGAGCTGCGCCGAACTTGTGTGGCGGGAGCGCTGCAACTTCACGCCTAAGGGGGCCCTGCTGCATCAACTGCATCGGGAGGTTCACCAGCGGACTTGTCGGCGACTGCTGTACCCAGGCTTGTGAAATCCCACCTGTCTGAGGCTCCTGCTGGCTGATTCACAGATTTGGAGAGAGTGCAGCGGATTGTGCCACAGTGTCAATGTCCAGATAAGGAGAAGGTGGGACGCGTAGCGGAGTAGGCCCGGGGGTCGAGTCACACAGGCATAGCACCTGTAGATGACACACCCCCAGTGGTGGCTCATTTGCTATTGTGGAAGAGCGTCGCTCCACTGCTTTCAAGCAGTGCAAGAAGAGGAAAAATCATCACATGATGATAACTTCCTGATGTAATCGTGCTATGTTTCCTTTGTGGGCGGGAGGGTGGGTAGGGCTGCTCCACTCACTGAGCAGGGCAGGGGCGGAGTGGCATGCCCACTCAAGTACACAATGACTGTTTGGTCGGCCCACTCAGGCGCCAAAAGCAGTCATGCGCACTGTCCTGTTCACAATGCAGGCTGCATTACAGCCTGCATGAAGAACATGCCCACCCCTCCAGACCCTCGCTGAACGCCTTGTCCCGGCGCCAATGACCAAACCCAACGCTGCATTGCAGCGTTGTGATTGGCTTAGGGGAGGGAGCCTGGCTGCCTACTTTCTGTTCCTGGAAGCAGACTCAGGAGAGCAGGAGCAACGAAGACACGGGACCCGGCCTCGAGGTAAGATTTCTCTCATTTAGATATTTACAACACCCGCTCACACACACACCCCCGCGTCTACGCCCCATCCAGTGCCCTTTCTGGCGTTTCCAACCTCCCAGCTGTCCAGTCCCCCCTGCTGCAGCACTTCTCAATGGCGGCCGCTGTGCGGCCTGCGCAGCGGGTGTACCACTGGTGTGCCAAAGATATATATGAAGTTACGACGCATACTGTTACATCGCATTCCTTTACAATGCATACTAATACTAGGCATATTGCAACAGTAGGGAAGGTGTTGGATAGCGGAGATGTAAATATTACTATTCCCACTGCAGTGAGTGCAACCCTAAAACTAACCCTTGCACCCCAAAGCAAACCCTGAACCCTAAAATTCCTCTTTGAGCCCCCAAAACACACCCTAAAAATCATATTTGACCCAAATGCACATCCCAATTTTCATGATTGACCCCAAAACACACCCCAAATTTCGAATTTTACCCCGTAATACACCCAAATTTAATCTCCGACACTCAAAACCCCTATCCGCCCTAAAACTTAAAAATATCCCATTACTGACTTCACAGTGCGTTGTAATGGAATGCGATGTAAAGGCACCTGCGTTGTTGTAGTTGCGTTGTAAAGGCATTACGATGTAATGCCTGCGTTGTAATGGACTTCTCCCGTGCCAAAGGCAAGCCCGTTAGCATCCGTCTGCCCCTGGAATGCGCTCAGCACCAAGCACCCTTCCTCTTGGACACTCCACCGCTACGACGCCAGCACCCTCCTCGCCATCAACCCTGGACGCCACATCACCTGCCAGGACCAACCTCTGCTCCGGACCGGACATCGCCATCACTGACGCCTACTAAATTACCTGCAAGGACCACCCCGACCGTCCAGGAGGAGGCATTGCCATCACCTACAGAAGCACACTCCGACTGACCACGCACTCTAAAGACCCAACGGTGACCATGGAACACCTCAACTTCCAGATCCGGACCAACCCCAACCCCATCCTCTGCGGCACCCTCATCTGCAGGCCCCCCGGGCCAAGGACCCCCATTCTCTGATACCAATGTAGATCTCATTGCACCCCAGGCTCTCCCATCCACCGACGACATCCTACTCGGTGAACTCATGTTCCACCTGGACAACCCCAGTGACCAGAACTTCACCCCCACCAGGGAAAGCTCCCCAACATCAGACTCAAGCAGCTAGTCACCGCAGCAAGCCACATAGCAGGACACACGGTCGAGCACATCTCCTCCGCCAGCGGGGACTTCAACTACAGCCACACCACCAGACTGTCCTGGACCGACCATCTCTGTATAGATCACGTCTTCACCATGCCCAGCGTACACCACCGCCATCATCGCCCTCCCTCGCAGTTGGATCAAGGCCACTGAAGAACGTCTCGTCAACTCCCTCAGCACCACCACTCCGCCGACGCTTACAGACGATGACACTGGAGCGCGCAACCGCCACTGATGGATCTCCAACTGCGCCGACACCCTGGCACCCCTCTAGAATGGACCAGGCAAAACTAGCACCACGTTGCACAGTATTTGCTAAGTGACGCATGTAGGCATATGCGTGACCTTGTGAAGCCCTGTGCCACATCATATCTGCATCAGGTATGATGTACCTAGGGTGTGCGTTCCCACGCGACAAGGTCTCATAGGAGTGGCACAGTGAAATCCCTCAGATTTCACTGCGACAATTGTAGGACGGCACTGCGTCAGTACCTTACGCCTGCCTGATAGCAGGCGTAAGGGTGACCAGTGCCACAGGGATAGGCTGGCCCCATGCATTGCTGGAGTTGCGTCATGCTTGTGACATGACTGCAGCAATGCATGACTTTGGCACAGACAGATACGTCAGTATTCCAGACGTATCTGTCATTACTTGCGTAATGGAGCGCTGTCCAGTGAATACAGCTCATCCGCAGTGTCGCAAGAAGGGCATAGTGAAAAGTGTTGCAATGCTGTCTTGTCACAGCGCTGCAACACTTTTCATGACTGAAGCCCAGGAATGCGCACTATCTTATTGATGGTGCGCATTCCTGCCCTGTAGTTTTCTCGCAGGGCAGCGCAGCAACATTGCTTGCAGCGCTATCCAGCACCAAAACCTGCTGAAATGAGGCCCCAGGTGTTATCTCCATTTTTAAGACCAGCTATTTTCTGGTCTTAAAAAACTGCCTCTAACTGCAGTTAGAGGCAGTTTTTTGGGTCCTCCTACCTTCAAGGATTCCCTTGCACATAACGCAAAGTGGGGTTAGTGGCCGTTTTTGCACGGGAACGCCTCCCTTGCATGTCATTATCTCTAACAGAAGTGGCGATCTTTTCTATGGACGTTTTCGCCGGAAAACTGCAGCTAACAGAGGTTAGCGACAGCTTACACATATGGCGATGTAAATATCGCCGCAAAACCGTCGGAAAAGTGCCGCTAAGGCGGCGTTAACTCCTTGTACATATGCCCCACATTCTTTAATAGGCAGGTAATGGGTCGTCCTGCTGCCCGTGATGTGAGAGTGCGGCAGTTCATGAATAAAGTTTTTGCTGCTGCAGTGGGCAAAGGCAGCGCAGCTCGCCACTCACACCACAGCGGTAAATGTGATCCCGCAATATCACCGGACCCAACCTCACCAGCCCCGGTGGCTGACACGTCGTGAACATGCTACTGGCAATATGGCAGAGCTCGCCGCTCGCACTGCGGCTGTATTGATCCAGTGACCAGACCCAAACCCACCCGGGCTGAGTGTGAACCACACAGGACCACAGTGGCTGGAGGAGTGGTTCCTCAGCGGAAGCCCAGAGCACTGTCACCAGTCCAGTGTGTGTGCGAGAATCATGTGGCGTTGCCGCAGGAGTCCGCCAGTCATTGCGGTTCGGCCGTGGCGGGGCCAGCCTGTTGCCACAGGCCAGGTTGCCTTGCAAAGAAGTAAGTGCCTGAGTGACAGAGGGTATAATCTCATGGGGGCCGATTCAGAGAACTAATCTGAGATAAAATCCTAAACTTACTACTTTTGTTATTCACAGAAGGCATTTAGTAGTAGTAAAGTTAGGACTCCTAACTTTACTACTACTAAACTGAGACAAAATCCTAACTTTACGACTTTCGGTATTCACAAAGGCATTTAGTAGTAGTAAAGTTAGGAGTCCTAACTTTACTACTACTAAATGCCCTCTGTGAATACCAAAAGTAGTAAGTTTAGGATTTTATCTCAGTTTAGTAGTAGTAAAGTTAGGATTCCTAACTTTACTACTACTAAATGCCATCTGTGAATACCAAAAGTAGTACGTTTAGGATTTTATCTCAGTTTAGTAGTAGTAAAGTTAGGAGTCCTAACTTTACTACTACTAAATGCCTTCTGTGAATACCAAAAGTAGTAAGTTTAGGATTTTATCTCAGTTTAGTAGTAGTAAAGTTAGGAGTCCTAACTTTACTACTACTAAATGCCTTCTGTGAATACCAAAAGTAGTAAGTTTAGGATTTTATCTCAGTTTAGTAGTAGTAAAGTTAGGAGTCCTAACTTTACTACTACTAAATGCCTTCTGTGAATACCAAAAGTAGTAAGCTTAGGATTTTATCTCAGATTAGTTCTGTGAATCGTCCCCCTAGTTGCTATGCTAATAAAATTTGCTTTTCAATTATCAGATCATCATCTTCTGAGCTGATGTCTAACTTGTTTTGCGTCAGGGTGACGACTCACGAGACTTAGAGCCACTTTGGTGCAACTGAACTCGCACTTAGCAGGTGTTGTGCCGGCCCTCGGGCTCGGTCGGCCGCTCAGCTTGCTTAGCTAATGATATTTTCTTTGTGAGCTTAAGTCTTTTTGAAATAATTCAGCCTGCCTGGCTGTGACCTTTGTGTGTGTGCGCCTCAGCCTCACTCTCCTGAGGCTTGCCCAATGCCGTGCTGTCTGGGGCGGCCGGAGTCCTCGAGTCACCTGACTGAGAAGAGATTCGTGTGGGGCTGGACATCCTGTTGGTAGTTTTCTTGTTGCTCAAATGGGTGTAATTTCTGCTATTTGAATGTTTCCCTCGTCTTCGTTGCTTGAATTAGCTTGCGAGAAAGTGTCACTCATAATTACACTTAAATTATGAAAATGTCACACATAGCAATCTGAAACCTTGGCAGCTATGCACTTGCCCTATACTTCTAACCAGATTTGTAACCATGAATAGATGTACAACGCCAGATGATATGTACCAGGTCGCATTCAGTGTTAGTACATTTGCAAAACATTAAATGGTGGAAAAGACCAGCCCTGTGCACTTCAGGGGAGTCCAGTCTCAGACATGTACAACATTATAAATACAAAAACTTTAGTTCTCCCTCCTTGGCATGAAGGTCATACTCAGTCAGGAATGTGGTCCAAGCTTCAGAACCACATTCCCATCCCAGAACCCTCTGCCAGTGACATCTTGTGATTAGGTCAAGTAGTTTCAGTGACAGTTCAGTGATTATCGCACTCTGCAAAGCAGTCACTGCCCATTTAAAGTGGCCCCAGGAATGGAAGAATTGCAGGAGGGGAGAATTTGGTTGGCCTATCCGGATGGGTCCAGTATCTTCTTCAGACACTGTAAAAGATGAATGAACTGCAAATAGCTTGTAGTGTTAAGACCAAAGTCTGACTTTAGTTTTGGAAAATCTTTTAGTTTGCTGTTAAGGATTAACTGTTCCAACTAGAGGCTTCCTCTCAGAGCATTCTGGCCAGGAGACAGGCATGTGTCCTACTTGGATATATGCATCATTCCACAGGGGGTGAGTTATGCAGGAGACGTTGATCTTGAATTGGCAATGGACCCTTCTCCAGATGAAGATTGTTATCCTTATAGCCTGGTTATCAAGAGTTTACAGCAACTTCTTGCAGGAAGACCTTCACTGGGCATAAAAGTAGGGACTTTTCAATTTCTACCTATTCAGGCATCTGCTGTGTCTGAGGCAAGAAGCATTCCAATAGTGACAGATGATGTGTCAGGTAATGTGAGGCCCTAAATGGAAAGTCACTGACGTTGTGCTTGCCTAAAGTGTCCTTGTTTTGTGTCTGTCTGGGTTTTCTCCTACTCAAATATACTGTTGTATGTCCTTGTCTATTTAGTGTTACATAAACTGAGATATGTAGAGTACCAAAGCACAGTTATATTTTGCAGGCTCTCTAAAGTATAACGATTTGACTCATTATGTAAATTAATGTGTGAATTTGGTGTAAGCTAAAGTTACAATGTTTTTGGGAGTGAGCACAAGCACTTTAGCACTGTAAAGTGCACAGAGTCCTACAGCCAACAAAAACGAATTCATTAAAACAGGAAGGTTTAAAGCCAAAATGTTTGGGGAAATACCACCCAAAGGTTTCAGGTCTCACAGTGTCTGATTATCGATCCTATTTTATATTTTGAGAACAATAATGGGACGACCCCTAAACAGATAGGGCGGACATTCCTGGGAGCATTGAAAACCTGTCCTAGATGCACAGAGACAGATGCAGATTTTCTTCATATGGTACGGCAATGGCCGGTAGTTTTTCAGCTCTCGGAGGAGGTTTTGACATGTGTGTCTGAAATGACTGGTAGACTGACATGAGGGAGGCTTCTCAATGCATATTAGGGCTAATCATATGCACAAAGAAGATAAAACATGACTGTAGACCCATTGATGTGGCCTTTGTGCTTGCAGAGAGGTGTATTGCCATGACCTGGAAGTCTCCTTCTGCCCTGTGGGAGTGAGTGTGACATTGAAAACAAGCATTTGCATAGCCAATAGGTCTCGCCTTTGGGACCTTGTAAGTGTTTAGCCAGAGCGATTGGCTTTGGCAATGTCTTTAAGCTATGTTGCAGAGCAGTGTGGCAGCTATGAGGCATGCTGAAAAGTTATAATAAAAAAAGTGTTATAAGCATTTTTGTTACCTTGTATACAACAAAGAAGACATTACGTACAACTGAACAACGTGTGTGCAACTGAGTTGAGGCCGGTTGAACTGGCCAAAGGGTAGCCTTCCTTCAGGGTTCGTGTGGTATTTGAACAAGGTATTTCTTTTGGTGGGCCTTTTGATTAAGGTGATAATCAGTTTCACTTCATCGTATTTGATAATAAGATCAAGGAAGGGTAAGGATAATGATCGATATTGCTGGTAAATTTTAGATTCTCTTGGGTTATGCAGAGCGATATGAATTCCATACATGACTATACTATGAATGCAAAAAATACACATTTTGTAACATGAAGCGGCACATTTTATGGCGTTATTATTTCATTATTTGTCATTTTAACTCAACTGAATATAGTCTGGGTAAAAGTGTCACCTCATCAGTGGCAGTCTGCCAGCAACTAAAAGGTAACCAGTTATCCTTTGCAAAATGGTCTACCACTTTATAGCACCACTCTACAGCACAACTCTACAGCAACCACTCATGGCAACTTTTTAGTAACTGTTGACCTGTTTGCGCTAGATAGATTTTTTGGCTATCATCTAAAACTGTGCAGCATATGGTGAATTATGTGATAAATGCAGTAAATCCATAATTAAACTGAACGTATGTCCACCGAATCACATAATTTCAGTGGCCCCAAACATCTAAAAACAGAGTGACAAAGAAAAAATAGAGACAGCCACTTCTCCTACACTGACTCACATGCATAGCCATGCCCGGGGGCTTATTTCCCTTCTGTATGGAAAATGAATAAGGTGAAGACGGCAAATACCAAAACCATAGCATAGCTTCTCTCTGTGTATCACAATAAGACCAAGAAACACAAAAGACAAAAGACAAAAAGCATCAATTGACAGAAAATAGCGAGTTGCCACTGTGTATTGTATTGTAACGAGCTTCTTGTAGCAAACCATAACCCTTACGAAGTGTAAAGCACATTTGCGGATTGGAAATGCAGTACTCCGTGGGAGTGCTACGGATGAAAGTGTGTTCTTGTCAATTGTCCCCAAACTTGGACGTTATGTAATATTAGTACAATGATTTCACTTGCTATGCAAATAAAGCATTTTATTGGGTAATAACTCACGATAGAAGGTGGGTGCGATGACAGAGCGAAAAAAATATCATTACAACAGATAGAGTGAAATAAAAATACAGCCAAAAGGCGTTAGAAAGTAAAGCATTTACCCGCAATTAAAATTGTGTGACAGTACATGAGTCTCACATTTTAATCCCAATTTGCAACATGCCTCTAGACACAGTTATGTCATAGATCATCATCATATAATTGACCCTCTTCACTCTTTTCAGCAAGATTAAAACCGTTCTCTGAAGTCTCCTCAATTATTAATTCAACGAATTTAAAAATGATTTTCCCCATAAACTGAAACTTTCAATTGAAATTCAACATTGTTTCGGTTTTGTGTGATTTCAACTCAAAAGTATGGAAGATTGAACTAAGGACAACAATTCGTTTTTTAAATTTCATTTTAATTGTGAAATGCACTATCAAACTTCTACCTAGCGAGAAAAAAGTGTGTCACTAAAGTATTTTGGGCAAATTGAGTTTTCTCACTTGAGTTAGAGAAACAATTTCATGAATCAGTACAGTGAAATCCCAACAAAAGATAATTGAGAATTACATAATTCCTGGAGACAACCAGGAGACCCATCTGTGACATGCTGCAGGGGAGGGCTCACAGACACTTCGAGCTTTATACTGTTAACATGTCCTTTTTTGATGCTAAAAGGAAGTTATATTTACATCTACAATTAGGGAGTGCTGTACGGAATACTGGTGAAGCGTTTGCATGGTTGTCGTTGGAAACTCCTTTAGTAGTTTTAGCTGCTAAGAAAGCCTTGAGTGCTATTTCAGAATGTGAAGTGTAAACTGTGCTGTTAGATTGAAGGTTTGTGCAATGACAAATTGCGCCGGCTTTGACGGTGTGTTTATTGTTTACCAAAGTTTTACGTGATTTGACTGTAAGAGTCCCAGGCCTATTATTGTTGCCAGGTTTATGTCTGATAAATGTAGGGATTTGGACAGGTTTAAGTTACCAAAACATACAAATTTCTACTATGACACTGCTTAGTTGGGCCCTAATGCTTGCAAGGAAAATAGCCCCTCCACATGCCCTCATGTGATTGCAAAAAAGCATCTGTTTTTGAGGTGCACCCTTGGGCCCAGGGTCACTGCCCCTGCTGCACACTGAGACCTACTCTTCTGACAGTTTTCAAGTGCGCCAACACTGCATTGCTTACATGGCATTTATGGACAGGCTACAACTGCAAATACTTTCCACCAAGTCTACTTTCAAGTGATGAGGGTGAATAATGTGTATTTTTTCTGTAGACCCTGCATTATGGTTAATTATGTGGTGTAGAACATTTATCCCTATAAAAATGATAATACGGACATACATCGAGAAAAGTGCGTGGTTTATGGGTATGTCTCACTTCGGGCCGTTCCTTTACAGAGGCCCTTAGTTTAGGGAACCTTAGCCACTGTGCTTCCAGTCCTAGCATCCCGGGTCGCTCCAATATGGCCGCCCCGTTTCCTATTCCCCGTCAGTACCATAGCGCATGCGCACCCTTCCGCCGCATTCAGGGCTCCTGGATGCGGCCGATTGACTGCGCACGGCAGCGCTCTTCCGTGTTTCCTCTACGAGCATACTGGCACGTACCACAGAGATGACACAGGCTTAAATAGTACGATCTTCCCCGCGCTACACACCTGCCGGGACGACGGGATACCACACTAGGTTCTCAGACAGGTTCCACCCCGATACCAAGTAAGGTTGCGTAACTTCTTCTTTTTCCACAGCAGGACCGGAGCACGCTTGTGTTTCCGTGCTCATCCCAATCTTCACTTTTCCCCAGATTCGGTCATCGGATGTGACGCCTCCCGAGTCTCGATCGGCTGCCCAATTTCACACATAGTGTAATTATGCTTCTACATACAGCGTTGCTAGCAGAAGCGCTCTCCTTTTTTAATTGTTTTTAAACATAGCTTCAGCGCGCCGCATGATCACTAGTGCTAAACGCTCCCGCCAGGCGCGCCGCATGATCAAGAATGCCTACTCTCTTGCTAGGCACTACCTATCGCGGATATTTTCCGCATAGTGCCCCACATGACCACCAATCACGGTGGCCCCTACCTGCTCACCAGTAATTAAAGGGTGATGACTTGCGACAAACTATGTTTTGTTCACCACCCTGAGCAAACTTAACCACTTGGATCTCACTGTAAGCTCCTCAGCTTCATAGCATCTATAAGACCGGGGCGATCATTATAGGCTGCTTGTCACTTTTCGCATGCAGCATGTCCCACCTCGTCTAGATAATGCGTACAATCACAGGGTCGGTCTTTGTACTAGCCCATAGTACCGATGTAAGATTGCATTTTATGTTGCTTAACTATAATGTATATACATGTTTTGTGCTGTCTTCTTTTCTCCCACAGGTTTTTTCAAGTGTCCGTAAGTACGTAGACACGCAGTCCACACACCTTAGCGCGTGTGTAGGTACTTTTTTACTCTTCTCACGTGGCACTACCCACTTTGCCACTCACTTTTTCACCACCCGGTCCTGAAGAAAGCCCCTCATAATCCCTATTGCGGGCTGAAACATGTTGACCATTCACATAGTCAACTGGGAATAACAACCTCCGATTCTAGTTGCACTACACTCATTTTTAACCATATCCTGAGCCGCCACTAATAAAGTTTACAGGCAAGGATTTTCAGAGATATTTTTAATTCACATCACATCACATACTTACACCAAACCAGCTCCGCTGTAACCAGGCGTCGTAGCACAACCGGGCGGCATTCGGCCACCCGGTTGGGACCCCAATGATGAAGCATGACACCAACTAGGTTGGTGTGTGAGGGGTCTTTAAACTAACCTAGTGGGTTCATGTACCAACCAGACTAGTGATTGTACCACATCCACACAGAGGGTTCGTCCTTCTTTGTTTAACATATCATTATACCGGGGATACGGACGCACCCCATATTTCCCTTGCTCTCCTATTGTTTTGTTATATGTGTCACAGAGAGCCATGGAAGACGCCTTTTCTCATGAGCCTGCTTTTGGTCCAAATTGGTAGAGTTTAGTTTCTTGTGTATAATACTCGGGAGTTGCCGTGCTCATGCGGTATTATGCTCTGTTCTCCTATATATGGCACAAAGTTTCGACATGCTCTGGAGGTGAACGGTCTGTCGAGAAACATCCTTTACCACGAAACCAGTACAACGCGGTATGGTTACATCGTGGTTTTCTCAACGCAAGTTGTTACATCGACTTGCACTGGAGGGCGCTCTAGACTAAGGAATAGTGTGAATTACTATTCCAACACCTTCCCTACTGTACGTAGACTGGAGTTGGAATAGTAATTCACACTATTCCTAAATCCAGAGCCCTCCAGCGCAAGTCAATGTAACGACTTACGTTGTCAAGACCGCGATGTAACATACCGCGTTGTGATGGTACACGTTGTATCATCATACATTCGGTCTGTCTGCTTGTAGCTTCTAAGCATTGCTGAGGGTGTCTCGTAGAGGTCCGTTTGTTTATACCGCTCAGGTGCGTGGCACAGGATGATACTTGGAAAGACAAGAGCGGGGGGCGTATTTCAGCACAAAATGCATTGTGCACCTACCCACCTTCAGAAGGAGGGTATCTAAATCTAGCTAGCACAGAGCCTTTACACGAGAGGAATAGCGCAAACGTTGTATGCAGGTCGGTCTGGGCCCCACCCCCAGTGCTAGGCACCCCGATCGGGCACTGTGTTGACACACAACACATAATAACAGTAGCACAGACGCCATGTTAAAATATGTCGGGCACGTGTGTTGAAAAACAGTAGCTACAAAAGTAAATAGATATTTTAATACAAGCAGTGACGAGCGGCAGCGACGTTTAAAACATGCCAGTGTGATCGGTTTGCCGGTGTTGTTCTGCAGATCTTCAATGCTCAGAGAGGAGGAGGGGCCATTGCGCGCTGCTGTGCGAGGAGGAAGTGTGCAAGGCCAACAAAAACAATCCATTAGTGAAATCGCCTCAGCTGAAACAGGCACCCAAAGGAGGGACAGTTCAGAGGAATGGACCAATAGAAGGCCAGCACTGCGGACTTGCACAAGAAAAAAACAATGGCAATTGGTGGGTTTGCCAGAGTCCATAGAAGAGGAGATACAACAGGTCGATCAAGGCTCGACCTAAAAATGGGTTTATGCAGAAGTTTACATGCTTTTTAATATGAGTGCGACTGGAGGGGGTACACAATATGACAAATGGGATGGTTTCAGGAAACATTGAAACCTAAAGCTGATGGACAGACACCCTGAGGGGAATAGACAATAACTGTTGCAATATTTTAACACATTGATAACATCTGAGATCTTACTGGGTGCTTTTCACATATGATGTTAACATAAGAGAAGGATGGAGGAGGGTGATACCACCCTATCATCGGTGCATACAAAATGCTTCTCTCTGACTACTCAGGGGATTATTTACAAGCCCCTTGCAACGCTAGTACTTCACTTTTTTGGTATGTTTTTTGGCAGTCTTGTGATGAGGTGTAACACTCTGCATGAACCCGTCAACGTTTCGGATGTACCATAATCTGCTCAGTGGTGGAACCACAGCCATGGATGCATCGGAGTCCCTATTGGCACATTTTCTGACTGCGATCCATGCGGAGTCAACTCCGACCGTCGCAGTCTGTGATCAGGCCTGTATGCATCTTGATACAGCTGTTGAAGAATCTGCGGACTCAGCGGTCGGAATCGGACCGTGGCGGTTGGATGGTCAATCCAACGGGCATCATAAGCAGCCCCTATGTTCGGTGCATACAGGATGTTTCTCTCTGAGTACTCAGTTTGTTGCAACTCACTTGCTGTGGGAAATGCTTATGTATTAGACTGTTCTTGATTCTTAAGTTTTGAAGTTTCTAATGTTTATCATGTGCTTTTGCATAATATCACCAAGGGCTTGGGAGGTCAAGGGCAACAATTGTTTTAAATCAGATAAATACGGTCGGTGAAACCGAACCAATGTGGATTGATCTGCCTGATCATATTCGGCTGTGAACAGTTGTTTTGAGAATTTTGTAAAATGCAATAAGAACCACTGGGAGTTAAGAAAACTATAATGGGACTAGCAGACACTAAAACAGTAATAAGACAACACAATTATGGCTGCTAAGGTACCAAATCAATTTTTATCATAAAAGCAGGAGCACAGGGAGCAGACATTCTTTGTATTCCTACAGATGTTTAAAACTTCATACTTTCTATGAATAAATAGAAAAGTCTGAGTACGGCAAGGAATTGAAATAGTGGAGTTTGAAGCACAAAAATAATGGAGATAGAAAGGTCTAAACAGGAACGTCACTGTGTTCATTTCAAACCGTGCAGTAGGAAATTGTACCTAAGTCCACTAGTTATTTATGTCTTAGCATATCATAACAGCAAAATATTCATCAAAATAGACACTCTCAGAGGGGGGCACATATAACATAGAACAAGTACATGACATTTTCAGGTGCTATGGGTTTCTTTCAACTGGGATCTCGATTTGTCCCTTTCTATATGTAGACATTGTACAATCCTATGTAGATCTGGCCTGTCGGATTAATGTCTGTACTACATCAAAGTGGTGGATGCCTTCATGTGAGAACCATGGATAAGGGAGCAATTGTCAGGTGTCTGTCACCAGGGCAATGTGACAGGGGCATCAGCCACATCCATAGATGGTGATTCCAGAGAGCCAAGGAAGTCCTGCATCTCCTCGGGTGATCAGGATTCCTTATTCCTGCCCCAAATGTGACAATCATCATGACCATGCATAGGGGGCCATATTCAATGTCAATCTTTTTCAGTTGGGGCAGAGGTCTACTGATGTTAGCATCGGTAGAGTAATCAGCTGAAATGTAATTGCATATACCCTCAAATTGAAAGGGTGCTTTTTGCCTAATTGCTCTTACAAATGCTGTCACACGTTGATGGCAGAGCATGCAATGAAGTGGTGGGGTCTGTTGGACAACAGAAATTGGCTATATTAAACCTGATGATCCTTTTGAAATTGAAGAGGTTCTGATAATGGAACCCCGAGAAGGGCAGGAAGCCATTCAACAAGAAATGTTATTATATGGGCCCTCTGCACCCTTCTAAAATCCCAAGAAATTGACATTGTTTCTCATAGAATGGTTTTCAAGATTAGTGGTCCTGCGGTGAAGGCCCATGTCTTCTGGCCTAAATCATGAGCTGAAAGTAGATGAAGTTTAATATCTCCAGTCCTCTTTTTGATCATGTCTAGACATTGAAAAGTAACATCAGCGTGAAGTGGAAACGCACAATTTAAGCTCCACCCCTATTTGTCACAGAAAAGTGATACTTACATGTATTAACTCAACATATCTACTCAGTGCCTTAACCTTATTAATATAAAGTGGAGCTCCAAACATACTGCTGGAGTGCAGCAACTGAAGAAACTAGTGATTCATATGTGTGTGCTCTAATGTTTTGCATTTATTTTGTAACCTTATGTAGACATATAATCATGCATTCAAAGTGCACATTAACTTTTTCATTAAGTTAGCTTAATCAAAGGTCTTAAGCATTTGGTCTTCAGTGTTTAACCATCAGCGTGAAAGTTTTGCTTGTGCTGCAATGTTCTTTCTTCTGCAGGTGTGTTTACATGATTTCATAGCTAGTGAAAAGTATAATGTGCATAAGAGATGGTAAGGCCAAAGAGGAGAACTTTTGGCAAGAATGTGAGGTGCTAATGAACTAATAGAAGACTCCATGTTGTATCTCAAACAGGGTGTCCTGATGTTCAAACCTTTGGATGGGAAAATCGAGTGAAATTGCCAATTTCCACTGTGAGAAGATGGAAAACTATTGGAGTCAATGACGTGAAATTCTCAAATGTTCTGTGGGTTTAATTGGTGTTCACACTAACAGGACCTAATTTACTACAAAATGACGCAGAGCGGCGCCGCAGGCCAATTTGCTGCCCCGAACTGCATCATTTTAAAAGTACAGGGATGCGTTGTATTACCAACAATAAGAAATATCTTTCTGCTTTCCCCTGTGCTGGTGCACAATTCCATACCATGCGCCAACACAGGCACCCTTGTGTTATGTTGCAAGGGTGCAGGCGATGTTGGGATGATTGCTTTTGTGCAGGAAGGGACACCTTCTTGTACAAAAACAATTGTTGATTAAATATTGCTCTTTCTATGTGTGCTGCGGAATGTAGCAAGCATAGAAAGAGGAAAAAACGAGGAGAAATAAAAGTATTTCTCCTCGTTGCACCACTCTTACGCATTCCCTGGGGAGGTGTGGGCTTCTGACCCATTCCCAGATTTACAGAACATTGTGAATCTGGGAATGTGTCAGGTTCCATGGATGTTGCATGCAAACACCCACAGCAACACCCGTGGAACGCCCCTTTCTGGCAGAGTACTGGTGAAATGGGCCCATATTTACAAGGCCATGAAAAGTCACACAGGGTGACTTTACGTGGTCTTGTGCATATGAGCAAGCCCATGAGGCCACTGGTGCATTAAAAAAAGTGAACTACCGGCGGCGCAATTGGCTTGTCAATGAGGCCCTTAGTCTTTAGATCAGATACCCTTTGGAAAGGGAGAGGTGCAGACCTCTCTCTTCATATTTCCATTGTGTGGCTTTATGCTATACATAGGCTTGATCTGGAGAACTTTCACTGAAGTCTCCAGTATGCTGACACGTTCCTGCTGTCCCTGATTTAACTAGGTTTCCCCGTTTTCCAACATTAGTTTAGGACTAGTTTAAGTGACTTTAGATTTATTTATACATAGGTAGGAGGATCGAAACCTGTACACTGATCATCCAATTCCGTTCCTTATCTTTTCTGTTGCTGCAACTGAATTTCTTGAATGCCTTAAGCTGTTAAGACTTAATTTCGTTTGACATTTTGGTGATTTACAATATGTTCTTGTTACAGTACTGCAGCATTGCTTATCTTCCTCGAATTAGCACGTGTTTAGTTTACTTTACCAGGATAAATGAAGAGGGGACGCGCTCCAACTTTGCTACCTGGGTGCCGTGAGGGAAACGGCCAACATCCCATTCTAAAGCCGTGAGGGGAACTGCCACTAACCAACTACAACTTCCAGCGCCCTTTGCAACCTCGGCGCTTGCTGACGCTGCCACCGCGACGAGCGGTACTTCAAAACCTGCGCAGGCTTCCCCAGCGCGGGATGCGCTCCAACTTTGCTACCTGGGTGCCGTGAGGGAAACGGCCAACATCCCGTTCTAAAGCCGTGAGGGGAACGGCCACTAACCAACTACAACTTCCAGCGCCCTTTGCAACCTCGGCGCTTGCTGACGCTGCCACCGCGACGAGCGGTACTTCAAAACCTGCGCAGGCTTCCCGCAGCGCGAGATGTGCTCCAACTTTGCTACCTGGGTGCCATGAGGGAAACGGACAACATCCTGTTCTAAAGCCGTGAGGGGAACGGCCACTAACCAACTACAACTTCCAGCGCCCTTTGCAACCTCGGCGCTTGCTGACGCTGCCACCGCGACGAGTGGTACTTCAAAACCTGCGCAGGCTTCCCGCAGCGCAGGCCGCGCGCGGGCGTGCCCGGGCAAAGCCCGGGCCAAGGGCGTGCCCGTCTGCGCCCGTCTGCGCCTGTCTGCGCCCGTCAGCGCCAGGAGGTGGCAGGGCAGGGCCATTCCCCTTAGGCCTGCCGTCGGGAAAATGTTCTTGAACTTCAGAGATATGCAGGTAGCAGGCTCATAAGGTGGGTGTCTCTGCTGTTCAAATTGACAAGCTGAAAGACTAAAATTTACTATTTGCCTCCTCTACTTGGGCGTATCCTCTCCTACTTGGGAGCCTTGTGTTCCATATAGCAGCCCTGGTTGGATTTTGCCCATTCCACGTATTGTACTCCCATCTGATACAAAGGATTCTGACAAAAAAAAAAAAAAAAAAAATACATCTTTGTCTGGCAGCCAAAATGGGGAGACGTACCTGTGTAGGGAAAAAATCAACACTAACTGCCCAATCCCCAACAAGCCACCAGCCAACCTCGATAGATAGGATGGTGCAGAGGGCAATAGGGGCAGTTACAAATGAAATTGAACAAACTGAAAGACGGTTATCAATAACACTGGACTTAGTTCCTCCCCTGACTAGCCCAGAACTATCACCGGTCCAGCAACCTGCGGAATCTGCCTCCTTAAGGACCCATTCTAGGACTCCGGCCCTGGTACATGAAGCACCGCCCCCGAACTTACACATCGTGGACCCTGCTCCAGGTCCACGTAAGAGAGGGAACACAAAAACTGCCACGAAACCTGGGAAGGCTCAGAAGAGGGGCACTAAAGACCCTGTAAAAAATGGGGGTTTGGAGAGGGAAGCGTTGGGCGGGTATGTGAACGAAGGCACAGAAAAACCAGTGTGGGTGTCTAATTTGGTTAGGGATCTACATTCGGAAATTAGAAACATAGTTAAGGAGGAATTGACTACCCTGACCTCTCGGGTTGATAAATTGACATCCCTACTAGAAGCTTATATGGGGAAAATAGACTCTAAGGTGGATGTCCCGCATTATCAATGCATACCTTTAGCCTGCCGAGCCCACCAGGAAAAAGATCATGCCCCAGATCCTATTTCTAGCCTGCCCCTACAAATACAGAAGAACAGGGAGGATGGGGCCTCTGACACAAATGTATTGAGTAAGCTAAGTGAGGCTACTAGCCTACAAAACCAAGAGCCTAGAAAGGGCAGGGAGGATGGTAGGAAATTAAGACCCATTGTAGGATCAACCCTAGCTGAATCTAAGGTGCAGAACCCGGGCCCAGAGCACAGAGCAATTGGGGCGGCAGGATCTAAGAACAGAGGCAGTAGAGGGTAGCCCAGCCTTACCATGTATTAATCTCCCCCCAGATTCCACGCCATATGTTCTGATTCTAGCTAAAGTTCCAGAACTTAAAATAGGACAAAGGGAATCGCATTATGACTTAAAAAACAAATGTATTTTTTTGGCTGTCAAATCAACTCCAATTCTCTTATAGAGATGCAAACGAGATTCTACTTACGAGTAGGGTGGGATGGGTGGGCCAAAAAACAAAAGACATACCTGGTGACATTATTGTAATCAATTTTAGAAATCCCCAGGCTGTAAGGTCACTCTTAATGCGAAACAGTCAAGACACGAAGGGGGCATCAGACCCCTTCCATTGGGGTATTTCTACCCACCGAGACCCATCCCAGAAAGCACCCCATGGATAGTCCGTGGTGCAGGTCTTAGACACTGGCCCGAGCAAAATTCCAGGGTGGGGCAGGACCAACCGAATTCATTGCTTTTTAACCTCCCACTTGTAAATAGATTTGCACCCCTAGAACAAGTTGATTGACTAAAATCATTTCAGCCACTCAAACCAGAGCCAAGTTTGCAGAGGGATCATTGGGGAAATCACCCGAATGGGAGGATACTGCATAAGATTTCCGTTGGCCCTGGACAGAAACTAATTCAGGGATTAAGGAAGGCTGTCGGGGAGGAAGGTGCCCAAAATGAGGGGGTGGAGGGGCACTCTCATACTAACATCTATACTACACCAGACATATTACTGAACTCTGTGCTAACACCCAAAGCCCAGTGGCAGCCAACCATAGCAATCATACTCACTAAGTCTGATGGGAATGGGAATGGCCTTAAGCCGGCTGTAGTAGCTATTGATAGCTCAAACCAGCCACCCAGAAATCTATCCAAATTTCATGTCCTATCGTGGAATATTGCGGGTCTTGCATCTAAACTAGAAAATCCAGAGTGGGGAGCCCTCATACATGCAAATGACATCTGCATGTTTCAAGAAACCTGGGCAAGGGAGGGCACCCATAGACTAGGCTATGCGACTTTTTGCCTAGCAGCCACCAGCGGAGGCAGGGGTAGACCTGCGGGAGGACTCTGTACATGAATTGTCGTGCATCTGGGTTGCACTGCAAAACAGGTTGAGACATCTTCACGGGATATACTTTGTGTCATTCTGACCTTTTCCGTTAAGATCAGAGTAGCCATAATTAATGTCTATTCCCGCCCAGTCAGCTACGGCCAGGAGTCGTCAACCCTCGAACAATTGTCCAGTTTTTTGCACACTATTCCAGATAATATCCCGATAGTTCTTGCTGGAGATTTCAATTGCCAATATGAACCCCTGAAAGATTTAATTGGAGGTGAGCCCAACGAGGAAGATCAACATTGGGCTATACCAGACCTGAATGCACCAGCCACCCGGGCTTGGACCCCATTGGTACTCCAAATGAATACCCTCACACTGACCCATTCTATTAGGCCTTGTAATGGTCGCACCAAATCTGACTCCCCGGCTAACCATACCTACAATAGACCAGGTTGTTCCTCCATTTTGGATTATATCCTGTTGGACACCAAAACCTGGCACCGGGTGATTGATTTTAAGGTCATCCCCCGTCATGACAGCGACCATAATGCCTTAACTTTAGAGATGGTATCGTTCTGTCCTATGGTTATTCATGCAAATCAATATCCAATTAGATCTAGGCCACTCTTATCCAACTGTAGGAGGAGAGTAAAATGGGGGGCCCTCTGTAACTCGCAGGAAAAGATATCATCTCTTTACGAAACCATCATCCCTTATTTAGAGGCTGCTGATCAATTCAGTCATAATGTTGCCTGTGATATAGCCCAAACAGAAATTGGGAGGAACCATCAAGGTTTAGTGGGTGACTTGGCAAACTTTTTTTTCCCTCTAGTAAAAACTAAGAAAAAAGATTCCACGGGCCATCCTTGGTATAATGGTGACTGCCGAAGGGCTAAGAAAGCACTAATCTCAGCTATTAAAAACAAAGATCGTCCCACGATAAAAGACAAACGGATAGCTCATAAAAATATAATTAATATGGCAAAAAAACAGTGGGAGGTAGACAAATGGGAAAGCTTGAGATCTGCCCTATGTTCCAGGGACATGCGGTCCTTTTGGAATCTAGTTAACACTGGCTCCACCGAGGGCAAGTCGGCAATAGAACCAAATTTGGGGGCAGAAATCTGGAAGATCCATTTTGAAGCCCTCTATACAAGGGTAGAGGAAGATGAGCGTCAAGCCATTAATGAGTGCGTCTCCCAGCAGCCTCATAATTTCGCTGTCATTGAAATTTCCCTGCTAGAGATAATGGGAGCATTGAGAAGGGTATCCACCTCAAAGGCGCTAGGTCTAGATAAGATTCCGGGTGACCTACTATGCAGTGAACCTAATATTTGGGCCCCCTATCTATGGACCCTGTTCAATGCCATCTTATATGGAATGTCGATTCCCCCATCATGGCTGGGGGCGGAGATTATTCCAATTTATAAAAAGGGCTCACCACTCCTCCCCGCCAACTATCGTCCAATAAGTCTCATAGATGTTACTCAAAAAATATACGCAAGAGTGCTATTGGATCGAATGGAAAGGTGAATGGAGGAGCATTCTATACTCAGTCCCTACCAAGCAGGTTTCAGAGCTAAGATGTCCACAATAGATCAGATACTCAGGCTGCAACTTCTGTATTGGAAGACAGTGCTTTTGGAGGGAGGCAGCCTCTATCTGATCTTTGTGGACCTAAAATCTGCCTTCGACCTGGTCCCTAGGGATAAATTGTGGTCCATTTTACTAGACTTGGGGATTCCCCCTTATCTCTGTTATCAGATGAAACGGCTCCACGAAAACAACTACGCCCAAGTTAGGTACGGTAAAAATGGTGAGCTTACTGACCCCATTCCAATAGACAGAGGGGTAAGACAAGGATGTGTCTTGGTCCCGACCCTCTTTTGCTTATTTATTAATGGTCTGGTGGAGGCTCTGAATGCTGGGAGGGACATAGATGCCCCTAGGTTGGCAAACAACAGGGTTCCTGCCCTGATGTTCGCCGATGATACCCTCTTACTATCCAAGTCCCCAATGGGAATACAGAGGGCCTTGGATATCTTCCATCTATTTTGTAAAAACAGGGGTTTGGAAATCAATTCACTAAAGACAAAATATATGGTTTTTAACGGAGGTAACACCACGCGACCAAACCCTCTTTTAGATGGGAAACCATTAGAGAAAGTGTCTGTTTTTGACTACTTAGGCCTAACACTCACCGACAAAATGGAGTGGACCGCACAAATCAAGAAGGCCAGCTTAAAGTTGGCACAGACAGCTGGGGGGATAGCAAAGATGTCTGGGAAGTGCACACACAAAATGGTTGGTCCAGCAATGGAAATTTACAAGGGTAGGGGAGCGGCCTTATATGGGGCAGAAATCTGGGGCCATCGACCATGTGATCACTTATCTAAGAATGAGAACTCTTTTATTAGGCAACTTTTAGGTCTCCCTAAAAGTACACCATTGATGCCGCTCCGCATGGACCTTGGGGTTAACCCAATTGCGGAGGAAGTTGCCCTTAGGCCTCTTCCCTATTGGAGACGTATCTGGAGTACTCCAGAACTTGAGTTCTTTAGACAAGAGCTAAAAGAGGTCGTAAATCTGCAGAGAGTTGACAAAATCCCATGGCTGTCCTATATTAAAAACATCTTGGCTGCTATGACGATGGGAGACCTATGGGTTAATGCTGAAGCAACTTGCATGACAACTCCCAAGAAGGCCTTGTCAAAGATCTTTAGAGAATTTAAACTTAATCAGATAAAGGCCAATTCCGACACAGGCGCACTGACCCTATCTTTTTTAGAGGCAAAAGACCATTACAAGCTAGAACCTGTTCTTGATGTCATACAGCCCCCCCCTTGCAAAAAAACTGTACTTACAATTTAGGCATGGCGTATTACCACTGCGCGCATTTACAAGTAAATGGGGAAATACGCTGACCCAGGGCTGTCCAGTCTGTGCAGATAATCCGGAGACGGACCAACATGTTCTATTTGTCTGCCCGACATACAAGAAGGTTAGATACCGATGGTTACAACAGGTGTGCCGGAATCTTGGCACAAAGTATTGCGCGGAGGCCTATAGGATCCTAAAATATGATACTGGTCTGCCCATAGTGTACTCAGTTACTCGTTATTTATTTTCTATGTGGTGTGTACGGTCATCTATATTAAAAGCTGGGTCTATTGGATAATTTTAGTTTTTTTACGCAAACTAAATGTATCAATACTTTTTAATTACCTTTTTAAATATTTTAAAAATATTAATTCCGAATCAGCACCTTTTATATTTATATTCAGAACTCCTTTTTTAAATATTGCAATGCACGCGCACTTTATCTCTGCAAGAATCATATGTACAAATTGTGCTGTATTTTTTTCTTTGTGCTTTTATGGCCATAATGGCCGAAATAAAGAATTTTTGAATTGAATTGAATATGTTCTTGAGATTCATTTACATTAGTTTGGCTTTGAATTTATAGTAAACCCATTTAACCTTAGCCATCGGTTTCTGGTCCTTTTTGTGTTGCCAAATGGGCTACACCGTAATTGAATTGTTTGGCTAATGTTAACGCCCTTTTACCTCTCAGGCAACTAAAAAAGGTCTATCGACAGGAGAAATGGTAAGAATGGCCCAGTGCTCCATCCCTTTCTCTTTGCATTCTGAAGACATTGCTGACACCGGCATTCTCTTCACCACTGATGGCCCTACAGTAAAGTTTTTCCTCAGAATAGAAAGTGGTTCACTTTAGACAGTTTTGTAGAGTCTTTTTGGGCTAGGATCATTGAAGTGCTCAGTAGTATACCACAAGCATTCTTGGTTACAGATGTTATAATTGTTTCACGAGTACTTCAGTAATGGCCCACAATTCCGTCCTTAAGTTGCTCTCACAGCCAGGTAGATAGGCTGTTGCAGGCGCCTGCTAACACTTTCAAGCAGGATCCTCTGATATCACACAGGTGTGCCAACCTTCGAGAGTACAGACAATTTCCATGTTAAAGAACAAATGGCCAGCAACCAGGATGTCCTTCCTAGACAGTACCACTAGGCAATCAAGTCAGAAGTGGGGGGGTGCCATCTCAGTCCATCATCTGTAGCCACTGACATGGTCCATAGTTAGATCACTGCACCACTGATCCGCTCCACATACAATACATAGACAGACTCCTCTCTTGTAGGTAGGGATGTCTGAAGATTCAGGGGCATATTTACAAGGGGATAGCAACACCAGAGTGTCACTTTTAGAGATGTACTGGTAGCGCTATGCCCTTCTTCATATTTGCAAAACGGCCTGAAGCCACTTTTTGTGGCTTAACGCCGCCTTGTAAATAAGGCAACCTTTCACAAAGTTTTCTGCTTTAAAGGGGTGGGCAATGGGTGCTGCTGTGGGCGTTCCACCGCAACACCCATTGCTTTTTGACACTGCACCAGATTTACAAGTATGTGTAAATCTGAGGCAGCGCCAATAACGAACGCCATACAATAGCACGCATTAGAATGGCGCAACGAGGAGAAATACTTGCATTTCTCCACATGTTTGCTTTTTCTATGTGTTCTGAATTCTGCAGCACACATATGCAGCACACATAGAAAAATAAAAACACCATTAGTGATTGTTTATGTGCAGGAAGGTGTCCCTTCCTGCCCAAAAACTATTATTAAATAATGACGATTTACTGTAGAATGCAGCACACATAAAAGTAACAAATCACCATTATTGATTGTTTATGTGCAGGAAGGGACACCTTTCTGCACATAAACAGTCATTCACTGCAACGCAGACACCCTTGCACTACAGTGAAAGGGTGCCTGCGTTGGCGCTAGGCAGCTAATTTTAGCACTAGCGCTAGGGAAAACACAGGTATTGTTGTAAATACGGCACATTCCTGGTTTTGGAAATGTTGGAGCGCCCAGCTGCCAAATTTTATACAGCTCTGCGCTCTGACATTTCTTTGTAAATATGCCCATCAGTTCTCAGAACGATGTGAACAGCTCAGTAGTTCACTAGTGTGCCCATAGCAGTGTTTTTGTTGTCCTTGCTTCCTCCACCCTGACTGTGCTCTGTACACAACCGCCTCACCTTCCCTGGTGATGTCTCCCACTCGGCAGTACCCCAACAACAAAATAGGTCCCACTATCATCAGCTGACTGTGAGAAGGGGAGAAGGGGCAGGCATTCATTGGTAGTTCATTACAGGCATCACGGACTTTCAAGACCCTCCAAATATAGGTGGTTGTTGTCAGGCGCCATAGAGCAGTGTGGCAATAGTGCCGCAGGAATGCAGTCTGGCCTTCAGGGAGAAGCCATTTTCAATTAGTCCAAGCTCCGCCCTGATTTTGGCTGTAATTGATCATGGAGAAGAATAGAGATTTTTTCAGAAACACTGAGAACCATATCTGTATATCTGAAAACATCAAATAATAACATTATGAAAATCAGAACTCTATAAACAAACCAACTAGAATTGAAGGTTTGTTGCAGTGAAGTGTATCTTGTAAGTACTCGGCCTAGAGTAACAGCAACGCGATTGTGGCACCTCCACCACCACATCATACTCCAGCACACAAACGTGAAAGTTCTTTATTGCCAGTTACTAACATCACACAACTATCTCATGCAAATGTATCAAATATTAAGGTTCAATAAGATATGTACCTGTACTCACGCCAGTGGGCCAACATCTTTAACCATTTCAAAAAAATGAATAAAATAGTTTAAATAAATATATTCACCACATTAGTGCCATAGGAAAAACACTGGTGATATTTAGCAATGATGTTAGCAAAGACGTTTTTTTTATAATGAGTTGCTTTCATAGAGAAAAGAGCAATATTTACTGTAATGTATATTAGATATTTTTATTTTTTCTATTTTAATTCAAACTATCTTCAACATATTTTTGGTCACAGAGAAAGCAAATCTAACGTTCAACTTCAAATTGCAGATTTTTGACTCGTAGGGGTTTGTAAAATAGCTTCTCTGATGTTCAAAATGGTTGAGGACTGATGATGGAGAAATCTGTCAGATTTGCATCAATGCAAAGCCGAATGCATGATTATGACAAGAAAGACATCAGTGGTAATTTGAACCAGGTGCAGGTGTCGGGTCAGGGCTCTTTTTAAAAGATTCCTGCGCAAGAAACCTAGAGAAGCCTCAGGTGCGACCAGGATTGCTGTTTGTGAATTCCCTGAGCAAACTGATAACAAAAGGATAGAAAATGGGGGATTCATTTATGACAAAATTTGTGAATATTGCACTGACATTGATTGGAATTCTCGCCAGTGCATTCATTGTGGTGTTTTATCTCCTGGCCTGGGCTCAAGGAAGAAGGTTGAATACCTGCAATCTTATCTTAGTGTCTCTAAGATTCGGATCCATATTTTATCAGTGTAGTTTTGTTATTTTCCATCTACTGAAAGTTCATCATATCTATGTTGATCTTCGAGTCTGTAATTTCATTGCAACATCATATTCTAACAGCACCACATTTTGGTTCACCGCCTGCCTCTGCATCTTCTACTGTGTGAAGATTGTGTACTTAAGCCACCACCTCTTCCTCAGGGTGAAGATGAGGATCTCGAAGATGGTGCCCTGGAAGCTCCTGGGGTCTGTCATGGGGGCCATTGCCCTCGATATCACATCATACTTGAGTTCATATGGAGAATCCCTGGAGAATTCAACAGCTAATCTAACATCTAACATGATTATCAACAATAATGCCCCGAAAAAGGCATATTCATTCCTCCAGGCAGCTGCCGCTCTTGGTATCTGCTTACCTCTTGTCTTTGACATTGCTTCCATGACACTCATACTCACTTCCCTCTGCAGACACACCCAGAGGATGAAAACTAATGCATCAGGCTTCAGCCAGCCCCAGCTGCAGGCTCATTACAGGGCAGCCAAAATGATGGGGTTCCTTCTTTTGACCAACATTTAATTTTTAATTCCAGAGATTCTCATACTGTGTACAACAAATTTCTTAATGTTTTCTATCTGCAGTGTTATTATTGTCGCTTCTGTAACTGCACAACCCATTGTCTTAATTCTGGGAAATCCCAAACTGAAGTTAGCGCTCTGTAAGAGCCTTACTCTTTGGAGAAAGTGAAGAACTAACCCAGTAAATGGATCTCTCAGACTGAAGGGATTCATTTTACTGGATCACATTCTCTTCAGACATCCTTCAACTTCAAATCAAACAATCTGTTCTTTGTGTGTTTAAGATTTTACTTTTGATGTATTTATGCTAGATTACAAAGATAACATTTCTGGAGGGAATTGATTGTGTAGGTTTTGAATACGCTTTTAGTCCAATTGAAAATGATAATGAATTTTAAAGAGAATTTAAATTGATTTTACAATTTTCTGTAATCCTATTGATTCTTCCATGCCTCAATTTCTTATTTTTAATTCTAAGATAAACCTTTGTCACAATCTATTACACACTGTGGCCACTAAATGGTGAATGATGGTCCATGTATTATAAAAATGAGCACAATCATTTTCTTCTAACGCAATTTTAAAACAATATTTCAGGAGAAGGAGAATTTCATTATGCATGATTAATCACAACATTTGTTAATAATGGAAATACACACTGATCACAAAGATGCAGAGTGGCACAAGGCTTTCCCCAACTGGGAACATGTTCTTTCCTGATATATGTTAACAATGTTGGCTGACACTTTATTCTCAATCCTTTGCTTATTTTAATGGTAGGCGTTGACTGAATAAGGGTAGTGAAGGTCAATGATGCCAGAGAGGTGCCATGGATTTCTATTTCTAAAAGGTTGTGCTGAATCCTTTTAATATATCTCATATTTCCTTAATGTCATTCATGGGCTTTTAAGCCACACGCTGCCATGTTATTTTCATTGTTTTGTTGGTGAAGGATAGTGATGTAATGCCAGCACTAAGAAACACTCTAGTGTTCCATTGCCTTGGCAAGAGGTGGTTCTTGCGGCAGGCAACCACCATTAATCTTGAGGCTGAGGCTAAACATTGCCTCTGCAGCGTTATTCTGTGCCTCAATGAGGGTAGGATGTGATATAGGTTTTCACATCTGGGGCTCCTACTGGCCAAGTGATGAGTGGCTATCCGCTAGATGTCCACCCTTGGGCCTAAGATACAGACATTATTTTATTATACTGGCATTGACTAATATCTCATCCACTCTAAACTGAGATGCTAACGTGGCCACGTGTTGCAAATTATGACAACGAGTCACCCCTGACTCTCACGTACTGATACTTTTGACCCCTATACATAATATGCACCCCTCGCTGAGGCCGCATGGACATAAAAAACATCCTCGGGTAACACAATATGTAATTTTAATTTTATTTTTTCAACTTTAGTATTATTACAAACGGGTATGCGCCTGTATGCCAGTACATCCTTGATAAATTAAGGCATTCCTTTTAATTGTAATCATGGGGAAACTCTAGGCCTCCCAGCGATCACAGAACAGCACGAGACGATGTTACTCGTTACTATCTGTAGTGATGTTTTCCACGCCGTCTGAACTTGACGGATAGAGCACGCTTCTATAAATAACTACCGCAGCGGGTGCCGGCTCCTTGTCATTTCGCAAGCGGAGACGGACTCATGCGGATCTCCGTCATTCTATCCTTTTTATCAAAACGAAGCAGACGAACGCGGTCTTAGTTGTAATACATCGATGAGTCATCCTCGACTCGACAGTATCGGTAAGAGCACCTGGGGAATTCTATAATTATCCCATAGCGGAGCTACATTGTTAATATGCGCATTACTGAATCCTTCAGTTATGTCACTTTTTTCTAGAATACTATCCTTCAACACAAATTGCCGTGGTTCACACAGTCATAGATACGACAAATAAGCAGCAGTACGCTTTAAGACTGTCAGTCTTCCTCTCCCTCACTGGGGTAAGTCTTTTAACATAACAGAATTGGTACTTTTTCATCTTCCATTTCAAGAATGAGGCTTTATTATTCCTTTATTTCTTACTCTCGCTAGTGCCCAGCTGGGTCCCATGTGAGTACCCTCCTTTTACACTCTCTTCCTTGTGGTGCACACTTGTCACACTGACAGTGGATTCTTATTTCAGGTACAACAACCAGTCACCATTTAGCTTATCCTTAAAGCTGTTTTCCCCCGGGCCCCACACTGATCAATTGCATTATCATTCTTTCAGATGTCCCTGCATTGTTAGGTCCTGAAAAGACCCCCTATTGTTGGCAGGGTCGAAACGTCATCGACAACCCAAAGCGAACCAGTTTCCATCCTCTACCATTGTACTAGAAGGCAGTGATCCCTTATTTGATACTTCTGTTATGGTCGACTTTGTAACTTTGGAAACCATTTTTATGTCACAAAATGTCACAAATTGTTATGTAGGTTCTAAGTTCACTTGGGACACTATGCACTTGATTTCTGAACAAACGTGAAGATTTATTTATATAAAGGTTTGAATTTACAAGTATCCCACAGTATATGGTCTTATCTCTCTCTGACATCCACTTTGCCCTTGCTTATTGCCATTGTGCTTATTATTATTGTTTACTAAATGCAATTGTCCACAGGAACCACTGTTTCTGTTTACATACTATATACCCTGGTTCCGTGTGAGTAGGGTGGCTCTTGTTTCCTTTTACACGCGTTCTTCATTGCAGCAGCAAATCCTGTTAATTGGCTCCTCGTAGAAGGTTTGTCCAGCCTTGTGGAACTCTTGTCAGTTAATTTAGTGCCTTTTTGTGGTTCAAGCTGACAAGGGGTGTGGCTGTTGCTTTCACACCCCTCAAGCAACGACCCAATTTCTCACATTTATGGTAGCGGTGGTATACAGTACTTGTGTTTGTGTATTACCATACAGTGATTAGTATAACACTAAAATCTCAGATAAATAAATTGACATCAGATTTGACATCTTTTTAAACTCTCCTTAGGATTTGATTGATTATTTGTCCTCCCTTTTCGAAATTTAAGTTGCTCACCTCCTTTTTGGCTGCAATTGAGACGGTGCTTCTCAAGATTGATAACCTTGGCTAGACTGAGCTGCAGAAGCTCTGCAAGGAGAGGGGGTTAAATGCAGGGCAGAGGGCCACAAATGTGGACCTCCTAAAGACCCTCCATGCCTATGAGGATATCAAGAAGATGCAGTCCACCCAAGAAGAGCCACAGAATGACAACCCTGAGGAGGAGGATGTGGACTTAGAGGAGGAGGAGGAGGAGAAGGAGGGTCTGGCCATGGACCCTGCGATGCAGTTTCCTGATGAAGAGGATAACTTACCAATAGGAGAGGATCCCCCTACCAGATCAAGGAGCAGTGTTTCCTCCCACAACCTGTCACTTGTAAAGTTGGCAGACAAAAAGCCTGAAAGGGAGTTTATGTTGCAGCGAACCAAGCTAAAACAGAGGGGAAGCTGTCTCTGGAGAAAAAGAGAGTGGTTCATGGGAGAAACCTGAGGGAGTTGGACATCAGAGCCAAGCAAGCAGAGTCCAGCAGCAATAGTGGTAGTGTACATTCAGGGCCTCAGTTCTGGGGTTTTGATGTAGAGCAGCGCAGCAAGTTACCTTGCTGTGCTGCCATATGTCAAAGTGAAAGGGCAAGAATACACCATATCCTATCCTTTCCCTCAGCACTGGCTCTGTTTCGGCAGCCTAATGCCAATGCAGGCACCCACGCACCATGTTGTCTGTGTTGTCGGCAGGATTGTTTTTGGGCAGGAAGGTGCACCTTCCTGCCCAAAAGCAATCCTGAGATGCATTTTCCTTTTTTATGTGTGCTGCATTCTGCAGCACACATAGTGAGGAATAAACAAGGAGAAATAAAGTTATTTCTCCTTGTTACGCCTCACTTCGGGAGGCTAAAGGTTTTGGTGCTTCCCCAGGTTTACATGTTCTTGTAAATCTGGTGAAGTGTGAAAAATCCATGGGTGTTGCGTGGGATCACCCACCGCAATGCTCATGGAACGTCTCCAAAGTGCAGAATAAGGAGAAATGCAACGATTTGCGCTGCCTTGCCTTACTCCATATCTGAGGCCATTCAAAGCCACACAAAGTGACTTTGTGTAGCCTCATAGATATGATTTCAAGGTTTGAGCCGCCGGAGCGTCACAAAAAGTGATGCTTCGGTGGCACAAGGGGCTCATAAATATGCCCCTCAGTGTCCATTGGAGAGGTGAGAGTCTGCATACCACAAGACCTGGTGCCCAGCTATGTAGTGGGAGATGATATAGACATGTGGTTTTATGAGTATAAGGCAGCCCTGAGGATGCAGAGGGTCCTACAGGAGTATTAGGGGAGAGCCTATGAAAAGACATTCCTATAGCGGGGAGGGACACCCGTTTTATACTAGAGGTGGGGGGGCAAATGATGTATGCCCCTATGAAGGCCACTCATCTCCAAATTTGGGCTGACCCCTGAGAGGTACCACCTCAAGTTCAGGGACAGTCACAAACTCCCCAATCAGTCTTTAGTAGATTTCTTGGACTATTAAAGCTTGGCACTGAGTGGAGTGATTTGGTGATAGGCAGCAAAGTTGAGAATTTCAGTGGGCTGCACACCCTGATTATGAGGAAGTCCATGCTCAATATCTGTTTTACAGAGCTGCGCCAACACCAGGAGCCATATAAAAAATACAGCACACTTTCCCTGTTTGTACTTTGGTGCGGTTTTACAGTGAATGCACTGCCCTTAGGGCAGCTGAGAACTTGTGCTGCACTGTGGGCAGTGCATTCAAGTGAAATAAGGAGCGCCTGCTTCAGACCAGCTCTGTGTTTCACTGTGCAGGTGGCAACCTGCCTTCACTTTTAAAGAGGGGAGAGAGATCCCTTTCCAGGTGGGTACAGTCAGTGACTGCACCCGCTTGCAAAGGAATGTCTGGGGGTCCATGGGACCCCATTTCTCTCCTCTATGGGCTGCCTTTATGGGCACACTGAAAGTGGACCACATTTTTATCGCACACTTTCACTGCGCCTCCTAAAGGCATGTTTGCCTCTCTTTCCGCTCCCATAATATGGCACGGGTGCAGACACAAAATGATTCCGTCATTTGCATGGGGCCACACTCCCCATGCAAAAGAAGGCCTGCCCTTTTGCTAAAGCACTGTGCTACATGTGCACCACCACTATCTGTATTAAAGGAGAGGCTGTGCAAGTGTTTGTGGCCCCTTCTGTAATACCAAAGTGCCCCAGGGGCACTCAAAGCAGGCGCACACAAGCATTGCACCCCTAGAGCACTTTCTATAATACTTTCCCTGGTTGATAGTAAGCTCACTGACCTCAGGGTGCTTGCTAAGGAGGCAGACCTCTGGATGAGTACTAGAGTGTTTACTAAGAATCCTGGGAGTGACCCCAAGAAGGGTTGTTCAGGTTCCCCTTAGCAGAGTGAGCAGGAGTTTCAGGGAGACACAGAAAGATCTGAGAATAAGGTAGTGGGTCCCATGCCCCTTCTGAGAAACAAGGAGGAAGTTCTGGTTGGCGATGACCCAGAACGCCCCATTTTCAACCCTGATGCTTTGATTGTTCTCAGATAGGACACAAGCAGAAGGACTGAACCCACTGGCGGGAACTTTACAGAGGTAGCCAATGTAGCTTTAGTGGGAAGGTGTCCCCAGGGACAGGTGTTAGAACATGCCCTAATATACCTTAGTTTGGAGATAGACTAAGTGTGTGAGGTGGTGATCTTTGAGGGTGGGAGTTGTCACTTCCACCAGCTCAAGTGAACGGGATCCCTGTCACTGCTCTGAGGAATACCGGCACTAGTCAGACCATGTTAGTAGAAAGAGTAATTTCCTCAGAGTAGTACGCTGGACAGGTGTGTATGATATCTCAGTACCTGGGGCAGGACTTTTTTCTACACCATGGCTCTGGTATCCCGGAATAGGACGAGCAAGTGACCCATGGAAGGGTCATAGTGAGTCCCCAGATGCCCATTGACTGCATTCTAGGGAATAGGTTGCCACCAGTAGTGGAAGATCTGGGAGGGGCAGGCACCTAGGGTGCCCTGAAAGCTCAGGTTTATGGAGGTACCACTTCCAAACAGAAGGTACCAAGGCCCAGAGGGAGAGTCAGGGGAGTAAAGGCTAACTCCTGACCCTTGTTCAGCCCAAGGGTGCAGACCCTGGGCTGGATAACCAGTCTCAAGCTACCGCCCCAAGACTGGTAGGAAGGAGAGTGAAAGAATGGTGACTAACGGGGGTTGCTGTCCTTATGGGAAGAGTTTTCCTAGGGATGGGGACAGAAGTCTGACCAAGGGGTAGAATGGGCAACATTACTTTGCTGGCCATGTTGGTACTCTCTGCCTACTGGGATGCATCTGTGAGCAGGTTATGGTTAGGTGCTTCAGAGATGCAGTCTACAAGTGTGGAGAAGGATTGCCCATTGGTCAGTTCAGTGGTTCAGGTGAATGTAGACAGAGGGATCCAACTGAGTTCAGAGGGGCATAGAACGGGCAAGGGCCTCCCCGGAAGAGGGCCATTGTCCATGTTCTATGGCCTATGCACAGAAGCCCTGCAACATATTGATTAGTCTCCTGTGGCTTTTGTCTGGAGGGAGGTTGTTATACTTGACCCTCACCTCGATGTCCAGCCAAACATTTAGCATTCTCCCCTCCTGTTTTGCTGAATTTGGTTTTGTTGACCTTAGGACTGCACTTTACCACTGCTAATCAGTGCTAGAGTGCTTGTGCTCTCTCTTTTAAATATGTTAAATTTTGCTTCCACCCAATTGCCACATTTAATTTACTTATAAGTCCCTAGTAAAGTGGTACTACATGTACCCAGGGTCTGTGAAGTAAATGCTACTAGTGGACCTGCAGCACTAATTGTGCCACCTACTTAAGTATTCTTTTTAAACATGTCTCAGGCCTACCATTGCAGCCTGTGTCGAGTTTTAAACTGCCAATTCTCCCTGGCAAAATAAATCCTTTGCCAGGCCTAAACCACCTCATATTTTAATGCATATACATCACCCCTAAGGCAGGCCCTAGGTAGCCCATAGGGCAGGGTGCATTGGACTCAAAACGTTGGACATGTACTTTCAAGGTTTACATGTCCAGGTAGTGAAACACTCACATACTCGCTTTTCACTACTGTGAAGCCTACCTCTCCAATAGGATAACATTGTTACATTTAATAAGTGATAACTTTTGTTTTGGCACTAGTGGAAATATCATGTTTGGTGTCTAAGGAATTGTAATTTTAAATCCCATCCTCTTTAATGGTAAAATCAGATTTTAAGTCACATTTCTAAAAATGCCACTTTTAGAAAGTTGGAACCACAAGAGGGGTTAGGCCCATTGAACAAGAAGCAGGTAGGGCCGTAATACTAATTGATCCACAAAAAAGATACCTGCCTCTTTTATAATTTAGTGCTAAATCGCTTTACAGCTTTTAATCAAACAACCAATTTGTAATGTCTGATTATAGTTATTTATTTCAATTTATTAATGTATATTTGTTTTCATCATTTCAAGAAATAGAAAAAAGGATCACACTCAATAATCAAACAAATAAAACATACATCACTTTGTCAATAAATAACATACACCATTTGGACAAAAACAACGTACAAATACAGTACATCAATAACAAATAATCAACAACACATTATCACCAAAGCAGTTCGTAGTCGTTTGCATCATACTAAATTAAACACATGGCTAGCCTTCAGACTTACAAATAGAGCCATCAAGTAAGGCAACGCCTGGACAAAGGGAACAACAGTTATTCAAGTTGGGAAAACAACTTAATTACACCAACATGTATTTTTCAAATGTTCCACAATGATGAAAAAGAAATGCCAACGCGTTTCAAAGCGCAGGCTTGCTGGACTGCGCTTATCATCAGGGCCTCTTAATTGTGTAGATATTCCACGATAATCTAAAAAACAAACGATGCAAAAAAATCTATGAAAAATGATAAACCTAATCTATAAAGCTTTTATGTAACACATACTCCCTTACAACTCCAAAGTTTCGGAACACAACTGCCAAGCCAATTATCTGTAATACTTTATTTTGAAAACGTTATGCGAAACTGATCGCAAAATCACGTGTTGTGGTGCTTCAGGGCAGACCACTCACAGCTGAACGGATACGATATTCAACCCGTCCTGTTACTCTGTAAACACAACCGGAAAGCTAGTAAGCATATACGGTCGCTCATTAAAACTTGTACACCTTAACAACAACGAAGGTCAAAAAAGGAAGGGGAAGGGAAGGGGAGACACGCATACCTTCAGACCGAAGGAGAAGTCGCGCATCAAGCGAAATTGAATTCGAACACTTCTGACGAATCTACAACAAAATTAATGAGAGTTACCAACAGTGCAGATCGCCACTGAAGTAACACCATAAGCTTTTTGTTAAAACAAACAATTGAAGTAATGATATTGAACTCACTTCAAGAGCTACTTAGTTGCTCGTTACTGCCGTCATTCGAGCGGGAACATTTCCTGCGGGAGCATCAAAGCATCATTCGGCGCTAAGCCTCATGGGACTTATAATAAAACCCAACAGCCAATCAAGTGGCTGTCTGTACCTACCACGAAGGGGGCATTCTGGGACATGTAGTTTAGCCGATAAAGAACTATGTACGCGATAACTCTGACATTCCATTGAGCCCAGTCACTATACAATTAAACTTAAGAATAAGATATGCCTCCTTCTGGATCAAAGCTGTGTCTATATCAACCATTCGTTGTGTAGTATTCAAAACGAAAAGCACTGTCCACTTCATATCTTTTTCAGAATGAGATTTCTCAACAAAGTGTTCAACCATGGGCGCTGTCAGTACTTTCTTTTTGATACGAGATCGATGCTGTGTAATTCGTTGGTTCACCTGCTGGTTGGTCTTACCAATGTATAGCTTCATGCATGGGCACATGATCGCATATACGACATTTTTTGTCTTACAATTTGTGAAATCGGAGTGATACCATTTGATAGAATTATGCATAAATTCTGATCCCTCCATGGTGAATTCACATACTGAACAATTTCCGCATTTGTGATGGCCTGTAATGGGTTTCAGATGCCATTGTGACCGAAGACTCCCTTTGACCTGGGGTGGAAAAATATCAGCCCTTACTATATGCTGGCCAATGCTTTGATTCTTTTCATGGCAAATAAAGGTTTGGGGAAAGGGCAGTCCAAATTTTCCAACAAATGCCAATTCTTAAGAACAATTTGCTTGAACTTATTTGAATCAGGGCTGAAAGTCGTAACACACACTAACTTCTCTAATGGTGGTTTCATCCTCTTAATCAGCAATTCCTCACGTGGTGTATACCAGGCCCTTTTTATAGCATGTTTTAGCAGTTTTTAGGGTACCCCTGGATACCATTTGGTCACGAAAAATAGCTGCATGGTGCTCGTAATCACTTTTTCTTGAACAATTCCGACGGATCCGCAATAGCTGTCCGTACGGAAGATTTTCTTTCAAGCTTCTAGGATGGGCACTCCTATGATGTAAAATCGTATTTTTATTAGTTGGTTTTCGATGAAGGGAGGTAGTCAAACAGTTGTCTTCAGGTGACACATCCACATCCAGAAATGTCATACAGGTCTTACTTGTGACCAAACTGAACTTAATGTCTTCATGTCGGCTGTTAAGCCAACCATGAAACATCTCAAGGTCCTCTTTGGTGCCTTGCCAGAGGCACCACACGTCATCAATATACCGTAGCCACTGCAAGATATTCTCTTTGAAAGGATTGTTATTAAAAAAAATTTCTCCTCATACTGGGCCATAAACAGGACCGCCATCTCAGGTGCAAAGGGACAACCCATAGCTGAACCTTTTACCTGGATAAAAATGAATCTTCAAATTTGAAGTAGTTTTTCCGAAGGGCCACCTCAGCGAGTTGGACAATAAATGAAGTAGGTACCCTATGGGGACGTGGTCTACCTTCCAAATATACCTCAATCACTTGTAATGCCTCATCCTGAGGTATCTGAGTGTACAGTGATGTAACATCAAACGACACCATCCACTGGGTTTTCTCATCAAATTCTTGCCCTTCCACTTTGGTAATAAAATCAGTAGTGTCTCTAAGGTAAGATGGCACATCAGACAAAAACGGCTTCAAAAAGAAATCAACATATTTTGCTATTGGTTCCAACAAAGAATCACACCCAGAGACAATTGGTCTCCTGGTGGATCACTAAGTCTTTTATGAATCTTCGGCAAAAATAAATGACTGGGATCCTTGGAAATTTCTTATAGAGATAGTCAAATTCTTTCGGTCCTACAAAACCACTGTCAAAGCCTGCTTTTAGTATTCCCACTATGAGTTCCTGTGTAGATCTCGTGGGGTCATCTCTCACTTGTCGGTACCATTCCTGGTTGTAGACTTGAAGTCTACCTTCCTTAAGGTACATCTCCCTAGGCCAAATGACCACAAATTGTAAGACAAAAAATTTCGTATATGCGATCATGTGCCCATGCATGAAGCTATACATTGGTAAGACCAGCCAGCAGGTGAACCAACGAATTACACAGCATCGATCTCGTATCAAAAAGAAAGTACTGACAGCGCCCATGGTTGAACACTTTGTTGAGAAATCTCATTCGGAAAAAGATATGAAGTGGACAGTGCTTTTCGTTTAGAATACTACACAACGAAGGGTTTATATATACACATCTATGATCCAGAAGGAGGCATATCTTATTCTTAAGTTTAATTGTATAGTGACTGGGCTCAATGGAATGTCAGAGTTATCGCGTACATAGTTCTTTATCGGCTAAACTACATGTCCCAGAATGCCCCCTTCGTGGTAGGTACAGACAGCCACTTGATTGGCTGTTGGGTTTTATTATAAGTCCCATGAGGCTTAGCGCCGAATGATGCTTTGTTGCTCCCGCAGGAAATGTTCCCGCTCGAATGACGGCAGTAATGAGCAACTAAGTAGCTCTTGAAGTGAGTTCAATATCATTACTTCAATTGTTTGTTTTAACAAAAAGCTTATGGTGTTACTTCAGTGGCGATCTGCACTGTTGGTAACTCTCATTAATTTTGTTGTAGATTCGTCAGAAGTGTTCGAATTCAATTTCGCTTGATGCGCGACTTCTCCTTCGGTCTGAAGGTATGCGTGTCTCCCCTTCCCTTCCCCTTCCTTTTTTGACCTTCGTTGTTGTTAAGGTGTACAAGTTTTAATGAGCGACCGTATATGCTTACTAGCTTTCCGGTTGTGTTTACAGAGTAACAGGACGGGTTGAATATCGTATCCGTTCAGCTGTGAGTGGTCTGCCCTGAAGCACCACAACACGTGATTTTGCGATCAGTTTCGCATAACGTTTTCAAAATAAAGTGTTACAGGTAATTGGCTTGGCAGTTGTGTTCCGAAACTTTGGAGTTGTAAGGGAGTATGTGTTACATAAAAGCTTTATAGATTAGGTTTATCATTTTTCATAGATTTTTTTGCATTGTTTGTTTTTTAGATTATCGTGGAATATCTACACAATTAAGAGGCCCTGATGATAAGCGCAGTCCAGCAAGCCTGCGCTTTGAAACGCGTTGGCATTTCTTTTTCATCATTGTGGAACATTTGAAAAATACATGTTGGTGTAATTAAGTTGTTTTCCCAACTTGAATAACTGTTGTTCCCTTTGTCCAGGCGTTGCCTTACTTGATGGCTCTATTTGTAAGTCTGAAGGCTAGCCATGTGTTTAATTTAGTATGATGCAAACGACTACGAACTGCTTTGGTGATAATGTGTTGTTGATTATTTGTTATTGATGTACTGTATTTGTACGTTGTTTTTGTCCAAATGGTGTATGTTATTTATTGACAAAGTGATGTATGTTTTATTTGTTTGATTATTGAGTGTGATCCTTTTTTCTATTTCTTGAAATGATGAAAACAAATATAATTTTTTTTTTAATAAATTGAAATAAATAACTATAATCAGACATTACAAATTGGTTGTTTAATTAAAAGCTGTAAAGCGATTTAGCACTAAATTATAAAAGAGGCAGGTATCTTTTTTGTGGATCAACTTTTAGAAAGTTGGCATTTTCTATTCCTTACCATTTGGTGCCAGCAGCCTGCTTCCTTGGTCACATGACTAGGTACAGTTGGCAGTTGGCCTTTGTGTATTCCTCCCAGACAACCACACAATAGATTGACTGAGTGTTGGCAGGGTGGGCCATTTCAGGCATGATGGGGGGCGCAGAGCTGTGCACAGCCCCACTGGCACTTTAAAGACCCTGCCTCAGCTCACACACAAAGAACTTCCCACTAGCCTATGGTACACCCAGATAGACTAAGAACAGGGCAGGGAAGCCGGAAATTACTGACACTTCTGTGGGGGAAACTCCAGAAGTTTCTTACAACTCTGAGTTGGTGCCAGGTATAAAAATAGGACCCTCAGACCCACTCTTCGGTTCACTTCTGGACCTGCAGAAGGAATCTCAGAGGACTGCCATGCTGCTTGTAGGCTGCTGTTTACTAAGAGGCCTGTCCTGTTGCATCAACAGGCCTGCGCTGCTGGCTTAAGCCTGACTTGTGCCCTCAGAGGACTGCCTTGATGCCTGAGATCTGCTTTCCTGCTTGAACCCAACACTTCCAGAGTGACTCTAAGTGCTATGTGGGTAGGTTCCTCATCAGAGCCTTAGTAACAGAAAAGACACCAACCATATTGAAGCAAACACAAATAGATGTTGGAAGGAGCGCTGAAACTTTTCAGAAACCCCGAAACCGGTCCAATGATGCTTGTTTCAGGTCCAGGGAGGACCTGGCCTGGCAGCTCGGGCTGGACTGTTCCCATTGGGCGCAGGGTCAAGACTGATTTGCATATGGCTGGGTTCAATCTGGAATGGCATGGGAAGCAAAAAAACGATGGATTTAGGCCCAGATCTCTGTACTGGGGTGAATGTATGACATTGTTCTGCATTCTGTCCATCAATTGTTATTTTTGCATTTATCACCCCGAGTGGGACGGGTATGCCCAGACGTGGGTCCCTTGCTCTCCATGCCACTGGAGTCAAGCTATCCTGGCTGATGAGGGGTGAAAACCTGAAACCAGTCCCAGGATGCTTGTTTCCAGTCCAGGGAGGACTGGCCTGGCAGTTCGGGCTGGACAGTTGCCATTGGGCACAGGGGCAAGACTGATTTGCATATGGCTGAGTTCAAACTGGAATGGCATGGGGAGCAAAAAAACGATGGATTTAGGCCCAGATCTCTGTACTGGGGTGAATGTATGACATTGTTCTGCATTCTGTCCATCAATTGTTCTTTTTGTAGCTATTAACCCAGCATAAGTGAGTGCTAGCCTTCCAAGTGGTGCCCCGCCTGTCCTGGACCCTTGGAAGTGGTGCTAAAGGTGCCCAGATAACCCAAAACTAGTGACCTAGAACATTTTTTCCAAAAAATGCTTGGAGAACTGAAAGGAGAACGGGACCTTCCTGCATGTCATGCGCCCAAAGGAGCATCGCTGGTCAACCTGACTTCGCTTCAGCCCCTGCTACATTCTTCTCCACAGCAGCAAATGATGTTCAGCGGCTTCTCGCAGAAGGGGTAACCTGCCTCGTGGTGCCCTTGTTGGCTACAGCCTGCATCTTTATCCCACTGGAGATTTTTAACTCCCATGAAAGAGACTAAGTCTGAATGTAGAAATCTTCATTTTACCTTTGTCCTGCGGCTCCCTAACGATGACGCCTACTTCTCCTTGGATATCACTTGCTTCCTTGTCCCACTGAACTTTACCTTCTCAGACAGTTTTCTCCCAAAATTCTTCTGAGTTCAAAGGTAAGCAGAGACTGGGCCCAATCCACTTTGTGTATCCGAACCGCATTCCATTACAGTCAACCATAGTTTTTGACTTTGCACTGGTCTAGCTTGACTAGATGTAAGCTTTGATCTTTTAGGTGCTATTTTTCACTTTAAACTTCAAAAATTCATAGCTATGGTTCTACTGGATTTTTGTCGTTTTGGTGTCAAGTAATTTCGTAAAATGTACTTTCTTTTCTAAATTGGTGTGGGACTTTTCTTGTGTTGTGTTTTCACTTTATTACTGTTCAAGTGCTGCATAAATACTTCACTCATTGCCTCTAAGTTAAGCCTGACTACTTTTATGCCAAGCTACCCGAGGGTTAAGCACAGGTTAATTTAGTGACTTTTTGTGGTTCACCCTGACAAGGATTGTGGCTGTTGCTTGAGTAGGGTTTCACATCCCTCAACCAACAACCCAATTTCTCACAGATTTTAGGCCACAGTTCTGAAAATGCCTCTTTTAGAAAGTTGACATTTTCTTGTACTAACCATTTGGTGACTGCAGCCTGTGTCCTGGGTCACATAACTAGGTGTAGTTGGCTGTTGGCCTTTGTGTATTACTTCCAGACAGTGGGACAAAGGGGGACTAAGTGGTGGCAGGATGGGCCATCCTGGCAGGATGGGAGTGGCATAGCTATTCTCCTCTCCACTTACATTTCAAAGGGGCTGCCTTGGCATACTCACAAAGAATTTGACTCCGGACTTTGTCACCCAAGACCTCTTGGGGTCTGGGTTGTTGAAGGGGGAAATTTCCAGAACAAGATGGTAGAAAGGCTTAGAAGTTTCTCACACATCAAAGGCTAGCACCGGGGATATATATTGAGCCCTCAGACCAACTCATCAGTTCACTCCTGGACCTGTGAAGGACACTCAGAAGGAGTACCTTTTATTTCAGAGGACTGCCCTACTGCTTGAGGCCTGCTTTGTACCTCAGAAAACTATCCTCCTGCTAACAGAGGATTGCCGTACTTCATGAAGCCTAACTTGTACCCTCAAAGGACTGCCATGCTGCTTGAGGCCTGCCTTGCTACTTGAACCCTAGACTACCAGACTGAATCCAAGAGTTAGATGGCTGGCAGCCTGTTTTGAGCAGCAGGGGCACAATAAGCTCAAACAACTTCGACCCTGAACATGGACCCTGACTGAAGTGAATCCTACCCTCAAAGTGGTGCCCACCCAGTCTTAAACTAGGGGTAGTGGTGCTAAAGGTGCTAAACAGCCAGAAACCTAAACCTGAGGTAATTTCCCACTAGAAAATGGTCTGAGAACTGACAGGAGACCGGGACCTACATGCTCGCTGATCCGCCCAGGGTGCATTGCTGGTGGGCCTAACTTCATGGTAGCTCCCACTACGTTCTTCTCTTCAGCAGCAAGTCCTATTCAGTGACTCCTCTCCAGAAGAATATCCAGCCTCATGGAGCCCTCATTGGCCACAACCCGCAGCTTCATCCCAACTGTAGATTTTCAACTTCTAAATGTAGACATCTTCTCTGCAACTTCGTCCAGCGGCTCCCTGACGATGACGCCTCCTCCTCAGACACTGCTGGCTGCCTTGCTCCACTGAACTCAACCTTCTCAGACATTTTTATTTGAACTTTCTTCTAAGTCTGAAGGTAAGCTGAGACCCGGCCCAACCCACTCCATTTATCCGGAACCGCACTCCATAGCAGTCAGCCTTAACTTACGACTTTGCCCTAGTCTTGCATGACCAGATACCAGCATTTGGTCTTTGTTCTTTTTGGTGAAATTTTTGGTAGTGCTCCAGCAAGCTATGCAAGGACTATCTAGTTTGTGGACTCTCATCTGACATAGAACCCTTGTAACTAGCAGAAAACCTAGGAGGCAAGAGTGGTGCTCATTTTCACAACAACAACATCCATCATAGAGCACAGAGTATAATTTATAGAGATTATCAACAACATACATCATACTCTATAGAGTCATGATCGATGTGTGAAAAGTTAATTGGTATATCATTTAGTTAATGGTATAATTAAATCAGGTACTGAATCTAGGATGAAATAGTCTCACAGGAATGCAATCTACAGAATTTCGTCAAATAAAAACATCCACAATAGATATGTAAATGACTGCAATCACAGGAAATATATCGGAAAGTTTTAGCCAACCAAACCTCCTATGTGTATGTATATGTTGCTGATGCCATTGTATGTCGAATAAAATGTTATAATCAGGTCTCAGTTCTATGCGGATCTCTTGTCACATCAATGTTCTCCAGAGGATGAGATCATGGAGTAAGTGAACCAAGGTTTAGAGAAGGTGACACCTCCAGCATCAGGAACCTGGAACTCGGACCTGGAAACCTGGAACTAGAATTTGAACCTAGAAAGCCTGGAACTTTCGAGCCGAAAAAACAGGTAGTCAGATTACAAGCCCAATTCAATGAATTCCTATCAAGACACAACATTGAGGGCCCGATTCTCAAAGTTAAACTTAGACCTGAATTTTAAGTTTAGCCCTGAAACCTAAGTTTAGAACTAAAGTCTATATTTAGACCTAAAGTCTAATTTCACATCTAAAGTGTAAGTTCAGACCTAAAGCCTACCTTTAGATCTGAAGTCTGGGTTTAGACCTAAATTTTACATTTAGACCTGAAGTCTAACTTTAAACCTGAATTCTAACAATAGACCTGAAGTCTAAATTTAGACTTTAATTCAAAACGTAGACTTAAAGTGTAAAGTTAGACTTCAGTTCTAAAGTTAGACTTCATGTCTAAAATTAGACTTCAGGTCTAAAGTTAGACTTAGATCTAAACTTCGATTTCAGGTCTAAATTTACCTTTGTGAATCTGGCCTCAATGTCCACTTCTTGTGTCTTCCACAATTTTCTGCATTTGAAAGCTCTTCTATGTTGCTTTTCGAAAACAGGAGGAGCTTCATTGGTCAGCATTTGAATGACATCACCACAGCATTCACGGCTGCATGGAAAATATGCAGCACATGTATTAGGGAATTCTCATTATTGAATATGCAATGATGAAGATGGGAGACAGAAAATCTACACAGAGGCAACATTGTAGTTTGTACAGATCACATATTGGTTCAGAGTATTACTTGAAAGTATATCTTTCTTCCTCATCAGACACTTACCAAGACTTCATGAGGACATTGTGAGTTATAACTAGGCCTGGGCGGTGCTCACGGAGTTTCACTCCACAGAATTCCGCGGCATTACTGAAAAACTCCACCAAAATCCACGGAGTATTGCTCAGGCACCCCTAAGACCCTTCAACACACCAGAAGCAAACTGAACTCTAAAACCCGTTCAACACAGAGGCTCTAAACCAGCTCCCCCTATGGCCCCTTACAGCCATCAGAAGATCTTGGCTCCTTGGTCGACACACATACTTCCCCCAACCTCGATCTCATCTGACTGGTGCTCTCTGCAGTCTGCACCTGAGAAGCACATCCAGCGGGTTGCCGATCTGGACTGCACCCTCTACAGACCGAAGACCTGAGGCGGGGGCCTTCCTCACCTCCTCCTGCCCTGTACTCCTCCTATGCTCCCTCTCCAATGGAACCCAGACTCCTGGGTTCTTCCGGGCGGCTCGTGGGTAGTGCTGATTGGACCGCAAGCTACCCCATGCTCTGGGCTGCTTGCATACATACACCCGTCAGTTGTGTGGAGTGTTAATCGGACTCCGGGCTCCTCCAGGGTGCTCAGTCGAAGTTCTGATTGGACCTAGTGGTCCTCAGTCGTTCGCCCACAACCACGCGGTACTGCCGAGGCTCGAGCCGTCCAGCTGGCGTACAATCTCTGATTGGGACCTCGGCTCTCCTGCAGCTCCGGTGGTCACCCACATACCCTTATTGTTCCCAGGGGCCGTTACCACGCTAAAGTGGTCTCGAACTGCTGCTCATGCTGCTGGTTGTGATCTCTGGAGAAGACTCAAAGGACAAATCAAAGGTAAAGCAGTAAGGGACTGTGGGACGGACAGAACTGAAAGTACAGAGACAATGGTTAGCCGGGACTCCCAAGCATACCATTGAACCAATATACAAGGGGAGTCAACTGTGACATTTCTGAATGGCAGTTCTAATTAAAAAGTGACCAAATAAGGAAGAGTCTCTCTCACAAGTATAACTCATACCGCCACAGAAGTACATGCATATGTACCCATGCATCTCACAGGTACCAGCTTCTAGTGCTACTTCATTCACCCACAGATGTATCCTTCGTGGTATCTTCCTAATTGCTTTTAATACACAAAATGAAGGAGATCGTAGATGGGTAGCTAGGGGTGAGCAGCAGTGAGAGGCGCACTGATAAACTTCGCGCCAGCGGTGGGTGGAGTTTTTTTTCTGAACTGAGTGGCAAAACTACATCGGCGGAGCGGAGTTCACTGCCCACTCCTAGATAGAACAGTGACTTTGCAAGGGGTTTGTTACAACAAACAAATCACAGCACTCCATCTACTACAACCGAATTCAAGGGATCCTGTATTGAGAGTACCACCCAAAACAAGCCCAAACAGGAACAGCAACAGTAGACACATCGGGAGACCCATAACAATCTCACCATTCACACATGATGCTCCCCTTCATAGATGTTTTGAATTTTGCTTTACCATTTTCCTTTCACACAGTTCAGCAATGAATACACGTCCGCTCATACTTTTGTTTGAACTGATAAGTTCCATATCTGTTGAGGAAGAAAATTCAAAGTTAGTGTTTGGAAGCCGCCCTGTGGTCTCATAGTTGCCCAGTTGTCTCCTTGCACCTTTAAAGCTTCTAAATCTGCAGAGCAAGGTAAGCTTTTAGATCTACATGTGCACAGAACTTCAGCACCTCTCCGCCGAGGCCTGTTGTTCAGGGACATCTACAACCTGCGGCTGAACTGCTGTGAACACTTTCCTCTCCCCTGGGGCACTGACAACATTGAAACTATGGGGCATATTATCAAGAACCTCGTTAAAATTATCGCCGGTTTAGCAGCAGAAAACTGCCGCAAAATCGGCGATAATGGGCTTGATAATATGCCCTGGAGAATTCCAATAGAAGCCCATGTTGACACCAGAACATTGGCTTCTATTGGAATTCTCAAGGGCATATTATCAAGCCCATTATCGCCGCTTTAGCGGCAGTTTTCTGCCGCTAAGCGGCGATAATTTTAACGCAGTTTCTTGATAATATGCCCCCAAGTTCTTTGGCAAAGCAGTCTCCTTTATCTAAAGATGTCAAGCTCTACACCTGGTCTAAATAGTTCTTGTGATGCCATACTTTTGTCATCAGGAGGTAATCAGGGCCGACCACCACCTCTCCTTGCATGCGATACCTTGGGGAAGCCTTACCTAGATATTGACTTGCACTGGAACATCTGCCTGGATTGATAAAAAATAAGGCTCTGGTGGAGGGAAATAATCCTGTCCCCCAAACCTACGTCCCCCACCCCCAGTTTGCAAACCACAAGGCAGCGAGTTGAATGGAGAATGCTCCTATCCCTAAGTACATGTTTGAAACACCATAGATTTGGAAGGAATGCAGTTTGGTAAAGCTGGCTAGGGAAAGGATGCTTTAGAAGGTAAATATTGTCCCAATTGGGCTAGGTAAACAGAAAGAGACATTAGGTCACTTTCATATTCTAAAGAAATTTAAGTTACTTCCTATTTGTCATCAGTCAAAAGCTAATGCTCTAGAGCTAAACAAATAAACATGGTACTGCTCAAATATTTTTAAGAGTGAGGTGAGGAAAAATTAAGTAACATGACATCTGTTACCTTGGTAAAAACCCAGGTTAGTGGTAGATTTTCATATATTGTAATGTATATAAATCCTATAAAAGTTCAAACAATAAGCCCTAAGCAGACAAGTTCAAACAAGAAGCCCTAAGAAGACCAGATAAATATTAAAAAGACATTATGCTAAGTGCTTCAATCTACTAGAACACATGCAAAGTATAAATATAAATCTATCACTTTCACAGACTCTATAAGCAAATGGCAAATGCATGTGCTGCCTGCATACTATGCTGTTTTTATCATGTTTGGATAAAAGTGTCTCTTTCTTAAGATTTTGTCTTCATTTAGTTATAATAGCTGCAAAGTCATCAAATTAAATTCCAATACCAATCCTTTCCGGTGTCTGCAATTTTTATCACTTTTCTTACACCCTGATGCATTTTAATGTGTTCATTTGTTGATTTTGACTTTGTTATTGCTTGCCAAGAGTTGCCAAAAAAGTGTTACACTACAAATATCATAAAACCAGATAAGACAAAAAAACAATCTTGACTATGCGCGTTCAGAAACAAATGTTAATCCTTGATCATCTGGTGATCAGTGAATTCATTGTACAAGTTAATGCTCATTAGTTAGGGGTAGCCGTGTAATGGTGAGCGATCCTTGGGTTTCTCCAATTGAGCAGTACTTCTATGGTGTTGCTCCTGTTTCACAGATAGCAATGTCTTTATGGTCCACTAGGGATCCCATACAAGGAATCTCCTTTGACGTGTTTTATTCATCAATAGTGGTACCCCTATCTGATTAAAGATTTCTAGTTATTGTTCGATGTTATAAAGTTTTCTACAGTTTTCCATTCTTGATAATTCTGTCAACCACTCATCAAAAGTTGTAACATTCATTTGTTTCCATTGTCGCAGTATGGACTGCTGCCATAGACGCAGTCAGTCCATACTGGTTCGGTTGCTGCCATAGACGCGTCTAGCTACCTGCGAGTACGGTTGGTAAGTCCAACTGCAGAAGACATGTCATGCAATAAGGCCAACTGAGGAATAATAAGACCACTTGCCCTATGTACTTCTAACTAGATTTGTCACTGGTAACCATGGGAAATGGACAATGTTAGAGGATATGTACCAGTGTTAGTACATTTCCAAAACATTAAATGGTGGAAAAGACCAGCCCTGTGCACTTCAGGGGAGTCCAGTATCAAACATGTACAACATTATAAATACAGAAACTTTAGTTTTGCCTCCCGACATACAGGTCATACTCAGTCAGGAATGTTGTCCAATCTGCCAATAATTCGTAGTATTAGGACCAAAGTCTAACTTTAGTTTTGGAAAGTCTTTACATTTGCTATTAAGGATTAACTGTTCCAATTAGTGGCTTCCTTTCAGACCATTCTGGTCAAGAGACAGGCATGTGCCCTACTTGGATATATGCATCATTCCGCACAGGGGGTAAGTGATGCAGCAGACATTGATCTTGAATTGGCAATGCACCCTTCACCAGATGAAGATTATCCTTATAGTCTGGTTATCAATAGTTCACAGCAACTTCTTGCAGGAAGACCTTCACTGTGCATACAAGTAGGGACTTTTCGATTATGACCTATTCAGGCATCTGCTGTGTCTGAAGCTAGAACTATTCCAATAGTGACAAATGTTGTGTCAGGTAATGTGAGGCCCTAAGTGGAAAGCCACTGGATGTTGTGTTTGACTAAAGTGTCTGCGTTTTCTGTCTGTCTGAGTTTTCTCCAACCCAACTGTACTGACTTATGTCCTTGTCTATTTAAGAACGTATTTTTGCATAAACGGAGATAAGTAGCATACTGAAGCATAATTATATTTTGCAGACCCTCGAAAGTATAACAATTTGCCTGATTATGCTTTCAGTGCAGTGGAAATAGTAAAATTAACCCCTCCAAAATCCAACACTTTCCTTACTGATCAATATACTGGAATCAAAATTGTAAATCTAACACCTCCAACGTCCAACACTTTCGGACGTGTTGTTTAGATTGGAGTGGAAATAGTACATGTAACCTTCCAACTTTCCCTGATCTTACTTACTTTGGAGTGGGAAATAGTAAACTTACACCTCCAAAGTCCAACACCCTCCCTACTGTTGCTTAATTTGGAGTGGAATGGTAAATCTAAACACTCCAAAGTCCAACACTTCCCTGCTTTTGCTTATTTTGGAGTGGGAATAGTAAACGTACCCCATTAAAACACCAAAAACATTCCCTGCTTTTCATTGCATTGAAGCTGGAATAGTAAATCTAACCCCTTTAATGTCCACCACTTTCCTTCCTTTTGATTGCTTTGCAATGGGAATGGTAACTGTAACACCAACATTTTTCTTGCATTTGGTTAGGCTGGAGTTAGAATAGTTAATCTGACTCCTTTCCAGTCGAACACTTTCGTTGTTTTTTAAAATTGTTTTACTTTTTAACATTTTGTGTTTTTTTAATGGTTATATGTTTTTAAAAATATGTATTTTGTTATTTGCATTTTAATTCTTTATTAGTTTTGTGTGTGTATATAATATATATATTACCCGGTGGCAGTCATCCCTGGGTAGTTGTATTTAGGTCAGCTGTTCCATGGGGTAAGTGTTTTTGTGTTGCTAATAACTTTAGCGCCGTTTGATTAATCTCCATGAAACTTTTCAAAAGGTACTACTTTTTGAATAGTTTGAGCATGGAAAGTTTTGTGGTAATCTGTAAAGCGGAGGCCAAGAAAAAAGGGTGGGCCCAAAATGCAAAACCTCCGTGCATTTTTCATAGACTTCTTTAGACAGGGCTACAGCAAAAACTGCTGAACGGAATCACACCAAATTTGGCAGGAAGCTAGATCTTAGTATGCAGGTTGTGCTTTTTGTGATTTGGTGTAATTCTGTTAAGTAGTTTTTTAGCAGTTAAGGTTAAAAAAGTATAGATATCTGGAGGTGTTGGGTCATGAGAGTCCCTTGAACCCAAGTTTAAAAAAATAGAGCGTTTTGATTGGCCCAGGGAGTTTTTTTCCCCTTGGACTTCTGTTGGAGTGAGCGTTCTGATTGATTGCCAGCAACATGAGAAAAATGTTGCAGGCAACCATTACAGGATTTGGAGACTTAGCCCCCTCTCCGAAACATGAAAAAAAACCATATGCAGGTAGGGTAGGTATAGCCTGACCCCCAAGGCACTTTGGAGGGATCCAGAGAGATCCCCCCGGGGGCCAGAAACAAACAAAAATTCTGCAAAAATGCAGCGATCCCGTGGGATTCTAAAACAATTTTTAAAAACCAAAATGACGACTGGGGCCATTTTGTTTTGAGGGGGCCATGCAGTCCCACTCCCCTAGCCATAACGTTTCCCGGAGAGGCCACCATGGGCCAAAATTAATCAATAAGGGGAGGGGGGCCGTGCTGCCCCCTTTTTCGAGCCATCACAGCTCCCGGAAGGCGCACCCCCAGGGCTGAAATTTCTTAAAAAAGGGAGGAGTCCTCATGGCTCCCTCCCTGAGCCATCATGGCTGCAGGGATCCCACCCCGGGGCTAACATTTGTGAAAAAGGGTGTGGGGCCACACAGACCCCCTCACTGCGCCATTAATGGCCCGTGGCCAGATCACTAGCTATGCCTTGTGGAGTTCACCCCGGGACATATCCTACCTGCACTAGCATGGGCAGGGAAAACTATGTTTGCTCCTTGTATTTGCTCTGAACAGTTGTATACAGATTGAACACCATATGGATTGAGATTTATGATTCTCATAAATCTGTGTATGATTGTTAATGTGATCTACGCTACCCATGAAGTGTATGGTATCTGGTCAAAGTTGCACATAGCCCATGCTTTCTACTCCTAAGGGAGTTGTATCTGCGATGGCATTAATGATGCCTTATATTCTTCGTAGCTATTTTGTACTTATTTTCAGACCTATAACGCCATACTAATTTATAGAGCAATATGTGCAAAAATGAAGCTTGGATTATGTCATCAATGATATAATTTGAGATGTCAATAGTGATGCCGTAAATTATGTCATAGAACATGTCATGAGTGATGGAATATGCAGTGCATGCCGGGGCTGCAAGTTATAGTTAGCTCTGTGAATTATAACTGGTGAATTTCTGTGTTTTTTGTTGTTACTTTAACCTTTGTTTTTTTTTCACAGAATAACTAGGGCTCCTTTCTTAAACAAAAACAGATCTTTTTATTGCACCTAACTATAACTAATGTTACTATATATATATATATATATATATATATATCTATATACATATATATGTGTAATATATATATAGATATATATACACAACAATACATATGTTATGCAAAATCAATGTTGCACATTGACCAGCTAAATAAACAGGAAAATGTACTAAATATTAAACCTTGATTATTTTTTCATTATGAAATGAATAGTCAATAACTCACATAAATGTACAAGAAAAACTTGATGCGAATGCATAAATTAGTGTTAATATTAACCCTCAATCAAATGTAATAATATGTACACGATGTAAGCATGTAATTATGCGCATTTTTTGTTTACAATTTGTTTTTAATGGACATAGTAAAAACTACATATCCCACAAGGCTTCATTATAAGCCAAGGGGACATGTCTATATAAATAGCGAAATGGTAGAAGGACTCACCTACCAGGATCAAGACTTTTTAGTCAAAACGCATTGGTGTTTGGGGTGATTAAAAAAAACCTTTGAATAAGAAAATATATATATATTACCTACTAGCGGTCGCCAGTAGGTAGTTATAGTTAGGACCTTGTTTCTATTCAAAAAGCATTTATTCTTTTGCCAATATCTTTGGCGCCGTTTGACGAATATTTGTGACATTTTCAAAACTAATGGTTCACTCAGGTCAGCTCCTGTCTTGAAAGTTTCGGGGTGATTCGTCAAGTGGGGGCCGAGAAAAAACGGGGATCCCAAAACGCATTTTCCCTATGTTAATTTCCATATGAACTTTAGACACGGCTACAGCCCGAACTGCTGAACGGAATTACACCAAATTTGGCAAAAAGGTAGCTCTTGGTTCAGAAAGCACTCTTTTTTTAAATGGTGCAAATCCGCTCAGCAGTTGCTGAGAAATTAAAAAAATAAAAATATCGATATCTGAGGGCCGAGGAGGGTTTGCGATCCCTCCTGAGCACAAGCTTCATTCTGATTGGCTGCCAACACTCCAAACCAGGAAGTGTTGGCAGCCATCTTGTGACCCGGTAAAACCAAGTCACAAGAAAAAGGTAAAAAAAAGATAAAAAACAAGAAAAGGGGGCAGGGTAGAAACACCCTGACCCCCTAGGCCTGCTCAGGCGGTCCCACGAGGACCCCCAGGGTCAAAAAAAGCATTTTCTTTTTAAGAAATCGGCCTAATTTGTGCTCTGGGTGTGCGAATTTGGCCAGGTCCCAGGGGCAATGTTTTATTATGGTGCAGGAGCCCTCGGGGGCCCCCGCAGCCCCGGGGACCACCACCTCCCCAGTGCTTTAATAATAGTGTGCGGGGAGCAAACAGCCCCCCCGCAGGCCCGGGGACCACCACCTCCCCGGGGCTTTGGTTTTGAAATGCGTAGGGGGGCTCCTTCCCCCCATGCAGCCCTGGGGACCGCCACCTCCCCGGGGCATTGGTAATTAGGAGCGGGGGGCCTCATGGGCCCCCCCACACTGCCCCAGTGACCACCACCTCCCCGGGGCACACTCCGATGCAGACCCCCTGCCCCTGGGACCACCACCTCCCCGGGGTTATTTTCATGTTGGAAGGGGGGCCGTGCGGCCCCCCTCCTGGAGCACGCTGTGGCCTTGGGGACCGCAACCCCTCAGGGCTGGCTCCAGCAATGTCCTGGGGTGCCGACCCCAGGGACATTGCCGTTTGCAATCTGTCATTGCAAACTTCTGCTTTGCTTCGTGGAAGCGAGAGCAGGAAGCCTGCTCTCGCTTCCACGAAGCAAAGTAGTATTGCTTTTGGACAGGGGGAGCTGCATCTTAGCAGCTCCCCTTGTCCAAAAGCAATGTCCGCTCCCGCAGGAGGTGGGAAGCCGGCTGGGACCGCGGGGGCATTGGGGCTCCCCCCGCGATCCCCATGAGGCCAGGCCCCGGGGGATGTTGTCCCTCGGCCAAAAATGGCCTGGGAGGTCTTAAAAAAATAAAATAAAAAGGATTGGCAAAGCCCCGGGGGATGTGGTCCATGTGGCCCCCATTCTATTAAAAAAGGTTTTGCCGGGCCACGGGGGAGGGGATCCCCGGGGCCAAAAGTGGCCCAGGGAAGGGGGGCCACGTGGCCCCTCTTCTATTAAAAAAGGTTTTGCTGTGCCATGGGGGAGGGGGTCCCCGGGCCGAAATCGGCCTGTGGAGAGGGCCTCACGGCCCCCCTCCCTTATAAATATAAAAAAAACAAAGGCCTAGCCCCGGGGGATGGGGCCCCGGGGCCATAATCAGGCTCGGGAGGTGGGCCGCGCGGCCCCCTTCCCGTATTTAAGAAGAAAAAAAAATGGGTCAGGCCCTGGGGGATGGAGTCCCCAGGGCCCAAAAAATATTAACCCCTTCTAACAACAAAAAAAAGAAAAGAAAAGCCGCATTTCGCCAGAGGCCCCGCCCACTCCCTGCACCACTCTGCAAATGTGCCTCCTTGCGCGTTTTGGGTTGGGGGATGAAGTCCCATAGAATCTTATGGGTCCTTAGGGGCCAACTAGCCCACCAGGTACCTCCAGTGAGCCCCACACATTGGGATTGCTGAGAGGTGGTCCAAGGCCACGCCCCTTTTTACACTACTCTGCAAACATGCCTCTTGGTGCATTGCTGGTGGGGCGATGAGGTCCTCTTGTGTCCTGAGGACCTCAGGACTAAAGTGGACTACATCCCCCGAGCAGCAGTGCACCAGGAACTGCGTTTGCAGAGTGGTGTAAAAAGGGGACATGGCCTTTGACCACTCTCAGCAATCCAGCTGTATGGGGCTTACTGGAGGTAACAGGAGGGCTAGTTGGCCCCCAGGGACCCTCAGGAGGCAAGGGGACTTCATCCCCCAACCAAGAGCGTGCCAGGAGGCGCGTTTGCAGAGTGGTGGAGAAAGGGGGCATGGCCTGTGTCCACCTCTCAGCAATCGCACTGTGTGGGGCTTACTGGAGTTAAGAGGTAGGCTAGTTGGCCCCTAAGGACCCCCAGCAGCGAAGGGGACTTCAATCCCCATCCAAGAGCGCGACAGGGATCGCGTTTGCAGAGTGGTGGGCAAAGGGGCGTGGCCTGCTATGAGAACTTATTTAGAAAGACAAGGGTGCCCCAATATGTGAACCTGGTGTAATATGTAGTTTAAAGGAACAATGGTTCTAGAGTGGCCTAAAGGGTCCAAGGGGAAGTAACCCTGTAGAGGGCACTGAGGTAAGTAAAGGAATAGGAACTTAATTCATAAAGAGAGCAGTAGGAAATATAACGAGGGACATATAGGTCAATGTATGACAAGTGTTTATTACACAATGAAGGTATTCAGGTGCTCACACAGTAAGTGACAATAGCGTGACGTGAGAAGTGAGGGTGAACTTAAAATAATGACATCGCATTGACAACAGAAATAGAAGCTCCTTTAAAGATTTTTACAGAGTATAAGGAGTTCATGTTGTAGGGGTCGACGACGTTTCGAACTCAATTATTCGAGTTCATCTTCAGGACAAAAGTGTGAGCAACTTGAATTGAGCTGAAGAAAGAATTGTAATTAATATCCTCGGTAGGCGTCTGCGTAGCGCTGTGCTTCTAGAGTGACCGGGATAGCCTGCGAACTAATGCGCGCTTTGGTGGGGCCCGGTAGGGGAAAACAAACTTGGTTTGCTGGGAGCAATTGCTTAAACTCTTCGCCGCTAAATGGCAATGTGCTGTGCCGGGAATTAATTAAATTGGCCGGTCACAGTTCAGTAAATGGAGGCCTGGGAGATGAAAGGAGCGTGTCCTGCTCAAGGGAAAATCCGCGCGGACACGCTCCTTTCATCTCCCAGGCCTCCATTTACTGAACTGTGACCGGCCAATTTAATTAATTCCCGGCACAGCACATTGCCATTTAGCGGCGAAGGGTTTAAGCAATTGCTCCCAGCAAACCAAGTTTGTTTTCCTCCTACCGGGCCCCACTAAAACTCGCATTAGTTCGCAGGCTATCCCGGTTACCTTAAGAAGCACAGCGCTACGCAGACGCCTTTACCAAGGATATTAATTACAATTCTTTCTTCAGCTCAATTCAAGTTGCTCACACTTTTTGTCCTGAAGATGAACTCGAATAATTGAGTTCAAAATGTCGTCGACCCTACAACATGAACTCCTTATACTCTGTAAAAATCTTTAAAGGAGCTTCTATTTCTGTTGTCAATGCGATGTCATTATTTTAAGTTCACCCTCACTTCTCACGTCACGCTTATTGTCACTTACTGTGTGAGCACCTGAATACCTTCATTGTGTAATAAACACTTGTCATACATTGACCTATATGTCCCTCGTTATATTTCCTACTGCTCTCTTTATGAATTAAGTTCCTATTCCTTTACTTACCTCAGTGCCCTCTACAGGGTTACTTCCCTTGGACCCTTTAGGCCACTCTAGAACCATTGTTCCTTTAAACTGCTATGAGAACTTAGCAATCCTGCTGTGTGGGACTTACTGGAGGTAATAGGAGGGTAGTTGGCCCCCAAGGATGTCCTTGGGGTCAACTACCCTCTTGTTACCTCCAGTAAGTCCCACACAGTGGGATTGCTAAGAGGTCTTCAGTGGCTACCCCCCACTTTCTCCACCACTCTGCCAACGCGCCTCCTGGCACACTACTGGTTGGGGGATGAAGTCCACTTTACTCCTGAGGGACTTTGGGGGCCAAGAAGCCTTCCTGGTACCTCCTGTAAGTCCCACGCAGCAGAATTTCTGAGCATTGGTCGGAGGCCCAGCCCCCTTTCTCTGCAAATGCGACTACTAGTTAAAGAAGCATTTGCAATGCAATAGGTCTCGCATTTGCTAGAGTTAGAGCTATTGGCTTTTGTAAATGTAAACGTTTTATACTCATTTTTTTGGAGTGGAGTGGATGTACGTTGTGTGTAGTGAAATGATGTGGTATGTTGTGCAGTGAAATTATGTGGATAGAAAGTATGTGGTATTTAGTGTATAGGAACTATGTAGAGTGGGATTATATGTTATGGAGATTAATTATGTGGTATGGTAGTCTGTGTTGTGGAGTGGTAACCTCAGGTTTAGTCTTCCTCGTTTTCATAGAAGCTAAACCATAAACTCAATGAGACAAAAAAAAGAAGGAATCACTGAGGAGCACTTCTGGACCTAGTCGGAGGTATCAGCAGGGCCACTGGAATTATGCAACTGTTTGGCTGCATTGACTTTCGCACAATTATACATTTTGCGCATTTGCCACATAATCCATCATCTGCTGAATAATCTGCAGATTTGAAAAAAAAACATTGTTTCTAGCTCAAACTGCTCTAACACTACTAAAAATGCAGTGACAAGTGTTACAGCGTGGTGGAAGGCCCTTTGCAAACCTAGAATGGTCACCTGTTACTTATTGCTAAATGTGGGTATTAGATTGGTACTAATGGTGTGCAAACCACTCTTGCTTCTTTCCGCACCTCTCTTGCCACTTTCTGCATTTCTGTTGCTTCTTTCTGCGCCTTCTTTTTTTCCTGCACTTCTTTTGCCTCTTTCTGCTCATCTCTTACACTTTCTGCACCTCTCTTGCCTCTTTCTGCACCTCTCTTGCCTCTTTCTGTACCTCTGTTGCCTCTTTCTGCACCTCACTTGCTTCTTCCTGTACCCCTCTTGCCTCTTTCTGCACCTCTGATGCTTCTTTCTGCACTTCTCTTGCTTCTTTTTGCACCTCTCTTGCTTCTTTCTGCACCCCTCCTACCCCTTTCTGGACCCCTCTTGCCTCTTTTTGCACCTCTGTTGGTTCTTTCTGCACCTCTTTTGCTTCATTCTGCACTTCACTTGCCTCTTTCTGTACCTCTCTTGCCTCTTTCTGCACCTCTGTTGGTTCTTTCTGCACTGCTCTTGCTTCTTTCTGTACCTCTGTTACAAATTTCTGCATCCCTCTTGCCTTTTTCTGCACCCCTCTTCCCTCTTTCTGCACCTCTCTTGCCTTAGTCTGCCCACCTGTTCCCTCTTTCAGCACCCCTTTTGCCTGTTTCTGCAACTCTCTTGCCTCTTTCTGCAGTTATCTTGCCTCCTTCTGCACCTCACTTGCCTCTTTTTGCACCTCTGTTGGTTTTTTTGCACTGCTCTTGCTTCTTTCTGCACCTCTGTTGCAAATTTCTGCACCCCTCTTGCCTCTTTCTGCACCCCTCTTACCAGTTTCTGCACCTCTCTTGCCTCTGTCTGTACCCCTGTTCTCTTTCTGTACCTCTTTTGCCTCTTTCTGCACCTCACTTGCCTCTTTTTGCACCTCTGTTGTTTTTTTTGCACTGCTCTTGCTTCTTTCTGCACCTCTGTTGCAAATTTCTGCACCCCTCTTGCCTCTTTCTGCACCCCTCTTACCTGTTTCTGCACCTCTCTTGCCTCTGTCTGTACCCCTGTTCTCTTTCTGTACCTCTTTTGCCTCTTTCTGCAACTCTCTTGCCTCTTTCTGCAGTTCTCTTGCCTCCTTCTACACCTCTGTTGCTTCTTTCTGCACTTCTCTTGCCTCTTTCTGCACCCCTGTTGCTTCATTCTGCACTTCCCATGCTTCTTTCTGCACCTGTCTTGCTGCTTTCTACACCCCTGTTGTCTCTTTCTGCACTCATCTTCCCTCTTTCTGCACCTCTCTTGCCTCTTTCTGCACCTCACTTGCCTCTTTCTGCACTTCTCTTGCTTCTTTCTACACCTCTGTTTCTCCTTTCAGTAATTCTCTTGCCTCTTTCTGCACTTCTCTTGTCTGTTTCTGCACCTCTCTTGCCTCTTTCTGCACCTCTCTTGCCTCTTTCTGCACCTCTCTTGCCTCTTTCTACACCTCACTTGCTTCTTTCTGCACCCCTTGTGCCTCTTTCTGCACCCCTCTTCCCTCTTTGTGCAACTCTCTTGCCTCTTTCTACACCTCTCTTCCCTCTTTCTGCACCACTCTTGCCTCTTTCTGCACCTCTGTTGCTCATTTCTGCACTTCTCTTCCTTCTTTCTGCACCCCGTGCCTCTTTCTGCACCCTTCTTCCCTTTTCCTGCATATCTCTTGGTTCTTTCTGCATGCTCTTGCCTCTTTCTGCACCCCTCTTGCCTCCTTCTGTACCTCTGTTGTTTCTTACTGCACTGCTCTTGCTTCTTTCTGCACCTCTCTTGCAAATTTCTGCACCCTCTTGCCTCTTTCTATACCCCTCTTGCCTCCTTCTGCACCTCTGTTGGTGCTTTCTGCACTGCTCTTGCTTCTTTCTGCACCTCTTTTGCCTGTTTCTGCAACTCTCTTGCCTCTTTCTGTATGTCTCTTGCCTCCTTCTGCACCTTTGTTGCTTCTTTTTTTACTTCTCTTCCTCTTTCTGCACCCCTCTTACCTCTTTCTGCACCTCTGTTGCTTCTTTCTGCACTTCTCTTGCTTCTTTCTGCTCTTCTGTTGCTTCTTTCTGCACCCCTATTGCCTCTTTCTGCACCCTTCTTCCCTCTAACTACACCTCTCTTCCCTCTTTCTACACCTCTCTTGCCTCGTTCTGCACCCCTGTTCCCTCTTTATGCACATCTCTTGCCTGTTTCTGCAACTCTCTTGGCTCTTTCTTCAGTTTTCTTGTCTCTTTCTGCACCTCTGTTGCTTCTTTCTGCACTTATCCTGCATCTTTCTGCACCCCTCTTGCCTCTTTCTCCACCTCTCTTGATTGTTTCTGTACTGCTCTTGTTTCTTTCTGCACCTGTCTTGCAAATGTCTGTATCCCTCTTGCCTCTTTCTGCACCCCTCTTTCTGCACCTCTCTTGCCTCTGTCTGCACCCCTCTTGCCTCTTTCTGCACTTCTGTTCCTTCTTTCTGCACTTCTCTTGCTTCTTTCTGCACCCCTCTTGCCTCTTTCTGCACCTTTTTTGCTTCTTTCTGCACTTCTCTTGCTTCTTTCTGCACCTCTCTTGTAAATTTCTGCACCTCTCGTGCCTCTGTGTGTACCTCTCTTGCCTCTTTCTGCTCCTCTTTTGCTTTTTTCTGCACTTCTCTTGCCTCTTTCTGCACCCCTCTTGCCTCTTTCTGCACCTCTGTTGGTTCTTTCTGCACTGCTCTTGCTTCTATCTGCTACTCTCTTGCACATTTCTGCACCCCTCTTGCCTCTTTCTGCATCTCTGTTGGTTCTTTCTGTACCTCTCTTGCCTCTGTGTGCACCCCTGTTCCCTCTTTGTGCACCTCTTTTGCCTGTTTCTGCAACTCTCTTGCCTCTTTCTGCACTTTCCTCACCTCTTTCTGCACCTCTGTTGCTTCCTTCTGCACTTCGCTTGCCTCTTTCTGCACCCCTCTTGCCTCTTTCTGAACCTCTGTTGCAAAATTTCTGCACTTTTCTTGCTTCTTTCTATACCTCTCTTGCTTCTTTCTGCACCCCTCGTGCCTCTTTCTGCACCCTTCTTCCCTTTTCCTGCACGTCTCTTGGTTCTTTCTGCACTGCTCTTGCCTCTTTCTGCACCCCTCTTCACTCTTTCTGCACCTCTGTTGGTTCTTTCTGCACTGCTCTTGCTTCTTTCTGCACCTCTGTTGCTTCTTTTTGCACTTCTCTTGCTTTTTTCTACACCTCTCTTGCTTCTTTCTTCACCTCTCTTGCCTCTTTCTGCACACACAGGGCTACTTTTAAACTGACCTCAGGCCCAGCAGTGCACACATACAAGTGCAGAATAGGGCTGCTGGCCTCTAAACTGCCATGCTAGGGACTTAGAGGTAGCTTTAATCCCCCTGCCCTATTATGTACTAGGGCCTTACAGGGGAGGTCATGCCAATCACAGGGGTACCCCAACCCATAGTGTACCCTAGTGTATGTAGGTGTTTTCACTGTATTTGTTAGACCTGGCATCATTGGCGCGGGTCTCCCTTCCTCTTTTCGCTTCCTATCTTTTATGTTGGCTGGATTTATATGCTCTGGGTGCTGTGCCACTGCCAATCAGTGCCACAGCGCGAATGCTCCCTGTGTAAAGATGACTGTATGAATTGGGATAACCATAATTGGCTCGTTTTGTTTACCTGTCAGTCCCTAGTATAAGTGCACTGTGTGTGCCCAGGGCTGGTAGACCAAATACTGCTGGTGGGCCTGCAGCGCTGATTTGCGCTACCCACCGAAGCAGCTTTTAAAGTATGTCTGTGTAGCATGTTCTAATAGCGAGTTACCCTCCATTTCACTGTTTACTATTGTGAGGCTATCCGTTCTCATAGGCCAGAATGGGCAGGCTGAGTATTACATTCCATAATCCTACCTGCCCCCAGGAACCTGATAGGAAATTCGAATTTGATATGTTTAAGCTCAGGACATTGAGATACATCTTTTAGTAAGGATCATTTGCATAGCCCGTGTTCGAAAATGCCCCTTCTAGAAACGAGGTATTTTCTTGCCTAAGCTTTCCTGTAGGCTTTGTTAGTGTGTGTATTGGCCGTCTGGTTTTGGAGCAGCAGGGCCAGCTGGGTCAGACCTGGCTGGAGAGAGAGATCGGCATTTAGAGTATGGGGAGGGGTGACTCTTTGATCTGAGCAGGGCCGTGCCTGGCAAGGTGAATGATGGCTCCACCTCCCACTGGGCGTCTGATAGCAGACTCCCTGATTCTCAAAGGGCAGGATGTCGCCTCGTAAACCAAGTGCTCCCCGACCCCACTGAACTGGTTCTGGCTGGATAAAGTGATTTGTGACTTTAGAGAACAAAGACTTTTTAGGTATAAAACGCTGCGCTGAAACCTTTTTCAAGTGTGTTCCTTCTGGATGTCAAGACGAAACTCTGTCCGAGTGAACAGAGGAAAGGACTTTGAAACTTTCACCAAGCTTGCTGAAGAAACTACCCGAGGGCCTGAATTGAGAACGCCTCCTGCAGAAGTCTCAGGGACATTAGACTTCACCCCGTCAGCCGTCTGAATTCCTGTGCGAGGGATTCTACTTGCAGGTGAGGCCTCCGTCGAGTAATCCAGAGCCTCTAGTTCTACTGTGAGGAACACGGACTGGTAACCCTTGTTAACTCTGTGTGGGCCGCCCCAGCTAAGAGAGAGCTGCCGCCGCTGAGAGCCCGCCTTAATTTGAACCTTCGGAACCTTCGCTGAATCTGTGTGGGCCGCCGCAGTTAAGAGAGAGCTGTAGCCGCTGAGTGCCCGCCGTTGTGCCAGCCTGGTCGAGATCATCCTTTGTCCTGTGGGCCGCCGCAGCTAAGAGAGAGCTGCTGCCGCTGAGTGCCAGCACCTTTGCCACTTGGCATCATCGTGATTTGTCCTGTGGGCCGCCGCAGCTAAGAGAGAGCTGCTGCCGCTGGGTGCCCGCACCTTTGCCAACTTTGCAGCATCGTGATTCGTCCTGTGGGCCGCCGCAGCTAAGAGAGAGCTGCTGCCGCTGAGTGCCCGCATCTTGGCCAACTTTGCCTCATCGTGATTAGTCCTGTGGGCCACCGCAGCTAAGAGAGAGCTGCTGCCGCTGAGTGCCCGCACCTTTGCCACTTTGCATCATTGTGATTTGTCCTGTGGGCTGCCGCAGCTAAGAGAGAGCTGCTGCCACTGAGTGCCCGCACCTTTGCCAACTTTGCATCATCGTTATTCATCCTGTGGGCCGCCGCTGCTAAGAGAGAGCTGCTGCTGCTGAGTGCCCGCACCTTTGCCAACTTTGCATCATTGTGATTTGTCCTGTGGGCCGCCGCAGCTAAGAAAGAGCTGCTGCCGCTGATTGCCCGCACCTTTGCCAACTTTACATCATCGTGATTTGTCCTGTGGGCCGCCGCAGCTAAGAGAGAGCTGCTGCCGCTGAGTGCCCGTACCTTTGCCACTTTGCATCATCGTGATTTGTCCTGTGGGCCACCGCAGCTACGAGAGAGCTGCTGCCGCTGAGTGCCCGCACCTTTGCCAACTTTGCATCATCGTGATTTGTCCTGTGGGCCGCCGCAGCTAAGAGAGAGCTGCTGCTGCTGAGTGCCCGCACCTTTGCCAAAATTGCATCATCGTGAGTCGTCCTGTGGGCCGCCGCAGCTAAGAGAGAGCTGCTGCCGCTGTGAGCCCACCACGGAGCTGCCCGATGAGAGTCATCGCCACCACCAGCCCGGGCCGCCGCAGCCGCGTGCTGCTGCCGCTGAGAGCCCGCCTGTCCCCGAGTGCCCGAATCATTGTGAGTGCACGATGCGGACCACTGCAGTCAAGATTTGTGGTCGCTGGGAGTCCGCCTGTCACTGTCTCCGCTTCTTCGAGAAGCTGCGTGCTGTGTCCCCGTCCAACGGCAGGTATCTGGTGTGCAACGGGTCGCGTAGACCCAGGCCTTGAACTCAGTCAGTGCCACGTTCTGGTGAATACGTTATTGCCTTTTTAAGTCCCTACTGTTTTACGTGCATTGTGGCTGGTTAAAATGCTTTGAGAGTCTTGTGTTAAACCTTAGATAAAGATACTATTTTTCTATACCTACTTGACTTGTGTCCTTTTGTGGTGTCGTTACTGCCTTATTGTGCATGGTCATAAATGCTTCACACACTGCCTCTGAGATAGGCCTAACTGCTTGTGCTACGTTACCACAGGGTTGAGCAGGGGTTATCAAAGGGGGTAGCCCACTTTCCCTGACTTAGGAAGAAGGGTCCCTATTTGGACATTGGCGCCAGCCAGTGCCAACTAGAGACCCCCATTTCTAACAGTATTCTAAGTGTCTTTCAGCATAGCACTGGCTACGTAGATCCCAGGGTCAGTGAGAGTCAGTTACCACCAGTACCAGTCAGCAAAAAGTTGGGGGGTGCCCAGGGCACAGGATGACTTTGCACCAAGGCCTCTGTCTGCACCTCTGTTGGTTCTTTCTGCACATGTCTTACTTCTTTCTGCACCTTTCTTCCTCTTTCTGGAGTTCTGTTGCCTCTTTCTATATTTCTCTTACTTCTTTTTGCACCTTTCTTCCTCTTTCTGCACATGTCCTACCTATGTGGGCATAGTTAGAAATTAGCATTTAAAAAACCTTAGAAATTCACTGAAAAACCATAAGTTTCAGGGACGTTATAGTTGAAAATTAGCATTTAAAAAACCTTTGAAATTCACTGAAAAAACCACAGGTTTCAGGGACGTTATAGTTAGAATTTTCATTTAAAAAACCTTAGAAATTCACTGAAAAAAACATAGGTTTCAGGGATGTTATAGTTAGAAATTAGCATTTAAAAAACCTTTGAAATTCACTGAAAAAAAACATAGGTTTCAGGGATGTTATAGTTAGAAATTAGCATTTAGAAAACCTTTGAAATTCACTGAAAAAACCACAGGTTTCAGGGACGTTATAGTTAGAATTTTCATTTAAAAAACCTTAGAAATTCACTGAAAAAAACATAGGTTTCAGGGATGTTATAGTTAGAAATTAGCATTTAAAAAACCTTTGAAATTCACTGAAAAAAAACATAGGTTTCAGGGACGTTATAGTTAGAAATTAGCATTTAAAAACCTATGGCTCTGAGCCCCTGAGGAAGTGTTTTATACGAAACGCGTCGGGCTGGACATTTTTCCTATTGTGGGCATGGCTGGTGGCTCTGCAAAGTGCTTCCTTCCATTAAAGAATTGTTGTCATATACATACCTGTTGTGGGCCCTTCCTTAGCAGGTGACTCTTTTGGTTGGATTTGTGCGGCTTGCCTGAGCCGCGGAAGAAGGCCCCGGTGCTGTTGGGGCACCCCTGCGGTTTTGTCAATCGGCGGAACTTTTGAAGGAACAGGTGCTGTTGTGGGAGGATCAAAAGCAGTTGCAAAGCCACGGAACATTGCACCACACTCCACTGGGAGTTTTATTGATATTTTAATGGTCGAAGGTGCGGCAGCTCACTGGAGTAAGCCGGCGGCACCACAACTACCAGATGGCCATGGTGATGGTCACGCACACGGAGGCGGGGTGCTGTTGAGTATAATTGATGCCGCCAAAATTGCCGTGCCTTTGACTGTTTGTTCAGAGCCCCTGAGGAAGTGTTTTACACGAAACGCGTCGGGCTGGACATTTCTCCTACTGTGGGCATGGCTGGTGTCTCTGCAAATTGCTTCCTTCCATTAAAGAATTGTTGGCATATACATACCTGTTGTGGGCCCTTCCTTAGCAGGTGACTTTTTGGTTGGATATATATATATATATATATATATATATATATATATATATATATATATATATATATATATATATATATATATATATATATATATATATATATATATATATATATATATATATATATATCGAAAGAACAAAGGATTCTCCGCACTTCCGCACTCCTGTGTGGCGAACAGAGAAACACGAACCACTCGTCATTAGGCACTGTTGTTTATTTATTCAGTCCTCAGATCTGACGCGTTTCGGACAACACTTGTCCTTGATCACAGATCCCAGAGCCTAGTTCGCCATCTGTTTTTATATATGCAGTGACACACAACCACGTGAGCAATAGACATAAAAGTAACACTGCATAATTCAATCAATGCATTGATGAGTCTGTTTTTCAATTCTTGCACATTGCCATCAATTTGTTAAGAGTTTTCAAAAAGCCAATATGTACACCATCATCTGTATCAATACATTGATAAATGCTACATAAAACTTTGATAGTAAATAGATATATATATATGTATATGTATATATATATATATAAATAAATAAATATATATATATATATATAAATATATATATATATATATATATATATAAACAAAAGTTTGCCCTCAGAAGGAAATGCACTCACAGGTGGGTCTTGATTCTTTAATGTAGGAGCAGCGAGCACAACATATGACAGGAATTCTAAATTGCGGCCTAACGCGTTTTGGGCTTGCACGCCCTTGATCACAGGCCCGGCAAAGAGTCAACAGCAAGAAATGTCAAATGTTCAGATTTAAAAGGATGTCTCGCCCCCAATGGGCCTTCTGAGCATCATGGTATTTGTAGTGCTGCATAAGTATTACAACAGAGCAGTTGACTCTTTGCCGGGCCTGTGATCATGGGCGTGGAAGCCCGAAACGCGTTAGGCCGCAATTTAGATTTCCTGTCACACACACACACTCTTTCATACACTCATGCGCCCGCTCACAGACCCACACAGACACTCACACATGCACTGAAAGATCACGTGCAGACCTGTGAATCTACCTCGAAGTTACACGGGTGGCACGCTGAGCGACGCAGTGGATTCGTGGATTAGTGGAAAAAACTCTTCATAGGAAGCATGGAAAGGGTTAAAGAAATACCTACGATCTAGAAGTTGTATAACAAAAATAAAAGATAAAAAGAAGCCTGTGATTTGTTAACTAGAGCAGCATAAGTAGGAGTGCATAGTGAAGGGTAGCCATTTTAGCTGTTTCTCTACTGAGATAGGTGGTGGTTTGCAGGAGGTCTGACTGGTGATTTGGAATAAAAACAGATGTTACCCCACATAGAAATAACACTGGGAGAGCAGCAAATACCTTTTACAGGTATGTTAGTTAGGCTGTAGTATATAAAAGTATATTTAGATGAAAAATTGTGAGTGTATGTAAGCTGAAAAGAAATTTGTAGCTCCTAGACTCTATACTAAGATAGAAGGGAACTTAGATGAACATTAACTAAAAATACAGTGAGCAGGAAAGGAGAAAGAGAAATAGGTATACTGAAATTATAGTCATTTTATTAAGCCAGTATGAATAAATGTGTTTGAAATTAGATGTGGGTGTTAGCTTATAGTATGTAATTTAATAACATGTAATTTGCACATGCTCACACAGTCAGGTAGCCACTTACATATCCAGTTACATCCCACAATAGCACTTATGTACCCACAACTCATATAGCCAGACAGTGACTGCAGCACTCAGTCACACACCCATTTAGTCATGTATACGTCCTAGTTTGAGTACTAGCTCACCCTTAAAGCCTTGGAGGACATCCGCAGAATGCAACCAGCCCCTCAGGAAGAGTTTGAAGAGGACTACTTCAGCACTCTTGAAAAGGGAGAACCCTGATTGTAGTTGACTTCTTAATCAGGGCCCAAAAGGGTAGTGGCTCTGAGATGGAGGGAGATGAGCAGAGAAATGGCTGGGTAAAGACTCCAGAGGAGGGAGGGCATACACCAGAATGAGCACTCCCTATTGGATTTGACGCAGGAAGTACTGTCTACTCCCAAACCCAGCCCCCTGAGGATTTCAAGGACAGACAGGCTGAGTGGGACCTGAGGCTGCATCTGGCCCAGCTGGCTGCAGAGGAGAGAAAAGCTGAGGCTAAGAGAGCCTTGGAGGAGAAAAGGGTCTTGCTGGCTCATGATATGAGTGTCAAGGAGCTGGACTTGAAAGCCAAATAGCTGTTAGAGTCTAGCAAAAATGTTCGGAGAACCACTACAGTGTCCAGTGTAGAAGAAAGAGTCCATATAACCAGAGACTTAGTGCCTGACTTTAGGCAGGGGGGGGGGGTGATATAAACAAGTGGTTTCAGGCATATAAAGAAGCTCTAGAGGTACAGAGGATCTTTGAGGAAGACTGAAGAGCAGGTCTTTGGAGTCATATTCCTGGTGAGGGGAGGGATGACCTACTGGCCCTAAGGAAGGGAAAGAGGTTGAGATATCCGATTATAAAGGAGGTCCTTGTCAGTAAGTATGAATTCACTCCAGAGGAGTGCAGGTTGAAATTCAGGGGTAGTCAGAAACAGTGTCACCAGTCCTGGTAGGATTTTATGCAATGCTTTTGAAATATTTGTAAAAAGTACTGTTTTTAAAGAAGGGTTTTCAAACAGTTTTATACTTTTTTTTAAAAGAGAACTGGGAAGAAGGAACTGGCTTCAGACTATGAAAAACATGAAGGTTCAATTGGGAGCTAAGAAAATAATTACATATTTCTGCTGACAGTACTTTCCACATTTAAGTGATTGGAAACATAGCACTTTCAGTTTTAGGCTTGTTTCCTCAGTGTCTTTTGGAATGCTACAATTAATATACTGTTCTATCAAAGAAAGTACAGACTCTTCTGTGTCTGTTCCAAATTTAGGTTCATCTTTTACCCAGAACAGCACATGAATATGAGGAGTACCTCTTGCGTGGTACTCTTTTTGGAAAAAAAATCAATAATTTTCCAACAGGTGGATTTTTTTGTTACAGCATTGTTTGAAATCTCTGCCTAAAGAAAATACAAATATTTGCATTGATGCCTTTAATGTTACAGTTTGTTTGTCCCAAAAAGTCATCTAAGTCATTCCATAGATATTCTGCACAGCTCAGAGTTAGAAACCAAGCTGGTGTTCTTAAATTTCTCCATACTGGAATTACTTACATACACAGTTTCTTTTTCTACTATCTTTATGATTGTTTTTTCTGCAATGTTCATTGATGATTCTTTCAACAGTATATCACTTTTGGTTATGAGTATAGATCCTGAGAACAGAAAAAAGTGAAAATGCACCCACAGAAGGCATTTGTACAGTGACAAGCATGTGGCATTTCACACAGTGAGTAAGCATCTCACTTAAGTTTTTCAAGCCAGGTGGTACTATAATGACAGCAGCGGATCATGGTTCTCCAAGGGTGCTGTACAGGTGGACTGTACTGCTGTACCTTGTTTGTCCCAAATCATTTGGTTACGGCCTCTTTCTAGAATGGTTGTGAAGTACTTCCACATGGAAGTTGTCCCATGAAAATAATTGTTTGTAGTGCCCTTGGATAACTGCTTGCCGTAAACATTACAATGCAGACACTTATCTGTAACCATCTTTTCCCTTCATGGCATTGTAAAATGCTGCCAAACATTACTTTGTTTCAGGCATGGCCCATGCAGGTTAGAGCGGTGGGGTGGGGGGGCAGGGTGGAGGGGGAGTCGGCAAACGACGACGAGGGAAACTTAAATTTAAAAAAACTAAAACCACTCACTTTGCGTGGTTTTTGTTTTTTAATTTAAGTTTCCCTCGTTGTCTGTCGACTCCCCTCCACCCCTCCACCCCGCCCCCCTCACCGTTCCTACCTGCATGGGCCGCACCTGCTTTGTTATGTGCTTCCCGAAGTACTTGTGTACAAAAGTGTATTTGTAAATAGTTAAACAAGTTATGTTATGTTTATTTGTTAATTGTTTGGTTTAAATTGTAATGAGTTAATAAAATGTACTTGTAAACTTATAAAAATAGATATTACTAATTTAACTTATGGGCCCGTACAGGTATTCATACATGAACTCACACACCTATAGAGTCATTCACATAGGTACTGACACACCTACACATACATTCATATACGTAGTCAAATGTCAAACAGTCAGTCAGACACGCATTTACACATGCAAACAGCTACTTACATACACCCATAAAGCCATTCACATACCCACTCACACAACAAGCCACACACTGATACATTGACACATATATCCAGTTGTACAATAATGCACCCACTAACACACCGTGCTAGACATTGATAAAAGCACACAGAGACTGTCACATCCATGCACACACCAATACAGCCACTGGCACACCCAAGCACTCATCGATACAGCCACTGACAGACCCAGGCTAACACTGATACAACCTCTGATGCTCCCAGGGACACATCGATACAGCCACTGACATACCGAGACAGACACTGATACAGCTACTGCAACAGCTCCGATACAGAAACTGACACACCCAGGCACATACTCATATAGCCAATGACACTCAGTCAGATACTGATAGAGCCAATTCAACATTCAGCCAAACACTGATACAGCATCTCAAACACCCATATACATACTGATTCAGCCAGTTAAACACCTGACCACACACTAATACAGACACTAACACAGCCAGCCAAACACTAAGGCATCTATTAACACACCCAGGCACACACTGATGCATACACTGACACACCCAGGGACATACCAGTGCAGACACTGACACAACAAGTCAAACACTAGTGCATCCAATAACACACCCAGGCACACACTGACACATACACTGACACACCCACGGACATACCAATGCACACACTGACACACCCAGGCATACAGCAATGCAGACACTGACACACCCAGCCAAACACTAATGCATCCAATAACACACCCAGGCACACACTGACACATACACTGACATACCCACGGACATACCAATGCATACACTGGCACGCCCTGGCATACAGCAATGCAGACACTGACCCACCTAGCCATACACTAATGCATCCAATAACACACCCAGGCACAGACTGACACATACACTGTCATACCCACGGACCTACCAATGCATACACTGATGCACCCAGGCATTCAGCAATGCAGACACTGACACAACCAGCCAAACACCAATGCATCCAATAAGACACCCAGGCACACAATGATGCACACACTGACATACCCAGTCTCACACCGATACAGTCACTGACACATTAAAAACACAGAGCTACCTCTTTGCTTGGCCAGATGGTGATTCTGAAAAGAACCATTTTTTCTCTTGAGGGGTTTTTTATAACCCTGGGCGGCAAATTCCGTTCCGCTCGCGGAACTTGCGAAATTTCGGCATTTCTGCGTTTTGCGCGGAACGCGGAAATGTCGAAACTTCCGCGATCCGCGGCGGAACGGAATTCGGGTATAAATAAAGCAGGTGCCCGAGTTGAAGCTCAAATTCTGTAACGTATTATTCAGCCCAAAAATTTGTGAGTGAGGTTGTGGCTAAGCAGATGTGCCTTCTCTCCATTTCTACCCTGAAAAGTTAGCTGTAATCCTTGATGGAGGTCTTTGCATCCTTGATTTTCTCGAGCGCAATCCTCGTGTAGTTCCTGTGTTACCAGGAGGTTCCTTCTCCTCGTCTGCCGCTGAGATCCTGCTCTGACCCTTTATAAACAAGAGGCATGTGAACGGGCCTAGAAGCCCCGCCCCACATACACTAGTGGTATGCAACATCTACCCGCCCTTTGCCCAGAATGAAGGACAGCTTAATCGAAGGACTCCGGTGATTTTCTCGAGCGCAATCCTCGTGTAGAATTCGTGAGCGTGGTTAAGCAGATGTGCCTTCTCTCCATTTCCACCCTGTAAAGTTAGCTGTAATCCTTGATGGAGGTCTTTGCATCCTTGATTTTCTCGAGCGCAATCCTCGTGTAGTTCCCGTGACCAGGAGGTTCCTTCTCCTCGTCTGCCGCTGAGATCCTGCTCTGACCCTTTATAAACAAGAGGCATGTGAACGGGCCTAGAAGCCCCGCCCGTTTGGCCCCGCCCCACATACACTAGCGGTATGCAACGTCTTCCCTCCCTTTCCCCACTATGATGGACAGCTTAATCAAAGGATCCCGGTGCTTTCGGCGCGGTGGCAAAGTTACAGACACACAGGTCACTGGGGAAAATTCTTCAGGTCCTTTACGCAGCTGTAGTGTAGGAAAGGCACTATACATTTACCCAACGAGGTAGCACTTACTGATTAGCCTGTAGAAAGTACTCCAGCTGAGTAGAGGTATTGCACAAAACGGAGGCATCTTCTTGGATAAATATGCAGGGTAGGTGTGCAGAATTCGTGCGCGTGGTTAAGCAGATGTGCCTTCTCTCCATTTCCAACGTGAAAAGTTAGCTGTAATCCTTGATGGCGGTCTTTGCATCCTTGATTTTCTCGAGCGCAATCCTTGAGTAGAATTCGTGAGCGTGATTAAGCAGATGTGCTTTCTCTCCATTGCCACCCTGAAAAGCTAGCTGTAATCCTTGATGGAGGTCTTTGCATCCTTGATTTTCTCGAGCGCAATCCTCGTGTAGTTCCTGTGACCAGGAGGTTCCTTCTCCTCGTCTGCCGCTGAGATCCTGCTCTGACCCTTTATAAACAAGAGGCATGAGAACAGGCTAGTAGCCCAACACCCACATACACTCGCGGTATGCAACATCTTCCCGCCCTTTCCCCACTATGATTGACAGCTTAATCAAAGGACCCCGGCGCTTTTGGCGTGGTGGCAAAGTTAGACACACAGGTCACTGGAGACAATTCTTCTGGTCCTTTGCAGCTGTAGTGTAGGAAAGGCACTATACATTTTCCCAACGAGTTAGCACTTACTGATTAGCCAGTAGAAAGTACTCCAGTTAAGTAGAGGTATTGCACAAAACGGACTCATCTTCTTGGATAAATATGCAGGGCAGAATTCATTCTGGGCTGGCACGATGCTCCTGTCACAAAAATTAAACCTCAACAGGAAGCACTTACAGATATAAAGGGGCGCAGCAAAATCTCTGCGAGCACGCGAAATTCCGCGTGCTCGCGGAGATTTTTTGCCGTTTCGCGGAACGCAATTCCGCAAATTCCGCCCACCCTTAGTTTTTTACCGTTTTAAAAAAATGTTATTCTTCTTTTTTATTTTTTGAACAAAAAGTGAACAGGATAGTAAAGGGGTAAGAATTGGGGAATCCAAAGAAGCGACTTGTTTCAGTCTTCAATAAACATCACCTGGTAACTGGAAGTAAATAAAAAAAACGAACTAACGATGATGCTTCTTCACTGTATTCAAGTATGCACCCACAGAGAATATTTTTACGGCAGTAAGCATGTGGCACTTCGCACAGTGAGACAGTGAGAAACCATGTCACTCAATTCTTCGCAGGCAGCCAGTATTGTAATGAATGCAACTGACAATAGTTCTCCCAAGGGGACTGTAGAGGTGGACTGTCCTGCTACACCTGCCTTCTCCTGCATCATCCGGTTGTAGACCCTTTCATGAATTTCTTTTTAGTGCTTCCACATGGAACTTGTACCATGTGAATACTTCTGGATAACTGCTTGCCGCAAATACTTCACTACACATGTTTTGCTGGAAGAAGGTATTGTAAAGTGCTTCCAGACAACACTTTCTTTTCTTCGAGGTGGTGTATCTTCCTCCTCATCCTCAACAGGTTCTTTATATTCATCCTGGACAAAAGAAGATGTATATTCAGCCATTATCTAAAAGCAGAGCACCACTGGATCTCAATCTTCTTTCTAGAGATTTCACTGGAGAACTAACTGTTATTGGGTGTGGATTCTTGAAAAACAGATACCGGGTGGCTTATTTATACTTGGAAATATGTTCACACTGATGTCATTAATGAAAATGGAGGGAGGTACATATGTGAAATAATCTTTAACATTTTCCGTGACTCTGTGGATTCAAATTCGTGGATTTATTCTGATCATGTGACTAGGATTAAAAACCATAGAGTACTAGCACCATCTGTGTTTTATGGCCCGCGGAGGGCAATTTGGATTTTTTATAATTACATTAACAATAAATGTATATATTTGACTTTGAGTACATATGTGATTTTTCCTTTTTAAACAAATATAAAGCAACATTAAAGGGACATAATACATTAGAAACAGAATTTGAAAACCTTAGAAATTCACAGAAAAAAACAATAGTTAGAATTATAATTAAAAAACCTTTAAAATGTACTGAAAAAAACAGATGTGACAGGGACGTTACAGTTAGGCTGAAATTTCACTCGTACAAAACCATAGAAATATAATAATATAGAAACTATAATGTATGCCCCCGCAATGCACTGCTTATGTCCTCACATATTACATCACTCATGAAATGGGCACTGACATCACTGATGACATCATCCAGGGTAATATGTGAGATGATAAGCAGTGCATTGCGGGGGAGTAAGTTATAGTTAGCTCAGGTAACTATAGCTGCTGAATTTCTATGGTTTTGTATGAATAAAATGTGAGCATGACTATAACATCCCTATAGCCTTTGTTTTGTATATATATATATATATATATATATATATATATATATATATATATATATATATATATATATATATATATATATATATATATAAGCTCCAACTTGCCCACAGGACAGGGTTGCACTCAGGCAGCAGACACATATCCAAAGACCAACAATCACTGCTCGGACAGCCTGACGCGTTTCGGAACTACCTTCCTTAATCATAGGCACAGTTCCACAAAGTTTGCAGCGTTTTTGCCACACCTTTATTCAATCAATTGCCTCGTGATAGGATACTCCAATAAGCAATCCCTTCTGGCATTCAGGGATTTTAGTTATCCTACCCAAATGGGTGCTGCGTTTCTTAGGGTCCCTTTTCAAAGCCCTCCAATGGGCCCCGAGATGTGCGTGGTCACACTGTTGCCCCATAGAGGAACTGGACATGATTTCCGGCTCCATGGCCCGCTACGATCAATGTGATGGTACAATCCCACACGGCTGGGCGGCCGTGTATTACATAAAGCTCCAACTTGCCCACAGGACGGGGTTGCAGAGGGGAGGGATGCTTGATTCACTGTGCTGTTGCGGGCGCCAAGGAAATGTGGCTTGCGGTATGGGCGACGGGCAAAGGACGTAACAAATTGAATTGAGGGGCTGCAGATTGAAGGGAGAGATAGCCCATCCAGGGCTGTCTGTTTGTGAGGACAATTCCATTCAGGGAAATATTAGGATACACCTAAGATGGCGCCCGCAACAGCACAGTGAATCAAGCATCCCTCCCCTCTCTAGACAGGAAATGACATGGTGATTGAACACCTTGAAAAGAGAGTCTGCAAAAAACCTGTTTGTATTTGGACGAGCATTGAGAAAGGCAATCGCCGAAACGCGTCTGCTCTTTGAAATAAATCATCCTAAAACCCCCTGAGTGCTGACACTTTCTTTTGGAAGTAGGAGCGTTTATATATATATGAGAGTTCCACGATCTCATGGAGCACCCGCCCAGCAAGAGTTCTACAAGTGCCTGGTGGAGTTAGGAGCTGTTATATATATATTATCTACTGGCGGTCGCCAGTAGATAGTTATAGTTAGGACCTATTTTCCATAGGAAATCCGCAACATTCTATTTGAAATAACGTTGGCGCCGGTTGACGAATATTCGCGAATGTTTCCAACTTGTTGGGGCGCTCCGGTCCGCTCCTATCCTGAAAGTCTCGGGGTGATTCGTCAAGCGGGGGCCGAGAAAAAGGGGGTCCCAAAACGTGTTTTCCCCATTCATTTTTCCATAGGAACCTTTAGTCGCAGCTACAGCCCGAACTGCTGAACGGAATTACACCAAATTTGGCAAAGAGGTAGCCCTTGGTTCAGTGTCGTGCCTTTTGCTTAAATGGTGTAAATCCGTTCAGTAGTTCCTGAGAAAATCAAAAGTAAAATCACATATATATCTGGGCGGAGCCTAACCACACATGTCATCGTGAGATCTGATTGGCTGTCAGCACTTCATCCTGGAATTGCTGGCAGCCATCTTGGGACCAATATAAATGATAGTACCCCATTGAAATGCATTGTAGTGAATCAAAGATTTTGAGGGTTACCAAAAGGAGAACTATAAAGGGTGATAACAGACTTTAGTTACATTAGAATTCATTTGTTGATGGTACCATACTAATTTCAGGAATTGTGGTGTGTTCTAAGGTGATTTTACCCTGTGAAAACCTTCTGCTGGGATATCATGAATCATGTTTGAGAGAAAACTATTTTCACATGCTTGTCCCATAGAGTTTTGGAAGGTGCTCCAGAAGCTAAAAGGAGAGCATATTTTCTGTAAATTCACATTATCTTTCTCAGTCATGTGAGAATGAAGTCTGACATTCTCAGTAAAACATGTACATCCAACAAGGGCAGAGACTGTCAGTTGATTCCTTTGTGTTCTACTGCAGCTTCCCAGAGTGTTCTAAAGAACAACTAGAGTGCTAACAGCCTTACTTATGACAAAAGTATGGCACACCTGAAGCCATCTTGATTGGAATAAACTGGTAACACTTAAAACATTTAATTTAAAAAGGAACAAAATGATGGGGTTCATTTTGTCATAGAAATTATGGTTAGTGCTGTAGAAAGAAAAATTAGGACATGTTTCAAGTGTGATCTCAAATATCTTCCTGTTATATTTCAACAGGAGCAGCCTGCCAGTTGATGCCTTTGTGTTCTACTGCAGCTTCCCAGAGTGTTCTAAAGAACAACTAGAGCGCTAACAGCCTTACTTATGACAAAAGTATGGCACACCTGAAGCCATCTTGATTGGAATAAACCGTTAACACTTAAAACATTTAATTTAAAAAGGAACAAAATGAGGGGGTTCTTTTGAAATAGAAATTATGGATAGTGCTGCAGAAAGAAAAATTAGGGCATGTTTTAAGTGAGATCTCAAATCCTCTTCTATTTCATTAGAAAATTCCTACATGCAGACTGAAACAATCACTTTCAATACCAGCAGCAGACTTCCAGTTAACTCCCTGGTGAGCAGTAGCTTTTCTACAGTGATCTAATGAGCAACTAGAGTGCTAACATTCTGAATTTATGGCAAATGTGAGACACATCTGAATGCCTTCTTGATGGAATCAAAGTAAAAACTGAAAGCATTTCCTACTGAGGAGACTGAAGTAAATGAGGAAATTAGGAAACTTCATAACAAAGAAGTCTTCCAAGATGGCCACCAGTGAAAAAAGAGCCCAAATGTAGCACAAATATTACCCAGATGTAGCCCACATATAGCCCAATGACAAAAGTGTGCAAAACACTTTTTATTTTTAGTTTTTTGCAGTTTTATGTAGTGCAGACTGGTCAGGTATTGGAGCGTTGCATCTTAAAACATGACCCCCTACACTACAAAAACACCACTGCACTACCCTAAACCCTAAAACACTACCCCCAGCACGACCCCCTACACTACACAAGCACCACTGCACTATCCTAAATCCTAAAACACTACCCCCAGCACGACCACCTACACTACCCAAACACCACTGCACTACCCTAAAACATGACCCCTACACTACACAAACACCACTGCACTACCCTAAACCTTAAAACACTACCCCCAGCATGACCCCCTACACTACACAAGCACCACTGCACTACCCTAAACCCTAAAACACTACCCCCAGCACGACCCCATACACTACACAAACACCACTGCACTACCCTAAACCCTAAAACACTACCCCCAGCACGACCCCCTACACTACCCAAACACCACTGCACTAACCTAAATCCTAAAACACTACCCCCAGCACGACCCCCTACACTACCCAAACACCACTGCACTACCCTAAAACATGACCCCTACACTACACAAACACCACTGCACTACCCTAAACCCTAAAACACTACCCCCAGAACGACCCCCTACACTACATAAGCACCACTGCACTACCCTAAACCCTAAAACACTACCCCCAGCACGACCCCCTACACTGCCCGAACACCACTGCACTGCCCTAAACCCTGAAACACCAGCCCCTGCACGACCCCCTACACTGCCCGAACACCACTGCACTGCCCTAAACCCTGAAACACCACCCCTAGTACGACCCCCTACACTGCCCGAACACCACTGCACTGCCCTAAACCCTGAAACACCACCCCTTCACGACCCCCTACACTGCCCGAACACCACTGCACTGCCCTAAACCCTGAAACACCACCCCCAGCACGACCCCCTACACTGCCAGAACACCACTGCACTGCCCTAAACCCTGAAACACTACCCCCAGCAAGACCCCCTACACTGCCCGAACACCACAGCACTGCCCTAAACCCTGAAACATCACCCCCAGCACGACCCCCTACACTGCCCGAACACCACTGCCCTAAACCCTGAAACACTACCCCCAGCACGACCCCCTACACTGCCCGAACACCACTGCACTGCCCAAAACCCTGAAACACCACCCCCAGCACGACCCCCTACACTGCCTGAACACCACTGCTCTGCCCAAAACCCTGAAACACCAGCCCCAGCACGACCCCCTACACTGCCCGAACACCACTGCACTGCCCTAAACCATGAAACACCAGCCCCAGCACGACCCCCTAGACTGCCCGAACACCACTGCACTGCCCTAAACCCTGAAACACCAGCCCCAGCACGACCCCCTACACTGCCCGAACACCACTGCACTGCCCTAAACCCTGAAACACCAGCCCCAGCACGACCACCTACACTACCCAAACACCACTGCACTACCCTAAAACATGACCCCCTACACTACACAAACACCACTGCACTACCCTAAACCCTAAAACACTACCCCCAGCACGACCCCCTACACTACACAAGCACCACTGCACTACCCTAGACCCTAAAACACTACCCCCAGCACGACCCCATACACTACACAAACACCACTGCACTACCCTAAACCCTAAAACACTACCCCAGCACGACCCCTACACTACCCAAACACCACTGCACTAACCTAAATCCTAAAACACTACCCCCAGCACGACCCCTACACTACCCAAACACCACTGCACTACCCTAAAACATGACCCCTACACTACACAAACACCACTGCACTACCCTAAACCCTAAAACACTACCCCCAGCACGACCCCCTACACTACATAAGCACCACTGCACTACCCTAAACCCTAAAACACTACCCCCAGCACGACCCCCTACACTGCCCGAACACCACTGCACTGCCCTAAACCCTGAAACACCAGCCCCTGCACGACCCCCTACACTGCCCGAACACCACTGCACTGCCCTAAACCCTGAAACACCACCCCTAGTACGACCCCCTACACTGCCCGAACACCACTGCACTGCCCTAAACCCTGAAACACCACCCCCTTCACGACCCCCTACACTGCCCGAACACCACTGCACTGCCCTAAACCCTGAAACACCACCCCCAGCACGACCCCCTACACTGCCAGAACACCACTGCACTGCCCTAAACCCTGAAACACTACCCCCAGCAAGACCCCTACACTGCCCGAACACCACAGCACTGCCCTAAACCCTGAAACATCAGCCCCAGCACGACCCCTACACTGCCCGAACACCACTGCCCTAAACCCTGAAACACTACCCCCAGCACGACCCCCTACACTGCCCGAACACCACTGCACTGCCCAAAACCCTGAAACACCACCCCCAGCACGACCCCCTACACTGCCTGAACACCACTGCTCTGCCCAAAACCCTGAAACACCAGCCCCAGCACGACCCCCTACACTGCCCGAACACCACTGCACTGCCCTAAACCTTGAAACACCAGCCCCAGCACGACCCCTATACTGCCCGAACACCACTGCACTGCCCTAAACCCTGAAACACCAGCCCCAGCACGACCCCCTACACTGCCCGAACACCACTGCACTGCCCTAAACCTTGAAACACCAGCCCCAGCACGACCCCTATACTGCCCGAACACCACTGCACTGCCCTAAACCCTGAAACACCAGCCCCAGCACCACCACCTACACTGCCCGAACACCACTGCACTGCCCTAAACCCTGAAACACCAGCCCCAGCACAACCCCCTACACTGCCCGAACACCACTGCACTGCCCTAAACCCTGAAACACCAGCACAACCCACTACACTGCCCGAACACCACTGTACTGCCCTAAACCCTAGAACACTACCCCCAGCACGACCCCCTACACTGCTCGAACACCACTGCACTGCCCTAAACCCTAGAACACTACCCCAGCACGACCCCCTACACTACCCGAACACCACTGCACTACCCTAGACCCTAAAATACTCTCCCCAGCACGACCCCTACACTACCCGAACACGACTGCACTGCCCTAAACCCTCAAACACTCCCCCAGCACGACCCCCTACACTACCCGAACACGACTGCACTGCCCTAAACCCTCAAACACTCCCCAGCACGACCCCCTACACTACCCGAACACCACTGCACTGCCCTAAACCCTAAAACACTCCCCCAGCACGACCCCCTACACTACCCAAACACCACTGCACTGCCCTAAACCCTAAAACACTACCCCCGCATGACCCCCTACACTACCCAAACACCAATGCACTACCCTAATCCCTAAAACACTACCCCCGCACGACCCCTACACTACCCAAAGACCACTGCACTACCCTAAACCCTAAAACATGACCTCCTACACTACACAAACACCACTGCACTACCCTAAAACACTACCCCTACACTACACAAACACCACTGCACAACCCTAAACCCTAAAAACTACCCCGCATGACCCCTCACACTACCCAAACACCACTGCACTACCCTAAACCCTAAAACACTACAACCGCACGACTCCCTACACTACCCAAAGACCACTGCACTACCCTAAACCCTAAAACACTACAACCGCACGACTCCCTACACTACCCAAAGACCACTGCACTACCCTAAACCCTAAAACATGACCTCCTACACTACACAAACACCACTGCACTACCCTAAAACACTACCCCCTACACTACACAAACACCACTGCACAACCCTAAACCCTAAAAACTACCCCCAGCACGAACACCTACACTACCCAAACACCACTGCACTACCCTAAACCCTAAAACACTACCCCCAGCAGTACCCCTACACTACCCAAACACCACTGCACTACCCTAAACCCTAAAACACTACCCCCAGCAGTACCCCTACACTACCCAAACACCATTGCACTACCCTAAACCCTAAAACACTACCCCCAGCAGTACCCCCTACACTACCCAAACACCACTGCACTACCCTAAATCACTACCCCTAGCATGACCCCCTACACTACCCAAACACCACTGCACTACCCTAAACCACTACCCCAGCACGACCCCCTACACTACCCAAACACCACTGCACTACCCTAAACCACGACTCCCTACACTACCCAAACACCACTGCACTACCCTAAACCCTAAATCTACCCCCAGCATGACCCCTACACTACACAAACACCACTGCACAATTTGTTATAGGCGTTGCAACGCAGGCCTGTGGTGCTTACTGGAAGTACCTGGTGGGCTAGTTGGGCCCCAGGGGCCCTCAGGATTCAAGGTGACCTAATCCCCCAACTTAAAACGCTCCACGGGCGTGTTTGCACAGTGGTGAAGGGAGGGGGCGGGGCCTCAGCTGACATGTGCGCAAACACGCCCTGTGGTGCGTTTTAAGTTGGGGAATTAATTCCCTTTGAATCCTGAGGGACCCTGGGGGCCAACTAGCCCACCAGGTACCTTCAGTAAGCACAACAGAGTTGCGTTGCAGAGAGGTGAAAAAGGTGCGTGGCCTCGAACGCCTCTCTGCAACTCAGCTCTGTGGTCCTAACTGTAGGTACCTGGGGGCTAGTTGGGCCCCACGGACCCTCAGGATTCAAGGGGACTTAATCTCGCATCTTAAAACGCGCCACGGGGCGCGCTTGCACACATGTCACCTCAGGCCCCCTCCCTTCACCACTGTGCAAACGCGCCCTGTAGCGCGTTTTAAGAGGTAGTTTTAATCCCCTGCCCTATTATGTACTAGGGACTTGCAGAGGAGGTCATGCTAATCACAGGGGTACCCCAACGCATAGTGTTCCCTAGTGTATGTAGGTGTTTTCACTGTATTCTAAGTGTCTTTTAGCATAGCACTGGCTCTGGTTAGTCAGAGTCAGTTACCACCAGTACCCGTATGAAAAAGTTGTGGGCACAGGATGATTTTGCAACAAGGCCTCTTTCTGCTCCTCTGTTGGTTCTTTCTGCACATGTCTTGCTTCTTCCTGCACTTTTCTTCGTCTTTGTGGACTTCTGTTGCTTCTTTCTGCATTTCTTTTGCTTCTCTCTGTGCGTTTTTTCTTCTTTCTTCACATGTCCTACCTTTGTAGGCATAGTTAGAAACTAGCATTTAAAAAACCTTTGAAATTCACTTAAAAATCATAGGTTTCAGGCACGTTATAGTTAGAAATTAGCATTTAAAAACCTTTGAAATTCACTGAAAAACCATAGGTTTCAGACACGTTATAGTTAGAAATTAGCATTTAAAAACCTTTGAAATTCACTGAAAAAACCATAGGTTTTAGGGACAGTTATAGTTAGTTGGACATTTCACTCGTACAAAACCATAGAAATTCCCACCGTTATAGTTAGTTCAGCTAACTATAACTCGCGCCCCCGCAATGCACTGCTGATGACGTCACATATTACATCACTCATGACATGGTCAGTGACATCACTGATGACATCACTGACGACATCTCAAATGACATCACTGATGACATCATCCATGTGATAATTTCATGCATCTTCTCACACCCTAATATAACTTTTGATACACCCACTCTAAATTACAGACTGCCATTCTCAAAACCATAGACACTCCAACACCAAAAACGACATACCCACTCACTGATTCTTAGGTCTACACACACATCCACTCACTCACCCGTACAGTCACTCATACTTACAGTCACTCAGTACAGGACTATCATATGCACTCATACACCTATATAAACACTCACACACCGCCACTCATCCATAGAGGTACTCACACACCTAGTCAGTCATGCAAAAAATTAATATCACACCCATTTACTCACCTATACAGTTATACACACACCAGCTCACTTACTCATACAAATACTAGCACATTCTTACGCTCTTATACAATAACTGATACAAGCACACACGCATCCATACAGCCACTCTCACTATCACACACTCTCACTTATAGCCATTTAAATACACTAACACACATATATACTGCCTTTTACATATGTAGTTACTCGCACATGTACCACTGAGATATACATTCACTCACTAACACACCCATACACACACTCACCCACCCAAGCAGTCCATCACAGATGCACTCTTGAAATCATGCACCCAGTGAATCACCCACTCACACATCTATGTACAGAGTCACACACACCCCACCCACACAAACACTCAGGCAGCCATACAGATACTCAGAGAACCAATCAATAACCCATATAGACACTCATGTAGCTATTCGCAAATCCATGCATCCACTTACACACCAACAAACAGACGGATACAGACATTCACACAGTTTAGTCATTAACCCATGCATTCAGTAAGATACGTTTAATCACTCACTTGTAGAGTCAGTCACTCACGTACTAAATCATCCATTCAGACACTTATACACCCACTCATTCTTCAATACGCCTTTCCCTATATATATTAAACATATTTAAACTTTACAGAAACACACAGTCACTGGATGATGTCATCAGTGATGTCATTTGAGATGCCATCAGTGATGTCATCAGTGATGTCACTGACCATGTCATGAGTGATGTAATATGTGACGTCATCAGCAGTGCATTGCGGGGCGCGAGTTATAGTTAGCTGAACTAACTATAACGGGGAATTTCTATGGTTTTGTACGAGTGAAATGTCCAACTAACTATAACTGTCCCTAAAACCTATGGTTTTTTCAGTGAATATATATATATATATATATATATATATATATATATATATATATTCCAATCGTAATCCTGTTTTTTGACAATTAAGTCGAGGAAACAGGCACACCAACGCGGTCTCTGGTTCACGAATGTATTTTTTGGCAAAGAAACATATGTTGATCATGTGATCAAGCTCGTGTGACGAGCGAAACGCGTCATGTCAGGCATTATGCCTGTTTATCTGTGGAAAAACGTTTTGGAATAAACTGATACTGCCTTTCTCACAGCATCGGAGTTGTGTGTGATCTTCAGTGGGGACGATTGAGGTCCGTGCCTGTGTATCCTGCCAGGACTAGCAGGCAGGAAGTTGGTGTGTTATATATATATATATATATATACTTTGTAGTTAGGGAATAGAATTATAAAAACCATAGTAGTTCACTGAAAAAACAAAGGTTACAGGCATGTTATAGTTAGGTACAGATTTTACTCATACAAAACCATTGAAATGAGCAGTTATAGTTACTTATGCTAACTATAACTTACACCCCCATAACGCACTACTTATGACCTTGCATATTACATCACTCATGACTTGGTCCGTGACATCACTGATTACATCGCTGATGATGGCTCCCTGTGTCTGAAAGCAGTTCGTCTGTATCCCTGCTCGCTTGAAAGCTGACAGTGAAACAGTGAATGCTCTGCTTCCAGCAAGCAAGAGCATTTCTCCACTCTCACTTGCTGGAAGCCGAGTTTTTTCTGTGGCTTGGCGGGAGTTGTTAAAGCCACAGAAAGGGCCCAGCTCCCACTTCTCAAAGTTACTTTGGCCCTGGGGAGATGGTGGTTCTCGGGGCATTTATAAGCCCCAGGAGGGGGGGCCCTTGCGCCACCCTCTTTTAATTCCCTCATGCCCCCAGGACCTGGCTCACCTATGGGCCTATTAGTAAAGGAGTGCGGAAGCCTGTGCTTCTTTTTCTCTTTTCAACAAAAGCAGCACCTCTCGCCAAATTTGTTTTTTTTAAATGTTTTTTGCCGTTTCAGGGTCCCTCCAGGACCCCCCAAAGATGCACGGGGTCAAGGTATTCCTACCCTGCCCCCTTCCCTTTTTTATGTTTTTTGTGGGACTTGGCTCCAGCCGAGTCCCAAGATGGCTGCCAACACTTCCTGGTTTGAAGTGTTGGCAGCCAATCAGATTTCAGCACGAGATCAGGAGGGTTTGCGGAGTCTTCGCGTCCCTATATATACAAATTTGGATTTCAGTTAATATCTCTAAAACTACTGAATAGATTTAACCCAAATCACAAAACGGCACTTCCTTGGACCAATATCTACCTTTCTGCCAAATTTGGTGTACTTCTGTTAAGCAGTTTAGGCTGTAGCTGTATCTAAATTTCCTATGGGAATTAACATTTGAAATGTGTTTTGTTTTAACACCCCCTTTTCTACTGCCCTGCTTGATGCATCTCTCCGAAACTTTCCATGCACAACAAGAATCAAGGGGCAATTTTAGGGAAAAATTTTGTGAAGATTTGTCAAACAGCGCCAAAAATATAGGCAAGACAAAAACATTTTTCCCATGGAAACATGATCCTAACTATAACTACCTACTGGCGACCACCAGCATGTAATATATATATATATATATATATATATATTCACTGAAAAACCATAGGTTTCAGGGGCGTTATAGTTAGTTGGACATTTCACTCGTACAAAACCATAGAAATTCCCCCATTATAGTTAGTTCAGCTAACTATAACTCGCGCACCCGCAATGCACTGCTGATGACGTCACATATTACATCACTCATGACATGGTCAGTGACATCACTCATGACATCACTGATGACATCTCAAATGACATCACTGATGACATCATTCTTGTGATAGAGTGGCAGACCTCCTCTCACCCTAATATAACCTTTGATACACACACTCAAAAATACAAACTAACATTTTCAAAACAATGGACATACCAATACCAGTTACAACACACCTATTCAGTAATTCCAAGATCTACACACACATCCACTCATTCACCAACAGTCCCTATACAGTCACTCATACATGTACTCACTCATCATATGTACTCATACACCTATACATCCTGTTACACACCGCCACTCATCCATAGAGTTACTCACACACATAGTCACACATGCAAACAAAGTATCAAACATCCATTTACTTGCATATACAGTTATACACACACTACCACACTTACTTCTACAGAAAGTTACACATACTTACTCTCTTAAACAATCACTTATAGAAACACCTACTTATTTGTACAGGAACTCTTCCAATCTCTCACTCTCACATATACTCACTTATATACACCAATACTCACATACACTAGTTTAAAACATATGTAGTTACTCATAAAGACACTATTGAGACAGTCATTCACTCACTAACACACCCATACACATACTCATCCACCTATACAGTCCTGCACACATGCTGTCTTCAACACATACAAACAGTGAGTCACTCATTCATGCATCTATGCACTAAGTAATACCCCCACCGAACCATACAGACACTCAGACACTCATACTGATACTCAAAAACCAACTAATAACCCATATAGACACTCATGTAGCTACTCACCAACCCATGCAGCCACTTATACACAAAGTGAGAGACTGATACAGATATTTTCATATTTAAACATTACTCACTAACCCATGTATTCACTAAGATACACTTAGTCAGTTATACAATCAATTTTACAAAACAAAATCATCCATTTAGACACTTATATACCCATTTATTCTTCCATCGACCTTGAGATATACATATATAAAACATATTTAATTTTCAGAAAAACACACATTCACTGGATGATGTCATCAGTGATGTCATCAGTGATGTCATTTGAGATGTCATCAGTGATGTCATGAGTGATGTCACTGACCATGTCATGAGTGATGTAATATGTGACGTCATCAGCAGTGCATTATGGACGCGTGAGTTATAGTTAGCTGAACTAACTATAACGGGGAATTTCTATGGTTTTGTACGAGTGAAATGTCCAACTAACTATAACGCCCCTGAAACCTATGGTTTTTTCAGTGAATTTCTAAGGTTTTTTAAATGCTAATTTCTAACTATAACGTGCCTGAAACCTATGGTTTTTCAGTGAATATATATATATTTATTATACTATGTATACATGTGAAAATGTCTCGGTCCCCTGTTTGCCTCGGTGGCACGGAAAAAATGGGTGGAACTGACGTCAGCACGCCGACGAGGTTCTCTTATGGCTCCGATGACGTCATACGGTGTCGCGAGCGGAGACGTGCTATTATGACGTCCTCGTTGACGTGGGAGAGCTAGGAAAGAATTTCCGTGGAATGCTGGTGCAGGGGATATTCACCTAAGTGTTCAGGCTAGTCCTTTGGGAGCAACTGTTTATGTTGCCACTCCAGAAACCGAAACCAGTGATCCGAGGGCAGAGGCCCTGCAGATGGCACACGAGGTGGGGTGCCCAGTCGTGTGCACCGGCGGGGCAGCGAGTGACAAGCACCACAACCCACAAAAAAGGTAACGAGGGCACTGAATAACACAGGATCTTCTCTTTGTATCTGGCAGGAACAACGAAGTTAAAATGCCCTAGCACCAAAATGTAGAATTAGTGCTACAACGGTCTTCAAGAGGACCTGCGATGCCGCTTCTGCCTCCAGTACCCTGGAGGTGGCACATGGGTCACGCGGTACGGTCATACTGCGGTGGGACGCACACTCGTTGACCTCTCATGGCACTGCTCCACTCTTCAGGGAGGACGCTTTCCATTAGCTATGTTTTCTGATGACATGTCGCGCCGGCCCCGTCCAACAACAGAACTCCTTTAGATCCAAACAGACTCTTCCACTCTCTCACCGGAAGTGAAACCAGGCCACACGGACACTTTCACAATACAACAGCCGGGAATGCACTTTTCGGTAAAAAAACACATTCCTTCCTCCTAATTAATCAAATAAACGTCTCACTGAAGAACAGGGGCCAGCTTCGATCGGTAAACAGCCGTTACAACGACTTTTTACTTTGCGATACCATTACAACGCATGCATTACCACGCATGCGTTGTACATCACGAAGTCATTACTACGCATTTTTAGAACGCATGGTCATTTACCACGCATGCCTTTACAACGAATTTTGTTGTAAAGGTATGTATGGTAAATGACCATGCGTTCTAAAAAACATGTAGACGATCCATGTCGTTGTAAGGAAACAGAGGCTGTTCCGTTTCCTCACAACGACGTGCACCGCCCCTCAGAGACAACGTGAAGCAGGAACCACGAGGAGAGAGGAACCACGAGGAGTGAGAGGTAAGAGGGATTGGGCATGGGGTGGGGGTTTCTTTTCTAGGGTTTAGGGTAGTGAAGTGGTGTTTGGGTCGTGTAGGGGGTCGTGCTGGGGGTAGTGTTTTAGGGTTTAGGGTAGTGCAGTGGTGTTTGGGTAGTGTAGGGGGTCATGCTGGGGGTAGTGTTTTAGGGTTTAGGGTAGTGCAGTGGTGTTGGGTAGTGTAGGGGGTCATGCTGGGGGTAGTGTTTTAGGCTTTAGGGTAGTGCAGTAGTGTAGGGGGTCGTGCTGGGGGTAGTATTTTAGGCTTTAGGGTAGTGCAGTGGTGTATGGGTAGTGTAGGGGGTCGTGCTGGGTTAGTGTTTCAGGGTTTAGGGTAGTGCAGTGGTGTTTGAGTAGTGTAGGGGGTCATGCTGGTGGTAGTGTTTTAGGGTTTAGGGTAGTGCAGTGGTGTTTGTGTAGTGTAGGGGGTCATGCTGGGGGTAGTGTTTTATGGTGTAGGGTAGTGCAGTGGTGTTTGGGTAGTGTAGGGGGTCGTGCTGGGGGTAGATTTAGGGTTTAGGGTAGTGCAGTGGTGTTTGGGTAGTGTAGGGGTTGTGCTGGGGGTAGTGTTCTAGGGTGTGTTAGTGCAGTGGTGTTTGGGTAGTGTAGGGGATAGTGCTGGGGTAGTGTTTTAGGATTTAGGGTAGTGCAGTGGTGTTTGTGTAGTGTAGGGGGTAGTGCTGGGGGTAGTGTTTTAAGGTTTAGGGTAGTGCAGTGGTGTTTGGGTAGTGTTGGGGTTCATGCTGGGGGTAGTGTTTTAGGGTTTAGGGTAGTGCAGTGGTGTTTGTGTAGTGTAGGGGTTGTGCTGGGGGTAGTGTTCTAGGGTGTGTTAGTGCAGTGGTGTTTGGGTAGTGTAGGGGATAGTGCTGGGGTAGTGTTTTAGGATTTAGGGTAGTGCAGTGGTGTTTGTGTAGTGTAGGGGTAGTGCTGGGGTAGTGTTTTAGGGTTTAGGGTAGTGCAGTGGTGTTTGGGTAGTGTTGGGGTTCATGCTGGGGGTAGTGTTTTAGGGTTTAGGGTATGGCAGTGGTGTTTGGGTAGTGTAGGGGATCGTGCTGGGGTCGATTTAGGGTTTAGGGTAGTGCAGTGGTGTTTGTGTTGTGAGGGGGTCATGCTGGGGGTAGTGTTTTAGGGTTTAGAGTAATGCAGTGGTGTTTGTATAGTGTAGGGGGGTTTAGGGTAGTGCAGTGGTGTTTGTGTAGTGTAGGGGTTCATGCTGGGGTTGTGTTTTAGGGTTTAGGGTAGGGCAGTGGTGTTTGTGTAGTGTAGGGGTAGTGTTTTAGGGTTTAGGGTAGTGCAGTGGTGTTTGTGTAGTGTAGGGGGTCATGCTGTGGGTAGTGTTTTAGGGTTTAGGGTAGTGCAGTTGTGTTTGTGTAGTGTACGGGGTCGTGTTTTAGGGTACAGGGTTGTGCAGTGGTGTTTGGGTAGTGTAGGGGGTCATGCTGGGGTTAGTGTTTTAGGGTTTAGGGTAGTGCAGTGGTGTTTGGGTAGTGTAGGGGGTCGTGCTGGGGGTAGTGTTTTAGGGTTTAGGGTAGTGCAGTGGTGTTTGTGTAGTGTGGGAGGTCATGCTGGGGGTAGATTTAGGGTTTAGTGTAGTGCAGTGGTGTTTAGGTAGTGTAGGGAGTCATGCTGGGGGTAGTGTTTTAGGGTTTAGGGTAGTCCAGTGGTGTTTGTGTAGTGTAGGGAGTCGTGCTGGGGGTAGTGTTTTAGGGTTTAGGGTAGTGCAGTGGTGTTTGGGTAGTGTACGGGGTCGTGCTGGGGTAGTGTTTTAGGGTTTAGGGTAGTGCAGTGGTGTTTGTGTAGTATAGGGGGTCATGCTGGGGGTAGTGTTTTAGGGTTTAGGGTAGTGCAATGGTGTTTGTGTAGTGTAGGGGGTAGATTTAGGGTTTAGGGTAGTGCAGTGGTGTTTGGGTAGTGTAGGGGGTCGTGCTGGGGGTAGTGTTTTAGGGTTTAGGGTAGTGCAGTGGTGTTTGGGTAGTGTAGGGGTCAACCAACATGAATTTGTCCTTGTGTGATGTAACCAATGCTCATGTAAAGCACTCCAATACCTGGCCAGTCTGCACGATATAAAACTGTAAATAAACAAAAAATAAAAAGTGTTTTGCACACTTTTGTCATTGGGCTATACGTGGGCTACCTCTGGGTGATATTTGTGCTACATTTGGGCTCTTTTTTCTCTGGTGGCCATCTTGGGAGACTTATTTGTTATGAAGTTTCCTAATTTCCTCATTTACTACAGTCTCCTCAGTAGGAAATGCTTTCAGGTTTTTACTTTGATTCCATCAAGAAGGCATTCAGATGTGTCACACATTTGCCATAAATTCAGAATGTTAGCACTATAGTTGTTCATTAGATCACTGTAGTAAAGCTACTGCTTAACTGGAAGTCTACTGCTGGTATTGAAAGTGATTGTTTCAGTCTGCATGTCAGAATTTTCTAATGAAATAGAAGAGGATTTGAGATCTCACTTAAAACATGCCCTAAATTTTCTTTTTGCAGCACTAACCATAATTTCTATGGCAAAATGAACCCCCTCATTTTGTTCCTTATTAAATTAAATGTTTTAAGTGTTACCAGTTTATTCCAATCAAGATGGCTTCAGGTGTGCCATACTTTTGTCATAAGTAAGGCTGTTAGCACTCTAGTTGTTCTTTAGAACACTCTGGGAAGCTGCAGTAGAACAGAAAGGCATCAACTGACAGGCTGCTCGTGTTGAAATATAACAGGAAGATATTTGAGATCTCACTTAAAACATGTCCTAATTTTTCTTTCTACAGCACTAACCATAATATCTATGGCAAAATGAACCCCCTCATTTTGTTCCTTTTTAAATTAAATGTTTTAAGTGTTACCAGTTTATTCCAATCAAGATGGCTTCAGGTGTGCCATACTTTTGTCATAAGTAAGACTGTTAGCGCTCTAGTTGTTCTTTAGAACACTCTGGGAAGCTGCAGTAGAACACAAAGGCATCAACTGACAGGCTGCTCCTGTTGAAATATAACAGGAAGATATTTGAGATCACACTTGAAACATGTCCTAATTTTTCTTTCTACAGCACTAACCATAATTTCTATGACAAAATGAACCCCATCATTTTGTTCCTTTTTAAATTAAATGTTTTAAGTGTTACCAGTTTATTCCAATCAAGATGGCTTCAGGTGTGCCATACTTTTGTCATAAGTAAGGCTGTTAGCACTCTAGTTGTTCTTTAGAACACTCTGGGAAGCTGCAGTAGAACACAAAGGAATCAACTGACAGTCTCTGCCGTTGTTGGATGTACATGTTTTACTGAGAATGTCAGACTTCATTCTCACATGACTGAGAAAGATAATGTGAATTTACAGAAAATATGCTCTCATTTTAGCTTCTGGAGCACCTTCCAAAACTGTATGGGACAAGCATGTGAAAATAGTTTTCTCTCAAACATGATTCATGATATCCCAGCAGAAGGTTTTTCATAGGGTAAAATCACCTTAGAACACACCACAATTCCTGAAATTAGTATGGTACCATCAACAAATGAATTCTAATGTAACTAAAGTCTGTTATCACCCTTTATAGTTCTCCTTTTGGTAACCCTCAAAATCTTCGATTCACTACAATGCATTTCAATGGGGTACTATCATTTATATTGGTCCCAAGATGGCTGCCAGCAATTCCAGGATGAAGTGCTGACAGCCAATCAGATCTCACGATGACATGTGTGGTTAGGCTCCGCCCAGATATATATGTGTTTTTACTTTTGATTTTCTCAGCAACTACTGAACGGATTTACACCATTTAACAAAAAGGGTTCTTTCTGAACCAAGAACTACCTCTTTGCCAAATTTGGTGTAATTCCGTTCGCAGTTCGGGCTGTAGCCTTGCATAAAGTTTCCTATGGGAAATTGATGTTTTGACTCTTATTTTTTGAATTTCTCCGCAACTACTGAACGGATTTACACCATTTAACAAAAAGGGTTCTTTCTGAACCAAAAACTACCTCTTTGCCAAATTTTGTGTAATTCCGTTCAGCAGTTCGGGCTGTAGCCGTGGCTAAAGTTTCCTATGGGAAAATGAATGGGGAAAACACGTTTTGAGACCCCCCTTTTTTCTCGGCCCCCGCTTGACGAATCACCCCAAAACTTTCAGGGTAGGAGCGGACCGGAGCGGGCCATAAAGTTTGAAAATTTCGCGAAGATTCATCAACCGACGCAAGAGTTATTTCAAATAGAATGTTGCCGATTTCCTATGGAAAATAGGTCCTAACTATAACTATCTACTGGCGACCGCCAGTAGATAATATATATACACGTGAGCAAGGCTGTGTTTACGGTCGAAACGCGTTGTGTAATAAACTCTTGGATTAAATATTGTTGATCTGCTTTTCTGTCCTGAGAGCGTACGTTATCGGAAAACGTTTGGAATATATATATATATATTCACTGAAAAAACCATAGGTTTTAGGGACAGTTATAGTTACTTGGACATTGCACTCGTACAAAACCCGTGAAATTCCCCGTTATAGTTAGTTCAGCTAACTATAACTCGCGCCCGCAATGCACTGCTGATGACGTCACATATTACATCACTCATGACATGGTCAGTGACATCACTGATGACATCACTGATGACATCTCAAATGACATCACTGATGACATCATCCAGTGACTGTGTGTTTCTGTAAAGTTTAAATATTTTTAAAATATATAGGAAAAGACGTATTGAAGAATGAGTGGGTGTCTAAGTGTCTGTATGGATGATTTAGTAGGTGCGTGACTGACTCTATAAGTGAGTGGTTTAACGTATCTTACTGAATGCATGGGTTAGTGACTAAACTGGGTGTATGTCTGTATCCGTCTGTCTGTTGCTGTGTAAGTGGCTGCATGTGTTTGTGAATAGCTAAATGATTTTCTATATGAGTTATTGAATGCTTGTCTGAGTATCTGTATGGGTGCCTGAGTGTTTGTGTGGGAGGGTGTGTGCAACTCTGTGCATAGATGTGTGAGTGGGTGATTCACTGGGTGGATGGTTTCAAGAGTGCATCTGTGATAGACTGTATGGGTGGGTAAGTGTGTGTAAGAGTGTGTTAGTGAGTGAATGTATGTCCCAGTGGTACATGTGTGAGTAACTGCATATGTGAAAGGCAGTATATATGTGTGTTGGAGTATATAAATAGCTATAAGCAAGAGTGAGTGATTGTGATAGTGGCTGTATGGATGATTGTGTGCTTGTATCAGTGATTGTATAAGAGCGTAACAATGTGCTACTATTTGTATGAGTAAGTGAGCTGGTGTGTGTATAACTGTATAGGTGAGTAAATGGCAGTGTGTTTAATTATTTGCATGACTGACTAGGTGTGTGAGTATCTCTATGGATGAGTGGCGTTGTTTGAGTGTCTATATAGGAGTAAGAGTGCATATGATAGTCCTGTACTGAGTGACCGTAAGTATGAGTGACTGTATGGGTGAGTGAGTGGATGTGTGTGTGTAGACCTAAGAATCAGTGAGTGGGTATGTAGTTATTGGTGTTGGAGTGTCTATGGTTTTGCGAATGGCAGTCTGTAATTTAGAGTGGGTGTATCAAAGATTATATTAGGGTGTGAGGAGGTGCATCAGATTATCACGTGGATGATGTCATCAGTGATGTCATTTGAGATGTCATCAGTGATGTCATCAGTGATGTCACTGACCATGTCATGAGTGATGTAATATGTGACGTCATCAGCAGTGCATTGCGGGGCGCGAGTTATAGTTAGCTGAACTAACTATAACGGGGGAATTTCACGGGTTTTGTACGAGTGCAATGTCCAAGTAACTATAACTGTCCCTAAAACCTATGGTTTTTCAGTGAATTTCAAAGGTTTTTAAATGCTAATTTGTAACTATAACGTGTCTGAAACCTATGGTTTTTTCAGTGAATTTCAAAGGTTTTTTAAATGCTAATTTGTAACTATGACGTGTCTGAAACCTATGGTTTTTTCAGTGAATTTCAAAGCTTTTTTAAATGCTAATTTCTAACTATAACGTGCCTGAAACCTACGGTTTTTTCAGTGAATTTCAAAGGTTTTGTAAATGACAATTTTTAAATGTATTAATTGTTATATTAATTTTTTTCATACTGATTTACTACATTTTTAGAAACAATTTTTTTTTACATATTTTATTTGTCAAATTACATTGTAATTACATTATACATTACATTACAAAAAATACTTTCTCAGAATGAATTACTTTAGTTTAAATACTTTGCAGATAGGCAATAGACTTTTAAGTACAGTAGTTACAGTTGTTGCAATGGGCAACACATTTTCAAACACAATGCAACATTCAGCTCAATGTGAATTTCTAGTTAAATGCAATTAGTTACTTTATGGATTACTTTTGTAACCACAGGACTGGATCCTAGATTCAGTCCTGGTACATCTCCTGTAAACAGTTGAGTAAAAGCGTTTTGGTTACAGTCGTGATTTTTAAGGAATATTATTGTATTTTAAAAGTTGACACTTTGAAACTTTTTCTCATAGAATCACCAATGTTATCCTATTGAAGGAAATTCACTTAGCAGGTAAAAACTGTTATCGTTACTTTTTCTTACTCAGTGTTGGATCCTGGATCCAGCACTGGTGCATCTCCTGTAAACAGTTGAAAGAATGCGTTTAAGTCATACAGGCGATTTTTAAGGAATATTTGTAGTTTGTGAAAATCAACACTTTGAAACTTTTTGCTGAAAACCAGTCAATGTTAGCCTATGAAGGAAATTCAAGTTACTGGTAAGTACGGTTAAAATTACTTTTGAGGATCAGTACTGGGCTGAAACATGCAGCACTGAGGTCTCTCCTGATAACAGGTGAGTAAATCGGAATTCGTATTTCGGCTGATTTTAGAGGAATATTTTAAAGTTCCAAAACTCCACACTTAGAAGAATTTCCAAGTGAAACCAGTCAATGTTAGCCTATGGAAGGAAATTCAAGTTACTGGTAAGTACGGTTAAAATTACTTTTCAGGACCAGTACTGGGCTGAAAGATGCAGCACTGAGGTATCTCCTGATAACAGGTGAGTAAATCAGAATTCGGATTTCGGCTGATTTTAGAGGAATATTTGTATGTTTCAAAAATCAACACTTAGAAGAATTTCCAAGTGAAACCAGTCAATGTTAGCCTATGAAGGAAATTCAAGTTACCGGTAAGTACGGTTAAAATTACTTTTCAGGATCAGTACTGGGCTGAAAGATGCAGCACTGAGGTCTCTCCTGATAACAGGTGAGTAAATCGGAATTCGTATTTCGGCTGATTTTAGAGGAATATTTTAAAGTTCCAAAACTCCACACTTAGAAGAATTTCCAAGTGAAACCAGTCAATGTTAGCCTATGAAGGAAATTCAACTTACCGGTAAGTACAGTTAAAATTACTTTTCAGGATCAGTACTGGGCTGAAAGATGCAGCACTGAGGTCTCTCCTGATAACAGGTGAGTAAATCGGAATTCGTATTTCGGCTGATTTTAGAGGAATATTTTAAAGTTCCAAAACTCCACACTTAGAAGAATTTCCAAGTGAAACCAGTCAATGTTAGCCTATGAAGGAAAATCAAATTACCGGTAAGTACGGTTAAAATTACTTTTGAGGATCAGTACTGGGCTGAAAGATGCAGCACTGAGGTCTCTCCTGATAACAGGTGAGTACATCGGAATTCGTATTTCGGCTGATTTTAGAGGAATATTTTAAAGTTCCAAAACTCCACACTTAGAAGAATTTCCAAGTGAAACCAGTCAATGTTAGCCTATGAAGGAAATTCAAGTTACCGGTAAGTACGGTTAAAATTACTTTTCAGGACCAGTACTGGGCTGAAAGATACAGCACTGAGGTCTCTCCTTATAACAGGTGAGTAAATCGGAATTCCTATTTCGGCTGATTTTAGAGGAATATTTGCACAATGGTGAAGGGAGGGGCGGGGCCTGAGGTGACATCTTTGCAAACGCGCCCGTGGCGCGTTTTAAGTTGGGGGATTAAGTTCCCTTGAATCCTGAGGGTCCCTAGGGGCCAACTAGACCACCAGGAACCTCCAATATGCGCCAGGGGCTGCGTTGCAGAGACGTGTAGAGAGGCCACACCCCTTTACACCTCTCTGCAACGCAGCTCTGTGGCGCTTTCTGGATGTACCTGTTGGGCTAGTTGGCCCCCAGGGACCCTCAGGATTGAAGGGGATTTAATTCCCCATCTTAAAACGCGCCACGGGGCCTGTTTGCACACATGTCACCTCAAGCCCCGCCCCTCCCTTCACCACTGTGCAAACGCGCCCCGTGGCGCGTTTTAAGTTGGGGGATTAAGTCCCCTTGAATCCTGAGGGTCCCCGGAGTCCAACTAGCCCACCATATACCTCCAAAAGCGCCATAGAGCTGCGTTGCAGAGAGGTGTAAAAGGGGCGTGGCCTCTGTACACCTCTCTGCAAGGCAGCCCCTGGCGCATACTGGAGGTTCCTGGTGGGCTAGTTGGCCTCAGGGACCCCCAGTATTCAAGGGGAATTGTTCCCTCTCTGCAAACGCGCCAGGGGGCGCGTTTGCAGAGTGGTGAAGGAAGGGGCGGGGCCTGCGGGCCCGATCGTTTTTTTTTTTTTTTTTTGGGGAGGGGGCCGCGTGGCCCCCTCCCGGGCCACTACTTGCCCCGGGACCCCATCCCCGGGGCCTGGCCTCCGTTGGGGACTGTGGGGGTCCCCAAACCCCCACAGTCCCGCCGGCTCCCCGTGTCCTACGGGAGCCGGCATTGCTGTTCCACATGGGGAGCAGCTAACATGCTGCTCCCCATGTGGAAAGCAATCGGCTTTGGATATTGGAAGAGAGAGCAGGTTTCCCTGCTCTCTCTTCCAATATCCAAGCAAGTTTGCAATGACAGGACGGAGCCGCGATGCTCCCGTCCTGTCATTGCAAACAGCAGTGTCCCGGGGTAGGCACCCCGGGACACTGCAGGAGCCGGCCCTGGGGGTGGTGGTCCCCAGGGCCATCAAGGGCTCCAGGAGGGGCCGCGCGGCCCCCTCCCATTCAGTGCACAGCCCCGGGAGGTGGTGGTCCCTGGGCTCTGGGGGTCCAAAACGGACCCCCATTGTAATTTTTCTTAGTGCCCCGGGAGGTGGTGGTCCCGGGCGTGTGGGGCTGGAGCCCCCACACAGGTTTTTAATAAAAATAAAAGAAGCCCCGGGAGGTGGTGGTCCCGGGGCTGCGGGAGGGCTCAGAGCCCTCCCGCACCATTGTACATAAAGCCCCGGGGGTGGTGGTCCCCGGGCTTGGGGGCCCTTAGAGGCCCCCACACATAAAATTAACCCCCCAGCATGCCCCCGGGACTTGGGCCACCCGGGGCCAGCTAACATCGAGCGCGGGAGACCACGCTTCGATTTTTTTTTGGGCAGGGTTCGCGCTCCCTGAGCGCATCCTGCCGATTTTTTAAAAAAAAATTTTTTTTTTTTGCCCAGGGGTCCTTGTGGGACCCCCTGAGCAAACCTAGGGGTCAGGGTGTTTCAACCCTCCCCCTTTGTGCGCTTTGCGCACTTGTTTCTGTCCCTCGGTTCTACCGAGGATAAAATGGCTGCCAACATTTCCTGAATCGGAATGTTGACAGCCAGCTGACAGCCAATTAACATGCAGCTCGTGATCGGGAGGGTGCGCGAATCCTCCGTGCCCATAGATATATATGTACTTTTACTTTTTGATTTTCTCAGCAACTACTGAACGAATTTACACCATTTAACAAAAGGGTTCTTTCTGAACCAAGAACTACCTCTTTGCCAAATTTGGTGTAATTCCGTTCAGCAGTTCGGGCTGTAGCCGTGTCTAAAGTTTCCTATGGGAAAATGCATGGGGAAACGCGTTTTGGGACCCCCTTTTTCTCGGCCCCGCTTGACGTATCACCCCGAGACTTTCAGGGTAGGAGCGGACCAGAGCGCCCCACGAAGTTTGAAAATTTCGCGAAGATACGTCAACCAGCAAGAGAGTTATTTCAAATAGAATGTCGTGGATTTCCTATGGATAATAGGTTGTAACTATAACTATCTACTGGCGACCGCCAGTAGATAATATATATATATATATATATATAATGCACTTTCTATAATGTTGTGCTTGAATGGTATGTGAACTGATTGAATGTGCAGAGTTGGGGAAAATCCTGATCAACATATATTTTCTCATGTTGACAGATTGCATCAGAAGGCTAAGATGCATAAAGGGAATAGAATAAAAAATGATGTCTATTCATAATCTTCTCGTACGACTGTGAGAGGATAAGAAGAACAATAATGCACAATCTACTTTACATGAAAACTTCTGTCTAAACTGCACTTTAATCGATATGAAGATGTGAGGAGATTTTATCACATATATTTGGAATAACTGATTCTCACATTAAGAAATGGAAAATAATTATAAGAAGCTAGAAATACTTTCCTTAGTTGCCCAGGCTAACTTCATTTTTTCTCTTTTCTTTTTCTTTGCCTTCTTAACCCCACCAGTGCAACACACACCATCAACTTTTGGTTTTCCTTAAAAAGAGACTAACATCTTCAAATATGAAATAAGATATATCTGGCATCATGTGTGGATGTATATATTATATCATATATTGGATATATATATTTTTTTTGTACATTCTTTGAAGCACTCGCACTTTAATGCTTCATTTAAATCCTGCCTTCTTTGTTAATTGAATGTATTGACAAAATATTTTTTATATTCAAAAATGTTCTTTTACTTTGAAACATATTGTCAGAATGTAATTTTGCTTATAAAGTAATGTATTGTACTTTACAGGGATAAAAAATGGCGTTCATGAATTGCAAATAAGTAAAATGAAGACTCACAGCCTAATTAGTCTTGTGTAATAAACAGCAATGAGGGGATTATAGCACAAGAGCACTTTGAAGGATGTTCTAGACAAAAGGACTCTATGGTCCAGTAGAAAGCTGGGTGCCGAAATGCGTAGACCGTCCATCTGTTTGGTTGCACTATGGTGTTGAATTTAAGACGAAATGAAAACATACCGGGAGTGCCGTGTGTCCTTGTCGGATGAGTGGGACGGAGACGGCGAAGTATATATATATCTATATATATATATACAAATATATATATATATTTTTTTTCCACACTTGCCCAAAGGACGAGGACGCACTCGAGCAGCAGTTGACTTAAAAGCAGCCTTTATTCTCTGGAAGATCAACAGTCGCATTTCGATAATTCATGGAGCCTGACGCGTTTCGGAGCTCCTGCTCCTTATTCATAGGCTTGGTTCCAAAAAGTTTGCAGTATTGCTGACACACCTATAAACAATCAGTTGCCCTGTGATAGGCCACTCAGGTGAGTAATTCCCTGATGCATGATAGGATTTGTAGCATAATCCTACCCTGATGGGTGCTGCGTTCTTTTGGTTCCAATATTTAATAGCCCTCCAATGGGCCTCGGAATGTGCGAAGTCTTTAATCATTAGAGTTGCTGCCCCACAAAGGAACTCGGCATGATTCCAAGCCCCGTGGCCCTACTTACGATCACTGAGGTGGTGCAGCAACTCTAATGATTAAAGACTACGCGCATAAATATTGGAACCCAAAGAACGCAGAAGATGATAAGATTGTGCTTAACTCACAATGTTTTTCTTTTTGGTGAAGAAATCTATATGCAAACAAATGGTACCACAATGGGTTTCTCCTTTAGTCCAAGCTACGCCTGCCTAGCAATGGGCTGGTGGGAGCAGCAATTGGCTTGGCAACCAGACAACGACATATTTGTAAATAAAATATTCATGTGGTTAAGGTTTATTGATGACCTTTTTATCATTTGGGATGGTTCAGAGGAAGAGTTCGGTGAATATTTCAAAACCCTAAACTCCACAAAAGCAAACTTCAAATTTACTTACAACATAAGCCAATGGAGAGTGACATTTTTGGATACCGAAATATACATACAGGATAAAAAAGACATACGACGTTGCATCGGAAAAAAACTGCAACGAATGCAGTGCTACATCCTGGAAGCTTCCACCAAAATACTCTGATTCAAAATATCCCATATGGCGAACTTTTAAGAATTCGGAGAATCTGCTCTGAAGAAGAGGAATGGGACAAACACAGTAGATTGATGTCACAGAGATTCAGACGGAGAGGATACTCAGCCGGATTAATAAAAAGAGGTCGAGAGAGGACCCAGATGAAAACAAGAGAAGAAATCATCAAAGTAAAAACACCAACAACTAATCCGGATACAATCCGTTTGATTACCACATTTCTAAAAGAATCCAAACCAATCAAGGGAATTCTTAAAAAGAATTGGAAAATACTTCAGCTGGATCCAACGGTAGCAACGATAATGGGGAAATATCCTAACGTGACATACAGAAGAGCAATAAATTTGAAGGCCAAATTGGTTCTGAGCCATTTTCGGAAAGTAAACAATAAACAAACCCAATGGCTGAATACAAAAGGATTTGTGAAATGTTACAATTGTAAAGTGTGTCAAATCGCAAAAAATACAAAAGAAATTAAATTGGCAGACAACAAAATCTGGAAAATCCAAAAATTAATCACGTGCAAAAGTCAATATGTAGTGTACGTAATTGAATGTCCTTGTGCTCTGAAGTATGTTGGAAGTACCATTATTGAGCTAAAAAAAACGGATCCTAGAACATGTATAAGCTACCATAAATAAAGACCGCAGTAATGCGATAGCAAAACATATGGAGTCTCACCATGGAGGAGATTGGAGACTATTGAAATTCTTTGCAATTGAAAGTGTGGACCGCCATGAGTGGGGCGGGAATAGAGTAAGGAGGTTGAGACAAAGAGAATCACGTCAGATATTGGCCCTACGTACCTATACACCGTATGGACTAAATCAAGATGAAGAATTATATGTACATTTAGACTAAAGAAATCAATCAAAACGCGTTGCTTCTCAAAGGAAATTCACAGTTTTTAATAACCACTTTTTGTAATTCACTTCTTTGCACAGAAACAGAGTGATTGAATATATTGGGGTTTGGCTTGATTTGCAAGTCGTAAATTGATTGGACTAACATTATTGAATATGCAAATGATGTTGTTTGAAGGAGAAAATGCAAACTTGAGACATTAGTAATTGACACGACCACCCACTGGAGGGTAGGATCGCTCTGCATGTCTAAAACCCACTGGAGGGTTGAACTATGCTCTTTGAGCATTATTTCACACAATCATTGTGTGATATTATTTGTAAGAATTGTCTCTGCATTTGCAACAAATACTCCATAAATTCATGTATAATCACAAAAAATACCATCAAGTATGTCCTGATCTAATGCTAAAATGCCCCAGATGATAATTAGATTGGAAGGTTTAATGGTTTTTTGCACAGTGTCACTTCATTCACAAATGAATTCTTATATCTATATTTTTTTCTTTAAACTACATCTACCAGAAAGCATAGTGATGTATGGACAGGAAATGATGATGGAAGTTGTATTGTATAGCAATGTATTTAATAGGTCCAAACATTTCGCTGAGTGTTAACCGTGAACAAGGTCTCAGGAAGACCGAAACGCGTTGGTTTGAGGTATTTGCCCGTAACGATTGGAAATGGCTGAGATTAAAGTAATTCGAATCTCCCCATGAGTGCGATCCATTCTTCCGGTTTTGGGAGGTCTGCTCTCTCTCTCTCTCTCTCTCTATATATATATATATATACACATATACATATATATATATATATACATATATATGTACATATATAAATATATAGGTGCATATATAGTTCGTTTATAGTGCATGTATAGTTCGTTTACTTGGGATATATAAATATATATATTCACTGAAAAAACCATAGGTTTCAGGCATGTTATAGTTAGAAATTAGCATTTAAAAAACCTTTGAAATTCACTGAAAAAAACCATAGGTTTCAGGCACGTTATAGTTAGAAATTAGCATTTAAAAAACCTTAGAAATTCACTGAAAAAACTATAGGTTTTAGGGAAAGTTATAGTTAGTTGTACATTGCACTCGTACAAAACCCGTGAAATTCCCCCGTTATAGTTAGTTCAGCTAACTATAACTCGCGCCCCCGCAATGCACTGCTGATGACATCACATAATACATCACTGATGACATGGTCAGTGACATCACTGATGACATCACTGATGACATCTCAAATGACATCACTGATGACATCATCCAGTGACTGTGTGTTTCTGTAAAGTTTAAATATGTTTAATATATATAGGGAAAGGCGTATTGAAGAATGAGTGGGTGTATAAGTGTCTGGATGGATGATTTAGTAGGTGCGTGACTGACTCTATAAGTGAGTGATTAAACATATCTTACTGAATGCATGGGTTAGTGACTAAACTGTGTGAATGTCTGTATCCGTCTGTCTGTTGGTGTGTAAGCGGCTGCATGGGTTTGTGAATAGCTACATGAGTGTCTACTTGGGTTATTGATTAGTTGTCTGAGTATCTGTATGGGTGCCTGAGTGTTTGTGTGGGTGGGGTGTGTGTGACTCTGTGCATAGATGTGTGAGTGGGTGATTCACTGGGTGCATGGTTTCAAGAGTGCATCTGTGATGGACTGTATAGGTGGGTGAGTGTGTGTATGGGTGTGTTAGTGAGTGAATGTATATCTCAGTGGTACATGTGTGAGTAACTACATATGTGAAAGGCAGCATATATGTGTGTTGGAGTATATAAATGGGTATAAGTGAGAGTGTGTGATTGTGAGAGTGGCTGTATGGATGAGTGTGTACTTGTATCAGTGATTGTATAAGAGCGTATGAATGTGCTAGTATTTGTATGAGTAAGTGAGCTGGTGTGTGTATAACTGTATAGGTGAGTAAATGGTAGTGTGATTAATTATTTGCATGACTGACTAGGTGTGTGAGTACCTCTATGGATGAGTGACGGTGTGTGAGTGTCTATATAGGTGTATGAGTGCATATGATAGTCCTGTACTGAGTGACCATAAGTATGACTGACTGTACGGGTGAGTGAGCGGATGTGTGTGTAGACCTAAGAATCAGTGAGTGTGTATGTAGTTATTGGTGTTGGAGTGTCTATGGTTTTGACAATGGCAGTCTGTTTTTTAGAGTGGGTGTATCAAAAGTTAAATTAGGGTGTGAGAAGATGCATCATATTATCACATGGATGATGTCATCAGTGATGTCATCAGTGATGTCATTTGAGATGTCATCAGTGATGTCATCAGTGATGTCACTGACCATGTCATGAGTGATGTAATATGTGACATCATCAGCAGTGCATTGCGGGGGCGCGAGTTATAGTTAGCTGCCCCTTTTGTCTTGTTTTGCGCATTTCTTTTTCTCTTTTCTTGTGACTCGGTTCTACCGAGTCACAAGATGGCTGCCAACACTTCCTGGTTTGGAGTGTTGACAGCCAATTAGCATACAGCTCGTGATCGGGAGGGTGCGCGGATCCTCCGCGGCCATAGATATATATGTGTTTTTACTTTTGATTTTCTCAGCAACTACTGAACGGATTTACACCATTTAACAAAAGGGTTCTTTCTGAACCAAGAACTACCTCTTTGCCAAATTTGGTGTAATTCCGTTCAGCAGTTCGGGCTGTAGCCTTGCATAAAGTTTCCTATGGGAAATTGATTTTTTGACTCTTATTTTTTGAATTTCTCTGCAACTACTGAACGGATTTACACCATTTAAAAAAAAGGTCGCTTTCTGAACCAAGCGCTACCTTTTTGCCAAATTTGGTGTAATTCCGTTCAGCAGTTCGGGCTCTAGCCGAGTCTAAAATTTCCTATGGGAATTAACATGGAGAAAACACGTTTTGGGACCCCCTTTTTTCTCGGCCCCCGCTTGCCGAATCACCCCGAAACTTTCAGGATAGGAGCAGACCGGAGCGCCCCACGAGTTTTGAAAAGTTCGCGAAGATTCATCAACTGGCGCCAAAGTTATTGGAAATAGAATGTTGCGAATTTCCTATGGAAAATAGGTCCTAACTATAACTATCTACTGGCGACCGCCAGTAGATAATATATGTGTGTGTGTATATATATATTCTCAGACGATGACCTTTTCCCTGTTTCCCTGGCCATAAACGAGGTGCACACTGGATGATAATTTTCCAAGGTTTATTCACCACTCGACAAAACAACTGACATACGCGTTTCGGCTACACGCCTTTCTCAATGTCGGTAAGGTCAACAAAAATCGCCATTTTTAAACATAAATGTAAACATAAAGAAAGGAAACGGTTCATTTTGGCTCTAAATAGATAGTGAAAAAGGGTTCCATTGAGACATATAGAGCTCGGCATATTTTCCATGGCAGCCATCTTAGAATGGTCAAATGATATATGTCCCAACTTTCTATGGATACATGCAAAGATATTCCACCACATTTATATTGAGCCTTGTATAGGCAAGTTTTAACTGGGGCATGCATGCTTACTATTCCATTTTATGATGCATTTATGTACATTCCACAAACAATACATTCATCTGTATGCACATTTCGTTCAATGTCCCTGAGTTTATAAAATTAAGCCCTGAATGGGCAACCTTCATCAGACACTAACGTAATAGTTGTTTTCTTAATAATTCATTCATGTACATTCTATACATATTACAACATTTCAAAAAGGACCATACAATGGCACCAAATTAATTACTTCATTTCCTGCCCTGCTCTGTTAATTTCATTATAACCCTTATAATTTCTCAAGTGCCGTTCGGGATACATTCGCATATTTGATTTATTCCGGGTTCACAAAATGTGAATCCATAACTCTTCCTCATTGTTGAGGCCTGATGGAGTTTTAGTTTGTAATTCTACAATGTATTTCGACTCCAGCCTCCTCAGTTTTTTGGTTCTGTCCCCTCCCCTTTCATCCTTAGGGACCTGGTCTATGCAAAAACAAAATATATATATATATATATATATATATATATATATATATATATATATATATATTTTACCTACTGGAGGTCGCCAGTAGGTACTTATAGTAAGGACCTCGTTTCTATTCAAAAAGAGTTTTTTCTCTTGCCAATATCTTTGGCGCCGTTTGACGAATCTTCGCAAAATTTTCAAAACTAATGGGTCACTCCGGTCAGCTCATGTCTTGAAAGTTTCAGTGTGATTCGTCAAGTGGGGGCTGAGAAAAAAGGGGGGTCCCAAAACACGTTTTCCCTATGTTAATTTCCATAGGAAAAATTGGAACAGGCTACAGCCCGAACTGCTGAACGGAATTACACCAAATTTGGCAAAAAGGTAGCTCTTGGTTCAGAAAGCGACCTTTTTTTTTTAAATGGTGTAAATCCGTTCAGTAGTTTCTAAGAAATTCAAAAATAAAAAAATATCGATATCTGGGCGGAGCCTAACCACACATCTCATCGTGAGATTTTTCGCCCTATTCTCAAGCTGGTGCAAACTGCTGATATCGCCAGTTTTCCAGCGATAGCTGCCGCAAAAAACATTGCCACGGATGAGAGCGACAACTAACGCTAATGATAAGCAGAGTAGGCGTTCCCGTGCAAAAACACACGAAAACACCACTTCGCGATATTCTCAACGACTAGCCAGATCCGTGATGCGATCCAAAAACAGGCGGTAAGGCGCGTTAGCAGCATGGATTTAACACCTGCCTTTTACTGGTGTTAAGCAGGACGACAACCTGCAGTATGAAAGGGAGACCAGCCCAGAGCCACATCTGAAGACCAACAGATGCCATGGAGCCAATGATCATGCGGCTTGGAGACCCAAGAGGGGCACAACACCCACCGCCACCACCCCCAGGACCCCCCCGGACCCCCCCCCTCACTACCACCTAGGCAGCGCAGAAGAAGACAGCGGACGTTCCTAAAACGCACCAGCCTCAGACACTCAACGCCAGAGGATGCCATTGCCCACTACAGGCTCAAAAGGACAACCATCCTCCGCATCCTGACCCACATTGCCCACAGGCTGACCGTACCAACACAGCGGAGAACCAACATCCCTCCGCAGACAAAGCTGCTGGCTGTGCTGCACCTGTTGGCCTCTGGTACCTTCCAACCAACAACTGCCAGAGTCGGAGGAGTCTCACAGCCAGCCCTATCAAAGTTCCTCACACCTGTCTTGGATGCATGTCCACAAAAGCAACGGCGGGCCCCTGTATCCGCACCACACGCTAGTTCCAATTCGTAGTGTTCCTGCGCAACCAACCCCAACGCCAGCCGTTGCTTGATGCCTCTGTGCTCCAGATCCAAGATTGTAGTCACTGAAATGGGGGTGTGCCAGGTCATGAAGTCCAGTAGTCAACAGTAGTGTAAAAACAGTACTTTAATACAAATACATAAATCAACAATACGAAAAGCTCAGCCAACGCGTTCCATTCCCAACGGGGAACTTCATCAGGGCAACGTGTGGATTCAATTAACTGCATATGCTGCGGGAACTCCCCAATACAATTCCATATTCCGAAAGTCAGTATTCAGAAACCTGTTGGATAAATGGTGACAATGGTCAAGCGTCCGTATAGTCACAAATGTAATCTGGCACAGTGTATTGCACTTGGACAAACCGGAATGCTAACAAGTATGATGAATCCTGCATAAAAAGATCGTAAAAGAAGTACGTATAGTCGTAAGCTCTGTAGGAAAGAAAAGGAAGGTTACGACGACACGAACTTCTGTTACGGTCTTGTTATGCAGGATTTATCATACCTGTAAGCATCACGGTTTGTATCAGCTTGATACCCCTGCACCTTCACTTCCCCCACACTACGCAGGAACAGCTCTAGACCAAGCAAGGGAACTACGCCATAGCTGGCTTTCCGCACGTGTTGGGAGCAATTGACTGCACACATGTACTTCTTGTGCCCCCTGCCGACACTGCACACAATAACCGCAACAGAAACCACACGCATTCCATCAATGTGCAGGCAAAAGTGGACCACCGGGGCCTGTTCACGAATGTCGTTGCAAACTTCCCAGGCAGTGTGGAAGACCTTGGACATGTAGCTTTGTCATCCCCCCCTGTAAGCGTGAGCGGAGTGGCCTTGGCCGGCGTATGTCGTGAATAAATAGCCCGGGGCGCTGGGTGAGGTTCAGCTCCGGGATGGCCCCCAAAGTAACTACTGCGTGTGTCTCTGTGTCTGCCATATCCTGTCCCTAGGCCTACACACACGTGGCCGACCACCTTCAACGGCCAGATTGACACTGGAGACGAGGTGGCTACGTCCCAAGCCAACCCGCGCACATCTCTGTGCGATCCTGTGCGCCTGCTGCACCCCAGCCCTGGTCCCCAGACAATCCACCGCCCAGCGATGAATGGCCGCCCCTGCGCACCCAGGCCTCAATGCTCACCTGCTGCCACCGGTGTGTCTCCAAGAGGGCCCACCACGTGCCGGTGCAACCTCCTCAGCCGATCGCTGGATTCCACGCCACAGGCCCCCAGCGCACCCTGCGGCACCGCACCGCTGAGTCATGTGTGTGCTGACTGCTGCCTTCGGCGTACACTGCGGTCCAGCAGGGCTCTCAATTCAAATCGAATCTTGATTGGCAGGACGGCGTATCGAGGTCTACGCATCATCTCAGGCTGCACACCCGCTCAGCTCTTCAGGTGCCCCTACCTCAGTGCACCGCAAGTCACCGTCCCGTGGCGGTAGGCCTGTGCCAGCCGCAGTGCATCGGGTGACACCACTCCTTGCACCTCAAGTCATCGTCCCATGGCGGTAGGCCCGTGCCGGCCGCAGTGCATCGGGAGCCACCAACTCTGTGCACCGCAAGTCATGGACCCTTCATGATTGAGTCTCGTGGTGCGGACGCCATCATGTCACCTCCGGCAGTGGGGAATGTGATGTGGTAGGCCCCTTTTATTGGCAGGGTCACATGTCCTGTGATGCCTTTGCTGGATGGGTGTGGTGTGGGTGTAAACCAGCCCTTAGGGAGTGGCTGTGGCATGCTGACAACTAGTCAGTCAAAGGGACAGGATGCACACCTAATATTTCATGCTTTTGTAACTTGTCCATTTATATCCTTGAGTGCGTGCAGATTGGTTTTGAGTGCCATGCCCAGAAGGCACTGGATTGATTAGCAAATTCAATGATGGGGCGTACATCACGCCCCACCCAATCGCACTGCTAAGTTGCGCCACCTTGGCGATAATGTAATCCTCCATAGTATTCCAAGTAATCCTGGTATTTCAACTTTATGCTCATAACACTTTTTCGACTTTTCATCAACTGTTTATCCGAATCCACACGTGGAGTGTGAATGCCATTTTCCCAAACTTCTAATGTTCAAATTGTGTCCAACCAGACCTCTTGAAAGAACACGAATAGTGCAAAATTCATAAAAGACAGCGTTTATTCAATAAAATACCCAATGCATTTCGGGTATAGATGCCCTTCTTCAGGGGTCACTGTAAATAATCAGAGAACACATAATCACTATTATTTATCATTTAACATCTCTAGTTTCTACATAATGCACAGATCAACTGTTTCACGTTGTGACCCAAACCCATTCCCACCATGAACCCCTTTCTTTTCCAAAGGAACTAGTTTCCCCTTTATCCGCGTAGCGTGCCACCATCTCAAACTCAAACATTCATCTGATTTTAATCCTACTCTATTTAATTCTTCTACGGTCCTCAACCGTATCTGCTACCTATCATTATGCGAGCAATGCCTTCCATTAACTTCCCTTATTCCTTCCGTTTCCACTCGCTGTAGTTACCCAAGAGAGAATCAGTATATACTTAATTTCCGTGAACAGTACTCCACATTTTACTCTCCACATTTTAGTTGCATATTTCCCTGCATTTAAGTGTACACGCTTGTCTCCTAGCGTTTAGCCCTGTTTAAACCAAACATTCACATTGCATCCTTCAAATATGGTCTACTTCGTTTATAACCTTCCCCATTTTTATTCCAATCTTATACCCTCTATTAGTCACTACCTTTCACCCCCAAAAAGCACACTCAACCTAACGATTACACACATACCTGCCAAACAACGTGTAAAAGCATCATCCTCGGCGTGCCTACCGCGAAAGCATTAAGCTCACCATTATCCCTCTCACTTTTAACCCATCCCTCTAACCTCCCGATTGGCCCACTGAATTCAATTCTCCCGCCATCTCGGCGCCGCTGTTATTCACATAAGGTGCTCATGCATGAAGAAACTACATTTCCCATAATGCCATTCGTCGAAGTTCAATTGTAAAATACGGATCACATTCTTGATCAAAAATAAATCTCCCTATATAGGACATATAATAATCATCTATGTCTTAAAGTTAAATGTTAAATGTTAAATTCAAAGATCGTTCCCTTGTTTATTTCGACGCCTTCTTTGATGAACCATGATGTTGTCTCGACCGTGTGGACTCGTACGCTTTCCATTAATCCTACTGTTTAATCCATTTGTAACAGGCGGGTGCTATCCCGGTTCTGGGCATCATATAAATCATCAGTCAAAGGGACAGGATGCACACCTAATATTTCATGCTTTTGTAACTTGTCCATTTATATCCTTGAGTGCGTGCAGATTGGTTTTGAGTGCCATGCCCAGAAGGCACTGGATAGATTAGCAAATTCAATGATGGGGCGTACATCACGCCCCACCCAATCGCACTGCTAAGTTGCACCACCTTGGCGATAATGTAATCCTCCATAGTATTCCAAGTAATCCTGGTATTTCAACTTTATGCTCATAACACTCTTTCGACTTTTCATCAACTGTTTATCCGAATCCACACGTGGAGTGTGAATGCCATTTTCCCAAACTTCTAATGTTCAAACTGTGTCCAACCAGACCTCTTGAAAGAACACGAATAGTGCAAAATTCATAAAAGACAGCGTTTATTCAATAAAATACCCAATGCATTTCGGGCATAGATGCCCTTCTTCAGGGGTCACTGTAAATAATCAGAGAACACATAATCACTATTATTTATCATTTAACATCTCTAGTTTCTACATAATGCACAGATTGACTGTTTCACGTTGTGACCCAAACCCATTCCCACCATGAACCCCTTTCTTTTCCAAAGGAACTAGTTTCCCCTTTATCCGCGTAGCGTGCCACCATCTCAAACTCAAACATTCATCTGATTTTAATCCTACTCTATTTAATTCTTCTACGGTCCTCAACCGTATCTGCTACCTATCATTATGCGAGCAATGCCTTCCATTAACTTCCCTTATTCCTTCCGTTTCCACTCGCTGTAGTTACCCAAGAGAGAATCAGTATATACTTAATTTCCGTGAACAGTACTCCACATTTTACTCTCCACATTTTAGTTGCATATTTCCCTGCATTTAAGTGTACACGCTTGTCTCCTAGCGTTTAGCCCTGTTTAAACCAAACATTCACATTGCATCCTTCAAATATGGTCTACTTCGTTTATAACCTTCCCCATTTTTATTCCAATCTTATACCCTCTATTAGTCACTACCTTTCACCCCCCAAAAAGCACACTCAACTTAACGATTACACACATACCTGCCAAACAACGTGTAAAAGCATCATCCTCGGCGTGCCTACCGCGAAAGCATTAAGCTCACCATTATCCCTCTCACTTTTAACCCATCCCTCTAACCTCCCGATTGGCCCACTGAATTCAATTCTCCCGCCATCTCGGCGCCGCTGTTATTCACATAAGGTGCTCATGCATGAAGAAACTACATTTCCCATAATGCCATTCGTCGAAGTTCAATTGTAAAATACGGATCACATTCTTGATCAAAAATAAATCTCCCTATATAAGACATATAATAATCATCTATGTCTTAAAGTTAAATGTTAAATGTTAAATTCAACTAGACCAGTGATCAGCAGATCACTACAGGGAAGACCTGGGACATGTAGCTTTGTCGACCCCCCCTGTAAGCGTAAGCGGAGTCTGCTGGGCTGGCGTATGCCAGTCCAGCGTAGGGGTGTGAACAATGAGCCCGGGGCTCTGGGCGTGGTTCAGTTCTGGGCTGGACAAGAACATAACTAATGCGTGTGTCTCTGTTGTAGGGTCGGCGCCACCCGGACCGCAATCGGCAATGTTGCACCCTGTGACTCAAGTCCCACAACATTAGCAACATGGACGTAAGGGGGAATCACTGACCCTACATTCATCCATACTTTCATACTTGAATGATCATTGACATGACACATCTGTGTGAATTTGAATGTTTTATTCACATTCAGTGGAGTGTTGAAGCTGGAGCAGTACAGGGCCATGCAAACCCCACTTTACATTGTTGCCCCGTGGAGGGCCAGCCAGAGTCCTTCAGGGAATGACAAGTTCATCGGAAGAGGAAGAGTTCAGTCCACAGTCTGATTGCTGTGTCATTGGTAACCAAACAGAATATGGCAGTCCATGTCGAGGTCCAAGGTGAGTGTCGCAGAGTGTATCGGGGGACAGTGGAAGGTGATGATGCAGAGGGCAGAACCAAGCAGAAACAGGCCATATGGCGGAGATGAATGCTACCGCTTCCTTCTTACCACTAAGGCAGACTCATCCTCATCTTCGTCCTCTGATGTTTCATGTGCCTCACATGTGGGTGGTGTTGTTTTGTCTGCATCACTGTGTGGCACTGACACATAAGTGGCCGGAGGTGGATTGTCTGCAGCACTGTGTGTCACTGACACATCAGGGGGCGGAGATGTGGATGTAGAAGCAGCAGCAGCATTCATCGGCGCCAGACCTTGTGGCAGCAATGCCATGATGAGGGTCTGCAGGGCATGGAAGATCCCAGCTACATCTCGCTGGTGTGCAGCCGTGGCAGCCATTCTTTCTGCGTGCATCCGCTCTCTGTTCTCGATGATCCTCTGCATGTGTTCCAACTCCCGGCTGACATCGCTGGAGCCACTCTGACTAGACAGTTATTCTTGTCTCAGAGTCAGGACTCCAGCGATGTCAGCCATGGATCGTTGGATAGCATGGAGCGGACTGTGGGTGTCCGTTAGGGACTGTAAGTGGTCCCTGATGGGACTTAGACACCCACATATGGCATCTAGTTTGGCTGCCATGAGGTCGAACCCCACCCGCACCTGATCAGCCATCTTCTCCTGGCACCCTAACACACGGCATTGGAAGGCCATGTGTTGTTCGTGGGGGTCCTGGGAGGCAGCCGGGGTGGTGGGTGCATCCTGCTGTGTGGTCTGTGCAGAGGGTGAGGTCTCCTCGATGCAGCTGGGCTGCCCTGCTCCTGGAGGTGAGGTGCCGAAGCTGTCCATGAGCTCTTAGAGGGCATCGGTGTTGAAGGTGTGGAGGTCCTCTTCGTCATCAGTGAAGAGATGTTCGGTCTGCTCTGCAGGAGGTGTTGATTCTCCCTCTGCAATGTGAAGGGGAGATGCAGTTTTACATTGTGTTTACATGTATGTTGATGCATTGTACAAGTTTACATACAGACTGCATGACAATGTACATTGTGACTGTTTGGGAGGAGCTGCCTATTTGATGCGGGACAGTGGACATTTCGACAACATCACGGATGTGTGTTTGTACTTGTACATTATCATCTCACATTTCCCTGCTATGCCAAATGTGATTGGCCAGTTTCTACACACAAACGACACCAGTTGTGTCCTCTGTTCTGTTGTGTACGTGTTGCAGTTTGTACCACATTGTTGTCAAAGTTGATGTGCTCTGAATGTTATGTGTGTGTGCTGCATTTTGGGAGAGTCGCCCCTGCAGCTCTGATTTTGCTGCCCCTTATCCCTTTCAGGTGGTGTGCCTTTTACTTCTGTGCTTATACAGTGCTGAGATGTTGCATACTTGGGTAAATTGGGACCTTGGTGGGAGTTGGGACTCTGGGGCATGGTTTGTCCGCAGATGTGTTGTTGACGTCAGGGGTTGTTTGTGCACGTGGATGTGTCAGAGTGTGACCTGCTCCTTTACGGATGTGGTCCGCACTCAGCCACCTCAGTGTCGTGGCGTGCAACATGTCATGGTATATTGACTGCAGCCATGCTATTCGTCATGCAGGGTCACTTGCATTGTCAGTGTGGCTCACAGACACGCCGCTTTGCTGGGTTTGGCACATGTGCATGGGTTGGTTGTGAGAATGGTGATATGTGGGAAGGGACCCCTCTGGGCACATAGCCGACGGGGGCCTACTTGCTGTTTCTAGGTGTGCTGCAGTGTGCCAAGGGGATCAGGGACATGAGCCAGAGTCATTGTGGGTGTGCACTGTGCTATACTTAATTGTGCATGTGTGACATTGTGCCCATCTCCCCCCGTCCCCCCAGTCCCTGGTCGTTACTTACCCTGTTGCTGTTGTGTCAGGTCATGTTGAGCAGTGTCCGGTCCCCCAACTCCTGCCACCGTCTCCACACTGATGACTGTGGACACCATTTCCTCCACCTCATCCAGCTCCTCCTGTGGCGCTGGACTCCCACCTCCCGTCTGCATTGCTGCCTTCTGGTTGTTGCTGAGTTTCTGCTTGGTTTTGCGCTTCACATCATTCCAGCGCCTCTTGAGCTCTTCCATTGTCCTCCTCAGCACTCCGACTGCATTCACCTTGTCAACGATGGACTGCCATATTCCATTTTTTGTTGCCAATGGCACAGTGGAGGTGACGAACAGTTGTTGATGGTGTTATATCACCTCCGTTATCAGGATCCTGTTTTCCTGCGGACTGAACCGCGTCTTCCTCTTCTTCTCCTTGCCCTTCCCTGACCCCGAGGTCCCAGGCTGGTCCTCCGTGGGGCTTGTGGGGTTCTGGTTGTCCTCTGTACTTGCTCCGGCTACCTCCATTGTGCTTCGCAGTTGTTTTGGTTTTGTTTGTGGTTTTTTTTCTGCTTTTATAGTGATTTTTTCCCACCTGACGTGTGTGAATTGCAGGCCTGGCGCAGCTTATCGCTGATTTTTTTATCGCGATTGGGCACATCGCCACTTTTTTCACGTTTGGCTTAGATTTTTATCGCCGTCCCAGTAATTTTATTGCGGACATTTGACGCGTTATCGGGAAACTATTGCATGTTACCGCCGTGTTGAGAATAAGACGTTGGCACGGCGTTATTTTTCCGTGATAGGCGGCGATATGAAAACTTGCGTTAACCTATTTGGCGATGATTATCGCACGTTCTTGAGAATATCCCCCTAAGCGTCCCTCTATGCTTCGTGCTGTGGTCTCAGAGGGACTATCGTGGCGCGCGGCCAGTTGACAGCTTTGCACGTGCCTTGCACATGCCTCACAAACTGAGTAACGTTCGAAAGGGGCTTACTCAGATATAGCGAGACACACACTCGCTCTAGTGTTGATTATTCGAATTATTGTTTTGATGCACGCAAGTCAATTTTCATTATTTTGAGTTGCACTTTAGTCTTGTATCATGCTTTATGTTTTTTTCATGTATCTAGTCACATTGACGTTGGACAATGCATCCTTTTGAATGAGGGCCCTTTTACGCTTCAGTGAGGTAGTTGTTGATTTTTTCATCCGCATTAAAATGTGCAGTGTACATATACTCCCTTGTTCCTCTCATAAGAGAACAGGGACAAATGGGACAGACTAGTGGCCATTGAAAGTGACCTGGTGAAGTGCAAAATAAAGGAAAGTAGAAGAAAGTGTGATCGACGGAGTGACACAGGAGATTATATAAAGATGTGAGGGGAAAATGTAAGAGCACAGTGAGGGCAGATAGCGAGCAAAGGAACAGTATCATGTGAGACTAAAGAGAAAATGGTGTGAAAATGTATGTCGAGTTTGAAGTAAACAAATAAAGGGGGAGTGTGACTGGAGAAATAATATAGAGATTGATGCAATAAAGTAAAGTGGGTGTCACTTCAGAGATTTAAAGAAAAACATAATTTGAGTGTAAATAAAGAGTGAATCCAAGATACGAAAATGGAATGACAGAGAGTAAAGGTTATAGTGAGAGAAACAGGACTGCAGCGTGAAAAACTTGAGAAATGAACTTGAAATTAAAGGTATAGAAATGAGTGATGATTGTGGATAATTAATCGAAAATGAGTCAAAAGAGAGATTTTTGTGGAGAGACAAAACAAATGAGTTACAATTGACTTCCACCAGCAGGGTGAACAATGTGATAAATTGAAGTGTGTCCTGTGAAGTGTCTCTTGGGAAATCTAGAGCGGCCTTTCTAGGATGTACAAGTTCAACATCCAAATGAAGTCACTTGGCAGGAGTCGCACCAATTTGCTCAGCAGTATAAGTGAAAGAAGTCCAAAGCATCCTAGATTTATACCAGCAGTTTTACACCATATTCTCAAAGATTGCACTGGAGGTAATCTGGAAGCACCTGTAGCATGTTTGAGATGATTGCCTACCTTCAACTCGTGCTTCAGCAAAGCCAAGTGGATTCCATTTGACATTAAGCTTCTCAAAGGTATTTCAGGCATCTTTGGATCTCTTTCAGTGCAAACCTTTCTGCAACTATTGGAAGGCAGTAGAGCCAAATTCTTAGTCCCTTCAGACATTTTCAGATCTCCTACCGTGCCAGGTTTTCTGAATCTGGTAATCAATCAATCAACCATGTCACTTATAAAGCGCACTACATACCCGCGAGGGTCTCAAGGCGCTGGGGGAAGAGGGGGGTGGTGCTGCTACTGATCGAAGAGCCAGGTCTTGAGGAGTCTTCTGAAGGCCAGTAGGTCTTGGGTCTGCCGAAGGTTGGTGGGGAGGGTGTTCCAGGTCTTGGCGGCGAGGTGGGAGAAGGATCTGCCGCCGGCGGTTGTTTTCCGGATGCGGGGGACTGTGGTGAGGGCGAGGGTGGTGGAGCGGAGCTGGCGGGTGGGGGTGTAGAAGCTGAGTCGTCTGTTGAGGTAGGCTGGTCCGGAGTTGTGGAGTGCTTTGTGTGCGTGGGTGAGGAGCTTGAAGGTTATCCTCTTGTTGACAGGGAGCCAGTGCAGGTCTCTCAGGTGGGGTGTGATGTGGCTGCGTCGGGGGATGTCGAGGATAAGACGTGCAGAGGCGTTCTGGATGCGTTGCAGCCGTCTCAGGAGCTTAGCCGTCGTTCCTGCGTAGAGGGCGTTTCCGTAGTCCAGCCTGCTGGTGACGAGGGCCTGGGTGACTGTTTTTCTTGTTTCGGTGGGGATCCACTTGAAGATCCTGCGGAGCATTCGGAGGGTGTTGAAGCAGGATGAGGAAACGGCGTTGACCTGCTTAGTCATGGAGAGGGTGGGGTCGAGGATGACCCCTAGGTTGCGTGCGTGGTCGGTGGGTGTCGGGGCTGTTCCCAGTGATGTCGGCCACCAGGAGTCATCCCAGGCTGAAGGGTTGGAACCAAGGATGAGGACCTCCGTCTTGTCTGAGTTCAGCTTCAGGCGGCTGGTCCTCATCCATTCGGCGACGGCCTTCATTCCTTCGTGGAGGTGGGCTTTGGCGGTGTGAGGGTCTTTGGTGAGGGAGAGGATCAGCTGGGTGTCGTCGGCGTAGGAGATGATGTTGAGGTTGTGCTGTCGGGCGACGTGGGCGAGGGGTGCCATGTAGATGTTGAACAGCGTTGGGCTGAGGGAGGAGCCTTGGGGTACGCCGCAGATGATCTTGGTGGCTTTGGATCGGAAGGGGGCGAGGCGGACGCTTTGTGTTCTGCCGGAGAGGAAGGATGTGGTCCAGTCCAGGGCCTTCTCTTGGATCCCGGCGTCGTGAAGGCGTGTTCGTAGTGTGTGGTGGCAGACCGTGTCGAAGGCGGCTGATAGGTCCAGGAGGATGAGGGCTGCTGTTTCTCCGTTGTAGAAGGCAGTTGAGGCAAATTCTTGGGTCCTCCTGGCATCTCCATGTTTTTTCCGGTGCCAGACTTTCTGAATCTGGTTCAGAACAGTAGGGCCAAATTCCGATGGCCTCCAACCATCTCTATATCTCCTCTGATGCAAAACTTTCTGAATCTGGTACAATATAGTTGAGGCCAGTTCTGGGATACTACAGACAACTACCAATTTTCTCCAGTGGAAATCTTTCTGAATATGGTAGAAGACAAATGGGTCAAATTCTGTTATCCTTTAGGCATCTGAAGATCTCTTTCGGTGATTTTTTTCTGAATCTGGCACACATCGTTTGGGTCACATTCTGGGGTGCTGCATGCATATCCACATTTTCCCCATGCAGATCCTTCTGAATCTGGTACAAGAGAGTTGGTGTAAATCCGGTGTGCTGACGACTTCTTTGAATTTCCTCTGATGTCAATCTTTCTGAATCTGGAACAAGAAACTCTGTGAAAATCTGAGGTGCTCCTTTCATCCCTCAATTTCTTCTGAAGCAAATCTTTCTAATCTGGCACAAGACAATTGGTGTACATTTTAAGGTGCTCCACACATATCCAGACTTTCTCTAGGGCAAGTCTTTTTCAATATGGTACAGGACAATTGGTGTACATCTGAGGACCTCCATTCATCTCCATATTTCCCTGGAATAATATTTCGGAGTCTGGTACAGGACATTTGGGGGTGATTATGAGGTGCTCCAGGCTTCTCTTAATTTGTCCGGAAGCACGCTTTGAAATACAGCCCATCCTGTTAGTGACTTATACATAAAGAACATAAGATAACATGCTGAGCCAGTGAGGTGAAAATGAGAATGATAGAGCGAGCAGCTTGAAAGTGATAATTGTAATGTCTGTAGTGAGTCATTTTGTCATTAAGTTGTTGCATGCGCTGAGAACGGCAGTTAAGCAGAATATTGCAATAGAAATGTGAGAGTGAAGTAACAGTTGTCAGAGGCAAGTGGATTGCTATGTAAAGATTGTCATAGTTGGCGCAGCACGATTCGACACAGCCGTGGTGTAACATAAAATGATGCCGCCCCCCCTCCCGCAGAATGTGAAGAGGTGCCCCTGAATCTCCTATATCTCACACGTATTCATTGCTGTTGGGAGGAATGGGGCCCCTCTTAGGGGACTGGGGACTCCTGAAGGGTTGCTTCCCCCCACACCACAGGGGCCTGTGTTGCGCTCCCTCATCACAGATGCTGGAAGTGAGAAAGGTTGTGTGTGTGTGTGTGTGTGTACATGTAGGTGCATATATGTATGGGTTTCCATACAGCTCTTATTGGACTAAAGTATTTCATACATTTTTATTAAATGAATGGTGCGACTATTAGTCAAGTTAAATCATTGTTTAGCCCACTTTGTGTGACCAGAAGCTTGGTGCTTGTCAGTTCATGCTCTGTGGTGTGCAGTTCAAGCATTCACCATTCAGTGAAATCATTCCCTTCTCTGCCATTGCAGTATTTAAAAGTATGTCAAGCTTTGAGTACTGACGTCACGGTTAAAGACTGCTGTTCTTCCTCCGCCCTGCTACAATAGATGTGCTCTACGAGCCTTGGAGCACAATGTGTTTATCGTGGTGATTGATGGACAAAAGGCTGCCCTCACACGTTTATTGTTAGTGTTTCTTTATGTGCAGCATCCTGCTGAAAACCCCCACAAAGCAAAATTGACAAGAAAATCTGTTCTGACGCAGAGCTGAGTCGCTGAGTAAACTGCTTAGTTTAGCTTACTAGAGAGAGGAGGATGGATTTATGAATTAAGGCAGCGGATGCGGAGTTTAGAGCCCAGAGTCCCAAAGTGAAAGTGCACAGTTTGTGATCAGCATCTTAATAACTGGATTCAAACATACACATAAGAATCCCAAATGCATAATCACAATAGTCTATAAAAATCACGAAACAAACATACTTATTTGGAAGAAAAGTAAAATAATCCCCATCTCTCCAGACAAAATGACCCATTTCTTAGGTCTCGCCTATAACAGTGCATGCACTGTCTCTTATGAGACCTTTTGTTATCTTACAGTGGTCTTAGAGGCTTACTTTCATTACCATTGATTGGACTCATTGTTACTCTCATTTGTTTGCTTCCTGTTGGTCAGTGTCTGTAGGCTTCCTTCCTCTTAGTGTGTTTGTCCCTCCTCTGGAGCATGTACACATTATTTGTGTCCTTCCACTGCACATTTTTTCAGGTGCTTCTTTTTTAACAAGATGGTATGTTTTTACTTTCCCCCTTCCATGTCCCTCCTCGTGTCCCTCACGCCCACCGACTCTCCATTGTCCGTTTGCTTGCCCCCCCAGCCCCTCCACACCGCCCTCTGTTGTCAGAGTGCTTGCCCACAGTCTGCCCCTGCAACCGTCCGTTGTCCAGCTGCTTGCCCCAGCCCCTCCGTCCCACCCTCCATTGTCCATCTGCTTGCCCCCAGCCACTCCCACATACCCTCCGTTGTCTGTGTGCACTCCAATGCGCCTTGCCTCCCTTCCACCGTGTTGCATTCCGCCTGCCCTCCCTCCCTTCCTTTCTCTCTCTATGTTACCTCTGGGCCTCCCTCAGTGTGGCCTTCAACCATATCTCCCTGCCTCCCTCCCTCCGCGTTGCCCCTCCGCTGCTTCCTTCTGCATTGCCTCCTTACCGCCCTCCATTTTGCCATTGAGGAGCAATGAAATAAAGCGCTATGACAGTGCTTTTTTATTCCTCCCCACCGCGTCCTTGTCCCCTGCCCTCGCTCCCTCCCTTGGGGGAGCAATAAAAAAAAAAATTATGATGCGGCCAGTACTGGCCGCATCATAGGTCTTTTTTTTCTAGTACTTTTAGCCTTGCGACACAGAAGATGCGCTGCTGTACAACATGGCTACAGAATATTGACAAAACCAGTAGCTGTCCCTGGAGAGACCTATTGGTTTTGCAAATGATTGTTTATTATAATGCTATTTTTGCTCTCTGACATGTTGGGAAATACGTATGGAATTTATGTCAATGGAAAGATAACACTTAAGATAAAATGAAATAAGTAGGACACCAATAACGTCCACACAGTGCTAGGAAAACAGTGTGGAGAAAGAGCTTGACTCGATGTATAATTTAAACGATAGCTGGACAGTCAGATCCTATTTGCCGGCATATACAGTACTTTATGGAAAAATACATCTTGCAATTGCAACCTTTGGATTCATTGTCTAATATCTACAATACCTGTTCTGCATTTATGCTGTATGTTGTGATGCTGTGAGCGGTTAATACTGGTAGAAATCTAGGGGGATATTCTCAAGGACTTATCACCAAGTTAGCGGCACTTTATCGCAGCCAAAGTGGCAATAGATTTATGGCCCTATTCACAAGCTGGTGCTAACAGCCGATGCCGCCAGTTTTCCCGCGATAGCAGCCGCAAAAAACATTGCCACGGATGACACCGGCAACTAACGCTAATGAGATGCAGAGTAGACGTTCCCGTGCAAAAAGCCGTGAAAACACCACTTCGCAACATTCTCAACGACCAGCCAGATCGACGATAAGATCACAAAACATGCGATAAGGCACATTAGCAGCAGGGAATCAACACCTGCTCTTTCCTGGTATTAAGTCGGAAGATAACCTGCACCAGAAATGGGAGCCCAGCCCACAGCCACACCAGAAGAACAACAGATGCCATGGAGCCACTGATCACGCAACCGGACACCCAAGAGGGCCACAACACCCACCGCCCCCCCACAGGACCCTCCCCCCCCCCGGGCCCTACCCCGGACAAAGATATTTTACATCAACTTTACGAAATCATGAACAAAACAATTCGCCTGATGTCGCACAAGAACAACAATCAACATTCATGTGTGGTCAGAAAAAGGAGAATCATTCATTCATCTTTGAATTTCAAAACAAATTATTTTATTCAAATGTAACTCAAAACAACGATTCTGTAAGACACAGCCTGCAAGACAAAATACAAGATAAGAAGGTGTGTCATGCGCACATCAAAGGACAGAGAGAGAGAGAAAGAGAGAAAGAAAGAAAGGGAGAGAGAGTGAAAGAGAGGGAGAGAGAGAAAGGGGGAGAGAGGGAGAAGGAGAGAGAGAGTAACAGAGGAAGAGAGAGAGACAGTGAAAGGAAGAGAGGGAGAAGGAGAGAGAGTGACAGAGGAAGAGAGAGAGACAGTCAAAGGAAGAGAGGGAGAAGGAGCGAGAGAGTAACAGAGGAAGAGAGAGAGACAAGGCTTTCACAGAAGTCCTTGCTCGAGGTACTCTTGAATGAAATGCCCTTGACACTTACGTACACAACGTTGCACACACATACGGCTCATTGCTCCGAGCTGTGGCATTTCATACACATAACTGCCGTAGGTCAGAAGAGTGCCGGTTCTACGAGAGCCACCAACGCAATGGCAGAACATCCCGGGCACATGCACAACCCCTGTCACGTGGAACTGTACCGTGCACATATGCTGCATTTATTGGGGGCACTGCCACTGGCAGTGTTGCGCATCAGTTACCGTCTGAGCTTCCGTCTTGCGTACGTCACCTGCGTCCAGCCCTGGTTCCACTGTCCATCATGCATATTCGAGTTGCCCATGGATGTCTGCCTATCCAGCACAACGGTAGCTGAACTGGATTATGACTTGTGTGTGCGCCCCCTGTTGGCCCACGACCAGGAGTGTAACCGTGATACCCATTCATGGGATGCCTTGATATTTGGCGTATGTGCTGGCAGTTGGGCATGGTAGATTGCACAAGTCCTCGTGTGCAGTGACCACATCGAAGCGCTCCCCTATTAGGCTGTGTTGCGGATTGGTGAAACGGCATGGACGGAGCACATCTGTCCGGACCAGTTAATGGATTGGCTCGCCCTCGTGCTCGTTGAAGTCGACAATGACGTACTCTTGGAACTGATTGGCCAGGAAGCTGCGCTCGCATTCATGGACGAGTAACTACGTTCCTGCAGCCACAACTGCTTGTAACCCAGAGCACAGGTCCCAACACCTTGTTGCAACTTGGAGAAATGGTTACATATCCCACGACAACAGTGGACATGGCTGCATTCGCCTGGACTCAGAATGCTTGTGCGTGCACCTATGCGTGTTGACACACACCTGTGCAAGGTGAGGCAGTCCCATGGGCGGAGCTGCACAGTGTCGCTTGGCAAGGTACCTAAATCTGACATACTGCTGGAGGGAGAGTACACACATGGCAATGTAGTACTACATGTGACCTTGTTGGACCCTTTCACCTGCTCACTGTCAGCAGAACAGACAGTCTGCGCAGTCCGGTGGTACAGCACTATGCAGATCCCATGGGCTGTGAGTCATGTCCCCTGACACGGGGCAATGAGCATACGCCAAACATCCCATGACTCGTCCAGCAAGGCAAGGTGGGCTGAGACCGTTGCCATCCGTAATGATTGGTGTTCATTTTTGCCTCCCCATTTCTTGCACTTCTACATGTTCCCATGCTGCCTGTTAGTGTCTGAAGCATTGGTCTGCATGTTGTGGCCCTTGTCTTGCCCGTACTGACACGCACATGCTAATGAAGTCTACGCCACTTCACTAGTGTTCAACTGTGATGAGTGTTGATTAGAATGACAAATCGTGTGCCTCAATGAGCATTGTCCGTACACAGGGAGGGACTGACTGACGCATTTCACTTAGGGGTGAGTCCCTATTGCCAGCTCCACCTCTGTGAGCCAGACATTGTGGTTGGGATAGTTGCTGGTAGACCTGTGCTCTTACGTGTCTTCAGCAATGTGACTATGGTGTCCAATCTCTTGCCATGTGGATCAATGTGATCCATCAAAACAGGCTGTGTCCACACAGTTGAGTGTGAGTAGGTATGCGAAGAGATGTCCTGTTGTCACATGTGATGGGGGATGCTACTTTAGGCCTGCTACCGGATTTGACATTTTTACACACAGCCCCACTTAATACATGGACGTGGGGCTATGTTGGGGGGTTGCGAGATTGTTGTTCATGAGCAATGAGGCCACAGCTAGTTCACGCCTTCACAGTCATTTAATTGGCCATGTGGGTCAGGGTCAAACATGCGCATTGATGTCATTTCCCAGGGTGTACCTTTTTGTGCAATCATTGTCCCTACATTCATTCATACTTTTATACTTGATTGGACATAGACATGACACATCTGTGTGATTTGGAATGTTTTATTCACATTCTGTGGAGTGTCGGAGCTGGAGCAGTACATGGCCATGCAAACCCCACATTACATGGTTGCCCAGTGGAGGGCCAACCAGAGTCCTTTGGGGAATGACAATTTAATCGGAAGAGGAAGAGTTCAGTCCGCAGCCTGATTGCTGTGTCATTGGTAACCAGAGCAGATATGGCAGTCCATGTTGGGGTCCAGGTGAATGTCGCAGAGTGTTTCGGGGGACAGTGGAAGGTGTTGTTCCCGGGCATGATGCAGAGGGCTGAACCAAGCAGGAACAGGCCATATGGCGGGGATGTATGCTACAACCTCCTTTCTCACACAGAGTCATTGCCATCCACATCTTAGTCCTCTGATATGTCTTCTGTGTCAGGTGTGTCAGGTGTGTGTGGTGGTGTTATGGCTGCATCACTGTGTGCCACTGACACATCAGGGGGCGGAGGTGGTATGGCTGCATCACTGTGTGCCACTGACACATCAGGGGGCAGAGATGTGTGTGTCGAAGTTCCTGCAGCAGTCATCTGGGACAGGCTCTGTGGCAGCAATGGCAAGATGAGGTTCTGCAGGGCATGGAAGATCCCAGCTACATCTCGCTGGTGTACAGCCGTGGCAGCCATCCTTCCAGCCTGCATCCGCTCCATGTTCTCCATTGTCCTCCGCATCTGTGCCATCTCTGTGCTGTCATCGCTGGAGCCTGTCTGACTGGACAGTTCTTGTATCCGAGTAATGGCTCCAGCGAGGTCAGCCAAGGATTGTTGTAGAGCATAGAACAGACTGTGGGTGTCCGTTAGGGACTGTAAGTGGTCCCTGATGGGACTCACACACCCACGTATGGCATCAAGTTTGGCTGCCAGGAGGTCGAAACCCACCCGCACCTGTTCAGCCAGCCCCCTCTGGCAGACTAACACAAGGCGTTGGAATGCCATGTGTCTTTCCATGAGGTGCTGGGAGCCAGCCGTGGTGGTGGGTGCTTCCTGCTGTGTGGGCTGTGCAGGGGGTGGGGTCACCTCGATGCAACTGGGCTGCCCTGCTCCTGGAGGTGGGGTGCGGAGGCTGTCCATGAGCCGTTGGAGGGTGTCGGAGCAGATGGCCAGGGGGTCCTCCTCATCATCACTGAAGAGATGTCTGGTCTGCTCTGCAGGAGGTGTTGATTGTCCCTCTGCAATGTAAAGGGGAGATGCAGGTTAACAGTGTGTTCCTTGTATGTTGACGCATTGTACATGTTTACAAACAGACTGCATGACAATGTACATTGTGACTGTTTTGGATGAGCTTGCTATTTGATGGGAGACAGTGGACATTTCGACTACATGACGGATGTGAGGTTGTACTTGTACATTATCATCTCACAGTTTCCTGCTATACCAGATGTGATTGGCCAGTTTCTACGCACAAGCCGCACCAGTTGTGTCCTCTGTTCTGTAGTGAAAGTGTTGCACTTTGTACCACATTGACGTCAATGTTGATGTGCTGTGATTGCTATGTGTGTGTGCTGCATTGTGGGAGAGTCGCCCCTGCAGCTCTGCTTTAGCGGCCCCTTATCCCTTTGAGGCGGTGTGCCTTTGACTTGTGTGCTTTTAAGGTGCTGAGATGTGGGTGACTTAGGTCATTTGTGCTCTTGGACGGTTTTTGTACTCTTGTGCATTGTTTGTCTGCAGATGTGTTGTTGACGTCAGGGGTTGTATGTGCACGTGGATGTGTCAGAGTGTGACCTGCTCCTTTGAGGATGTGATCCACACTGGGCCACCTCAGTGTCGTGTCGTGCACCATGTCATGTATTTTGACTGCAGCCATGCTATTGGTCATGCAGTGTCACTTGCATTGTCGGTGTGGCTCACAGAGCCGCTGCTTTGCTGGATTCAGCACATGTGCATGGGTAGGTTGTGAGATTGGTGATAGGGAGGGGGACCCCTTTGTGCACATAGTGGACGGGGGCCTACTTGGTGTTTCTATGTGTGCTGAAGTGTGCCAAGGGTATCAGGGACATGTTCCACAATCATTGTGGGTGTGCAGTGTGCTACACATAATTGTGCATCTGTGCCATTGTGCCCATCTCCCCCCGTCCCCCCAGTCCCTGGTAGTTACTCACCCTGTTGCTCTTGGGGCAGGTCATATCGAGCTGTGTCCGGACCCCCAACTCCTTGCACCATATCCACACTGATGACTGTGGCGACCATTTCCTCCAGCTCATCCAGCTCCTCCTGTGGCGCAGGACTCCCACCTCCAGTCGCCTTTGCTGCCTTCCGGTTGGCAGCGAGTTTCTGCTTGGTTTGGCTATTCACATCATGCCAGCGCCTCTTGACCTCCTCCATTGACCTCCTCAACACTCCGACTGCATTCACGTTGTTCACGATCGACTGCCATATTTCCGTTTGTGTTGCCAATGACACAGTGGAGGTGACGAACAGTTGTTGGTAGTGTTCTATCACCTCCGTGACGATGATCCTGTTTTCCTGTGGACTGAACCCCGTCTTCCTCTTCCTCTTCTCCTTGCCCGTCCCCAACCCCGGGGTTCCTTGCTGGTCGTCTGTGGGGCTTGTGGGGTTCGCGTTGTCCTCTGAACTCGGTCCGGGTGCATCCATGGTGCTACGCAGTTTGAATTGTTTTGTTTGTGTTATTCTGTGCTTTTATAGCGCATTTTCCCGCATGACGCGTTGGAATTGCAGGCCTGTCGCTGGTTATCGCTGATTTTTGTATCGCGATTTGGGGCATCGCACCTTTTTTCGCATTCGTGTTTTGCATTGTTTCAGCGTCGCGTTCATTTTAACGTGGTCATTTGGCGCGTTATCGCGAGACTATCGCATGGTGCCGCCGGGTTGAGAATACAACGCTAACACAGTGTTATTTTCCCGCGATGGGCTGCGATGTGCAAAGTTGCGTTAAGCTAATTTTGCGATGATTATCACACGTTCTTGAGAATATCCCCCCTAATGTGTTGTACCACACTATTGCTGTCAATATCACGGTTAGGACATGTGTGTAAGTCAATATTTTGGGGCCTGATAATGTGGCATAAAACCAAACCTACATGTTTTGTGTCTGCACATTGGCAGTTTACCTGCCATCTTCCTCTTGCACCAGCCAGCCTTGAGAAAGTGAAATTGCATCTGATGCTTTGATTGCTTTGATTTTAAGATGCATCTAAATCTCCTGAGTCCGTGCTATGGTTTTATGCACTTACCAAGAAGCGCAGTTCTAATTTGGACCATTTGAATCTTTACAACAAAGTCAAAAGACTTGATCATTTGCATGATGTAGATGTTTGAGAACAAAGCAAAGCCACTGTTGTGTTAATGGTTAACTACACAACTGGCAACCATTTTAATTGTAAAGGTTTTAAGCAAATGTATCTTTTGAATACAAGTCTTCCATTAAAAGTTGTAGTATGTCTCTTATGTAACATCTGAACATATTTTTCGTAGCTAAGCTGCTTTCTTAGCAGGCCATTGTAGAATTTGTTTTGTGCGTCAGAGATGAGTAAAACAACATCCTCTGCTTAACACAACCAAATGGAGTGCTGGGCTGGGCAGTCCATCGTAACCATGGCCCATTCAAACAATAATCCACACACAAAGTGGAGTGTAGCCAGCTTAGATTTAATTGTCTTACTCTGTTGCAGTCTATTTCTTTAAATTTGTGCAGACACGACTAACTACTCCTATGTTTTTCGAGGTACGCAAACACATATTTTAATAGACAAATCCTTTTGGGTCATTCCTTAGAAAGAAACTATTATATATAGGCCGTGATTACAAGTGCCACGGTAATTAAGGCTGGTGAATAGACACTTTTTGCGCGGTGCACAATTAAAGTGGGTCGGACTTTACCACACCTAGGCATTAGCTGTGCAATAAAGTTTGCATCCGCCACATATACCTCAGAAGATCACACCAGCTGAAATTTAATGGTGGGAAAAGCATTGTCAACACTAAAAATGCAGATTTTGGTGACAAAAGCACCAAACCCTACCTGCAATGCTCCATTTTCAGGGTTAAACTGGTCATAGGTGACATTTTCACACCAGTTAAATTGCAAACTCTGGGGTTTTGGATTTTAACAGCTGTGATCAATGTTCCATCGCCCACAGGGGACGCTTGTAATCTACACCTTAATGTCCAAGATGTATCACAAGATGATATTGTGTTATCCTCTGTGTGTGGAGGTAGACTTATGATGAACTCCTCATTTAAGAAGCAAATTGCACCGGAGAAATATGCTTCTAATATCAGTGGGATGTTAGGAGCATAAACCATTCAATAGTTTGAGAATGTAGTGAGGTAACTGCATTTATCTGGCCACACATTGCTACCTGTGTGCCTTTCATTCCATTGTGATATTTTACTTTCTGATTTGTTCCACCTAAACTTGATTTAGGGAAACTCAAGGAGTCTCTGTAAGTATGCCAATGAGTCGGGCTTTAAGGACAAAATCTCTGTGAACTGGGGCCTCCTGTCCTTGGGAGCTCCAACAATGTATCTTGTTACTGTTTTTTCTATAAACAAAACAACAAACAAACCCGAAACAAAAAAACAACACAACATTGAACTGAATTTCTTGCTTTGACCCCTTCTACGGTGGTTCACGTATCCAACAGCGTGCATAGGTCACTTGATGAAATGCTTACACCAGGTCTTAAGTAGGTGGCCGGTAAATAATGTTGGGCAAAAATGATGTCTCTGCATAGCAACATGCGTGTTTGAGCATGCAATTCTGGGGAGTCTAGCAATATCAGCTTGAGTTTCTGTGGCACAGTGGGCTTGGAATCCATCTCTGTGCATAAATACAAAATATTATACATTGTATTATACATTGGTGCTTAAGACTGAATGGAAACCATAAGTGGGCGTATAGGCTAATGCTGCTGCAGGCCGAGCCTAGAATGCAGTTGTTATAGGCTGTTATGCAATCATTTTAAGTAGTTTTGCTACTCAGGACAACATTGTGGTGAAGAGCGAAGGAAAGTAGCAATAGCTGTTTGCTTCCATCTACAGTACAGAGTGGGAACGTGCAGAGCTTACCATAGTTTGCGTTACAAAGAGGAATGATGGTCCCCAGAAGTCAAAATCTAATGTTTAACCGATGTCCCTGATTTTATCTTCTGGTGATTCTGGGTATGGTGGCTCAGTGGACTAGAGCATCCACTGCAGAGATCTGTGTTTGTCCTCATGGTTACAAGCTCGAATCCTGGTGGGTCCATGCAGCCTTTCATACTTCTGAGTCGATAACGTGAGTACTACTGAATTGGGTAGCATTACACATGTTATTTCAGCACCAAGATACCGTTATAGGTGAAAAGCGCTTTACAAATACAAGTTATGTGCATCGAGTGCCATCTGCACATATAGGAAACTTGATAATTCTTTCATCGAGGGCAAACTAAAGATCTTTGATTCTCACTGCTAAGCAGGAGCAGTTCTGAATGTTGTTCGTGAAAGACTTTTCCCTATTTGTCCTCTCACAGATCGGAAAAAATAACGTTTTGCACGTATTCAAATTCACAAAGCGAATCAGTGCATGTGCAAAATGCACAGCATGTGTGTAAATTGCATGTGCCCCTTACTCAGAATCAGCGTGTGGACCATGGCAGCATGCATCTCCGGTGCAGACCTCAGGGATATCTCTCATTCACAGAGAGATGATCTGACATCAGCTCATGGTCCAATGGCATTCGTGACCTAGCAAAGGTTGACTGCAGGGGAAAGCCAATGGAGACAGGGGACAGAAATGTTTCCTGTCAGCAGTAGGTGTAGAAGAATAATTCCATGTAAGACCTGTACGTTTCCTTTATGCCCATTCATGCCAGTGCTCTCAGATTGGTAACAGGGAGCTGGGATAGGAGTCTGCTGACATTCGCAGCCCCATCCTCACAGGTCATGAGAGTCAGAGCAGCTTGTGCACATATGCATGGAGTGCAAGCCTGACAATGTGAACACAGATCTTGTGCTCACGACCTGGCCCTTCCTAGGCCGTAGGGTTCCTAGTCTCAATAGGCACAAACTCACAGACAAACTGGAAAATCATTACACGGACAAAGCAGACACATTGGACTCGTACTTAAAACAGAAATAAAGCACCAGCACTGACCCTTTTCCAAAACAACAATCCAAGAATACTCTAGCCCAGCCTCTCCGTTCCTTCCAACACATCTGACACGATGAATTTATGGACCTGGTCAAAGCAAGCAGGCCTGCCGGCAGCCCTTCTGACCCCTGTCCACCACAAACTTTCAAGACAATTCTTTTAACAACCTCTGCTGCCACTGCAGTAAGAAGAATCAATGATTCCTTAACTACCAGAATATTTCCAGAAGAACTCAAAAAGTCACTCATATGCCCTTTACTGAAGAAAACAAACTTGGACCCGCTGAACCCTGACAACTACAGACCCATTACAAATGGACCTTTCCTGGGCAAACTGATAGAAAGAGCAGCGTTCGCCCAGATGTCACAATTCATTGAAGAGCATGACATACTTTCAGACTTCCAAACAGGATTCCGTCTGGGAAGAGGCACTGAATCTGCCCTCCTTGCCATCTGGGATGACCTGAAGAATACAGTAGACCGCAACGGGGTTGCTGCGCTATTCCTCTTGACCTCCCGGCTGCCTTTGACACGGTTGACCATGACACTCTGAAACAAAGACTCTGAAGCCGGCATAGAGGGAACTGCCCTAGACTGGATCGCGTCCTACCTTCGAAACAGAACTAATGTCATCCATACCCCACCTTTCTCGTCCAAACCATACTCCACAAAAGCTGGGGTCTCTCAAGGCTCTATCATCTCGCCCATGCTTTTCAACATCTACATGAAGTCATTACCGGTACTGATCAATCAATTTCACCTCACGTGCTATAACTATGCAGATGACACACAAATACTCCTTCAACTGGAATGCCCAAAAGACATTGGAAAATCCCCAATTTTCAGTTGTCTCAGAGCCGTGGATCAGTGGATGACTTGGAACCATCTCAAACCGAATGCTTCCAAAACGGAAATACTCACGTGTGGCGATTGGAAACATTATGACCCGCTTGCCGCCTGGCCTGATGAACTGGGATCACCGCCTAAAGTATCGAAGGAAGTAAGAAACCTCGGAATGACCATGGACTCCAAGCTGTCGATGAATGCCCAAGTGGACAAACTAGCAAGATCAAGCTTTGTCACTATAAAAACGCTGCGACGAATTTTCCCTCATTTGGGATTTCCACACAAGGTCCATGCTACCATCTCCCTTGTTCTGTCCAAACTCGATTACGCCAACAGCCTCTACCACGGATCACCTTTAACAACCATGAAAAGACTACAACGGATTCAGAACTCGGCTGTCAGACTACTCTTGCATATCAAACCGCGAGACCACATCTCACCTGCCTTGAAAGCCCTGCATTGGTTACCGGTTGCCAGAAGATCCACGTTCAAGCTACTTTGTATCACCCACAAAGCAATAAATGGAATGGGACCACTCTTCATCAGGAATAAATCACCAAACACATTCAACAAAGGAACCTCCGCTCTAAAGGGGCATATCGCCTCGAAATCCCAAGATACAAGAGAAAAACAATGGGTGGCACAACCTTCTCTGTTCAAGCAGCCAAACTATGGAACTCTTTACCCCCAACCTAAGATCCACCGACAACCACCTTATCTTCAGAAAACTACTCAAGAATTGGCTCTTCCCCACATAAGCACCATACGCAAACAGACATTTACAGCATATCCCTCTGTATATAAGCATTTATTTTCACTATAGATATGTACCTATCTTCGTGTATTGCTTTGTATAAACATGTAGAATAATTATGCTGTTTAAAAAAAAAAAAAAAAAAAAATCTTTGGTCTACATGTACTTGCTTCCATTGTGCGTCTATGTACCTTCCATGTAATTGGATCTGTGGGTCTGTTACTTTTCTCCTGAAAAAGCATATCCAATGCACTGCCCTAATTCTCATCCTGTACCTCTATCAATATCTTTAATCTACATATACTTACCTCCTTTATGCATCTATATACTTTCAATGTACTTATGGATCTATATATTTATCACTTTCTTCTAATTTAGCATTTCCAATGCGCTACCCTATTTCTCAGCCTATACTTCTCTCAATATATCTTCTAGCCCAACTTTCTGACTCATCTCAAACTTCTTTCTACTACTCTTTCCAATGCACTACCCTATCTCTAACCCTATACATCTATCAATATATCCTGTACATCCACTCTCATTTATCCCAAACCACATACCACTACTATGATGCCCAAAATAACCCTTTCTAGACTCTCTCCTACTCTACCCCTCCTTGCATCATCTGACACCTCTTTTACTATACCGATTCCCCAAAACAAACCTTTCTAAACTCTTCCCTCTTACTCTTCCCCTCCAAAACCCCCTTTTACTCATCCAGCCTCCTCCTACTGCTATGACCTAAAAAAATAAATTTAAAAAAAAATCCAAATCCTTCACTCTTCTATCCCTCCACTATCCTTTTCAATCAAAATAACAGACTAACATGTTCACTTCTCAAATTCCATATTCCACTATACTAATTCACCACTAATCCTTTGTGGGTTCCAGAGTAGCGTGCTACTCGCCAATAAAGCGTTTCAACACCCCATCAGGGTTACAAGCGCTATATAAATGCAAACCTTTTTCCCTTTTCTACCCCTCCCCAACCCTTCTCAATCCAAATAACTGACTAACATATCCACCACTCAAATTACTTTCATGTTTCACCATACTAATTCGACACTAATCCTTATGGGTTCCAGAGTAGCGTGCTACTCGCCAAAAAAGCGCTTCAAAACCCCATCAGGGGTAGCAAGTGCTATATAAATACAAACCTCTTTCCCTCTTCTATCCCGCCACCTACCCTTCTCTATCCAAATAACTGAATAACATATCCACCACTCAAATTACTTCATATTTCACTATACTAATTTTCAACACTAATCCTTTATGGGTTCCAGAGTAGCGTGCTACTTGCCAGAAAAGCGCTTCAACACCCATCAGGGGTAACAGGTGCTATATGAATGCAAACCTTTCTTCCCCTTCTATCCCTCCGCTATCCTTCTCACTCAAAATAACTGACTAATATCCACCACTCAAATTACTTTCATATTTCACCATACTAATTTACCACTAATCCTTTATGGGTTTCCGGAGTAGCGTGCTTCAACACCCCATCAGGGGTAACAAGCGCTATATAAATACAAACCTTTTTTCCTCTTCTATCCTTCTGCTATCCTTCCGAATCCAAATAACTGACTAACCTATCCACCACTTAAATTTTACTTGCATGTTTCACTATACTAATTCAACACTAATCCTCTATGGGTCCCGGAGTAGCGTGCTACTCGCCGAAAAAGCGCTTCAACGCCTCGTCAGGGGTAGTAAGCGCTATATAAATGTATTGTATTGTAATTGCAATACAATAACAGACTTTAGTTACATTAGAATTCATTTGTTGATGGTACCATACTAATTTTAGGAATTGTGGTGTGTTCTAAGGTGATTTTACCCTGTGAAAAACCTTCTGCTGGGATATCATGAATCATGTTTGAGAGAAAACTATTTTCTCATGCTTGTCCCATAGAGGTTTGGAAGGTGCTCCAGAAGCTAAAATGAGAGCATATTTTCTGTAAATTCACATTATCTTTCTCAGTCATGTGAGAATGAAGTTTGACATTCTCAGTAAAACTTGTACATCCAACAAGGGCAGAGACTGTCAGTTGATTCCTTTGTGTTCTACTGCAGCTTCCCAGAGTGTTCTAAAGAACAACTAGAGTGCTAACAGTCTTACTTATGGCACACCTGAAGCCATCTTGATTGGAATAAACTGATGACACTTAAAACATTTAATTTAAAAAGGAACAAAATGAGGGGGTTCATTTTGTCATAGAAATTATGGTTAGTGCTGTAGAAAGAAAAATTAGGACATGTTTTAAGTGAGATCTCAAATATCTTCCTGTTATACTTCAACAGGAGCAGCCTGTCAGTTGATTCCTTTGTGTTCTACTGCAGCTTCCCAGAGTGTTCTAAAGAACAACTAGAGCGCTAACAGTCTTACTTATGACAAAATTATGGCACACCTGAAGCCATCTTGATTGGAATAAACTGGTAACACTTAAAACAATTAATTTAAAAAGGAACAAAATGAGGGGGTTCATTTTGCCATAGAAATTATGGTTAGTGCTGCAGAAAGAAAAATGTGGGCATGTTTTAAGTGAGATCTCAAATCCTCTTCTATTTCATTAGAAAATTCTGACATGCAGACTGAAACAATCTCTTTCAATACCAGCAGCAGACTTCCAGTTAACTCCCCGGTGAGCAGTAGCTTTACTACAGTGATCTAATGAGCAACTAGAGTGCTAACATTCTGAATTTATGGCAAATGTGTGACACATCTGAATGCCTTCTTGATGGAATCAAAGTAAAAAACTGAAAGCATTTCCTACTGAGGAGACTGCAGTAAATGAGGAAATTAGGAAACTTCATAACAAATAAGTCTCCCAAGATGGCCACCAGAGAAAAAAGAGCCCAAATGTAGCACAAATATCACTCAGATGTAGCCCACATATAGCCCAATGACAGAAGTGTGCAACACACTTTTAATTTTTTGTTTTTTTGCAGTTTTATAAAGTGCAGACCGGTCAGGTATTGGAGCGTTGCATCTTACTTGGACCCCTTATTGCGTATTTTGCACGAAGTACATGAGATTGATCTTGTGAAACATTGAACTTTACTATTCTGTTAACCTGAAGTTGCTCTGAATCGGGCTTTGTAACACCCGTTTTTACCTACTGGTTTTAATTAATTCTCACTGTATTGTATTAAGAAAGAGGATTTACTGTTTTTATGGACACTTATGATCTATGTTTCTAAATCAGATCGAATAAAGTCTATTGAATTTAATTGAAGTCTCCCAAGATGGCCACCAGAGAAAAAGGAGCCCAAATGTAGCACAAATATCTCCCAGATGTAGCCCACGTATAGCCCAATGACAGAAGTGTGGAAAACACTTTTTATCCTTTGTTTTTTTGCAGTTTTATATAGTGCAGGCTGGTCAGATATTGGAGTGCTTTACATGAGCATTGGTTACATCATACAAGGACAAACTCATTTTGGTTGTAGGCCATGGGGAGATTAAGTGATTTGACCAGAATCACAGAATGTCGACCTGAAGCAGAAACTCTAACTTGGTTCCCCAGTTGCAAAGTCTGCAGCTCTGGAAGTAACACCACATTCTCTCCAGTAAGCGTAACATTTAATCAAGTGGTCAACTGGATACAAAAAACAAAGATAACAAATAATTTAAAAGTGCTTTGTCGCTATTTGAGAACTCAGAAAATATGTCCTCATTTTAGTTTTTTAGAGCACTAACCATAATTTCTATGCAAATAAGACCCTCTCATTTCTATAATTTCTAAAGGAAATGCTTTAGGTATTACAGTTTTGATTACATGAAGATGACGTCAGGCGTGCCACACTTTTGTAATAAATAAAGAATGTTAGCAATATAGTTGTTCATTAGGATACTGTTGGGAGGCAGAGGTCAGGGGCCAGACTCGGAAAATTGAAGGCAGGTAGGAGGGTGCAGAGGCAACAATTTGACCACACTGGGCAGGCAGGAAGGGCAGTGGCAGCACAACATGGAGGGCAGTGGAAAGGGGGGCATGGGCAACAAACCAACAATGCAGGACAGGCAAGAGAGGCTGTGGCAATATAATAGACCATTGAGGGCAGAAGGAAGAGGCAGTGGTAGTACAACCATACATGCCAACAGAGCCGATTCAGGCAGGAAACGCCCAATGTTTTTAAGCCCAAAAGGGCTTTATTTTATCTGTCTCTTGTCTACAATCTCCTCTTTTTCTATGCAAGTCAATTGGAAAAATCAATACCCCAGGTTTTTTTTTTCAAAATCTCCCTCTTACCAAGTTCAAAATGTTAGCAAGTATGTTACATTGGATCATGGAAGGCAGGAGGAATTGGGGTAGGGACATGGACTCGGATAACAGAGGACAGGCGGAACATGGACAGGTGCACCAACTGACCTTACAGGGCAGTCATCAGGGTTTGCAGCAGCACAATACACCATACAGGGCATGCGGGACGGCAGTGCAGCACAACAAACCATGGAAAGCAATGGGGAGGGGACAGGACCATGCACATGGACAACAGAGAACAGAGGGGAAAGAGGCAATGGCAGCAAGCTGACCATACTGGACAGACAGGAGAGAAAGCTGCAGCATAACAGACCATAAAGGGCAGGAGGGAGGGATCAGGGGCATGACAATGGAACAGAGAAACCAGGAGGGAGGGAATAGGGGTCTGCACATGAAAAGGGAGGGCAGGGGGCAAGGGGGCAGGGCAGGAGCAGCAAGCTGACCATGGAGGTCAGGCAGGATGGGCACTAGAAGCACAACACACCATGGAGGGCAACAGTGAGACTACAATGGCATACACAGACCATGGAGGGAAGGTGGGAGGGGGTCAGGGGCAGCTAGCTGACCACACAGGGTAGGTGGGAGGGGCCGTGGCAGCACAGAAGACCATGCATGGCAAGCAAGAGGGTTAGTGGCAGCACAATTTGGCCATGATATGCAAGAAGGAGGGTGCGGGGCATGCACAAAGGATCATGGAGGTTAGAAGGGAGGGGTAGGAGCTGGGCACAGACAAGAGAGTTCAGGGGAAGGAGCCTCACAACAGAACATGCGGGGCAGGCAGGAGGAGCAGTTGCAGCACAACAGACCAGGGAGGGCAGAAGGATGTGGCAGTAAAATGGACCATGGAGGACAGGAGGAAGGGGATAGGGGCATGGAACGTGGACAGGCAGGGTGGAGGTGGCAGGGAGAGGTTACATCAAGAAATGTGACGCGCGGTTTGCGAGTCACAAAAGAGTTGCACAGCCTTTTGCACATTTGTGATCCAAGTAATACACGTAATCAGTAATGTTTAAAGTTCATCCAATTTATTTACAAGGTTTAACAATCTTTTTCCATCACGTCAAAGATACGAAGTTTCATTATTTCATCCGTTTTAATTGCTCAAGAATTGCCCATCCGGGCCTATTCACAGGCATGTACTGAAACTCGATTCCTCCATCACATTAAAATTCACCCGATGCATTTGGGTCCTCCTCGACCTTCGTCAGGTGTATCTATGATGTTTAAAAATATGCATCAGCTACACACAGTTCTCATACAGCAAAAAAAAGGGAGAGGTTACAGTCATCCGACAATGCTAGGCAGGTGGGAGGGGAGTGGCAGCTCAACAGAAAACTCAGAGTAGATAGGAGGGGCAAGTCCATGGAACATTGTGGGCAAAAAGGATGGATCAGGGGCATGCACACAGACATCATAGGGCAGGGGGAAGGAGAGTAGGGGCAGCAAGCTAAGCACAGAGGCTAAGCAGGAGGGCAATGATGGGCAGGAGGAGTGGACTGGGACATCATGCTAAATGGAGGGCAGTGGCAGCACATCAGACCATGCATGACAGAAGGGAGGAGGCTAGTGCATGGATTCAGACAACAGAGGATAGTAGAAAGTGGATGGGGCAGCAAGCTAACTGTTCAGAGAAGGTGGGAAGGCCAGTGGCAGAACAACAGCCACACAGGGCTGTAATGAGGGAGCAGGGGCATGGACTTGGACAATGGATGGCAAGGAGGAGGGGAGGCAGGAGCAGCAAGCTTGGGTGGGGGCAGCACAATGCCAGGCCAGGCCCTGCTTCCAACCCCCACCATCCATTGTGATAGGCATCTTACTTAACATTTAAAAAAAACTAGAAATTCGCTGAAAAAACAAAGATTACAGGGACGTTATAGTTAAACTCAGATTTCACTCGTACAAAACCACTGAAATTCAGCAGTTATAGTTACCTGAGCTAACTATAACTTACGCCCCGCAATGCACTGCTTATGACCTCAGACATTACATCACTCATGACATGGTCAGTGACATCACTCATGACATCTCAAATAAGCTGTAAATGGAATGGAACTATAATCACTAGAACTTTATTTAGGGATAGTGTGTGTATATTAACACCCCTTTTTATTTCTTTTCTTTCGTGTAAGAACCTCTATAATATGCAAAGTGCTCAGATCAATATGGCCGATAGCCTTTCACTTTAAAGTAATGTGTAGTCCATAGTTTATGTTGATGTTTGCAATCGTAAGTATGTTTATTATGAACAAGTCACGTTGACGAACATACAGGCACGGCGGTCACGGGGTAAGATATGCTGAAATTACATTGTTTGCATATTAACTAGGCCTGGGCGGAAAACTACGCTAGCGGAGTTTGCGTAGTTTGCGCTACTACGCACTACGCGAATTGCACGTAGCACAGTGCAAAAACGGTTAGCGGGCATTTTTTGCTTGCTCGCGGTCCTCAACGTCAAGTTGGCGACCGCGAGCAAAATCAACATCCCGGCGAGACTTTTTCCTCGTTCGCGATCAGCAACATCAAGTTGCCGATCGCGAGCATGGAAAATAAACCTCCTGGCGAGATTCTCAACGCGGGGAGGTCATGTTTCTCATTGCGAGTGGTCACGTATGCTCGCGACGAGAAACTACCAGTCTGCGTTGAGAAAGCTGCCCCTCGAGTACAAATCTACTCGAGCGGCAGAAAACGACTGCTCGCACTGTGCAAGATGCCGTTTGCAATGATTGCACAGTGCGGACAAGCATCCGGTATTGTGCAATCAGTGCGAACAGCATTTCCCTACCGCACTACGCAGTTCGCGTAGCTACGCGTAGCGCTACTACGCGAACTACGCCCAGGGTTAATATTAACACTTGTTTTCTTTTCTTTATTGTATAAATTCCTGAATTTTCGCATCGTGACCAGGCCAATATGGCGGACAGCTTTTTGGTTTAATGTAATATGTAATCCTTTGTTAATGTTGGCAACTGGAGCCATTTCTACATTTAAATAAGGAAGCTACAATGACGTCTTGTATCGTGATCAAGGTTCGGACTAGCCAAAATACGTGGATTGCGTCCTTTGTAGATTAAATACTTCCAAACTACAACCCAAGTGCTGATTCCTTCCTTGTAAGAGTGAGAGGAGATTGAATATATACATATATATACACCTCTCTTGCCTCTTTCTGCACTTCTTTTGCCTCTTTCTGCACTTCTTTTGCCTCTTTCTGCACCTATCTTGCCTCTTTCTGCACCTATCTTGCCTCTTTCTGCACCTATCTTGCCTCTTTCTGCACCTCTTGCCTCTTTCTGCACCTCTCTTGCCTTTCTGCACCTCTCTTGCCTCCTTCTGCACCTCTCTTGCCTCCTTCTGCACCTCTCTTGCCTCCTTCTGCACCTCTCTTGCCTCCTTCTGCACCTCTCTTGCCTCCTTCTGTACCTCTCTTGCCTCCTTCTGCACCTCTCTTGCCTCCTTCTGCACCTCTCTTGCCTCCTTCTGCACCTCTTGCCTCCTTCTGCACCTCTTGCCTCCTTCTGCACCTCCCTTGCCTCCTGCTGCACCTCCCTTGCCTCCTTCTGCACCTCTCTTGCCTCCTTCTGCACCTCTCTTGCCTCCTTCTGCACCTCACTTGCCTCCTTCTGCACCTCACTTGCCTCCTTCTGCACCTCACTTGCCTCCTTCTGCACCTCACTTGCCTCCTTCTGCACCTCACTTGCCTCTTTTTGCATCTCTCTTGTCTCTTTCTACACCTCTTGCCTCTTTCTACACCTCTTGCCTCTTTCTACCTCTCTTGCCTCTTTCTGCACCTCTCTTGCCTCTTTCTGCACCTCTCTTGCCTCTTTCTGCACCTCTCTTGCCTCTTTCTGCACCTCTCTTGCCTTTCTGCACCTCTCTTGCCTCTTTCTGCACCTCTCTTGCCTCTTTCTGCACCTCCCTTGCCTCTTTCTGCACCTCTCTTGCCTCTTTCTGCACCTCTCTTGCCTCTTTCTGCACCTCTCTTGCCTTTCTGCACCTCTCTTGCCTCCTTCTGCACCTCTCTTGCCTCCTTCTGTACCTCTCTTGCCTCCTTCTGCACCTCTCTTGCCTCCTTCTGCACCTCTCTTGCCTCCTTCTGCACCTCTCTTGCCTCCTTCTGCACCTCCCTTGCCTCCTTCTGCACCTCCCTTGCCTCCTTCTGCACCTCCCTTGCCTCCTTCTGCACCTCCCTTGCCTCCTTCTACACCTCTCTTGCCTCCTTCTGCACCTCACTTGCCTATTTCTGCACCTCACTTGCCTCCTTCTGTACCTCACTTCCCTCCTTCTGCACCTCACTTGCCTCCTTCTGCACCTCACTTGCCTCCTTCTGCACCTCACTTGCCTCTTTTTGCATCTCTCTTGTCTCTTTCTACACCTTGTCTCTTTCTACACCTCTTGCCTCTTTCTACACCTCTTGCCTCTTTCTACACCTCTTGCCTCTTTCTGCACCTCTCTTGGATCTTTCTGCACCTCTCTTGCCTCTTTCTGCACCTCTTACCTCTTTCTGCACCTCTTACCTCTTTCTGCACCTCTCTTACCTCTTTCTGCAGCTCACTCTCTTCTATCAGCACATCTCTTGCCTCTTTCTGCACCTCTCTTGCCTCTTTCTGAACCTCTCCTGCCTCTTTCTGAACCTCTCCTGCCTCTTTCTGAACCTCTCCTGCCTCTTTCTGCATGTTTCTTACCTCTTTCTGCACCTCTTACCTCTTTCTGCAGCTCACTCTTCTATCAGCACCTCTCTTGCCTCTTTCTGTACCTTTCTTCCTGTTTCTGTACCTTTCTTGCCTCTTTCTGCACAGCACGCCTCTTTCTGCACCCCACGCCTCTTTCTGCACCCCACGCCTCTTTCTAAACCTCTTGCCTCTTTCTGCTGCTCACTCTCTTCTTTCTGCACCTCTTACCTCTTTCTGCACCTCTTACCTCTTTCTGCACCTCTTACCTCTTTCTGCACCTCTTACCTCTTTCTGCACCTCTTGCCTCTTTCTGCACCTCTTGCCTCTTTCTGCACCTCTTGCCTCTTTCTGCACCTCTTGCCTCTTTCTGCATCTCTTGCCTCTTTCTGCACCTCCTGCCTCTTTCTGCACCTCCTGCCTCTTTCTGCACATCTCCTGCCTCTTTCTGCACATCTCCTGCCTCTTTCTGCACATCTCCTGCCTCTTTCTGCACATCTCCTGCCTCTTTCTGCACATCTCCTGCCTCTTTCTGCACATCTCCCGCCTCTTTCTGCACACCTCTCGCCTCTTTCTGCACACCTCTCGCCTCTTTCTGCACACCTCTCGCCTCTTTCTGCACACCTCTCGCCTCTTTCTGCACCTCTCGCCTCTTTCTGCATGTCTCTTGCCTCTTTCTAAACCTCTTGCCTCTTTCTGCATGTCTCTTGCCTCTTTCTGCACCTCTTACCTCTTTCTGCACCTCTTACCTCTTTCTGCACCTCTTGCCTCTTTCTGCACATCTCTTGCCTCTTTCTGCACATCTCTTGCCTCTTTCTGCACATCTCCTGCCTCTTTCTTCACCTCTCCTGCCTCTTTCTGCACCTCTCCTGCCTCTTTCTGCACCTCTCCTGCCTCTTTCTGCACCTCTCCTGCCTCTTTCTGCTCCTCTCCTTCTTTCTGCACCTCACTCTTCTTTCTGCACCTCACTCTTCTTTCTGCACCTCACTCTTCTTTCTGCACCTCACTCTTCTTTCTGCACCTCACTCTTCTTTCTGCACCTCTTGCCTCTTTCTGCACCTCTTGCCTCTTTCTGCACCTCTGGCCTCTTTCTGTACATCTCTTGCCTCTTTCTGTACATCTCTTGCCTCTTTCTGTACATCTCTTGCCTCTTTCTGCACCTCACTCGCCTCTTTCTGCACCTCACTCGCTTCTTTCTGCACCTCTCTTGCTTCTCTCTGCACCTCTCTTGCTTCTCTCTGCACCTCTCTTGCTTCTCTCTGCACCTCTTGCTTCTCTCTGCACCTCTTGCTTCTCTCTGCACCTCTTGCCTCTTTCTGCACCTCTTGCCTCTTTCTGCACCTCTTGCCTCTTGCTTCTCTCTGCACCTCTTGCCTCTTTCTGCACCTCTTGCCTCTTTCTGCACCTCTTGCCTCTTTCTGCACCTCTTGCCTCTTTCTGCACCTCTTGCCTCTTTCTGCGCCCCTCTCGCCTCTTTCTGCGCACCTCTCGCCTCTTTCTGCGCACCTCTCTTTCTGCGCACCTCTCGCCTCTTTCTGCGCACCTCTCTTTCTGCGCACCTCTCGCCTCTTTCTGCGCACCTCTCGCCTCTTTCTGCGCAACTCTCGCCTCTTTCTGCGCACCTCTCGCCTCTTTCTGCACCTCTCGCCTCTTTCTGCGCACCTCTCGCCTCTTTCTGCACCTCTCGCCTCTTTCTGCACCTCTCGCCTCTTTCTGCACCTCTCGCCTCTTTCTGCACCTCTCGCCTCTTTCTGCACCTTTTTCCTCTTTCTACACCTCTTGCCTCTTTCTACACCTCTTGCCTCTTTCTACACCTCTTGCCTCTTTCTACACCTCTCTTGCCTCTTTCTATACCTCTCTTGCCTCTTTCTGTACCTTTCTTCCTGTTTCTGTACCTCTTGCCTCTTTCTGCACCTTTCTTGCCTCTTTCTGCACCCCACTTGCCTCTTTCTGCACCTTTCTTCCTCTTTCTGCACCCCTCTTGCCTCTTTCTGCACCCCTCTTGCCTCTTTCAGAACCTCTCTTGCCTCTTTCTGCAGCTCACTATCTTCTCTCTGCACCTCTTGCCTCTTTCTGCACCTCTTGCCTCGCTGCACCTCTTGCCTCTTTCTGTACCTCTTGCCTCTTTCTGCACCCCTCTTGCCTCTTTCTGCACCCCTCTTGCCTCTTTCTGTACCTTTCTTGCCTCTTTCTGCATGTCTCTTGCCTCTTTCTGCAGCTCACTCTCTTCTTTCTGCACCTAATACCTCTTTCTGCACCTAAAACCTCTTTCTGCATCTCTTCCCTCTTTCTGCACCTCTCTTGCCTCTCTGCAGCTCACTTGCGTCTTTCTGCACCTCTCTCTTGCCTCTTTCTGCACCTCTCTTGCCTCTTTCTGCACCTCTTGCCTCTCTGCACCTCTCTTGCGTCTTTCTGCACCTCTCTTGCGTCTTTCTGCACCTCTCTTCCCTCTTTCTTCAGCTCACTCTCTTGCCTCTTTCTGCACCTCTTGCCTCTTTCTGCAGCACTCTTGCCTCTTTCTGCACCACTCTTGCCTCTTTCTGCAGCACTCTTGCCTCTTTCTGCACCACTCTTGCCTCTATCTGCACCACTCTTGCCTCTTTCTGCACCACTCTTGCCTCTTTCTGCACCACTCTTGCCTCTTTCTGCACCACTCTTGCCTCTTTCTGCACCACTCTTGCCTCTTTCTGCACCACTCTTGCCTCTTTGTGCACCACACTTGCCTCTTTATGCACCTCTACCTCTTTATGCACCTCTGCCTCTTTATGCACCTCTGCCTCTTTATGCACATCTGCCTCTTTATGCACCTCTCTTGCCTCTTTATGCACCTCTCTTGCCTCTTTATGCACCTCTCTTGCCTCTTTCTGCAGCTCACTCTTCTTTCTGCACCTCTTGCCTCTTTATGCACCTCTGCCTCTTTATGCACCTCTGCCTCTTTATGCACCTCTCTTGCCTCTTTATGCACCTCTCTTGCCTCTTTATGCACCTCCCTTGCCTCCTTCTGCACCTCCCTTGCCTCCTTCTGCACCTCCCTTGCCTCCTTCTGCACCTCCCTTGCCTCCTTCTGCACCTCTCTTGCCTCCTTCTGCACCTCACTTGCCTATTTCTGCAACTCACTTGCCTCCTTCTGCACCTCACTTGCCTCTTTTTGCATCTCTCTTGTCTCTTTCTACACCTTGTCTCTTTCTACACCTCTTGCCTCTTTCTACACCTCTTGCCTCTTTCTACACCTCTTGCCTCTTTCTTCACCTCTCTTGGATCTTTCTGCACCTCTCTTGCCTCTTTCTGCACCTCTTACCTCTTTCTGCACCTCTCTTACCTCTTTCTGCAGCTCACTCTCTTCTATCAGCACATCTCTTGCCTCTTTCTGCACCTCTCTTGCCTCTTTCTGAACCTCTCCTGCCTCTTTCTGAACCTCTCCTGCCTCTTTCTGAACCTCTCCTGCCTCTTTCTGCATGTTTCTTACCTCTTTCTGCACCTCTTACCTCTTTCTGCAGCTCACTCTTCTATCAGCACCTCTCTTGCCTCTTTCTGTACCTTTCTTCCTGTTTCTGTACCTCTCTTGCCTCTTTCTGCACACCATGCCTCTTTCTGCACCCCACGCCTCTTTCTGCACCCCACGCCTCTTTCTAAACCTCTTGCCTCTTTCTGCTGCTCACTCTCTTCTTTCTGCACCTCTTACCTCTTTCTGCACCTCTTACCTCTTTCTGCACCTCTTACCTCTTTCTGCACCTCTTACCTCTTTCTGCACCTCTTACCTCTTTCTGCACCTCTTACCTCTTTCTGCACCTCTTGCCTCTTTCTGCACCTCTTGCCTCTTTCTGCACCTCTTGCCTCTTTCTGCACCTCTTGCCTCTTTCTGCATCTCTTGCCTCTTTCTGCACCTCCTGCCTCTTTCTGCACCTCCTGCCTCTTTCTGCACATCTCCTGCCTCTTTCTGCACATCTCCTGCCTCTTTCTGCACATCTCCTGCCTCTTTCTGCACATCTCCTGCCTCTTTCTGCACATCTCCTGCCTCTTTCTGCACATCTCCCGCCTCTTTCTGCACATCTCCCGCCTCTTTCTGCACACCTCTCGCCTCTTTCTGCACACCTCTCACCTCTTTCTGCACACCTCTCGCCTCTTTCTGCACACCCCTCGCCTCTTTCTGCACCTCTCGCCTCTTTCTGCATGTCTCTTGCCTCTTTCTAAACCTCTTGCCTCTTTCTGCATGTCTCTTGCCTCTTTCTGCACCTCTTACCTCTTTCTGCACCTCTTACCTCTTTCTGCACCTCTTGCCTCTTTCTGCACATCTCTTGCCTCTTTCTGCACATCTCTTGCCTCTTTCTGCACATCTCCTGCCTCTTTCTTCACCTCTCCTGCCTCTTTCTGCACCTCTCCTGCCTCTTTCTGCACCTCTCCTGCCTCTTTCTGCACCTCTCCTTCTTTCTGCACCTCACTCTTCTTTCTGCACCTCACTCTTCTTTCTGCACCTCACTCTTCTTTCTGCACCTCACTCTTCTTTCTGCACCTCACTCTTCTTTCTGCACCTCTTGCCTCTTTCTGCACCTCTTGCCTCTTTCTGCACCTCTTGCCTCTTTCTGTACATCTCTTGCCTCTTTCTGTACATCTCTTGCCTCTTTCTGTACATCTCTTGCCTCTTTCTGCACCTCACTCGCCTCTTTCTGCACCTCACTCGCTTCTTTCTGCACCTCTCTTGCTTCTCTCTGCACCTCTCTTGCTTCTCTCTGCACCTCTCTTGCTTCTCTCTGCACCTCTTGCTTCTCTCTGCACCTCTTGCTTCTCTCTGTACCTCTTGCCTCTTTCTGCACCTCTTGCCTCTTTCTGCACCTCTTGCCTCTTGCTTCTCTCTGCACCTCTTGCCTCTTTCTGCACCTCTTGCCTCTTTCTGCACCTCTTGCCTCTTTCTGCACCTCTTGCCTCTTTCTGCGCCCCTCTCGCCTCTTTCTGCGCACCTCTCGCCTCTTTCTGCGCACCTCTCTTTCTGCGCACCTCTCGCCTCTTTCTGCGCACCTCTCTTTCTGCGCACCACTCGCCTCTTTCTGCGCACCTCTCGCCTCTTTCTGCGCAACTCTCGCCTCTTTCTGCGCACCTCTCGCCTCTTTCTGCACCTCTCGCCTCTTTCTGCGCACCTCTCGCCTCTTTCTGCACCTCTCGCCTCTTTCTGCACCTCTCGCCTCTTTCTGCACCTTTTTCCTCTTTCTACACCTCTTGCCTCTTTCTACACCTCTTGCCTCTTTCTACACCTCTTGCCTCTTTCTACACCTCTCTTGCCTCTTTCTATACCTCTCTTGCCTCTTTCTGTACCTTTCTTCCTGTTTCTGTACCTCTTGCCTCTTTCTGCACCTTTCTTGCCTCTTTCTGCACCCCACTTGCCTCTTTCTGCACCTTTCTTCCTCTTTCTGCACCCCTCTTGCCTCTTTCTGCACCCCTCTTGCCTCTTTCAGAACCTCTCTTGCCTCTTTCTGCAGCTCACTATCTTCTCTCTGCACCTCTTGCCTCTTTCTGCACCTTTTGCCTCGCTGCACCTCTTGCCTCTTTCTGTACCTCTTGCCTCTTTCTGCACCCCTCTTGCCTCTTTCTGCACCTTTCTTGCCTCTTTCTGCATGTCTCTTGCCTCTTTCTGCACCTCTTGCCTCTTTCTGCACCTAAAACCTCTTTCTGCATCTCTTCCCTCTTTCTGCACCTCTCTTGCCTCTCTGCAGCTCACTTGTGTCTTTCTGCACCTCTCTCTTGCCTCTTTCTGCACCTCTCTTGCCTCTTTCTGCAACTCTCTTGCCTCTTTCTGCACCTCTTGCCTCTCTGCACCTCTTTTGCGTCTTTCTGCACCTCTCTTGCGTCTTTCTGCAGCTCACTCTTTCTACACCTCTCTTCCCTCTTTCTTCAGCTCACTCTCTTGCCTCTTTCTGCACCTCTTGCCTCTTTCTGCAGCACTCTTGCCTCTTTCTGCAGCACTCTTGCCTCTTTCTGCAGCACTCTTGCCTCTTTCTGCACCACTCTTGCCTCTATCTGCACCACTCTTGCCTCTTTCTGCACCACTCTTGCCTATTTCTGCACCACTCTTGCCTCTTTCTGCACCACTCTTGCCTCTTTCTGCACCACTCTTGCCTCTTTCTGCACCACTCTTGCCTCTTTCTGCACCACTCTTGCCTCTTTCTGCACCACTCTTGCCTCTTTATGCACCACACTTGCCTCTTTATGCACCTCTGCCTCTTTATGCACCTCTGCCTCTTTATGCACCTCTGCCTCTTTATGCACCTCTGCCTCTTTATGCACCTCTGCCTCTTTATGCACCTCTCTTGCCTCTTTATGCACCTCTCTTGCCTCTTTATGCACCTCTCTTGCCTCTTTCTGCAGCTCACTCTTCTTTCTGCACCTCTTGCCTCTTTATGCACCTCTCTTCCCTCTTTCTGCAGCACTCTTCTTTCTGCACCTCTTACTTCTTTCTGCACCTCTCGTGTCTTTCTGCACCTCTTGCCTTTTTCTGCACCTCTCTTGCCTCTTTCTGCACGTCTCGTGGTTCTTTCTGCAGCTCACTCTTCTTTCTGTACCTCTCCTGCCTCTTTCTGCACCTCTCTTGCCTCTTTCTGAACATTTCTTCCTCTTTCTGTACTTCTCTTGCCTCTTGATGCACCTCTTGACTTTTTGCTCTTCTCTTGCCACTTTCTACAGCTCACTTGCCTCTTTCTGCGCCTTTCTTCCTCTTTCTGTACCTCTCTTGCCTCTTTCTATACCTCTTACCTCTTTCTCCAGCTCTCTTGCCTCTTTCTGCACCTCTCTTGCCTCTTTCTGCACCTCTCTTGCCTCTTTCTGCAGCTCACTCTTCTTTCTGCACCTCTGTTGCCTCTTTCTGCACCTCCTGCCTCTTTCTGCACATCTCCTGCCTCTTTCTGCACATCTCCTGCCTCTTTCTGCACATCTCCCGCCTCTTTCTGCACACCTCTTGCCTCTTTCTGCACACCTCTCGCCTATTTCTGCACACCTCTCGCCTCTTTCTGCACACCTCTCGCCTCTTTCTGCACCTCTCGCCTCTTTCTGCATGTCTCTTGCCTCTTTCTAAACCTCTTGCCTCTTTCTGCATGTCTCTTGCCTCTTTCTAAACCTCTTACCTCTTTCTGCACCTCTTACCTCTTTCTGCACCTCTTACCTCTTTCTGCACATCTCTTGCCTCTTTCTGCACATCTCTTGCCTCTTTCTGCACATCTCCTGCCTCTTTCTGCACATCTCCTGCCTCTTTCTGCACATCTCCTGCCTCTTTCTGCACCTCTCCTGCCTCTTTCTGCACCTCTCCTGCCTCTTTCTGCACCTCTCCTTCTTTCTGCACCTCACTCTTCTTTCTGCACCTCCCTCTTCTTTCTGCACCTCACTCTTCTTTCTGCACCTCACTCTTCTTTCTGCACATCTCTTGCCTCTTTCTGTACATCTCTTGCCTCTTTCTGTACATCTCTTGCCTCTTTCTGTACATCTATTGCCTCTTTCTGCACCTCACTCTTCTTTCTGTACCTCTCTATCTTCTTTCTGCACCTCTCTTGCTTCTCTCTGCACCTCTTGCTTCTCTCTGCACCTCTTGCCTCTTTCTGCACCTCTTGCCTCTTTCTGCACCTCTTGTCTCTTTCTGCGCCCCTCTCGCCTCTTTCTGCGCACCTCTCGCCTCTTTCTGCACACCTCTCTTTCTGCGCACCTCTCGCCTCTTTCTGCGCACCTCTCTTTCTGCGCACCTCCAGCCTCTTTCTGCACACCTCTCACCTCTTTCTGCGCACCTCTCGCCTCTTTCTGCGCACCTCTCGCCTCTTTCTGCGCACCTCTCGCCTCTTTCTGCGCACCTCTCGCCTCTTTCTGCACCTCTCGCCTCTTTCTGTGCACCTCTCGCCTCTTTCTGCACCTCTCGCCTCTTTTTTTGCACCTCTCGCCTCTTTCTGCACCTCATGCCTCTTTCTGCACCTCTCGCCTCTTTCTGCACCTCTCGCCTCTTTATGCACCTCTCGCCTCTTTCTGCACCTTTTTCCTCTTTCTACACCTCTTGCCTCTTTCTATACCTCTTGCCTCTTTCTACACCTTTTGCCTCTTTCTACACCTCTCTTGCCTCTTTCTATACCTCTCTTGCCTCTTTCTGTACCTTTCTTCCTGTTTCTGTACCTCTTGCCTCTTTCTGCACCTTTCTTGCCTCTTTCTGCACCCCACTTGCCTCTTTCTGCACCTTTCTTCCTCTTTCTGCACCCCTCTTGCCTCTTTCTGCACCCCTCTTGCCTCCTTCAGAACCTCTCTTGCCTCTTTCTGCAGCTCACTATCTTCTCTCTGCACCTCTTGCCTCTTTCTGCACCTCTTGCCTCTCTGCACCTCTTGCCTCTTTCTGCACCTCTTGCCTCTTTCTGCACCCCTCTTGCCTCTTTCTGCACCCCTCTTGCCTCTTTCTGCACCTTTCTTGCCTCTTTCTGCATGTCTCTTGCCTCTTTCTGCAGCTCACTCTCTTCTTTCTGCACCTAATACCTCTTTCTGCATCTCTTCCCTCTTTCTGCACCTCTCTTGCCTCTCTGCAGCTCACTTGCATCTTTCTGCACATCTCTTGCCTCTTTCTGCACCTCTCTTGCCTCTTTCTGCACCTCTCTTGCCTCTTTCTGCACCTCTTGCCTCTCTGCACCTCTCTTGCGTCTTTCTGCACCTCTCTTGCGTATTTCTGCAGCTCACTCTTTCTGCACCTCTCTTCCCTCTTTCTTCAGCTCACTCTCTTGCCTCTTTCTGCACCACTCTTGCCTCTTTCTGCACCACTCTTGCCTCTTTCTGCACCACTCTTGCCTCTTTCTGCATGTCTCTTGCCTCTTTCTAAACCTCTTACCTCTTTCTGCACCTCTTACCTCTTTCTGCACCTCTTACCTCTTTCTGCACATCTCTTGCCTCTTTCTGCACATCTCTTGCCTCTTTCTGCACATCTCCTGCCTCTTTCTGCACATCTCCTGCCTCTTTCTGCACATCTCCTGCCTCTTTCTGCACCTCTCCTGCCTCTTTCTGCACCTCTCCTGCCTCTTTCTGCACCTCTCCTTCTTTCTGCACCTCACTCTTCTTTCTGCACCTCACTCTTCTTTCTGCACCTCACTCTTCTTTCTGCACATCTCTTGCCTCTTTCTGTACATCTCTTGCCTCTTTCTGTACATCTCTTGCCTCTTTCTGTACATCTCTTGCCTCTTTCTGCACCTCACTCTTCTTTCTGTACCTCTCTATCTTCTTTCTGCACCTCTCTTGCTTCTCTCTGCACCTCTTGCTTCTCTCTGCACCTCTTGCCTCTTTCTGCACCTCTTGCCTCTTTCTGCACCTCTTGTCTCTTTCTGCGCCCCTCTCGCCTCTTTCTGCGCACCTCTCGCCTCTTTCTGCACACCTCTCTTTCTGCGCACCTCTCGCCTCTTTCTGCACACCTCTCTTTCTGCGCACCTCCAGCCTCTTTCTGCGCACCTCTAGCCTCTTTCTGCGCACCTCTAGCCTCTTTCTGCGCACCTCTAGCCTCTTTCTGCGCACCTCTAGCCTCTTTCTGCGCACCTCTCGCCTCTTTCTGCACCTCGCGCCTCTTTCTGCGCACCTCTCGCCTCTTTCTGCACCTCTCGCCTCTTTTTTTGCACCTCTCGCCTCTTTCTGCACCTCGTGCCTCTTTCTGCACCTCTCGCCTCTTTCTGCACCTCTCGCCTCTTTATGCACCTCTCGCCTCTTTCTGCACCTTTTTCCTCTTTCTACACCTCTTGCCTCTTTCTATACCTCTTGCCTCTTTCTACACCTCTTGCCTCTTTCTACACCTCTCTTGCCTCTTTCTATACCTCTCTTGCCTCTTTCTGTACCTTTCTTCCTGTTTCTGTACCTCTTGCCTCTTTCTGCACCTTTCTTGCCTCTTTCTGCACCCCACTTGCCTCTTTCTGCACCTTTCTTCCTCTTTCTGCACCCCTCTTGCCTCTTTCTGCACCCCTCTTGCCTCTTTCAGAACCTCTCTTGCCTCTTTCTGCAGCTCACTATCTTCTCTCTGCACCTCTTGCCTCTTTCTGCACCTCTTGCCTCTCTGCACCTCTTGCCTCTTTCTGCACCTCTTGCCTCTTTCTGCACCCTCTTGCCTCTTTCTGCACCCCTCTTGCCTCTTTCTGCACCTTTCTTGCCTCTTTCTGCATGTCTCTTGCCTCTTTCTGCAGCTCACTCTCTTCTTTCTGCACCTAATACCTCTTTCTGCATCTCTTCCCTCTTTCTGCACCTCTCTTGCCTCTCTGCAGTTCACTTGTATCTTTCTGCACATCTCTTGCCTCTTTCTGCACCTCTCTTGCCTCTTTCTGCACCTCTCTTGCCTCTTTCTGCACCTCTTGCCTCTCTGCACCTCTCTTGCGTCTTTCTGCACCTCTCTTGCGTCTTTCTGCAGCTCACTCTTTCTGCACCTCTCTTCCCTCTTTCTTCAGCTCACTCTCTTGCCTCTTTCTGCACCACTCTTGCCTCTTTCTGCACCACTCTTGCCTCTTTCTGCACCACTCTTGCCTCTATCTGCACCACTCTTGCCTCTTTCTGCACCACTCTTGCCTCTTTCTGCACCACTCTTGCCTCTTTCTGCACCACTCTTGCCTCTTTCTGCACCACTCTTGCCTCTTTCTGCACCACTCTTGCCTCTTTCTGCACCACTCTAGCCTCTTTATGCACCTCTGCCTCTTTATGCACCTCTGCCTCTTTATGCACCTCTCTTGCCTCTTTATGTACCTCTCTTGCCTCTTTATGCACCTCTCTTGCCTCTTTATGCACCTCTCTTGCCTCTTTCTGCAGCTCACTCTTCTTTCTGCACCTCTTGCCTCTTTATGCACCTCTCTTCCCTCTTTCTGCAGCACTCTTCTTTCTGCACCTCTTACTTCTTTCTGCACCTCTCGTGTCTTTCTGCACCTCTTGCCTTTTCTGCACCTCTCTTGCCTCTTTCTGCACGTCTCGTGGTTCTTTCTGCAGCTCACTCTTCTTTCTGTACCTCTCCTGCCTCTTTCTGCACCTCTCTTGCCTCTTTCTGAACATTTCTTCCTCTTTCTGTACCTCTCTTGCCTCTTGATGCACCTCTTGACTTTTTGCTCTTCTCTTGCCACTTTCTACAGCTCACTTGCCTCTTTCTGCGCCTTTCTTCCTCTTTCTGTACCTCTCTTGGCTCTTTCTATACCTCTTACCTCTTTCTCCAGCTCTCTTGCCTCTTTCTGCACCTCTCTTGCCTCTTTCTGTAGCTCACTCGTCTTTCTGCACCTCTGTTGCCTCTTTCTGCACCTCTCCTGCCTCTTTCTGCAGCTCACTTTTCTTTCTGCACCTCTCCTGCCTCTCTCTGCAGCTCACTTGCCTCTTTCTGTATCTCTCTTGCGTCTTTCTGCACATCTCCTGCCTCTTTCTGCAACTCTCTTGCCTCTTTATGCATCTCTTGCCTCTTTATGCAGGTCTCTCTTCTTTCTGTACCTCCCTTGCCTCTTTCTGCACCTCTTGCCTCTTTCTGCACCTCTTGCCTCTTTCTGCACCTCTCTTGCCTCTTTCTGCACCTCTCTTGCCTCTTTCTGCACCTCTCTTGCCTCTTTCCGCACCTCTTGCCTCTTTCTGCACCTCTTGCCTCTTTCTGCACCTCTTGCCTCTTTCTGCACCTCTTGCCTCTTTCTGCACCTCTCCTGCCTCTCTCTGCAGCTCACTTGCCTCTTTCTGTATCTCTCTTGCGTCTTTCTGCACATCTCCTGCCTCTTTCTGCACCTCTTGCCTCTTTATGCATCTCTTGCCTCTTTCTGCAGCTCACTCTTCTTTCTGCACCTCTTGCCTCTTTATGCACCTCTCTTCCCTCTTTCTGCACCTCTTGCCTCTTTCTGCACCTCTCTTGCCTTTTTCTGCACCTCTCTTGCCTCTTTCTGCACGTCTCTTGGTTCTGAAGCTCACTCTTCTTTCTGTACCTCTTGCCTCTTCCTGTACCTCTCTTGCCTCTTCCTGTACTTCTTCCTCTTTCTGTACCTCTCTTGCCTCAATGCACCTCTCTTGACTCTTTTTGCTCTTCTCTTGCCTCTTTCTACAGCTCACTTGCCTCTTTCTGCGCCTTTCTTCCTCTTTCTGCACCTCTCTTGCCTCTTTCCGCACCTCTTGCCTCTTTCTGCACCTCTTGCCTCTTTCTGCACCTCTTGCCTCTTTCTGCACCTCTTGCCTCTTTCTGCACCTCTCCTGCCTCTATCTGCAGCTCACTTGCCTCTTTCTGTATCTCTCTTGCGTCTTTCTGCACATCTCCTGCCTCTTTCTGCACCTCTTGCCTCTTTATGCATCTCTTGCCTCTTTCTGCAGCTCACTCTTCTTTCTGCACCTCTTGCCTCTTTATGCACCTCTCTTCCCTCTTTCTGCACCTCTTGCCTCTTTCTGCACCTCTCTTGCCTTTTTCTGCACCTCTCTTGCCTCTTTCTGCACGTCTCTTGGTTCTGCAGCTCACTCTTCTTTCTGTACCTCTTGCCTCTTCCTGTACCTCTCTTGCCTCTTCCTGTACTTCTTCCTCTTTCTGTACCTCTCTTGCCTCAATGCACATCTCTTGACTCTTTTTGCTCTTCTCTTGCCTCTTTCTGCACCTCTCTTGCCTCTTTCTGCACCTCTCTTTCTGCACCTCTCTTGCCTCTTTCTGCAGCTCACTTTTCTTTCTGCAGCTCTCCTGCCTCTCTCTGCTCTTCTCTTGCCTCTTTCTGCACTTCTCTTGCTTCTTTCTGCACCTTTCTTCCTCTTTCTGCACCTCTCTTGCCTTTCTGCACCTCTCTTGCCTCTTTCTGCACCTCACTCTTCTTTCTGCACCTCTTGCTTCTTTCTGCACCTCTCTTGCTTCCTTCTGCGCTTCTCTTGCTTCTTTCTGCACCTCTCTTGCTTCCTTCTGCGCTTCTCTTGCTTCTTTCTGCACCTCTCCTGCCTCTTTCTGCACCTCTTGCCTCTTTCTGCACCTCTTGCCTCTTTCTGCACCTCTTGCCTCTTTCTGCACCTCTTGCCCCATTCTGCACCTCTTGCCTCTTTCTGCACCTCTTGCCTCTTTCTGCACCTCTTGCCTCTTTCTGCACCTCTTGCCTCTTTCTTACCTCTCTTGCCTCTTTATTACCTCTTTCTGCTCCTCTCTTGCCTCTTTATGCACCTCTTGCCTCTTTATGCACCTCTCTTGCCTCTTTATGCAACTCTCTTGCCTCTTTATGCACCTCTCTTGCCTCTTTATGCACCTCTCTTGCCTCTTTATGCACCTCTCTTGCCTTTCTGCAGCTCACTCTTCTTTCTGCACCTCTCTTGCCTCTTTCTGCACCTCTTGCCTCTTTCTGCAGCTCACTCTTCTTTCTGCACCTCTCTTGCCTCTTTCTGCACTTCTCTTGCCTCTTTCTGCACCTCTTGCACCTCTCTTGCCTCTTTCTGTACCTCTCTTGCCTCTTCCTGTACCTCTTGCCTCTTCCTGCACACCTCTTGCCTCTTCATGCACACCTCTTGCCTCTTTATGCACACCTCTTGCCTCTTTATGCACACCTCTTGCCTCTTTATGCACACCTCTTGCCTCTTTATGCACCTCTCTTGCCTCTTTAGGCACCTCTTGCCTCTTTATGCACCTCTCTTGCCTCTTTATGCACCTCTCTTGCCTCTTTATGCAGCTCACTCTTCTTTCTGCACCTCTCTTGCCTCTTTCTGCACCTCTTGCCTCTTTCTGCAGCTCACTCTCTTCTTTTTGCACTGCCTCTTTCTGCACCTCTCTTGCCTCTTTCTGCACCTCTCTTGCCTCTTTCTGCACCTCTTGGTTCTTTCTGCACCTCTCTTGGTTCTTTCTGCACCTCTCTTGGTTCTTTCTGCAGCTCACTCTCTTCTTTCTGTACCTCTCTTGCCTCTTCCTGTACCTCCTTGCCTCTTTCTGCACCTCTCCTGCCTCTTTCTGCACCTCTCTTGCCTCTTTCTGACATTTCTTCCTTTTTCTGTACCTCTCTTGCCTCTTTCTGCACCTCTCTTGCCTCTTTCTACAGCTCACTTGCCTCTTTCTGCGCCTTTCTTCCTCTTTCTTTACCTCTTACCTCTTTCTGCACCTCTCTTGCCTCTTTCTGCACCTCTCTTGCCTCTTTCTGCAGCTCACTCTCTTTCTGCACCTCTTGCCTCTTTCTGCACCTCTTGCCTCTTTCTGCACCTCTTGCCTCTTTCTGCACCTCTTGCCTCTTTCTGCAGCTCACTCTTCTTTCTGCACCTCTCTTGCCTTTTTCTGCACCTCTCGCCTCTTTCTGCACCTCTCTTGCCTCTTTCTGCACCTCTCTTGCCTCTTTCTGCACCTCTCTTGCCTCTTTCTTCACCTCTCCTGCCTCTTTCTGCACCTCTCCTGCCTCTTTATGAACATTTCTTCCTCTACCTCTCTTGCCTCTTTCTGCACCTCTCGCCTCTTTCTGTAGCTCACTCTTCTTTCTGCACCTCTCTTGCCTTTTTCTGCACCTCTCTTGCCTCTTTCTGTACCTCTTGCCTCTTCCTGTACCTCTCTTGCCTCTTCCTGTACCTCTCTTGCCTCTTTCTGCACCTCTCCTGCCTCTTTCTGCACCTCTCCTGCCTCTTTCTGAACATTTCTTCCTCTTCCTGTACCTCTCTTGCCTCTTTCTGCACCTCTCCTGCCTCTTTCTGCACCTCTCTTGCCTCTTTCTGAACATTTCTTCCTCTTTCTGTACCTCTTGCCTCTTGATGCACCTCTGTTACCTCTTTCTGCACCTCTCTTGACTTTCTATACCTCTTGCCTCTTTCTGCAGCTCACTCTTCTTTCTGCACCTCTGTTGCCTCTTTATGCACCTCTCTTGCCTCTTTCTGCACCTCTTGCCTCTTTCTACACCTCTCTTGCCTCTTTCTGTAGCTCACTCTTCTTTCTGCACCTTTCTTCCTCTTTCTGCACTTCTCTTGCCTCTTTCTGCACCTCTTGCCTCTTTCTGCACCTCACTCTTCTTAATGCACCTCTCTTGCTTCTTTCTGCACCTCTCTTCCCTCATTCTGCAGCTCACTCTTCTATCTGTACCTCTCTTGCCTCTTTTTCACCTCTGTTACCTCTTTATGCACCTCTCTTGCCGCTTTATGCACCTCTCTTGCCGCTTTATGCACCTCTCTTGCCGCTTTATGCAGCTCACTTCTTTCTGTACCTCTCTTGCCTCTTTCTGCACCTCTCTTGCCTCTTTCTGTACCTCTCTTGTCTCTTTCTGCACCTCGCTTGCCTCTTTCTGCACGTCTCTTGGCTCTTTCTGCACGTCTCTTGCTTCTTTATGCACCTCTCTTGCTTCTTTCTGCACCTCTCTTGCCTCTTTCTGCACCACTCTTGCCTCTTTCTGCACCACTCTTGCCTCTTTCTGCACCACTCTTGCCTCTTTCCGCACCACTCTTGCCTCTTTCTGCACCTCTCTTGCCTCTTTCTGCACCTCTCTTGCCTCTTTCTGCACCTCTCTTGCCTCTTTCTGCACCTCTCTTGCCTCTTTCTTCATCTCTCTTGCCTCTTTCTTCACCTCTCTTGCCTCTTTCTTCACCTCTCTTGCCTTTCTTCACCTCTCTTGGCTTTCTACTCCACTCTTGCCTCTTTCTGCACTTCTCTTGCCTCATTCTGCACTTCTCTTGCCTCATTCTGCACCTCACTCTTCTATCTGCACCTCACTCTTCTATCTGCACCTCACTCTTCTATCTGCACCTCACTCTTCTATCTGCACCTCTCTTGCTTCTTTCTGCGCTTCTCTTGCTTCTTTCTGCGCTTCTCTTGCTTCTTTCTGCACTTCTCTTGCTTCTTTCTGCACCTTTCTTCTTTTTTCTGCACCTCTCTAGCCTCTTTCTGCACCTCTCTAGCCTCTTTCTGCACCTCTCTAGCCTCTTTCTGCACCTCTCTTGCATCTTTCTGCACCTCTCTTGCATCTTTCTGCACCTCTCTTGCATCTTTCTGCGCCTCTCGCATCTTTCTGTGCCTCTCGCATCTTTCTGTGCCTCTTGCATCTTTCTGCGCCTCTTGCATCTTTCTGCGCCTCTTGCATCTTTCTGCACCTCTGTTGCCTCTTTCTGCACCTCTTGCCTCTTTCTGCACCTCTTGCCTCTTTCTGCACCTTTTGCCTCTTTCTGCACTTCTCTTGCTTCTTTCTGCAGCTCACTCTCTTCTTTCTGCACCTCTTGCCTCTTTCTGCACCTCTTGCCTCTTTCTGCAGCTCACTCTTCTTTCTGCACCTCTGTTGCCTCTTTATGCACCTCTCTTGCCTCTTTCTGCACCTCACTCTACTTTATGCACCTCTCTTGCTTCTTTCTTCACCTCTCTTGCTTCATTCTTCACTTCTCTTGCTTCTTTCTTCACCTCTCTTGCCTCTTTCTTCACCTCTCTTGGCTTTCTACTCCACTCTTGCCTCTTTCTGCACTTCTCTTGCCTCTTTCTGCACTTCTCTTGCCTCATTCTGCACCTCACTCTTCTATCTGCGCCTCTCTTGCTTCTTTCTGCGCTTCTCTTGCTTCTTTCTGCACCTTTCTTCTTTTTTCTGCATTTCTCTAGCCTCTTTCTGCACCTCTCTAGCCTCTTTCTGCACCTCTCTAGCCTCTTTCTGCACCTCTCTAGCCTCTTTCTGCACCCCTCTAGCCTCTTTCTGCACCCCTCTTGCCTCTTTCTGCACGTCTCTTGCATCTTTCTGCGCCTCTTGCCTCTTTCTGCGCCTCCTGCCTCTTTCTGCGCCTCTTGCCTCTTTCTGCGCCTCTTGCCTCTTTCTGTGCCTCTTGCCTCTTTCTGCGCCTCTTGCCTCTTTCTGCGCCTCTTGCCTCTTTCTGCACCTTTCTTCCTCTTTCTGCACCTCTCTTCTTTTTGCAACTCTCTTGCTTCTTTCTGTGCCTCTTGCTTCTTTCCGCACTTCTCTTGCCTCTTTCTGCGCCTCTCTTGCCTCTTTCTGCGCCTCTTGCCTCTTTCTGCGCCTCTTGCCTCTTTCTGCGCCTCTTGCCTCTTTCTGCGCCTCTCTTGCCTCTTTCTGCGCCTTTTGCCTCTTTCTGCGCCTCTTGCCTCTTTCTGCGCCTCTTGCCTCTTTCTGCGCCTCTTGCCTCTTTCTGCACCTTTCTTCCTCTTTCTGCACCTCTCTTCTTTTTGCAACTCTTGCTTCTTTCTGTGCCTCTTGCTTCTTTCCGCACTTCTGCTTCTTTCTGCACCTTTCTTCCTCTTTTTGCACCTCTTGCTTCTTTCTGCACTTCTCTTGCTTCTTTCTGCGCCTTTCTTTCTCTTTCTGCACATGTCTTACCTATCTAGGTGTAGTTAGAAATTAGCATTTAAAAAACCTTAGAAATTCACTGAAAAAACCACAGGTTTCAGGGATGTTATAGTTAGAAATTAGCATTTAAAAATCCTTAGAAATTCACTGAAAAAACCACAGGTTTCAGGGACGTTATAGTTAGAAATTAGCATTTAAAAAACCTTTGCAATTCACTGAATAAAACATAGGTTTCAGGGAGCTGTTAGGAATCCTAACTTTACTACTACTAAATGCCTTTTGTGAATACCGAAAGTCGTAAAGTTAGGATTTTATCTCAGATTAGTTCTGTGAATCTGCCCCTGAGAGAGCTGCAAAGAAAGGTGTAGAAAATGAGACATTTGTTTCCTATAGTATATTTTATTATCACATTCATAAAAAGTGTGATTGGAATCCTCACCAGTGCTTTCATTCTGGCGTTCAATCTCCTTAACTGGTAGAAAGGAAGAATATTGTATGTCTGCAATCTCATCTTAGTGTCTCTGTGTTCGCAGCCATGTGCTATCAGTGTGTGCTGTTTATTTTGACATGCATGTATTTTCTTTGCATTGATTGCTCTGTCTCAGTCCTATTTCAAATTGAAAAATCATCTGATAGCTCCACTTTCTGGTTCAGTGACTGTCTTTTTGTCTTCTACTGTGTGAAGGTTTTAGGATTTGCCCACCACATTTCCATCTGGTTAAAGGTAAGGAACTCTAAGATAGAGGCCTGGCTTCTCATGGGGTCTTTCGTGGGGTCACTTTCCCTCAGTAGCCCATTATACTGGATTTTGTGTATTGATTCCCATATGACTTCATCGCTTAATCTCACGGCTAACACTACTGGCACTAGTGTTGTGAATTGGAGATATTTGTACAATTGCCTTGTTGGGGCTTTTGGTGTGCCTACCACTTTTTGTTCAGAACAACAATGTCCAATTATGTATCATTTAGACCCATGTTCAAAATTTGTACAATATGTTATTGATGTATTGTATATTGGCACATTTTTGATATTGGAAAAAGTGACGTACCAGAGCCACAAGTGGCTTGTACATAAGCCCCACAGTTCTCAAGAAACATCATGCAAAATCGCGCATAAGGCAAGAAGTGACCACAATAAAACAATGGAGCAGCGGAAAGACCCAATAGCAGAGTGTAGACTCTAAAAGAATTTACAGTCCCAAAGTTTTTGTAAAGAGATTTCTGCATCACAAGGTTCAGTCAATGAAAGCCTCTTTCAAACCTGAAAGATGTCGACAGCATTTTTACCCATGTATCAATGAAGAGTCATCATCAGGACAATGTAAATAAGGACTGATCAGACTTATTGCAAAATGTTGCACCAATAGAAAAAAGGGGAGAAGACTAGACCCATGAATTACAACAAAAATTACTTCAAAAAAGAATTGCAAGGTAGAATTGCATCAGTACCTGGATGTCACAATCAGGGTACCTGAAATCCCTTATAAATTTCTAAATGTGTGTCACAGGTGAATTGTGTGAAGATGTGTAAAGATGTGAACCAAAACTAACTCATGTCTGCTTCCAGAGGGGATCAATAATTTCCTGTAAGTAAAGTTACTCACACTCAAAAACTGAAGCTATGAAATGAATTAGGAGTAAAATAATCAAGAACATACCTCAAAGAGAAATATATCTCAACCATACATTTTCCAGGCAAACTTCATATCAGAGGTAGATCCTTCTCCTACCTCGTCGCCACGAACTGGAACACCCTGCCCCTTCACCTCAGGCAATCCACGTCGTTGACCCAATTCAGGAAGGACCTCAAAACCTGGCTCTTCGACTGAACCGCCTCATCCAGACAGATCAGCCGCCCCTCCTCCCCCCCCTTAGCAAAATTGAGACCCTCACCGGTGAATATCCATGCTCCTGATTGATTGGTTGGGTGGGGTGGAAACACTGCTCAAGCAACAGGCATAATCCCTGTCAGGGTCAACATCTAAAGGCACTAAATTAACAAGTGCTTAACCCCCTGGTAGGTTGGCACAAAGCAGTCAGGCTTAACTTAGAGGCAATGTGCAATATTTATGCAGCACACAAACAGTAATAGAGTGAAAATACAACACAAGAAAAATCCCACACCAATTTAGATAAATAGAGTACATTTTAATAAATAATTTGACATCAAAATGACAACAATCTGAGTTATGAGTTTTTAAAGTTTAAGGTGAAAACTAGGGACTAAAAGATCAAAGCATCAACCGTGGACATCTACTCACGTAAGACTGTGACAAAGTCAAAAGTTATGACCGACCACGCTGGAGCACGGGTCGGATACAAGGAGTGGATTAGGTCTGGTCTGCGCTTGGCTTAAGAAAAATGTCTGAGAAGGTAAAGTTCAATGGGTGGTGTCCGAGGAGGAGGCACCATTATCGGTGAGCTGCTAGACGAAGTCGCAGTGAAGAATTCCACTGTCTAAACACACCATGAACAATCAGGGTGAATTGAGGTAGGCGACAAGTAGCCATGTCATTTAATACACTGGATACTAGGGTGTGCATCTATAGATATCTCAGTTACTCTGGAATGGATGTTGGTTGGTTACATGGAGTAAATGATAGACTTGATGACAGTGAGTATGCATATGTGGATAGCTAGACCGTTAGATGGGTGTTGCTGCAACCAATGCTGGTGAGTAGATGGATAAGTGTAGCTGCATAGCTGGATGAATACAAGGGTCAATGGATGGTTGAATGCATGCTTGGGAGATTGTTTACTGTATGAATGCTTTGGTACAGGTGAACGGATATATGTTTGGGTGGTGGTGGATGCATTGCGATTGGTGAATGGAGACATTAAAGGTGTATAATGGTCTGTGCTGTGCTAAATGAATGTCTGTAGACCAAAAGGTAAAGAGGTGAGTGCATACTGGGGTAAGTGAGAGGAGAAGGGTTATGTTAAGCTCATTTGTATAGCATAATAATCACCTTTGAGGGTATTCAGGCGCTTTGTAGATATGTACGTTGACCCAGAAAAAAGCTACAAGCTTTTATGTATACTTCTAAGGTAAGTAACCCATGCCCACCATGTGTGAAAGGAGGCATTATTTAGCTCTTGCCATTCTAGGTAGAGGACTTTAATGGCTGCCGAGAACAATAAGTCCAATAGCGTCATATCTTTGTCAGGTAAATCCAGAGAGGGGCTTAGTGCATTTGGGTCCAACATAATAATAGAGACAGTTATAGGGAAGGATACCTCACAAACATTGTTGAGCCATTTGTGAACCTCAACCCAATAAGTAGAGCGGTACCTGCATGTCAAAAACATATGATCAGGATTACCGGTTCCTTCTATGAAAGACCAGCAAAGATCAGATTCAAACAAATTTAGCTTGAATGTTGTAGATGGTATCCAATATAGGAAATGTGCAGTATAAAACCTTTCTGAGAAAAAGGAAGCATTTTACGTTTTGGAAAATTGTTAGAGATATGTGGCCAGCTGGAGTTTGGAATGGAAGGAAGATTCATTGTTTGAAGATATTTAGACCACCATTTTTGAATGAGTGAAGAAGATGTGACTAATGCGATATGTACAACCTTCAATATTTTGATGCTACATGGCTACTTGTTTGCTGGATAAGTGTAAGGAGACTTGAAGGAGGCAGTGTGTCTAATTCAGAGAGTTTCGCTTTGATTTTTAGAAAGCTGTAGAAATCCATATTGGCTTAGGAGTATTTTGTCTTGAAGTGAGGCAGAGAAGAGAGGGATACCATCTGTCAACAGGTTGGAAAACACGAGCATGCCTTTGGAGGCCCAAATGAGGGCCACTTCGGCTGAGACCGTGGTTATTGTTTTTGAATTATTCCATAAAAAGAGGGCCGAGGATTTAGATAGGTTGGGGGACAAAAATGTATCCACCATCTTGAGAGCACAAATAGTATCAAGTAAGATACAGGTGGAGTGATATAGCATCAGAGTGTACATTTTCAACACTATAAGCAGTGAGTATGGTGGGATAAGGTGGCGTTCCATCATGAGCCAAGGAACTACTTTATTGGACTGAGTATCAAACCAGCACGCGCAGCGTGTGACGAGAAAGGCTGTTTGGTAATCGAATCAGTTGGGAAGACTGCATCCTCCCAACGAACATGGCAATCTGAGCTTCTTAAGGCTCATTCTGGATTTTTTGTGGGCCCAAAGGAAGCTCGACAAAAGTTTGTCGACAGTAGAGAAAAAGCTTGGAGATAAGCATACAGGGAACATCATGGTTCAAATATTCACAAGTGGAGTAATCATCATTTTTAAAGCTTCTGATCTCCCCCACCAAGATATAAATTTTGGGGACCATGAAGATAGAAGATCCTTGATCTTATCTAAAGTCTTCTGCTCATTAACAGCTAATGATTCTGAAAGATTACTGGAATACCAGATGCCAAGATATTTAATCATTATTGGTTGCCAGTGAAGACCGGACTGCCCAATACAAGAGGAGTGGCAATGGACATTCAGAGGCATAACCTCAATCTTGTCTCTATTTAAGGTGTAGCCCAAAAATTCAGCAAAATATTGAATCAGGGAAATAACTTTGGAGAATGTTGTCTCAGGGTTTTATGAGAAAATAAGTAAGTCATCTGCATGGGTAGCTGTTTTGATTGTAAGTGATTCAAAAGTGACACCTTTGATATCAGGAAACTCATTAATCAAAACCAACAGAGGGCCTATCGCCAGAAGGAACAGAAGGGGAACTAGGGGACAAACCTGATGAGTGCCCTGATGTAAAGCCAAGGGGGAAGAGAGAGCCTCGTTAATCCTTATTCTAGCAATGGGAGCGGCATATAGAGACATAACCATTGAGGAGAAAAAGTCACCTAAATTATGACAGTTCAGAGACGCCTCAAGGAAGTGCCAATAAACGTTATCAAAAGCCTTTTTGGCATCCAGTGCAATAACTGTAGTGGCTGGAGATAGGGGAAGGACAGCTTTGTCGATTATGTGGCAAAAAGATGAGTGTTATCAAACGGCAGTCTGTCCTTGATGAAACCAAGCTGTGATTGATGAATCAGTTTAGACATCAGAGATTTTAGTTGTTTTGCTAGGAGTTTCACGTAGAATTGTGCCTCCATATTCGGAAGGGAGATGGGTCTATAGTTCTTAATGTCATGGTGGTCCTTCCCCCTACTTGGGGAGGACCACTATGGTAGCCTCAGCTGCCAAGTCAGAGACATTACTGGAGAGGGTAAAGTGTTGGAATAGTGATTCCAGGGTTGGCAAGATTGAATAAAATAGGGACTTGTAGAACCCGATTGGGAGTCCATCAGGACCAGGGCCTTACCTCTGGGGATGAGTTTAATTGCCTGGCAATTTCTCTTGACTCATTGACGGATATTTTCTCTGCATTCATGGATATGTTTTTGAAGAAAGATGCACAAGCATCTTTTGAGGCCACAATCTTTGGGGTATATTTTTAAAGATCTCAAAAATGTCTGAGGTTTTAGTCTTAGTGGTGCCTTGAGGATCTTTAATTGCTGATATGATTAGAATTGTGTTTAAATTTCAGGTAAGTTGCTAGGGATTTGCCAACATTATTTCAATAGAAGAGGGTTTTGCTCTTTTGAGCTTGTAATGCCAAGTGTGCTCTCTTACTGATAATGGAGTTATACTTGTATATTTGAGTCTCTTAATCTCTGTCATCAGGGAGAGGTCCTTGGTATGCCTATATAGGGATGTCTTTTATTTTATTGCCTTATCTAGATTGAGCAAAGACGTTTTTATGTCCTTATTCTTTTTTGCCATTCGGCCAATGCAAAAGCCCCTAGTTGCGCATTTCAGGGCATCACATAAGACCACCAGAGAGAAAACTGACCCAATGTTTTCTTTTAAAAGTTGTGAGATTTCTTCATCCAGCCATAGTCTATCCTGTTCAGAGTCTAGAAGCTCAGGGGCATATTCTCAAGGACACATCGCCTAGTTAGCGGCACTTTATCGCAGCCAAAGTGGCGATAAACTTATCGCACCATTCACAAGCTGGTGTTAACAGCCCATAACACCATTTTACCCGCGATAGCAGCCGCAAAAAACATCGCCAGATGACCCCCGCAACTATCGCTAATGAGATGCAGAGTAGGCGTACCCGTGCAAAAAGCCCCGAAAACACCACTCCGCAACATTCTCAACGACCAGCCAGATCGGCGATAAGACCACAAAACAGGCGATAAAGCCCGTTAGCAGCAGGAAACTAACACAAAGTTGGACCACAGCCTGCACCACAAAATGGAGCCCAGCCCAGAGCCACACCTGAAGGGCAACAGATGCCATTGAGCCACTGATCATGCAGCTCGGAGCCCCAACAGGGCCACAACACCCACCGCCACCACCCCCAGGCCCCCCCCCTCCTCCGGCCACAGACATGCCACATCAACTACACGGAATCATGTACCAAATAATCCACCTGATGTCGCACAATCACATTTGGTGGCATGCATGTGTCGTCACAAAAATGAGTATCACACATCCACCTTCGATGTAACAAATGAAAATGTATTCAAAGAAACAGAGAACAGAAATGAAGACACATGGCGGCTCCCCTCGGGACAATCCGTAGGTCACAGCCTGCAAGACAAAAATCATGATGAGAAGGTGTGTCTTGCGCACATCAAAGGACAGAGAGAGAGCGTAGGAGAGAGAGAGAGAAAGAGAGGGAGCGAGAGAAAGACTGACAGAGAGAGGGAGCAAGAGAAAGACGGACAGAGAGGGGGAGCGAGAAAAAGACGGACAGAGAGGGGGAGCGAGAGAAAGACAGACAGAGGGGGAGCGAGAGAAAGACGGACAGAGAGGGGGAGTGAGAGAAAGACGGACAGAGAGGGGGAGCGAGAGAAAGACGGACAGAGAGGGGGAGCGAGACACAGATAACAGAAGAGATGGACAGGGAGAGAGAGTGCCCACAATGCGCACCCAGGCCACACTGCCCACCTGCTGCCACAGGTGTGTCTCCAACCACGTGCCTTATGAAGTGCAGTTCACCAGGTCACACATCTGAAACAGATCCGTCATCTGAAACAGAGTCCAGAGACATGAATGGCAAAGTTCATACAATTGCACAAGACATCGCCTGTCCGCCCCTGCACACCCAGGCAGATGTACCCCAGCCCCTCCCACCACCCAGCGGTGCATGCCCGCCCCTGCGCACCCAGGCCTCACTGCTCACCTTCCGCCCTTGGCGTGTAGTAATGATGGCCCACCACGTGCCGCTGCAAGCCACATGCCCGGGGCCCGCAGACATGGCACCCTCCACATCATGCAGCCCCGCTCCGCAGGCAACCAGGTCTCACATATGATTCTGGGTCTTGATTTCGCCATGGCAGAGGACATACCAGTGCACCGGGCATCATCGCAGGCTGCACACCCGCTCAGCCCTTGAGGTGCCACCAACTCTGTGATCCGGGATGCGACGCCACGTGGCGGTAGGCCCGCGCTGCCCGCTGGCTCTGGCCTACACTGCGGTCCAGCAGGGCACACAAATCCTGAGCAGTCCGGATGGCCGGGACAGGGCATCATCGCAGGCTGCACACCCGCCCAGCACTTAAGGTGCCCCTACCTCAGTGCACCCAAAGTCACCGTCCCATGGCGGTGTGCCTGTGCCGACCACAATGTATCCGGTGCCACCAAGTCTGTGTCCCAAAGTCATGGACTCTGTATGATTGGGTATCGTGTTGCGGACGCCATCACGTCACCTCTGGTCCTGGGGAATGTGATGTTGCAGGGCCCGAGGCCCTCATGCCTACATTAACACCACACAGATGCACCCAGATAGAGAGGGGAAATGGCGTTGAGCACGTGCGCCTGTCCCTTTTCATTGGCAGGGTCACATGTCCCGTGATGCGTGTGCTGGATGGGTGTGGTGTGGGTGTAAACCAGCCGTGAGGGAGTGGCTGTGGCATGCTGACAACTAGACCTGTGAGCAGCAGATCACTACAGGAAAGACAGGGGACATGTAGCGTTGCCGTCCCCCCCTGTGAGCGTAAGCAGAGTGGGCTGGCCTGGCATATGCCAGTCCAGCGTAAGGGTTTGTATATGACCCCGGGGCCCTGGGCATGGTTCCGTACTGGGCTGGACAAGGAAGTAACTCATGCGGTGTCCCTGTTGTTGTGTCAGAGCCACCCGGACCGCATTGGGCAATGTGTCACCCTGTGACCCCTGTTCTACGACATGAGCCACATGGACGTAAGAGGAGTCCAGTGAGCCTACATTCATCCATACTTCCACACTTGAAAGACCATAGACATGACACATCTGTGTGAATATGAATGTTTAATGCACATTCAGTGGAGTGTTGCATCTGGAGCAGTACAGGGCCATGCAAACCCCACATGACGATGTTGTCCCGTGGAGGGCCAGCCAGGGTCCTTCAGGGAATGACAAGTCCAAAGGAAGAGAAAGAGTTCAGTCCACAGTCTGATTGCTGTGTCAATGGCGATCCAACAGCATATGGCAGTCCATGTCGAGGTCCAAGGTGAGTGTCACAGAGTGCATGGGGGGACAGTGGAAGGTGATGATGCAGAGGGCAGTACCAAGCTGAAGCCGGACCTATGGATGAGATGCATGCTGCTGCGTCCTTCTTACCACGAGGACAGTATCATCCGCATCTTCGGTCTCTGCTGTTTCATGTGCCTCACGTGTGGGTGGTGGTGTTCTGTCTCCAGCACTGTGTGGCAGTGACACATCAGTGGCCGGAGGTGGAAGGTCTGCCGCACTGTGTGGCACTGACACTTCAGGGGGCGGAGATGTGGATGGAGTGGTGGCAGCAGCATGCATCCGCGCCAGACCTTGTGGCAGCAATGCCATGAGGAGGGTCCTGAGGTCATGAGGAACCCAGCTACCTCTCGCTGGTGTGCAGCCATGGCAGCCACTCGTTCCGCATTCGCCCGCTCCATGGTCTCCATTAACCTCCGCATGTTTCCCAACTCCCATGTGACATCGCTATGGCCACTCGGACTGGACAGATGTACTATTCTCTGAGTCAGGGCTCCAGCGATGTCAGCCATGGTCCGTTGGAGAGCATGGAGCAGACTGTGGGTGTCCGTTAGGGACCGTTAGTGGTCCCTGATGGGACTTAGACACCCACGTATGGCATCTAGTTTGTCTGCCATGCGGTCGAAGCCCACCCGCACCTGTTCAGCCAGATTCTCCTGGCACCTCAAAACACGGCGTGGAAGGCCATGTGTTCTCCGTGGGTGTCCTGGGAGGCAGCAGTGGTGGTGGGTGCTGCCTGCTGTGTGGTCTGTGCAGGGGGTGGGGTCTCCTCGTAGCAGCTGGGCTGCCCAGCTCCTGGAAGTGGGCTGCATAGGCTGTCCACGAGCAGTTGGAGGGCGTCAGAGTCGAAGCTGTGGTCGTCCTCTTCGTCTCCAGAGAAGAGAGGGTCAGGCTGCCCTGCAGGAGGTGTTGATTCTCCCTCTGCAATGTGAAGGGGAGATGCAGTTTAACAATTTGTCCACATGTATGTTGTCGCATTGTACATGTTTACATACAGACAGCATGACTGGGTACATTGCGGCTGTTTGGGAGGAGCTGCCTATTTGATGGGGGACAGTGGACATTTCGACAACAGACGTGTGTGTGTGTTTGTACTTGCACATTATCGCACATTTCCCTGCAATGCCAATTGTGATTGGCCAGTGTCTGCACCCGAGCGGCACCAGTTATGTCCTGTGTTCTGTTGTAGGTGTTTTGCGGATTGTGTCACATCGGTGTCAATGTAGATGTGCTCTGCATGTGATGTGTGTGCTGCATTTTTGGGGAGTCGCCCCTGCAGCTCAGATTTTGCTGCCCCTTATCACTTTCATGAGGTGTGCCTTTGACTTCTGTGCTTGTACAGTGTTGACATGTTGCATACTTGGGTACTTTGGTCTCTTGGTGGGAGTTGGTGGTCTGGGGCATGGTTTGTCCGCAGATGTGCTCAACTTAATTGTGCATGTGTGCCATTGTGCCCATCTCCCCCCGTCCCCCAAGGCCCTGGTCGTTACTCACCCTGTTGCTGTTGTGTCGGGTCCTGTTGAGCAGTGTCCGGCCCCCAACTCCTGCCAACGTCTCCCCACTGATGACTGTGGACACCATTTCCTCCATGTCGTCCAGCTCCTCCTGTGGCGCTGGGCTCCCACCTCCAGTATGCATTGCTGCCTGCAGGTTGTTGGCGAGTTTCAGCTTGGTTTTGCGCTTGACATCATTCCAGCGCCTCTTGACCTCGTCCATTGTCCTCTTCAGCACTCCGACTGCATTCACCTTGTCCACGATGGACTGCCATGTTGTATTTTTTGTTGCCAATGACAGTGGAGGTGACGAACAGTTGTTGATGGTGTTCTGTCACCTCCGTTATCAGGATCCGGTTTTCCTGCGGACTGAACTTCGTCTTCCTCTTCTTCTTGTCCTTGCCCTTCCCTGACCCCGAAGTCCCAGGATGGTCCTCCGGGGGGCTTGTGGAGTTCTGGCTCTCCTCCGTACTTGCTCCGGCAACGTCCATTGTGCTTCGCTGTTGTTTGGCATTTGTTTGTCAGTTTTTTTTCTACTTTATGGTGATTGTTCCCGCCTGACGCGTGTGGATTGCAGGCGTGTAGCTGGGTTTCGCTGATTTTCGTATCGCAATTGGCCTCATCGCAGCTTTTTTTGCGTTAGTGTTTCGCATTTTTGCGGCCTGGCGTTGATTTTAATGCCGTCAGTTGACGCGTTATCTGGGGACTATCGCATGGTACCGCCGTGTTGTGAATACTTGGTTAACAAGGCGTTAATTTCCTGCGATATGCAAAGTTGCGTTAAGCTAAATTTGCGGTGGTTATCACACGTTCTTGGGAATATGCCCCAAGGTGTTCATACGACAAGCGCCTCTCTCGGTGGGGGGATTTGTGTGAGGAAGAATGTAAAAGAAACAGTAGTGGCAGCATGGTAAGAGACTAAAATGGGTTCTATTGAGAAGTCCATAAAGTCCTGAGATAGACCAGCCCTATGCAGAAAATAGTCGATCCTAGATAAGGAATTATGAGAGGGAGAGAAAAACGTGAAGTTGCATCCTGTAGAGTTCTGCAGGCACCAGACATCTAATAGTTCTCGTGTCGTGCATATCTTGAGCATGACTTTAGGTTCTTTAGGAGGTCTGAATTGGAATGCTGATTGTCTTTCAGCAGTGTAAAACAGAAATTCAGGACTGAGACACTTAACCCTTCTGAAAACGCCACTTTTAAATACCCTTTTTCCTCGCTCTGGAGATGAATTAAGTTTCCTTTCGTACTAAACTTTTTTTGTATTTGTAAACATTATGCTTTTCAGAATGCTTCAATTAGTTCTCACGTACAAAAGAAAAACCCTCACCGCTACACATTGTATTAGTAGTCTTGTTTTAATGTTTAAATGAATTGTTACACGAAGACTGCAAAGCAGTACAAAAAGTGGTTTTCGTTTGCTAATTTTACTGTATGGTGGTAATAAACTCAAATTTAAACTTTAGTGTAGTAATAAATGCATGTTTTGTAATATATTTGCTCTAAATTACGTGCCACATACATTTTCTCTGGTATAAATATGTACGACATCCACTCAAAAGGGTTTTTTCTGGTGGGCTACTTAAAGTACATAGGGGCTTATTTACAAGCCCCTTGCGGCGCTGGTGCGTCACTTTTTCACATATTAAAAGTGACGTACTGGCGGCGCAAGGGACTTGTAAATAAGCCCCATAGTGTCTTGTCATTAGTTTTCACCACAAAAATACTCTTCAGTACATTTCAGTTCTTTGAACAGAGGTTTCCTTAAGGACTCCCAGTGTCGGTACTAGAAAAGCACAGCACAATCTTTACAGTCACGCTTGTCCCTCTTATGCTTTACATCACTAGTCAATCAAAATCTATAGGGCTTTATACGCAAGGGTGACTAAGGGGCATATTCTCAAGGACTTAACACTTATCGCCGAGTTAGCAACACTTTATCGCAGCCAAAGTGGTGATAAATTCATCACACCATTCACAAGCTGGTGCTAACAGCCGATATCACCAGTTTTCCTGCGATAGCAGCCGCAAAAAACATAGCCACGGATGACACCGGCAACTAACGCTAATGAGATGCAGAGTAGGCGTTCCCGTGCAAAAAGCCGCGAAAACACCACTCCGCAACATTCTCAATGACCAGCCAGATCGGCGATAAGATTCAAAAACATGCGATAAGGCGCATTAGCAGCAGGGATTTAACATCTGCTCCTACCTGGTGCTAAACCTGGACGACAACCTGCACCATAAAAGGGAGCCCAGCCCACAGCCACACCAGAAGAACAACAGATGCCATGGAGCTACTGATCATGCAGCTCGGAGCCCCAAGAGGGCCACAACACCCACCGCCACCACCCCAAGGCCCCCCACAGGACCCCCCCCTCGGACTACCACAGAGGCAGCGCAGACAAAGACACCGGACCTTCCGAAAACGCATCAGCCTCGGAGACTTAACGCCAGAGGAATTCATTGCCCACTACAGGCTCAAAAGGACAACCATCCTCCGCATCCTGACCCTCATTGCCCACAGGCTGACGGCACCAACACAGCGGAGAACCAACATCCCTCCACAGACAAAGCTGCTGGCCGTGCTGCACCTGTTGGCCTCTGGGACCTTCCAACCAACAACTGCCATAGTCAGAGGAGTCTCACTGCCAGCCCTGTCAAAGTTCCTCACACCTGTCTTGGATGCCATCATCAGCTTGGTACCCCAGCAACTTTACTTCCCACACACTGCGCAGGAACAGCTGGAGATCAAGCAAGGCTTCTACGCCATAGCTGGCTTCCCGCACGTGTTGGGGGCAATTGACTGCACACATGTACTCCTCGTGCCCCCTGCCGCCACTGCACACAATTACCGCAACAGGAAACCCACGCATTCCATCAATGTGCTGGCAATACTGGACCACCGGGGAATCTTCACCAATGTCGTCGCAAACTACCCAGGCAGTGTGCATGATTCCTTCATCTTCCGACAGTCCATCATCAACCAGCGGTTCCAGGATGGCACCTATGGAAATGCACTGCTCGTAGGTAAGTACCAACAGAACACACCACACACCTCAACACCACAATCAGACAACTCACAACTCTGGGAATGCACACGTCACAAAATCATATGCAACATGACAACCAACATCCCCACATTCCAAACACGACAACACAACTTACTGTGGCAACCTGGGCTAGCCATCTACACAAGCCATCAACGGCATGGCACCTCAGCCACACAATAGCAAAATGTGGGAAGAGGTGGGAACCCGGCATGTGCGAAGGAGGCAAGTGACCCATGAATGTGAATGTACACAATGCCAAGTGTGGCGTGGATGTGCTGAACAGACTGCAGTATGCAGACCACAGACACTTCCATGTCGACATACACTGCTGGTGTCTGCAGTGTACTGGACAGTGGATGCAACCATGCAACCGCAGCCAGTGGGGAAGAATACGGAAATGTAGCTTGTTACAGCCCCCCCTGTAAGTGTGAGCGGAGTGGGCTGGCCCGGCGTACCCCAGGCCAGTGTGGGGCTGTGAATAAAAAGCCCGTTACTCTGGGCGTGGTTCTCTTCCAGAATGGCCAACGGGTCTGCCAGGGCAGCGCCTCTCACCCCGCCACGAGGCCGACGCCGTGAGCGGCGGTGCCTGCGATCCTGTGCGCCTGCTGCACCCCAGGCCGCTGGTCCCAGGACCCATCTTGCCCGCCCCAGCGCACCCAGGCCTCACTGCTCACCTGCCGACACCGGGGTGTGTCAAAGAGGGCCCACCACGTGCCGGTGCAAGATCCAAGCCTGAGGCCAGCGACCATAGCAGCCTCCTCAGACCATCACCGCCTCCGCGACACAGGCCCCCATTACTCCTTTCTCATTGACGTACTCCACCGCTGTCTCCGGCCTACACTGCGGTCCAGTAGGTCACACATTTGGAACTGAGTCTTGATTATACAATGGCAGAGTACATACGTTTATTGCAGATTTTATATCACCGTACTCCCTACGATGTGGTGCCACCAACTTTGTGCATAGCATTCCAACGACACGTGTCTGTGGGCCGTTGCTGACTACTGCCTTCGGCCTACACTGCGGCCCAGCACCGCGGGGTCACCTGTGTACTGTCTACACTGCGGTCCAGCAGGCCTCACACCAATCCAATCCATACCAGGCAGGACACGGCATTGTCGCAGGCTGCACACACGCTCCGCTCTGGTGCTACTACCTCCGTCAACCACAAATCATCGCCACATGCATTCCAACGTCGTGTGTGAGAGTACCAGGAGGAGCTGCCGGAACAGCGGTTGGCCTGCGCTGACCGCTGCCTCCGGCCTACACTGCGGTCAAGTAGGTCACACATTTGGAACTGAGTCTTGATTTTACAATGGCAGAGTCCGTATCATTGCACGCTAGGAGAGGAGTAAGAGGAAGACGCGATTCAGTCCGCATGAAAAACAGGATCCTTGTAACGGAGGTGACCGAACACCACCAACAACTGCTCAGCTGCCACTAACTCTGTGCATCGCAAGCCAAGGACACGTGGCTGGGGGCCCCTGCTGACCGCTGCCTCCGGCCCACACTACGGTCAAGTAGGTTACACATTTGGAACTGAGCCTTGATTTATTTATGGCAGAGTTTATACCATTGTACAGGCCTCATCGCAGACTGCATCCCCTTTCAGTTCTGGTGCCACTAACTCTGTGCCCCGAAATTCATGGACACCCTCTTGTTGAACTGTGGTGGCGTCTGAGTCTATGGCCTGGGGATTGTCTTCATCATCATGTAGCTGATACTGACTTGGTTACAAAAATGAGCCTGTAGCATTCATCTCCTCCATATTGCCTGTGTCTGCTTGGTACTGCCCTCTGTATCATGCCCTGGAAGAACACCTTCCACTGTCCCCCAAAACCCCCCGCGACATTCACCTTGGACATCGACGGGGACCCGCTCAGCTCTCATGCCCCTACCTCAGTGCACCGGCAGTCACAGCCCCGTGGCGGTGTTCCATGTGCCGGCCGCTGTGCATCCAGGGCCACTAACTCCGTGCAGCTCAAGTCATGGACCCTTGCTGTTTGAACTGTGAACTTCTGATTGTCTGATCACTGTTGTAGTTGTTGCCAGCACCAACCACCCGTTGAGGGCTGGCTCACACTCACCCCACACCCATCCAGCACAGGCGTCACTGGACATGTGACCCTGGCAATAAAAGGGGCTGGGCACACGTGCCCGTAGCCAGTTCCACAAACTATCTAAGTGTGTCTGTGTGGTCATTGTGTATGCATGAGGGACCCGGGCCCTACCACATTGCATTGTGCTGTATACAGCAGACGGAACCATGTCACCTCAGGCAGTGGGCGAGACCTGGGACATGTAGCTTTGTCGCACCCCCCTGTAGGCGTTGCCAGAGTGGGCTGGCGTACAACAGTCCAGCATAGGGGTGTGGATAATCACCCCGGGGCTCTGGGCCTTAAGTGTTGGGCTTGCCAATGAAGTACCTAAGGCGTGTGTCTCGGTTGTAGTGTCGGTGCCACCCGTCCCGCAATGGACAATGTTGCGATGTAGCATGCCCCCGGAGTGCGGGCTCGGCCGAAGGGATAAATGAATGAGCGCAAGCCCGCTCTCGGTCCGGGATCATACATGCCAACTGTTGTGTGTGTGTTGCTGTTACCGCAGCATAGGCCAAAGGTATTGCCTCGACCGCATCGCGAGTTCAGCCAGCCATGAACTCTACATCTGTGTCCGCCCTATCCTTACCATAGGCCTACACACACGTGGCTGGCCACCTTCAACGCACAACATCACAGTGTCATTGTCAGGCTTGTGTACATGCGCAGACAGGCATGACAATGGTGTGCAAGTGATGCAACCATGCAGTGCAGACAAGTAAATGGGCTCGGGGGAGTGAGGAGCAGCAGTGAGGCTATGTTGTACACATTGATGGCGCTCATTTGCTACAAGCAGTACATGTCAAACAGTAATCTTTATGACACACATCACACGCCAATGAACTAGTGAGCCTGCCTACACATCATGCAGGACCAACTGTTGACTCATGTCTCTCTGCACTGTCACAGGTGATCAAGGATATGCACTCTGCCCTTGGATGATGACACCCCTCCGAGCCACGAACACACAGGCCCAGAGGCAGTACAATGCGGCCCACAAACACACCAGGGGCTTCGTGGAACACACATTTGGCGTGTTGAAGTCACATTTCAGGTGACTGGACATCACAGGTGAGAGGCTCCTGTACAGCCCAGACATCGTGTGCAAAATGATCGTTGCATGTTGTGTGTTGCACAACATATGTGTACGCACCAATGCCCCATGGTTACGAGTGCCAGATGCACCGGACGATGATGAGGAAGATGAGGCAGGTGGATCACACCCCACTGCAGCTGGAATAGCCCAAAGGAACACCATCATTGACAATTTCTTCACATGAGGACGTCACATTGTGGCAGTCCTTAGCAATCATGAGACAGTACAAAATGACCACAGGCACAGCATGTGCAAATAAATTATTTTCAACACACATTCCCTGAGTTTCTGTATGTGTGCTGCAGTGTGGCACGGGGATCAGGGACATGATCCAGAGTCATTGTGGGTGTGCAGTGTGCTCTACTTAATTATGCATGTGTGCCATTGTGCCCATCTCCCCCCGTCCCCCCAGTCCCTGGTCGGTACTCACCCTGTTGATGTTGTGTCAGGTCATGTTGAGCAGTGTCCCGATCCCCGACTCCTGGCACTGTATCCCGACTGATGACTGTGGCCACCATTTTCTCAATGTCATCCAGCTCCTGGTGTGCCGCTGGTCCCCCACCTCCAATCTGCGTTGCTGCTTTCATGTTGGCATCGGGTTTCTTCTTGGTTTTGCCCTTCACATCATTCCAGGGCCTCTTGACCTTTTCCATTGTCCTCCTCGACAATCCGACTGCATTCACGTTGTACACGATGTGTTGCCATGTTTCCGTTTGTGTGGCTGATGACACAGTGGAGGTGACGGACAGTTGTTGGTAGTGTCCTGTCACCTCCGTGACGATGATCCGGTTTTCCTGCGGACTGCCTCGTCTTACTCTTCCTCTTCTCCTTGCCCTTCCCCGGCCCCGGGGGTCCTGGCTGGTCGTCTGTGGGGCTTGTGGAGTTCGCGTTGTCCTCTGCACTCGGTCCGGGTATGTCCATGGTGCTACGCAGTTGCATTTTGTTTATTTTTTTTACCTCTGCTTTTATAGTGCATTTTCCCGCATGTCGCGTGGGAATCGCAGGCCTGTCGCTGGTTATCGCTGCTTTTTGTTTCGCGATTTGGGACTTCGCAACTTTTTGGGCGTTTGTGTCGCATTTTTTCGGTGTCGCGTTAATTTTAACGCGGGCATTTGTCGCGTTAACGTGTGACTATCGCATGGTGCCGCCGGGTTTGGAATACTGCGTTAACGCGGTGTTATTTTCCCGCGATAGACTGCGATGTGAGAAGTTGCGTTAAGTGAATTTGGCGATAGTTAACACACGTTCTTGAGAATATCCCCAAGTGTGTTTCGACTACTAGTACTAGTTGTACTGGGATTACCATAACTAATGGTAACATCTCATCAGCTGCAAGGGATGGAAGATGACTGTAGTTTGGGGGAGGTGTAGCTTGAATAATGGAGGTTAGATGTGACAGGACTGGAGAGCGGTGATGGAGAGCGGTATATTGGATGGGGAGAATGGTGGCCCTGGCAGGTGTTGGTAGCAGTGTGTGGAGTGAACCTTGAGCAGCTGGGGCTAGTGATAAATGCGCTGAAAATCCAACTTTAGCTAAAGTGCATTTCATTGGGTAGATAGATGAGTGGAAACATTTTTAATATAACTGGAAGAGTAAGGGTTCATACAGTGTCAGACCATAAAGGAGTGTTCAAATGAGCCGGCCGAGTATGGACTGCGCACCTGGTACAGAGTTGGCTATTATGTAGTATGATAATTCACTGTGCCTCATTTATGAGGTTTTGCCGTAGGGCAGCGCAGCAGGCCTTCCTGCTGCGCTTCCCTACTGCAAAAGAAAAGGGCAGGAATGTGCCGTATCTATAGGCTACAGCACATTCCTGTCCTTTTCCCCTGCGCCGGCGCACAATGGGCTGCAGTGCGCCGGCACCTTTGCATCATGGTGCAAGGGTCCCTGCGTTGCGGGGATGATTATTTTTGTACAGGAAGGGAAACCTTTCTGTACAAAAATAATCACAAGAGGCTTCTTCCTCTTTCTATGTGTGCTGCAGAATGCAGAAAAAGGAAAAAGGGGAGGCGTAAGCTTTTGGCGCTGCCTCAGATTTACGATTTCTCGTAAATCTGGGGCAGTGTCAAAAGGCCATGGATGTTGCTGGGAACGCCCCCAGCAACACCCATTGCACCCCCCTTTAACGCAGAACACTGCGTTAAAGGGAATGATATTTATCAGGCAGCTCTGGGCGTGGTTAAGTGTTGGGCTTGCCAATGAAGTACCTAAGGCGTGTGTCTCGGTTGTAGTGTCGGTGCCACCCGTCCCGCAATGGACAATGTTGCGATGTAGCATGCCCCCGGAGTGCGGGCTCGGCCGAAGGGATAAATGAATGAGCGCAAGCCCGCTCTCGGTCCGGGATCATACATGCCAACTGTTGTGTGTGTGTTGCTGTTACCGCAGCATAGGCCAAAGGTATTGCCTCGACCGTATCGCGAGTTCAGCCAGCCATGAACTCTACATCTGTGTCCGCCTTATCCTTACCATAGGCCTACACACACGTGGCCGGCCACCTTCAACGCACAACATCACAGTGTCATTGTCAGGCTTGTGTACATGCGCAGACAGGCATGACAATGGTGTGCAAGTGATGCAACCACGCAGTGCAGACAAGTAAATGGGCTCGGGGGAGTGAGGAGCAGCAGTGAGGCTATGTTGTACACATTGATGGCGCTCATTTGCTACAAGCAGTACATGTCAAACAGTAATCTTTATGACACACATCACACGCCAATGAACTAGTGAGCCTGCCTACACATCATGCAGGACCAACTGTTGACTCATGTCTCTCTGCACTGTCACAGGTGATCAAGGATATGCACTCTGCCCTTGCATGATGACACCCCTCCGAGCCACGAACACACAGGCCCAGAGGCAGTACAATGCGGCCCACAAACACACCAGGGGCATCGTGGAACACACATTTGGCGTGTTGAAGTCACGTTTCAGGTGACTGGACATCACAGGTGAGAGGCTCCTGTACAGCCCAGACATCGTGTGCAAAATGATCGTTGCATGTTGTGTGTTGCACAACATATGTGTACGCACCAATGCCCCATGGTTACGAGTGCCAGATGCACCGGACGATGATGAGGAAGATGAGGCAGGTGGATCACACCCCACTGCAGCTGGAATAGCCCGTAGGAACACCATCATTGACAATTTCTTCACATGAGGACGTCACATTGTGGCAGTCCTTAGCAATCATGAGACAGTACAAAATGACCACAGGCACAGCATGTGCAAGTAATTATTTTCAACACACATTCCCTGAGTTTCTGTATGTGTGCTGCAGTGTGGCACGGGGATCAGGGACATGATCCAGAGTCATTGTGGGTGTGCAGTGTGCTCTACTTAATTATGCATGTGTGCCATTGTGCCCATCTCCCCCTGTCCCCCCAGTCCCTGGTCGGTACTCACCCTGTTGATGTTGTGTCAGGTCATGTTGAGCAGTGTCCCGATCCCCGACTCCTGGCACTGTATCCCGACTGATGACTGTGGCCACCATTTTCTCAATGTCATCCAGCTCCTGGTGTGCCGCTGGTCCCCCACCTCCAATCTGCGTTGCTGCTTTCATGTTGGCATCGGGTTTCTTCTTGGTTTTGCCCTTCACATCATTCCAGGGCCTCTTGACCTTTTCCATTGTCCTCCTCGACAATCCGACTGCATTCACGTTGTACACAATGTGTTGCCATGTTTCCGTTTGTGTGGCTGATGACACAGTGGAGGTGACGGACAGTTGTTGGTAGTGTCCTGTCACCTCCGTGACGATGATCCGGTTTTCCTGCGGACTGCCTCGTCTTACTCTTCCTCTTCTCCTTGCCCTTCCCCGGCCCCGGGGGTCCTGGCTGGTCGTCTGTGGGGCTTGTGGAGTTCGCGTTGTCCTCTGCACTCGGTCCGGGTATGTCCATGGTGTTACGCAGTTGCATTTTTTTATTTTTTTTACCTCTGCTTTTATAGTGCATTTTCCCGCATGTCGCGTGGGAATCGCAGGCCTGTCGCTGGTTATCGCTGCTTTTTGTTTCGCGATTTGGGACTTCGCAACTTTTTGGGCGTTCGTGTTTCGCATTTTTTCGGTGTCGCGTTAATTTTAACGCGGGCATTTGTCGCGTTAACGTGTGACTATCGCATGGTGCCGCCGGGTTTGGAATACTGCGTTAACGCGGTGTTATTTTCCCGCGATAGACTGCGATGTGAGAAGTTGCGTTAAGTGAATTTGGCGATAGTTAACACACGTTCTTGAGAATATCCCCAAGTGTGTTTCGACTACTAGTACTAGTTGTACTGGGATTACCATAACTAATGGTAACATCTCATCAGCTGCAAGGGATGGAAGATGACTGTAGTTTGGGGGAGGTGTAGCTTGAATAATGGAGGTTAGATGTGACAGGACTGGAGAGCGGTGATGGAGAGTGGTATATTGGATGGGGAGAATGGTGGCCCTGGCAGGTGTTGGTAGCAGTGTGTGGAGTGAACCTTGAGCAGCTGGGGCTAGTGATAAATGCGCTGAAAATCCAACTTTAGCTAAAGTGCATTTCATTGGGTAGATAGATGAGTGGAAACATTTTTAATATAACTGGAAGAGTAAGGGTTCATACAGTGTCAGACCTTAAAGGAGTGTTCAAATGAGCCGGCCGAGTATGGACTGCGCACCTGGTACAGAGTTGGCTATTATGTAGTATGATAATTCACTGTGCCTCATTTATGAGGTTTTGCCGTAGGGCAGCGCAGCAGGCCTTCCTGCTGCGCTTCCCTACTGCAAAAGAAAAGGGCAGGAATGTGCCGTATCTATAGGCTACAGCACATTCCTGTCCTTTTCCCCTGCGCCGGCGCACAATGGGCTGCAGTGCGCCGGCACCTTTGCATCATGGTGCAAGGGTCCCTGCATTGCGGGGATGATTATTTTTGTACAGGAAGGGAAACCTTTCTGTACAAAAATAATCACAAGAGGCTTCTTCCTCTTTCTATGTGTGCTGCAGAATGCAGCACGCATAGAAAAAGGAAAAACAAGGGGAGGCGTAAGCTTTTGGCGCTGCCTCAGATTTACGATTTCTCGTAAATCTGGGGCAGTGTCAAAAGGCCATGGATGTTGCTGGGAACGCCCCCAGCAACACCCATTGCACCCCCCTTTAACGCAGAACACTGCGTTAAAGGGAATGATATTTATCAGGCAGCATTAAGCCAAAAAAAGTGGCTTAGTGCTACCTGATAAATATCACGCAGGCTTGTGCGCCACGGAACGTCAAAAAAAGTGACGTTCCAGAGGCGCAAGGAGTCTCATAAATGAGGCCTACTGTGTTTAAAAGCAATACCGTAATTTGGTGTTACGGCACTTATTTCATGTAGTGACTGTATAAAATGTGCTCCATTTAAATTGGGAGTACTTATGTCAATATGCAAAAATGCTTATGGCAGAAAGGGATGTTCTTCTCGCTAGAAGTTCTCTGGAGAAAGGCATGCATCGGAAGTGCGTAAGAAAAACTGGCAAGCTGCTGTGCGTGCTGCATCGCTTGCATTTTTTCCCTGCAAAACCTGACACGCAGCCTGCAGCTGTGTGCCAATTGGGGCGCTGTCTGTATCACAAATCTTTAACAGGAGGCACGTTTGCCTCTACCTCGAATCTTCTTTGTGAAGCAATGCCTGCCACCGTTGTAAACAAAGTCATGTTCCGCTAAAGTGGGAAACACGAAAACAGAGTCGCCGAAGGGTTGTACAATACAGCGCCTGCGCAAGATGGATGCCTGCTTGTGCCCCGGGAGACGGTGAAGTGCTCGCGATGATGAACACACTCATGTGCCTCCCTGCTTGTGCCCCAGGGGCACTAGGTAGTGCATGCTTTGTCCAGAGTGCAGAGAAGGAATAAAAGGCACATCCGAGGACCTCCAGGGAGATAATAGCGCGTTGAGCCCACAGCACTCGGGCAGTGCTATAACTTTAAAGCAAGAGTGTAGCTCTTTTTGGACAGCTGGCTGAGATGCTTAAAATAAGTTCCACCAAAGTGGATGAACACAGAACTTTGCCGATGGGAAACTGATAAGAGAAACACATGGAAGAACAGGAAATAGAATGCCTACAACCAATAGAAATGAGGAAAAGTAAAGTGACAAGCACAATGACCAATACAAAGGGAAGGCGGGATGTTAGTACCTTCTAAGATATATTTAATACAAAAGATTTCACAAGCACAGCGCAAGCAGGGGAAACCTAAAACACAAACTCAAAAACCCTCTCCACAAAAAGAGAGGGAAAATCCTAAGGCACGAGGTGTGAACCTAAGAGGCTGTGGGAGCATCCGTGGAGTGGATAATGGGGGAACTAACCGCACCATCAAAATAGTGAGCAAAAAGCCTTTGAAAGTGGCAAGGCTGCCAGATAAACATGTGAACATATGGGAGAAGCTGTCGAGATGATACACCTGATCAAGTGATAGAGATACAAGATATGGGCAATATAATGTAAACTTATGAGAGAACACAAATTGTAATAACAGGATTCAATCTGAAGCAAATACATATGGAGCAAAATAAAACATAAGAAATAACATATTCGATCGACTGGTCCGAGGGGAATGGGAGTATCATCCATTGGACATGTAGGGGAGTGCAAACTATGATAAAACAAGAAAATAGGAAACACGGCACTCTTACAACAGACCTAGGGAAATAGACATCGTAGTATCCCAGGATCTGCAACCCAAACCCCAGCTCTATGAGGGATAAGAATAAGATAACCAACAACCACTTATATCTTGAAGCATTTGTAAAACAACATAGACATATAGTTTAAATAAAGGACATTTGTAATAACACCTAAATTATGCAATGGAAAGTGGCCAGGTTGTGAGCTCGATGTGAGCTGGGTAACAGGAAATGTCAGCACAACACAATAAAGGATACACCGTGAAATTAGTGTAAAAAGATAAACTGTCATCAGCACCCAGGGTGATAATCGGAGCTCTGCCATGGATCGGTGGTAGTAAGGACACAATACCAATATATGTATGTACAGGATTGAGTGTATGTAGACAAGTCGGATCAGATACAACCTTGCAAGAGGCAGGTGGAGGGAAAACTCAAGGAAGCAGTGGCACCATCCTCATCCATGTGAGTCTCAGACGTATTCTCCAGGAAGGTTCCAAGGTCAGCAGGTTCATCGAAGTGTGCTCTGCCGCTCAAGACAATTTTGAATCTTGAGGGACTGATGATTGAGTGTGGGATTGCTCTTTCAGGGAGTCTCTTTCTTAGGACCAAAAGCCCTTCCTCCTAGTCACAATATCTATCACAAAGTCTTGAGAAATGGAGATCTTATTCCCTTGCCAAGCGACTCCCTTAGATTTCCTCACATGAGCCAAAATTATTTCTGAGTGCTTGTGGCATAGAGGCTTGAAAATGACTGGCCCTGGAGTCGTACAGTATTTACTTTGCACGGTAGGGATCCTGCGGGCACGCTCGATTTCGAAATCTCTTTGAAAGGATATTTGTAGGGTGGCCGGGATCCAGTACTCTAAAAACTCAACCATGGAAGAGGCTTTCTCCTCAGCACCCTCGGGAAGTCCAAATATTCTGAGGTTGCTATGCCTACTGTGCTCTTCCATACTGGCAATGTCCTGATTGAGGAAGGAAATTGTCTGATCTCTGTAACTGTTTTGCATGGACTGCAGTAGGGTCCTCTATATTGCTTATTCTAGATTCACCATGGTGGAGTCTAATGTTCAAATCCTTCAGGTCACTCCTGATACCTGCCACCTCCACTTGACGGTGATCTGTATTCACCTTGGTACTCTGTCCAATGCCGTGCACTGCATTCAGCTTTTTCAGGATGATTTCCATTTTTGTGGAGTCCTCAGATTTATCATTGATAGGGGATTCTTGGAGTGAGGGTTCCTGTTTTGTACATTTCAGTTTCCCTTTGGAGTCTTTATCCTGGGAATCTCTGGGTTCAGACATGCTGTATTACTTGAGTGTAACTTAGACTGCCCAGTGCAGGTGGGTCTGAGAGCAGAGCCACATATGTGAGGTCTAAGGCAGAGATCATGGCAGAGGGATCGCAGATCGAAGGGCGAACACTGCAGATATCACTTTGGACAACAAAACTACAATCCCAGGTACCTTTTCAGATTTATACCACCGACCAGCTACCTGCTGAGAACTACCAAGGAATCGAGTGTCCCAAAGACACAGATCAGATCAAATCCACGATTGATAGTAGCCGTCGACACCTCAACATTTAGACAAACGAGATGAACAGAACAGTGTGTTGGCATTGGCAGCCAGAAAGAACCGGGCGTGGTGCATGGAGATCATGAGGAGTAGTCCATAGACCAAACATTGGGGGGAAAAAAGGATCAGACATCAATGGAAGAACAGAACATTATTAGCACAGTCAGCCCTGTGTAGGTGTGCCTTGCATATGAAAGATATGTGTAGAAAAGGGCCCAAACATATAACCAGTAGCAGATTCATGACCCATCTATAGCTAGCAACAGGGATCGGGCTGTGGGTTAAATAAAGCTGAGACACAGGGTGCTTTGATGCGCCAAATAAAAGGGAGCCAGAGTTCCAATAAATCAGAGGAGGGGGGACTGTCGGGAGCATCCGAAGCAATGGAATCATTTGGGTGGTGTCATCTTGGGAACCGCCCTTCTTCATTGCGACATTCCAGCTGGCCCATCGCCGAATATCCACCAGGGCTCTAAGTTGACCCCGTAATGCAGATCAGGGCAGAAGCGGCAGCATAGCGGTTGCTAGAAGTGCCGGCGCGGTGGCTTCTCTGCGGAGCTCACAAAAGAACCGCCATCCAGCATGGCGGTCAAGCCACGCCTCTCTCAAGTGGTTTGAAATTAAGAGTAAGTGGGCCTTTAGGAGTTTCGTGGATGTGGGACATCCACGATAAGTGACAGATGCCACACTCACCAAATCACAGTTTGTTTGACCCATTTAATGTTGGGCAAACTGTCAGGTTTCCACTGGTGGAGCCTAATCTGGCTTCACCAGTGGAAACCTTTGACTGAAGGGCTTGTCTTTTGTCAATGTTTGTCAGTAGGTCTCCACTATATAAGGAGAGTCATTCAGTCATGCATTCTGCCTGTTCAGGACTGCCTGAGAAATCCTGCTGGTCTCTGACAAGAAACAACAGAAATCACACCCATACCCTTGCAGAAACCTCTCATGTGCATAAGGACCACTGATTGTGTGCTTTGCAGAAATACATTCTGGAAGGGTGGAAGAGTTGAGGAGATGTAATACTTGACCTTGTGGCCTGACTACAGTCTAAATGATTCCCACAGTCACCATTTGAACAAACTGATCATGAATTGTCTACCTCATGGTATATTGCAGTGACCCTATTGTCAGCTTCTGTAAACATTTAAATAATGCAGGTGCTAAATGCAAAGCTACTAATAGAATTGCAGCTTTTAACGAACACAAGAAATGAGTATGAAATTCGACATATTCTACAGAGAGATTGAGAAGGAAAAATAACAGCCATAATTGATTTAAAAGTTAAATCTGAAAAACTAAAAAGAGACAGGTTAAGATTTCATATGCCTTCTCTTAAATCTTACCAATACATAACTCATTCAACTTTTGGAGATGCAAGTGAGAAGCAGCACATAACAAACATAAGAGTTTAAGATACAATAGAATGCAGAGAACCAGTCTACTGTAGCCCTTCCAGACACAAGAAATAGTATTTATTTCTCTAATGGACTTTTAGCACCAGTTCAATTAAATCTCTTGTGCAACATTCAGAATTTTTATCCTGCACCCAAAATAATAAGAGACATAAAAACTGTAGAAGATGCAGACTCGCATAATACTTTTTAATAACCATTGTGATGTTGATCTGCCAATCTAAGGCCAAGATCAGTTTCCTAAATTTTGGTTTCCATATTGTGGTAGGTCTTACATCAACAAACATCAAAGAATCTACACCGAAAGAGATGCTCTATATTTCTAGCATAAAAATGTTTGTGACGGTGTAACCGAAACAAACTAACAAAGCATACAAATACAACAACTATTGTATGCTACTTACATACACTATAGCTCACGCGGCCCACTATGCTCAGTACACTTTTTTCTTAAAACATTTAAAAACGAACTTTGGTAAAGTTAATAGGTCTTGCCTGTCTATGGTGCTATCTAACATTTTGACTTTGTCAATGCTTTTTGCCAGTGTGGAACAGCATTACCAAAAAACAGTGCAGTGATGAATACACAAAATTGGTCATCTTGCATGAGCATTTATGCGTCATAATGCTACAGAGGCCCTAGTACGATTACGTATACGCAGACATGTGTCATTAGGAATGCACGCACATGTCATGATGTGGTGGCCATTTTGTTTTTATTTTATTTCACTATTTCAAAATGGCGGACACCCATCTAGGAACCGTGAATAAAAAAATATAACAAGTGCGGGAAAGCACATTTTTTTTATTGAAAGGAATGGCCTGGCACCAAATTGCAGCTATGAAGCCCTCCATAAAAGAGGAAAAAAAAATTGCATGTGGCAGTGAGTGGAGAGTAATTGTGGAGTTGGTGAGGACATGGAGAGGAAACAGTGCAAATGACCTGCAGGTGAAGTGAGCAACCCTGGATAAATGGGTTTGGGAGTGTTTAAATTAAAAAAACTATTGGGATAGGGAGGGGCGGGGAAAGCATGAGTGGGTGTAGGGGGGAAAACGCAGAGAGCTTTGGGTAGTGGGCATATGAGAGTAGAAATGGGATAGGAGACAAGAAGAAGAAAACACATATACAACCATCGAGAACTAGAAGCAAAATAAACAAGCATTGGTAATTGCATTAGGTTTTGCCTATGTGATTAATAATAACTTTTTGTTTCTAAGTTGTAGCTTGGTCACCAGTTGTGCTATATAAGAAAAAGAAACTCTGTAAAAGTGTTCGGACTTGTTTAGTGAAAAAGGCAATATATTGTAAATACTTCGTAAGAGCAGTAATTCTAAAATCCAGCTTACATACCATTTAAATTCCAGCTATTTGCAGCTCAACAGAGCGGTGGCAAGGAAAAAATGTATCCTTGACTACAGAGAAAATTCAACTTGGTGCTTCATTAGGAGTGGCTACAGATTCCTGGTGGGCCGTAGCAGAGTTACCCCATCGAGAATTGCAAAGTCTGTGCAAGCCTCACGGACATGTCATGTTTGACCCAAAGATTTTTGACTACTGAAAGAAATTGAAATATCTGAGGGACACTCGGAAGAGCACCAGAAATAACCTGAGGCATCAGAACTTTACAATTCTAAATGGAAAGCAGCAGCTGGGAGTGCACATCAAAACTTTTTTTTTAAAGTAGGAGCAATTGGAGGGTGTGGCATAACGACCAGAGCCACTGACTTGGAAACTGGGGAACCAGGTTCGAGTCTTGGCCTCAGCTCAACATCCTGTGATTCAGGGTAAATCACTTAATCTCTCTGTGTCTACCAAAAATGGATGTGTCCTTGTTTTTAAAGTTAGGTGTGTATTCCCAGCTGCTGCTTTCCGTTTAACATAGTAAAGTTAATGAATTAAACAAAACTAGCATCTAATGTTACGCAGACCAGCAGTGGAGAAATTACAAAACAAAAGCGCAGGGAAAACGAATGATTGTATCTCGTGCATGACGTGTGACTCATTAAAACAAGGCAACATCCTGAGAGGCGGCCATATTAAAGCCAGCCTGTTCGAGCACGACTAAGACGCAGATAATAATAATAATAATAATAATAATAAAAGAGCCGGCAAAAAACTGACCAGGCACATGCAGTTTGTATGAGAGGGGGACCGCACTGAGAGTTGTTGGATATGCACGCAAGCCCGTGCAGGCAAAACATCAAACCAAAGTTCTGCTTCAAAAGCGGATGGAAACAGTAACTGGTCTTGGGAAACTGATACGAGCAAACACACGAGGAAGAACAGGAAATAGCATGCTACAGCCAAAAGAAATGGTGGAAAAGTAAGCGACAATCAAAGGAACCAATGAAAGGCAAGGGGACGGGATGTAAGCCCCTTTTAAGATATATATTAACAATAGATTTCACACGCTGTACAGGCGAAACCTAAAAAGTAATTCCCTGATGTGGAGACATGAAAGGAAACATGTAATCCAATCAAAAGAATGATAAAAAACCTACACACAAGTGGAGGGAGAGACACAAAGCCCCCTGTATTATAGGTACTGTTCACAATACATCTTCAATAACAAGCTAAAAGCTGTCTGTAGACAAGAGCTAAAAAGGCTGTGTTCCAAGAGCAAAACATGGCAGGTTCATCAGTTCTGACATGCTACTATCTTGCATGCCATACAGCCTGTGTTCAGTATGAATAAGTCAACAGAATTTTTATACCAAGCACTGGCTTCATGATAAATGGCATATGATGTTTGTTGAATTAAGAGGTGGGTCAGTAGATGGTTAACATTATGTGCACACATGATGGTATGTATGATGGCAAATAATGATTGCTGTGTGGATGTATGATAGTGGGTATGTTGCTTGTGTTGACTTATGATGATGTATATGGTCCTGCCTTATGCTAACTCTTTTTGTAATGACCCAGCCCTATCCTTGCAACCACTATAAGCGGTCCCACACCTGCTATTGCCTCTCTGTGTGCCCTTCTCTCCCCGCAATATCTTTTATGTGACCTCTGCCTTCACTGAGTCATTCTGTGTAGTATGCATTCTCTACAGACACTGTGTCCTGCCCCAATATTTTTGTCCCTCTATGCACGCCCTCTGTGTGGCACCCTTCATAGGCATGGGGTCTCCTTACTGATCCCTAAGCCTCCAACATATCCTCCCTCTGTGGCCCATCCCTCTGAAACCCCTCTGCATAGAAATGCCACACTGCAACCACTCATTATCACTGCTCTGGTCCCCTAAAGCCATTCTGTGTGCCTCAGCCAGTCTACAGCCTTTTTGTGCTACCTATGGTCTGTAGGGGTGGGCGGAATTTGCGTAGTCGCGCTACGCAAAGCTCAGTGAAACGGTAAAAAACCTCCGCGAGCACGCAAAAGTTCTGTGAACACGCGGAATTGCTTGTTACGCCCGTTCGCGATGCTTTTTTCCTGTTCGCGAACGCTGTTTGTGTGCTCGGGGAGAAATATCTCGCGAACACGCATTTTGTAAGCGCGAACAAGCAAAAAATTCCGCGAAGCCGCGGATCGCGGATGTTTGGCAATTCTGCGTTCTCCGCGGAACGCGAAATTACCCAAATTCCGCGAGCGGAACGGAATTTACTGCCCAAGCTTAATGGTCTGCTTCTACTGTCATGGTGTTTACTAATGTTGACTTATAATTTTGGAAGTGTGGTTGTACAATCTTACGTGTGGAACTTTTCAAGATGGGTGTGCTGTCATATGATCCTGGTTGTGTGAACTTATAATGTTAGGCTTCTTGGCATAGAAAGTTAATTATGTGAACATGTTAAGCTGGATGTGTTGGTGGATGATGTTGCTTGTGTGAACTCATGATGTTTCATGTGTTGGCATATGATGGTGGGTGTGTTGGAATCTGATGCTTAGTGTCTCACAGCCCCCCGCTGTCACTTTGTATGTCCTCCAACTGCCCTTTATCCTTTCATTCCACCCTCAACCCCTTGCACTCCATTTTTTACCTCATCCTTTCAGCAGTACCTGGGAGTCATTATCATCATCAAAGTAACTTTATTCGGTTTCAGGGAGAAAACCATAAAAGTACATAAAATCAACTATACATTTTGTAGTTACCATGACCCATTTACATACACGTAATAATCACTTCAGTTATTTCAGTTATTAGAAGAGAATAAAAATTAAGAATACCATCCTTAAAATCAGTCTAAAAAAAACACTAAAAGAAAATTCATTATTAATTCTAAATAATGTGGATCAATTACAACTATCAATATCGTTTTCTAGTAGCAATTACCACTTTAATAATATTGGAAACCCCAATACATATGTCTGATGTGGCCAAAGAATGCAGAAGATTAAAACCATCAGTATAAGAGCATGGCCTAGAACTTTTTTAGATCGGGACTAAAAATCTACTCCTAGGCTCCTTGTATAGGGTGCAAAAAAGCATAAGGTGCAATGTGCTTTGAACTGCCAGATTGTCACAGGGGCAGGGCACCAAATTGTCCGTCCAGCCAGCTTGTGTCGGAAAAGTCACTAAAAAATGCAAGGTCAGTAAACGTAATCTTGTTAGGTAAGAGCGTGCCTGAATATTTGAGGTGAACTTTAGGTAAAATTGCTGTTGAGCCGGAAATAAACACAAAGGACCTGCTACCTCTGGTTGGGAACGACGGGTATTTGCCCTGCCTGAGTGCGCCTCTTTGATAATTCTTTTCGCATTCTCATGAATACTTGCAGGGCAATCGAAATAATGTCCCAAGCCTAACTTATTAAAAAGTTATCCCTGACAAAACATAGCCAGGGAATAGCTAATACACCATCAAGATTAAGACAGTCTATAATAATATCTCTGCTAAATGTTAGCTCTTCCGATAACCATATTTTGGCCCATAAAAGTAGGGGGGCAATGTTTATAGAATCTTCAACAAAGTCAAGCCCCACCTCGTGATGACAAAAGCTTGTAGGGGCACCTTTTGGAGCCATCAGCAGCCTTTTAATAAATTTGTTCTCCATAATTTGCAACTGGCTACCGTTATGGTACCCCCAGACACCTGCACCGTATGTTACCACCGGAACACATTTGGCTTTATAGATTGTAACAAGCTCAGTCACAGGCTTTTGCCCTAATTTAGATACAAAACCAAAAAGTCCCTCAACCACCCTACTTGCATTATGCATTCTTGATGTCACAAGTGAATCCCATTTCAGCTTGTTATTAAAAATATTCCCTAGGTAATTAAAACTTTTCATTTTTTCAATTCTCTTTGAGTCAACTGCATGGTTTCGGATTTTGGTCGTTTCAGGTCCACAGACCATCACATACAATTTCACAAAATTGTCCTTTAAATCCAGCGATAACAAAATCAGAGAATGCATCAAGAGATTTTTGAAGGCCATTTGCTGTTAGGGCCATGAGGAAAGTATCGTCCGCATAAGAGAGGAGCGGAACATGGACGCTCCCAATGCGTGGACAGTCAAGATTTTTCTCTACCGGGAACGCTTCTAGACCATTAGTGTAAATTATAAAAAGAAAAGGTGCTAGTATGCATCCCTGGCGGACACCCTCTGTTGATACAATAGGTCTAGTTTTTTCACCATTGGCGCCGTATCTAATGCTTACAGATGTAGAGGAGTGGAGCCTACGGAGAAGAGAGACCAGGGGTTCCTTGACTCCCATTTTCCCCATCAGTGCCCACAACTTGTCACGATTTACCGTATCGAAAGCACTGGACAAGTCCATGAAGGCCAGATGGATAGAAAACTTCCTGGCCCGCATGTACTTGCCCATAATCAGTGACAAGTTGAGGCACTGTTCAGTGGTACCCAAGCCCCTCCTGAAGCCATACTGTGATCTTCCAATAACCCCTGAATCTCTTGCCCAGATTTCTAATCTCGCAAGAACAACCCTACCCAGTACTTCTGTGGTGACATCAATTAAGGAAATAGGCCTATAGCAAGAAGGATCACACCTGTTACCTTTTTTAAACACAGGGATCACTATAGCCTCCTTCCAGGATGCCGGGATAGGGCCGATCACCACTGCCTTAAACACATTGGTCAGTAATGGGGCCCACAATTTAGGGTTAATTTGAAAAAGATCCAGTGGGACACCATCCGGGCCAGGGCCTTTTATGCTGATACCTTTAGCTATGGCTTCCTCAACCTCAACTACAGAGATTGAGGGACTTAGTTGGCGTGCCGAGGTAGGGCAGATCCTCGCTGGGGATCTCAAATATGCGGCCTTTAGGATTAAATATGGCCGCATAGTGGGCTTCCCAGACATCTGCCACGATCAGGGAATCCATCCTGCCTGCCTCCTCATTGAATAGAGGGAGGTTTATGACTTCCCAGAAGCTTTTCGAGTCCTTAAGGGTGCTCGCTCTATCTAAACGCCTTAGTTCTTCTTTCCTCTGATTCATTGAATCTTTGTAAACCTTCCTGGCAATTTTAATCTGGTCCCTATCTCGAGGGTGTGCATGGAGTGCCAATTTTAGGATTTTGTTTGCTCTAGTGCATTCCGCATTAAACCACCTTTTCTCTGGGTGGTCCACCACCTTGATTGTTCTAGTCAAATTTTTGGCTACATTCGTGCAGATCGATTGAAACTCCTGAATAATCTCAGCAGGTGAAAGGTCATGGGCTAAACACTTCAGAATATTGTCATAAATTGATACAACAGTTTTAACTTCAAACTCAATAGGTTTTACTTTATTCCATCTAAGTGTTACCCCCTTATTAGGGTTAAAAGAAACTTTATGGCCCAGAGCGATACCCGGCTGAGCTATTATAGTAATTGCCATTTTAAGAGGATTGTGATCACTCGCACTATGTGGAACCACCTCAAAATCATCAATAAGTTGGAGAAACCTTTGTGATAGAAACATAAAATCAATAATACTCTCCCTACCTGCACCCACGTAAGTAGGGCACTGTAATACGGGGTTGCTAACTAGGTCATTAATAAGGCCTAAATCGTTCGCCAAAATGAAAGAATTAAGAGCCTCACCCTGGATAGTATGATTAAAATGTGCCAAAGGCTGCCCCCCCATGCTTGACATCCCACATGCATAGCCAGAGCTATATGGAAAAATTGAATAATTAAAGTCTCCCACCCAGAGAATACACAAGGGTTGCCACTTCTCTGAGAGTATATTAATTTCTGCCTGTAGTGCCTCAATAACTTGAGGTGTTATGATTAAAAATATTATAGTACCAATTAATCACTAATAACTTAACTTGTACCAGATTAGAGATCATGACCAATTGATACCAGGGGGAGGTACCGACAACTGTGACTTTTATCATTTCAAACTTTACTGAGATTAACATTGCCAGCCCTCCTTTAGCCCTTCCTGATGATGGGGTAGCATTAACTATGTAGGAGCTATAACCATTCAATGCAATATCCTTCGTGTACCATGTCTCTTGGAGGCAAATAATGTCAAAGCCTGTAATGAACGTTACCCAGGACTCGTCTGACAATTTAGAGCCAATTCCTGCAATATTCCAAGAAATGAAATTAAGAAGAAACTTTTGTTTGCCATATTTATCCAATTGAGTGGCTACGTTATTCATATCTTGGGTATCAGTGGTAAAGAACCTGGAGGACTCCCTAGACAAGGTCTCACTTAAGGATAAGTTTTGGTAATAGGGTAAGTTCTCACAGTTGTCACAGTTATTCGTATTAATGATTACTTTGCTGGAGAGGGTTTCAGGAAGAGTGCCAAAGACCTTATCAAAAGATAAATCTAAGTGAACTCCAGCCCCCTGATCTCTATGGGCAAGCCCTGCTGTCACCAAAGATACAGGAGTGTTAGAGCACCCAGTTAGTCAATCAATTTCTGACAACCCTGAGAGGACATCAAAACGATTTTGATGGGTAAAGGAGGGTGGCTGAGTGGGCATATTCTCCCTAGGGCCCGTCCTATGTGTAGTTTCTCTTGTACGATGTTTGTGTTGCGGTGGATAAAAAAAGCCCAACGGGTAAGCCTCTATAGAGTCGGCATGTGGGCTTTGGAAATGCGTCAATGCAAAATGTGCATACCAAGGATTATTGAAGTTAAGTACAACGCAATCCCCGCCCCTGCACTTGGTCGTATGGCCCAACCAGCTCACTCGTCTGGCCATAATAATGTTTTTGAGCCAGTTTATCTTCGATGAGATTTGATTGGAACACCAATAGGCCGATTTATTTATAAGACTTTGGCAAGTTTCTTCCTGACCTACTTCCAAGCAGGGGACCCCCTTCAAAACCAAAAATATAAGGTGTACATTGTGGAGGCAAATTCAACACATCCTTAGCACCCCTCCTGACTCTATATCCTCGAGCAGGCTCATTACTAACTTGCGGTAGACCGGCCCTTGCTGTCACAAGTGTCATAGGGTGATTTATGTTCACTTGCCCCAGTGTCATGATATTCCTGGTGGCGTTCCTAGACAGGACTGGGTCAAGATTTTCCCGGGTTGCTCTATCATTACCCTCATTAACGGGTGGTGTGTCAATGAGAGAAGCCTGTTCATTTGTAGTAGGTATTACACTTATTAGATTCAATCTGCTTGACGGGACACTGGAAGTAATAGTATTGACATTAGAACCTCTCAGACAATTAATGTTTTCAGACTGGTTGGAATCCGGGCTATCACCTAGACCCCTTAAGATTCCAGCTAACTGTTGTTCAATACTGGCTAATCTAGCCAAAATGGGACTTAAAGCCTCTCTTATAATTATACCCAATTTGTCACCATTATCATCAACATTGGTATCTGGAACATTCAAAACTTTTGCCCTCCCTCCTCCCATCTGAGTCCTTGAGGTGTTGCCAATTGAAGTGGTTTTCTTAGTTCTTTTCTACCTTGGCGAAAGACCCCTCAATTTATTATCGGAACCTGCCACATCGGCTCGTTTTCTCTTCCCTACCCTCCTTTTTCTGCACAAATTACAGAAGATCTCTCCATGGGACCAGTAAGCGAGTCAGTTCCTTGTGTTGGGGCAGGTAAAACAGTCTGTCTTGAGACAATTATAACAGGAGATAAGGGTGGTTGTGGCCTATGCCCTACGGCAGTTCCCGGGATAGTAATCTCAGAGTCAATATGGTCGGAAGGAACCACACAGGGAGCAGAAGAAAGTCTACGTTCAACTATTTCAATCTCCTTCGTTAGAGCCCCTACCGCTTTTTGTAAGAAACCATCCAATGTTGTATCTGTTATAGTGGGCATCCGTTTCCCCATTGTTCAAATGTATTCAAACAAACAAACAATCAAATGGGTTACCTTCACCTTCACGTATCCAGCCCACGAATATTTCTTGGGTGAGTGTTCCCCAGGAGCAAATATCGAAGCCAAAAACAAAGGATCAAGGGAGGTGGCCCAGCCCAGTCTCGATCGGGCGCAGACGGGCACAGACGGGCGCAGACGGGCCTGCCCTTGGCCCGGGTGCGGTCCGGGCGTGGCCCACGCGCGCCGCGGGGGTCGAGGCAGCGCTTTATAGTGCGATGGTCACGCCCCCCCACGGCAGCTGTTGGTGATTAGTGCGATGGGATGCACCCTGGGACTCCGAGTCCGAGCAATGGCAGAAACCCATGCACCAGCAAGTCAGAAAGGCAGGAACACAGTGAAGCAGCCCACGACTAACACGGGATGAATCCCAGCCCAGGGAAGAGCACAATTGTAAAAGAAATCACCAGCGCGTCCCCTGTGAGTCACCCTGACCTTTCCCTGGGAGTCCATTGTCTGCTCCTTCTGCTCTGTAATAGTCCCAATACCGGCAACATCCCCCACCTTCCCATAGGCGAACGTGCATAAATAAACACACAAGACACTTTGTTTATGGGAAAAACTTGTCGCAGGTTTATTCCATACAAGAGTATGCAATAAGGTGGGTTATCTTACGGGCGATCCATGGGCAGGCAGCCATCCAACCTATGCTGCCCCTGCCCGCCTGATGAGCCAGCAGCGCTACACCTTTGTTGATCCACCACTGGATCACATGGCCCTTGTTACCATCCTATTCACGCCTCTTTCAGGGCGGAGCGTAGCAGGGCAAACCCCCGGTTGGTCAGGCCCCCAACCGCCCGAAGGACTAACGGGGCGCTGTCACGGTTCTCCAGGACCCTGCCCTGAGGATCCTGCTCTTTGGCTCTGGCACCCCTATTGTGCCGCGCAGAGGTACCCTTACTGTACCAGTCTGCCGCAGAGGTACCCTTACTGTACCAGACTGCTTCCAGATCGCCCTGTAACTCCGCCTGCAACGCAAAAGAAAACATTAAAACATTCAGCACACCATGACCACCAGCCCAGCCGCAGGGTAAGAGGAAGGGAGGGAGACGGCGTGGCTGGCGAAAAAGAGGCCGCTGGGAGGGTCAGAGGGGTATACATACCCTCCCTCCCCCCCGGGCGTACCGGAAGTGACGCCCACACCCCCTGGACAGCGGGCTCCAGGCGGAAGCCCTCTGCTGCTAGAGCGAGGGGTAGGCTTGTGCCGCAATGGCACTAAAGGGCCGCCCTTTTAGGGGGCCCCCTTTGGGGGCGGCGGGCAGCCACATTCTCTGTGTGTCTCTCACCTTGCCTGCATATGCTCTTTGCGTCTCCGGCTGTGTCTGGCCTGCCCTAACCCTGCTATACCTCTGTGTGATCCTTGCATCCTGTGCAGTTAGTCTGTGCACCAGATCCCTGCAGACCCTTCGAGTGTTGCTCAGTCCCTATGTAGCTCTTCCAGGCCACCCCTGTCTTACCTGCAGCCTCTGTGTAATGATGACATTCCACGCAGTCTGTGTGTATGTATTCTTTGGCCCCCATGCAATCCTTTTCAGAGCCTCCTATTCTACAATATTTGCAGAGCGAAAAGAACTGGGTTGTAACTTAAAAATCTGACTATTGGCTTTGCCCTTGATTAAAAAAAGTCTCTCCCCGTGTTTGCGAATCTGGGGAGAGAGTTTTGTTTCAAAAAATGAACCTGGGGTTTAGGGGTGGCAGTGGCATGGACTGGGGGTTCCACATGGGCGGCTGCCCCGGGCGCAAAATTCTGGTGCAAAATTTTAAAAGAAAGTATTGCGCCCCCTAACCTGTGGACTGTTAGCACTTCTTGGGCTAACAGACCACAGGTTAGGGGTGCAATACTTTCTTTTAAAAGTTTGTCTCGGACACTGGCATGCTATGCCGCTGTAGGGTGATAAAGAAACTCCGCACTAATCCCATGTTCATTTTTTTAATATGGATGAGCAGGTTATTTAACACACACCCATGCGCTTTGTTCCCAGTTCGGACTGGGGAACCGAATCAAAAGCAGCCCTGGCAAAACTGCTCAGTCCAGCCCCGCTCCCTTCCTCTCCTCGCTCTATCTCTCTATTTCCATCCATCCATACTCATCGCCTTTTCTCCTCTCGCTCGTATCTCTCTCTGATCTCTTTTTCTCTAAACCCCCCCTCCCTCCTTCTCTTTCTGCCTCACTTGAAGCCTCCCCATACCTGCTGCAGATATCCCTGAGAGCTGAGGAAAGTGAGAGGCACCAAGAGTGGTCCTGTGCTTTTAATACTGGCCTCTCAAGGGTGCCAGCCCACTGGGGAATTGCCTGTTGGAATAAAAGGCTTGCCAGGTCTGTACAGGGGAATGCCTGCTGGCAGGCTTTTCCATGGCCTACCACATCGTAGGCCAGGGAGTAGTGGATTAGCTGGCACCTGCTCCTGTGCCCAGTTCACAGTAGACCTCAGGCTTCAGAAGGTCTACTAACACCCACTTTGGTGCACTGTTTGCAATTGGAAAGAGAGCATTAAAGCCACAGCCACCTGACTGGCTCCTCCGTAGTCTGCATAATGCTGTGTGCCACAGAGGAACAAGTGGGTGAGTACCAATACCTGCATCCTGATGCATGTTCTCCCCTCTCAAGCTAGGACAAGGTGAGGAGGGTTTAAGGAATAGTCCATCCACTGTGTCAGTGTCAGAGAGAAGTGAATTCTCCCCCTCACCCTTGGGGTAGATGAGGGGAGAGTTTAAATAATAGTCTTCCATGCACTTTGGAGGGAAAAAGAAAAAAGAATGTGGTGAAAAATCACTTCGTTCATCTTTACCCTCATAGGATTCTCTGCTCTCTTCTACATGACAAATGGAGAAAAGTTACTAAAGCCATGTCCATATACTAGTGCTCTACTCAATAAAGTACCTATGCTTGCTTCGGTGCAATATTTATGACTCACAGTAATTATAACAATAAAAAGGAGGAAACCACATCTTTCATTTCATCACACACATCTCATACTCAATCCAAAGCCCTATTATATAGTTGTATAAATATCGTGAGGTTTCCTACTTTAAATACCATAGGATCTTTGCACTCTTCTACAGCAAAAAGCTGAAGCAATTATGCAAAACTCGACATGACAGTAGAAAATAACCTTTGCTTGGTCTGGTGTATGCGGGTTTCGAGAAATTAGCATTACAAAACAGTGATAGATGGGCTCAAAAGTGTTAAAAGATTAGAGGCATTTGAACTGTTAACCTGTGGATGATCTGTGAATGCAGATTTGTCCTGGGCCTTTGCACATCGGTCTTTAACTATAGCTGACGTTTTTCATCTACATAGTGATATACCTTGAGCTTTAGTTTTTTTACTTCACGGGTGTACTATTTCAGGCTAATGTACCTTTCCCCATCCTTAAATTCACAAACACCTACAGCTCCTCTCGATGTCTCTTTTCTTGCTCTTTTTTTCTTGAGTCTTTTCTCTTGGTGTTCAGGTACTGGTTTTGTTGCTGAGCACACTGGCTCCGATGCAGGTTTGACTTGTGTTCTGTTAAATCCATCCTGCATCTGGACCAATGGTGTTTTGTCACTGTGTCCATGCTTCAAGAACGTATTTTCACATTGGCAATTACTTTTTTTCACCTGTACAATACACTGATGTAAACATGTTATATTTGCAGCCCTGATGAAGCCCTGTTTAGGGAGAAACGCGTTGGCTGCACAAGCACTTTGTTGAAGCCAATAAAGAAGAATTCTTTATATCATCTGAAGACTCAAGAACATTTCTTTGGCCATTTACTGCCTATTTCTGGTGCCTCTCTTTTCTATATGTTTTGTATAACTTACTTGCGTAGTCTAGGAGCAGCAGACCTGAGAGGTGGGCAACACCGTTGCATGCGAATCATTCTTTTCTACTTAAACTCAAGTGACTATCTGGGCTGTGTGGCCTTAATCATCCCTAGCTGCTTGTCTTTTGAATTTGAAAAGATTTGAAAATGACTTGTATAATTACATTGTGCTTTTAAGTGCTGTTATTTACATTTTGAAACACCGTACGCATTCCATTTGGTCTATGGGTTATGATTTGCATGACCAGGTCTGCACCCAACCCTCTGTGGGCAGCCAATCTCTGCTGTGCATGGCCTTCCCCTGTGTGCAGTGGGATTTGGCTGCAAGGTCTAGTTTGCTTTTAGGTCTTGTAACCAAACAGTTTCAAGCTGTCAACCCCGCTGCACATAGCTAACACCAGCTGCACACAGCCTTCAGTCTTGTGCTGCAGAGGTTAACCTCGGATCCCGGTTTGCAGCAAAGCCGTGCTTCCAACTCACTGCAAATCTGAGTATGCAAAATATCAAAAAGACTAGGACTATACGTTATCGGAGGATATCTTTAAAAGTTAGTTGGGACCCTCAACAGCTATTTTCAGTCAATAGTATGTTTTATGGGCCACTGACGTACTAATAACTGATAGCTTCATCATAGGGTCTTTTTCCTCCACCAAGAGGCAGTCTCCCAGATTAGAGAGACTGTGTGGGATCCGTGTCAATAAAAGATGTGATCTAAAACTACCTCATAACCAAAACCTCTGCTATTTATTAAAACATGGACAAGGGTAAGATTAAAAACAAAGAGAAGATCTGTCCAGGTATATATGAGTTGTCCCTCACATCACAAATATAATACAGGTCTACATGTTTCAGCCATACTTGTGCCCCAGCGGGTCGGTGGCTTTTGTCAGGAACAAAAGATTAGATGGATCACTTTTCCGAGCTAGTCTGGACACAATCCCCTGGCTTAGAGTCTGTCAGGTATGTTCACTTAATGTGAGCAGGGCCGGACCGGCCATACTGTACATCGGGCGTTTCCCCGGGAGGCTGGAAGGGTGGGGGCCGGTTTTACAGTGTAGGGGGGCGGTTTTATTACTGGAGGCCGGTTTTGGAGTGGTGCTGCAATATCGGCCCCAGTAACAAAAGCAGCAAGCAAGCGTTTTTAGCCTGTCGGGGCCTGGCAGGTGCTGGTCCGAGAAAATTGCCAGGGCTGCTTTGGGTTCCCAGTCCGGCCCTGAATGTGAGTGCAGGAGAAAACAGTGTTCTCCTCTTATCCTTTGATCATATGGGCTTCATAGGTTGAGGGGGGAGGTGGATTGACTGCCATTCTTTAGGTGCAGTATCTCTGTGTTCAAAAAGATCCCTCCCATCCTGGAAAAACAGTGAAATTACCAACAGACCATAACTTGCACAACATCCATGCAAACCATACCTAGCAAGTCAAATGCAGTGCTCGTGACCTCATAATATTTATGCCAAAAAATAACAACACTTAAAAGCAAATTGTAATTAAAGAACATTCCATCAAATTGTCATGTATTTAAAGTACATTACATCACATGTAAGTGAAGTACATCATAATGAAACCAATTTGATACTACATTCATAGTTTTCTCTGACAAGGAGATAAGGGGAATCTGTAGAATGATTTGCAGCATTTGTAATTGCATCTGTTTTACTAAGGGTGAGGTCATGAGCATTGTATTTTGTGGTTGTGTTATGGTTTATATGAATTTTAATCATAAGCACAACTTGTTCATTTCTGTGTTTTTTTGTTTTAGTGTGTAACAATAACAGGACTTCAACAGTGTTTTCAGCTTTTCTAAACATATGTTAAGGTGTTATAAAAATGCCAACCATAACTTTACTTTAACCTTTGTTTTTCAGTGAATATATTATATATGCGCTGTGCCTTATAGGCTACATATCATAACTGGTGTAATTCTTTTTCTGTTTCTTTTGTGTTCCAAACTTTTAACTTTGTTTTTTTTTTCTTAGATAGATAGATAGATAGATAGATATTTGAAGTGGATGCTTGTCCCTGTTTATTTTACTATAAATAGCATGGCAGTTTGATTTCTTAGAATGCAATGCAGAGCAATTTGAATCAGACCATATTTGCATTGCTTGAAATTCAAATCTGTATTTAAGATTAGGAAAATGCCAGTATTATTTTAAACCAGATGCAGCTGCAGTTGTCAGGTGTTTATATGTGGTTCAGCACGACACTCACAAGTAACGTAAGAGAAAGACAGACCAAGATTTTTATTTAATTTAGAATATTTCATAATATTTTAATATACAGTTGTTGTGTTTGGAATACTCACTAGCTCTTCATTGTGCTTTTTTACTCTTGTCTACCAGGTTCCTGCTCATTCCACTTAAAAACAGTTCAAATTTAGATTAGAGAAATAGAGCCCATCCAAATAGATGCTATATTCATTTAAGCATATGATGGTACAAAGATGACAATAATGTGATATTTTACAAAGACAATAAGTACTCAATGACAAAGTTAAATATAAAATCCAGATACACAAAAGATGCAAAATAACTGAAATTGCGATTCTCCTATTACCATGACTAGAGAATCTGGATTTCATAAAAGACACGGAGGCTAACATCATGCATATTTCTTTTAATGCAGTCCCAAGCCAAGCAGCCGCATACATCATAAAGCAAAAAGGTTCCAGAATAGAACATTCACAGCAAATAAAAGGCATGAGCCCATAACAATCTGCCTCTTTTGAATGTGGTGTAGAACAGGATAAGTCCCGAAAAACTTAAAGTCCAAGCAATTTGTTTAAACCATCACCAAATTGAGGAAAGGAAGAACGATGATGAACCGAAGGTCACAATCCTGAAGTTAAGAGAGATTATCTGAAAAAAAGAGAGAAAGATACAAGTAACTCCAGAATAAAAAACGCTAAAATGAGGAGGCAAACAATGTCATTAAACAAAGGTATAATAAAAGACAAACATTTATAAATTGAAAAAACTTCAAGAAAACGAGAAGGATACAATAACACCAAGTACATCAGATATGTTAGAGTAAAAGTATATACTGTAGGCTTTAAATATTCAAGGGAAAGGGAGTGTGGGATAATGTTAGCCTCCGTGTCTTTAATGAAATCCAGATTCTCTAGTCATGGTAATAGGAGAATCGCAATTTCATTACAAGACCGGAGGCTACCATTATGCATGTTGGTAGCCTTGTAAGACTATATCAGACATATGAGCAATTGGTTTACAATAATGCTGTGCGAAAGTCCTAGCATTAGACCAATCAGCAGCTTTAAGAATATCATCCAACTTACCACCGGACCAGAAGGATTTTCTGGCCATAGCACCTCTGATCGAATGAGCTTTGAATAATTTTAAATCAATACCTGCTAAGTTCATAACGATTTTAACCCATCTAGCAATAGAAGCAGAAGAAATAGCTTTGTGAGGTTTAACGAAGGAGATAAGTAACTGATTCACACCTGAAGGATGAAGAGCATTCATTCTGCAATCGTACTCTTTCATACAGTCTACCACACAAAGTTTATTGCAAAGATCAAAACGTGGATAAAAGATTGAATCAGACATAGTCTTGGTTCTTTTAAACAATTCGAAATTGACTCCAAACATGTTGTAGGATCTATTGGAGATTTCAAGGGCTTTAACATCAGAGACCCTACGACAAGATACTAGGCATAGAAGAGTAGCAAGTTTGATGGACAGATTTTTCCTATTCAAGTGAATATTGTCAGGCCAGCTAGAGAAAAGATCAAGAATTAACTTAACATCCCAGAGAGATTGATATCTAGGTCTATGAGGTCTCCTGAGTCTAATACTTTTGAGGACTCTACAAATAATGGCGTTTTTACCTACCGTTTTACCATTGACAAGAGCATGTTCTGCGGAAATAGCTGACCTATAACAATTGATAGATCTATAACTAAGACCCCTTTCGAATTGTTCCACAAGGAAGTTAACTATGTCAACGATAGGTGCTTCCACGGAATCCAGATTCCTTTCCAAGCATCAACGTACCCATAATTTCCAAATGTTGTTATAGCGGTAGTGTGTACCAGGGGCCCAAGACTCTCCGAGGAGAGTTGAAGCTGTTGACGAAAGTCCTGTGAGATCATTGGATCTCCTGACACTCTCCAGGCAAGAAGGTTCAAATTCCCTGTTTGAACTAGGGGGTGATTTCGTCCGTCTACGTCTGTAAGAAGAACCACTAGGGAAAGAATTAGGAAGGGAAGGTTGTAAGCCAGCTCCAGGGTGGTGGGAAACCAAGCCTGAGATGGCCAGAAGGGAGTGACTAGGACAATTGAACAACGTTGATGTCTCACTTTCTGAAGGACTCTCTGGATCATTGCAAAAGGGGGAAAGGCATACGCGTTGGTCCCCTTCCAGCACTGAAGAAAGGCGTTCACTGCTAGAGCACCCGGGTCTGGCATCCAGCTGTAATAATTCTTCAGCTGGAATGTCAATCTGTTGGCAAAGAGATCTATTTCCAGAGGACCCCATATATTGTTGAGAGAATTGAAGATAGAGACATTGAGCTTCCAATCGCTGTGGTCTAAGAGGAACCTGGAGTTCCAATCCGCACATATGTTTGTTTTCCCTGGAAGATATTCGGCCCTTAGGGAGATCTTGTGTTCCAGGCAGAACATCCAAAGTTTCTTGGCTAGATTCGAGAGGTCTGCAGACTTTGTTCCACCCAGACGATTTATTTAGGCAACCGCGGACATATTGTCCATCTTTAGAATGACAGATCTGCCTTGAAGAGAATGTTTGAAACTCATCAGAGCATAGAGACCGGCAGTCAATTCTAGGTAGTTTATGTGGTGAGAAGATTCTTCTTGTGACCAAACACCGCCCGTGTTCTGATCTAGGAAACAGGCTCCCCAGCCATGAAGACTCGCATCGGATTCGAAGACAAATTTTGGTGTTGACCCAAAAATTGCTTTTCCGTTCCAAGCATCCAAGTTCTCTAGCCACCAGGTCAGCTCTAATCTTGCTTCCTGGTCCAGGGAAACGCGATCCCCATACCAGAGGCCTGATCGTAGAGCCCTCGCTTTTACTCTTTGAAGAGCTCGATAATTTAGGGGACCCGGAAAGATAGCTTGGATAGAGGAAGAAAGGAGACCGAGTAACCTGGCCAGTTCCCTTAATGATAAATTCTGTTGTTTGAGAATGTGTCTTATCTCTTTCCTGATTTTGGATATTTTCTTTGATGGGAGTAGAAGAAGGCATTTCGAGGTATCTATGGTAAACCCCAAGAATTCCAGGGTTCTGGAGGGAGATAATATCGACTTCTCTCTGTTTATGATGAACCCTAGATTTTCTAAAAGGTCTATTACTGTCTTCAGGTCTTGAATGATTTGAGAATGGTCCTGGGATAGAATGAAGATGTCGTCTAGGTATATGATCATACGTATGCCCTTTTCTCTTAGGGAAGAGGCAACTGATCTCATCACTTTGGTGAAACACCATGGTGCTGAGGAAAGGCCGAAAGGGAGAGCTTGGAATTGGAAGAGATGGTTTTTCCACATACATTGAAGAAAAGGTTGATGAGCCTTGGCCATAGGGATGGTAAAGTAAGCGTCTTTTAGGTCTAGTTTGACCAGCCAGTCTCCTTCTAATAATAAATCTCTCAGAAGATGAATGCCCTCCATCTTGAAGTGCCTGTAAACAAGATATTTGTTGAGTTCTCTCAAGTTTATGACGGGTCTCCAACCCTTGTCTTTTTTCTCTACGAGGAAGAGCGTGCTTATAAACCTTAATGTCTTGAGGGGAACTTCTATAATTGCACCTTTCTGAAGCATGGAGGATATCTCCTCCTCTATTATTTTTTCCTGATCTAAGGTGAGAGGGATGTCTCTGGGGAAAGAAGTTTGAAAAGGAATTTCTGTAAAGTCTATCATAAACCCCTTCACCGTATTCAGAACCCATGGGTCTTGAGTAATCAGTTTCCAATTGTGAAAAAAGGATTTGAGTCTGCCTCCCACCTTTGGAGGAAAAGAAGGGGAAGAAAAAGGAACTGTTGTACTCACTTTGAGCGTTGTTGTCACTGGAGGGTCCTCGTGATCTCAAGCTTCTGGAGCGAAAACCTCTTCCTCTTGGTGGATAAAACTGGGGGGTATTTGAGGGTTGGTAACCCCTTCCACCGTATCCTCTAGATCTAGGGTAGAGCCTGCGGTTGAAGCGGCCAGAAGAGAGGCCCCTTCTTCCGGCCCTTCCAAAAAGGTTATTGGTATTAAATACTCTCCTCATATTTTGGTGGGCCTTGTCCAATGCTGTAAAGGTAGACACATATTTAGCTAGTGTCTTAATAAGATCTTCCCCAAAAAGTAATCCCTTGGGGTTGAGGGAGGGCTCTTTGTCAGCCAAATCACTCAATTTCGGACTGATTTTAGTTAGAACCACTCTTCTCCTCTCAGAGTTGAGGCTGGCATTAGCGTTGCCCAGTAAAATTAAGGCTCTCTGACTGAGGCCTCTAATTACTTCAGTGTCCAAGGGCGTGCCGTTGATGTGGCTATCCTCAGCTGTATTGATAATCCTGGCCAGGGGACCAAGAATATCAAGGACCCGGTCTTGACAACCCTTAAGGGACCTCTCCATCCCTTTTCTGGGGTCCCTACCGAGTTTAACCCCTTCCCTGCGGGGGTAATTCCCCCACGGGTGCGGGGGAGGCGGGTGAGCGCGGCGCCGCGGTGCTCGTGACGAGACCAGCTCGTCATGAGTCACAGTGGAGCTGTGCTCATGACGACCTGGTCTCGTCACAACCCCGCCCACTCATTAATTCTCCCGCACAGGCGGGGAATTAATCGCGCGTGGGCGGAGCACAGCCGTTATGACGAGACCAGCTCGTCATGAGCACAGCTCCACTGTGACTCATGACGAGCTGGTCTCGTCATGAGCATCGAAGCGGTTAAACAGATATTTAATTAGTTCGGGGTCAAGGTTTGGGGTATGGCAGACTTTGTCATCAATGGAAGGTCTGGAGCATTCGGCTCTTAGTAGATTACGAGTATCTCTCTCCAAAGGGTTCCTTAGCGAAATTGCGATTCTCCTATTACCATGACTAGAGAATCTGGATTTCATTAAAGACACGGAGGCTAACATTATCCCACCCTCCCTTTCCCTTGGATATTTAAAGCCTACAGTATATACTTTTACTCTAACATATCTGATGTACTTGTTGTTATTGTATCCTTCTCGTTTTCTTGAAGTTTTCTCAATTTATAAATGCTTTTCTTTTATTATACCTTCGTTTAATGACATTGTTTGCCTCCTCATGCCAGCCCAGGTGCTCTGCAAGACAGTCTGCGAGAGAGGGCAGAAGGGTGTTCTGCTGGCTGGTGCCAAAGAGGCTGAGCAAGATGCCCCCACCAGCAGGAGAGAAGCACCAGCAGTCAGGCAAAGGAGAAAGGTAACACAGGGAGCAACAAGATGCAGCTCCCCGCAAAGCATGCACTTCTAGAGGCCAGGAAGCCTGTTGAAAATCTCCTTGCTATCTAGCCCTAGTCACCAGGAGAAAAATTAACCAGGCAGCATGGAAATTGGTCTAAGAGGGCCCGAGCTTTGGCTCTGCAAACATCTGACCTTTTAACAAGAGGAAAAAGGTGCAAAACAAGCCTGCGGCTCACCTCCACTAATTCTCTAGATACCCCCCAAGGCCCGAGGATCGCGCAACTTTATTTAATATTTTTACCTGGGGGAGCGGGCATGGATTGGGTCCCCTCCACAGTTCTAGATTACCCCTTGGAGGCCCCCATCTCCTTGGCAGCTGGTGCAACAATGAAGGGGCCCACGACTCCCCATTCCTGACACCTGGAGAAGGTCTGGCACAGCTTTAATTGGAGTTTTGGAGCCCATCTCCATTCTCCAATAATGCTAGAGAGTGGGAAGCACTGTCATGCCCCCCCAGTGGAGGTGTGTCATCCCTCTCTCTGTGCCTGTGTCCCAGGGAAGTGGGGCACACACAGCAGCATCAACACCCTGCTCTTATGGATCGGGCTGGGAGAATGGAGATGCCGGCAACCAGCATGCCAGACGGGTGGGGAGCTGGCTGGGGCAGCCAGGAGTGGCTTCCCATCCTGCCCCCAATGTGGCACAACACACAGGGGTCCTGTGGGCATGGGCTACAGGAATTTACATATAAAAAGTAAAAGAAAAATCTGTGGAGGCTGCAGAACAGAGTGGAGCGAGATACCCATCAATTATTCCTGTGTCCCAGCCTGGAGTGCCCCATAATGCTCTGGGTGGTTTTCATTTGCATATGTGCTGCTGCTTCTGGTAGCCCCAGGATGGCGGGGCACCATCAACAAATGTTGAAAATGTTGTGGGGGCTGAGGGGAGTGCAGTGTCCCCAGGAGTATATTTTAAAAATCACCATAAGAGTTTGTGGTCTTTGAAATTATGACCCCCTTACAAGGTAGCCATATTTTGAAGTACTCCGAGAGCTGGAGATTTTATTCCTTGTTTCTTGAGTGTGGCGACCTCTTGAATTTGGTCCTATGGCTACATTATGTGGCCTGTGGAGGGTAAAAGCAAGATTCTGACACATTTGGTGTCGTTATGAATACAAAATCTCCATTGACAAATTATTGATGAACAATGCAATGTTTACATCTGGAAAAATGCATTTGAATGTGGTTCTAGATATCATTGGTGCTTACTGTTTTAATAATGTGATGACCCTTTGACAAAAGCCAATAGACCTGCCTTATATAATGATGTGGTGAGCCCTTGACAAAGCCAATAGGCTTGCCATATAATGATGTGGTAACCTCTTCGAAAAGCCAATAGGTCTTCTAATTTTTAAAATGACACCCCCTTATATTGTGTATATTGTATATTACAAACTGTCTATACTAAAAACATATTTAGTGGGGTATTTTCCCCTGAGCTATAACTCCTAATGTAACAAAGGAATGTATAACAGTTCAACTAGAAAACAGAGGAGTAGCACATACCATTACCTAACGGCTCACTGAGGTAAACTGCACTAATATACAAATGATAAGAATATTTTAAAGAATTTTGTAGGGAGAACAAATGTTCATAAACAATATAAAAAAATAGAATTCTAATGCAAAAGTAAAGATGTGGAGAGAAACCTGTGTTATACTGATTATATTTAGTAGTACTTATTCCACTATGCTATGGCTTAGAGCGTGACATTCTAAAATAAGGAAAACACTGGTGGACGACCCTGAATACATTTCATCAGTATTGTCCCTCACTTTTTCTGAAAGTTATTAGTGACAAAACAAACATAATGGGAGTTAGGAAGAGGAAGATTAATGAAAAAAGTATAGAGATTACATGCATGGGAATTAGAAGTGGCACCAGATGATACCTATCTAGGGGTACTTTTTGCAGGTAATTTATCCTTGATGAACCATATCATGGGTATGGTTTTTTACACAAAATGGTAGCTGGCAGTCTTTATAAAGTAGATATCAAAATTGAAAGAAACTGTACATTGATGTTGCTGTGTACTTATGAAATGAAGATTGTAAACCTTCTTAAATAAAATTCAGAAATTTTGTCTGGGAGATGTTTGGAAAGTAGTGAGACAGGAGAAATGACAATTTGGAAAAACTGGTTATCATTATATTAAGGGAATTCAACTCCTGTGTTAAGGGTAAAGTTAGGAGTAATAACATATAGGTATAAATATGTTTTGAATCAAATCTTTTTATTAAGTTGTATCCACTGTAGAGTTTTGCCAATGCCAAGCTAATGTGGGACTTCATTAGTGGACTCTATGTCTCATGTAAAATAGAGCCCTCTGAAACCATTAAACAGGCATTCACTCCACCTCTGTACAACTGCCCACACTCCCCACCCCAGTTGGTATCCTTAATTGCATCAGCCGCTTGGTTCCTAGCTACCACTATGCCAAGACAAGTGACTCCATTCAATGATTTCAGATTAATTTGACAAACAAGATGATTTGGAGCGTAGTCAAAGGCCCACCAGCTCCATGAGTTGGCGGAAACCTCCGACTTTGGCTCCCAAGTACCTCAGTAACTGATAAGCATGACCTTTGGCCATGCCCTAGGTCCTGCGCTAAGTTCCCCATCTTCAATACCTGCTAAGGATAGCCATCAACCAAGTACTGCACAAGGTCACCAAGCATCACCAATCATCTATCCACCAACCACCCTGAGAAAGCATCAAAACATACTGCTCAGGTACATCATCATTCTCTCACATGAAAATAAGCACATGGGGGCCCGATTCACAGAACTAACTTACTACAAAATCCTAAACTTACTACCATTTTGGTATTCACAGAAGGCACTTACTCATTTTGGTATTCACAGAAGGTACTTACTCATTTTGGTATTCACAGAATGCACTTACTCATTTTGGTATTCACAGAATGCACTTACTCATACTAACTTTATGTCCGCCCTCGGCCCGGAGATTCCGGCCCAGTGGTGGAGATTCCGTCCCGGTGGTGGAGATTCCGGCCGGTGGCCGAGAATCCGCCACCGGCCGGAATCTCCACCACCAGCCGGAATCTCCACCACCGAGCCGGAATCTCCACCACCGAGCCGGAATCTCCACCACCGGGCCGGAATCTCCACTACTGGGCCGGAATCTCCGGCCCGAGTGCGGACATAAAGTTAGTATGAGTAAGTGCATTCTGTGAATACCAAAATGAGTAAGTGCATTCTGTGAATACCAAAAGGAGTAAGTACCTTCTGTGAATACCAAAATGAGTAAGTGCCTTCTGTGAATACCAAAATGGTAGTAAGTTTAGGATTTTGTAGTAAGTTAGTTCTGTGAATCGGGCCCAGAATTAAAACTCTAATCCAATCATGGACCTCTGTCAATGTGTTTCTCAATAGGGTAAAAATGTCTTCATAGGAACCTTACCTTTTCAAAAACATATTTGAATACTTTTCCATTGTTTCTTAAGTATAGAAACAATTAATAAATGAGTATTGTGGGCTGAGGATGCTGCTGACAGGTGGGGGGACCACAAATCCCAAGCTGCCTTACCTTGCCACAGGATGCGGGCCGACAGAGCACTTAAAGTCCTTTAATATCCCCCGCAGCACAGGACTAGTATTGTGGGCTGAAAACGCTGCTAGCCAGTGGGGGGACCACAACTCCCAAGCTGCCTTGCCCCAAGAGGAGGGGCCGACAAAGTGTTTAAACCGTGTTAATATCCCCCGCAGTGTGGGATAATTATTGTGGGCTGAGGATGCTGCTGGTTGGTGGAGAGGCCACAACTTCCAAGCTGCCTTGCATTGCCCCAGAAGTAGGAGCCGTCAGAGCACTTAAAGTGTGTTAATATCCCCTGCAGCACAGGACGAGTATTGTGCGCTGAGGACATTGCTGGTTGGGGAGGGACCACAACTCCCAAGGTGCCTTGCCATGCCCCAGGAGAAGGGGCCAATGGAGCACTAAATGTGCGTTAATATCCCCACAGTGGAGGATGAGTATTATGGGATGAGGACGCTGCTGGCTGGTGAGGAGACTACAACTCCCAAGCTGCCTTGCCTTGTCCCTGAAGGAGGGGCTGATGAAGCTTTTAAAGGGTGTTAATATCCCCCGCAGCGTGGGTTAAGTATTGTGGGCTAAAGACACGGTTAGCCGGTGGTAGGACCACAAGTCCCAAGCAGCCTTGCCTTGCCCCAGGAGGAGGGACAGACCGAGCAGTAAAGAGCATTAATATCCCCCGCAGCGTGGGGTGAGTATTGTGCACTGAGGACACCGCTAGCCGGTGTGGGGACCACAACTCCCAAGATGCCTTGCCTTTCCCCAGGAGGAGGGGCCGATGGAGCGTTTATGCACGTTAATATCCTTCTCAGCGCAGGATAATTATTGTGGGCCAAGGATGCTGCTGGCCGGAGAGGGGACCACAACACCTAAGTTGCCTTGCCGTGCCCTAGGAGGAGGGGCCAATGGAGTGCTTAAAGTGTGTTACTATCCCGTAGACCAGGCCCGTCTTAGCCCATCTGAGCCAGGAAGAGTCAGAGCAGGGCTACCCCTCTTACAACCACTGCCCTAGATGCCCAAGCCTCTACCTGTTGTCTAGCAGGGGAACAAGATAGTGTCCACAAAATGGTAATGATGACAAATCCTTATTATAGAACATTAGCAAATAGCCCCCGTGCAAGAGAGATAATGGGAAAAAGGAAAGCTCGGGGAGCCAATTTGTCTGAGATGCTGCAGAGAACAGTATTATAGATGAAATAGAAAATCTTATTGAGGAGGTGTAATTTATATTAAACAAGGGAAAAATAACGGAGTGCCCTGACCCAGGCCAATGATTAGTAGACATTTTTAAAAAGGGCTGAAAATCTGTGACATCAAGAAAGCCCACACACCTGCCTTTAGAGAACTAGGAATTGAGAGATGGACAAAACACTTCCAGAACAACTGATAAGAAGGAGGAAGCATAGCATACTAATGCAACACCGGTTGAGGGGCAAGGTTACTCTGCTGTTAACAAAGGGGGTGAAACCAACTGTATTATTATTCCCAAATTAGCCTTCATGAATCGATACAGCCCCCTAATAACTTCTGAAACAACTATTGAAACAGCAAGAGATTCTCTTAACAGGTAGGATTTTAAAGGCCCAGCATTACATGCTATAAATGAAAAGTCAATGGTTTGTGATTGTAACAAAGACCTTAAAGAGACTATTGCTCAGATGGAGGAGAAAATCGGTCAACTACGTGTACAGATTAAACTACTAATGAACAAAAATGGATGGAATACGGTTGACCAGCTAGAGGGAGGAGGGGAGGGAAGCAGGTGAGGAGGTTGCTCAACATGGAAAACAGAAGTGGGTATGAGGGAGGTGGCCCACACAGCTTTATTGGCCCAGGCAAGAATTATATCTCAAACACTCAGCCTAAGACCCTGAGCCATAGACAGCAGGATAGAGTCCTCCAGACCAGGATACTGCACAATCATTTAATTCATTTCCAAGACCCTCAATGTCCATCCGGGAGGAAACAGAGCCCCAGAAGAGGGTATAACAATTTACCGCCCAGTAATACTACTGCATTTAATTAGTAGGAGAGGAGGGTTATATGGAGAGCTTGAGCAGAGGTGGGAACATCAAGTTACCCCCTCCCATACCCCCAATGCAGTCAATTAGCAGGAGTGTAGGTTTAAATAGAGAGTTTGAGGTACACAAAGTTATTGGTAAAAAATTGTATATGGTTAACATCCCCAGGCTACCCGTGGGAGCCAAGGAAGAAAACAAATCATTAAAAGATAAAGTAATACATTGGATAAGGCATTGTTGACATTGCTATTCACTGGTAAGATCTGATCTCCTCACTGTGAAACGCTTCCTGTTGAACAAGCAGCATGATAACATAGCTGTGGAATTGCTTAAGGGGGAATTTTCGTTGGGGTTGGTGAATGAGACCAGCGCACCTCGCCCACTAAGGGATCCTCGATACAATTTAAGTACAACCCCCCTCCGCATAAAAGAGCGCTTTCCCAGAGAAAAGAATGGATGACATGAAATTGTAAAATAGAAATACCTCACACAGCAACTGAGAGTTGAATTGTTGTTGTTTCCAAGGAGACTGGTGGACTTAACGAGGGGCCCTCAATATCAAACAGGGACATTTTGCCAGAGGAGAATAGTTCAACTATTTTCACTTTAGAGCAGTCAGATATGCAAATAGACACCAAAAAGATAGACAATAGGGAAAGATTTGCCAGACCCCTTGACCCTCATAGACAACTGATGTCCCCCCGCAGATTAAGTTGCTCTCATGGAGCACAGCAAGATCAGGAGCCAAGCTGAATGACACAGATTGGGGAGGTTTCATAAATAATTCCCACCTCTATGTGTTCTAGGAAACTTGGGCTCTACAGCTAATCCTTAGATGAGGTTATATAAATTATAGCATAGAAGCGAATCCTTCAATAGCTGGTCATCCATCAGGTCGCTTCAGTGGCGTAGCTAGCCCTCTGGCTGCCCGTGGTGGGGAGCCTGCGTTTGCCTGACGGCCTGCGGCAGCCACAGTGAAGAGTTGGGGGGTGCTGGTAAGTTTTCTCTGTTCGCCCCCCCAGCGGCAAATGCATTAAGAGCGGGGGGTGTTGCTTGCTATTGCCGCCTGAGAGACGGCAGGTAAGAGCAGGGGGAGGCTGCCACCCCCAAAACTTGTGCTGCCGGGACGCACCGCCCCGCCCGCCCCCCCTGCTACGCCACTGGGTGGCTTAGCAATATGGATGAAGACTTCACTAATCTGCAGAGTAAAACAGCTTAATCTTAAATCTACTGACAGAAGGGGATAGATATCAACTTGATACCTGCAACATTTGCACTAGAATGTTGAATATATATATGATTGTTTTTCCAGTTCAAAACTGCGAGTCAGCAGCATTACTTGCTACCTGTTATCTTATCTTGGCCAGGGACTTTAATGTGACCTTTAAACCCCTGTATGTCATCCAAACACTTAAAAAGGAGGAAGATGAGGAAAGGGGTATTCCTAGATAGATGATTCCGCTTTAAAAAAAAAGGTCAAATGTAGCATTCGAGGTCACATCCCTAACATGATTGTATGGCCTACGTGCGTGTAACGGTTGTACATTGTCAGATAAGGGGGCTGGTTACACTTTTAAGAGAGCATCTGCTAGAAATATGTCTCACTTGATTTACGTCTGTGGCCCAACTTAAAAGACATGATAGCGATCATAATGCCCTATTGTTGAAACTGAGAAGCAGCCCCCCTTTTAAATTGCAAACAAACATCTTTCCTAGTAGACAAGCCAATCTTTTACTCCAATAACTGGAGGAGGATTAAATTAACTGGCCTGTAATACACTCTGATGAGAATACACTGGCCCATATTTATGCCTGTTTCATAGTTAACTTCTGGAAGAGCCTCCTGTTATGCAGATTTTTAAAGAACTATTAGAATCGATCAGGGGGTACTTTTACAAAGATCTGAAGGTGAAAATGTTAAAGCTAAAGATACCCTATGGTATGACACACACTGCTTACAGGCTAAACAGAAACTGATGGCTGCTGTAAAAAGTGGCAATAGAGCTGCTATTGTTGAAGGGAGGAAACATTATAAAAACATGCAAATAGGGGCTAGGAAGAATTGGGAGGAAAGATATGGCAGGAATTGGCCAGAGTGGCAACGCCTAAAGACTGCAGGATATTTTGATATATATTGGCAATAGGTACACCCCATTCCGAAAGGGACGAAGACTTTTACATCCACCCACATACCTGTGGACAATATTTTAGCAACCTATACTCCCACCAGAATAATGGGGAGGATCCTGATATTGTAGGGGATTATTTAACCACAGTTCAAGATCTGAAAAGCGCTCCTCCAATTGCCTTTACTAAGGAAGAGACACTATTGGCGAAAGATAGCATGAAAAAGGGGAGAGCTGAGGGTTAGATAAGATACCTGGTGATCTATACTGTTCTGAGCCAGTTGTATGGGGCTTTATATTGAATCGGCTACCCAATTTCATAGAAAGGCGGCAGAGTTACCAGAAAACTGGAGGGGTGCTGAAATAATCCCAATTTATAAAAAAGGTGACAAAGACAACCCAGCTAACTATAGGCCCATTGGTTTGATAGACAATGCACAGAAACTATTCAGCAGACAGCTACTGACAAAGACCCAAACCTGGATGGAAGAGAACACAGTCTTGTCACACATTCAGGCCACATACAAGCAGCATAGATCAGTTGTTCCACTTCATCTTTATTCTTTGGAAAACTGTGATACTAAATAAGGTCCATTTGTATTTAGTTTTTTCGACTTGTGAGCAGCATTTGATCAGATTCTCAGAGAGAAAGTAGGGGCTGCACTTGAAGGTATGGTGATGCCAACTAATTTTCTGCACACAATACTATGGGGCTCATTGCTATGCTATGCTATTTCTATTTCTATAGCGCACGTATCACCCGGGGGCATCTCGGCGCTGTTGAGGAGTATGATGGGGAGGAACCAACGAATATTAATACAGATAAGCTTTCAGTTGTTTTCTGAATTTACTGTAGATAGGAGTCTCACGGAGAGCTATGGGTAACTTGTTCCAGTACCTTGGGGCAAAATAAGAGAAGGCCTTGCCCCCAGTGCGAGTTTGATGTATTCGGGGCACACACAAAAGGGCTTGGGTGCTTGATCTGAGATTTCGGGACGGCACGTAAGTAGTAAGTAAGTTTCCTTTGAATATATCATTAGGATGGCGGACGGACTGGAGTCCGTCCGCCATCCTGGTGTAAACCGGGACCGTCCGCCATGCATGCGGCGGTCCCGCACACCCGATCAGGATGCGACCGCCACCATGGCAGACGGATTCTGCATTTTAACATTGCGGCGGGTGCTGCTGACAGCAGCACCCGCCGCGATGTTAAAATGCCATGTTGTGTATTTCACAGCACTACGTGACAAGCACCACACGGTGCCTGCCACATAGTGCTGTAAGTGCACCCTCACCTCCCCCCAACACAAGGGGGGCCCGCAATGGGCCCCCGTCAGTAATCCCCACCAGCCTTTCCATGGCGGCATCGCCGCCATGGAAAGGCCGGCAATACCAAGCATCCTAATTTGGTGGACGGTGTCTGCTGGGCACTGCCCCCATTTAGGGCTATCGGATCCGTCCACCAGGCAATCTGTTAGATTGCTTTTGGCGGACCCATGGCGGACGGTCTTTGTGTCCGCCACGGTCCGAGCGCGGTTCCCTCCGCCATCGTAATGGGGCGGGGGAAAAATCGCTGTACGATTGCGGAAGGACCGCCACCGCATGGCTGGTAGTGACGGGCCTTCCGCAATCATAATCAGCACCTATGTCTGTACAGGCTAATTGACGGAACGCATAAACATTAAAAGGGATGTTCGCCAGGGGTGTGTCATGGCGCCGACTTTGTTTAAGCTTTATATAATCGGGCTGTTTGACTCACTATATGATTGCAACAGCGACTCCCCGAAATTGGCAGGCCAAAGAGTCCCTGCCTTTCTTTTCCCAATTGATACATTATTAATCTCAAAAACTCCTATGGGATTGCAGAACATAATAAACCAGTTCTCAAGTTCCTGCGACAAGTATGGCCTGGAAATTAATGTTGCCAAATCAAAATTAATGACCTTTCACTCACATAGGATAGTTAGAGGGAAAGTGAAGCTAGAGCTGATCAACTTGAAGCACATCAAAGACTTTGATTACCTGTGGGTGGGGATTGCTAGTACATTTTCATGTGCCCTTCAAATAGTGAAGAGTCAGCTGACCTTACAGCATGCTGGGTCAACGGTCGTGAAGAAATTATACAAATCCAACTTCCGACCGATATCACCTCTATTAGAAAGTTATCGTGCAAGAGGGCTTGGTGCGGCCTTGTATGGAGCAGAGATTTGGGGCATAGATCAAACTAGAGGTTTGGAGAGAATAGAAAATAGGTTCAATTGATCAGTACTTATGTTGCCCCAAAATGCCCTACTTACACCAAAGCGCTCAGAATGTAACACATGTTGCAGCCCTTAAATCTTTGACCTCCTGGCTAGGGGTGTGAACAAGTAAATCTCCAATTTCCCTAAGACAAGCATTCATAGAGGTGAAAAGTCAAGACAGTTCCGGGTTAATACCCTGGTTTAGACACATTAAGACCTGGATGTACAAGTTAGGCCTACACTCAGCCTGCAATAACCCTGAGCAAATAACTAAGGAAATGGTAGACCAACTAAAGATAAGATACTGAGGGGCTAATTTATGACCCAGTTTGCATCGCTCTTGCACCACAAAGTGTGGTGCAAGAGCGACGCAAACCTTAAAAGTCAGATTTTTGAAGCCATGCAAAGCGACTTTGCGTGGCTCTGAATGGCTTAGAAAATCTGGAATAACACAACACAGAACAAATCATTACAATGCGTTACTCTGCCCTGGGAAGGCGTTCAATGAGCATTATGTTATTTGTTCCCACGCAACTCCAATGGATTTTGAAGCATCCTTAGATTTACAATAACTTGTAAACCTGGGAATGCGTCAAAATCATACACCTTCCCAGGGGAGGCGTAACAAGTAGAAATATCTCTATTTCTCCTAATTTCTTCCTCTTTCTATGTGTGCTGCATAGGGGTATATGCCTCCTAGGATTGATTTTTTGCAGGAAGGTATCCCTTCCTGCCCAAGAACAATCCTGCATGCAATGTAGGAACCCTTCAACATGGTGCAAGGGTACCTGCATTGGCGCTAGGCAGCCCATTGTGTGCCAGCACATGGGAAAGGCCAAGAATGAGCTGTATTCCATTAAACATGGTGCATTCCTGCCCTTTCCCTGCGCGCTGCGTCACAAAGCTCATAAATGAGCCCCTGAATGTACATCCCAGATAGTTGGCACTCTAAATCAGTATGTAGTACTTTGACAGGGAGATTTTTTGATTTCAAGTGTAACAGGGTATCCAAACTGGTTTTGGATCCAAATGACCTATCTCCAGCTAGATCCATTTTTTTAATGTTCAGATAGGGAATTGTTTCATTAAACAAATACAGAAGTAGGTGGCGAGAGTCCTGCCTCACCCACCCACCTGCCCTGCATGCAAGGCAGGTACTGAATTTGAAGATTTTTTTTTGCTTTTTGTCCTTTTTATTATAACCTGAGGAAGCCTTAGATAAATCCAATTTGCGGTACATTGTCCATAGAACATCCCACGGATGCTATCCGAATATTAAGATCTGAAACTACTGAGTGGGTTTTATTCTCTGTGTCTAGATATCTATTGTATGCTTGAGGTGTACGATGTAAAATGTTATAAATATAATTAGTACTCTTTTATGGAAGATGAGTGAGCATATGTATAATTAATATTTTACTGTTATTTAAGAGATGGAGGAACGATGTATTTGATCTTTTGCTCTAAATTATGATGTATATATTTGTGATTTTATGTGCACCTTTTTTGGAGTATTATCCCCGAAATAAATGAATAAATAAATAAATTAATTAATTAATATACTAGTTGCCATACCTTTTTAAATTGACCTTTCACGTCTGTAAAAAAATAATTTTCATGCTGAAGGAAAGCACATGAAATATATATATAAAGGACAACATGCATGTATGGTCAAGCAAAGCCAGCTAGTGCTTCTGGTAACCTATTTTATGCAAATGACTTTATTTATATTAGATATATATTTTTCATAAAAATGTTTGTTAGTGACTTACTTAGCTACTGATATCAGTAATCTCTAGACATTATTAAAAAAAAAAACAGAGAACACTGCTCCTAAAAGTCCCACCTCAACGACAGAATCAACTTCCACGTACCCAAAAGAAACCTCTGATCTTCCAACCTCGCACTGGCCGAAACCCCTCGCATCCACAGAGCCAGAGCAGGTGGAAGATCCTTCTCTCACATTGCAGCCAAGACCTGGAACAAGCTACCGGCGGACATCAGACGCGCCCCCTCCCTGAACACCTTCAGGAAGACCCTCAAGACCTGGCTCTTCGGCTAAACAGATCTGTGGACCCCCCTCAGCACCTTGAGACCCTCACAGGTGAATAGTGCACTTACAATTTCCCTGATTGATTGATTGATTGATTGATTGATTGATTGGACGGAACATAACAGTTAATTTCAAAACCTAAAAACCACTGATAATGGACTGTTATGGTAAGCCACACATTCATAATCCCACATGTAATGCTCATGATCTCTCACATTACATGGTTCATAACAACATACTTTACCAACGATGGCACCAATAATGTTCCTATAGCCAAATTTACTATGCAGGTGTATAATGTTGCAGTCCAGAGCAGATACGTTTATAAAGATGATACAAATTGAAAGATTGTCGCAACACTGACTTTTACCAGATGTCCTTCCACACATAAATGGTCATGAAATGACAATCAAAGGTGTATTCAAAAATGAGGAATGTAGTTGTGTAGGTGAAGAAGCTATTCCCCTGCTTTGAAGTCTCTCCTCAGGGTAATCATAGGGGACAGATATTTTGCTCCAGTCCTGCAACATTCCCTCCCGCAAGCCAACAGGATCATCAGAACTGGAGCCAAAGTGATGCAACTGCAATAGAGCACCATGTATTTGTATTTCTTTTTGCTCTAAATTATGATGTTGGTACTTGTGATTTTTCAGAACAAGCATCCTTCTGATGCTGGCAGATTATTACAATCTCCATAGGATATAACGGGTTCGTAATATGGCGGATGAGATATCCATCACGTTTGTGATGGAGTAGTCTCCTACGCCAAGATCTAAATCAGGCCCCTATTCATTTACAGGTTCTGTTTCCCTACCAAAAAGCCTCATCATTCATTTGGCTGCCATGTCACCAAGTTTGGGCACAGGTCCTACATCAATAAATGTGTGTCATGAAGACTTGTTCTGCATAAGTAGGGTAACATGTGGGTAACTTCAAGTCAACTTCAGCTTAATATGCCTTTATGATTTTTTTTATTCCAACAACTATGCCTTCATTATGCCTCTAAATTTCTGCCCCTTTCATCGTAGTGTGTGCCCTACGTACAGACTAGAGAGGGCCTAGACAGACACCCTTGCAGCAGGCCTAGGTTGGTTCATTTGTTCTAGACAGTCAGTCCGATGGCTTACTTTACATTCAGAGAATTTCTGAAGGTGCAGCTAGTCGAGGTTCAAAGTTCACCAGCAATCCCTGTCCTTTTTTATAAATGTGAAGAGCAGACCTTTGGTGACAGATTGCACATCACCATGAACTCCATTGAGCTCTGTGACATATTCCCATGTATGCCCCTCCTGTTCACAGCACCTGTGGATGAAGTGTCATACTCCTATGCACATTCAAACGGCGTGGATTTCTAAGCAATCCCAGAAGAGAATCCATTTGTTCTTTAGTTCACTATCTTGAATCCTGCAACCAAGCACCTTGTGTTTCTATTGCAAGAAAACGATGAGGGCTATGACCAGTGTGCAAACTTCTTCATCTGAACCTCTTTCGGGTTGCCCTCTATAGGAGTTAGGATGAATGCCACATGTCATTGTGACTTGCATCTAAGACTTATCTCCTCACTCTGTCAACCTACTTGCTGCCCAGAGAACATCATCCGTGCATATGTTGTGGTCTGGCACAACCAGCCCACTGCTTGGAATGAGGGTATTTATTCATGACCATCAATAGTCATACCTACACTATATAAGTAGGATGAACTTGTTTCCTTTGAATCTGGAGTATCCTACACCTACATACAAAACTAAATCCTGCTTTCTAAAATTGATTTGTAATGGGAACTTCTGGCAATAATGAGGGAGAACAGAAGATGGCACATTGAAGTTCTACTGCTCTTCCAAAAACTGTTGAGCAGGTCCCAGCGTTAGACAGCGTTAGACACCTTTCATGGACCTCAAGAATATGGATCAATGGCTTCTCATCCTGCAGGACCCTGAGCAACCAAAAAGTCAACAAGTGAAGACACGGGTGATGTAAAACCCTTAGCCTGCCTTCCTTAGTGAAGGAGCAGGGTGCCATTCCCAAAGAAGTGAACAACCCCTGCCACCACCTCCATTCACATAACACACTTTCTGGCTTCTATACCAACTCATTAATTATACAAAAACCTCACACAATATGAACAATCATGTATGTCAATCTATATACTAGAAGTGACATATATCACTACCTAATCCCTACTGGAAGAAAAATAAGCATTCAGACCTGGTTGTATGTCAGAATATCCAATACAGCAATATTGACTTGCAACAAGGTAGACTATAAGATATCGAATTGCACAATATCATGAAGGAAGCCTTACATAGGAGAGTGTAAATGTATTAGTCTAACTCCACTTGTCAATGTATGTAAAGGGGAGTCACAGGATGAAAAGAGTGGAAATACCCCTAGGATTCAATGCAATGCTAGATTTATTAATGTTGCATGGCCTGGCTTTTAGTACCAAACAAAAGCAAATGCAAAGATTGAGCAAAGGGAATTTCTCATGAAGTTATATTTCAACAAAATTACTCCTTTTAGACGATTTAACCATTGGTGTTTATCTGCCCTTAGAGATTCCTACTGAAAAGTGTTCCTGAAGTACAATTTTCACATAGAGCACAACTTGCTCACCTTTGGGTTACGACACAACACTTAGCATTAGGCAAAATTACTTTTTTTAAGATTACATCATTAGCATAACTCTGGTTGGAACCAGTGCAGCACATTATTTTACCCTTTGCACATTATAGCACTGCTGAATGCCATATAAAGCTGTGCTGTGAAAATGTATGAAATGTGGACCTGACACTACTACAAAGACAAATGACTTATGTAATACCTCCTGGTCAAATATGAGCAAGATATGTGATATTTGATGGAATGTATGCACAATGGAACCATGGCCTGATTTGCAAACTCTGTGCATTGGATTTGTGTTACTTTTTAAAAATTAAACCCAACGTACAGTTTAGCATTTATAATCCAATGCAAATCTCGATCAGGGTTGGATTGTCACCAAAAGTAATGCAAAGTTGTGCAATGTGCTGCCTTGCGTTACTTTGCATTAAGGGGGCGTTCCAGGGTTGTTGCATGGGCATTCCCAGGGATTTGCACCAAAATCCTCTGCCTCCTTGAGGCAGGCATAATGAGGAGAAATGTTTTCATTTCTCCTTGTTTATCTCTGTTTGCATGTGTGCTCCATTCTACAGCACACATAGGGGCATATTAACAAGCCGGCGATAAGAAATTATCGCCGCTTTAGCGTCTGTTTTCAGACGAAAAGCGGCGATAATTCTATCGCTGTATTAGCAAGGTCACGCTATCGCGTGAATCCTTGCCCTATCGCCCTTCTCCATAACGCCCATCCTGCATCTCTAATGAGATGCAAGGTGGGCGTTACTGGGCGTACCCCAGATGGGCTACGTTGTAAATATCGCCGATGTGCACATCGCGATATTTACAAGGCAGCCCACAGGATGATAGCAGACGTTAGATTTTGGCGACAACGGACGTCTGCTATTATCCCGATTTAGCCATCCCTAACATAGGGGGTGGATTGTGCTGATACGACCACAGGGTCGTATCAGCAAGGTATCGCCGCTTTGCAGGGAACATCGCTGGAAAACCAGCGATGTCCCCTGCAAAACGGCGATAACCTCGCTATCTCTGGAATTTTTATCGCCCTGGAGAAGCGCGTTGTTAATAACGCGCTACCAGGGCGATAGATTCCAGAGATAGCCGGCGATAGGGAATCTGTCGCTAAGCAGGGCCAGCGATAATTATCGCTGGCCGTTGATAATATGCCCCATAGTTTGTATGTATTTGTACTTAGGATTTGTAGAGCGCATGGCTGCCCCACGCTGGTGAGTGCTGTAGTGAGAGTGAGGTTGGGGAAACAGCCAGGTTTTGAGTTTTTTCCTGAAGGCGAGTTCGTTTTGCAATGATCTCAGTACAAGTGGGAGCTCATACCACAGTTTTGTTACCAGGAGTGCAAAAGATCTTCCTGCCCATCTTGATCTTTTAATTCTGGTTGTGCAGAGAAGGTGTAGATGGGAGGACCTTAAAAGTCTGGTGGGGGCGTAGACGGATATCAGATTTCTAAGTCTTTCTGGGCCCTTGTTATTTATGGCTCTGTGTGTAATGCATAGGGATTTGAACTTGATTCTAGTCGCAATCTGCAGCTAGTGGAGCTGTTCGAGAGAATTTCTTACGGAGATGTAGCTAGGGATTTTGAGCAGTAGCCTTGCTGCCACATTCTGCACAACCTGAAGTCTCTTTGTAACATATTTCGGTGAGACTAGGTAGAGGGAGTTGCCATAGTTATGTTATGTTATGTTATAACAACTTTTATAGCGCGCTACTACCCATAGGTGTCTAGGCGCAAAAGTATAAGGGACTGAATGACGGTTTTTCTTAACAGCTCTGGGATGAGAGCCAATATCTTTCTGAGCATTCTGAGAAACCCGAAGCAGATACCAGACAGTTTGTTTGCTTGGTAGTCCATTGCAAGAGTACTGTCCATCCAGATACCTAGATCTTTTGTAGCGGGTTTGGGGTCGGGAGAATTACCCATACCAGTAGGCCAACTATCCAGGGGTTTGTGTATGGCCATGTTACCTAATAATATTAACTCTGTCTTCTCTCCATTTAGCTTTAGGCAAAAGTTCGACATCCAGTTTGTCAGTTTGTTCAGGCAGGCGACCAGTTGTTGGTTTCCTTGGTTGGGGCCATTAGACAGGGAGACAATCAGCTGGGTGTCATCAGCGTAAGATATAACCGAGATGCCAAACTCCTGCTCGATTGTGGCAAGCTGTAGCACATATATGTTAAATAGAGTAGGGCTGAGAGACGAACCCTGTGGCACACCACATGTAATTGTCAGACGGTCGGAGAAACAGTCCCTTTCCATCACTTGGTAGGATCGGTCCTCCAGAAGAGAGATAAGCCAGTCCATCGCTTATCCCTGATTCCTACTTCCCTAAGTCTATATTTTAAGATGGCATTACTCACAGTCTCAAATGCCGCACTGAGATCGAGCAAAATAATGGCGACGGATCCTCCATTCTCTAACAGGGCTTTGAGTTCCTCTGTCACTACCAGAAGGGCAGTTTCTGTGCTGTGGTGAGCGCGAAAGCCCATCTGTGTGGGATGGAGAATTTTGTTCTCCTCCAGATAGTTGACTAATGTCCGGTTGACATGTTTCTCCAGGAGCTTACCAAGAAGGGGAAGTAGTGAGATGGGACGCAGATTACCAAGTATATCTGGACCAAGATGGGGTTTTTTCAAAATAGGTCTGATTACAGCATGCTTCCAATATTTTGGTACCAGGCCAGAGACTAGTGATTTATTGAGTAGTGCCATTAGAGGGGGAAGAATAAACTCTGTCACCTTGAGGAGGGCGTGAGGGTGGGCGGGGTCTAGCGGGGATCCAGATTTAGTGGACCTTATCAGGTTGAGGATATCTTCTTCCTTGAGCCTGGGGATTTGTGAAAGAGTTGGGGCTGGAGCTGAAACACTGACCTTAGTTGACCCCTCCTGCTCCGATTCGGTGATATCATGAAATAGGCAATAGATATCTGTCACTTTCTTGTAAAAAAAGATGCAATTTCATTGCATCTTTCTTTAGTGGCATGAGGAGACACATTACTATTGTGAGGGAGGTCAGGGTTTTAACCACTTTGAAGAGTTTCTTTGGGGAGTTTAATGCCTGAGACATTTTATCCTCATAAAATTAAGCCTGTGCCTTTTTTAATTCATTGTGGTAAGATCTTATTAAGGCTTTGTATTTTACTTTTAGGTCCAGGTCGTACTCCTTTCTCCAGTCCCTTTCCAGTCTCATACATTGTTTTTTCAATATGATAAGATGATTGTTATACCATAGGGCTTTCCGCGTGTGTGGTTTTTGATTAGGTGTCTTTTCAAGGGAGCACAGGCGTCCAGTGACTGACCAATCCAGTTTTCCCATTACTGGTGGTCCTCCTCTAAGCTACCTACGAGATTGGGGACTGTGTTTTTCAGGGCAGATGACCAGATTTCTGGTTCAAGCTTCGACCATCTTCTGGTGGCAGTAGTCGCGGCCTTAACCTTGGGCTCCTTGGCAGGTTTGGGTAACCTAAAAAGAATAAGGCAGTGGTCGGACCAGGGGACTAGGATGACATCATATACTGAGACCTGAGGGTCATTGGTGAATAAGGTCCAATGTATGTCCTTTGTCATGAGTAGGTGCCGATACCAGTTGGGTTAGTTGTAAGACCTCAAGATCATCCTGCAGCCTTTTTGTGGAAGGGGGGTTGAGTGTGTCAAAGTGAAGGTTAAAGTCACCCAATTTTGCACTGGCGCCCGGGAGTCTATACAGCAGAACACCTGAGTACGTGCTGGAGGGAGAGAGTGTGATATGAAACTGAAAACATTTGCACTCCGGTAGAGAGAGTGGAGCCGTGGAACATTTAAAAACATCTTTTAAAATAATGGCAATACCACCCCGACGGTCTAGTCTGTGGATCTGGTATCCTAATGGGAGGGCAAGATGAATATATGGGCCAGAATTATCATTAAGCCATGTTTTTGTGACCAATAAAACATCCAAAGAGTCTTCCTCTAGCAGATTTCTAATGTCAATGACATGCTTGGGGATTGAGCGTGCGTTAATCATTCCTAGTTTCCAAGTGGGTTCTTGGAGATTTGAGGCAGCTAGCTGTGTGTCCTTGTAGGCGAGCATCTTAAGACCGCACTGACTACAATCTTCTCTGGGATCAGGCAGGCTATTGGAGCTCAGCTGCGGGGCACACGGGGGAAGTGTCAGTGACCTGAGTGCTAGAAGCTGATCCCTCGTGTATTTTTGCAGATGTGTTGGGGGGCAAGGTTCCTGGCCCCTGGTCCTGTTCTGGCACGGGCGGGCGCAGACGGGCACGGACGGGCACAGACGGGCTTGCCTGTGGCGCATCCGCTGCGTGCCTGGCCCGTAGCTGACATTCAAGGAGGAGATGGGGTTGGCAACTAGACCGCCAACCTCCCACCTCTGCACGCAACTCTATGATAGACGAGGCTGAGTACCTCTCTATGGTTGCAGCGTGCTGCCGTAAGGGCCTGTCTTTCCCTTCCTAAATGCCGGTCTTAATTCAAATTCAATTGCAGTTTATGGCAAATGGTGCACTTTAAAACATTTGTTCCCACAGACAATATTTGATAAAAGGAATCAAAAAGTATCGTAATAAACAAAACGGTAGCGCACAAGCATTTCAAATTCTATTACAGTATACGGCGAATGGTGCAGTTTAAAACATTTGTTCCCACAGACAGAGGGGCTGATTCACAGAACTAATTTGAGATAAAATCCTAAACTTACTACTTTTGGTATTCACAGAAGGCATTTAGTAGTAGTAAAGTTAGGACTCCTAACTTTACTACTACTAAACTGAGATAAAATCCTAAACTTACTACTTTTGGTATTCACAGAAGGCATTTAGTAGTAGTAAAGTTAGGAGTCCTAACTTTACTACTACTAAATGCCTTCTGTGAATACCAAAAGTAGTAAGTTTAGGATTTTATCTCAGATTAGTTCTGTGAATCGGCCCCAATATGTTATAAAAAGGAATCTAAGAGTGAAGTAATTTAAGCAAAACGGAAGTGCACAAGCGAGGCACATACAAAGTGGGAAACGCTTTAAAGAATAGATTTGTACTGAAAGTGATCCCTTGCTGTACAAAAACTATGCTTACCTCAACTCAAACACCATTGCACTATGGCACAAGGGTGTCTGCTTTGGTGCACGGCAGCCAAAAGCGCTTCAACTTAGGAAGAGAACAGAATAGTGCCACATCGTAGTAGACGTGGCACAGTTCTGCTCTCTCCTGTTCACGCAACTCAGCGCAGCAACTTTAGGGAACAGATGTAGCAGACAAAAAGAAGACTTTTGGCCACTGATGTACTTTGATAGGGTGGGTAGATGGTTGGGAGTGATAGGGGAAAGGCGAGGTTGCTGCAGGCTGAGGCAATGCTGGCGCGTCACTGTCTGCAAAAAGAACAAATGATGGACAGAATGCTGAAACAGTAGCAAACATTCACCCCCAATACAGAGATCTGGGCCTAAATTCATTGTTTTTTTGTATACCATGCCATCCCAGTTTAGACCCAGGCATATGCAAATCAGTCTTGACCCAGCTCCCCATGAGCCAGGCCAGGTCCTCCCTGGACTGGAAACAAGCACCCTTGGACCAGTTTCAGGGTATCACCCCAATTAGCCAGGTTAGCCTGACTCCAGTGGCATAGAGAGCACAGGACCCACATCTGGGTCTGTCAGCTGACATTTCTAAAGTAGTGCACAATCAGGGAACGTCACAGCGCATGAGAATGGCAATAATGGTCACTTTAGCTACATCAGGTAACCACAGTAATGATTCTTTGGAGCACCATTACGAACCTTTCACGCAAAGCAGGGCAGCAAGCAAAGTTGCTGCACTGCGTTGCGTTGCGTGAAGGGCAGAAATGCTACATATTTTCAAAGATAGGGATCACATCTGTTCTCTCCTTGCGCTGGTGCACTGTGTGCAGCCTAGTTCCAACATAGGTACTTTTGCACCAAAGTGCAAGGGTGCCTGCGTTACAGGCCGGATTGTTTTGGTGCAGGAAGGGACACTTTCATGCACAAAAACAGTCCTTAGAGGGATATCCTTCTTTCAGTGTGTGCTGCAGAATGCAGCATAAGTGGAAAGAGAAAATAATGCAAAGAAATAAAGATATTTTTCCTTGTTTTGCCTTAGTTGGGTAGGAGTAGCAGTTTAACGCATTTCCAGGTTTACAAGTCTTTTTAAATTCAGGAACGTGCCAAACCCCATGGGTGGATGCATGGGAATGACCATGGTCCAACCATAAAATGTCTCCCAGGTTGAAATGTTTCGTAGTGAAGAACAAGTTGCTCCCTTGTGTTACATTTCTTTGCAAAGTCACGTATGACCACACAAATCAGACCTTGCGTGGCTTTGTAAACATTACTGAAGCATTTGTGTTGTCTGTGCGTCTTCTTGCTTGAAGCAAGGGTAACCCAAAGAATTCATAAATATGGGCCTTTGTATCTATCAAACATGAAGTTATGTAGCGAAATAGACATGTGCAACTCATGGCTGCAAAATTGTTTACATGCTGCCTGCATGCTGCTAGAGTCCATGTGGTATGATGGTGTGCTGCAGGACTCTGTTGTTTAGTTATTACAATAGGTTGTGCAATCACCTGGATTGGCTTGACAAAGCCAGCCTGGAATGCAGCAAGTACTTTCACATGGGCAGTGATCAGTATAGTGGGAGGTATTTGGTATGTACCCTCCATCTCTCATTGTCTGACTATGTTCATGGTCACATGTAGAGGAATGCATGTCCCCCACACATTTTCTCCAGCCATTCTAAAGAGATTCATTTTATTTAAATCCTTTCTCTCTTCAACTTGTTGTTCCTGATGATCAGGTTCAGCTCTACAAAACAGGTCCACCTTCATAATGAAAAAGGTTTTGGATTTTGTGTTGCTTAGTTATGATCAGCAACAGTATGTCAGTTGGTATTGAGCATACCTGCGGCAGCAAAGGTTTGTCCCTCACACTTCATTCAGCCCCTGCAATGGACTAACATATGTGTTCTTTCCTTTGACCTGGTATGTTAGTTAAATGCATCTCTACGGTATTCTCTTAGTCAATTTTTAACCAATCTTTAGTTTGCTTTATTCCATCTTGTCCTTTGGGAAGGAGTTCTGTTCCAAGAAAGGGTCATGTGGACTTTGAGTTGGTTCTTTTTTAACGTCTACAGTTCTCTTTCTTTTTCTTTTCTTATTGCCTTACCCTTGAACCAAGTCAACTCTTCCATGCTACAGCCACTGACATCTACTTAATTTTTGCCAAGATTCAGCTGGCAACAAGAAGAAACGACTATGACCTTCAAAAGAAGTTAGAAAATATAATTCTGCTTCATAAAAGCTATTCTCCCGGGCTGAGGAAATGTACTCTAGTCCTAATACTATCAAAGCAGTTATTGACACTGCATAGGAACTGAGTGCCCAGCATGCAATAAAACTGCTATCATTCCTTCCTATGATTTACGTGATGGACTGCACAGTTGTTTCCTGATAAATTCAATGCCTCCTTACTTTAAGGCTCTCTACTCTACCTCTCCCTTCTCTTATCACATTGAGTCCACTGTACCCTTGGAATGTTTTTCTCCACTTTCTCAGGTTGTGGTAATCAAACACCTCGTCCCAGTCCCATTGATTCAGCTCATGAAATTAACTTCTGATGGGGCACCTATCAACCGAGCAACCATAATTGTTTCCTGTCTACTCCAACTGTGTCTGGTGGTCTCAGACAACTCCTACTTGTCCCTCTCCTGTTTTAGCAGTCTGCTGATCCCTTGTTCCTCTCCTGTAGTAGCAGTCTGCTGAGCCCAACAACCACAAACACTACCACTCAATCTTTCTCATTTCTGTTCATCCAGAATTTGGAGCATACTGTGAACTCTCAGCTCTCCCATTTTCTCAAGTGTACTGTCACCTTCAATCAGAATTCCCCAGATGACATTTGTTTAGGTTGGGTGTCAGCAGTGTTATAGCACAAAATCCTTGGGATCAGTTCATTCCCTTGTTCCTGTCAATCATACTTAGATTTTACAAAGGCCAGGTCAGCTGAGTATCACCTCCAAAGCCATATTTTTGATTGACACCTCTTGCCAGGCATAAACCTGGCACACCTTATAAGTCAGATTCCAATCCTCTGACTTGTGGAGGTCCTCATACAGTGCTTAATTTGTAAAAAAAATAGGTGACTGGGCCCTGGTCAGGAGGCCACTGCAGCTTTCACAACACTTGTCCCTGCCACGCTGCCAATTATAGTTACAACACAACTACTAATCGGCTTTGGGTGGAGGGAACATGGCGGCCATGAGGTATATGGTCACGGACCGCCGGAGAGCGCTGTACAGGAGAGCGCTCCCCCACCCCTTTCCCCCGCCAAGAACCACATTGGACAGAGTGTGAAGGGGAATAGGCACGGTACCATTTTTTTGATGAATCTGTGCAGCATTAGCTCGGGGAGCTGTCCGGGAGCAGGAAGAGGGGCACTGGCGTGGGAGAGGGCCGCGGTGCAGCTGCAATGCCTACGAGCAGCGCGAGCCCTCTCCCAGAGTGGCAGAGTCAGCACAAGTCCCTCAGAGAAAGCTGCAGATGAAAAGAGCAGTGTGAGGGAGATTCCAGCCAGAGTCAGTCACGCTACGGGCCCCCAGCATGTCAGGGAAGGCTGGAGGAGCAGGAAAGGAGGTCTGCTATCCCAAAAGCGCCCCCATACGGAGAAGACGAGTTCTTCGCCTCCGGAGAAAGAAGGTGCCATCCCAGACAAGATCTCCAGGTGCACTCTGCGCACCCGGGCACTTGGGAAATCGACTGGGGTAAGTCTGGATTTAAAATTACCCTCAGCCATGGTGGTCCCCTGCGATACAAGTGCTAGTAAAGTCGGGAAATCGATGGGGTAACTTTGGACCCTCAGTCTGGGTGGTCCCCCGTGATACAAGTGCTAATAAAGTAGGTGGGCCCCCCCCCCAACAAAGGCGGTGAGGGCAGGGTAGTCCGTAAGGCAGCTGGGAAAGAGCCCTCGCGGAAGGGGGAAAAAATCTCACCCCCTCAGGTCAGGGTCACTCCATCCCTCAAAACATTTTACAAAGTTTTGGCCCATTCAATGACATCGGGGGTGGAGGGTGGTAAAGTAACTGCAGAGTCCCCGAAGGAGCCTAAGATGGAGGGGGATAACCCTATGCCGACAGAAGTAAATATAGCCTAGGAGCCTAAAGGAGGTGCGTAAGCAGATATGGAGGGGAGGATGGCATCACCTTTCAGATACCAACACAGAACAGTTTCAGTGTACTTGCATCTAGAGATGAGGAGGTTGGTGAGGGTGGGCAGCGCCATAACGCCTGTCGCGCAGTAGAGACAGGGGGCTTGAATTTGCAATCTGAAGTCCCGCTGGCCTCGCTGGCCTCCATCCTTCTCAACCTGAAGGAGGAACTTAGAAATAGGTTCAAGACATCGGAAGCCAACCAAGCTGACATACAAGCCTCTTGTATGGCTCTCGCACAGAAACTTGATGATGTAGCTGCACGGTCGGGTGTGTTAGAGGAAGAAGTAGGGCTGATGAGGAAGGATATTGCCAAAAATACTGAAGGGCTAGGAGCATTGGTTAAAGAAAACCTTGGACTCAGGGAAGATCTCGAAAGAATTGAGAATCATTCAAGGAGGAATAACTTGAGGGTCCTAAATATCCCAGAAGCGGAGGAGGGGACTAACATCAAAGCCTTCATAGTTAAATTACTGAAAGAGACTGCTCTGAAAGACAGGCCTGATATTAATCTGAACCATGAAATACAACGGGTACATCGGGACCCCTTTAAGCGGAATATGCAGAGACAGAAGCCAAGGAAAATACTTGTAAATTTTCTCTCATATACAGTCAAAGAAATCATCCTGACAGCAGCATTGAGGAATGGTCCATATACAGCCCAGAACTTTTCTTTTTCTATCAGATCGGATATATGCCGCGCAACAGACCAGAAGCAGTGGGAGCTGGGTAAAAGGATGAAGGAGTTAAACAAACTTGGACCCAGAGCCCAATTGAAATTCCCGGAGATGCTTCGCGTCATGTGGAACAACCAGATGAGCAATTTTCGGACAATAGAGGAAGCTGACAGCCTGATAGACAGTATAAAAAAGGGTGGATTATCTTGAGGAATAATCCTAAATTGGAATTGAAATTGAGTAAATGAGGTTAAGTAATTATAGGTACTGGAGATCAGCTGAGTGGTGAGGGTGGTGAGGGGGGCACTGTTATTATTATAGTTTAGTGAGGTATCTCCTTCTCTTCGGTGGCCCAACAGGCACAATACCTGATAGTCAAGGGAGGGTTCCCATGGTGGGGAGAGGGGGGATAAAGGAGGAGGGTAGGGCACTGGTTGAGGAGCAGTGGGAAAAATTAATAAAAATAAGTCCTCAACACCTATATCGTGGGTCGAAAGTTATGGCGTATCAGACCAATCAGAATACTGTAAGGGCGTTGAAATACTTATTGGGGGGGTCAGGGGTTGAGCTGATCTCTTCTGAAATGGACAGCTCTGGTAGGTGGGTCTTAGCAACTCTCAAATGTTTTGGTACAGAGTTTGTCTGTTCTGGTTTTTATGGCCCAAATGTGGATGACCCTCAGTATATTGTGGACTTACAAAAGACCCTTGTAGGGGTAACCACCCCATAATTATAGGGGGCGACTTTAATACTCTATTAGATCCTACGTTGGATAGGTCCACTCGCAGGAGGGAAACCCAAGCCAAAGCACCTAAGACATGGGACTGGTTGACACATGGAGATATTTTATGGGGCAAATGCGAGGATACACCTTTCATAGCAAAAAGTATAATCATTTTTCAAGATTGGATTATTTGCTAGTGGATAGAGCCTGGGCTGGGAAATTAAAAGAGGTCCGTATATCACCAGGACATACCTCTGATGCGACATTGAAAAGATCCATCTTATTAGACCCAGATGTTTCCATCTTTTTGAAAAAAACAACTAGGGAGTTCTTCCTGGATAATGCCCACTCAGCCTCCATTGGAGTTATCTGGGATACCTTTAAGGCGTATGTACGAGGCGTCCTACAAAGTCAGGTCTCCTATAAGAAAAAGGTGGATAGGGCTGAGTCGAGAAAATTGGAGGAAAAAATCGGGAAATTAGAAGCCCAGTTGCAGCAAGTGACAAGGAATATACAGAACAGAGAGGAGGTCATGAAACAGCTGGAGGAAGCTAGAGCAAATTATAAGATTAATCTAGAGACAAAATGCAGAGAGAGGTGGGCAACAGGGCGTATGCAACAATTTGAGTATGGTGAGAAGGCCGGAGCATTGCTAGCATGGAAGTCGAGGGCACAAACCACATCGGGGAGCTGGCTATCAACCCCCAAGGTGACACTACGAACAAGGAAGAGGAAATCCAGGCCAGCTTGGTCTCACTCTTCTCTGAATTGTATGCGGAAAAAGAGCGCCCCAATAGGAGAGTCTAAAACAATAATTAAACAGTGCCGGACTCCCCGCTTTTACAACAGAGGGCAGGAAGAGCATGGATGACCCAATTACCGAGGGGAAAATAAGAGAACAGCTTTCGCATATAAGGAATGGGAAGGCGGCAGGTCCAGACTCATTACTGGCTGAGATATACAAATTAATAATAGATGAAATAGTTCTGGAAATGAAGTCACTCTTTAATTTAGTCTATACGGGGGAAGAGCCGATCCCGAACTCATGGAGGGAGGCCATAATTGTCTTGATCCTAAAACCAGCAAAGGAACCGAGGAAGGCTGATTCATACCGGCAAATCTCCTTGTTGAATGTAGATTATAAAATGTACACCGGCATTTTGGCAGGGAGATTGGCAAAGGTGGCGCCTCAATTGATACATATGGATCAGAAGGGCTTTGTCCCGAAAAGACAAATCCAAGAACTTACATTGTCGTTAATCGGGACTATAGATCTAGCAGTCGCGCGTTCGATTCCCTTAGCGGTGATCACTATAGCCGCCACCAAAGCTTTCGACCGTGTCAGTTGGGTATTTCTTTGGGCAGTTCTGGGATCAATGGGCTTTAGTGCTGGCTTTGTTATGGCACTACGAAGGTTATATGAGTGCCTTACGGCAAAAATCCTCCTAAATGGTTCCCTGACGAAGGGGACAAGGCAAGGCTGCCCCCTGTCGCCCCTCTTGTTCGATATATACATCGAACAATTGGCGCATATTTTGAGGAAAGTTGATCAGATCGCCCCTATCGACCTACTCCCCTCCCGCAGTAAAATAGCTTTCTTGCGGATGATTTGATAATCTATACCTCTCACTCGGCACGTACGTTACCTAGGGTGGAACAGATGACAAAAGAATATGGGACAGTATCCGCATACTTAGTGAACATCTCTAAAACGGAGGTAATGTGCTGGATTATGGAGGATTGGGGAGGTAGAGTGTGTGCGGAGATAAAATATTTAGGAATTGTTATAGTTAAGACGTCATCTTAAGAAGGGTGGGTTAGCCCTGCCAGATCTCATTCTCTATTGTATGGCATTTCAATTTAAAAAGTTTGTATGCTTACGGGGAGCCTGATTGTTCTACCTGGCGCTCACTTTTGGGGGAAAAGAGCTAGGGCCAGTAGCTTTCCTATATAAATTCAGAGCCCAAACATTCTTTAAAAAAGTTAGGTTAAAGGTTTTAAAAACCGCACTGAGTCTTTGGTATGGAATAAGGAAGATGTTAAACATCGGGTATTATTCAGAATTCGCACCGATTTGAGAATCCCCTGGGACACCGGAATGCTTGAAGGATGGACAGAGTCTTCCCTTAAAACAAGCAGGGATATCCAAATGGGGAGACTTGATATCAACGGAAGGCGTGCTACCTTGGGAGGTGCTGAGCATAAAGATGGATAACAGACTGTCTAGATTTAAATATATGCAAAAACAACAATTGATGGACAGAATGCAGAACAATGTCATACATTCACCCCAGTACAAAGATCTGGGCCTAAATCCATCGTTTTTTTGCTCACCATGTCATTCCAGTTTGGACCCAGCCATATGCAAATCAGTCTTGACCCTGCGCCCAATGGGAACAGTCCAGCCCGAACTGCCTGACCAGGTCCTCCCTGGACTGGAAACAAGCATCCTAGGACCGGTTTTGGGCTTTCAGCCCTCATCAGCCAGGATAGCTTGACTCCAGTGGCATGGAGAGTACGGGACCCACGTCTGGGCATACCCGTCCCACTCGGGGTGACAAATGCAAAAACAACAATTGATGGACAGAATGCAGAACAATGCCATACATTCACCCCAGTACAAAGATCTGGGCCTAAATCCATCGTTTTTTTGCTCACCATGTCATTCCAGTTTGGACCCAGCCATATGCAAATCAGTCTTGACCCTGCGCCCAATGGGAACAGTCCAGCCCGAACTGCCTGACCAGGTCCTCCCTGGACTGGAAACAAGCATCCTAGGACCGGTTTTGGGCTTTCAGCCCTCATCAGCCAGGATAGCTTGACTCCAGTGGCATGGAGAGTACGGGACCCACGTCTGGGCATACCCGTCCCACTCGGGGTGACAAATGCAAAAACAACAATTGATGGACAGAATGCAGAACAATGCCATACATTCACCCCAGTACAAAGATCTGGGCCTAAATCCATCGTTTTTGCTCACCATGCCATTCCAGTTTGGACCCAGCCATATGCAAATCAGTCTTGACCCTGCGCCCAATGGGAACAGTACAGCCCGAACTGCCTGGCTAGGTCCTCCCTGGACTGGAAACAAGCATCCTAGGACCGGTTTCAGGCTTTCAGCCCTCATCAGCCAGGATACCTTGACTCCAGTGGCATGGAGAGCACGGGACCCACGTCATGGCTTGGCAGTTCGGGCTGGACTGTTCCCATGAGGCACAGGGTCAAGACTGATTTGCATAAAGCTGTGTCTGAACTGGGGTGGCGAAGTAAGCTAAAGAACGATGATGGATTCAACCCAGATCTGTGACTGGGGGTGAGTGTCTGAAAAGTTTCAGCGCTCCGTCCATCATCTCTTTGTGTTTGCTTTGTTCGCCCTAAGTTGGCAGGGTATGCCCAGACGTGGGTCCCTTGCTCACTTTGCCACTGGATTCAAGATAGCATGGCTAATGAGAGCTGTTAGCCTGAAACCGGTCCCAGGTTGCTTGCTTCCGGTCCAGGGAAGACATGGCTTGGCAGTTCGGGCTGGACTGTTCCCATGAGGCACAGGGTCAAGACTGATTTACATATAGCTGTGTCTGAACTGGGGTGGCCAAGTGAGCTAAAGAACGATGATGGATTCAATCCAGATCTGTGACTGGGGGTGAGTGTCTGAAAAGTTTCAGCGCTCCGTCCATCATCTCTTTGTGTTTGCTTTGTCCGCCCTAAGTTGGCAGGGTATGCCCAGACGTGGGTCCCTTGCTCACTTTGCCACTGGATTCAAGCTAGCCTGGCTGATGAGGGCTGTTAGCCCGAAACCGGTCCCAGGTTGCTTGTTTCCGGTCCAGGGAAGACATGGCTTGGCAGTTCAGGCTGGACTGTTCCCATGAGTCACAGGGTCAAGACTGATTTGTATATAGCTGTGTCTGAACTGGGGTGGCGAAGTGAGCTAAAGAACGATGATTGATTCAACCCAGATCTGTGACTGGGGGTGAGTGTCTGAAAAGTTTCAGCGCTCCGTCCATCATCTCTTTGTGTTTGCTTAGATTTAAATATAAGCAGCTTAAATCATGGTTCACAACAGACTCCCGGGAGACACGTGGGCTATGGGATTTTGAGATCCTCCTCCAAGAAGTTAACCCAAAGAGTAAAGAAGTGCTATGGGCTATTCCTGGAGGCAGAGGAAGAGAAATTGGAGGCCCCCTGTGCGATCTGGTCAGGTGTACTCCAGGAAGAAATCATTCAATCTCTTTGGATGGACTCTCTAAAATTACTATACTCAATAGTCATGTCGGCGAACTTTAAACGTCACCACTTTTTTGTAATCAACAGGCTGTACTGGACTCCTCAAAAAGTGGCTAAGTTTGTGACACAGCCAGTACCCAGATGTAAGAGATATAACCTTCCAAGAGCTAACGATGTACATATCTTCTTTACATGCCCTGAGATAAAAGAATATTGGAAGATTGTGGAAACCACTATGAGGGGTATTTTAGGGGAACATGTAGTTTTGACAGAGGCCTTGGTACTCCTAGGGGTGGACAATGCTACGCACAACACATTGAATAGTAAGCAAAGGGGCCTAGCATTCTACCTGTTGCATTTGGCCAGGCGGGAGATTTGTAAACATTGGTTAGACCCTGCTCCCCCACACCCTACGGGGTGGTTAAAAGTGGCCAAGTGGACTAGCAATATGGATATTAAATGCAATCCACGACGGTTGGGGGAAATTTGGGAGGATTTTATAAAGTGGGTAAGTTAGCACTCATGACAATACGTAAGGCTGTCAGAAAAACACCTACATACAGTCCTATGATTACACCAGGTCATGGACCGGGGGGTGGTTTATCGCCCCCCCCCCCAGCCCCTCGATACGACCAGATCTTGGGAGGCTCGTGGCGAGTGAATGCAATGGACTGCGAGATGGATCGATGGTGCTAAATGGTCCAAGAGTTGCAGACGCCATGGTGATATGAGGACATAAAAAAAAATCACAACTACTAACCATCACACTCCTACAAGTGTGACAATTCAGACTATTCCATTGCCCCAAAGCTATAAGAATTGCTTGGGCGGAAAGTATTAGTCATTTTTAGTGTACATTGAATTAATAATTAATTGTTGTGGTCTTCTCTAAATTAGCCAGACAGTGCCACCTTGTGGCAGACTGCCACAAGCGCCGGTGTTGACAGTTAAGTGCCTGTGCTGAGCACCAGAAACCACCGGCACAAATTAAGCCCTGGCCTCATACTGTGCTGTTTCTTTGCAGATGACATTGGACACCAATGTGCCAAGAGTGGACCAACAGGGACACGCCTTCTCTTTTTCAGTGTTGCCTGATCATTGCAGAAAATTAATTCAAATTAAACTTTGAGAAAAGACAGGACCTGTCCTATTGTGGTCCCCTCTGTCTGAACTACCTCCTGGTGGCCTGACACTCTTATCCTGAGCCACTAATTTCTACAATATAGACGCAATTACTTATGACTCTCTATCTTCTGTACAAAGCAGATCAATAAAGTTACTTCTACTTGCTATAACATTCTCAGAGTGTTGAAAGTTCCTCCTCACCCACCTCTTAAAGGATGCCAAATGGCAACAAAGCTGTGCTATAATCACATTTAAAATAGGAAATGGCCCACATATCTGGTCCTCCCATCTGATTTGAATAGACCTGAGATAATTTAGAACTCGGTAGCTCATCTTCACCTATGAATGAGTAAGCAAAAGCCTGCATCCTCACATCTGACCAAATGGTACTGACCTCTAGAAAAGGGTCAATTTCAGAAGATAACACATAATCCATCCAATAGGTCGATTATTCTGAGGAACTCACCTGTCCATGGGACACTCTAAGATTGTTCTCCGCTGCCTGCCTGTCAATGCCATGCTTTTTCCTCTCACCTATGGGTGGGTGATCTTCAGCTTTTTTTGGCAACCTCCTGCTGGAATGCATTGCCTCTTGACTTTTACCTGGTCTCTGCTCACCTTTTATTTGCAAGATCCTGAAAACCCACTTGTTGTTTTTTTTCTCTGCCTGTCTGTGCTCTGGTTCATAATTTAGTGCCAGGGCACCAAGGGTAATTGTGTTCTCTATTAGCATGTCAATGGCTCTATCAAGACAGGAAGGTTCACACGTGGCATACTGGCTTTGGCATGAGGCTTTATGAGGGTGCCGTAATTTACATACATTGTGGACTTTGGGGCATATGTACAAGGAAATTATGGAGCGTGGAGCTGCGCTAAATTTGGCAGCGCTGTGCTCTGACATTTCCAAAACGTAGTGATGCGCCATATTTACAAAAATACAGCACACCCTGTGTTTTCCTAGCGCTGGTGCTAAAAGTAGCTGCCTAGCGCCAATGCAGACACCGTTGCAACATACTGCAAAGGTGCCTGCGTTGCAGGGCATGATTGTTTATGTGCAGAAAGGTGTCCCCTCCTGCACATAAACAATCCATAATAGCAATTTGTTACTTCTATGTGTGCTGCAGAATGCAAAGAGCAAAAAAGCAAAAACAAGGAGAAATAAAAATATTTCTCCTCGTATCACCATTGTAACGCAGGGCGTTAGTGTTTGGCGCTGCCACAGATTTACACCTCCTTGTAAATCTGAGGCATTGGCGCCGGGAAACCCTTTTTGGGTAGCTGTTGCGCCTTGCAAATTAAAATTAACATAACATAACATAACAAAAAGCAATGGGTGTTGCGGTGGAACACCCACAGCAACACCCATTGCACGCCCTTTTCACACAGATACCTGCGTGAAATGGTATCATATTTACAAAGCGGCGTTAAGCCACAGAGAGTAGCTTAATGCCAATTTGTAAATATGGAGCAGGGCATTGCGCCACAGGAACCTCATTAAAAGTGATGCTCCTGTGGCACAATGCCCTTGTAAATATGCCCCTTTGATTGTGAGGTGTGTTGTTCACGTTTTCAAATTCACTTAGACGTTGCCAGTCCCCTGATGGATTTCTGTGAGATAGGAACATACTTCCGATGCTTTGTGCTTCAATGCTGTGTTGTGATGAGCAAATGTCAACACACTGGTTGTTTGCAATGCTTAATTAGGAGCGGAGGTTGCAGGTTGAGTCCAGTGGAAACCATTTGTTGGGGCTAGCACTCATTTTTCCTCAAAAGACCAGATCCAGAGAGAAAAACAGAAAGGGCCACATTTGTGAAAAGTGACGCATTGCTGGGCAAAAACAGTGATGTGTCACTTTTCATAGCGCCATCCTTACGACACCATGGATGTGCCGTATTTACAACATAGCGCTCCATGGCGCAAGGATTTACAGATACGTCAGGAATTTTGATGTATCTGGTGGTGCACAAATGATGCATTGCTAGAGTGTGTCGGAAAACTGACACAACTCCAGCAATGTGTCATGACCCATGGGCGACTCCCATGTGAAAAGACCTGTGTCAATCCTTACTCCTGCTTGAAGCAGGCATAGGGATTTTGACACAGTCAAGTCATAGAAGTGGTGCAGTGAAATATCATAAATTTCACTTCACCACTTCTACCAGGCTTTTTTATGCCCTCCCTGCATACACTGTACCTCACGCAGGTATAATGTAGCGCAGGGCTTTACAAAGTGACGCATCTTCCTAGATGCATCACTTTGCAAATAGGGTGCAGCATCACAAAAAAGTTACGCAATGGCGGCGCAAGCCCTTCATAAAAAAGGGGCAAAAGGTAGAAAAAGGAGAAAGAGGAATAAACAGTGATAAAGAGAGAGAAGGCAGGATGTGAAGGAGTCCGAAAGATTGATTTAAAATGGAGTGTCTGGCAATGGCTTAAAGAGGCATGAAGTGAAATCAAATCTATGCAGCCTTGGAATTCAACATCCCAACCTCCGATGATGCAGGCTGCAGGCTTCTGAGCAAAACTTTGGGTCCCTTCACTAATCCGCGCAAAAATTAAGCATTGGTTGTTTGCAATTTGTTGTTATGGCTTCTTTCTCCTAGATTATCATATCTTCTTAGTTTGGAATTGACTAAAGAGATTGCTATATTTGTGTTACTTTTGAAATCTAAATGAGTGGCCAGTGTGTTGTGTGTCACTTACTTCAAGGCTAGTTAAGTGAAAATTTGATCAAGCTCACTTTGGAGGACTACTTGATAAGGCGTGGATGTTTCATTTTGTGACCACTGCTTCCTCCTGGCAGCTTTTCTTTTGCTGCTTCGTCAGTTGCAAAACATTGTCCCCTTTGAGCCACTCTATATTTTCTCATCAAAGACTAGTTTTTGTTACGATCTTCCTCTTTATTATTACCCAGTGTTAGAACTACCTACATTTGCACCTTAATAATATATTTTCAAACACAAAATATCACACATTCTGGGCCTATCATTATGTTGGCCAATCACAGGGTTGAATGCATAAACTTAAGATGCTTTTCACAAGTCTCCACGAGAAGGGGCCGCCATCACATCCTGTCAAGTTGCAGTGCAATTTGACACACATGTAATCTCCCCGCCAACTGTACATATGCTTTAAATCCTAATGAGCATGCAGAATCATATTAGCAATTTAAGCAAGGGGGCTTAACACCAGATGAACACGCTAAGGAATCTAAAACCTTTCCTTCCACAAGAGGACTTCAAGATGGCAGTGGTAATGCCTAGGCTAGACTATGGTAGTTCCACGCTCTGTGGACTTCCCAAATATAGCTTGGGCCCACTAAAAGCATCCATTAATGCAGCAGCTAGACTGCTCACTGGTTCAAAAAGAAATTAACACATCTCCCCAGCCCTCAAATCCCTAAACTGGCTGCCATATGAGGCTAGAATACAGCTAAAGATAGCCTGCATGACTCACAAAGCCCCACATCTCTAGACTCCTACGTATCTGGCTCAAAAACTAGAACAATCTGGAGGTTGCAGAAAGTCAAGAAGTGCAAGTTCATGGCTCTTAAAGCCACAGATCTTCCACAAAATGAGAACGAGTCACAGAGCCTTTCCAAGCGCTGCTCCAAAGATCGGGAACTCTCTTCCTCCTGAAGTTCGACGAATTTCCTCAACGACTACCTTCAAAAAGGAAGTAAAAAAAATCCTAATGGCTAAGTTCCTGCCTTAAAAAAGCTCTGGCCCACTGCTCATTGATTGCCACCTGATTGACAATGAGATTGCTGGACACCTTTGAATCCCAGCATTCGCCTACCATGCTCATTTATGTAGCGATGATTACCGAATAGTCTTCTCCATGGTCTGTATCCCACATACCTTAAATATGTTGCACGACTATCTTGTTGTACTATGTATACTCTTGTAATACCTATCCAAATTTGAAAGTGCTCTGATACTCGCCTGGGTCAAGTTTGCGCTATATAAAACTTTCAAATAAATAATGTATATTTTTATATGACTGTGGTGGGCTGTTTTTAGCCATGCGATGTGTCTCCTTTTGAACTTTCTTAATCCGTCCTGCCGCACCAAAAATGTGGGAGCACCAGTGGCGGCTGCCATGTACTGAGGGTGGTGGGGCGGGGGACCTTTGGTCTTCCCCTCTGTGGCAGTGCCGGGAAGTCTTCAGTCCTGTTCTCTGCCTCTGTGGTGCTGCGGGCAGCGTTCTTCCGGCAGCGCAGTGTACTCCGGAGTCTCCTCATTTCCGAGGGGTGGGGCACTCTCTTGTGGGTGCCATGACGGAGTCCGGCGGTCCTCGTGCGGCTGGGGTTGCTGTTCCGGGTTGCGGTGCAGCCGGCTCACCTGATGCAGGAGCGTCCTGGAGGCTTGGTAGGATGGGTTGGGACCCGTTATTTTATTATTTTTCTGGCTAATTGGCATTTTGTCTGATTAGAGGGGATTTTTTTTATAGCGTGGCATCATTGATTTGCAGCAGGTTTTCTCCTAGACTATATCTAGGGTTCTGTGTTGGGGGATTTTAGTCTGCTGCCATTCGCCGCAAGAGACTGTTTAAGAGAAACAACGTGGTGTCCTCTTCCTCATTGGATGGTTGTCCGGTTCCCCTGAAGAGGCCTAGAGTCCAAGGCCATGATGGGGGTGAAGTGCCTCTTATGTCCAGGGAGGAGGTTCAGGGCATGATAGAGGCAGCTGTAACCAAAGCCTTGCAGGCTCGTCCTTTACCGGTTGGTCCATCCCGGCCTTGGGCGGTGGATCCCAGTGCTGAGTTGTCCCCTTTGGATATAAAGGGGCCTTCTACCTCCTCTGGTGGAAAGTATGTCTCCAGGGAGGAGATGTGGGACATTTTGGCTCATGTGCAGGACAATTTAGGGTTTCCTCCTTTCCAGCTAGGAGAGGACGGTGGGACTTTTTTCCACAGTACTTGAAACCCTCCCGGTTGGGCATGCCATTTCAGGGCCCGGTTAAGGAGATGGTACTGAGGGAATGGTGTGAGGTGGACTAGGTTCAGGTGCCTCGTTTCCTCCAGAAACTGTACTTATTGGAGGGGGCTGACCCCTTGCCCCAAAATGTACGGTTGGACTCTCTTTTGGCTAGGCTTACCAGTAAAATTGCTATTCAACCTGAGGATTGTACCCCGATTGATAAGACGGATAAGAAAGTGGACTCTGGGTTTAAGAAGGCTTTTGCTGCGGAGTAGTTGGCACTAAGGGCAAGCCTGTTTTCTGCTTTTTCTGCCCAGTCCTTGGTGCAGGATTTTGACAGGTTGGCCATGGCAGTGCAGGACAGTTCGGAATGCTCTGAACTCCTGGCCACCATGGAGCAGCAGGCTAAACTGTTGGCCAACATTTCTTCTGATGTTATTAGGGCTTCAGCTATGTCCACTGGGGTCTTGGTGGCTGCCAGACGTTCCTTGTGGCTCCGGCAATGGAAGACGGATCCGGAGGAGAAGGCGGCTTTGTTGAAATTGCCCTTTGATGGACAGGCTCTCTTTGGGGATCAATTGCTGGCCATGGTTACTAAGACTTTCAAGGAGCAGAAGCATGCCTTGCCTTATAAAGGTGGTGCTGCGTCTTCTGGTAAATCTTGGAATAGGTCCTTCAGGTCGTCCCCAAAGCCTGAGTCTCGTCAGTCTTTCCAGAGGAGAAGATTTCAGCCGCGATATTCTCCTAAGCACACTGCTTCTGCTCCTAAGGGTTCTGCCAAGAAGGGCCCTGACAATCACAGTCTGGATGGAGCTCTGCCTGTTGGAGGCCGGCTCAGGCATTTCCTTCCGGTTTGGCGTCAGGATATTTCAGATCTCTGGGTCCTGAACACTGTGGAACATGGTTACTAGATCGATGTTTGGCAGGTTCCCCAGATACAGGGGTTCGGTTGACTCCTGTTCCGACCGCCAAGCTGCGCAGGTTGCCTCTGCTGGAAGGGGTCGGAAATTTGCTTGCCAAAAAGGCTATTTGCCGGGTTCCAGTTTCGGAAATCGGCACCGGGGCCTACTCCATTTTGTTCTCGGTACAAAAGGTTTCAGGAAGTTTTCGGCCCGTTCTGAATCTAAAGTGGGTCAACCCCTGGGTTCCGGCTGTTCTCTTCTGTATGTTGACCATTCAAGCGATTTTTCCTCTGGTACAGCCAGGTGAGTTTTTGGCCTCCTTCGATCTCGAGGACGCTTATCTGCACGTCCCTGTCACTGCCTTTTCTCAGTGTTTCCTGAGGTTCGCGGTAGGGGACGCCCATTTCCAGTTTTGTGTTCTCCCCTTTGGTCTCAAGTCCTCTCCCAGGGTCTTCACAAATGTCCTGGCGACACTCATGGCAGTCCTTCATGTGGAAAGGGTGTTCATTCATCCCTATTTGGACGACCTTTTGCTTCATGCAGCAGAGGAATCTCTTTTGCTTGCTCAGGTCGAGAGGGTCTTGGACGTTCTTCAGGGACACGTGTTTTTGGTGAACTGGGAAAAATCTTCTTTGTCCCCCTCTCGGGACATGGTGTTCATCGGGGCTCGTTTTTGGACTCTGGAGGGCCATGTTACTCTATCTGTCCGACGCCTGGCCTCACTACAAACGCAGGTTCAAGCCTTGATGTCCCAGGAGGCTCCTCCGGCTTTGCAGTGGTTGAAGGTGCAGGGGCATTTGGCTTCTGTGGTGTTTCTTGTGCCCTGGGCCCGGTTTCACCTTCTTCGCCTGGCCAACTGGATTCTGGTGGGATGGTCTCCAGGGGCCCAGAATCTGTTGTCTCCTCTGCAAATAACAGACCAGATCCGGGAGGATCTCTCCTGGGGGCTTTGCCAGGGTCATCTTCAGGCCGGGGTCTCGTTCTCTCCACCGGCACTGCTGGTTGTGACTTGGGATACCAGCCTGTCCGGTTGGGGGGCTTGGCTAGGGTCAGAGCAGGTTCAGGGGTGCTGGTCTCTGCAGGACTCATGGATGTCTTCGAACTGGAGGAAGTTGAGGGTGATTTGGCTAGCTCTGCTCCATTTTTAGGTCTCTGCTGGGCCAGATGGTGTTGGTTCGGACGGACAATCTGGTCGCGAAGTTCTATGTCAACAGGCAGGGGGGTAACCAGGTCCAGGTCCTTGAAATTGGTGGCTGAGCGACATTATCCTGTGGGCCCAGGTCTGGGTTCTGGGTCTGTCTGCTCTATTCATTCGGGGGGGGGGAGAATGCTTGTGCCGCTCATTTGAGCAGGGACATTCCTTCGTCCAAGGATTTCTCCCTCCTTCCCAGTTTGTTTAACCAGTTGGGAGTTCTTTGGGGCCTCCCAGTGGTGGACCTGTTTGCTGGCCCTGGCGATCTCAAAGTGGAACTGTTTTTTTCTCTGGGCCGTTGTCCCATGGCGTTGGGCATCGGCGGCATGACTTGTCCTTGGCCTGGGGCCTTCTGTATGCTTTCCCCCCGTTAGCTATAGCTAATTTAGCAGATTTCGGAGTTCAAGCCCTATGTACCGATTTACTTAATTCTTTTAGTATAGCAAATTCGCAGATCATGGCACTACATTTTCAGGAACCAATTCATTGACTCCAGATTTAGGCTCCCATCACTTTTATGTCGAGAATTGCAAGTACCCCTTGATCTAACTACTCTGTTCTTGTGTACACCCCAATATGGCTCCTGACTTTCCAGCGACGCAAACCCAAAATGCAGATAGTACGGGCAGATTTAATAAGATTTTACGCCGTGTTTGTGTCACTAAAGTGGCTCAAATCAGCACAAAATCTTCTTTTCCAATTTACTGTACAGCGCCGCTTTGCATTACTTAGCAGCAAGATGGCATACTATGGCCGTTCCCATGCAACCACACAAGGTTTCTGACACTAAACCCAATTTACATAAAAAAGTAGACAGGGTTTAGCATCAGAAAATAGCATACCATTGATGAACCAGGTGCTATGTAGGAGAAATGCTTATTTTCTCCTGTATTTTCCAACTTCGCATTTGTGCTGCACTGTACAGCACACATACAATGTGACAACATGTTGAAAATTAGACTAGGCATAGTATTTTGTACTGGAAAGGTATAGTTCCAGTACAAAACCTATGCTTGACTCACGGAGACACCCTTGCACCATGGTGCAAAGGTGTGTCCGTGGCGCATGTCAGCTGATTTCAGCACCGGCGTTAGGGAAAGGGGAGGACAGTGCCATATTTCTGTAAATATGGCTCTCTCCTTCTCACACAACACAGTGCAGAACATGTGGCTGCTGCACTGCGCTGTGTGAGATACTGGTAAATCTGGCCCTACATTTGTAGCTGGTTGTGCAACAAATGCTATTTTGAGGGGGTCACACCAACCCATTTTGCCCTTCCCACTTCGAGTGAGTTTTTAAAAGAAACAAATGCATTGAAGGCAAAATAGTATAAAATTCATACACCTCACACCTTCATGTAGTGCAAATGTTATGAATTTAGCACATCTCTAAAAATGACTAAATGGGAGGATCATATTCCCTTTCATGTCAGCGCTTCCAGTATGTGCTATGCTTTTGGTGCAATAATTCTGAAGCTTTCTATTAGTACTTTTACTAGTAAATAGTGTCTAAATGGTAAAATGTAACTTTGAGCGGATTCTTGTATCAGTTATAGACCTGAATGAGACAGTCAAGAGCTGATGTAAGTGACTTCTGTTGCGTAGAAGTTTGTGAATGTCTATTTAAGCAAATTAAAGGTAAATATATGCATCTCTGCAGTAATGTCAAAAAGAACATCCCTACTTTACATAATGTAAACTTTGTTTTGTGATTCTTGTTTCCTGACCCAGAGGTGTACACCTTGATATAGTTGCATTATTTTCAAAGTCAAATTCATAGCTATGGCAGTAAATTGAACTATATAAAGTACTCCTGTTCATAACATGCAGAGGCCAACAGACTAAACCCACTAGAAGCAGCAATCCTCTTTGTGAGTTCATTGAAAGGAGTCAAGGAGAAAAGAGAGGGAGATGGATCTTCATGTTAGCATAGAATACTTTATTTTCATGTCAGTACTGAATATGTTTGGAATATCTGCCAGCGTATTCGTTATGGCATTCAATACTGTGGGCTGGGTTAAAGGCAAGAACCTGCCTGCATGCGATCTCCTCTTGGTGGCTATTGGGATCTCCTGTATTGGTTATCAAGGCGCGTCAGTGGTTTCCACTTATATTACTAGGGTATCTTTGTGTCCTCATGGCATGGGGTATTTTACTCCATTCCTGTTGTAATTTTTCATCTTATGTGGTAGTTCAAGTTTCTGGTGCACTTTCTGCCTCTGTGCCTTCTACTGTGTGAAGATCGTAGGCTTCAACCACCACCTCGTCTTCTGGATAAAGCGGAGGATCAACTCTGCGGTGCCGTGGCTGCTCCTGGGGTCTGCTGTGGGATCCTTGGCCCTCTCCGGTCTTCCTCTATTCTTTTGTTTCAATACTGGATTCTCTCAAAATCCAGGAAGTAATCTCACTGATAATTCTACAGATCCATGCAATGAAATACAATGGGAAATGTCATACCTAGTAGTAGCTAGTGTTCTTGGTTTCCGCCTGCCTGTTCTGATTGACATTACTTCCATCGCACTCATCCTCACATCTCTTTGTAGACATGCACAGCGGATGAAAGCAAATGTAACAGGGTTAAGTAAACCATGCTTGGAGGCTCATTTCCGGGCAGCCAGAATGATGGGATCACTCCTTCTGGTCCATATTTCATTTTGCTTTCAGAGACCCTCATATTCTATCTTGAAACTGATTGGATTAGATATATTTTGCTGTTCATTAATGATTCCAGTATACCTGCACAATCCATCATCTTGATTCTGGGAACTGCAAAACTGAGACAAACTCTCTGGAAAATCATCATATTTTGGAGAAAGTGAAGAGATCAGCCAGAGAAGGCATCAGTGGGGTCTATGTGATTTCTTCCCCTAGTTTTCCTTCCGTCTTCTACAGCATCACCATCTGTAAAACATATGCTTTATTCCCCTTGAGTAATGAGTTTATTTTGTCCCGCATTTGTTGATTTTTTCTAGTCAAATGTATGCATTTTCTGCAGCATTTTCAGCTTTAGCACTGTAGATGCAGCCATTATTGTCAAAGTGTAAGCCTTTGGGACTATGTAATGCAAAATCTGTCATTGTAGTGGAGTGGTACCTGTATTTTAAGCTTAATGTCCAAGCTAATGTTATGGTTATGGGTAAAACAAAGACTCCTTGTGTTAAATTTAGTGTAATGGATTAATGTATCAGATTTGTGGTTTTTAGTTAATCAAACACCCTGTTTCCTTGTAGTATTCTGACTGTAAGCAAACCTGTGCACTTTTTGTTTAAATGTCCAATGTCTATATTTCATTTAAGTCCCCATGTATTTACTTCTCATTTAGCTCTTCCAATACCTAAATATTAGTCTAGAAAATGACATTTCATCCAAGAAATCCACCACAAGTTCATCTTCCATAATATGTAAAAGACGTCAACAGTTCCACATAGTGTCAGTGACTTCCACTGACATGCTGCATTTCTGGTAGAAGAGCTCTCCCTTCATGTGGGTTTATTTGAAGCTATACTGCTGTGAAGCCATGATAAAATTTGCATCCTTTGATATGAAACATGATGTTTCAGCAGAGAGCCTTTTGGCTAGGATCACCTAAAGCAAGTACCACATCCATACATACAGACATATGTTTATTCATATGATTTCCTAGACATGCAAATAACAGCTGACATGATTAACTTGATCCCACAACTGCAAAACAAAGGAAACAGTCTATAACTCATTCATGCCTCAATGACCAATCTATTCTGCCACCCCTGAACACCTTCACTAAAGTGAACATGTTTCTATTGTCATTGACATGGCCAGCACAACCTCTACACACTGAGTAAAGCCCATGCCAGCAAAGAAATCTAACAGATGTTTGAGTAAATTCCAATTGGGTGCTCTGCTCATGGATCTAACTTTCTAGCAACTTCATCAGAACCCACAACCAACATCAGATCACTCCTACTTAACCTCAACAGCACTCCTCACATGGCAATTAAAGTCATGCTACTCTAAAACAAAATCAACACAATGTTACAGGCAGAAATTCGTTGATAACAAACACACCATTAGATGACGAGGAAGGAAAAGGAGAAACACACAACAGTCTAATAGCCACTCCACCCTCAACCAACCCATAGATAAATCATCACAGAAGCCATAGCCATCAACTTGTTTCCCCACACAAGTAGGGCACTTTTTAAAATCCTTAATTACAGCATGAAACCAACCTTTGCTCTCGCAGAAGAAAATTGAACAACTATCAAGAACCTCTACATGGAAAACATAAAGAGATGTTGAATCTCATCAACACCAACCCTTCCCCTGAAATTTCGGTTTCGAGCCCAACTTTCAATGTACTGACAAGGTCTACATCTGACTTTCTCACCACATAGAAACTAATCTCCCAGCTTCCCTCACTTAAAGCAGCACCCTACGAAGATGAAAACACTCCCTTGTCCTTATCCAGACTAATCAACTATCCCTGATTTTCACCGTGAAGGCATTACTCCAGAAAGAGAATTGCAGAACTACCTTCCATGCAGTTGCACTCCCTCCCCTCAATGGAAGATACATCCTGCCTGCCAGAATACAGGAGACCCATCTCATCACTGTTAAATATGCCTCCCCACACACCAGCTTGACTTATCAACACATTGAAACACCTTCATGGACCAGCTCTACCCAACAATATCACCTTCAAGCTCTACATTATCTCAAGATACTCAATAATGACAGACCACCCTATCTGGCATTCAAGATCAAAACCTCAAAAGATTGGGGAAACCTTCAGCAGAAGCTTCAGACTAGAAACTAAGTGCCAGATGTACAAACATTAGGAATATCGATTTCCTATTTAAGATTCTTTCTGAACCGCAATTAGGAAATCGGCATTTCTAATGTATGAAATTCATTGAGTTTCATTTAGGGATTCCTTGTGGGTCACTAATTGATCAACCTCATGAATATTAACAAGATAGGTCGCAGTTTGAGACTCATTAGGAATCACAGCCATCACAGGGATGGTGGACTGCTGAGGTCAGCAGACCACTATGTCTGTGATTGCTTTTCAATAAAGCAATTTTTTTTTTTTTTTATTGCAGACCGCTTTCCTTAAAGGAAAGCAGGATGAGTTTAAAAATAAAAAATGTAACTTGAAGTTTCATTTTTTAAGAGTTAGCAGTAGCCTATGGGACAGTGCCTGCTCTTAAAAAAACATTTTATTTACATTCTCAAAGGGAAAGGGGTTTCTAGGGGATCCCTTACCCTTTGCGAATGGGTTACCACCAGTTTTAAACTAGTGGTAAAGTATTACTGTTTTGCAACTGGAATTCGGTTGCAAAACAGTTATACATGACCATACCCATTCGGTTTTTGAAAGCAGCAGCACAATTCCCAAGGGCATTGCCTTATTTGCAGGGATGGATGGCACACTCCAAGTGAGGACTTTCCCCTATACCATTCCTTATTATCACATGGCACAAGAGGCAAGCAGCCTCATTGTGTGCCACATCTCAAGTGACACAGTCGGTTCACCACTATGGGGACCCAACCCGCCTGAGAATTCCATCTCAATGTGCTACCTGTGCATTTAAAGACTGACTAGCTTCTTTAAACTACTGCTCTGTCCCTTACAGACAAGCAGCGACTTGTGCCCCTGAGCTGATGAGGCATTACATTTATTAATTGATGTATTTATATTTATTTTTGTTTACTTTATTTCTCTTGGTTAGGGCCATAAGTCTTTTTTTTTTGTTTATTGTCTATTGCATCATGGTTTATCGCTCATTTAGGTGCTTTGCCTGCTTTGATTGTTGTTACTTTGCCTCCCTACTTTCACTGATTTAATATTTTGTATATTGAATTAAAAACTTTATTATTATATTCTATATAAAGTATCATTATGCCTTTCACAGTAACCTATATCACATACAATAAGGTCTCCATATCAAACAGGACCCATAATTTCACAATCCAAACTCATGATTATTCATGTCTGTGTTATAATATTTACTTGTACTATTTCCTAGCTATGTTTAAATATTTTCTTGATGTAAGACACACAAGAGGACTGGGAAAAAAAGCAATGAAATAATAAACCAACATAATCTGTATTTATTTATAGTAAAGCTTTCTATGTCCGGCTAACCTTAAATCAGCCTTAATTGATCTATCTTGGTTACATGACATCATTTTTGGGCAGGTGATTTAACTATACCAGTAGTAATTCCTGGCTCATCAAAGTTGGCCAGCAAGTATAACAACGATTCAATGCAGAAAGGATAGTAAAAGTTAGATTGTCAATGCAGACACATTTGCCATAGGAATGATAACCCAGTGAATTAGGCCTGCTCACTGAAACAACAAACAAAGTGTAAATACTAAGGTAGCAACTCACTAGATTTTAAGCCTATTTCTTGCCTCACTAACTCAAATGGTGCATTCTTTGGCAGACATGACAGCATCCTCCAGATTGGCCCTTCTAAAGTGTATTTTGATGGATGGAAACCAGAGAGGTGCTCCATATGTTACAAATTAGGTTAATTGTTGAATGATAGAGGTCTACCAGTGGTTGCAAACTAGCTGCTCTATTTATTGCTAATTTACAGTGAGATAGTGTGTTAGAAGTCATACTTGTCGAGTTCCGTTTTAGCTTTAACAAGTGTTCACAAGATCAATAAACAAAATGCCCTAAAATGTGGTTCCACAAAAGACTGTGGTCTTATTCCTTGCCTAGTTGATCAATATATGCAAAAGTCAACCTATCCTGGCTGATGAGGGGTGAAATCCCGAAACCGGTCCTAGGATGCTTGTTTCCAGTCCAGGGAGGACCTGGCCTGGCAGTTCGCGCTGGACTGCTCCCATTGGGTGCAGGGTCAAGACTGATTTGCATATGGCTGGGTCTAAACTGGAATGGCATGGTGAGCAAAAAACCGATGGATTTAGGCCCAGATCTCTGTACTGGGGTGAATGAATGACATTGTTCTGCATTCTGTCCATCAATTGTTCTTTTTGCATTTGTCACCCCGAGTGGGACGGGTATGCCCACACGTGGGTCCCGTGCTCTCCATGCCACTTGAGTCAAGCTATCCTGGCTGATGCGGGGTGAAACCTCGAAACCGTTCCTTCGATGCTTGTTTCCAGTCCAGGGAGGACCTGGCCTGGCAGTTCGGGCTGGACTGCTCCCATTGGGTGCAGGGTCAAGACTGATTTGCATATGGCTGTATCCAAACTGGAATGGCATGGTGAGCAAAAAAACGATGGATTTAGGCCCAGATCTCTGTACTGACATTGTTCTGCATTCTGTCCATCAATTGTTCTTTTTGCATTTGTCACCCCGAGTGGGACGGGTATGCCCAGACATGGGTCCCGTGCTCTCCATGCCACTGGAGTCAAGTTATCCTGGCTGATGAGGAGTGAAACCCCAAAACCGGTCCTAGGATGCTTGTTTCCAGTCCAGGGAGGACCTGGTCTGGCAGTTCGGGCTGGACTGCTCCCATTGGGTGCAGGGTCAAGACTGCTTTGCTTATGGCTGGGTCCAAACTGGAATGGCATGGTGAGCAAAAAAACGATGGATTTAGGCCCAGATCTCTGTACTGAGGTGAATGTATGACATTGTTCTGCATTCTGTCCATCAATTGTTCTTTTTGCATTTGTCACCCCGAGTGGGACGGCTATGCCCAGGCGTGGGTCCCCTGCTCTCCATGCCACTGGAGTCAAGCTATGCTGGCTGATGAGGGGTGAAACCCGGAAACCGGTCCTAGGATGCTTGTGTCCAGTCCAGGGAGGACCTGGCCTGGCAGTTCGAGCTGGACTGCTCCCATTGGGTGCAGGGTCAAGACTGATTTGCATATGGCTGGGTCCAAACTGGAATGACATGGTGAGCAAAAAAAGATGGATTTAGGCCCAGATCTCTGTACTGGGGTGAATGTATGACATTGTTCTGCATTCTGTCCATCGATTGTTCTTTTTGCATTTGTCACCCTGAGTGGGACGGGTATGCACAGGCGTGGGTCCCGTGCTCTCCATGCCATGGAGTCAAGTTATCCTGGCTGATGAGGGGTGAAACCCCGAAACCGATCCTAGGATGCTTGTTTCCAGTCCAGAGAGGACCTGGCCTGGCAGTTCTGGCTGGACTGCTCCCATTGGATGCAGGGTCAAGACTGATTTGCATATGGCTGGGTCCACACTGGAATAGCATGGTGAGCAAAAAAACGATAGATTTAGGCCCAGATCTCTGTACTGGGGTGACTGTATGACATTGTTCTGCATTCTGTCCATCAATTGTTCTTTTTGTAGTTGATCAATAAGCATATCTCCTCATGTCCATACTTAACCAGAGTATTTATCATTCATTAACCAACCCCCCACAAGCATCCTAAACTGTCAAGAGTTCTATAGCAAAGTCCAATAGTAATCCAAGGTTCTTTATTGTAATCTTCAGAACAGATCCAAAGGGCTTCTTATAATCAAAACCCTCGCAATTCCATATGCACATTAAGCCAACACGTGTTTCGTCATTTTGGCACACACGCCTACGACTTTGTCAGGGGTATAATCAAACATAAACATACTTTAACATAGTTTCTTACATATCCAATGTGATCTTTTCCACCACAAAATCAAAAAGTATAAAAAAACATGGTATGGTTATCGGTAACATACGAAAAATGATCCATAGTTAACATCCGCGGAAACCCCAAATCCATTATCCAATAATGTATAAAAGGAACAGTTATCCCAAAATATTGTCATTGCAAGTGAAGCATCACTAATTGTTGATAACCTCCAATTTATGCTCCCATCCACCTGTACTCAAAGAGTAAATAAAAAAAAATCAATAAACTTTTTGTATACACTTTGGATACACAGAGGAGTGTGTCTTCAGTGTCTAGCCACCTGTTGATTGCTATTTATCATTCACTGTAGGTCTACAGATATTTTATCAAATAGCAACAGGTTATCTAAATTCCCCTCGCAAGGGCTGCCATTGACCTCAGTTTGATCTGTTCCTCTTGCAGACACTAGGCCCAGCCACACAAGTGTTTTGATCAGCACAAGCGGGGTAATGCTGGGTGGTAGGAATGTTGTGGATTCCTATGGGTTATGGAAGTTTCCATCTAGAAATGTAAGGAAAATATGTAATTTAAGGCCATGTTTGAGGTTTGCAGGGCATTGAGGGTAAGAAAACCTGAACCTCATCCGATCCACACAAGGCACACCACCCTGGAATCTCCTGGTTGTCTAGTTCTCAAAAATGTCTGTGGTTCGTACGTTTGCATGGGTGGCACCAAAGCATGGCCCCAAATACCAGACCTATCCCTATTGCTTACATATCAATGTAGTGCTTTAGCGCCTTTTGGGTCGTGGACTCTTGGGCCACCCATACAAGTGAGGTATTGTTCTTATCAGGAGACATGTGGGAACTCAGGGTGGTAGGAAATTTGGGGCTCCCCACAGATTCCAGAGGATTTCCTCACAGAAATGTGAGGAAAATGAGTGTATTTAGTCAACGTTTGAGGTTTATAGGGCATTGTGGGTAAGACAGTGTTGTGACAGAACAGCGAAGTACACCACCCTGGACTCTACCAGGTGTTTAGTTTCAGAATTGTATGGGTCTGGTAGGATTTTCTCTGGTGGCAGTCTACCCGAGCCCAAAAAGTGCAGCCATTCACCACTGCAAGTGGGACGATATTGGGAGTTAGCCATACTCTAGTGTCCCATATGTACAAACAACACTCAATAGAATCAAAATGTCCTCTTGCTTGCCATTGGAATGGGATTTTTCAGTCTGCAGAGGAGCAGAAAGACTGTTGAGGCTGCAGGGGTGAGGGTGGGGCCGGATGTTAGGATTGGCCAGACCCACCCCCTTATTTAAAAAAATAAATATTCCTGCCATACAGTGAGTTGTCTGCTACCCCAGGGGCAAATTGGAGGCCCCAGGGGAAGGGCAAAAAAACTGGTTTGTCTTCTTTTGGGGAGATGGGTGTGGCCAATGTCAGCGTGCAACACCCACACCACATTCTTTTGATACAAAGGCAAAATCCCTGGTGTTATATGGACGTTCTACTCTCCTGGGAGGCAGATTTGGGGCATTCTCCCCAGTTGTGACAAACCTCCTATCTACTCCCAGGGGGTAGAAATTCACTATTGCTCCATTAGGGGCAAAGGTATGGCTCGAAACCAGAGTAGGCTGCACCTTTTGAGTTCCTTGGTGTAGTGGGCTTTCTGCCCCCCTCAGGGGCAAATGGAAGGCAAACCCTCCAACTGGCTAAGGGGGGGCAAATAAAATGGCATTGGCAACATCCCCACTGCACATTGACAAACCAGTTTTTCTGCCAGACCGGGGGCTTGCTCTCAATTTTCCCAGAGGGGACAAAAAGCCCACTACACACCAAGGAATTCTACAAGGCACCAAAACAAACAAAAGGAGGGTTTAGCCTACCCTGACATCGAGCTACACCCCCACACCTGAAGGGGCAATAGTGTCTTCCCACGCCCGGGGCAGAGAGGAGGTTTGTCCCATTTGGGAAGTTTTCCCTAAACTTGCCCCCTGGGGAGGTAGTAGGACCACCTGATACTAGGGATTTTGCCTTTAGGGGTAATAGGTAGTGGCGCTGGTGTTGTATTCTGTCATTGGCCACACCCCTAGTCCAATGTGGATAAACCAGAGTGCAGCACCCATGCTACATTCTTTTGCCCCAAATGCAAAATCCAAGTCAGACTTTTTATCATCCTCTGGGATGTATTTGCGGCAACCTCCCCAACTGGGAGAAACCTCCTACCTGCTCCAGGGGTGCAGGAAAACACTATTGCCCCATCTGGGGCTGGGTGTGTGACTCGATGCAGGGTAGGCTGCCCACACCTTTTATTTGTTTTGGCTCCGTTTTGAAACCCCTGGCAGCATTTAGTGGACTTTCTGCTCCCTCAGATGAGCACATTGGGGGTGAATATCCCTATCCACCCCCCAGGGGGCAGAAAATCTAATGGTTTGTGGGATGGTGGAGAGCATGGGTCCATGCCCAGGGAGAGCTACTCCCCCCCAAAAAGCTCTGCATAAATGCAGTCACAGGTATCTAATGAGCTTTCTGCCCCCCCCCGGGGTGGTGCAAATTGGGGGTAATTGCCCACATTCATCCCCCAGGGGGGGCAGAAAGGCTGTCTGTCCCTTTTGTGGTGGGGTTGGGGGTGTGGCCATGCCTATGATGGGCAGCCTACACTCCTGTACATTTTTTTTACAAAATTTCCCTGGTGTCTAGTGAGCTTTTTGAACCCCACCCTGAGGTGTAGATTGGGGTAATCACCTCCATCTGCCCCCGAGGGGGGCAGAAAGACTGATGCCGCATTTGTTGGGGGTGGGGGCATGGCCATTCCCATGGTAGCCAGCCCCCACCCTTACATTTCTTTCTAACTGAGCTGCGTAGCTGGTTCAGGATCTCTAATAAAACCTCCCAAAGTGTGAGCCATCCTTAAAATTGGACTCTATGGAGAAACACTGAACAAAACAAAGTTAAGACAGAAGAAATGTCATCATGTAGGTTTAGCTGCATCATAGTGAATTAAAACATTTGAGAGTTTTACATGTGCGGGGCATTTCCTAGCTTTATGAATGCATCCCATTAACGTTTCATCATATTATTGTTGTCTTGATGTCATTGGGCATTCGCAAATGTGCAAACGTAGTTTTTTTCATTTTTTTTATTGCTATGCATTTTAGCAGCATTTTAATTTCTTTGACAATCTAGCATTTTTTGACCATATGTGATACGTGAAGTAAAATCATGCAGTTGTGCTGCTCTTAGCAATGCCCTAGCAATACATGTACTGTATACTCTCACTAGGTTATGCTATTTGCTTTTTACCCGGGGGAAAAGTGGATGGCACAATGTAGTCATACATTTGCCAAGGATAGGTCACCGCCACACTTGCTAACTTTCTTTTCCTGCCTTCCACATCCATCATACCAGCCTTCGTTGTTATTCCCTGTTTTTAACCCAATGAAGGTAACCAGTTATAAATGAGTGTGTTGGATTACTGAAGACTGTTTTAACTTACCTTCAATATCTCTGGCATTGGGACACAGTTGTCCTCCTTTTTAGAAAAAAAACCTGGCTCCCACTAACTGCGATAGTAGCCCACTTATACTCATACGAGTTTAAGCGCTGGAATGCCCAATGATGAAGCATGCCACATTTATGTGAGTGAGGGCCTTGCAATTCCCAGTGGCATATTTGTCCCAAAAGGGTGTCCTCAGACATGAATAGTCCAATTCTTCAATTTTTGTGTGTGTAGGCATCTATAATGCACAAAAATATTAACATAATACATTTAAAATGAAGTATGAGTTACAGTGTAATTAAACTAGAGATGTGCTATTTAGTGGTGCATACTGAAAGCAGTTATGTTCATTTTTACAACAAAAGTACCTCAAGTGTTGTTAATAACATGTTAACTTATAATTTGGATTTAATGCCTGTGTTGGACTGTTGCTGTATCCCCACATGTGCTATATGTAAAGATGGACGATTGCATGCAAGTCTCACAATATATCTTTAGGGGCATATTTATCAAAGGGTTGTGTCGCTTATGAGCCATGCAACGGGGCACAAAAGTGACGAAGCCCTTAAGTGCGACTCATCAAGCCATGCAAGGCCACTCTGCATGGCCCTAAGTGGCTTGATAAATCTGGAGTAACGCAATGCAGCACAAATTGCTGCATTGAGTTACTTTGCCCCAGGAAAGCATACCATGGGTGGTTCATGAGTGTTCCCACACAACACCCATGGATTTTGGCATGTTCCCAAATTTACCATTAGTGCTAGACTTGGGAATACGTCAAAACTGCTACGCGTCCCCAGGGGACACATCTCCTCGTTTTTTCCTCTTTCTATGTGTACTGAATTGTACAGAAAACATAGAAAGACGAAAATGCCTCAGGGGATTGTTTTTGTGCAGGAAGGTGTGCCCACAAAAACAATCCTGCTTACTCTATCTGTGTTGGCACCAGGCAGCACATTGTGCGGCAACGTTGGGAAAAGACTGGAATGTGCTGCATAAAGTTAAATACAGCACATTCCTTCTCTTTTCCTACCACACAGTGGAACGCAGTGAGGTGACTTGCTGTGCTGCATGACTTGTTGAAAATATGCCCCTTGGCCTTTACGGTTGTGCAGCCATGTTATGGAGGAAAGCATGGTATTTTGTGGTATATCATTTACTGAAATCTCATATTACTTCTGCTTGTGACACTGTCTTGCATGCTTTTTTCGTTAGTCGTCATGCATGTACTTTGCATACATTCAAGAGTTGACGATAAAATCTTAATATATTTATGGATGGGTTACCTCTTTAAATGTCAGTATACATCATGGAGTAGCACAAACTTAAATCGAAGTTTACAGGACCCCAACATACGGGCAACACCCTTTACCACGCAGTCACTACCATGATGTGCCTTTACAATGCAGTCACTACCCCAACTGCGATGGTACCACGTGTTCCTTTACCCCGCAAGTCGGTACAATGGCTTGCTTTAGGGGTCTCATTGTTGGACTTGCGTTGGATTTGAAGTCCAACACCTTCCCCACTGTTGGGTAGACATGAGTTGGAATAGTAAATTATACTGTTCCAAAGTCCAGCACCCCTAAAGCAAGTCATTGTAATGACTTGCGTGGTATGGGAACGTGTGGTAACGTTGCAGTTGGGGTAGATACTGTGTTGTAAAGGCATGCATTGTAAATGCATGGGGGGTTTAGTCATACAACTCAAGATACTTGTGGAGAAAATCATTCTAAATGAACTCCAGCTATTTGCAGAAAAGTAAGGTAAAACTGTGCAAATTAGCAAATTGTAAAAATGAATAAAAAATGTTCCAGAGACCCAACAAGTTTATTATACAGGAATTTCCTTCCAGAGCAAGATGAGGTGGGGCAGGACTGGTGGAAGATGATAATTACAAACATGAAGAGGTCTGAAAACCAGTGGACCACCTCATTGAGAATAACAATGCCAAAGCACACTGAACAACTAGATATTCTCTTCCTACTGGTTTACACTAAGGTAATTTTGGTGGGTTCAACTATGCATCAAAATGTAAATCTCAGGGGAATAACCTACATAAAAATAGGCACAATTATTGACCGTCATACAGAGCCTATCTGCACCAATGAAAGTGAAGAATAGATGTCAGGAGGACACACAGCTACTAATAAATATGTCATGGAATAGTGGTAGACAAATGTGCACAATATTAGAGACTAGTCAGAGTTACTGAGGTACCGTAACGTAGACCCTGCAGACAACTTCTGAGATCTTATCTTCATCTACTGAGCAGAATTCTAATGTATCAACCGCAGGTAATCTTTCGCTTTTCTGCTGCTCACACCCCAGTTCAATGTAGGGAAGCATTTTCCAAGGAAAATGATTACTACACAGTGAACTTTAACCCCTTCCATGCGCGGCCGATTTTCGCCCTGTGCGAGGCATTGCATTAAGCGGACGGGTTCATGACGAGCTCAGCTCGTCATGCGCACACGAGCACTGCGCAGCATGACGAGCTGAGCTCGTCATGAGCATGGAAGGGGTTAATGATGTTTGTAACGTGTTGACTTTGTATACTATAGTTAATAAAGAAGTGTTGCATTTTAAAAACTATGCTAGCACAAGTTATTTTCCATTATATGTTGATGGGTGAGTAAAACTTAATCTAAATGTAGAAGCTGTAGTATAAACAACAAATTGCTATTGACATTTGTAAAGCACACCTTGATACAAATTTGCATATGTAAAGTTTTTCCAAAACGCCTCACATGGAGGTAAAGCATGAAGATTTGTAAAAAGGTTCTCTCTTGTTCTACATCCTCCTATGTTATGTCTGAGGTCAAGTAATAATTGTGCACTCCTTTTTCGGGATTACATAAAACCTCCTCCAGGTATATAGAGACACATGGATGTTCATACTTTACTGGAATACTGAGGTCCAAGTTCGACTGGCCTATAGAGCAATCCGGTAGTGTCACACAGGCTGTTCCGACAGGTCAGTGTATGGGTTAGTTTTTTGGCTGTTAGTGGGCTTGTTTACCATCTGGTCTGATGGGCCGGATTTTGATATTGATTTCCTTGCTATTACAACAAACATTGCCTGCAGCAAGCACAAATGCATGCAGCCTCCCATGGCTTGCAAAACACCTTTGCAGGGTGTCTTTATGAGTTCAGAACTACCCCGATTTCTAAGATCTATCCTCCACTGTTTTTCGCCTATCTGATTCACTTAATAAGGGTTACTTTTATTTTATTACACAGGTCTATATCTGCCGCAGCCCAACCCGGCTAAGGTCCTTTTGATGGTGTTATGGTATATGAGCAATGTTGTATGTGTTATCGCCTTCAGACAAGGCATTTAAAATTGGGTCAGTAACCGTGTCTTACACACTAGTACCAGGGCATTTCTATTGAATGTATGTCAATACCATCAAACTGCATTTAGAGAGTGTAAAAATGGGTTTCCTGAGCATATTTAATTACTTCTTCAATACCCACCTAACAAGCTGCTTCCTTCATGTTGTAAAAGTAGCATCAGTTTTGTCAGACAATAGTTGGGCAAAACTTGGCCCTAATAAGTTGAGCTGGCATAATTTACATAGCGATGGCTGATGTTCAAGTCAATGTTGTGCATCATCTGAAAGAGTAAATCGTCTCTCTGCTGTTAGTATGTGTTCCTCAGCGTCATTGCTGCTATTCTGATGTGAAGTCAAAAAAGAAAAGACTTCTGTCGACCACCCTCTGAAAAACTACTAGAAGCCGGGAACACCTGCCTAAGCAATTTCTATAAGTTGAACCTCAAAGTAATCCACAAAAATACAAAATCAAGTATACATCAAACAAATACCTAAATTACGAAATATTTTTATTTATTCATAAACAAAAACAAATGGGAAATTTGGAGCTTTTCAAAATGTAGTTTTGTTTCTAAGAGAGGAAACAACATCCTAGCCTCTACCCTTGCTCTTTGTCAGTGCATACCAGAGCTGCTTCAATTGAGGCCACCAAACCACCATACTAGATACAATCCAGAAAAGGATGTTAACTTGATTTTCAGCTTCCAATTTCGATTTCTTTCAACTATAGAGAGTGTTTTAAAACTTTCGTTTTTTTAATTTTTGCTTTTTTATGTCCATGTACTATAAAAATCTACCAATATTATTTAAATTTCTAAACAGTTGTGGACATCCCGAATATGTGTCACGGGCATAATACCCAGATTTAGCAAGATTTAACTGAACATTTGTTTCAGAAAATTTCAAACACAAATGCATTTAACTTTATATAGCATTAATGATTTGGCTACGTTTTTGGGCTGAATGTTGGCTATGAGTTTCAGGCAGGTTACAGCAGTGCCTTGGAGGAAGAGGGGATGAATCTTGTTGAATCCTTCTAGTTTTGGTGAACTGTCTGACATTCATAAAATACAATTTTCATCTACAAAGTATGCTTGCAGAAGCTGCTTTGAACCAACAATCAGTGCCGGATTAAACCCTGTGAAGGCCCTAACGCAGTTGAAATTTCGCCCCCCCTCACAAATGATCTCCTAATATGTTTTTAATTTTACCAACCAACAATTTTAATAAACCTCTACATTACATTAATACAATATTTTCTCTATAGAGTCTTTAATGTAAAGTTTTCGTTTCTTTGAGCTGATTCATTTTTTTCGATCTTTTGGAAAAATTTAAGAAAGCTTGATTGCATTTTTCTTTCAAGATCAAATCAATATTATCTTGATCCATTGTCGCGGGCCCCTAAAAGGAGCGAGGCCCATAGGCTGGTGCCTACTTTGCCTATTTGGTAATCCAGAACTGCTAACAATGAACATCGTGACGTGGACATCCAATCCTTCCCTTTCTTTTGTGGTGGATCTGTATTTAGGACATTTTCTTCCACTCGATCAATTTGATGTGGAGCCATCTTTATCTGCAACAAGTACCAACATGTTTCAGCCTTCTAATTTTGCCCTCATTGGTCAAAGGCCTTCTTCAGTGTGTAGATCCCTTGGATAGTATGTTCCCGACCAAAATTTGATCTTTTTCTATAAAAGCAATTTTTGTAAAAGGTAAAATGCACCTTCTGCTTTATCTGTAACAAATTCGTTTTCCGAGTTTACAAGTAATTCTCTAAACCCGGGACCGTCGTAGGAACGCCGCATTATTGTCCCACTTTCATCAAAGAACGGCATTCGTCTATTATCCCCATCTCGGGTCCTCCGACGAACGATGATTTTCCCTCTGTTTTGTTTCTCCTTAGTTGACTATCTCCTCACAGTCAATAGGGTAGGAACAAAAAATTTTCAACCGAAGTTGGGTTAACGTCCCAGGCCCTTTTATTAGTCCCTCTCTCTTTTTTGTGAGTTTAGATAGTGGGTATGTAGTAACTGGTATTGGTGTCTCTAAGGTTTCGAAAATGGTAGTCAGCATTTTAGAGTGGGTGTATAAAACGTTATATTAGGGTGTGAGGAGGTGCATCAGTTTATCACGTGGATGATGTCATCAGTGATGTCATTTGAGATGTCATCAGTGATGTCACTGACCATGTCATGAATGATGTAATATGTGACGTCATCAGCAGTGCATTGCGGGGGCGCGAGTTATAGTTAGCTCAACTAACTATAACGGCCGAATTTCTCTGGTTTTGTACGAGTGAAATGTCCAACTGACTATAACGTCCCTGAAACCTATGGTTTTTTCAGTGAATTTCAAAGGTTTTTAAAATGCTAATTTCTAACTGTAAAGTCCCTGAAACCTTTGGTTTTTTCAGTGAATTTCAAAGGTTTTTTAAATGATCATTTCTAACTATAGTGTCCAAAAAATACTTTTTCTTAATTTTTAAATTTTTATAAAAATAATGTGATGTTTTCTCTTTTCTAAAATATGAATTTACATTGTTATTATTTATTTATTAATTAATTTTTTAAAGTGGATTCGTGTACCAATCGTGTACCAGTCACGGTGGGTGCGCAAATCCAAGAATTTTGCCGCCATATTGGTTAAGTCGTGTATGATGCGCGTTCGGTATGCGAAGGGTGCGCGGTTCTCAGTCCTGCGTAACATCACGTACGTATTTCCGGCGGTCGCGCCAGGTGCCCGAATCCACTGCAAATTTTTAAGTTTTAAAAGTATATGTATATAGCTTTAATAGGTATATTATACCAAGATATTATTTAACACAATTGTAAATATCATATATTTGTAATTGTAATAAAGATATATTATTGTTAAATATAGTTTTGGGAAATCGCGCGGGTGCCCGTCGGGTGCGCGCTGGTTGCGCACCGGGTGCGCGAATCCCATGTGACTTCAAAAGAAACAATTTAATTGGTTAAGAAGCTTTTGATTCTAGAACTTGAAGGACCCCACCCATTTTTTTTATTCTTTCAAGTGTATCTCAGCAGACACACCTGTTTTCTTTTGCTCCTCTTCTTTGCCTTTCTTTGGTGGTTTTTTTTCACATTTGAATATGGCAGCAGGCAATCCATCTCAGCAGTTTCCACCTGAAGAGGAAGAAAACTTGGAAGAACCAGTCAAGACGAGATACGAGAGTATCGTTTGGGCATTTTTCTCCATACCACCTGGGGAGAAAAAGGTCAATGCCCGTAAAGTTACATGCACCATTTGCGACAAGGTCCTCTCACGAGGATCAGAGAAAAAGTATTCCTGCGGCACGTCAACCATGCTAAAGCATTTGCAAACAATGCACCCATGGCGTCTCGCAAGGGAACAGCTGCGACGAGAGCAACAGAAGCAGGCAACTCAGGACAACGCTGCTGGACCTAGCACTTCATCTGGTACCACAGCAACTGCAACACCAAAATATCATCCCTGAGTTTGCCAGATTGGAGCAGCATTGTGTTAAATGCAAGAAAATATTATGTTTTGGCGAGCAATCAGTGGATGCCATCGTGGTTGCCATTAAGATCCACCACTGTAAAAATTTAAAAAAGAGTTTAAAAAAACACAAAAGAATATAAAACAAAAAAAGAAGAAAAAAATGGTTCTTTTCAGAACCGCCTAGTTGGTTAAAAATAGACAAATTTGTTGTATGAATTGTGGCAAGTGGAATATATGGAGAAGTGTATGGGTAGTGCATGTGTGATTGCATGAGTGCATGTGTAGTGCCTGGGTGATTGCAGAAGTGCATGTGTACTATCTGAGTGATTGCATGAGTACATGGGTAATACCTAGGTGATTTTAAGAGTGCATGGGTAATGCCTAGGTGCATTGAGGAGGTCATCAGTAGTGCCTGTGTGATTGCATGAGAGCATAGGAAGTGCCTGGATGATTTTATAAGTGCAAGGGTACTGCCTGAGAGATTGAAGGACTGCATGGGTAATACCTAGGTGATTGCATGAGTGCAGGGGTAATGTCTGGGTCATTGGAGGAGTGCATAGGTAATGCCTAAGTGGTTGCATGAGTGCAGGGGTAATGTGTACGTAATTGGAGAAGTGCATGAGTAATGTTTGGCTGATTGCATGAGTGCATGAGTAATGTCTGGGTGGTTCCATGTCTGTAGTGGTAGTATCTGGGTGATTGGAAGAATGCATAAGTAGTGCCTGGGTGATTTTATAAGTGCATGGGTACTGGCTAGATGATTGCATGAGTACATGGATAGTGCCAGGATGATTGTAGCAGTGCAAGAGTAGTGCCTGGGCTATTCTATGAGTGCATAGCTAGTGCCTGGGTGATTGCATGAGTGCAACAGTAATGTCTGGGTAGTTGCATGAGTGTAGTGGTTGTTCCTAGGTGATTTCACAATTGCATTAGTAGTGCCTGGGTGATTGGAGGAGTGCAAGGGTAGTGCCTGGGTGATTGGAGCAGTGGATATCTAATGTATTGGTGATTCCATGTGTGCAGGGGTAATGTCTAGGGGATTAGAGGAGTCCATATGTAATGCCTGGGTAATTTCTTGAGTGTAGGGGTAATGTCTAGCTAATTGCATGAGTATAGAGGTACTGTCTGGGTGATTTTATAAGTCCATGGGTACTGCCTGTGTAATTATATGAGTAAAGGGGGAGTGCCTGAGTTATTGGAGGAGTGCAAGAGTAGTGCCTGGGTGAGTGAAGGAGTACATGGATACTGCATGGCTGATTGGAGGCGTGCATGGGTAATGCCTAGGTGAATTGAGGAATGCATCAGTAGTGCCTGTGTGCTTGCATGAGTGCATAGGTAGTGCATGGATGATTTTATAAGTGCATTGGTACTGCCAGAGTGATTGAAAGGCTGCAAGGGTAATAGCTAGGTGATTGCATGAGTGCAGGGGTAATGTCAGGGTCACTGGAGGAGTGCATGTGTAATGCCTAAGTGATTGCATGAGTGCAGGGGTAATGTGTAGGTGATTGGAGGAGTGCATGAGTAATGTCTGACTGATTGCATCAGTACAAGAGTAATGTCTGGGTCATTGCATGACTGTAGTGGTAGTGTCTGGGTGATTGGAAAAGTGTATAAGTAGTGCCTGGGTGATTTTTGAAGTGCATGGGTACTGGCTGGATGATTGGAGGAGTGCATAGATAGTGCCTGGGTGATTGCATGAGTGCAAGAGTACTGCCTAAGTTATTCTATGAGTGCATAGCTAGTGCATGGTGGATTGCATGAGTGCAAGATTAATGTCTGGGTCGTTGCATGACTGTAGTGGCAGTGCCTGGGTGATTGGAAAATCGTATAAGTAGTGCCTGGGTGATTTTTTAAGTGCAAGGGAATTGGCTGGATGATTGGAGGAGTGCATGGATAGTGCCTGGATGATTGCAGCAGTGCAAGAGTAGTGCCTGGGTTATTTTATGAGTGCATAGCTAGTGCCTGGGTGATTGCATGAGTGCAAGAGTAATGTCTGGGTGGTTGCATGAGTGTAGTGGTAGTTCCTAGGTGATTGCAGGAGTGCATCAGTAGTGCCTGTGTGATTGCATGATAACATAGGTAGTGTCTGGATGATTTTATAAGTGCATGGGTACTCACTGAGTGATTGAAGGACTGCATGGATAATAGCTAGGTGATAGCATGAGTGCAGGGGTAACGTCTGAGTCATTGGAGGAGTGCATGGCTAATGCCTAAGTGACTGCATGAGTGCAGGGGTAAAGTCTGGGGGATTAGAGGAATGCATAGGTAATGCCTGGGTAATTACATGAGTTTAAGGGTAATGTTTAGCTGAATGCATGAGTGTAGGGGTAGTGCCTGGGTGATTTTATAAATGCATAGGTACTGGCTGGGTAGTTGCATGAGTACAGGGGTAGTGCCTGGGTGATTGGAAGAGTGCAAGGGTAGTGCCTGGGTGATTGAAGGAGTGCTTGGGTAATGCCTGGGTGATTGTATGAGTGCAGGGATAATGTATGAGTGTTTGGAGGAGTGCATGAGTAATGTCTGGGTGATTACATGACTGCAGGGGTAATGTCTGAGTGATTGCATGAGTGCAAGCGTAATGTCTGAAGATTAGAGGAATGCATAGGTAATGCCTGGGTAATTGCATGAGTGTAGGGGTAATGTCGTGCTGATTGCATGAGTGTAGGGATAGTGCCTGGGTGATTGGAGGAGTGCATAGGTAGTGCCTGGGTAATTTTATAACTTGAATTGTTCTGGGGGGTGATTGGAGGAGTACAGGAGTAGTACCTGGGTGATTGGAGGATTGCATAAATAGTGCCTGGGTGATTTTATAAGCGCATGTGTACTGCCTGAGTGAATAGAGTAGTGTATAGATACTGCCTGGATGATTGAAAGAGTGCAAGGGTAGTGTCTGGGTGATTGCATGAGTGCAGGGGTAATGTTTAGGGGATTGGAGAAGTGTATAGATAATACCTAGGTGATTGAAAGAGTGTACGGGTAATGTCTAGCTGATTGCATGAGTGTACAAATAGTGCCTGGGTGATTGGAGGAGTACATAGGTAGTGTCTGGGTGATATTATAAGTGTATGGGTATTGGCTAGGTGATTGGAAAAGTGCATGGATAGTGCATGGGTGATGGGAGGAGTGTGGGACCAGTGCTTAACTGTATAGAGGAGTGCATGGGTAGTGTTTGAAAAAATGGATGAGTGCAGTAAAAGCGACTGTAAACATTAATTCATATTATCATGCTTATTCCATTATTTCATCTTACCTTTTTATTAAAGAAGATACAAAACTCAGTGGAACTATTTTACAGTAGTTTTGTTGTAAACTGAATTTAAAATCTTTTCAAACTTTAGTATTACTTTCTTTAAAAAAAGAAGAAAAACTGTTATTGCATATAATATTATAGTTTTAAGAACACAACATAATTTTAGAATTACATAACATAATCAGTTTCCCTTTTTTGCTGTTCTCAGATTCTACTGAATTTTACCATACACAGTGATTTCAATGTAGATCATCATATAACAGCGGGGAAAAAAATACAATCAATGAGACTGTAAAAAAAAAAAAAATCTGCGTTGAAAATATTTACAACAAGTGCAACTATCTCTTTACCTATCTACAGTTTCTAAATTACATTCTTCAACTACATTAAATCTTTTATTTCTCTGAAGTACATTTTGTAAAATATACACTTTCATTTACATCACGTATAATATAAAGATCAAATACATAAACTACTTCTTTCAAACACAATTTTGCAAATGCAATAAGTATTAGCACAAACAATAATCCAAACAGTAATTGTTCACATTTTCCCAATAGGCCGAATAATGTTTCCAAAACCATTTGCATTGAAAATATCCAAAATAAACTTGTTAATTCGTGTTCACATCTTCCCAATAGGCCGAATGATGTTTTCAGAACTTTGGCATCAAAAATATCAGATATGAATTTGGTAATTCGTAAGGCAACCTACATTTGAATCCCAAATGGGCATCATTACAATGTGTCCATCCTTTATTGCACTTTAAATACACAGGAGAGATTTCCGGCCCGAATCAGAATCGGCCCCTACTGTGGGGCCGATTCCGGCTCGGGCCGGAATCTCTCCGACCAGCCGGACCCGGAGAGATTTCCGACCGAATCGGACCCGTGCAGCCCGACCGAACGAGTACGATGCGTCCGTATGCTATCGTACTCGAGTCGGTCAGACTCCCATTGAAGTCAATGGGAGCCGGTCGTACAACACGTACGCGGGCTCCCATTGCCTCAATGGGTGCGAGGCGAACAAGGGCGCCCCCTACAGCGGGTACGCAGCGAAGCGACTCGTGCCGTACACGCACAGGTAGGGGGGACCCATGGGTCCCCCCTGTGTGCGACTCGCGCGGCTACGAGTACAGGGGGTCCGACACAGACCCCCAAAGTCCGGCTCCGACTGCCCTTTGGAGCCGGACGGCGCGAGTCGGTCGGACTGCTCGAGGCACACATCGTACTTGCCCGGCCGGGGAACGTCTCCATTGCGCAGTGCGAGTCGTCTCCGAGCGAGTCGGTCGGTGCGGTTAGACCCGGGAACGAGTCGGTCGGAGCGGTTGGGACGCCCGAACGAGTCGGTCGGCGAGTCGCATCGTACTCGCTCGTCCGGACGCGCGTACGAATCGGTCGGGAAATAGGGCTCCGAATCGGATCCGGTTATGCCGAATCCGATTCGGAGCCCTACCGGCCGAGATCGGAATCGGCCCCATAGTGTCCATATGTTGTAGTAGGTCCATCATGAAAAAAAATAGCCACTGCTTTAAAAGTTCTTCCTGAAATTGATACTTGACTTGCCATAAAATTACCCTACAGTTCACACATACATATAAAGTCTTTTCTAAACCTGCAGTCTTAGACACCGACTTTTTCAAAGAATCCAATTTTGACTGTAATTTCTCTGAGAGAAGAATAGTAACTCCTTTGTGTTCCATTTTATCGATAGCTTCCATTTTCAGTATTGGTTGTTTTTCCAATTTCAAAAGTTCTTGATTGAATGTAGAATACTCTTGCAGCATAGGCATTAGGCAAACTATAGACTTCTTTTCTCCAATTTTTTTGTTTATTATTTCAGATGCTATGTTTTCATTTGGAAACAAGTTCATTAAAATCCGACTTTGTAAAGCTTCTTTTCCATGTTTTGTTAAAACACCAATTCTTATCGCTTGAAGAATGTTTCCATAATGTTCATCACTTGCTTGTCTCATATTCTGAATAAGTTCTTTATATTCAAAATAAGACCAAATGTTGACATTTCCAATACTTCCCAAAGATTTCTTAGTGTCTTCATGGAGAAGTGTTTTAAAAACAGGTTGTCCTTTTACAGGAGTAAGTTGTAGTAGGTCAACGAATAGAATTATATGTTTTCCTCCAAATAGAACATCATAATCTGTTTTTAAAATCTGTTGCATTCTTAAATGTACAAAGGCAAGCATTACGTTTGAGACCATGCTCACCTCATCAATGATTAGAAGTTTCATTTTCTTGAGTACTCTTGAAACGTCATAACAAGCTTCTCCAGATAGCTTGTGATATTCCAACTTATTCTCATGTTCAACTGGTAGCATGAGTAATCGATGTAATGTAATCCCTTTAATGTTGTGTGCTGCTAACCCAGTTGGAGCGGTTACAACTCAAGATAAATGTGATTCAGTGGTTTTATGTAGATAACTGGTCAAAACTTTAATTATGAAACTTTTTCCTGTTCCAGTTTGCCCACTAATGGACATTCGAATAGGTTTAAATGATGTGCATTGGCATTCTTTTTGTTCATGCAGTAAACCATGCTGTATCTGTTGTGTCACTTGCTGATATATTTCTTTTTGTTCAATATTTAGTTTTTCTTCTAAGTTTCCCAACTCAATAATATCCTGTTGTGCTTGTTGCATTGCCGTTTTTACTTCATTCATGGCTACTGCTGCTTCATTTTCAAGAATTGTTTGTCCTAGTGGATCTTGACTTAGTGGAGCAGAACTTTGACTATCTTGAGAACTGTCTCTAGCTATTTCAGCTGCAATAGTAGTTTCTTGTTCAATCTCTTCATTTAACATTTGTAGATAAGTTGGAAAAATTGTGCATTGAATGCTATCTTTACATGCATTAAAAGAATCTTCATAGCACTCAAAATCTCGAAGTAATTCCATTTCACTACGCCAAGGCTTGAAGAGTTGCAGAAGTGCTAAAAAAAATTCCCTTTTATCTGGAGTTTCACAACTGAGTTTCCTGTGGTTAATAAGATTTCCTTTGGCATGTTTTACCAAACATCCAATTACTGCATATTTTTCTTCATTTATATTTTCTGTAACATTTCTCTTAAAACTGTAATGTTGTGATCAAAAATATTCCCCATTGGACAGAGAAAACATGGCGGCCGGCTGAGACGCCGGTCGGGAGCTTAGCGAGGGGTGAACCGTGAATTTGTAATTTGTGCTTACCGCCGCCGTCTGTCTTCCGTTCCCCTTCTGGTCGCGGCATTTCCCGGTGTGGCTTATTTGGTTGGCGCCGGCGTGTGTGTGGGAAGAATCCTTTCTCTGGAGGATTTCCGGAGGTTCTTGAGGCTCTGAAAACGAATGGTGGCACCAGGATCTCCTCCTTGGGTTGCGGCGGCAGGCGCGCTGCGAGTGCTTCGCCTGGCTTTGCAGCTACGAGGAAGTGAGGACTGTAGAGCCGGCAGAGTCAGCACAAGCAGTGTAGGCAGCTGGTGTTCGGAAAATAATTGTGCAAATCTGGCTGAACAGCTAAACAGTGGAAAGACGGTAGGTGACCTGAAATTAAACGTGGGCAATCAATTGAACTATGAAAAGGAAAGCAACAGAGCCGGACATATGGGTACCAATTGTCATATTGGTCTAAGGGTAGAGCCACAGCAGGAGACACTAGTTGGACACCAGCAAATTACCCCCAAGAATATAGATATTTCTCAGGCCCCGCTGGATAGACGCTATACATTAAGATCACATATTTGTTCCCCGTGGGTACTGGAGGAGGTTGGAGGGGCTGTAAAAATTACCTCGCAACCCACGTTAAAATTACAGGCTAGTCGGAGGAAAGGTAAAATAAATACTGGCCTTAATAAAGATCTGCACCCCCTCCCCAAAAAAGTAACTACTAAATCAGCGAACACTGTTCCGTTAAAGGGGAAACAATTAGCCACAGCCCAAAATCTTCAGAAAATCACCCCATCACTTAGATCTTATTTTAAGCTTAGGACTGAGCCTAAAGGTACGGAGGGTGGTACAGACAGCATGGATGGAAAAAATACTCCGGGAAGAGAAAAGCAGGAGAACAGAGCAAAGAAGTTCAGCGCAAAGACCATCCCTTCCAGTGAGCCTGATATCTCTCCAGCTCTATCAGTGGTTACAACGCACAATAGATTTTCGCCTTTGAGTATGGAGGGATTACCATCTGAGGCCTGTGATGAAGGAGATAATGTCTTAGTACAATGTCAGGGAGTCGATGGACCATCTACTCCAGAGGAAGTGGCTAAGAGTACCAGTAGCTCAGAGAGCAAGGATGCATTGCAGGAGATGTTGTGCCGCCTTTCCCTGGAAATTAAAGAACGTTTCGATATTTTGGAGGCAAATCAGAAAGAAATTCAGGGAACATGTTTGAGCCTGGAAGGAAAGATAGAAGGTCTTGCTATACGAACACAAGAATTGGAGTTGGGTTACCAAGATCTACAGGCTAAAACCCAATCAAATACACAAGAGATGGAGCGGTTGAAACAAAGAGAGAGGGTACTAGCGGAAAGGCTTGAAAGGCTGGAAAATAATGCCAGGAGAAATAATATCAGAATCCTGAGTGTAGCTGAGGGGTTTGAAGGATCAGATATAAAATCATTTGTGATAAATTTGCTGAGTAGTTCGTTTCCGCAGGAGGTCCCTCCGTTAAACCTAGAAGCAGAAATCCAGCGAGTGCATAGAGATCCTTTCAAACTACACCCAGGTCGAAAGAAACCACGAAAGATCCTGGTAAATTTTCTCTCGTACTCGGTAAAAGAAAGAATTCTGGGGCTAACGCTAAAAGAAAAATCTTTACAAGCACTAGGTGTGTCCTACAGAGTTAGGTCAGATATCTCAAAGGAGACAGCTGATAGACAGTGGGAACTGGGCAACAGAGTGGATGAGTTAAAGAAACTGGGGGCATCTGTACAATTGAGGTTCCCGGCTTTTTTAAAAGTGATGTGGCAGAATAAAATGCACAACTTCTCAGTCCCAGTTGATGTAGATAACTTTATCCAGGAAGTGAAATCAGGGAATGCAAGTGCTAGATAGAAGGTAGGTGGTGGGGGGTGGTGATGGTAATATATGTAATGTTGGTTCACCCTAAGTATAAGCTCAATAGGCTCCAAGGATGCCTATAAAATATTTTTGGGGAGGAAGCACAAGTGGTGGGGAGCATAGGGAAAAAATTTAAAAAAATGTTTTGTCCTTAAGTCAATAAAATGAGTGCCTGTTTTAAATCATCAAAACAAGGTCCGCTGGGATATCGAATATGGATATTGGAAAAGCATGAATAAGAAAGATCTGACAATCTTATGCTGGAATGTGAATGGGTTACGGGTCAAAAGAAGGCAGAGAATTATAGCGCAATATTTAAAAGATCAGAACGCTCAAATAATTATGCTGCAGGAGACGCACCTTTTGAGGCAAGAATGTGGAGAATTTTTGTCTAAACAAAGATGGATTGAAAGTGGGTATCTACGGACCAAACTCAGTGTACTAAAGGGATAGTAATAATATTAAGGGCGAACTCAGGGATTGAGCTTCTCAGATATAGAGCAGATGAGGGAGGGCGATGGATAATTGCCGAGATTAAAACAGCTCTCGTGATATATACACTTGCGAGTTACTATGGCCCAAATATAGATGACGTATCACCCTTGAGTAAGCTTTTCTCTAATCTGGTTGACTTTCAATCTCCTATTATTCTTGGTGGGGATTTTAATGTTCTATTGAATAATGATCTTGACAGGTCGTCAGATGAGGGCATATTTATTAGATATGATGGAGAATTTTAACTTGTGTGATGTTTTTCGCAGAGTTAAAGGTAAAGCTAGGGGGTACTCCTTTCATAGTAAAAAGAACAGGCATTTCTCGAGAATAGATTACATGTTTATGGATAAGAAAGAAGTGGAGTTGGTAGCCGGGATAGACCATATGCCCATACATCTCTCGGATTATGCAGCATTGTTATTAAAAATTGAGTGTAAGGATACCCAAACAATTAGAAGGTGGACGATGAATAGAAGGATTATGCTACAGCCCGTGATAATAGAGACGGTGCGGAATGACACAAAGGATTTTTTCTCATGGAATTGGGGTCATCTCCCGTGCACACGGTATGGGATACATATAAGGCATGGTTGAGAGGTATTGTTAAAAATTTAACGGTATACTGGGTTAGGGAAGAGAAAAAACACCTTAATACAATAGAGGAGGAGATAGGCAAAATGGAAAATCTATTAAAAGACAACAAAGGTTCGGAAAGAGAAAGAAAGGAATGGGTGGATAAGCTTGAAGGGCTACGGTTGAAGTTTAGAACTAAACTGGAGGAGAAAGTAACTCAACAGTGGGAGATGAGCAGATCCAGGGATATTATACAAGGGGAATGTTGCGGAAAGCTGCTGGCCTGGAAATCAAGGTTGGATAGGAATCAAAGTTTTATAGGGAAAATCCTAGAAGAGGAGTTTGGAATTATAGTTGAGGAGAGTGAAAAAATCAGAGCTGCGTTTGCTAACTTCTTTCAGGAGCTGTATACAGAAGATCTAGAGGTAAATGAGCAAGAAATACAAGGATGGCTCTTAAGTAAGCAGCTTCCTAAACTTACAGAAGCTCAAGCCCTCTATTTAGGATGAGAAATAGATGGTAGTGAAATTCTGGACATTTTGAAAAACAAAAAAAGGGAAAAGCTGCAGGCCCAGACGGGATCCCTATTGAGATGTATTCTGTGATACAGGAAGAGATTATTCCGGTGTGGGTAAAACTATTTAATTCAATCTTGATAGATGGGGGCCCCATCCCGGCGACATGGAACGAGGCAGTAATCTCCTTAATCATGAAGCCAGGCAAGAATCCGACATATTGTCAATCATTTTGCCCAATATCATTACTTAATAATGATTATAAGATATTTTCTGGAGTTCTTGCCGCACGTTTGAATAAGGTAATGGGGCTGCTGATTCACCAAGATCAAAAAGGCTTTCTACCTGGGAGGTTCATGAATGAGCTTAATCTTTCCCTGATAGGCTCCATAGATTTAGCTATAACACATAATGTTCCTCTCGCAATTGTCACACTAGATGCTGCAAAAGCATTTGATCGCGTCAATTGGAAGTATTTAAAGACCACATTAGAACATTTTGGTTTTGGTGGAAATCTGATAGACACTATTTTTAAAATCTATGGAGCTCCAACAGCAAAGATTCTAGTTAAGGACTGCCTGTCTTCTCCTGTGTGAATTGAGAGAGGTACAAGACAGGGATGTCCTTTGTCTCCTGTATTATTTGATCTGTACATAGAGCCCTTTGCTCAAAGTCTGAGGCTAAATGAAGAGATTAAAACCTTTAAAGTTGGGGCATATTCTAGGAAGATTTCGCTTTATGCTGACGACCTTATGGTTTATACTTCGGACGTAGTATCAACTTTACCTCATCTCATGGGGGAAGTAAGGAATTTGGTAAACTGGCGGGATATGCGTCAAATCAAGAAAAAACAGAAATAATAATATGGAATCAGGACAGTGGAGAAATAAAATGCGTGGAGGAAATGAGATATTTGGGGATTAAAATAATTAAGGACCTTGGGAAGATAGCGGCAGTTAATCTGGAAAGAGTAGGAAAGGAGATAGACGCATTATTAAAAAGATGGCAGAATCTCCCACTCACGATATACGGTCGGGTTAACTTGGTGAAAATGTCCAGAACTCACCTTTCTCTTTGACAATATCCCGCTGCATTTCGAAAAGGAAACACTCCTGAAGCTGCAGGGGAAGATTTCTTCCTTCATATGGGCAAGTAGAGGAATACGCCTCTCATGGAAAAAGCTGAGACGGAAAGTGGGGGTGGGAGGTTTGGGTCTTCCTGACTTTCAGATATACTGTTGGGCGTTTCAACTTAAAAACAGCAGAATGCTTTTACAAAGACCTGATGACTCTCTAATAGGGGTTATGTTTAAATCTATGCTGGTGGGCCTCCCTGAAGAGGGTTTCTCTTATAAATACGGGGTTCCAAAATATTTCAAAAAAATAAGATTAAAATGTCTCCAGTCAGCCGCAAGAACATGGTATGAGATAAGATCGGTTCTAGGGGTACCTTATTACAGCAGACTGTCCCTTATATGGGATTCTCCAGGTACTCCGGAATGTCTATTAGATAGCTTAGCAAAACCACTGAATAAGTTAGAGGTTAGGCAGTGGGGTCAACTGATAGATGATGGACAAAAGTTAACTTGGAGCTACTGGTCTGCCAAGACAAATGGGGCAATATCCAGGTTTAAAATTTACCAGATCAACTCCTGGCTCAAGAGTCAGGCAGGACTGGAAAGAGTTTCAAAACAAATGGAGATGGAACTCCAGATTTCAACGGCAAGGAAAAAAGAGGTGGCACTATGGTACCAATTCCTTCTGGACGCAGATCTGGCAGAAATGAAACCACCACATAGTGTATGGGATGGATGCTTGCCGAACACGGAGCTGGCAGATTTATGGCAAGTATCTTGCGCTACACTTTATTTGGTGGTTAAACCTGCTGCTTTAAAGAAAAAACACTTCTTTACTTTGTATAGAATCTACTGGACCCCAAAAAGGCTGGGAAAGATAAAAGGAGGCACAGATCTGAGGTGCAAGCGATGTGGTAGCGGAGATGCTGACGACGTGCATATGTTTGCTAACTGCTCTAAATTGGGAGGATTCTTGTCAGCAGTGGGTAAGACCATTTTGCGCTCCGTGGGTGTCAACATAGAGGTAAGTCCTGAGTTAATCATGTTTGGGACATCCCAGGAGATTAAAGATAAGTACAATCTGCAAGTAAATTGCCACTATCTGATTTTCTACTTAATACTATTGGCAAGAAGAGAAATCTGTAAACTTTGGGTCCACCCGGTGGCTACGTCCTTATTTATTTATTTATTTATTTAAACGGTTTTATATAGCGCTGGCTAGACCCAAAGGTATCAGAGCGCTTTACAAGGGTCGAGAGCGGGACCAATTGCAATATAACATTCGTACAGAAAGGCAAAGTGCAACATACTCAGCACAATATGCAAAAAGAAAACAAATGTAAGAACAAGAAATTAAGGAGAACCGTTAGGGCATAACCTGAGTTAGAAATTTGGGCTAGCGTGGGTAGTCAGGGATGGGGGGAGAGAGGATTGAGGAGGGGAGAACAGAGTGGGGAAATGAGAGAGGGGACAGCAAGCAGGAGAAGTCCGTAAATTATAAGAGAGCTCATGGTGTGGGGGGAGTAAAAGTAAGGAGGTGAGGAGGGGTGGTTGTAACTCCAGTATAGTGAGGACAAGACACTGTCACAGGCAGGTTGGGAGATCCGGGGAAGGTGGTAGGATTAAGGACCCCAGTATTTGTTGAGTAGGTGTCGTTTGAGATCATTTTTGAAGCTGAGGTAAGAGGGGGTGCAACGTAGATCTTTGGGGAGTGAGTTCCAGATAGTGGGCGCATTAGCGGAGAAAGAGCGTAACTGGGTAGATTTCTTGTGTACCAAGGGTGGTATTAGCATGAGAGTATTTGTGCTCCTCATTTCTTTTGAGCAGCCTGCTTTGTGGAGTTTATCAGAGAGATAAACTGGGGTGTGATGGTGCAAGGCTTTGTGTGTAATGCAAGCGTTCTTGTATGTGGATCTGCCTTCGACGGGGAGCCATTTGAGCTCTCTGAGGATGGGGGAGATGTGGTCAAACCGCTTACAATCGGAGATAAGCCTGGCCGCGAGATTAAGGACTGATTTGATTGGGGCTAGGTGGATTTTCGGCGTTCCAGAAAGAATGGCATTTCCATAATCCAATCTCGAAAGGACTAGTGATTGAACAACTAATTTAAAGTCCTCAGCAGGAATGAAGGGTTTGATTTTCTTGAGGTGAAGTAGGGAGAAGAGGGCGCCTTTGGCTGCATTTTTTATGTGGGGAGAAAGGCTGAGGTTCTAGTCAATGCTTATTCCAAGGGATTTAACTGAGTTAGAGGTGGACAAAGAGCAGTTGAGAGCTTTGAGGTCAGAGATCCAGTGTTGAATGGGGAGCCGGTTGTTTTTAGGAGCGAAGAGAATGACTTCCGTTTTTTAGGATTGAGTTTAAGGTGATTGTGATGGAACCATTGTTGGATCTTAGTTAAGGTATTGTTGAGGTGAAAAATGTCATCTTGGGTTTTGATCTTATAGTAAAGCTGGGTGTCATCAGCATAGAGGTGGTAGTTGATTCCTGCTTGTTTAAGAATGAGGGTGAGGGGTTCCATGAAGAGGTTAAATAGTGAGGGGAGAGAATAGACCCCTGGGGAACACCCAGGGGAATAGCGATAGGTGTAGAGAGGCAATGGTTAATTTTAATTTGTTGGGTTCTGTGGTGAAAGAAGGAGGTAAACCATTCAAGAACAAGACCGCTAAAGCCAAACCGATTTTTGAGGGTGTTAAGTAAGGCGGAGTGGTTGACAGTATCGAAAGCGGCAGAGAGGTCAAGAAGGATGAGAAGGGAGGACTCCCCTTTATCGAGGGAGTGATGTATGTCATCAACAATGTTGAGCATGGCGGTTTCAGTACTGCAGCCCTTTCGAAAGCCAGATTGTAATGTGTCCAAAAGGCTGAAGGAGTCAATGTGCTTATCTAGCTGGAGCAAGACGCATTTTTCGAGGGCTTTGGATAGCAGTGGAAGATTAGAGATGGGGCGCAGATTGTTAAGGTCAGTGGGGTCAGCGGTGGCATTTTTGAGGATGGGAGTAATTTGGCCAAGTTGGAGAGAAGTAGAGACACACCCTGTGGCCAAGGAGGAGTTAATGATGGACGCCCAATAAGGTGCGATGATAAGCTTCAAATCTTGGACAAGGTTAGCAGGGAGAGGGTCCAAGGTATGAGAGGAGGGTTTAAGCTTGGTTAGGATGTTGAGGACTTCACATTCTGTAACTGGGCTGAAGTTAAGCCATGTTGCATTATTTTTTAGCTGAAGGTTAGTGAGGAAGTGATCCGGGGTAGCGACGGAGGAAGAGGATGGAACAGCGTCAGGAGGGGTCGAAGGTGTGTAAGGAGAAGTGGGTGGGGGGTCATGGGAGGGTGATGAGCAGAGAGGTGGGAGGGTTACGGCAAAGGAAAGATCAATCTTAGCGATTTTTTCGGAAAAGAAGTTCGAAATTTCTTCACATCTTTCCATAGACGCCGTCAGTTTGGGAGGGGCAGAAGCAGTTTGATTTTTGATTATGCTGAATAGATCCCTGGGCCTATTTTTAGCTCGGTCTAATTGAGCGCGGAAAAAGGAGGCCTTTTCATTGAGGATGTGTTTTTTGTAATTTGACCTAGCGGCTCTGAGGCGGGCAAGATTTGTAGGGGAGGGATGTTGTCTCCATGTGCGTTCCGATAGCCTAAGAGAGCGTCTCTCATTGTTAAGATCAGCATTAAACCAAGATTTGGCAGGGATGTTTTTAGTGGTTTTAATTTGTTAGGGGCAATTTGGTCCAGGACCTCGATGATGGATTTGTTGTAGTGTTCGGTAAGGTCATTAGCATTTTGTGAGGGGGTGGAAGTTGAAGTTTAGCTTTAATCTTAGTCTCTAGAACACCTGGTGGGATAAGGTGAAGATTTCTGGTTAATATCCTATGTTTGATATTTTTGGGGGTAGGGGGAGGTGCAGCACTATTGATCGTGAAGAGAATAAGGTGATGGTCAGACCAGTCAACGGGGACAATGTGGGAAAGGGAAGCCAGATTATTGCTAGTAATAATAGCATCAAGAGTAGCCCCTTTGGAATGTGTAGGCGAATGGCAAAGTTGAGTCAAGTCAGTAACGTCAAGGAGGTCATTAAGGATGCCAACCGCGGGATCATCCTTATTGTTCCAATGAATATTAAGATCTCCGAGGAAGAGGTTTTGGAGTTGGAAATTGAGGCCTGGGAAAGCAGGTCAGATAATTCCTCCACAAAGGGCAGAGGGTCACCAGGGGGATGGTAGATAGTATGTAGCCGAATCGGAGGGGAGCCTTGAGCTTTAAGTTCCGCTCCAATGTATTCAAAAGTAGTTTGAACGGGGTTCTGAACAAGGGAGAGTTGGAGATCATCTTTATAGATTATGGCTAGGCCCCCTCCAATTTTGTCAAGCCTATCTTTTCTGAGGATGGAGTACCCCGGGGGGGCGAGTAGGTCAATAATTGATGAAGAGTGAGCCTTGAGCCAAGTTTCCGTAAGAAAAGCAATGTCTATAGCTTCACTCAGAATGGTTTCCGAGATTTCAGTAGCATGTCGTGCGGCCGATCGACAATTGACCAGCATGCAGTTGAGGGGTTTAGCGTAGGTATTGGGGGGACAACAGGAATGGATGGTGGTTAGTTGTTGGGGAGGTCGGGGTGAGTCAGGAGTGGTACGAATACGACTTCTCCCAAGGATCACCGGGATAGCGGAGTGAAGTGCAGGAGGATCAGTAGTTATGGGGGTAGGGAGGTGGGTATTAGTTAAGTCCCAGGGAAGGGGAGATGGAGTGGGGCTTGGGGTGGTATAAGAGGACGGTTACCAGGAGGTCCATCAGTGGAAATACCGAAAGGAGTGGTACTCCTTTGTTGAGGGAATGAAGTATTAGAATGGACGGCGCCCAAAGTATGGGTATGGTTGGCAAGTTTGGTATCGGAAAGGGCATTAAAGTCTTTCCTGAGAGATGAAAGTTCCAGCGTCAGGATAGAGAGGTGGAGTTCAATATTAAAAAGTGATTGGGTTAAAAGCATGGAAGGTGATAAGGTGAGTAAGTCAGGGGGAAGTGGGGCATGTTCCCCATTGGGAAGTGAGATAGGAAAGGGCGGTGGGCGTGGAGGGAACCCAGGTGGGAGGAGGGGCGGAGAGTTCCAGGCGTTAGGCTGAGGATGAGTTGAGGAGTGAGAGTCATCGTCCCAAGGGGCCTGATGAGCGTAGTGAGAAGATGAGGGGGTAGGGGGCAAGCGAGGGGGGTGTTATCTTGTCTGTGAAGATGGGGGTCACTAAGGATGCAAGAGACTGGTGTCCCTGGTGGGTCAGAAGGGGGGTCTGTGCAAAGGGGTAAAGTGAGTAGGGGAATCAGAGTAGGGGGGTAAGTTTGAGGAGGCAGGGGGGTATGAGAGGTAGAAAGTGAGGGATTAGGGTTGAGTGGGAGAGAGTCAGGAAGAGGGGGGATGGTGTGAGTGTCCGAGTGGGATGATGGAATAACAGGGGAAGGTGGAGGGGAAGATGAGGCGAGGGAAGAGAGCGTTTGAGTGGTTAAGTGTGTTGTGGGAATGAAAAGCGAGGGAGATGATGCTAAGGAGACGGCTGGAACCAAGGTCAGAGATTGGGAAACTTCATAAGAAGTTGCAGAATCAGAGAGCGGTGGGGTTGGCGTCAAAAGGAGTGAAGCCAGGAGGACTTCCTGAGATTGAGAGGCTGCAGAGATACAGGAAGGAGAAGATAGTAGTTCGTAAAGGGTGCAGAAATGGTGCTCGAAGATGGTGAGGTGTTTTTCCGAGGCTTGTATTAGGATATTTCCAGATTTAAAGATAGAGATGTCGATTTCGCCTAGAAAGGTGGAGGAAGGTGTGGTGGACAGTTTTAAACCATATGGGATTTTGCAAGATTTCGTTATGGGGAGGTGGTGGAGGAAGATACTTTTCCATTTAGAGGGGCGTCTGGAGTAAAAGATATAGTTAGTTTTAATAATGGATGTGAGGCTGAGATAATTATCCACAAATAGGGTTTCTTGGTGACGTATTAATAGTTTGTGTTTCAAATTCTTCCTAGCATTTTTGGAGAGGTTGGGAGGGTAAAGGATGGTCCAAGAGTTAGGGCCATACCTCGTGATGAGCGGGTCCGGTGCTGTAAGGGTATGGTTGAGGGGGGGCATGATGTTTCAGCCAGGAAGAACAACTGAGTGGAAAGGGGAGTAGAGGGAAGCTCTAGGGTGGGGGAGAGAGGATGAGGGGGGGTGAGAGAAGAGTCCGTGAATGTGGAATTAGCCTCAGAAACAGGTTAAGGGCCTTGTACTGAGGACGCATGAGACGGGGAGAAAGGAGAGGATGAGGTAATCGGAAGCCGGTTGGGGAGATCGTACCATAGGAAAAGATGGGAGGGAGAGATGGCAATCAGAATAATACTGAGAGGTAAAGTGCACTTATTTGATTAATTAAGGAGTCGGTAATGCGACATTAAAGGTAATTAAAATTTAAATGAGGTAGATCAGTTAGGGAGCATGAAGAACACAAGATAAAGAACATCAAGTCACGATTCGTAAATCATATACAGATAAACTAACAATAAACAAAACAACTTTTGACATATAAAGCCTCAAAAAGAGGTAAATAAATTTGGGAGCACGTAGAGCAAAAGGTTAAAAATACAGATCACTTTGCCACATGATACAAATTTGTATGTACAGATCGCAATGGGTATAAAACATCAAGAGATGAGTCAATAGGGTCATGGCGCTTTCTAAATGAGGTAAGAGTTGATTAGCAGCATTGAGCGTTTAATGTCATTTGTCAAGCAGCCAAATTAGGCCAAAAGGGTAGTGAATAGGTATCATGATCATCAGGGATAGACTGTACACTGGGAAAAGTGGGATAGCTGGAGCAGTGTTTTGATTGCAGGATGAAGTATCAAGACCAGTATTTATGGGTTCCACTCCAAGATGGCTTCCAGTGGAGCAAATTTTTTTTTTTTTTTCTCACTCTTATCGGGGATCAGAGCTTAAATCCATTTTGCGAGTGTGCTTGATGAGTGTGCTTGATGAGTGTGCTTTGCTGAGTGTCCTTGATGAGTTGGAAGAACTCTGTTGTTTTTTAAGGAAACTGATAAAAGTAGTCTTGGGTTTTGGAACCTGTTAAAATTTGAAGACCGCCTTGTCCAATGATTATACCCCTCTCATTTCAGTAACTGGGAGGGCAGTGCAAGGATCGAAACAACCCAGTAATTCTGATTGATCTATACCCGATTTTTTGGCACTCACGAAGGGCGCATCAACTAGTGCTAATCGGTGGTGAAATGAGGACATAAAAAAAAAAAATTAAAAAACTGTAATGTTGCAGTACTTCATAGAGACATATGTTTTCCAGATGTGGACTCCTTTTGGGATAGTACGTATCCAAAATTTGATCTTTTTCTATAAAAGCAATTTTTGTAAAAGGCAAAATGCACCTTCTGCTTTATCTGTAACAAATTCGTTTTGCGAGTTTACAAGTAATTCTCTAAACCCGGGACCATCGTGGGAATGCCGCATTATTGTCACACTTTCATCAAAGAACGGCATTCGTCTATTATTCCCATCTTGGGTCCTCCGACAAACGATGATTTTTCCTCTGTTTTGTTTCTCCTTAGTTGACTATCTCCACTCAGTTGATAGGGTAGGAACAGAAAATTTTCAACCGAAGTTCAGTTAACGTCCCAGGCCCTTTTATTAGGCCTTCTCTCTTTTTTGTGAGTTTAGATAGTGGGTATGTAGTAACTGGTATTGGTGTGTCTATGGTTTCAAAAATGGTAGTCTGCATTTTAGAGTGGGTGTATCAATCGTTATATTAGGGTGTGAGGAGGTGCATCAGATTATCACGTGGATGATGTCATCAGTGATGTCATTTGAGATGTCATCAGTGATGTCATCAGTGATGTCACTGACCATGTCATGAATGATGTAATATGTGACGTCATCAGCAGTGCATTGCGGGGGCGCGAGTTATAGTTAGCTCAACTAACTATAACGGCCGAATTTCTCTGGTTTTGTACGATTGAAATGTCCAACTGACTATAACGTCCCTGAAACCTATGGTTTTTTCAGTGAATTTCAAAGGTTTTTTAAATGCTAATTTCTAACTATAAAGTCCCTAAAACCTTTGGTTTTTTCAGTGAATTTTAAAGGTTTTTTAAATTATAATTTCTAACTATAATGTACAAAAAATACATTTTCTTAATTTTTAAATTTTTATAAAAAAAATTGTAATGTTTTCTCTTTTCTAAAATATGAATTTACGTTTTTATTATTTATTTATTCTTTAAAGTGGATTCGCCTACCAATCGTGTACCAGTCACGGTGGGTGCGCGAATCCAAGAATTTTGCCGCCTTATCGGTTAAGTCGTGTATGATGCTCGTTCGGTATGCAAAGGGTGCGCGGTTCTCTGCCCCGCGTAACATCACGTACGTATTTCCGGGGGTCGCGCCAGGTGCCCGAATCCACCGCAAATTTTTTAAGTTTTAAAAGTATATGTATATAACTTTAATAGGATTATTATGCCAAGATATTATTTAGCACAATTGTAAATATCATATATTTGTAATTGTAATAAAGATATATTATTGTTAAATATAGTTTTGGGAAATCGCGTCGGGTGCACGTCGGGTGCGCGCTGGTTGCGCACCGGGTGCGCGAATCCCATGTGACTTCAAAAGAAACAATTTAATTGGTTAAGAAGCTTTTGATTCTAGAACTTGAAGGACCCCAGCCATTTTTTTTGTTCTTTCAATTGCATCTCAGCAGACACACCTGTTTTCTTTTGCTCCTCTTCTTTGCCTTTTTTTGGTGGGTTTTTTTTCCATCTGAAAATGGCAGCAGGCAATCCATCTCAGCAGCTTCCACCTGAAGAGGAAGAAAACTTGGAAGAACCAGTCAAGACCAGATACGAGAGTATCGTTTGGGCATTTTTCTCCATACCACCTGGGGAGAAAAAGGTCAATGCCCGTAAAGTTACATGCACCATTTGCGACAAGGTCCTCTCATGAGGATCAGAGAAAAAGTATTCCTGCGGCACGTCATCCATGCTAAAGCATTTGCAAACAATGCACCCACGGCGTCTCGCAAGGGAACAGCTGCGACGAGAGCAACAGAAGCAGGGAACTCAGGACAACGCTGCTGGACCTAGCACTTCATCTGGTACCACAGCAACTGCAACACCAAATATCATCCCTGAGTTTGCCAGAATGGAGCAGCATTGTGTTAAATGCAAGAAAATATTATGTTTTGGCGAGCAATCAGTGGATGCCATCGTGGTTGCCATTAAGATCCACCACTGTTAATTTTTTTTTTTTTTTATGCAATGCCTTTCTAATTGCATAATTTTTTGAACGTTTTCACCGTTGGTTCTGTTTATTTTTTTATTTTTTATTTTTAAAAAACACCAAAAAAACTCAAAAAAGAGTTAAAAAAACACAAAAAAAATATAAAAACAAAAAAAGAAGAAAAAAATGGTTCTTTTCAGAACCGCCTAGTTGGTTGAAAATAGACAAATTTGTAAGTGTTGTATGAATTGTGGCAAGTGGAATATATGGAGAAGTGTATGGGTAGTGCATGTGTGATTGCATGAGTGCATGTGTAGTGCCTGGGTGATTGCAGAAGTGCATGTGTACTACCTGAGTGATTGCATGAGTACATGGGTAATACCTAGGTGATTGTAAGAGTGCATGGGTAATGCCTAGGTGCATTGAGGAGTGCATCAGTAGTGCCTGTGTGATTGCATGAGAGCATAGGAAGTGCCTGGATGATTTTATAAGTGCATGGGTACTGCCTGAGAGATTGAAGGACTGCATGGGTAATACCTAGGTGATTGCATGAGTGCAGGGGTAATGTCTGGGTCATTGGAGGAATGCATAGGTAATGCCTAAGTGATTGCATGAGTGCAGGGGTAATGTGTAGGTAATTGGAGGAGTGCATGGGTAATGTCTGGGGGATTAGAGGACTGCATAAGTAATGCCTGGGTAATTGCATGAGTGTAGGGGTAATGTCTAGCTAATTGCATCAGTGTAAAAGTACTGCCTGGGAGATTTTATAAGTGCATGGGTATTGCCTGGGTAATTATATGAGTACAGGTGTAGTGCCCGAGTTATTGGACAAGTGCAAGAGTAGTACCTGGATGATTGAAGGAGTACATGGATAGTGCATGGCTGATTGGAGGAGTGCAGGGGTAATGCCTAGGTGCATCGAGGAGTGCATCAGTAGTGCCTGTGTGATTGCATGAGTGCATAGGTAGTGTCTGGATGATTTTATAAGTGCATAGGTACTGCCTGAGTGATTGAAGGACTGTATGGGTAATAGCTAGGTGATTGCATGAGTGCAAGGGTAATGTCTGGGTCATTGGAGAGTGCATAGGTAATGCCTAAGTGATTGCATGAGTGCAGGGTTAATGTGTACGTAATTGGAGAAGTGCATGAGTAATGTCTGGCTGATTGCATGAGTGCAGGAGTAATGTCTGGGTGGTGACATGTCTGTAGTGGTAGTGTCTGCGTGATTGGAAGAATGCATAAGTAGTGCCTGGGTGATTCTATAAGTGCATGGGTACTGGCTAGATGATTGAATGAGTACATGGATAGTGCCAGGATGATTTCAGCAGTGCAAGAGTAGTGCCTGGGCTATTCTATGAGTGCATAGCTAGTGCCTGGGTGATTGCATGAGTGCAACAGTAATGTCTGGGTAGTTGCATGAGTGTAGTGGTAGTTCCTAGGTGATTTCACAATTGCATAAGTAGTGCCTGGGTGATTGGAGGAGTGCAAGGGTAGTGCCTGGGTGATTGGAGCAGTGGATAGCTAATGTATTGGTGATTCCATGCGTGCAGGGGTAATGTCTAGGGGATTAGAGGAGTCCATATGTAATGCCTGGGTAATTTCATGAGTGTAGGGGTAGTGTCTAGCTAATTGCATGAGTGTAGAGGTACTGCCTGGGTGATTTTATAAGTCCATGGGTACTGCCTGGGTAATTATATGAGTAAAGGGGGAGTGCCTGAGTTATTGGAGGAGTGCAAGAGTAGTGCCTGGGTGATTGAAGGAGTACATGGATACTGCATGGCTGATTGGAGGTGTGCATGGGTAATGCCTAGGTGCATTGAGGAATGCATCAGTAGTGCCTGTGTGCTTGCATGAGTGCATAGGTAGTGCCTGGATGATTTTATAAGTGCATGGGTACTGCCAGAGTGATAAGAAAGGCTGCAAGGGTAATAGCTGGGTGATTGCATGGGTGCAGGGGTAATGTCAGGGTCATTGGAGGAGTGCATGTGTAATGCCTAAGTGATTGCATGAGTGCAGGTGTAATGTGTAGGTAATTGGAGGAGTGCATGAGTAATGTCTGACTGATTGCATCAGTGCAAGAGTAATGTCTGGGTCATTGCATGACTGTAGTGGTAGTGCCTGGGTGATTGGAAAAGTGTATAAGTAGTGCCTGGGTGATTTTTTTAAGTGCATGGTTACTGGCTGGATGATTGGAGGAGTGCATGGATACTGCCTGGGTGATTGCAGCAGTGCAAGAGTACTGCCTAGGTTATTCTATGAGTGCATGGCTAGTGCATGGTGGATTGCATGAGTGCAAGATTAATGTCTGGGTTGTTGCATGACTGTAGTGGCAGTGCCTGGGTGATTGGAAAAGTGTATAAGTAGTGCCTGGGTGATTTTTTAAGTGCATGGGTACTGGCTGGATGATTGGAGGAGTGCATGGATAGTGCCTGGATGATTGCAGCAGTGCAAGAGTAGTGCCTGGGTTATTTTATGAGTGCAAGAGTAATGTCTGGGTGGTTGCATGAGTGTAGTGGTAGTTCCTGGGTGATTGCAGGAGTGCATCAGTAGTGCGTGTGTGATTGCATGATTAAATAGGTAGTGTCTGGGTGATTTTATAAGTGCATGGGTACTCACTGAGTGATTGAAGGACTCCATGGATAATAGCTAGGTGATAGCATGAGTGCAGGGGTAATGTCTGGGTCATTGGAGGAGTGCATGGCTAATGCCTAAGTGATTGCATGAGTGCAGGGGTAAAGTCTGGGGGATTAGAGGAATGCATATGTAATGCCTGGGTAATTGCATGAGTGTAAGGGTAATGTTTAGCTGAATGCATGAGTGTAGGGGTAGTGCCTGGGTGATTTTATAAGTGCATAGGTACCGACTGGGTAGTTGCATGAGTACAGGGGTAGTGCCTGGGTGATTGGAAGAGTGCAAGGGTAGTGCCTGGGTGATTGAAGGAGTGCCTGGGTAATGCCTGGGTTATTGTATGAGTGCAGGGATAATGTATGAGTGTTTGGAGGAGTGCATGTGTAACGTCTGGGTGATTGCATGACTGCAGGGGTAATGTCTGAGTGATTGCATGAGTGCAAGCGTAATGTCTGAAGATTAGAGGAATGCATAGGTAATGCCTGGGTAATTGCATGAGTGTAGGGGTAATGTCGTGCTGATTGCATGGGTGTAGGGATAGTGCCTGGTTGATTGGAGGAGTGCATAGGTAGTGCCTGGGTGATTTTATAACTTGAATGGTTCTGGCTGGGTGATTGGAGGAGTATAGGAGTAGTACCTGGGTGATTGGAGGAGTGCATAAATAGTGCCTGGGTGATTTTATAAGCGCATGTGTACTGCCTGAGTGAATAGAGCAGTGTATAGATACTGCCTGGATGATTGAAAGAGTGCAAGGGTAGTGTCTGGGTGATTGCATGAGTGCAGGGGTAGTGTTTAGGGAATTGGAGAAGTGTATAGATAATTCCTAGGTGATTGAAAGAGTGTACGGGTAATGTCTAGCTGATTGCATGAGTGTACAAATAGTGCCTGGGTGATTGGAGGAGTACATAGGTAGTGTCTGGGTGATATTATAAGTGTATAGGTACTGGCTAGGTGATTGAAAAAGTGCATGGATAGTGCATGGGTTATGGGAGGAGTGTGGGACCAGTGCCTAACTGTATAGATGAGTGCATGGGTAGTATTTGAAAAAATGGATGAGTGCAGTAAAAGCGACTGTAAACATTAGTTCATATTATCATGCTTATTCCATTATTTCATCTTACCTTTTTTATTAAAGAAGATACAAAACTCAGTGGAACTATTTTACAGTAGTTTTGTTGTAAACTGAATTTAAAATCTTTTCAAACTTTAGTATTACTTTCTTTAAAAAAAAGAAGAAAAACTGTTATTGCATATAATATTATAGTTTTAAGAACACAACATAATTTTAGAATTACATAACATAATCAGTTTCCCTTTTTTGCTGTTCTCAGATTCTACTGAATTTCACCATACACAGTGATTTCAATGTAGATCATCATATAACAGCGGGGGAAAAATACAATCAATGAGATTGTAAAAAAACAAAAACAAATCTGCGTTGAAAATATTTACAACAAGTGCAACTATCTCTTTACCTATCTACAGTTTCTAAATTACATTCTTCAACTACATTAAATCTTTTATTTCTCTGAAGTACATTTTGTAAAATATACACTTTCATTTACATCACGTACAATATAAAGATCAAATAAATAAACTACTTCTTTCAAACACAATTTTGCAAATGCAATAAGAATTAGCACAAACAATAATCCAAACAGTAATTTTTCACATTCTCCCAATAGGCCGAATAATGTTTCCAAAACCATTTGCATTGAAAATATCCAAAATAAACTCGTTAATTCGTGTTCACATCTTCCCAATAGGCCGAATGATGTTTTCAGAACTTCGGCATCAAAAATATCAGATATGAATTTGGTAATTCGTAAGGCAACCTACATTTGAATCCCAAATGGGCATCATTACAATGTGTCCATCCTTTATTGCACTTTAAATACACATTATAGTGTCCATATGTTGTAGTAGGTCCATCATGAAAAAAAATAGCCACTGCTATAAAAGTTCTTCCTGAAATTGATACTTGACTTGCCATAAAATTACCCTACAGTTCACACATACATATAAAGTCTTTTCTAAACCTGCAGTCTTAGACACCGACTTTTTCAAAGAATCCAATTTTGACTGTAATTTCTCTGAGAGAAGAATAGTAACTCCTTTGTGTTCCATTTTATCGATAGCTTCCATTTTCAGTATTGGTTGTTTTTCCAATTTCAAAAGTTCTTGATTGAATGTAGAATACTCTTGCAGTGTAGGCATTAGGCAAACTATAGACATCTTTTCTCCATTTTTTTGAATATTATTTCAGATGCTATGTTTTCATTTGGAAACAAGTTCATTAAAATCCGACTTTGTAAAGCTTCTTTTCCATGTTTTGTTAAAACGCCAATTCTTATCGCTTGAAGAATGTTTCCATAATGTTCATCACTTGCTTGTCTCATATTCTGAATAAGTTCTTTATATTCAAAATAAGACCAAATGTTGACATTTCCAATACTTCCCAAATATTTCTTAGTGTCTTCATGGAGAAGTGTTTTAAAAACAGGTTGTCCTATTACAGGAGTAAGTTGTAGTAGGTCGCCGAATAGAATTACATGTTTTCCTCCAAATAGAACATCATAATCTGTTTTTAAAATCTGTTGCATTCTTAAATGTACAAAGGCAAGCATTACGTTTGAGACCATGCTCACCTCATCAATGATTAGAAGTTTCATTTTCTTGAGTACTCTTGAAACGTCATAACAAGCTTCTCCAGATAGCTTGTGATATTCCAACTTAGTCTCATGTTCAACTGGTAGCATGAGTAATCGATGTAATGTAATCCCTTTAATGTTGTGTGCTGCTAACCCAGTTGGAGCGGTTACAACTCAAGATAAATGTGATTCAGTTGTTTTATGTAGATAACTGGTCAAAACTTTAATTATGAAACTTTTTCCTGTTCCAGTTTGCCCACTAATGGACATTCGAATAGGTTTAAATGATGTGCATTGGCATTCTTTTTGTTCATGCAGTAAACCATGCTGTATCTGTTGTGTCACTTGCTGATATATTTCTTTTTGTTCAATATTTAGTTTTTCTTCTAAGTTTCCCAACTCAATAATATCCTGTTGTGCTTGTTGCATTGCCGTTTTTACTTCATTCATGGCTACAGCTGCTTCATTTTCAAGAACTGGTTGTCCTAGTGGATCTTGACTTAGTGGAGCAAAACTTTGACTACCTTGAGAACTGTCTCTAGCTATTTCAGCTGCAATAGCAGTTTCTTGTTCAATCTCTTCATTTAACATTTGTAGATAAGTTGGAAAAATTGTGCATTGAATGCTATCTCTACATGCATTAAAGGAATCTTCATAGCACTCAAAATCTCCAAGTAATTCCATTTCACTACACCAAGGCTTGAAGAGTTGCAGAAGTGCTAAATAGAAAAATTCCCTTTTATCTGGAGTTTCACAACTGAGTTTCCTGTGGTTAATATGATTTCCTTTGGCATGTTTTACCAAACATCCAATACATCCAATTACTGCATATTTTTCTTCATTTATATTTTCTGTAACATTTCTCTTAAAACTGTAATGTTGCAGTACTTCATAGAGACATATGTTTTCCAGATGTGGACTCCTTTTGGGATAGTACGTATCCAACATATTTGTTAAAACAATATCTGTACTTTACAGTTCATTCAATGCTAACTGTTCAATTTCTTGTAGAGATTTCAATACTCGATTTCGTGTTGCAGCAAGACCTAGACTTACCCTAATGATTCCTCTTGACTTTGAATATAAACTTGCAGAGGTCAACCGATCCGAACATTCGTAGGATCCAATCTCTCGGTGGGAAAGCATCTTCAAACTAAAGCTGTACAATTTGTTACTAAGAGTCTTCTCTTGTGAAATTTCTTCCCACATTTCTTTCAACTCCGTCTTTTTAGATTTCGTTATATATGATGACGTTACATAGTGAGCAACAGCAATCGAATTATCTGCAACATACTCGATATCCATGTTTGCATTCCACATTGTCAAAATCACTGGATTGTAGTCATTAATATACTTTGATTCTTCAGTTCCTTTTATGTTGTAAGTATTCTTCGGAGATTTTCGAGTTATAGTATGCCTTACTGCTGACATGAAACTATTGACTCTTCCTTTTGAAATTACTGGACGTGGGAATCCAAAACGACATTTTGTATAAAATTTTCCCTTTGACGTGTATTTTCATCGACAATATTTTCCACATCAATGACATTGAAACCGTAAAACTTGTTGTCTAAAGCTGTTTTCTCCTCCTTTTTTTGGAATGGCACAGGTAACATAGTCTTCAATGAAAGACAAAACAGTTTCATCAGAATCGGTTCCAAATTTAGGTACATTCTTGATCCATAATAGCATGTGTATATGAGGAGCACCTCTGGCTTGGTACTCCTTTCTCCAAAAGAAATCAATAACTTCTCCAAGAGCTGGATTATTTTTATTGCAGATAAAAGACATCATAGCTTGACACCTATGATTAAAATATCTGCACACATTTACAGGATCCAAGGAACACAGTTCTCCAGCTGTCTTCAATTCAATGTTTTTTACATTTGAATTTGCATGTCGTAGAAATTCAAGTAAATCGTCCCATGCGTATTCAGCACAGCTAAGCGTAACAAACGACGTAGGGGTTCCTAAGTTTCTTAACATACATTTAAGTACTGAGTGATGACGATACCAATACTCATTAGTACCACGTTGACACGCCATCAAATTAATTAACTGAGATTCTAAATGATCGTCTCTTTGTTGAACTTTGTCCAAAAATTCCTTTGCAGAAACATGTGTAAGATGAATTCCCGTTTTTAATATGCAGTTCACTGCATATGAAAGTCCAAACAAGTCACTTTCAAACAGAAGATGAAATAAATATGGAGTACACTGTCAAAATCTTGGTTCTTCTGAGTACAATCTTGTTGTACGATATTCTGAAGCTGGAATCTGTACTGGTCGTTCATCATATCGCCCACCTTTTCCAGTGGGGAAGAGCTGTGGAGAACAACGAGCTTCTAAACTTTTTTTCCATACACTCATGGGAGTTCCCTTCGCTTTCTTCATTTGAAATAATTCAATAGTGTTTCCTATAACTTCTTTTGAATGTAGAGGATGTATACTGTAATCTTCATAAATTTCTTCACTCCTGGAGTTGTCCACTTTTTCTATTTGGCCAGTTGAAATTTCTCTATCATCTTCTAAAGATATTTCTTGTTCTTCCACATATACATTTTTATAATAAATATTGTTTTGTACAAGATGTAATGTAGCCTTTTGAAGTTTGTTGACATCTACTAACTCGTGCCATATTTTCCGACTCTTAGTTGGTACACCATTAACTAGAATAACTACAGGTTCACTTTCCTCTCTTACTATACCAACAGTTTCAATATTTTTCTTAAAATCTAAAGGTAAATACACAACTCTCCCTTTTAAACCTCTTTGTAAATCTGTTGGAGGCAGCTTACATGTTTTAGGCTCCATACGAACTATAGCCTGAAACGGATACACAGATTGAATAAGAATGGACTCATACGCATTTAAATCTACCTGTTCCAGAGGAATAGCTACCAATTCTAGGTTGTTATGTACAGCTCTGGCTGGCATTTTGTTCTATTCTAATTTGTTGAAACAATATTTACAAATACGTTAATCACTACCCAACTCAAAACGACCTTCCACCAACAAATAAGCACCAAATTGCTCCCACTTATCATTGTTTTCCTTTTCACTTTTTAAATACACATCAACATTCCTAGTTTGACTTCTATAGTGAGTACGTCGACAACAAATACAAACATAGTTTGGTTTCTCACAAGAAAGTACCTTAAATGTTGTAATTTCTTCTACAAACTTCTCAGTAGTACTATCTTCCATCTCTTCTTCAACACCTACACTTATCAAACTCTCACTTTCTGTACACTCCTCTTGAGGACCAAAGAAACGAAGCTGTATATCATCGGAAACTTTTTTTGCATCCAATACTGAACCGTGCGAAAGAGCTGTGTTCATTTCACTTAAAGATAATGCAGGACTTTTCACATAGTACAATCTTCTTACTAACTTCTGCATTTCTGAGTGATGTACTGCTGACATTCTTAAATGATGAAAAGTACTTCAACACACTTTTCTTGAAAGACAAGCCAGAGAATGACCCTGCAAGTTAGTATTTTTTCTCACTTTACAAGGATCTAGTCCTTGCAACATCTTAATCTTCTGTTAAACACTTTTTTTTACCATAATCTCGAATGAAATTTCGTAATATATCAATAGATTCCTGTCGTATACTACAAATACTACTACAATCCCACTTATACACTGGAGCCTGTGTACGTCTCCCTTGAACTTCTTCAGCTATTACTTCTTCCACATTTCTAGGAACCCTCTTTTCTTTTTCAATTGGACAAACATTTTTAACCTCATAACAACAACCACTGGTATCAACTGCAAAAACTAATGTATTTTGTTGAAAATAGCTTTCTTCATTAAAAAAAGGTTTAGTACTAGAAGTGTGCTTCCATTCTCCCTAAACCTTTTTGCAAAAGTTAGTTCTATTAAGCAGTCTTTTTCTTTTACTTTTCTCCTTCATAAAGTGCATTGTTTTATTCAATGTTCTCATTCTCTTCAATACTAATATAAACAATCTTCTTTTCAATTCAAAAGCCTTTTCGACTACACTTTCAATCCGTTGGTTTTTTTTCTTGTAAAATGCTGATCTTCTTTTATATATTTTACAATCTTCCAATAAATTTTGTAGTACTCTACTTTTATACATTCTCTTCCTAATGTCTTTATATACTTTCATCCTTCTTTCAACATAGATTGTTTTCCCATAACCTTTTTTTCCATTAATTTGTCCTTTTTTCGTTTCCTTCTGATTGGTTGTTGTACTTTTCTTTCTCTTTTCCCCATTTTGAACATTCATTACATTCTTTAAAAGTCTTTTAACAAATTCTTTAGTTCTCTTACCAGAAGACTTTTTCTTCAATGTCACATGTTGTACTTCATCTAAATTCTGCTTTTCTCTCTCCTTTAAATAGTACTGTTTTTTGTTATCTTTTCTTTTGCACTTTTCTTGTCATACTGAATCTTTCTTAATAATTATGGAGAATATCTGAAAAAAAGAAAAGTTAAAAAACTTTCTAAAAATTACTTAATATTATTAAAATAATTATATACAAATATTCCCATCTATAAATAAAGAAATACATTCAATTTAAAAGGTACAGGTATATGCATATACGATTTTCAGAATATAGTGAGACTTGCAGCTGACACATGTCATAGGTTTTTGCTTTATATTTGCCTAGGCCCAACACCCTGATCATTACTAGAATGGTGAAGCAGCAGCACAAAAGTGAGGTTTAAGGCATGTTAGGAGATGGATTAGTTATTATACTACTTTGTATGAGTCTGTACAAAGGTTCACTTGAAGTATGCACATAAATATAGGTGTGTTTGAAATGTAAATACTTTCTAAACCTCTTCCTTCTTTCTGCCCTCCTCTTGCTTCTTTCTGCAACCCTCATGCCTCTTTCACACAACTCTTCCCTCTTTCTGCACCCCTCTTCTTTCTACACCTCTCTTGTATCTTTCTGTATCCCTCTTGCCTCTTTCTCCACCCCACTTCCCCCTTACTACATATCTGTTGCTTCTTTATGCACTTCTCTTACTTCTTTCTGTATATCTCTTGCTTCTTTCTGCACCCCTCTTGCTTCTTTCTGCAAACCTCATGACTCTTTCACACCCCTCTTCCCGCTTTCTGCACCCCTCTTACCTCTTTCTGCACCTTTGTTCCTTCTTTCTGTACTTCTTTTGTTTCTTTCTGCACCTCTCTTGTTTCTTTCTGTATCCCTCTTGCCTCTTTCTCCACCCCACTTTCCCCTTTCTGCATCTCTTTTGCTTCTTTATGCACTTCTCTTACTTCTTTCTGCACCTCTCTTGCTTCTTTCTGCACCCATTGTGCCTCTTTCTGCACCCCTCTTCCCTCTTTCTGCACTCCTCTTGCCTCTTTGTGCACCTCCGTTGCTTCTTTCTGCACCCCTCTTGCCTTTTTCTCCTCCTCTCTTCATTCTTTCTGCACTTCTTTTGTTTCTTTCTACACCTCTCTTGCTTCTTTCTGCACCCCTGTTGCTTCTTCATGCATCCCTTGTGCCTCTTTCACACCCCTATTTTCTCTTTCTGCACCCCTCTTGCATCTCTTACACCTCTGTTCCTTCTTTCTGCACTTCTTCTGTTTCTTTCTGCACCTCTCTTGTTTCTTTCTCTATGCCTCTTTCTCCACCCCACTTCCCCCTTTCTGCATCTCTATTGCTTCTTTATACACTTCTCTTGCTTCTTTCTGCACCTCTCTTGCTTCTTTCTGCACCCCTCATGCTTCTTTCTGCACCCCTCTTCCCTCTTTCTGCACTACTCTTCCCTCTTTCCCCACCTCTGTTGCTTCTTTCTGCACTTCTTTTATTCCTTTCTATACCTCTCTTGCTTCTTTCTGCATCCCTCTTGCCTCTTTCTCCACCCCTCCTCCCCCTTTCTGCATCTCTGTTTCTTCTTTTTGCACTTCTCTTGCCTCTTTCTGCACCTCTGTCCCTTATTTCTGCAACCCTTATGTCTCTTTCTGCACCCCTCTTCCCTCTTTCTTCTCCCCTCTTGCTTCTTTCTGCACCTCTGTTGCTTCTTTCTCAACCTCTCATGCTTTTTTGCACCCCTCTTGCTTTTTTCTGCACCCCTTGTTCCTCTTTCACACCCCCTTCCCTCTTTCTGCACCCCTCTTGCCTCTTTCTGCACCTCTGTTCCTTCTTTCTGCACACATTAAAACTAAAGAAGCTGCACTTCTCATTTCAAGTAGAGATCTAAAATCATGTGGTGTATTTCATGCAAACCTTTCACAGACAAATATAAAGCAGCAACCTATCACATATGTATGCTGTAAGTGTCACCATCTTCCTGAAAGCATCCATGCATATGTTTGTATGCCACATAAATGTAGGTGTCTATGAACATATGTCTCTACTTACTCATATACTATGTGTTATCCATCTGAAGATGCTACATGTGTAAAACACAAGTATACATCTATTTCTATCCTTCTTTTAAATATGGTGCACTGCCAAAAGGTACAGACATATGCATGCACAGTTTGAGGAAGATGGTGAGACTAACAGCAGAGACCTGTCAAAGATTGCTGCTTTGCCCTTAGCTATGCTCAATACCTAACTAGTAGTGGAATAGTGAAGCAGTATCAGTAGAAAAGTGATGTTTAAGATAAGTTCGGTGACTAAGCACTGATTATGGTACTTTGTAAGAATCTGTGGAAAAGTTCACTTGAAGTATGCCACATAAATCTATGGGGGATATTCTCAAGAACGTGTGATAATCATCGCCAAAATAGGTTAACGCAATTTTTCATATCGCCGTCTATCGCGGGAAAATAACTCCGTGTTAACGTTGTATTCTCAAAACGCCGGTAACATGCGATAGTTTCCCGATAAAGCGTCAAATGTCCGCGATAAAATTACCAGGACTGCGATAAAAATCGAAAGCCGAACGTGAAAAAAATGGCGATGGGGCCAACCGCGATAAAAAAATCAGCGATAAGCTGCGCCAGGCCTGCAATTCACACACGTCAGGCAGGAAAAATCACTATAAAAGCAGAAAAAAAACCCACAAAAAAACCAAAACAACTGCGAAGCACAATGGAGGTAGCCGGAGCAAGTACAGAGGACAACCAGAACCCCACAAGCCCCACGGAGGACCAGCGTGGGACCTCGGGGTCAGGGAAGGTCAAGGAGAAGAAGAAGAGGAAGACGCGGTTCAGTCCGCAGGAAAACAGGATCCCTATAACTGAGGTGGTAGAACACCATCAACAACTGTTCATCACCGCCACTGTGTCATTGGCAACAAAAAATGGAATATGGCAGTCCATCCTGGACAAGGTGAATGCAGTCGGAGTGCTGAGGAGGACAATGGAAGAGCTCAAGAGGCGATGGAATGATGTGAAGCGCAAAACCAAGCAGAAACTCGGCAACAACCAGAAGGCAGCAATGCACACTGGAGGTGGGAGTCCAGCACCACAGGAGGAGCTGGATGAGATGGAGGAAATGGTGTCCACAGTCATCAGTGGGGAGACGGTGGTAGGAGTTGGGGGACCGGACACTGCTCAACATGACCTGACAAAACAGCAACAGTGTGAGTAACGACCAGGGACTGGGGGGACGGGGGGAGATGGGCACAATGGCACACATGCACAATTAAGTATAGCACAGTGCACACCCACAATGTCTCTGGATCATGTCCCTGATCCTCTTGGCACACTGCAGCACACCTAGAAACATCAAGTAGGCCCCCGTCGACTATGTGCCCAGAGGGGGCACTTCCCACACATCACCAATCTCACAACCAACCCATGCACATGTGCCAAACCCAGCAAAGCGGTGTGTCTGTGAGCCACACTGACAATGCAAGTGACACTGCATGACGAATAGCATGGCTGCAGTCAATATATCATGACATGTTGCACGACACAACACTGAGGTGGCTGAGTGTGGACCACATCCGTAAAGGAGCAGGTCACACTCTGACACATCCACGTGCACAAACAACCCCTGACGTCAACAACACATCTGCGGACAAACCATGCCCCAGAGTCCCAACTCCCACCAAGAGCCCAATTTACCCAAGTATGCAACATCACAGCACTGTATAAGCACAGAAGTCAAAGGCACACCGCCTGAAAGGGATAAGGGGCAGCAGAATCAGAGCTACAAGTACAAACACACATCCGTGATGTTGTCGAGATGTCCACTGTCCCGCATCAAATAGGCAGCTCCTCCTAAACAGTCACAATGTACATTGTCATGCAGTCTGTATGTAAACTTGTACAATGCGTCAACATACATGTGAACACAATGTTAAACTGCATCTCCCCTTCACATTGCAGAGGGAGAATCAACACCTCCTGCAGAGCAGACCCAACAGCTCTTCACTGATGACGAAGAGGACCTCCACACCTTTGACACCGACGCCCTTCAAGAGCTCATGGACAGCTTCGGCATCTCACCAGCAGGAGCAGGGCAACCCAGCTGCATCGAGGAGACCTCACCCCTGCACAGACCACACAGCAGGAAGCACCCACCACCACTGCTGCCTCCCAGGACCCCCACAAACAACACATGGCCTTCCAACGCCGTGTGTTAGGGTGCCAGAAGAAGATGGCTGATCAGGTGCGGGTGGGGTTCGACCTCATGGCAGCCAAACTAGATGCCATACGTGGGTGTCTAAGTCCCAGCAGGGACCACTTACAGTCCCTAACGGATACCCACAGTCCGCTCCATGCTCTCCAACGATCCATGGCTGACATCGCTGGAGTCCTGACTCTGAGACAAGGACAACTGTCTAGTCAGAGTGGCTCCAGTGATGTCAGCCGGGAGTTGGGACACATGCGGAGGATCATGGAGAACAGGGAGCGGATGCAGGGAGAGAGAATGGCTGCCACGGCTGCACACCAGTGAGATGTAGCTGGGATCTTCCATGCCCTGCAGATCCTCATCATGGCATTGCCGCCACAAGGCCTGGCACCGATGAATGCTGCTGCTGCTTCTACATCCACATCTCTGCCCCCTGATGTATCAGTGCCTCACAGTGCAGCAGACAATCCACCTCCGGCCCCTGATGTGTCACTGCCACACAGTGCGGCAGACATTCCACCTCCGGCCCCTGATGTGTCAGTGCCACACAGTTATGCTGACAAAACAACACCACCCACATGTGAGGCACATGAAACATCAGAGGACGAAGATGCGGATGATTCTGCCTTAGTGGTAAGAAGGAAGCTGTAGCATTCATCTCCGCCATATGGCCTGTTTCTGCTTGGCTCTGCCCTCTACATCATCACCTTCCACTGTCCCCGATACACTCTGCGACACTCACCTTGTTCCTCGACATGGACTGCCATATTCTGTTTGGTTACCAATGACACAGCAATCAGACTGCAGACTGAACTCTTCCTCTTCCGATGAACTTGTCATTCCCTAAAGGACTCTGGCTGGCCCTCCACAGGGCAACAATGTAAAGTGGGGTTTGCATGGCCCTGTACTGCTCCAGCTTCCACACTCAACTGAATGTGAATAAAACATTAAAATTCACACAGATGTGTCATGTCTATGTTCAATCAAGTATGAAAGTATGGATGAATGTAGGGGCAGTAATTCCCCCTCATGTCCATGTTGCTAATGTTGTGGGACTTGAGTCACAGGGTGCAACTCTCTGCATCATGGTGGTACATATTTGACCCCAAAGACGCCCTGTTGTCTTTTCTTGGTCACAAATGACCGCCTTTATGTCATGAATTTGGACACATGTGATACGCTGCTGAGTGGGATTACGTACCATCTTTGACACCCTGATATGGCATTTTGAATACGTGACACCCTAAACAGCCTCTCTGTACCGAGGTGACACACCCACCATCTAATTGCCATTTGTGAGATTGTTAGCACTAAATGTTGCACTTACACTTGTCAGAGTGATGTGCTTATGCAGAGGAGTGACATGCACACAGGGAATGTGTTTTGGAATGAATTTATTTGCACATGCTGTGCCTGTGGTCATTTTGTCCTGTCCTATGATTGCTAAGGAGTGTCACAATGTGACGTGCTCATGTGAAGAAATTGTTAATGATTGTGTTCCTTTGGGCTAATCCTGCTGCAGCTGCACTGGGGTGTGGTCCACCTGCCTCATCTTCCTCATCATCGTCCGGTGCATTTGGCACTTGGATCCATGGGGCATTGGTGCGTACACATATGTGGTGCAACACACAACATGCAATGATCATCTTGCACACTATTTCCGGGCTGTACAGGAGTCTTCCACCTGTGATGTCCAGGCACCTGAAACGTGACTTTAACAGGCCAAATGAGCGCTCCACAATGCCCCTGGTGCGTTTGTGGGCTGCATTGTACTGCCTCTGGGCCTGGGTGTTCGTGTCTCGGAGGGGTGTCATCATCCACGGGCAGAGTGCATATCCTTGATCACCTGTGACAGGGGTGGAGATATGTGTCAATCGGTGGTTCTGCATTCTGTGTTGACAGGCTTATTAGTTTTGTGGTGTGTGATGTGTGTGACTTTGGGATTCATGTTTGACATGTATTGCTTGTGGCAAATGAGCGGCATCCATGTGTATTACGTTGCCTCACAGCTGCTCCTCACTCCCCCGAGCCTATTTACTTGTGTGCGCTGCGCGGTTGCATCACTTGCACTCCTAAGACACACCATTGTCATGACTGTCTGCGCATGTCCACAAGCCTTACAATGACACTGTGATATTGGCCATTGAAGGTGGTCGGCCACGTGTGTGTAGGCCTATGGTCAGGATATGGCGGACACAGAGACACACGCAGTATTTACTTTGGTGGCCATCCCTGAAGTGAACCAGGCCCAGAGCCCCGGGCTATTTATTCCCACTCCTACGCTGGACTGGCATACGCCGGCCCAGCCCACTCCTCTTACGCTTACAGGGGGGGACACATAGCTACATGTCCAAGGTCTTCCCCACTGCCTGAGGTGACATGGTTGCATACACTGTCCACAACACTACAAACACCAGCAGTATATGTCCACATGGACATGTCTGTGCTCTGCATACTGAAGTCTGTCCAGCACATAACCGCCACACTTGGCATTGTGTACATTCTTATTCATGGGTCACTTGCCTCCTTCGCACAGACTTGGTTCCCACCTCTCCCCACATTCTGCAATTGTGTGGCAGAGGTGCCATGACGTGGATGGTTTGTCTACATGGCTGGCCACGGTTACCACAGTTACTTGTGTTGTCGCGTCTGGTAGGTGGGCATGTCGGTTGGCATGTTGTATGTGATTTTGTAACGTGTGCATTCCCACACTTGTGAGTTGCATGATTGTGGAGTTGAGGTGTGTGGGGTGTTCATTTGGTACTTACCAACGAGCAGTGCATTTCCATAGGTGCCATCCTGGAAGCACTGGTTGATGATGGACTGTCGGAAGATGTAGGAATCATGCACACTGCCTGGGTAGTTGGCAACGACGTTGGTGAAGAGTCCCCGGTGGTCCACTATTGCCTGCACATTGATGGAATGCGTGTGCTTTCTGTTGCGGTAATTGTGTGCAGTGTCGGCAAGGGGCACAAGTAGGACATGTGTGCAGTCAATTGCCCCCAACACGCGCGGGAAGCCAGCTATGGCGTAGAAGCCTTGCTTGGTCTCCAGCTGTTCCTGCGCAGTGTGGGGGAAGTGAAGGTGCTGGGGTACCAAGCTGATGATGGCATCCAAGACAGGTGTGAGGAACTTTGATAGGGCTGGCTGTGAGACTCCTCCGACTCTGGCTGTTGTTGGTTGGAAGGTACCAGAGGCCAACAGGTGCAGCACAGCCAGCAGCTTTGTCTGCGGAGGGATGTTGGTTGTCCGCTGTGTTGGTACCGTCAGCCTGTGGGCAATGTGGGTCAGGATGTGGAGGATGGTTGTCCTTTTGAGCCTGTAGTGGGCAATGACATCCTCTGGCGTTAAGTCTGTGAGGCTGGTGCGTTTTCGGAAGGTCCACTGTCTTGTTCTGCGCTGCCTCTGTGGTAGTCCGGGGGAGGTGGTCTGGGGGGGGGCCTGGGGGTGGTGGCGGTGGGTGTTGTGGCCCTCTTGGGTCTCCGAGCTGCATGATCAGTAGCTCCATGACATGTGTTGGTCTTCAGATGTGGGTCTGGGCTGGGCTCCATTTCATACTGCAGGTTGTCATCCTGCTTAACACCAGTAGAAGGCAGGTGTTAAATGCCTGCTGCTAACGCGCCTTATCGCCTGTTTTTGGATCGCATCGCCGATCTGGCTGATCGTTGAGAATATCACGCAGTTGTGTTTTCGTGTGTTTTTGCACGGGAACGCCTACTCTGCATATCATTAGCGTTAGTTGTCACTCTCATCCGTGGCGATGGTTTTTGCGGCAGCTATAGCTGGAAAACTGGCGATATCGGCAGTTTGCACCATCTTGGGAATAGGGCGATAAATCTATCGCCACTTTTGCAGCGCTAAAGTGCCGATAAATCGGCGATAAGTCCTTCAGAATATGCCCCTTTGTGTCTGTTTGAAATGTAAAGTGCAATCTCTCAAATTTTAAACCCTTTATAGTCTTGTAACTGAGGTATATCTCTACTTGCATATCCATTTTGATACATATCATACATGTGAAGTTGATAGACATATAAAACACAGGTATACATCTATTTGTATATTACTTTTATATATGAATTTGCTAGGAAAAAGTACAGACATATGTATACAATATTTCAGGAATATAGTGAAACCTACAACTGATACATGTAATAGATCTGCCTGAGTGATTGCATAACTCCATGGGTAGTGCTTGAGTGATTGTATGAGTGCAAGGGTAGTCGCTGGGTAAATGGAGGAGAGGATGGATAGTGACTGGCTAATTGCATGAGTGCACACATAGACGTTGAGTGCATGGATAAGTGTATACATACTACCTGAAGGCATAGATGAGTCATTGAGTAGTGCCTAGGGGTATAGATGAGTGCAACAGTAGGGCCTGGGTGATTCTACAACTACAAGGGTAGTGCCTGGGTTATTTTATGAGTGCATAGGTAGAGCCTGTGTGATTGCACGAATGCAGAGGTAGTACATAAATAGTGTCTGGGTGATTTTATAAGTGTATGGGTACTGCCTGGGTAATTGCATGAGTACAGGAATAGTGCTTGGGTAATTGGAGAACTGCAAGGGTAGTACCTGGGTCAGTATATAAGTGTATGGGTAATGCCTAGGTGATTGCATGAGTGCAGAGGTAATGTGTGAGTTCTTATAGGAGTGCATGAGTAATGTCTGGGTGATTGCATGAGTGCAGGGGTAATGTCTAGGTGGTTGTATGAGTGTAGTGGTAGTGCCTGGGTGATTGGAGGAGTGCAAGAGTAGTGCCTGAGTGATTGAAGCAGTGTGTAGCTAATGCATTAGTGATTGCATGAGTACAGGGGTAATATCTGGGGGATTACAGGAGTACATCGGAAGTGCCTGGGTGATTTTAAAAGTGCATGAGTACTGCCTGAGTGATGGCACAAGTACTGAGGTAGTGCCTGAGTGATTGGAGGAGTGCAAAGATAGTGTCTGGTTGATTTTAGAAGTGCATGAGTACTGGCTAAGTGATTACATAAGTACAAGAGTAGTGCCTTCGTGATTGAAGGAGTGCAAGGGTAGTGCCTAAGACATTATATAAGTGTATGGGTAGTGGCTGTGTGATTGAAAGAGTGCATGGGTAATACCTGGGTGATTGCATGAGTGCATAGGTAGTGCCTGGGTGATTGCATGAGTGCAGGGGTAATGCCTGGGTGATTGCATCAGTGCATATGTAGTACCTGGATCATTGGAAGACTGCATGGGTAGTGCTTGGGTGTTTTATAACTGCATGAGTGTTGGGCCTAGCCACATATAAAGCAGTAGACTATTACATGACTCAACTGTAAGGCTCTCCATATTGTTAAAAGCATGCATACATATATCTCTACCTTTTCAAATCATCATCATATCTAAAAGAAATATGTATACAATATTTCAGGAATATAGTGAAACCTACAACTGAGACATGAAATAGATCTGCCTGAGTGATTGCATAACTCCATGGGTAGTGCTTGGGTGATTGTATGAGTCCAAGGGTAGTTGCTGGGTAATTGGAGGAGAGGATGGATAGTGACTGGCTAATTGCATGAGTGCAAACATAGAGGTTCAGTGCATGGATAGATGTATGAATAGCACCTGAAGGCATAGATGAGTCATTGAGTAGTGCCTAGGGGAATAGATGAGTGCAACAGTAGGGCCTGGGTGATTCTACGACTGCAAAGGTAGTGCCTGGGCTATTACATGAGTGCATAGGTAGAGCCTGCATGATTGCATGACTGCAGGGGTAATACATAAGTAGTGTCTGGGTGATTTTATAAGTGTATGGGTACTGCCTGGGTAATTGCATGAGTACAGGAATAGTGCCTGGGTGATTGGAGAACTGCAAGGGTAGTGCCTGGGTCATTATAAAAGTGTATGGGTAATGGCTCGGTGATTAAAGAAGTGCTTGGGTAATGCCTAGGTGATTGCATGAGTGCAGAAGTAATGTATAAGTGATTAGAGGAGTGCATGAGTAATGTCTGGGTGATTGCATAAGTGCAAGGGTAATGTCTGGGTGGTTGTATGAGTGTAGTGGTAGTTCCTAGGTGATTGGAGGAGTGCAAGGGTAGTGCCTGGGTGATTGAAGCAGTGTATAGCGGATGCATTGGTGATTGCATGAGTACAGGGGTAACGTCTGGGGGATTAAAGGAGTACATAGGTAATGCCTGAGTGATTGCATGACTGCAGGGGTAATATCGGGGGGATTACAGGAGTACATAGGAAGTGACTGGGTGATTTTATAAGTGTATGGATATTGCCTGGGTGATTGCAGGAGTACTGAGGCAGTGCCTGAGTGATTGGAGGAGTGCAAAGGTAGTGCCTGGGTGATTTTATAAGTGCATGAGTACTGGCTGAGTGATTACATAAGTACAAGGGTAGTGCCTGCATGATTGAAAGAGTGCAAGGGTAGTGCCTGGGTGATTGAAGCCATGTATAGCTAATGCATTGCTGATTGCATGAGTACAGGGGTAGCGTCTGGGGGATTAAAGGAGTACATAGGTAATGCCTAGGTGATTGCATGACTGCAGGGGTAATATCGGGGGGATTACAGGAGTACATAGGAAGTGCCTGGGTGATTTTATAAGTGCATGGGTACTGCCTGAGTGATGGCAGGAGTACTGAGGTAGTGGCTGAGTGATTGGAAGAGTGGCCAGGTAGTGCCTGGGTGATTTTATAAGTGCATGAGTACTGGCTGAGTGATTACATAAGTACAACGGTAGTGCCTGCATGATTGGAGGAGTGCAAGGATAGTGCCTGAGTGAATATATAAGTGCATGCGTAGTGCCTGGGTGATTGAAGGAGAGCATAGGTAATACCTGGGTGATTGCATAAGTTGTGCCTGCGTGATTGCATGAGTGCAAGGGTAGTGCCTGGGTGATTGCAGCAGTTCATTGGTAGTGTCTGGATAATTAGAGGACTGCATGGGTAGTGCTTGGTTGTTTTTTTAACTGCATGAATGTTGGACCTAGCCAAATATAAAACAGCTGTCTATTACATGACTCAACTGTCCGTAAGTGCAAGAAAAAGGTCCAGGGGTCCTGGTCCTGGATGGTATTGCCAGTGTTTGTCTGCAATAGGTAGAGGAGATTAGCTCGAGGCACTGGACCCTTCCAGCCTCTTTTATATAACTGTGCAAGGAAAATTCGAGGGTTGTCTCCTCATTTATTTGAAATTAATTCTCCCAGAAAATATCCTGTTTGGTTCTAATGTTTAATTTGGAAGAAAAGCAATTTTCTTATGTTCTTTTAAAAAAATCTTTATTGGTTATATCCTTGTTTTTGTAATATTTTGGATTTTGAATGTGCAAACAGCCGACACGTGTTTCGCCCTACTTGGTCTATTGGACCAGGGCTTTCTCAAGGCTGCAAAAGATGTAACGTGACAGTATAAGTTACAACGGAATTCCAAAAAACAGTTGTGAAACACCACCAGGTGCATAATCTGTGACGTTCGTAAGTGCCTAACAGTAAGGTTATACAAAAGAGTGTTTGAGAAAGTAAGAAAGAAAAAGTTTTAAAAAAACAATAGTAAGACTAAAGATTTCTAAAAATCATCCGAAAGGTGGTAGATGATGGGGTGCTCAGGAATTTAGTGACAAGCAAGATGGTGCAAGAAAGACGTTCGTGGGCATTTTAAAAAGACTGCGTTCTTGGGTGCTGGCAAGAGGGAAGATTAAAAATTGCAGTTAGTGCTTACGAAAGAAATTGCTGGATGCGGTGCATCTTCTTTGCTTGATGTATACTTGGTCTAATAGTCATGCAAAGATTTAGATAGAGTCTGGTCTCATTTGTTATTTGATTAGATTAGTAAGATTAATGATAGGGCTTGAGCCTGTGGTTGTGCATTTCATTATTTGGCAGCATACTTAGTGAAGGAACAAAAGATAGGGCATTACACAGTAATACAATTCAAATATACCTTATTGGATAATCATAGCAACAATGTGCAGTTTACTTCGGATTAGGTATAAAATATAGTACATCAATTTTCAAGCCAACACATATACAAGCTGTAATCTGTGAAGAAGGAAAACACAAGGGGGAAGGAGCCATAAGCAAGAGAAAAAAGTATCCAGTTCCTGATTTAACAAAGAAATGTAGGCATTGAGTAATACAATCATAAGTAGGAGAGAGAGAGAGAGAAACGCACCTCTAATTAGCCATTCCACTTTATACAGTATTGGCTGCGTCTATGTACATACAGACCTAGTCACATGACAGTTGAATAACAGTATAGCAGGGTCCCGGTTTGGTCCTGAACAAAGACAACGAGTTTGGAAACAAAGAAAGCAAACTCGAGGTGCCCTCAGGACGGTTTGGGGTTGCGATCGGTTGTGATTCGAAAAAAGGGTTCTTAACTTGCTATCATGGTAATAACTCAGAGTAAGGTAAATACAAAAGTGAATTTTTACAAGAAGTAGAAGTATCAAATTAGACTAATCCCTTTATAAACTAAACTGCTGGGTTGAGAATGCAGGCTAGACGCGAGTCCGCTATGTATTAGTAAGGAAACTAGTCTTTAGCATGTTAAATACAAAAATGAGGCAGAGATATCTTCAAGATAATCCGAAGTGTTAAGTAAGACTACGTTTCCTCCTTTATCCGCTTCCTTTATAGTTAAATTGGAGTCATTTCTTAATTCCATCAATCAATACCTTCTTCTCCCTTTTGGTGATGTTAGTAGCATAACATAACATAACATAACATAACATAACATAACATAACATATTACTTATATATAAGTTACAATTCCATATTTTAAAACCATATAAAGATTCAACCCTTCCCCCATACTGCTTAATCCCAGTTTCCATAGTAACAGTTTTTGCAACATTCAACTGAACAGGCAGGTCGCAAGTTCAGCTTATTTTCAACTTCAGCACACAAGGATACAAATGCAAACAACAGGTGTGGTTGACCTTTACAAAATGTTACCTTATCCTATCTACTGTACCTTTCAAACATTTTTTAATAACCAATAAGAAACATGCTTTATAAAGAAAGTAACATGCACCCTATTTTTGAGTGTACAATGTTCATAAACAGCCAATCAATTATCTACTTTTTAAAAAACAGCATCTCGTCCACCATTTTAGCTACCTCTCATTCTACCAACTGACTACCTCAGCTACAGACATCTTTTCATTACTTCCAGACATAACTTCAAGATGCTTACAGTGTGGCTTGTTGGACCCAGCTATGTTTTCTGGTGCAAAAGGTATGCTGAACGCAGAGGTATTGACAAAGACCTAGCTTTACAAAATGTAGACATTAAATGGATTGCACAGACAGGATTAAAGTGGCACCAATTGATGCCTTTGGTTAAAACCTTTTTGCATCACCAACCCCCTGACCTCATTATTGTGCACTGTGGTGGCAATGACCTAGGCACATTGACTGGGGTAGGTCTGGAAATGCTAGTGAAGGACACCTTTGCACAACTGATGTTTCTTTTCCCTCAAACTGTCTTTGTATTCTCTAATATATGCCAAAGACAGAAATGGATGTGGTCAAATCAATCCCCATCCCCGGGACATTACCTCTTTCTTTTAAAAAAAAATAAGGAAGAAGGGCCGCGTGGCCCCCCTTCCCTTGGCCACTTTTGACCCCGGGGACCCCATCCCCCGGGGCTTGCCATTTAATTAAAAAAAAAAAAAAATGAAAATTATAAAGAGGGGGATCGCATGGCCCCCCTCCTGAGGCCATTATTAGCCCCGGGGACCCCATCCCCCGGGGCTTTGCCTCTGTTTTTAAAAATACAAAAATACGGGAGGGGGGCCGTGTGGCCGCCCTTCTCTGGGCCACTTCTCGCCCCGAGGACCACATCCCCGGGGCCGGCCCTCAACGTTGGGGACTGCAGGGGGAGCCCCAGTGCCCCCGCAGTCCCAGTCGGCTCCCCGCCTCCTCCGGGAGCCGGCATTGCTTTTGGACAAGGGTAGCTGTTAACATGCAGCTCCCCTTCTCCAAAAGCAATCTGCTTCGCTTCATGGAAGCGAGAGCAGGTTTCCATGAAGTGAAGCACAAGTTTGCAATGACAGGGCGGGAGCACTGCTCCCGCCATGTCATTGCAAACTGCAATGTCCAGGGGGTGGGCACCCCGGGACATTGCTGGAGCCGGTCCTGGGGTTGGCAGTCCCCAGGGCCAAGGAGGACTCCAGGAGGGGGGCCGCGCGGCCCCCCTCCCAACATTGACATAGCCCCGGGGTGGTGGTGGTCCCTGTGGCTGGGGGTCCGTAACGGACCCCCATATTAACATAATTAGTGCCCCGGGAAGGTGGTGGTCCTTGGGGTGTGTGGGGGGGCTCGACCCCCCCCACACTATATTTATATCACAGCCCTGGGGAGGTGGTGGTCCCCGGGGCTCCAAGGGGGCCACGTGCCCCCCACCACTGCACAAATAAAAAAGCCCCGGGGCGGTGGCGGTCCCCGGGGCTGCGGGGGCCTCAGAAGGGCCCCCGCATAAATATAGACATTTACCCCCAGGACCTGGCCCACCCGGGGATCATTAAAACGAAGCACGGGAGGCCGTTCTTCATTTTTTTAAATTTTCTCGGCGGGATTTGCGCACCCAGCGCAACTTCCTCCGAATTATTTTTTTTAAAAACACTTTTTTGGGCCCTGAGGGACCCTGTGGGACCCCCTGACCACACATAGGGGGTCAGGGTGTTAATACCATGCCCCCTTTCCTTCTTTTAAAACATTTCTGTCACTTTTTCCTTGTAACTCGGTTACCGAGTCACAAAATGGCTGCCAACACATTCTAGTTTGGCCAATCAGAATGAAGCTCGTGCTCGGGAGGAGTCGCGAATCCTCCTCGGCTCTCAGATGTCGATATTTTTATTTTTTTAATTTCTCAGGAACTACTGAACAGATTTACACCATTTAAAAAAAGGTCGCTTTCTGAACCAAGAGCTACCTTATTGCCAAATTTGGTGTAATTCCGTTCAGCAGTTCGGGCTGTAGCCGTGTCTAAAGTTCCTATGGAAATTAACATGGGGAAAACTCATTTTGAGACCCCCTTTTTTCTCGGCCCCCACTTGACAAATCACCCCGAAACTTTCAAGACAGGAGCTGACCTAAGTGAACCATTAGTTTTTAAAATTTCTCGAAGATTCATCAAACGGCGCCAAAGATATTGTCAAAAGAAAAAACGCTTTTTGAATAGAAACAAGGTCTTAACTATAAGTACCTACTGGCGACCACCAGTAGGTAATATATGTATATATATATAGGGCATATGATCAAGGCCGGTCATCGGCTGAAACGCGTCATGGCGGACTACATGTGAGATCAAATAAATGTATTTTGCACAAGATTGGGTCTACGCTTGTATTTATCCCCTTGGAGGAGACTGGAAAGTTTACGAGGACTCTCGATATATATATAGTGTGTGTGTACTACTGTATCCACTTGTATCTATTCTTTGTGCTGATCTCTCCCATATCTTGGAAGCCATATTTTATTCTTTGTGCCTCTGCTCTCCATGCATGTGTAAAGCGCTCTGATACCAGCATGAGTCATGTTTGCACTGTATAAAACGTTTAAAATAAAACAAATATATATGTTCTGATAACATATCTCAGCAAATCACTAATGAATATATTAGGATTTCACAGGTACCATAAAACAATAGTAATAGGGAGCATCTGCCACTATATGTACCACCTCTGTCGACATTTTTAATAATAATTCCTGTGATTTACTTTTGAAGTCTTCAAGAATCCTATAGTCCACATGCTCCTATTGATTGTTTTTCTAATACTATTTGCAAGTGTTGATTTTTTATAACCTTTGCACTGCATGAGCAGCATGCATTGTATTTGGAGTGCTGGAGTTTACAAAGCACAAAGCAATGTGAAAATACAGTTAGATTCAAGAATGTTAGGCATATCTACATCTAGAGTTGTACTTTCTGAATTTCAAAACTAAAAAAGTAGACGGACCGGCCTCTCCTTTCATACCTCTTTCTCAGATGACAGGTGTTTGTAGTAGGGTGTGTTGATGGACTGGCTTCTACTTTGAGACCTCTCTCTCAGAATACAGGCATGCATAGTAGGGTGTATAGGGAGTGACTGGCCTCTCCTTTGAGACCTCTCTCTCTGTTGATGGTTGTGTGTAGTAGTGAGTGGGGAGGGACTGACCTCTCCACTGAGACCTCTCTCTCAGATGAAGAGTGTGCATAGTAGGGTGTGTGCATGGACTGCCCTCTCCTTTGAGACCTCTCTCTCAAATGACAGGTGTGCATAGTAGGGTGTGTAGATGGACTGGCCTCTTCTTTCAGACCTTTCTCTCAGATGAGGGGTATGCGTAGTAGGGTGTGTGGATGGACTGGCCTCTCCTTTCAGATCTCTTTCTCAGATGACAGATGTGCATAGTAGTGTGAATGGGGAACGACAGACCTCTCCTGTCAGACCACTCTCCAAGGTGGTGGGTGTGCTTAGTAGGGTGTGTGGATGGACTGGCCTCTCATTTAAGACCTCTCTCTCAGATGACTGACATGCATACTGGGGTGTGTGGAGAGAGACTGGCCTCTCTGCTGAGTCCTTTCTCTTGGATGACGGGTGCACATTGTATGCTGCGACAAGGGACTGTCCTCCCACTAACACCCCTCTATTTGATGATGGGTGTGCATAGTTAGGTGTGGGAAGAGCCTTAACTCTACTCACAAGTCTTACCAAGCCAATGGGCATAAATTGTAGACTCTGATAAACACCATCTCCAGTAAAACTCCTTCCTACAGTAACAACTGTGCTTATCAGCCTGTATTCAAACATCACCTTCTCCTTCCTACTTTTCACAATCCCACAAGAGTCTCACAAGATCATAACTTTTTTTAGAAAAAATAATTAACATTCTAATCATTACAGTATTTATCTCTTACGCATATCCTCTCAAAAACAAGGACCACAATATACATTCCTACAAATAGAGTGTATTGAGAACTCATCTGCTCCTTTTTTACTGGTCACAATCCCACGAAAGTCCCACAAGATAGTAAAAATGTGTTAAAAACAATATACATGTATTTTCTTCATAGTAGTTATCCCTAAGACACCTCCTCTCTAAATATAAGGGGACATCATGCCTTTCTACTGCCCCCTTATCTAGTTTTTTTTACTTCATTTCCACAACACCTAACATTATTCACAGTAAAAGGAAAAGGCGCCCATTTAGTTTCTAAAATTCCAAACAGCTAGCAAATCAGAGCGCTCGCACTCCTGGGACTCGTGGGTGCCTCTCGTGAGAGAGTGAAGGCTCGAGGTAATAACGGGCCTCTCGACTAATTAAAGGCCTTAATTTGCACTCTCGAGGGATGTCCGTGGGACTATCGAAAAACCAACTGCCAAAATCTAAAATGATTTTTGACCCTTAATATCTAAAAACTAATGAACGAATTTACACCAAATCACAAAAAGCTCAATCTGTGGATCAATATCTAGCTTTCTGCCGAATTTGGTGTAATTCTGTTCTGCAAGTTTTGCTACGACCTGTCTTAAGGAAGTCTATAAAAAGTGCATAGGGATTTTATGTTTTGGGACCCCCCCTTTTTTCACAGCTCCTGCTTGATGGAACACCCCAAAACTTTCCAGGAAGGAAAAGAGGTGGATGAACATTTATTTGGAAAGTTTTGTGAAGATTGAGCAAACAGGGCCAAAGTAATTAGCAAACCAAAAAACGCTCCATTCATGGAAAAGCAGATGTAACTATAACTACATAGTGGCAACCGCCACTAGGTTATATGTACACATACATACAATCATATATATATATATATATATATATATATATTCACTGAAAAAACCATAGGTTTCAGGGGCGTTATAGTTAGTTGGACATTTCACTCGTACAAAACCATAGAAATTCCCCCGTTATAGTTAGTTCAGCTAACTATAACTCGCGCGCCCGCAATGCACTGCTGATGACGTCACATATTACATCACTCATGACATGGTCAGTGACATCACTCATGACATCACTGATGACATCTCAAATGACATCACTGATGACATCACTGATGACATCATCCTTGTGATAGAGTGGCAGACCTCCTCTCACCCTAATATAACCTTTGATACACACACTCAAAAATACAAACTAACATTTTCAAAACAATGGACATACCAATACCAGTTACAACACACCTATTCAGTAATTCCAAGATCTACACACACATCCACTCATTCACCAACAGTCCCTATACAGTCACTCATACATGTACTCACTCATCATATGTACTCATACACCTATACATCCTGTTACACACCGCCACTCATCCATAGAGTTACTCACACACATAGTCACACATGCAAACAAAGTATCAAACATCCATTTACTTGCATATACAGCTATACACACACTACCACACTTACTTCTACAGAAACTTACACATACTTACTCTCTTAAACAATCACTTATAGAAACACCTACTTATTTGTACAGGAACTCTTCCAATCTCTCACTCTCACATATACTCACTTATATACACCAATACTCACATGTACTAGTTTAAAACATATGTAGTTACTCATAAAGACACTATTGAGACAGTCATTCACTCACTAACACACCCATACACATACTCATCCACCTATACAGTCCTGCACACATGCTGTCTTCAACACATACAAACAGTGAGTCACTCATTCATGCATCTATGCACTAAGTAATACCCCCACCGAACCATACAGACACTCAGACACTCATACTGATACTCAAAAAACCAACTAATAACCCATATAGACACTCATGTAGCTACTCACCAACCCATGCAGCCACTTATACACAAAGTGAGAGACTGATACAGATATTTTCATATTTAAACATTACTCACTAACCCATGCATTCACTAAGATACACTTAGTCAGTTATACAATCAATTTTACAAAAAAAATCATCCATTTAGACAACTTATATACCCATTTATTCTTCCATCGACCTTGAGATATACATATATAAAACATATTTAATTTTCAGAAAAACACACATTCACTGGATGATGTCATCAGTGATGTCATCAGTGATGTCATTTGAGATGTCATCAGTGATGTCATGAGTGATGCCACTGACCATGTCATGAGTGATGTAATATGTGACGTCATCAGCAGTGCATTGCGGGCGCGTGAGTTATAGTTAGCTGAACTAACTATAACGGGGGAATTTCTATGGTTTTGTACGAGTGAAATGTCCAACTAACTATAACGCCCCTGAAACCTATGGTTTTTTCAGTGAATTTCTAAGGTTTTTTAAATGCTAATTTCTAACTATAACGTGCCTGAAACCTATGGTTTTTTCAGTGAATTTCTAAGGTTTTTTAAATGCTAATTTCTAACTATAACGTGCCTGAAACCTATGGTTTTTTCAGTGAATATATATATATTTCTTATTATATGTATACATGTGAAAATGTCTCGGTCCCCTGTTTGCCTCGGTGGCACGGAAAAAATGGGTGGAACTGACGTCAGCACGCCGACGAGGTCCTCTTATGGCTCCGATGACGTCATATGGTGTCGCGAGCGGTGCCGTGCTAATATGACGTCCTTGTTGACATGGGAGAGCTAGGAAAGAATTTCCGTGGAATGCTGGTGCAGGGGATATTCACCTAAGTGTTCAGGCTAGTCCTTTGGGAGCAACTGTTTATGTTGCCACTCCAGAAACCGAAACCAGTGATCCGAGGGCAGAGGCCCTGCAGATGGCACACGAGGTGGGGTGCCCAGTCGGGTGCACCGGTGGGGCAGCGAAGTGACAAGCACCACAACCCACAAAAAAGGTAATGAGGGCAATGAATAACACAGGATCTTCTCTTTGTATCTGGCAGGAACAACGAAGTTAAAATGCCCTAGTACCAAAATGTAGAATTAGTGCTACAACGGTCTTCAAGAGGACCTGCAATGCCGCTTCTGCCTCCCGTACCCTGGAGGTGGCACATGGGTCACGCGGTACGGTCATACTGCGGTGGGACGCACACTCGTTGACCTCTCATGGCACTGCTCCACACTTCAGGGAGGACGCTTTCCATTAGCTATGTTTTCTGATGACATGTCGCGCAGGCCCCGTCCAACAACAGAACTCCTTTAGATCCAAACAGACTCTTCCACTCTTTCACCGGAAGTCAAACCAGGCCAAGCGGACACTTTCACAATACAACAGCTGGGAATGCACTTTTCGGTAAAAAAAACACATATCTTCCTCCTAATTAATAAAATAAACGTCTCACTGAAGAACAGGGGCCAGCTTCGATAGGTAAACAGCCGTTACAACGACTTTTTTACTTTGCGATACCATTACAACGCATGCATTACCACGCATGCATTGTACATCAAGAAGTCATTACTACGCATTTTTTTAGAATGCATGGTCATTTACCACGCATGCTTTTACAACGAATTTTGTTGTAAAGGTATGTATGGTAAATGACCATGCGTTCTAAAAAGCATTTAGACGATCCATGTTGTTGTAAGGAAACAGAGGCTGTTCCGTTTCCTCACAACGACGTGCACCGTCCCTCAGAGACGACGTGAAGCAGGAACCACGAGGAGAGAGGAACCACGAGGAGTGAGAGGTAAGGGGGATTGGGCATGGGGTGGGGGTTTCTTTTCTAGGGTTTAGGGTAGTGCAGTGGTGTGTGGGTGGTGTAGGGGGTTGTGCTGGGGGTAGTGTTTTGGGGTTTAGGGTAGTGCAGTGGTGTTTGGGTAGTGTAGGGGGTCGTGCTGGGGGTAGTGTTTTAGGGTTTAGGGTAGTGCAGTAGTGTAGGGGGTCGTGCTGGGGGTAGTGTTTTAGGGTTTAGGGTAGTGCAGTGGTGTATGGGTAGTGTAGGGGTCGTGCTGGGGTAGTGTTTTAGGGTTTAGGGTAGTGCAGTGGTGTTTGTGTAGTGTAGGGGTCATGCTGGGGGTAGTGTTTTATGGTTTAGGGTAGTGCAGTGGTGTTTGGGTAGTGTAGGGGTCGTGCTGGGGTAGATTTAGGGTTTAGGGTAGTGCAGTGGTGTTTGGGTAGTGTAGGGAGTCGTGCTGGGGGTAGTGTTTTAGGGTTTAGGGTAGTGCAGTGGTGTTTGGGTCGTGTAGGGGGTAGTGCTGGGGTAGTGTTTTAGGGTTTAGGGTAGTGCAGTGGTGTTTGTGTAGTGTAGGGGGTAGTGCTGGGGGTAGTGTTTTAGGGTTTAGGGTAGTGCAGTGGTGTTTGTGTAGTGTAGGGGGTAGTGCTGGGGGTAGTGTTTTAGGGTTTAGGGTAGTGCAGTGGTGTTTGGGTAGTGTAGGGGTTCATGCTGGGGTAGTGTTTTAGGGTTTAGGGTATGGCAGTGGTGTTTGGATAGTGTAGGGGGTTGTGCTGGGGGTCGATTTAGGGTTTAGGGTAGTGCAGTGGTGTTTGTGTTGTGAGGGGGTTGTGCTGGGGGTAGTGTTTTAGGGTTTAGAGTAATGCAGTGGTGTTTGTATAGTGTAAGGGGGTTTAGGGTAGTGCAGTGGTGTTTGTGTATTGTAGGGGGTCATGCTGGGGTAGTGTTTTAGGGTTTAGGATAGTGCAGTGGTGTTTGTGTAGTGTAGGGGGTAGTGTTTTAGGGTTTAGGGTAGTGCAGTGGTGTTTGTGTAGTGTAGGGGGTCATGCTGTGGGTAGTGGTTTAGGGTTTAGGGTAGTGCAGTTGTGTTTGTGTAGTGTAGGGGGTCGTGTTTAAGGGTATAGGGTAGTGCAGTGGTGTTTGGGTAGTGTAGGGGGTCATGCTGGGGTTAGTGTTTTAGGGTTTAGGGTAGTGCAGTGGTGTTTGGGTAGTGTAGGGGGTCGTGCTGGGGGTAGTGTTTTAGGGTTTAGGGTAGTGCAGTGGTGTTTGGGTAGTGTGGGAGGTCATGCTGGGGGTAGATTTAGGGTTTAGTGTAGTGCAGTGGTGTTTGGGTAGTGTAGGGGGTCGTGCTGGTGGTAGTGTTTTAGGGTTTAGGGTAGTGCAGTGGTGTTTGGGTAGTGTAGGGGGTCATGCTGGGGGTAGTGTTTTAGGGTTTAGGGTAGTGCAATGGTGTTTGGGTAGTGTAGGGGGTAGTGCTGGGGTAGTGTTTTGGGTTTACGGTAGTGCAGTGGTGTTTGTGTAGTATAGGGGGTCGTGCTGGGGGTAGTGTTTTAGGGTTTAGGGTAGTGCAGTGGTGTTTGTGTACTGTAGGGGGTCGTGCTGGGTTCTAGTGTTTTAGGGTTTAGGGTAGTGCAGTGGTGTTTGTGCAGTGTAGGGGGTCGTGTTTTAGGGTTTAGGGTCGTGCAGTGGTGTTTGGGTAGTGTAGGGGGTCGTGCTGGGGGTAGTGTTTTTGAGTTTAGGGTAGTGCAGTTGTATTTGTGTAGTGAAGGGGTCGTGCTGGGGGTAGATTTAGGGTTTAGGGTAGTGCAGTGGTGTTTGTGTAGTGTAGGGGGTCGTGCTGGGGGTAGTGTTTTAGGGTTTAAGGCAGTGCAGTGGTGTTTGTGTAGTGAAGGGGTCGTGCTGGGGGTAGTGTTTTAGGGTTTAGGGTAGTGCAGTTGTGTTTAGGTAGTGAAGGGGGTCGTGCTGGGGGTAGTGTTTTAGGGTTTGGGGTAGTGCAGTGGCGTTTGTGTACTGTAGGGGGTTGTGCTGTGGGTAGATTTAGGGTTTAGGGTAGTGCAGTGGTGTTTGGGTAGTTTAGGGAGTCGTGCTGGTGGTAGTGTTTTAGGGTTTAGGGTAGTGCAGTTATGTTTGGGTAGTGTAGGGTGTCGTGCTGGGGGTAGTGTTTTAGGGTTTAGGGTAGTGCAGTGGTGTTTGGGTAGTGGAGGGGGTAGTGTTTTAGGGTTTAGGGTAGTGCGCCCAACCAGCCACAATATCCGTGGACAAAGGGGATCCTGACTTTTGGAACGCTCCGTCAATTGAATAATTTGGGTCAAGGGCCCTACCACGTCCAAGACCTATCAATTCCTTTCTTGGGATCCCTCATATACTTGGAGAAAAAGGTACATAGTTTCTCATCAATTTCAGGCGTGTGTGCCACCTTCCCCTTCAGTGAGGGCCTGGGGCATTCTACCCTCATCCTATTCCTGACCTCCCTTTCAAGGGGTTGATGGATTTTCCCCACCACATACTCTGCCACTTTGGCGTCAGGTGTCCACTCCGCTGACCTAGGATGGTAAATTTGGGTAGGCTCGAACATGTCCGAGTGGACCCCATCCCCAACCGGGGACTGAGAGGAGTGGGACTCTGGACGCCAGGGACGCCCCGAGTCCTTATCCTCATCGGAGGAGAAATTGTCCTCCGATACACCCTCTCCCTCTAAGGGAAACCCGCCGTCGGGGTCTACAATAGTGGTGACAGTGTCGCAATTTTCTCCGGGCCCCTCCTCCTCCCGACAGGGTGCATGTTTTAGCGTTCGCGCACTCTTGAGGAAGGTCTCCATAAGTTTATCAAATCCTTCCAAGTGCCCCGCGTTATGCTTAACGGCCCTTTTATTCCCCATCTGGGAGCTACTGGGACCCGCCACCACCAGATCTGGGTCACTGAACACCCCAGGGATGCTTTTCGCCAGCTTATCAACCTGATCCCTAAGAGGAGCCAGTGCCCTAGAAATAGCTAGAGAGAGGGCTTGGTCCACTGCTGGAGGGAGAAGTTGGGGGGCCATTCTTCCTCCACTTCCTGGTAGGAGGAGTAAAAATGGTCTTCTGGAGAAGACATGATAGCAGAGGGTGTGAGCACAGAACAAATGCCCTTAAAATCCTTAAGGCAGCCCCCTCGCCGGTGCTCCAACAGCTGGGCTTTCCCCGAAGCTGTTATAAGAATAGACTGAGGCGCAATACCAATTACCACCACCAGGTGGCGCTGGTCATTAACGTGGCCGTGTGGGGAAATCACCGCGTAGCGGTGTCAAAATTAGGTGAGGGTTGGTCGGGAATCAAGCGGACACTAAAGGAGTGACCGGATTCCCAAACGTGCGTAAAGACCAGCGGGAGCGCTCGACGGAGCTGCCTCGCTCGGACCAGACGCACCTGACAGGATCTCACCGTGCACAGAACACACAGCGGTAGAAACTGCGAGGGGGAGAATGTGCTCGGGCAAGAGCCTGCTGCACAGGGAATATGAAACAATACCAAGGCAATAATGCTAATAACGTGCACAAGAAACCGCTATACAAACAGCAACGTCAGATTAAGCCAAGAATGTAAGGAATGCACTTAACTGACGAGCAGTGAAGAAAGAGGAAGCGGAAGGGACGTCACGATATTATATACGATGGACTGTGATATGATTGGGCTATAGTTGCCTTGGAGACTACCCCCCTAATGGTTCATGGGTTGTGTAGTCTTTTGTTTAATGATTGCTGTGTTACGTTTTCTTTGAACTGCTATGCAAATAAAGTGAGGAAAGATATGCATAATCCTCGCCTCCGTCCTGCCATAGAATTCATTAAACTTTATTTGATCTGATTTAGAAACATAGATCATAAAAGTGTACATAAAAACAGTAAATCCTCTTTCCTAATACAATACAGTGAGAATTAATTAAAACCAGTAGGTAAAAACGGGTGTTACAAAGCCCGGTTCAGAGCAACCTCAGGTTAACAGAATCGTAAAGGTCAATGTTTCGCAAGATCAATCTCATGTACTTCGTGCAAAATACGCAATAAGGGGTCCAAGTAAGATGTAACGCTCCAATACCTGACCAGTTTGCACTATATAAAACTGCAGAAAAACGAAAAATAAAAAGTGTTTTGCACACTTCTGTCATTGGGCTATATGTGGGCTACATCTGGGTGATATTTGTGCTACATTTGGGCTCTTTTTTCTCTGGTGGCCATCTTGGGAGACTTATTTGTTATGAAGTTTCCTAATTTCGTCATTTACTGCAGTCTCCTCAGTAGGAAATGCTTTCAGTTTTTACTTTGATTCCATCAAGAAGGCATTCAGATGTGTCACACATTTGCCATAAATTCAGAATGTTAGCACTCTAGTTGTTCATTAGATCACTGTAGTAAAGCTACTGCTCACCAGGGAGTTAACTGGAAGTCTACTGCTGGTATTGAAAGTGATTGTTTCAGTCTGCATGTCAGAATTTTCTAATGAAATAGAAGAGGATTTGAGATCTCACTTAAAACATGCCCTAAATTTTCTTTCTGCAGCACTAACCATAATTTCTATGGCAAAATGAACCCCCTCATTTTGTTCCTTTTTAAATTAAATGTTTTAAGTGTTACCAGTTTATTCCAATCAAGATGGCTTCAGGTGTGCCATACTTTTGTCATAAGTAAGGCTGTTAGCACTCTAGTTGTTCTTTAGAACACTCTGGGAAGCTGTAGTAGAACACAAAGGCATCAACTGACAGGCTGCTCCAGTTGAAATATAACAGGAAGATATTTGAGATCTCACTTAAAACATGTCCTAATTTTTCTTTCTACAGCACTAACCATAATTTCTATGGCAAAATGAACCCCCTCATTTTGTTCCTTTTTAAATTAAATGTTTTAAGTGTTACCAGTTTATTTCAATCAAGATGGCTTCAGGTGTGCCATACTTTTGTCATAAGTAAGACTGTTAGCGCTCTAGTTGTTCTTTAGAACACTCTGGGAAGCTGCAGTAGAACACAAAGGCATCAACTGACAGGCTGCTCCTGTTGAAATATAACAGGAAGATATTTGAGATCTCACTTAAAACATGTCCTCATTTTTCTTTCTACAGCACTAACCATAATTTCTATGACAAAATGAACCCCTCATTTTGTTCCTTTTTAAATTAAATGTTTTAAGAGTTACCAGTTTATTCCAATCAAGATGGCTTCAGGTGTGCCATAATTTTGTCATAAGTAAGACTGTTAGCGCTCTAGTTGTTCTTTAGAACACTCTGGGAAGCTGCAGTAGAACACAAAGGCATCAACTGACAGGCTGCACCTGTTGAAATATAACAGGAAGATATTTGAGATCACACTTGAAACATGTCCTAATTTTTCTTTCTACAGCACTAACCATAATTTCTATGACAAAATGAACCCCATAATTTTGTTCCTTTTTAAATTAAATGTTTTAAGTGTTACCAGTTTATTCCAATCAAGATGGCTTCAGGTGTGCCATACTTTTGTCATAAGTAAGGCTGTTAGCACTCTAGTTGTTCTTTAGAACACTCTGGGAAGCTGCAGTAGAACACAAAGGAATCAACTGACAGTCTCTGCCCTTGTTGGATGTACATGTTTTACTGAGAATGTCAGACTTCATTCTCACATGACTGAGAAAGATAATGTGAATTTACAGAAAATATGCTCTCATTTTAGCTTCTGGAGCACCTTCCAAAACTGTAAGGGACAAGCATGTGAAAATAGTTTTCTCTCAAACATGATTCATGATATCCCAGCAGAAGGTTTTTCACAGGGTAAAATCACCTTAGAACACACCACAATTCCTGAAATTAGTATGGTACCATCAACAAATGAATTCTAATGTAACTAAAGTCTGTTATCACCCTTTATAGTTCTCCTTTTGGTAACCCTCAAAATCTTCGATTCACTACAATGCATTTCAATGGGGTACTATCATTTATATTGGTCCCAAGATGGCTGCCAGCAATTCCAGGATGAAGTGCTGACAGCCAATCAGATCTCACGATGACATTTGTGGTTAGGCTCCGCCCAGATATATATGTGTTTTTACTTTTGATTTTCTCAGGAACTACTGAATGGATTTACACCATTTAACAAAAGGGTTCTTTCTGAACCAAGAACTACCTCTTTGCCAAATTTGGAGTAATTCCGTTCAGCAGTTTGGGCTGTAGCCTTGCATAAAGTTTCCTATGGGAAATTGATTTTTTGACTCTTATTTTTTGAATTTCTCCGCAACTACTTAACGGATTTACACCATTTAAAAAAAGGTCGCTTTCTGAACCAAGCGCTACCTTTTTGCCAAATTTGGTGTAATTCCGTTCAGCAGTTCGGGCTGTAGCCGCGTCTAAAATTTCCTATGGGAATTAACATGGAGAAAACATGTTTTGGGACCCCCCTTTTTTCTCGGCCCCCGCTTGCCAAATCACCCCGAAACTTTCAGGATAGGAGTAGACCGGAGCGCCCCACGAGTTTTGAAAATTTCGCGAAGATTCATCAACCGGCGCCAAAGTTATTGGAAATAGAATGTTGCGAATTTCCTATGGAAAATAGGTCCTAACTATAACTATCTACTGGCGACCGCCAGTAGATAATATATATATATATATATATATATATATATACACACACATCCTCCTGTTTTCGGCGTGTTGCTTCTGAGCCGCCTGACCGCCTGAGGTGCTTGTGTGCAGCACTCCGCCGTGCGCTGCAATGTAAATCCAGGCTCCGGTTTCTTTAAGATCAAAAGAAAACCACAGAACTCCAGTGCTAGTATATCCAAACGATCCTTTTATTCTTTATTGCAGAAGTAACATCTATGCGTTTTAGTGCTCAAGCACCTTGGTCACAACGTTGATCATTACACATTCTCGGCTTTTAAACAAGTCATGTATTAGAGGGTACATACACATAAAAAGGGGACTGCAGCGTCCTTTGTTATTTCAGCGCCATCTTATAACATGTCAATTCAGCACAGTGAGGCATATTTTACATTTTAATGTTTGATCCAGTCAGCTATTTGTTTTATGTTCCATTGGCAATTATTAGTCACTGACATAAATTCATTATTATTGCTTAATTTGTTAAATACTTTTTCATTTCAATATTTTACTTACGCCCCACCCTACATGCAATCTATTTATTTACATAATCATTGTTTTCATGATCATGAGGTTATTCTGCGGAAGTGGGCGTTGTCACCCTGTCATGCAATGGGTAATGACATTCTACAACTCCATTCCACCACCATCATTATAATCAAACTTCAACTTACAATCATCCCTGTAGTAGTAATCTTCCAGAGTCGACTAATGCCAATCTGGATCCCCACATTCTTATCAACAAATGTACAAGTAAAAACAACTTAAATGTCAAACCCTTAGTTAAAGCTGTCTACTCTCAACATGCAGTTCTCTTGGCATGGCCGTGTCGTCTAACAGACTTGTCGTAATATTCACTGTACAGAATATGCTGCTTCCAAGCATCCTTTCCTATAAGAGAACACATAACAATTAAAAAATGCAAAAAAAACTCTATAAAATCAAGCCCTATGATCATGGGTCCTGGCTGGAAGATGATACAATAAGCAATAATCTGACATTGTTCGAGGTTACAGGTGTACATATTGCTCTTTATCCACATTCAGCCCTTTCGGCTCCGTGCTATCCATTTCCAAAATGTATCTAGATTCTAACCTTCTGAGTTCTTTCTCTCTATTTCCTCTCCTTGTTTTCCTCAGCACACTGTTTTCAGCACTGTAAATTAGCTGTTTGTGATCACCGTTGTGTGCGTTCTGGAAGTGTTGTGCTACTGGGTTGGTGTTGTTTTTATTTTTATTTGCCCTCAAGTGCTGGAGAATGCCCTGGTGGCAGCTCAGCTCAGCATCATGTGCTCACTTAATCTCCCTGATGGCCCCCAATGCTTGGTTTCCCTTAGGGGGTGATGTCGCACTTTACAAATCTGGAATTATTATTATAAATGTGCATAATATTAAAGATTAGTCAGAGTTACTGAGGTAAAGTAACATAGACCCTGCAGACAAAGTGATGTCTACAATATCATCTTCATCAGCTGAACAAAATTCTAATATACCAGCCTTAGGTAATGCTGTAATTTGCTGCTGCTCCTCCTAAGCCCCAGCTCAAAGTAGGGAAGCATTTTCCAAACACAGAATGATTACTCTTCTTTATCCTAGTGGGAGATTTCAATAAACACCCATGCTCACAATCTTTCACTACTTGTGACCAAATGTATAGTGATGAAACCTTACACCTAGAACGCAGCCTAGCGGGAGCCCATCTGAATAACATCTTGGCGGAGTTCAATCTGGAATGTGTCATGACCAAAGCCTTTTGTAACTTAGATGGCAGTCTCTTTCCCACATTTGTTGGGCGCAGTGTGAACACCTCTATAGATTTCATTTTTGTTTCTGCATCCTTGCGGCATCTATTGTACTCTTTTGATGTAGGTGTTTCTGGTTTTACAGCGGAGGTTCCTCAACTAAGGCCAAGGAGCGTTGCCCCATTGCTCGTTGAGCAGTGCAAAATAAAAATAAAATGATAATAACAAGAAGTTGTTATCATTTTATTTTTCTTTGCAGGACTCCGACTCCAGCCAGGTCGGGCAGGGCTGGGCTAGGCTCCCCACTCTCAGATGGAGCAAGAGTGGTTTGCACTCCCTCCCTAGGTGCATGACGGCTTGGTCGACCCTCTAGGGCCGTCCAAACCGTCATGTGCACTTGGCATGTTCTCCACTGGGCTGTATTGCATAGCCCAGTGGAGAACATGCTCAGTCTCCCAGTTACTGCCACTCAGACCAATCATGACACTGCTCCTGCAGCATCGTGATTGGCTGGGGGAGTCCGGTAGAATGGGTGCTTCCGGTGCTCTGTGAGGACTGAGGAGAGATGTGCGGCGGCAGCGTCGAAGAAGGTAAGGTCATTTTTTATTTCTATATCATGCCTTTCCCCCTCCGCCCACCCCACCGCCCCATCACCCCCGCCCCATCACCCCCGCCCCATCACCCCCGTACAGAGCCAACCGCCACTGTGGTTTTAGTGACCATTCTTATATCTCTGTTTGTATTAGCAATCTGCTTTCCCAGTGCCTTTGTCTAAGAGGTGGATGAGCATTGTTGAACAGTCTGACATGTATAAAATACAGTTTTCATCTAAAGAGTATGCATGTAGAAGCTGCTTTGAACTAACAATGAACATTGTGACATGGACATCCAATTCTTCCTTTTTTTGTGGTGGATCTGTATTCAGGGCATCCTCTTCCAATTGATCAACTTGATGTGGAGCAGTCTTTATCTGAATGTGTTGTTATTTTTAATAAAGTTGTTTATATAACTCTCATTTTGTCCTCCTACGCAAACAAACGTCAGGTAAACAGTATCTGTATTTCATAACCACTACTGAAACGTAAAAGTGATGAAAAAATATTTTGAAATACCATTACCAGGTCAGATTACGAATATAATTGCAAAAAATTAGTATTTTAAAGAAATTGAGAAAAAATAACAAAAGGCTAAAAACATTATGGACTTTATAAATAACTTAAATAATCTAAAAAACCAATGTGTGTAAAATTACAACAAGGCACACAAGTTTTGTAAAAATTGGTAACAACTATTCCTAAATGATTTCCTCAGTCTGAAAAAAGGATGATTCTTCTTTTTTTTATTTAAAGTCTTTATTGTAGACATTCAACACATACAATCCTTTATACACCAGGTTTATCCAAACAATATTTCCAAAACATATGTGGAAGATGTCTAATATATATCTTAATACCCTCCACCCCGACTAATCTACCCAGCCCCCCATCCCACCACCCCTCCAACCCAGCACCCCCTATCCTACCCCTACCTCCCCCCACCCAAATGGAGCCCATGGCCGTAACATAAATTGAGCTATAACACAACCATAATGTACATTTCTTGGTAAAGCCCTTAATATAGTGACAACCTAAATAATACCAACAGTCTAAACATCCTATGCTAATCCCTTAACTTATATCAACACAAATCAGATCAAATCCTGACCTCATTCGTCCAATTCGTTATTGGAAGCCAAATTGCAAGCCCCCTCCTTTTAGCATTAAGCCCCCTTTGTTTATACACCTCTTTCTCCCACCGGTATGTGGCCAGAAATTTCCCCAGCCAGCAATAAACTGAGGGGGGGTCCTTGTCCAGCCACCCGCTGGCCAAGGAAAGCCTAAACACTGACATAGCTATAAATAACAGAGCTCTGTTTGGTTCCGGCATGGCTTGATTACTGACCCCCAACATAATTACCTGCGGTGAAAGTTCCACCTCAAACCCCAGCATGCCTCTTAGGTATTTGCCCACCTCAGTGATTAAAGGTACAAGTCGAGGGCAAGTTGCAAACATATGTACACTATCAGCAGCATAACAATTGCATCGAGAGCAGAAAGAACCACGCGAGCCTCCCCATTTTGCTATGCGGGCTGGAGTAATGTACAAATTAAGCCAAGTTTTGAAACACTGCACTTGTAGGTTTGCCGAGAAGCATGCCGTTTGACTTAACAAAGAGAGTCCTCACATACCTCTATCCCTGCTTGCAGCAGATTCTTCCAGCGATTAGTATGTTTAATAAAGTCATCGCTCATTAAATTACTAAGCATTTTGCAGAGGGGAGATAGTGTTAAAGATGTCCCTAATATTGCTTCAAGTAAGGGGATTCTCTGACAACTGGATATTTTTTTTAGAAACAAAATCCCTAATTTGTAAATATTTAAAAAAATACTTATTACCTAACCCGAATTTGCTCTTAATTGCATCAAAAGAAAGGATATTATTATCCTCCATCAGATCTCCAATATACCTTACTCCTTTATCCATCCAGACTTTCATATAGCCATCTAGTAGAATTTCGGGTAATAGGTTATTGTCTGCCAGAGGAGAGTATCTATGTATCCTACCTAGTTTAAGTTTCTTCCTGATGGACGTCCATACTTTAAATGATCCCAATAAAACCTTAAATTTAACTCTTTTAAAATAAGCAAAATCAATATATCGAAGAAGGCAGCCAGCTGAATCCGATCCCAAGAGTAACCTATATATAGAAGGGCTGGATGTTTCCTCTATTGATGTTGGTTCTTTCCCCAATATTGGTGCCATTCGCTGCAAAGCTGCTGCCCAATAATAAACCTGGAGATTAGGTACCGCCCAGCCACCCCGATTTCTAGGTAGGGACATATATCTCAGCGCTCTGCGGGGGCGGTTCCCGGCCCACAAAAACTTGGAAATTGCTTGATCAAATGCCGAAAACCAACTCTTGTTTATTTCCGTTGGAATAGCTCTAAAAAAATAGAGAATCTTTGGTAAAAATAACATCTCGATGACCTTGCATCTCCCTAAAAGAGTGAGATGCAAATTATTCATTCTGTTAAAATCTGTTCTAGTCTTGTGTAGCAGAGGTTCTAGATTAATCTGTGCGATTTTATCGACATTGGCAGAGATCTCAACCCCCAAATATCTAGTATTTTCCACTACACGTGTATCAAACATAGCCACATTTGAGTTTTTAACAATCATGGTCTTATCCTCATTAAGATGATACCCCGAAATTTTACCAAAATCTTTTGAGGCTCTTTCAACCTCTCTAATAGCTTCTGATGGATTGGCTGTGATTATTGCGATGTCATCCGCATATGCAAGAATCTTGGTATCCCCTCCCATCGAAGGGATGGCTGAAATCCTATCGTTCCCCACAATTTTCCTAATTAAGGGATCTATATATAGGGCAAATAATAGCGGGGAACAGGGACACCCCTGCCGCGTACCTCTTGTTATTTTAATTGGCTCCGATGTATACCCCATCATTGCAATTCAAGCCTCGGGACCATGATATAAACATTTAATTGCTTCAATAAAATCCTTCCCCAAGCCGTATTTCCCCATAACTGCCCATAAGAAGGGCCAGGAGACCCTATCAAATGCTTTCTCCGCATCAAGTAATATTACAGCCATAGGGTCTCCTGACACCTTCGTATAATCAAACAACGTAATTATACGTTGAATATGATCAGTCGTGCCCCTACCTGGAACGAATCCGTGTTGAAACGGGGAAACTAGTCTTTTAATGACCGCTGCTAATCTGGTTGCTAAAATTTTAGAAAAGATTTTCACATCGCTGTTAACCAGCGTGATTGGCCTATATGAGCCCAATTCTGAGGGGGGTTTACCTTTTTTAGGAAAGACTATTATATTAGCTGTCTTCCAGGAATCGGGAATCAGCAGTTCTACTTGTGCTCTACGAAAAACTTCCAGCATAAGTGCCACAAGCTGTGTCTTAAATTTTTTATAAAATTCTCCTGGGATCAAATCAGTGCCTGCAGCTTTGCCTGAAGGAGTAGAATCTATTGCTGCTCTGAGTTCATCTAATGTAATTAATGCACTAAGGCTGTTTTTCTCCTCACAGGATACTTGATCAGGTAATAGCCCTTCTAAGTAATCCTCAATATCAACATCTTTGTTTTGAATATCCTCGGTATATACGTTTTGATATAATTTTTGAAATGCCATGAGAACTGCATCAGGGCTATTTACCATACCTATGTCTGGATCCCTGATTTCGCTAATTCTAGACTGTACCGTTTTTTCCCTTGTTCGTACAGCAAGTAAATGGCCCACTCTCTCATTGTTCTCATATACCCTGCTCCGCCATGCCGTATATTTCCCAGCTGCTTTTTTGGTGGAGATCTCGGTGATTGCAGACCTAGTAATTATAATTTTTGATTGAGCCGTCTCCGCGTCTCCCCTTCGGCCAGAACCCTTACTAGATCGGCCTCCTCTTTACTCAAATCCTCATACAGGGTATGTACCAAGATGTTATCCTTCTTCTGTGATTCCCATCCATATTTCGATGTTTCCCCTCTAATCCCAGCCTTCAAAGCATCCCAAACTATACCTACGTCTGTACTCCCTAAATTCTCTGCTATAAACCTAGGGATCCATTCATTAAGGTGTTGTTGATACCCCTCCTCGCTTAATAAGGCCCTATTAAATGTCCATCGTGTCTGTGGGGATTCTAGTCTGATATCAATTTCTATTACCAGGGGGTTATGATCAGACATAACTTTTGGAAATTTACTAATCTTACAGCCTAATAACATCTCCTGGGATACAAAGAAATAATCTAATCTCGCATGCACTTGATGTGGTGCGGAGAAAAAAGTGAAGCCAGGGTCATCCTCCTTCTGTTCTGCCCATACATCCGCTAACCCATGCAGTGACCTTAGTTGCATCAGGGATTTAAAAACCTTTGGTTTACGACCATGGTACATCACCCCTCTATTCCTAGATACCTGACAGCTCATATTAATGTTCATATCCCCACATATAATCAAAGGTAAAGGCCAACCCACTAATTCAACATTTAGCCATTCGAACAAAGCCGGGTCACCCAAAACGGAACCATAAATTGAGCAAAGAGTAAATATCTTATGGTCCAGACAGCATTGTGTTATTACCCATCTCCCCAATTTATCAGCAGAAGAGCGCGGGAAGCGACTCAACCCTTTCCTTGCCAAAATTGCCACCCCTCTTGTCTTTGTAGTTTGTGTTGTGGAAGCTACAATTTGATAGCCCGCCATCTCCAGTGCCCCCTTGTTACAAGCTTCCACATGAGTCTCTTGAAGACAAATAATGTCTGCCTTTAGGAATTGAACCTCCAAGCTGATTCTCCTTCTTTTAACAGGATTATTCAACCCGCATATATTAATAGAGGCTATTCTTAACTTCCTAATTGAAAAAAATAAAATAGTTCCGAACCAGATAAAGATGCAATTAGTGAGATAACCGTCTCCAACTCATACCAGTGCCCAAAGAAAAACCCGCCCAAGACACCACCCCTCACCCACAGGCTCCAACCCATCCCCCCCCTCCCCACCCTGATCAAAAAGGCAAAAAAGGTCCAAGAACCCTTGTGATGCCTCCTGCATGATGTGTGCCCCTAGCCGCCTCCTACAAATGAAAACAAAATCATTAGAGAGAGAAAAAAAAAGAAAAAAAGACAAAGCACTCAATTACCCCGCTCTAGAGTCAAGTCTTATTTTTAGTAAGTTCTTGCAGAAACTCCTGTGCCTGGATCTCAGAAGAAAAAACTCTAATCGCCCCCTTGCAGATGACTTTGAGCCTGGCAGGATTCATAAGATAGACTTCGCAGCCCAGTTTCTGGAATGGGGAGATCAGCAGACGCAGTCTCCAGCGCCTCTCTACCGTAGCATGACAAAAGTCAGGCCGAACAAAGAAGGAGTGCCCCGCAACCATCCTCCTAGCATCAGGTCTTGCTTTTTCAAATATAGATTGTCGAAGGAGGAAATTACCAAAAAAAATAAGGATGGCTCGTGGTTTGTCATCTTGCCCTGGCTTTTTCTTAAGCATCAAGGGAAATCGATGCACCCGCTGTATTTCAGACTCCCAGTTCCAATGACCAAGGTCAGGAAACGCCTCCTTGAATAGCGTCAATACAAACCCCCGGATGTCATCGCCTTCTGCTTTCTCTGCAATCCCAAGTAAACGGAGGTTGTTACGGCGTTGTCTATTTTCAAAATATTCCAGCTTCCAAAAAACATCAGACATCTTACTATCATTAGATTCAGTTAATCGGGTGGAGGTTTCAACGTCGCCCTCCAGTTGCACAACGCTTTCTTCCAAAGCTGTAGTGCGTACTGAAATCTCGGTACAGGCTTTGCTAATTTTGCGCACAGCACCCTGTAATTTTCTAGTGGCTAAATGAGCCCTTTTATGTTCAAAACGTGCCTCAATCTGCATCTGCTTCAATGTTGAATATATCAGATCCATTGTCGGTTGTTGAGTTTGTAGTTCCATTATACCATGATCTTTAGTCATACCCTCTGGGGCTCCAAGCTCATCCTCTAGACTCCTCCCAAACTGAGTGGCAGAGTAGTCCCACTTTAGCTGGCTAGACTGACTGCAGTCGGACGTAAGCCCCCTGTCTTTATCTGACTCCTTTATACTCTTTTTCTTTTTGCGCACAGGTATGCGTTTTTGAGTAGCAGGGTTGGTGAAGGGGGTGCCGCGTCCCCCTCTGAGAAATCTTCATCAGAACCACCTTTGCTGCTGAAGTTGGATTAATCCGAATCATCAGTCAATAAGTAAAACTTTTCCACATTATCTGGAATCTTTAGATGTTTGCCAGCTGCTTGGATGGTAGCCTCCAGTTGCTCCTTATGGACAGTAATGTTAATTGTGTCACATACTTCTTTGGAAATAACATCCTGAGGACCAGAATTCTCAGGTTGCCCCACTTTTTCAGAAGTACTTTGTACTAACATTTCAGAGTTCCCCCCAGATATAGATGCGGGCCTGCAATAATCACAGTTAGTTCAGGGGAGATCTCTACTAAATTACTATCATTTTGCATGTCTTCGCTCAGTACCAAACTCTTTGGGCTGTCTGCATGAGTTTTACCTTTAAATACTTTCTTTTCGCCGGATAAATAAGGGGCTCCCCTTCCGGCAAACATCCCAGGGACAGTTGGTTGCTTTGGTCTAGTAACCATAGCGCCAAAACGCTCACCACAGTGCTTCCCACTATGAGTTTCCTTGGGCAGCCCTTCTTTGTCCAAATCTGCTTGTAAATTGACTCTCTGACTCAGGCTCTGGTTCAGCCCCTTTCCATCCGCTGCTGCACGCCGATTCACCGATACAGGCTTGACTCCTCCAGTCGCGCTGCCATCTCGCGTCAACCCTTTGGTCTTTGGCGGCATAGCAGCGGATCCTGTCAGCCTCTTCTCCACTGTCACAGAATATCGTTTATCCACGCCGGGGGCAGATAAAATCCCTCGTGATACAATGTATCGGCGAGTTGTCCCGGTCCTCCTTAATGCCGCCTGACGAGCGCCGGATGCTGCTAGTACCACTGCAAGTAGAAACCTCGATGCTCGAGCCGTCAGTACACCGATCGCCGACAAAAGCCTCATCAGCTTATACTCCACGACCAAATTTACAGCTGAAGCCCCTGCCAGGTACGTGCTGAGTTGCTTTGCCAATGAATAATGCCGAGTTACATCAAAGTATAAAATTTTCTCTCATTCCGTAGCTGAGTTGCCGAGGTAGGGAGAGCGGCTCCACACAGCTCTCACACAGCCGCCATCTTGCCTCCTCAACACAAAAGGATGATTTTTCTAAGGAGATGAGGAAAATATTACTTGGTGTGGCACCCGCAACCGCACTCAAGCAATATTAACCCATACAATTTGTGATAGCCAAAACATTACTGCAACATAAATACACACTAGACCAAATTTTGAGAACCCCTTCCCCCCCCAAAAAAAACCAGTAAAGGGCTTGTGTGGAGGTCCCTGGTAACAGGACATCTAGTAAAAAGGTAGAAGTCACATGCCTCCTTTAATTTCCCCACCTAATTTAAAGGTGAAGGGAATGCAGTTTTCCCCATGGCAGAGCCTCTGACTGCTTTAAATTCAGGAAAACACTTGGACTGCCCAAATGCAAGCACAAATGGCTTTAGAAGGGCAAACCAAATTAAACTGCATCCTCTGCCATTATTTCTGTAATTGGCTTTCATGTGCTGTTCCACAATGAACACCATGGTGGTGCCTGCCAGAACAAAAACTTGCAATGTGAAAGAAATTCCAGAATTTAGTTCGGGCAGAAGTTCTATTTTTGCTCAAAATAGACTCCCACTAGGGAAGAATGTCTTTAGAAAAACAGGGCTGACAGGTGCATCAAGCCTATTTTGACAATTTGGGGATGCCGGATTGAGTAACACTCTTCACCTCTTTGATAGAAGTTGCAGGTTCGTCAGACCTCCAGGGCAGAGAGGACCTGCCACCACTGTGCATTTTTACAAGCCAGAATGGCACATGCCACCCAAATGATGCCATCTCCAAATACAGTTAGATTCTAGAACGCTAGGCATATCTACATCTAGAGTTGCACATGCCTGAATTTCAAAACTAAAAACATGGAATGCATCTTCTGATACATAACACATATTAGAATATATCTCCTAGTACAGGCTTTCTTCTATCACAACACTATGTACACCTCAAAAATTGACAGAACAAACTTCCAATTTCAAGCAAACACTAAAAATTATGCGGCATATTTCAAGTGTACCTTTCTAGAGACTTATAAAAAGTACCCTAATCACTTATACCTTATGTCAACATCTTTTAAACCACACTTTTGTGCTGCATCTTCACCATTCTACTACTACTCACAGTCTTGAGCCTACCACATAAAAAGCAACAACACCTCTTTGTTATACGTCATACACCTTCAAATGTGTAAAACATATGAAAATAGATATGCAAGTAGAGACATACTTCAGACACAAGTCCATGCACACCTTAAAACTTGACAGAGTGCACTTACAATTTGAAAGCGACACCTAAAATTATGCGGTATACTTCAAATGTACATTTCTACACACTAAAACAAACTACCATAATCACTAATCCATCTTTCAATATACACATATTACTATACAGAATCTATTTTAAACATCATTTAAGTACAATAAAACAAACTACAATACACATCTCTACATTTAATAATATATTTCAAACATCACGGTTCTTGAATAATTTTTACAGTTTAAAAATATAGCTAATACATAATACACCTCACAAATATATAACTCACCTTCCAAATTGATTTGTAGAATATGAAATATCAGAACTCATAAAAGATTTTCTTATGCACACAATCAATGTAATGCACCACTCTCAACAAGGTAAAACCAGTAATGGCAAACTTTCCCTCTCTTTCTCAACAGAAATAAATGTAAGTAACAAATCACACTGCTTCCTACATCATTTCAAATTGTAAAACACATTTCTATTGGTTAGACATATTAACCCATACCAACTGACTTCTAAAAGTGCCCAAACTGATTCTGCAATTTTCTAGAGTCGCGACTCCACCGTGCACCATCGCGAAGGAGCTGTGAATCCACACCGGAGTTCAAAAATATATTACTAATAATAATAGCACTATATTTTAAGAACACACCACTTCTAAACACAATACTGACTTGGGAAATATTACTTTAATAACATATTACTTATATATAAGTTACAATTCCATATTTTAAAACCATAGTAAAGATTCAACCCTTCCCCATACTGCTTAATCCCAGTTTCCATAGTAACAGTTTTTGCAACATTCAACTGAACAGGCAGGTCACAAGTTCAGCATATTTTCAACTTCAGCACACAAGGATACAAATGCAAACAACAGGTGTGGTTGACCTTTACAAAATGTTACCTTATCCTATCTACTGTACCTTTCAAACATGTTTTAATAACCAATAAGAAACATGCTTTATAAAGAAAGTAACATGCACCCTATTTTTGAGTGTACAATGTTCATAAACAGCCAATCAATTATCTACTTTTTAAAAAACAGCATCTTGTCCACCATTTTAGCTACCTCTCATTCTACCAACTGACTACCTCAGCTACAGACATCTTTTCATTACTTCCAGACATCCCTTCAAGATGCTAACAGTGTGGCTTGTTGGACCCAGCTATGTTTTCTGGTGCAAAAGGTATGCTGAACGCAGAGGTATTGACAAAGACCTAGCTTTACAAAATGTAGACATTAAGTGGATTGCACAGAGAGGATTAAAGTGGCACCAATTGATGCCTTTGGTTAAAACCTTTTTGCATCTCCAACCCCCTGACCTCATGATTGTGCACTGTGGTGGCAATGACCTAGGCACATTGACTGGGGTAGGTCTGGAAATGCTAGTGAAGGACACCTTTGCACAACTGATGTTGCTTTTCCCTCAAACTGTCTTTGTATACTCTAATATATGCCAAAGACAGAAATGAATGTGGTCAAATCAATCCCCATCTCCCGGGACATTACCTCTTTCTATTTAAAAAACAAAAAATAAATAAGGCAGAAGGGCCGCGAGGACCCCCTTCCCTTGGCCACTTTTGACCCCGGGGACCCCATCCCCAGGGGCATGCCATTTAATAAAAAAAAAAAAATATGAGAATTATAAAGAGGGGGATTGCATGGCCCCCCTCCTGAGGCCATTATTAGCTCCGGGGACCCCATCCCCCGGGGCTTTGCCTCTGTTTTTAAAAATACAAAAATACGGGAGGGGAGCCACGTGGCCCCCCTTCTCTGGGCCACTTCTCGCCCCGGGGACCCCATCCCCGGGGCTGGCCCTCAACGTTGGGGACTGCAGGGGGAGCCCCAGTGCCCCCGCGGTCCCAGCCAGCTCCCCACCTCCTCCGGGAGCCGGCATTGCTTTTGGACATGGATAGCTGTTAACATGCAGCTCCCCTTCTCCAAAAGCAATCTGCTTTGCTTCATGGAAGCGAGAGCAGGTTTCCATGAAGCGAAGCACAAGTTTTCAATGACAGGGCGGGAGCACTGCTCCCGCCCTGTCATTGCAAACTGCAATGTCCCGGGGTGGGCACCCCGGGACATTGCTGGAGCCGGCCCTGGGGGTGGCGGTCCCCAGGGCCAAGGAGGGCTCCAGGATGGGGGCTGTGCGGCCCCCCTCCCAACATTGACATAGCCCTGGGGAGGTGGTGGTCCCTGGGGCAGGGGGTCCGTAACGGACCCCCATATTAACATAATTAGTGCCTCGGGGAGGTGGTGGTCCTCGGGGCGTGTGGGGGGGCTCGACCCCCCCACACTATATTTATATCACAGCCCTGGAGAGGTGGTGGTCCCCGGGGCTCCAAGGGGGCCACGTGCCCCCACCACTGCACAAATAAAAAAAGCCCTGGGGAGGTGGCGGTCCCCGGGGTTGCGGGGGCCTCAGAAGGGCCCCCGCATAAATATAGACATTTACCCCCGGGACCTGGCCCACCCAAGGGCTCATTAAAACGAAGCACGGGAGACCGTTCTTCGTTTTTTAAAATTTTCTCGGCGGGATTCGCACACCCAGCGTGACTTCCTCTGAATTATTTTTTTTTTAAAACACTTTTTTGGGCCCTGAGGGACCCTGTGGGACCCCCTGACCACACATAGGGGGTCAGGGTGTTAATACCATGCTCCCTTTCCTTCTTTTAAAACATTTCTGTCACTTTTTCCTTGTAACTCGGTTACCGAGTCACAAAATGGCTGCCAACACATTCTACTTTGGAGTGTTGGCAGCCAATCAGAATGAAGCTCGTGCTCGGGAGGAGTCCCGAATCCTCCTCGGCTCTCAGATATCGATATTTTTATTTTTTTAATTTCTCAGGAACTACTGAACAGATTTACACCATTTAAAAAAAGGTCGCTTTCTGAACCAAGAGCTACCTTATTGCCAAATTTGGTGTAATTCCGTTCAGCAGTTCGGGCTGTAGCCGTGTCTAAAGTTCCTATGGAAATTAACATGGGAAAAACGCATTTTGGGACCACCCTTTTTTCTCGTCCCCCCACTTGACAAATCATCCCGAAACTTTCAAGACAGGAGCTGACCTAAGTGAACCATTAGTTTTGAAAATTTTGCGAAGATTCATCAAACTACGCCAAAGATATTGGCAAAAGAAAAAACGGTTTTTGAATAGAAACAAGGTCCTAACTATAAGTACATACTGGCGACCGCCAGTAGGTAATATATGTATATATATATATAGGGCATGTGATCAAGGCTGGTCATCGGCTGAAACGCGTCATGGCGGACTACATGTGAGATCAAATAAATGTATTTTGCACAAGATTGGGTCTACGCTCATATTTATTCCCTTGGAGGAGACTGGAAAGTTTACGAGGACTCACGATAAATATATATATATATATATATTTCTTTTTTGTCCCAAACGCCCTTGCGCTCAAGAATGCACTCAACAATGCTCTCACCCTTCGGGTATTGTTAGCCTTGCTGCAGCACGCTGTCTCTCCGTCCAAGCTTGGCAATCATGCTCGACGCTCACCTCTTTGTTCAGTTCATTTTTATTGTTGAAGCCCTCATTGTCGAGTGCATTCTTGAGCGCAAGGGCGTTTGGGACAAAAAATGATACGCGGCTGCCCGAGCCGCGGAAACAAGAGGTGCACCATTTCTTAATGTTGAAAGGCCATGGAAGGCAAAAATCCTTTTCCGTCAGGCACAATGTTCTCTTGCAAAATGAAGCATGCATGTCAAGATGTCCCTTCCTACTAAAGGACCTTACACAGCTTTTTATTTTTACACAGGGGCACGGAGCCTACTAAAGGTGTGACACTTATACTTACCTGTGGAACTGCAATTACCATCATGCCATGTGGCGTTTACTGCAAGCCACGCCCACTGAGGGCTTTCACAATAAAAATGAACTGAACAAACAGGTGAGCCTTCCGTGCCTTTGTGTGAAGCTCATGATTAAAAGGCGAATGCCTTGAAACGCGTCGAGCATGATTGCCAAGCTTGGACGGAGAGACAGCGTGCTGCAGCAAGGCTAACAATACCCGAAGGGTGAGAGCATTGTCGAGTGCATTCTTGAGCGCAAGGGCGTTTGGGACAAAAAAAAAAAAAAAATATATATATATATATATATATATATATATATATATATATATATATATATATATATATATATATATATAAACAAAGACTCTCCTTCCAGAGATGCAGGCCCGTAGAGTGGTGGCGCGGTGCCGGCGGAGAAACCGGTAATTTCAATATAAATCCAAAGCGGGGTTGCCTATCGCGCTCTCAGGTTAACGCATAAACCAAGCAAGACTCCAAAGATAGAAAAGGGGGTTTATTATCGTCATAAACCCTCCGTGACGCGTTTTGACTCCGCAGAGTCTTGATCACACAATGGGGCAACAACACAGTCATTGCTTACATACACTTCCTGTGAAATGTAAACATAAACATAAAAAACGGACTTGTCATCGTTACATACAGTTTCATGGTCGCCATTAGTAAGTAGTAAAAATACAGTTAGACGAAGTTCAAAACGATGTGCAAAGTAGACTATGACAATAACTAACCTAATATACATCAACCATATGATAGGAGCATAGCGAACCCACTGGCTGGTGTTTGAGAGTAGTTCCCCCGGGAATAGTGGCGGGGCATGCTGGTATTTGCAGTCCTCTACGAATACGGGCTGTGTTGAACGTAAAAGTTCAGAAACGTGCGTATGGAGATAACATGTCACACGCTAGTGTATTCATTGATGCAACAAGTTTCCTAGTCTGGAAGCTGCGCTGCTAAACTTGTGACGCGTTAAATGCGCTTTTTTATACATATCAAATAATGTATCCTGGCGTGCTGTTAGATTCAAAGGCCCTATTCCCTTTAAAACAGCTCTATGTGTTTCTATGATTCCCTAGTTAGTGGGGATTTCAAAAGTTGATGAAGTGTGCCTGTCAAAGCCTACTCGAAGTGGATGGTTCCCTTCTGTTAATATAACAGGGAATTATAAATATACCCATATAACAAACTGCCGCTGATTTGGTGCCCCATCTACCACTTATTGTGTGCACAAAACATATTTATACAATGCAACTGACATAATCATGTAAAAAATATAACATAATCGTGTAAAAATCTCTTATCTGTGGACAAGGTCGTAGCAGAATGATGTCACGAAAGAAAAGGTTAGGGATCCCAAGCAAGAGACATGGTCCCTTCCTTTCCTCCTGCAAAGGAATACAGGAAAAGACAAGAGTCATTCACAGTCATTGTAAATAAAACTAGAGAAACATGTTGCAACCAACTAGCAATGAAACTATCAATAAAACATTCTAATCATGTAAGAGTAAAAAGTAGTAGTAAAAGCTAGAAGGCTTGGTCACTGTTATTTGACTGTCTCCCTGTCACGGGCAAAAATGTAATTTAATGTTCTTGAAGATGTATGGCCAATTCCTCATCCTGATTGTGCCCTTTAGGGTAGCGTGTGGCCATCCCTATGATGTGCCTTGATTCGCGTTGTCTAAGTTTGAGAGTGCGGTTACCTCCTCTCTTGTTGCCCAATACCTGTTCTATTGCATAGTATGAAAGTTTGGAACTGTCTGAAAAATGATGTGACTCAAAATGTCGTGCAATAGGATACTGTTTGTCTCTGTTAGTGATTGCCCTCATGTGTTCTAGAATTCTTTTTTTGGCCATGTTTGTTGTACTGCCTACATATCTCAAACTACAGGGGCATTCCAGTACATAGATCACGTAAGGTGGTACTGCATGTCAAGAATTGTTTAATTCTCACCATGCTGTTGGTGCTAGTGTTCCAGAACTCCTTTCTAAACCGGCTGTTGCTGCACGCTTTGCAATGGCCGCATGGAAAAAAGCCCTGCAGATCAATACCCCTTGATACAGGGGTGTCTCTTAGGTCACTATGTACAAGAAGATCCCTAAGGTTCCGACGGACTTTTGCCCGTGACAGGGAGACAGTCAAATAACAGTGACCAAGCCTTCTAGCTTTTACTACTACTTTTTACTCTTACATGATTAGAATGTTTTATTGATAGTTTCATTGCTAGTTGGTTGCAACATGTTTCTCTAGTTTTATTTACAATGACTGTGAATGACTCTTGTCTTTTCCTGTATTCCTTTGCAGGAGGAAAGGAAGGGACCATGTCTCTTGCTTGGGATCCCTAACCTTTTCTTCGTGACATCATTCTGCTACGACCTTGTCCACAGATAAGAGATTTTTACACGATTATGTTATATTTTTTACATGATTATGTCAGTTGCATTGTATAAATATGTTTTGTGCACACAATAGGTGGTAGATGGGGCACCAAATCAGCGGCAGTTTGTTATATGGGTATATTTATAATTCCCTGTTATATTAACAGAAGGGAACCATCCACTTCGAGTAGGCTTTGACAGGCACACTTCATCAACTTTTGAAATCCCCACTAACTAGGGAATCATAGAAACACATAGAGCTGTTTTAAAGGAAATAGGGCCTTTGAATCTAACAGCACGCCAGGATACATTATTTGATATGTATAAAAAAGCGCATTTAACGCGTCACAAGTTTAGCAGCGCAGCTTCCAGACTAGGAAACTTGTTGCATCAATGAATACACTAGCGTGTGACATGTTATCTCCATACGCACGTTTCTGAACTTTTACGTTCAACACAGCCCGTATTCGTAGAGGACTGCAAATACCAGCATGCCCCGCCACTATTCCCGGGGAACTACTCTCAAACACCAGCCAGTGGGTTCGCTATGCTCCTATCATATGGTTGATGTATATTAGGTTAGTTATTGTCATAGTCTACTTTGCACATCGTTTTGAACTTCGTCTAACTGTATTTTTACTACTTACTAATGGCGACCATGAAACTGTATGTAACGATGACAAGTCCGTTTTTTATGTTTATGTTTACATTTCACAGGAAGTGTATGTAAGCAATGACTGTGTTGTTGCCCCATTGTGTGATCAAGACTCTGCGGAGTCGAAACGCGTCACGGAGGGTTTATGACGATAATAAACCCCCTTTTCTATCTTTGGAGTCTTGCTTGGTTTATGCGTTAACCTGAGAGCGCGATAGGCAACCCCGCTTTGGATTTATATATATATATATATATATATATATATATATATATATATATATATATATATCGTGAGTCCTCGTAAACTATATATATATAGTGTGTGTACTACTGTATCCACTTGTATCTATTCTTTGTGCTGATCTCTCCCATATCTTGGAAGCCATATTTGATTATTTGTGCCTCTGCTCTCCATGCATGTGTAAAGCGCTCTGATACCAGCATGAGTCATGTTTGCACTGTATAAAACGTTTAAAATAAAACAAATATATATGTTCTGATAACATATCTCAGCAAATCACTAATGAATATATTAGGATTTCACAGGTACCATAAAACAATAGTAATAGGGAGCATCTGCCACTATATGTACCACCTCTGTCGACGTTTTAAATAATAATTCCTGTTATTTACTTTTAAAGTCTTCAAGAATCCTACAGTCCACATGCTCCTATGGATTGTTTTTCTAATACTATTTGCAAGTGTTGATTTTTTATAACCTTTGCACTGCATGAGCAGCATGCATTGTATATGGAGTGCTGGAGTTTACAAAGCACAAAGCAATGTGAAAATACAGTTAGATTCAAGAGTGTTAGGCATATCTACATCTAGAGTTGTACTTTCTGAATTTCAAAACTAAAAAGAAGATGGACTGGCCGCTCCTTTCATACCTCTTTCTCAGATGACAGGTGTTTGTAGTAGGGTGAGTTGATGGACTGGCTTCTACTTCTACTTTGAGACCTCTCTCTCAGAATACAGGCATGCATAGTAGGGTGTATGGGGAGTGACTGGCCTCTCCTTTGAGACCTCTCTCTCGGTAGATGGTTGTGTGTAGTAGTGAGTGGGGAGGGACTGGCCTCTCCACTGAGACCTCTCTCTCAGATGAAGAGTGTGCATAGTAGGGTGTGTGCATGGACTGCCCTCTCCTTTGAGACCTCTCTGTCAAATGACAGGTGTGCAAAGTAGGGTGTGTAGATGGACTGGCCGCTTCTTTCAGACCTCTCTCTCAGATGATGGGTATGCATAGTAGGGTGTGTGGATGGGCTGGCCTCTCCTTTCAGATCTCTTTCTCAGATGACAGATGTGCATAGTAGTGTGAATGGGGAACGACAGACCTTTCCTGTCAGACCACTCTCCAAGGTGGTGGGTGTGCTTAGTAGGGTGTGTGGATGGACTGGCCTCTCATTTAAGACCTCTCTCTCAGATGACTGGCATGCATACTGGGGTTTGTGGAGAGAGACTGGCCTCTCTGCTGAGTCCTTTCTCTTGGATGATGGGTGCTCATTGTATGCTGCGTCAAGGGACTGTCCTCCCACTAACACCCCTCTATTTGATGATGGGTGTGATAGTTAGGTGTGGGAAGTCTTACCAAGCCGATGGGCATAAATTGTAGACTCTGATAAACACCATCTCCAGTAAAACTCCTTCCTACAGTAACAACTGTGCATACCAGCCTGTATTCAAACATCACCTTCTCCTGCCTACTTTTCACAATCCCACAGGAGTCTCACAAGATCATAACTTTTTTTTAGAAAAAAGAATTAACATTCTAATCATTACAGTATTTATCTCTTACGCATATCCTCTCAAAAACAAGGACCACAATATACATTCCTACAAATAGAGTGTATTGAGAACTCATCTGCTCCTTTTTACTGGTCACAATCCCACGAAAGTCCCACAAGATAGTGAAAATTAGTTAAAAACAATATACATGTATTTTCTTCATAGTAGTTATCCCTATGACACCTCCTCTCTAAATATAAGGGGACATCATGCCTTTCTACTGCCCCCTTATCTAGTTTTTTTACTTCATTTCCACAACACCTACAATTATTCACAGTAAAAGGAAATGGCGCCCATTTAGTTTCTAAAATTCCAACAGCTAACAAATCAGAAAACTCGCACTCATGGGACTCGTGGGTGCCTCTCGTGAGAGAGTGAAGGCTCATGGTAAAAACGGGCCTCTCGACTAATTAAAGGCCTTAATTTGCACTCTCGAGGGATGTCCGTGGGACTATCGAAAAACCAACTGCCAAAATCCAAAATGAATTTTGACCCTTAATATCTCGAAAACTAATGAACGAATTTACACCAAATCACAAAAATCTCAATCTGTGGACCAATATCTAGCTTTCTGCCGAATTTGGTGTAATTCTCTTCTGCAAGTTTTGCTACGACCTGTCTTAAGGAAGTCTATAAACAGTGCATGGGGATTTTATGTTTTGGGACCCCTCCTTTTTTCACAGCTCCTGCTTGATGGAACACACCAAAACTTTCCAGGAAGGAAAAGAGGTGGATGAACATTTATTTGGAAAGTTTTGTGAAGATTGAGCAAACGGGGCCAAAGCAATTAGCAAACCAAAAAATGCTCCATCCACGGAAAAGCAGATGTAACTATAACTACATAGTGGCAACCGCCACTAGGTTATATATACACATACATACAACCATATATATATATATATATATATATATATATATATATATATATATATATATATATATATATATATGTATATACATCTTCCTGCTTTCGGCTTGTTGCCTCTGAGCGGCCTGACCGCCTGAGGTGCTCGTGTGCAGCACTCGGCCGTGCGCTGCAATGTAAATCCAGGCTTCGGTTTCTTTAAGATAAAAAGAAGACCACAGAACTCCAGTGCTAGTATATCCAAACGATCCTTTTATTCTTTATTGCAGAAGTAACATCTATGCATTTCAGTGCTCAAGCACCTTGGTCACGACGTTAATCATTACACATTCTCGGCTTTTAAAAAAGTCATGTATTAGATGGTACATACACATAAAAAGGGGACTGCAGCGTTCTTTGTTATTTCAGCGCCATCTTATAACATGTCAATTCAGCACAGTGAGGCATATTTTACATTTTAATGTTTGATCCAGTCAGCTATTTGTTTTATGTTCCATTGGCAATTATTAGTCACTGACATAAATTCATTCTTATTGCTTAATTTGTCATGTTTGATTAAATACTTTTTCATTTCAATATTTTACTTATGCCCCACCCTACATGCAATCTATTTATTTACATAATCATTGTTTTCATGATCATGAGGTTATTCTGCCGAAGTGGGCGTTATCACCCTTTCATGCAATGGGTAATGACATTCTACAACTCCATTCCACCACCATCATTATAATCAAACTTCAACTTACAATCAGCCCTGTAGTAGTAATCTTCCAGAGTCGACTAATGCCAATCTGGATCCCCACATTCTTATCAACAAATTTATAAGTAAAAACAACTTAAATGTCAAACCCTTAGTTAATGCTGTCTACTCTCAACATGCAGTTCTGTTGGCATTGCTGTGTCGTCTAACAGACTTGTCGTAATATTCACTGTACAGAATATGCTGCTTCCAAGCATCCTTTCCTATAAGAGAACACATAACATTTAAAAAATGCTAAAAAAACTCTATAAAATCAAGCCCTATGATCATGGGTCCTGGCTGCAAGATGATACAATAAGCAATAATCTGACATGGTTCGAGGTTACAGGTGTACATATTGCTCTTTATCCACATTCAGCCCTAGGGGCTCCTTGCTATCCATTTCCAAAATGTATCTAGATTCTAACCTTCTGAGTTCTTTCTCTCTGTTTCCTCTCCTTGTTTTCCTCAGCACACTGTTTTCAGCACTGTAAATTAGCTGTTTGTGATCACGTTGTGTGCGTTCTGGAAGTGTCGTGCTACTGGGTAGGTGTTGTTTTTATTTTTAATTTCCCTCAAGTGCTGGAGAATGCCCTGGTGGCAGCTCAGCTCAGCATCATGTGCTCACTTAATCTCCCTGATGGCCCCCAATGCTTGGTTTCCCTTAGGGGGTGATAAGTCGCACTTTACAAATCTAGAATTATTATTATAAATGTGCATAATATTAAAAATTAGTCAGAGTTACTGAGGTAAAGTAACGTAGACCCTGCAGACAAAGTGATGGCTACAATATCATCTTCATCAGCTGAACAAAATTCTAATATACCAGCCTTAGGTAATGCTGTAATTTGCTGCTGCTCCTCCTAAGCCCCAGCTCAAAGTAGGGAAGCATTTTCCAAACACAGAATGATTACTATTCTTTATCCTAGTGGGAGATTTTAATAAACACCTATGCTCACAATCTTTCACTACTTGTGACCAAATGTATAGTGATGAAACCTTACACCTAGAACGCAGCCTAGCGGGAGCCCATCTGAATAACATCTTGGCGGAGTTCAATCTGGAATGCGTCATGACCAAAGCCTTTTGTAACTTAGATGGCAGTCTCTTTCCCACATTTGTTGGGCGCAGTGTGAACACCTCTATAGATTTCATTTTTGTTTCTGCATCCTTGCGGCATCTATTGTACTCTTTTGATGTAGGTGTTTCTGGTTTTACAGCGGAGGCTCCTCAACTAAGGCCAAGGAGCGTCGTCCCATTGCTCGTTGAGCAGTGCAAAATAAAAATAAAATGATAATAACAAGAAGTTGTTATCATTTTATTTTTCTTTGCGGGACTCCGACTCCAGCCAGGTCGGGCAGGGCTGTGCTAGGCTCCCCACTCTCAGACGAAGCAAGAGTGGTTTGCACTCCCTCCCTAGGTGCATGACGGCTTGGTCGACCCTCTAGGGCCGTCCAAACCGTCATGTGCACTTGGCATGTTCTCCACTGGGCTGTATTGCACAGCCCAGTGGAGAACATGCTCAGTCTCCCAGTCTCCCAGTTACTGCCACTCAGACCAATCATGACACTGCTCCTGCAGCATCGTGATTGGCTGGGGGAGTCCGGTAGAATGGGTGCTTCCGGTGCTCTGTGAGGACTGAGGAGAGATGTGCGGTGGCAGCGTCGAAGAAGGTAAGGTCATTTTTTATTTCTATATCATGCCTTTCCCCCTCCGCCCACCCCACCGCCCCATCACCCCCGTACAGAGCCAACCGCCACTGTGGTTTTAGTGACCATACTTATATCTCTGTTTGTATTAGCAATCTGCTTTCCCAGTGCCTTGGTCTAAGAGGCGGATGAGTATTGTTGAACAGTCTGACATGTATAAAATACAGTTTTCATCTAAAGAGTATGCATGTAGAAGCTGCTTTGAACTAACAATGAACATTGTGACGTGGACATCCAATCCTTCCTTTTTTTGTGGTGGATCTGTATTCAGGGCATCCTCTTCCAATTGATCAACTTGATGTGGAGCAGTCTTTATCTGAATGTGTTGTTATTTTTAATAAAGTTGTTTATATAACTCTCATTTTGTCCTCCTACGCAAACAAACGTCAGGTAAACAGTATCTGTATTTCATAACCACTACTGAAACGTAAAAGTGACGAAAAAATATTTTGGAATACCATTACCAGGTCAGATTACGAATATAATTGCACAAAATTAGTATTTTAAAGAAATTGAGAAAAAATAACAAAAGGCTAAAAACATTATGGACTTTATAAATAACTTAAATAATCTAAAAAAGCAATGTGTGTAAAATTACAACAAGGCACCCAAGTTTTGTAAAAATTGGGAACAACTATTCCTAAATGATTTCCTCAGTCTGAAAAAAGGATGATTCTTCTAAGGAGATGAGGAAAATATTACTTGGTGTGGCACCCGCAACCGCACTCAAGCAATAATAACCCATACAATTTGTGATAGCCAAAACATTACTGCAACATAAATACACACTAGACCAAATTTTGAGAACCCCTTCCCCCCCCAAAAAAAACCCAGTAAAGGGCTTGTGTGGAGGTCCCTGGTAACAGGACATCTAGTGAAAAGGTAGTCACATGCCTCCTCTAATTTCCCCGCCTAATTTAAAGGTGAAGGGAATGCAGTTTTCCCCATGGCAGAGCCTCTGACTGCTTTAAATTCAGGAAAACACTTGGACTGCCCAAATGCAAGCAGAAATGGCTTTAGAAGGGCAAACCAAATTAAACTGCATCCTCTGCCATTATTTCTGTAATTGGCTTTCATGTGCTGTTCCACAATGAACACCATGGTGGTGCCTGCCAGAACAAAAACTTGCAATGTGAAAGAAATTCCAGAATTTAGTTCGGGCAGAAGTTCTATTTTTGCTCAAAATAGACTCCCACTAGGGAAGAATGTCTTTAGAAAAACAGGGCTGACAGGTGCATCAAGCCTATTTTGACAATTTGGGGATGCCGGATTGAGTAACACTCTTCACCTCTTTGATAGAAGTTGCAGGTTCGTCAGACCTCCAGGGCCGAGAGGACCTGCCACCACTGTGTATTTTTACAAGCCAGAATGGCACATGCCACCCAAATGATGCCATCTCCAAATACAGTTAGATTCTAGAATGCTAGGCATATCTACATCTAGAGTTGCACATGCCTGAATTTCAAAACTAAAAACGTGGAATGCTGAATCTGAACATACAACAAAATGTCAAATTAGAGGTTATGTTTCTAATTCCTTAATTGTATTGCTTTACATTTTCAAAATTATGTCATGCTAAATATTTCAAAATCTGTAAAGTAATCTTTCTGCCTTGCTGTGTTCTGGATTGAAGACAGTCCAAATCATTTCCAGGTGATGTACAGGATCAAAAAGAATTAAGAGTCAGACACAATGGCTGGCAAAAGAAAGAGATCCCTTCAAATCAATGTTGACCTCCAACTTCTCACTGTTTCCAATGTGAGAGGACCTTCCAGAGTGTGTGCCTGAGTTTGGTGTTTCCCAGAATCAAAATGATGGATTGTGCAGGTGTAGCCCAGTAAAGGATGAACAAAAATGTAGAAGTTAACCAAATAGTTTTGACTTTTATCATCACACACGACAAAACAAATAAAATATAGACCAGAAGGAGGGAACCCACCACCCTGGCTGCCCCAAAGTGAGCCTCTAGCCGGGGTTGGCTGAACTCTGATGTCCTCTCTTTCATCCGTCTGGTATGTCTGCAGAGGGACACTAGGATGAGTGTGATGGAAATAATGACAAACACAATGGGCAAATAGAAACCAATTACAGCAGATACATAACAGTACACACATTGTGAGTTCAGGTCACCCTTTGTGACCATGGAGTTAGCTGTATCATTAGCGGTTGGGTAGAAAGAGATTTCTCCACATGGGCTCCAGTATGTACCGAAACTGAGGACCAAGGAACCCACAGCAGTTCCAAGGATCAGCCAGGGTACCGCCTTGCAGAGCCTCAGCTTTAACCGGAAGAACAAATGGTGGTTGAAGTCCACGATCTTCACACAGTAGAAGACACACAGCCAAGCAGCAAACCAGGTATTAGAAGAGTCAATCCATGTTTGAAGCAGAGTTAGGACTGGAATCTTGAACTCCAAGAATTGAGCTTCTCTCCATGTAAAAACTGCATACATCTGCACCATTAGAAAGCATTGAGAACAAGTGGAGGACAGTCCCAGAGCCAGTAAGATCAAGTCACAGGTGCCTAAGCGTTTACCTTTAACCACATCCAGGGAATTCAAAGCCACAATAAATGAACTGGCGAGAATTCCCATCACATTTAGGACTGATGTTATGGTAGCAAAAACAACTTTATATTTATGTTCCATTTTCTTTCCTTTTCCTTGCAGGTCGATTGGCAATTTCACAAAATGAAGTCTTGCTTTCAGGCGAGGGTGTGAGTGAGTATCATGAACAAGGATGCTCTCCATAAACTAAACCTGCAGGTGTTCATAGTTAATGTTACCACTACTACTTTCCTTATCAAGACTATGGATTTGAATGTATGCAAATGAAGCAGGCTTTATGTTTCTGGTTCCTCTAAGAGATGAAAAGGCCAGGCTAGATCATTTATTGACCCATGGCAAAAATGCTTTATATGATTTATAGACTGACAGTAATTCCATTCTTTAATATTAATATTTTAAATAAATACCAACACTGTATGTGAGTATCATGGGTAGGGATACTTTCCATTGACTGTTGAAATGTGCAGGTGCTCCTATCCTATGTTAATACCACTATCTCCCTCACCAACAGTATGATTTGGATGGATGCAATGTATCAGAGTTTATGTTTCTGGTTCCTAAGAAAAATCCCAAGTCCAGGCTGTATAATGTATAATCAAAATGCACATAATGCAATTTCAGTTGTGAATTTTCCCATCTTTTGCTATTGGAAACCAGAAATAATCATGAAAAGATAAAGAGTATATAACATTCTCGTCTCATCTGAAGTACAGAAAATAGTCACACATTCCTTTTAGGAGTATTGCTCGTTATTTTTTATTCCCTGCTTCACACCATCTCCTTAGAAGATCAATGTATCCAACAAAATGAAAATCATTCATTCATTGAAATATTCCGGAGCGTTTCCCCGTATATGTATAGACACACTTTCTATATATTTATGGTTTTCAAGTTACTTAAATTGGGAGCTGCAAATATAAACCTATCTTTATTTATCTACCTTCTCAATATTGTGGTAAACCACATTCTGACTGCAATAGTTTTGTAGGAGAATTTTTTTCTATGTGATTTTCTCTCATACTAGCAAATAAATGTGAATTATTGATTGCAAACAATACTGAATAACAATATCTAAAAAGCAAAATCAAATGTGCAATTCCTCACCATTACCGGTTTATTATTGCTTAATGTTGGAAACTGGGTAAATGGTTCTGGATAGGGGAAACCCTACTGAAGCAGCAGCACAATTTCTGTCAGGGTGAAGTCACAAGAAAATCTCAAACTAACCTTTGCTTAACCCTTAGCTTAGCACAAAAGCAGTCAGATCTAACTTGGAGGAAATGTGTAAAGCACTTATGCAGCAATTCAAACAATTATAAAGGGAAAACACAAGACGAGAAAACTCCCACACCAATTTAGATAAATACAATTTAATAAATTATTTGACACCAAAATAGCCAAAAAACAATCAGTAGAACCGGAGATATCCCATTTTAAAGATTTAAATGAAAAATGTGCCTAGAAGCACAAAGCGATAACTGTGGTTATCTGGTCAAGTGGACTGGGAGAAAGTCACAAGTTCAGGCCGACCATGATGGAGCATGGGCCGGATACAAGGACCCAGTTAAGCTCGCTGAACAAGAGTACCTTAAAACCTGGCTGTGGAGCATTGCAAGATCCCGCTTCAAGGATGGGTCGTGCAGCCAAGGTTATGCAAGGTCCTGGAGTGGAGATGCGTCATGCAGCATCGACTCTGGGAAGCAGCGTCGCTGTGATAGAGATACTGCATCGTCATCGAGGATGCCATCGGCGAGGGTCTTGTGTTGCGAAGTCCTGTGTCTAAAATGTGTTGCACACTGAATGGTTCAGAAGAAGTAGCTGGGCTTGCGATGCTGACCCCTGCATCATCGTTGCTGATGGCATCGACGAGGGGCATGCAACGAGAAGGCCTGCATCGAGGATGCGTTGTGTAGCAGCGGTTCTGAGGAGGCTGCAGGCTATAATGCGAAGTCCTGCATTAGTGATGCATCACGCAGGGGTTTTTGATGGGGAGTTCTGAAAGAGGTGATGCATTGTGCTGCTGGTACAATGTGAAGTTTGGGGGAAGCAATGCGTCACGCTACGTTAGTTCTGTTGATATCATAGCTGGGCTGGTAGAGCACCTTCAGGCCCACTTCCAAGCATCCAGAACTGGGGTGGCACCACTTGGAGGGTAGGACTCACAGTAGACAAAGTCTAGTGGCTGGGTTCAAAGTGATTGGAACCTTTTGTCCTTGAGGCCTGCCAACTTGCCTTTGGAGTCACTCTGGTGGTCCTGGGTGCCAGATGCAGGTACAATCCTTCTCACTCAGACAGGAGGGAGGTAGGACAGCTGGATAGCTGCTTCTGTTTTCCATTTTCCATCTACAAAAAGAGAAAATAACCCACCAATGTAAAAGTTACATACTCGTCAATAAATTATAACAATCATTCTTCACTATAGTCTGTAAAGCTTTCTACATCTTTCACCCACAATCACATATTTATATCTAGTGAACCACTAACTTGTAATTCCTTTCTCCAGAAAAATTCCACACCATCACCCAGTGTATGTTTTTCACAACTAAATTATAACATGCCATCAAACCTGATTTCATAAAAGTTTATAAAGTAGCACTTTCCTCTGGACACACCTTAGCTAACACTGAGCATGGTGTTTCACTCTAGAAATAGCAATATCACCATTCAAATATCTCATAGGGCTAAAGTATATGTACAGTGAGGTTCATAAAAACACCAAGGCATGTATCAACACAATCCACATTCTTTGCTTTATAGTTTAGGAAACACTGCCTCTTTTACTTACAAATACATGCAGCTGGAAAACTTTGTTATTCAAAACAATCTGCAATACTTGCTGATATCTCTCTACATTCTAATGTATACATCTCAAAATCTGTATTAATAGATCTACACCTCCCCAATCAGCTTTTCACTCTTTAAACATGCTGTAGAATCAGTTTAGCAAAATTAGTACACTTACTGACACTTCACAACAAAAGGCCCGCTTCACAGAGGCAATCAGAGACCAGAGTCTAACTTTGTGACTTTTGGTATTCACAGAGGTTATTTATGAGTCGTATCTTTATGTCCGCAGTCGGGCCGGAATCTCTGACTTTGGCCATACTCTCCGTACCCGGGCCATATTCTCCAGCTCGGGCGATACTCTCCGGCTCAGGCCAGATGAAGTTTAATCAATGGGCCAGAATGGAAGTTTTACAAAAAGGAACATTAGGAACGTGTGATAAATGGTAGAGGAGGTCATTAAAATCAGTTTGGGCAGGGAAAAGGGTGTGGCCGGATAATGCATCATATCCCAGAAAACTTTGCTCCTTTGCATCATGGTACATGCAGTCCACAATTTGCGCTCCCTTCAGTGTTGACTGCAGTGTCAAAGTGTATGAAATATATGATTAAGTACCTGAACTTGGAGTTCTTTATTTAAATGCAGATGGAGACACCAGTCTCTTTCAGCTCTAAATAAATTCCCTGCTGCTGAGCACTACTCGAACAGACTTCCTTCTCCTACAAAGCACGAAGGACAAATTGAGCTACCTCTGGTTTTGTGCCCAATCACATCACAGGATTTCTTCAACCATGTAATAGGAATGGTAACTATTGGTCAAGCCTTGGCCCTTTTTTACTTCTCCCCATAAAGTCTTGCAAGACTCTCATAAGTTCAGAAAACACCTCGTGGCAGGCCGAGTAATTTTCCATGCGACTCTTGCGAGATGCTTGCAAGATCGAACGAACCCTGTGCAGCACACTTCAATCCCTGAAGCTTCCACACTACTCTTGTGTGTCTCTCTTGCGGGATCACAACACAATTGTAGGAGAATAGTAGTATATGTGAGGGACTGGCCTCTCCACTGAGAACTCTCTCTTGGATAATAGTTATACATACCAGGGAGTGAGGAGAGACAACCCTCTCCTTTCAAAGCTCTCTCTTTAATTACAAGTATGCATACTAGTGTGTAGGAAGGTTCGGCCATTTCTTGTCAGACCTCTCTCTCATTTGAAGGGTGTGTGTATTAGGGTGTGTACATGGACTGGCTTTTCCTATCAGACCTCTCTCAGATGATGGGTGTGTGTAGTAGGGTGTGTGGATGGATTGGCATCTCCATTAAGACCCCTCTATCAAATGACAGGAGTGTGTAGTAGTGAGTGGAGAGGGACTGGCCTCTCCTTTCACACCTCTCTCTCTGATGACAGATATGCATAGTAGGTGAATGGGGAATGACAGACCTCTCCTGTCAGACCTCTCTCCAAGATGATGGGTGTGCTTAGTAGGGTGTGTGGATGGACTGGCCTCTCATTTAAGACCTCTCTCTCAGACGACGGTTATGCGTACTAGGGTGTGTGGGGAGAGACTGGCCTCTCTGCTGAGACCTTTCTCTTGGATGACTGGTGCGCATTGTATGCTGTGTCAAGGGACTGTCCTCCCCACTAACACCCCCTCTCTTTGATGATAGGTGTGCATAGTAGGGGGGGGGGAGAGCCTTAACTCTACTCACAAGTCTTACCAAGCCAATGGGGATAAATAGTAGACTCTGATAAACACTGTTTTCAGTAAGACTCCTTCCTACTATAACAACTGTGCATACCAGACTGTATTCAAACATCATCTTCTCCTTCCTACTTTTCATGATCCCGCTGGAGTCTCGCAAGATTTTAATTATTTTTTTGGAAAAAATAATTAACATTCTAATCATTACAGTATTTATCTTTTACACATATCCTCTCAAAAACAAGGACCACAATATGCATTCCTACTAATAAAGTGTATTGAGAACTCGTCTACTCCCTTTAACTACTCACAATCCTGTTAGAGTCCAGCAAGATAGTGAAAATTATTTAAAAACAATATACATTTATTTTCTTCACAGTAGTTACCCCTTAGACTCCTCCTCTCTAAATATAGGGGGACAGCATGCCCCTACTGCCCCCTTATTTAGTTGTTTTACTTCATTTACACAACACCTCTAGATTTTTACAGTAAACAGTAATGGCGGCAATTTGAGTTCAAAAATTCCAATAGCTAGCAAATCAGAGCGCTCAATCTCACAGGACTCATGGAGGTCTCTTGCGAGAGAGTGAAGGCTCATGGAAAAAACGGGACTCTCGGCTAATCATAGGATTCATTTTTGTATTCAAGCTCTCGCTGCACGTCCATGGGACTCTCGCAAATCCAAATGCCAAAATATAAAATTATTTTTGACCGGTAATATCTCAAAAACTACTGAACAGATTTACACCAAAAGCACAATCTGCGGACCAACATCTAGCTTCCTGCCGAATTTGGTGTAATTCCATTCAGCAGTTTTTGCTATCATCTGTCTTAAAGAAGTCGATAAAAAATGAATGGGGATTTTATGTTTTCGGACCCCTTTTTTTCTTCACAGGTTTGATGGATCACCCCAAAATTTTCCAGGAAGGAACAGAGGTGGATGAACATTTTTCTGTGTCTATGGAAAAGCAGACATAACTATAACTACCTAGGTCCAACTGCCAATAGGTAGTATACATATACCTTTTTGGGCCCTCGGGGTCCCTGTGGAATCCCCTGAGCAGACCTAAGGGGTCAGAGTGTTTCTACTTTGCCCCCTTTTCTTGTTTTTTTACCATTTTTCTTGTGACTCTGTTCAACCGAGTCACAAGATGGCTGCCAACACTTCCTGGTTGGAACTGTTGCCAGCCAATCAGAGTCAAGCTCGAGATCGGGGGGTTCGCCGATCCACCGTGGTCACCAGATATTAATATTTCTAAATATATGAATTTCTCAGGAACTACTGAACGGATTTACACCATTTAACAAAAAGAGTGCACTTTGGACCAAGAGCTACCTTTCTGCCAAATTTGGTGTAATTCCGTTCAGCAGTTCGGGCTGTAGCTGTGATAAAGTTTCCTATGGAAATGAACATGGAGAAAATGCATTTTGGGCCCCCCTTTTTTCTCTGCCCCCGCTTGATGAATCACCTCGAAGCTTTCAAGACAGGAGCTGACCTGAGCACCCCATTAGTTTTGAAAATTGCGCGAAGATTCGTCAAACGGCGCCAACGATATTGGCAAATCAAAAAAAGCTTTTCCTATGGAAATTAGGTCCTAACTATAACTACCTACTGGCGACCGCCATTAGGTAATGTATATATATATATATGTATATATATACATATATGTTTATATGTATATATGAAGGGAAGGGAAACACTGCAGTGAAATCGGCCTCATCCACACTTGCGGGGTGGTGCGAGTTTACGGGTGCAGGGCCCGTAATGTCTAAGAAAGAACCCAAGAAATTATTCTGAGCTTCTTCTCCCTATCTCCGCCATGGATGTTCAGCAGGATCCTGTCAATGACAAAATAGGATGGTAAGTCAACATTTTGGCTATGAACTCTTGCCCAGTGTCTGGCCACTGGATAATTCATATTCACATCTTTATAGCTCTATAATGTTCCAACACTCTATTTTTAAATGGGCAGATAGTGCTTCCCACATAGCGTAAACCACATGGACAAACAGGACATATATCACAAAATCATTCCCACATGTGATAAACTTGTTAATGTAATGTGTTTTTCATGTGGGCAGTGTATACTCTTTTTTATTTATTTATACTGTTTTTGCAGGCCTTGCATCTCCCATATCTGTAGAAACCCATTTGTTCTTTCAGCCAACCTTGTTTCTTTGCCGATGTTCTAGTATAACTGTGAACTAGATAACCCCGTAGAGAATTGGACTTGCGGTATGTCACTAATGTGTATGGTGGCATAATCTTACATATGACGGTCAATAGGGAACTTACACGATACATCGAAGAGAACTCTGTCCTTGACCCGTCCCAATCTGGATTCCGAAGCAACCACAGCACCGAGACCGCACTACTCGCCGCCACAGACGACATCCGTACCCTCCTGGACCAAGGCCAATCCGCAGCCCTCATCCTACTCGACCTATCAACAGCCTTTGACACCGTCTCCCACCGCACACTACTCGCAAGACTACACGACGCCGGCATACAAGGAACAGCCCTGGACTGGATCCGATCTTTCCTCACCGGAAGAAGCCAGAGGATCAGACATCCACCCTTCCTTTCCGATCCCACGAAAATCACCTGCGGAGTTCCACAAGGGTCATCCCTGAGCCCGACCCTCTTCAACATCTACATGACCCCCTTGCTGCTATCGTCCGACAACATGGCCTCAACATCGTATCCTACGCTGAGGACACCCAGCTCATCCTCTCCCTCACCAAAGACCCCACCACCGCCAAACTCAACTTCCAGAAAGCAATGCAGGACGTTGCAGTCTGGATGACCAACAGCTGCCTGAAGCTCAACGCAGAGAAAGCAGAGGTCCTCGTCCTCGGAACCACCCCCTCGGCATGGGACAGCACCTGGTGGCCAAGCGCCCTCAGAAACCCACCTACCCCCTCGGACCACGCCAAAAACCTAGGCATACTCGATTCATCACTCACCATGAACCGACAGATCAACGCCTTCACCTCCAGCTGCTTCAACACACTCTGCATCCTCCGTAAGACCTTCAAGTGGATCCCCCAGGAATCAAGGAAGACAGTCACCCACGCACTCATCACCAGCAGACTGGACTAAGGGAACGCACTCTACGCCGGCATCAACAGGTCCCTACTTCGCAAACTCCAGACTATACAGAACACTGCCACCAGACTCATCCTCGGCCTCCCGCGACATGAACTCACCAGCCAACACCTACGTGGAATCCACCGGCTCCCCATGGAGAAAAGAATCACCTTCAAGATCCTCACTCACACCTACAAATGCCTACACAACAACGGACCCAAATACCTCAACGACAGGATCAACTTCCACGTACCCAAAAGAAACCTCCGATCTGCCAACCTCGCACTGGCTGAAACTCCGCGCATCCACAGAGCCAGAACAGGCGGAAGATCCTTCTCCCACATTACAGCCAAGACATGGAACGAGCTACCGGCAGACATCAGACGCGCCCCCTCCCTGAACACCTTCAGGAAGACCCTCAAGACCTGGCTATTTGGCTAAGCGGATCTGCTGACCCCTCCACCAGCGCCTTGAGACCCTCGCGGGTGAGTAGCGCACTTACAATTCCCTGATTTATTGATTGATTGATGACTCGATCTGTTTTGACCAGGTGGCAGTGTTTATTGAAAATTTTTCTCAAAGCCCCTGATTCACTGTTAAATGTGGTAATTAATCTAACCGTGTGCGGCTCCTGTGATCTCTTTCTCTTCTGAACCAAAAGTTGTTCCCTGGGGGTCAGGGCTGCCTTGTTACTGGCATCTCTCAGAACTTTATATGGGTATCCCCTCGCTCTAAACCTACAGGCCATTCGATTCTCTTCTGCTGTGAAACTGTGTGTGGTACTGCATGCTCGTTTTTCCCAGAGAAAATCTCTGTATGGGAGACTCCAATTTATGTGAGTGATGACTATTAGCATGAAGAATGCTGTTACCTGCCATCTCTTTCCGAAACAGACTGGTTTGTAATTCCTCATTGATGGCTTTAACAGAGACGTCAAGGAAATCCATCCTGAATTTTATGTGTGAAAGATATATTCAAATCGTTCTCTGAGATATGTGCTAGAAAGTTATGTAGCTCTTGTGTGGAACCATCCCATACCAGAAACAGATCGTCAATGCAATGAGTCTAAAAAGTGATGTGGCGAGTCCATCTCTCATTCTCATCTGTCCAAACATGCTGTTCCTCCCACCATCCCATAAACATGCAGGCATAGCTTGGAGCAAAGCAGCTTCCCATCGCAGTCCCCACAAGCTGGTGGTACCAAACATCATTAAACACAAAGAAATTATTCTCTAGGCAAAAAAAGCATTTTCAGTAGCATCATAGAGTGATCAAATCTATGTAATGGTTTATCCCTAAAGAAATGCCTAAACGTTTGTATGCCTGAATCGTGGTTGATGCATGTATACAAAGATACCACGTCAAGGGTGATAAAAATGTAACTGGGCTGCCAGGGTATTTCAGAGATTTTAGCGATCAAATCAGTACTGTCTCTGCAGTACGACGGTAAGGCAAGCACACATGGAAGGAAGTGAAAGTCAAGATAGGTCGATGTCTGCTCTAGGAGACTACCATTAGCTGAAATAATAGGTCTACCCGGAGGCCCTGTCTTACTTTTATGTACCTTAGGTAGCATGTAAAAACATGGGGCAACCGGTTTCTTTACATAGAGGAATTAATATTCATCTGTACTTAACAAATCCTTTGTTTTCCACTGATTCAGTAAATCATGGAAACTGTTCCTGGCTAGGATGTAACGGCCATGGGAACTCCTTTCATAGCTATTAGAGCAATTGCCTATGTGCTTCTCTCAGATATTTATTGATATCCCAAAGGACCACATTGCCCCCTCTATCCGAGGGCTTAATCACAATGCTCTGATCCTTTGATAAAGCTGCTAAGGTGTTTCTCTGCCCCCTAGTTAGATTTGAGCCAAAACTGTTTGTAGAATCTTTTCATAATTCCATGAGGTCGAGAATCACCACCTCATGGAATGTGTCAATCAGATCATGAGGAGTATTGGGGTTGCACCGTAACTTGGGTCTGAAATGACTGACTAATACCATCTGGCTCAACGTTCAACCATGTCAAAAAATCCCTCTCTGATAACTTACTCATGGTCCCCTCCTTCTGTAAATCTACCAGGGCCCTAAAACCAGGGATGTCCCCCAGACTGAAAGTATCATAGGTAGTGTCCGAACCGGGGCGATTGTAGATATATTGCTCAATTTGCATTGCGGCATGAAAACATTTTTCAATTTTGATTTACAAATAAAAAGAAAGATATCAATAAGTGTTCTACAATAGTCCAGGTTCGCAGTAGAACAGTATGAAAGGCCAAGTTCAAGTAACGATTGTTCCTCATAAGTAAAAGTATGTGATGTGAGGTTAATGATAGTCAATTGATTCTTCCCCATTACCGCTTCTTGGTCTGCCTGGTGTTTTTCCCATGAGTCTGTCTTTTGCTGTAGACACTTCTTCTGGTTGTTTTCCTTTTCCGCTGGTTCCTCCTCTTCCTCTTGGTGGTATTCCCCTCACTGTCTGATTTGTTTGTAAAAAACAGTATTCTTCCATACCTGAGAAAGAGGGTATATCTCTAAATGAATTCGATGACTGATCACCTGATGATTACATTTCGTTTCCTGATTCCGAAGTGGCCAATTCTTGCTGCCTCATAGCACCGGCTTGTTTGAACTGCCTGGTGGCTCCATCGATTTTCCTTGCAAAAGTAAGAACCTGTCCACTTTTATAATCCTGCTTATCACTTATAAATTGTCTACGTTTCTTCGTTTTAATCTCATTCTCATATTTCTCAAGCCTCTTCTTCATTTGGGTAGTGAAATTACGAATCTCCTCTTGATCCTGATGTTTAGTTAGGATATCCTTCAGTTTGCCGATTTCCTCAATAGTCTCCTCTAATTCAATGTTAGTGTAAAGATCCACTTTCCACACGATTTTAGGAAGACAGGTATCTTTATTGAAGAGTAAATACAGGTACCTCCAGCTCAGCTTCACAGCTTCCAGCAATGCAATGCTATTCAAAGGATAACATTCTAACCTAGCAACATAATCAACATTCTAATGTATGCAGATAACTCCACACATCTCCCTTCTTATACACACTTCTAACAATAAAGAGATTACAAATATTATTGAAACAATGAACTTTCAAGAGCAAGTGGAAGAACACAATGGTTGAAAATCAATTTTCAAGAGCAGGCGAAGGAGCACGACATTTGCAAATGTTACCAGTACTCCAAGCGGAACTATCAGACAGAACAACAATATCTCTTTTTACAGACTTTACTTGAATTGGTGCAGAAAATTTGCTATCGCCCTTTATGACAATTCCCCAATGCCTTACAACCACCCAATCACCAACTTTAATATCAAGACTTTTAACACTTTTCTTAGCATTATAATATTTAGTTGTGGCATGTTGTCGCTGAACTACTCTGTTTTCCACAGCAGTTCGGTCAACCCACACGCAATCCTTATCTTTTAACCAACCTGGAACTTCCTTCACCCCTGGTTCACGTCCTTTAAGAGATATAAATGGTGAAACACCTGTTATAGAATGCGGTGTCACTCTATATGACCACACAAGCTTTTTAAGTTCTTCCCGCCATGACAGCCCATTAGCAAGTGATAATTGAATGTTCTCCATTATCAATCGGTTGATTCTTTCAACCAAACCATTTGCTTGTGGTCTGAACATGGCAACTCTCTCATGACTGATTCCAAACTTGCATAGAAATTCTTGCATTTCTTTCGAAACCAGCTGGACACCATTATCCGATACCAGAACTTTAGGAATTCCCTCATTTAAAAATACTCTCTCCATGAAATCAATAACTTTATGAGTATTTACAAATTCTGTAGTTTCCACCACAAACCATTTAGAATGGTAATCGACTAGAACCATCAGGAACTTGTTGCGAGATCCAAGTCTGGAAATTGGTCCTAAAAAATCAATCGCTACTCTTTCCCATGGGCGTTTAGGAAATGCTGTACATGTTAAAGGAGGTTGTCTAACTACTTTAGTTTTATCAGCTTGAGCACATGCATAACATTCTCTCACAGCGTCTTGTATGTCACCATCCATGCCCGGCCACCAATATGACTGTCGTACTCTTCTTTTGGTCATATTTCTTCCCAATTGCCCCTCATGTACAATATATACAATTCTACTCCTTAGCCGTACTAGTGGCACAAACTGAGACCGTCTCATCAGCTTTCCGTCACATACACTCAGCTCACTCTCCACGTGGTAGTAGTTCCTAAAGCGAGCATCCTCAATGAGATTTTCGTGCCATCCTTGTGAGACACAATTTAGTACGCATTGTAATATTTCATCATCTGACATAGCACTCGTCCATTCTTCCTTACTGAATGCAAATTCTTCACTACTTCCTTTTAACACTTCTTCAATCACATCACCGACACCAGTATCACTACTTTCAATTGGCAATCTAGACAGACAATCGGCTACCACATTCTTTAGTCCCTTGACATATTCGACCACAAAATTATATTCAAGTACCGATAACATCCATCTGGAAATCCTAGGGGTAACACTACCCTCCAAGCCTCTCCCTCCTTTGAATAAATGAACTAAGGGCTTGTGATCCGTACAGACTTTAAATGGCAAACCCCACACAAAATACTTAAAATGTTTTATCCCCCAACAGCACGCTAGGGCCTCCTTTTCGATCACAGAATATGATAACTCCGCATCACGTAATCTCCTAGATGCGAATCCAATGATTTTCTCTTGCCCATTATGCAACTGAGTCAAAACACCACCAATCCCAACTGCACTGGCATCGGTTGTAATGAAAGTTTTATCCCTGACATTAAAGTGACCAAGGGTAGGAGCACTAACAATACTATTTTTAATTTTGTTAAATGCATGGTCACAATCTCCATTCCAATCAAATATGACCCCTTTTTTCATTTGTAATCTCAACGGTTCAACTATCTCAGTAAATCCCTTGACAAACTTCGAGCAGTACTCAGCGAGCCCTAGAAAAGACTTCAACTGATCCTTATTTTGGGGAGTAGCAGCATCCTTGACAGCTGAAATAATATTCTTCTTGGGCCTGATACCATCTTTACATATTTCATGTCCTAGAGATGTTACATTATTTCTTCTCAATTGGCATTTCTCCCTTTTTATGGTCAGTCCATTATCTTCCATCCTTCTCAAAACGTCATCCAATATGATGTCATGATGTTTATCATCTTTCCCTATAATCAATACGTCATCTTGAAAACACAAGACATCATTCATATTTCCAAAAATTCGTTCCATCACTCTTTGAAACACTGCTGATGCAGAAGCTAAGCCAAAGGGCATTCTACAATAGCGAAATGCCCCCAACGGTATGACAAACGAAGTGAGATGTCTTGACTCCACATCTAAATCAATTTGATGATACGCTGCAGACATATCAATTACACTAAAAACAGTACCACCACCCATAGCTGTCAACATCTCAGAAATGTTGGGTAAAGGTTGCCTGTCTACCCAAATATTTCTGTTCAAGTCGCGCAAGTCCACACATAAGCGGATTTTATTACCATCCTTGGGCGCAACCACAATGGGAGTCAACCATTCAGAGGCCTCGATCGGTTCTATAATGCCTTGTGAAAGCGGCTTTTTAAGTTCACATCGTAATGGGTCTCTCATCAAATAAGGTAAATTGCTCACCTTATGTACAACTGGGATAGCATTTTTTTGTAAGATTATCTTGTGTGAAAAATTATTGAGCTTACCAAGCTCTTCAGAAAAGACTTTTGGATACTTTTCAAACAAATTAGTTTGGTATGTTGTACTAACATCATGCACTACCTCAGACATAACAGGTTCATCAGCATTGGGATTAAGAATAATGTTTAAGCCCCTTTGGTGACGCCAGCCTAATAGATTGGACCCTTGCTTAGTCAAATATACTCGCCCATACACTTTTTTTCCTTTAAATGAAATTACCATCCATTTGAGTCCCAAAATGTCAATTGTTTTCCCACCATACCCAACAGCCTTAATATCAGGTTTGGTCCAAGACTCAACATCAGTTTCACTCATCCATACCTTGGAGTACATGTCCATAGATAATAACGTTTACAAACTCCCCGAATCAACTAGCATTATAACATCATGCTTGTCCAGGTTTATGACACAATGAGGTTTGTTTAACAACGATGTACTCTCTCTAACAACATCACACTCTAAAATAGAATGATCATGATATGACTCCTCTTCGTCATGGCATGCTTCAGTAGAAGCATCAACACATAACATGAGTTCTTGAACATTCTCACACATGTCGTCCACCTCTTGTATTTGACCAAACTGAGTCTTGGTCCTGCAAGCTTTGGCAAGATGACCCCTCTTCCCACATGCTCTGCATAATGCATTTCTCCCCATACACTTGGGACTAGAGGCTATATGCCCAGGAGCACCGCAACGATAACATTTGACAACTCTCATACCAGTTCCTGAAGTATTACCACTCACACGTGGAGTATCATTTGACTTATTTGGAATCTTATTAGGGTATTTTGTAATTTGCTTAACAGTTTTGGTGTCATCCACGCATGCTTGTACCTCACCTCCCTTTCCTACTTGCTCCTTCGGCACTATGGAATTACTACAATTTTCCATCTCCTTAATCCATAATTGAGTATGTTCTAAACCTTTAGCAATTTGTATTTCTTCCTCTAAAGTTGGATCTTTAATGAGTAATTTCTCTTGCACTCTTTTATTATTAGTGCATCTTACAATCTGATCGCGTATAAGAGAATCTGCCAATCCCTCAAAACGACACGTCAGTGAAAGACCTCTTAAAGCAGCAACATATGTCCCAATATCCTCATCTACTTTTTGTTTACGACAAAAGAACTTGTGTTTTTCTACTACAACATTCACTTTAGTATTAAATCTTAATTCTAATATTTGCATTGTCATCTCATAGACATTGTTTGGTAATATGACAGACTAAAATAACAATTGAAAATAACAAATCAGATAGTTTCCACAGAAAAGCTCAGTTCAGTTCTTCTTGGTGTTTAATCCTCGAGGAAGCTTCTTATCTAATCTTGGAGGAAACTTCTTATTTCATCTTTGCGCAGCACTTTTGTCGATAGAAAATAGTAAAAATCCAAAGTAATAGGAATTCTCGGCGCTGAAAACATCTTGTTTCTGTATAAATGTAATGAATCGTTCCCAATTGTCCAAAATGGCCGCTCCGACGCTAGGTTTACCTCGATTTCAGAAGGAAATTGAGGATGTTGGCAAGTGGGCGTGCACACAAACGTGGAGGAGAAAACAGCGCAAGGGAACAGCGCGAGTAAGGAATGAGCCACAGGAGTGTCTTGATGAAGCTTAGAGAACAGTAAGCATTCGAAAAAACGTTGACAAATGTTTACCTTTAAAAATATATATCGCTTGTGAATCGCGATTCGTCAATTATGATATTTTGAACAGATCGTCAAAAATTACACACTTCTTTGACTTCTGGCAAGCAGCTTCCACGCTTCTTTGACAATTTCAGTTGCCAAATATGATCCCCTTTCACTCGCTTTCCAAATATGATCCCCTTTTACTCGCTTTCCAACCAATCAGACACAACTTTATAGCGTCCCTTGATGTAAAATAATGGTTCACTGAGACGTTGTAAGACGTGGTCTAACTTCACAACACACAGGGATGTGATTTTTAAAGACGTTAGTCGCACAGTAGGTTCATATTCAGTTGAAGAAAAAATCCAAATAACTTCAATTAATGTCTAATTTCTCACCGAGTTGTAGAACATCCTCACACAGCAGACAAGCTACCATATAGAGAAATTACTCACAATGATGCAGGAATTCATTGGCAGAAAATGTTCAGTTAATTTGTAGAGAGTCCTTTAGTAGAAAATTCATCCAGGGGTGGAGGTACTGGTTATCTGCCCCCTGCGCAGATCAAGACCAACTCGTCGCCAATGTAAAGATCCACTTTCCACACGATTTTAGGAAGACAGGTATCTTTATTGAAGAGTAAATACAGGTAACTCCAGCTCAGCTTCACAGCTTCCAGCAATGCAATGCTATTCAAAGGATAACATTCTAACCTAGCAACATAATCAACATTCTAATGTATGCAGATAACTCCACAGTTAGCATATTTGGATAGAAGACCCATCATATGCTTGCATGTTATGGCCATTAACTGCGACCACTCCTACAGTTATTTGGGATTCGGATTCTGATAGGTGGGGGCAATAAGGATCCCTAAGCCTTGCGGTACTCTGCCCAGTTCAATATAATTTTCCAGCGACATTACCTACCAGCACCTATGTATCTCTTTCGACAAGTAACTTTTCATACTGGGTTAATAGTTGCTTCACAGTTGTTTCCTTACTTGTGGCAACATGTGCAGCTGCCCCATTACTTAGATCAATATTGTCATTTTCCTCATTGAAAAGACATTGCACTTCCTCCGCTCTTCTCTGACGCGATTCACTCATGATTGATGCAAGTACTATTGCTGCTGACTGTCCAAAAAGTCTCTAAATAGTATTAAACAATCATATGGATATTCAGACTGTGCTTCAAGCAGTTTAGCCGGTTTCCTCTGGTGAAGCACCCCTGCATTTGTAGCTTCAATGCTAGTGCAGCGAAAACATACACTGAGACAGACATGGGTCCGGCACGGCTCCACTCACCCTCCTGTGCGCTTATCGTCTGGTCCAGAAACCCTGCTGCCTATGGGTGACCTCTTCCCTGCAAACTTCAGCGTCCTCCAACTGGATTTTAACAATGCGGAAGCAGCGGCGGGACCCAGGTGAATTGCTGTTGAAGGGAAACCCTGCAGTGAAACCGGCCTCATCCACACTTGCAGGGCTGGTGCGAGTATACAGGTGCAGGTCCCGTAATGTCTAAGAAAGAACCCAAGAAATGATCAATCAGTTTCAAGGAAGATCTCGCACTCCACAGTTCAATCGAAGAAGATTTATTTGCGGCGACGCGTTTCACCCGAACCCGGGCTTCGTCACGGCAAACCTAAGTGCAACTTGCCCCATCACCTTATAAAATCAAACCAGGGGCTGCTGTGCCATAGACATAGAAGACAGCGATAACCAAAATGACAAAATAGCATTACTTTCTGTCTCAGTAGTTTTTTGAAAACTGATGCCGTGAATGAAAAAGATTGTTTTCCACAATTCTCAACACATGTAACTAAATTAATTTCCAAGTGAAAAATTAAACACTTCATTTTTCCACATATTGAGAACAAGAAAGAAAGTGTGGATTCAGCATATTATCAATGTAAAACAATGACATATACCTACAAATATTGTATTGTTGTTATTGGCAATTAAATAATTCAAGTGAAAAATGAATACATTGGATTATTATACTTGATAAAATCAGACTAAATCCAGCATTTTACCTATGGTGAACGGTAAAACCAGGAAAAGAAAGCACACATGATAAACATTGACTTATGGTGATTACTGGCAAGTGCCCTGGTAGTCAATACAGTAATATACCTCATAGATGCGAAAATTGATACTGTCCTAGTCAAACAAGTTCAAACCAAGTGGCTAGTGTTCCAGATACATCGTTTGCATCGTCATAGAGTAGTCGCACCTATCTCAAGTTCCATCTTATCTTTATCAAACAAAAGCAACAGAAAATATAATATCAACCTCTATCCCAGTGATAATCTAATCCTGGTATAGGTGATGCCCGCATCCTCATAAAAACAAAGCCTGCTAAGAAAAATTAATTACAAATACAAAACCACGTAAGATTACACACAATTTACAAGCACGAGCCCCTATATCTCTTTGTAAAAAACACCACATGCCAAAATGTAGACTGTTTCAAGACTAATGGGATTTTACAGTTATCAACACTGAATGAATGAAATTGCAGAAAGGTTAGACTCTAATCAGTCTAAAATAGCTGTTAGGACCAGTGAGGTCAAATGTCCACATACATATCAAAATGATCCAAACAAGAGAGAGAGACAGGAGGGAACTAAACTCACAACATAAAGATAACACAAGGTGGCTGCATGGAACAAATATGACTCTTGTTGACTCCAACCAACTGCTTAATAAAAATAATTTTTTTTAAACGATTTACTCATTAAAATGCAGTTACACAGACAATTACAGGCAAGTGCTCATTCCAAGAAAGTGCATAGAGCATCTGTGCAAATTGGTACAAAATATACACTTAAGTGTATACAATCACAAATGCAAAAGAAACCTGTTCCTTTCACATTTTTATATTGAGGTATCTAACAGGAGCACATCACAGGATAGAACATATTAAAACATCATCACTACTGTTGCCTATTTCTGTCTAAGTCATTGTCAATATTAAAACGACATCCGAAAAAAAAAACCATACCAAATTTTGTAAAGTGTTAAATGCAATGATAACTAACCTTCTACACATTATTAATCAAAACTAATCAAATCTTCTTCGATGTTTAACCCTGCTGGAGCTTTGGTATTAAATCTAAGAATGTGTTTGGACTCTAGTTGCCTCAGATATCTTTCCCTGTTGCCTCCTCTAACTCTGTTGGGCACTTGATCTAATACAAAATAACTTAGGTCCTTTATCTTACTTCCATGTACTGCCTCAAATTGCCTGGCTACAGTGTATGTCTGAACTTTATGTTTAATAGCCCTGTTGTAAAATACGTAAACTGACTTTTAGGATAGTTCTTCCTATATACAACCTTGAGCAGGTGCATCTCAGCACATACACAGGAAACTCACTCTTGCAATGAAATGATTGATTGATTTTCCAAACCCCATCTGAAAACGGTAAAGCCAATTGTGAGGTGTTAACTCCATGTTTACACGCTTTGCGGTACTTTCTAAAACCTCCACTACCCATAAGCCATGTACCACCCTGTTGCATTTCCGCAATGCTGACCACCAGGTCATCTCTCATTGACCTTGATCTTCGGAAAGCTGTCAGGGGTCTGCACTGAATCTGTGGGCCTATAACAGGATTGCTATGAAGTAAGTGTCAATGCTTCTGGAAGATCCATCTCACTTGTATGTGTTGGATACTAAATCCTGTAATGAGATGGATGTCCTGTTGGCACTCTTCTCTCAAACGTTCAGAGAACAGCAGTTCATCTCTTGTTTTGGAGTTTGCTTTACTCCTAGCACCTTGTACCACCTTCTCACCATAGCCATATGCAACAAATCTGTCATTCAATTCCTGTTGTACTACTTCCAACTGTGCATTACTGCTACAGTTTCTCTGCATGCAAAGATTCTCTGCATACGGGATACTGTTTTTCAACTTATTTGGATGGAAGCTTCGGTCATGCAATATTGTATTGCCTGCAGTGCTCTTTCAGAAGGTTTTTGTGTGCAATTTATGTTGATCAATATATATAGTGAGATCTAAAAACTGAACTGCCTCTGCACTTTTGTGGGAAGTAAAGTGTAAATTTAGGTAATTGGTATTGATTCTCTCAACAAATTTCTCAGTTGAATCTTTCGATCCTTGTCAGATGATAAATAAATTATCTATTTATCGTGACCATAGGATCACGTTCTCTGTCATCTTTTGGGCAAAATCCTGCGCCAGCACCTGCTCCTCGCACCAGCCCATATGCAAATTCACATAGCTGGGGGCGAAGATGGTGCCCATGGCTGTCTCCCTCAACTGGCAACTATATACTATACATGCATGAGTGTCTGAGAGGGTCTGTGAGTAGGTGCATGAGTCTCCGAGTGGGTCTGTGAATGGGTGTGTGAGTCTCTGAGTGGGTCTGTGAGTCAGTGTGTGAGTCTCTGAGTAAGGCTGTGATTGGGTCTGAGAGAGCATAGTGGTTCTGTGAGTGGGTGCATGAGTGCCTTAGTGGGTTTGTGAGTGGGTGTGAGAGCATCTGAGTGTTTCTGTGAGCGGGTGCATGAGTGTCTGAGTGGGTCTATGAGTGCGTGTGAGAATGTCTGAGTAGGCCTGTGAGTGGTTGTGTGAGTTGGTTTGTGAGTGTCTGAGTGGGTGTATCAGTGTCTGCCTGTGTCTGTCAGTGGGTGTGTGAGTGCCTGAGTGTGTGAGTGGGTTTCTTATTGTCTGTTTGGGTACATCAGTAGCTGTGGCAGTGACTACGCCACAAAGAACCGCACCTGCTCCTTTATCCAAAAAGAGTCCACAGTTTTGCACAAAATATCTACCCAAGTGGAGTACTTTCTACTGCTACTTCCTAGGGTAAATGGCTTGTGCATATTCTGCAACTGAAAATGGAAAGAGGACTGTAATCCACACAATGTGAGTGCCATCTTAAAGGAGCATGAAAGGGAACAAGCCATGTCTTCTGGACAATTCCAGTCACAGGAACGGGAGAAAAACAATCTACTATAACACTTTCTTGCTGCAGTAGTGGATATGTATATCAAGACAATTGTAATTTGTCACGCTCACAATGAAGATCATGAATAGACAGTAACATCTGTTTAAAGTATCCAAATGGCAGAAGGTACAATACAATGCTTAATGCACAGTGCAACATTACCAATGTAAACATGGCATATCCTCATAAACAAGCTTGCATTCCCCAAGTGGGTAGGAAGGCACAGAGATTGAATCTTAAGACGCTCAAAATAGAAAATAAAGTGCTACAAAAGGAAAATTAGAAATGAAAATGTGAAAGTAAAATCCTTGTCTGTGATACAGTGGACATCAGATGAACATATCCAGTGAAGAAAAGGGTAGGGAACCCGGGAGGTCCCAGGTTGGATTCGAGGGCCCCTTCCTTTCCTCCTGCAGGAATAAAAATACACAATATGTCAGAGACATGAATGCCTGACGGGGGCAGGCAGATATACAGAGGTAAAAGAAACATATGTTATTGTAACTCTTATGGCAAAATGGACATGCATTTGAGAACCAATGCTAGTTACATGGTATGTAAATGCACAGCTATTTCCTCATCACTATTGTGCCCTCCTGGGTAGATAGTTCCTAGATCAATAATATGTCTGGACTCACGTTGTCTCAATAGGAGTTCTCTGTTGCCTCCCCGTATGCCAATGTTAACCTGTTCTATGGCAAAGTATTTCAGACTGGAGCTGTCAGAATAATGGTATTGTTCGAAATGTCTCGCTATGGGGTAATGATGGTCTTTATTGTTTATTGCCCTCATGTGTTCCAAGACTCTCTTCTTGGCCATGTGTGTAGTGCTACCCACATACCAGAGATTGCACGGACATTCCAATACATATATGACATAGGAGGAGCTGCAAGTGAGAAACTGTTTTATGTGTATGTTGCTGTTGGTAATAACATTCAGGTATTCCTTTTTCATGAGACTACTGCGGCAAGCCTTGCAATGGCCGCATGGAAAGAAACCCTGTAGGTTCATGTTTTTTTTGCCTATGGTAGTAGTAATATCAGTGTGCACCAAGATATCTCTCAGATTGCGTTCTCTCCTATATGTTATTCTTGGTCTTTCAGGGATGGACCTACCAATAAGGGGATCCTTGGTTAGAATTTCCCAATTTTTTGCCAGTATTCTTTTAATGTTTTTGGAATTTCCGTTGTAGGTCAGTATAATTCTAGTCATGTCACTGTCTTCATTTTCGGGTCAATGGCCTCGGTTTCCCTCAAAATGGTGACTCTTTCCACTGGCCTGACCTTCTCAACTGCTTTCCGGAGAACCCAGTTGGGGTAACCCCTTTCGATGAATCTGGCAAGCATGATAACTTGTTCTAGGAGAAACGTCTCTTCAGAGCTGCAATTGCATGTAACTCTGAGCAGTTCCCCATAGGGAATGCTCCACTTAAGATTGTCTGGGTGGCTGCTCAAAGCATGTAACAAAGTATTGCCTGCTGTGGATTTCCTGAATAATTTAGTATGTATTTCATTTCTAACAATTTCGACCTTGATATCCAGAAATTCCACAGAGGCATCACTTATGTTGCTAGTCAGTGTCAGGTTGATATTATTGAGGTTGAGTCTTTTGATGAAATCTGTTGCCTCAGATTCAGTGCCATCCCATATGACAAACAGGTCATCTATGTATCTCAGCCATCTTACCTGTTCGAAATCCTTACTGAAGTCAGCATTATTCCTGATGTTGTCCTCCCATGCCCCCAGGAAAAAATTCACGAAACTGGGGGCAAAAAAAGTCCCCATCGCAGTTCAGAGGATTTGCCTGTATATGTCGCCATTAAACAGAAAAAAGTTATTATGGAGGCAATATCGCGTCATCTCCAAGATCATGTTGGTATGTTCCATATAGCGTATAGGAAGTTTACTGAGATGTTTTGCGCAGGCTTTGATGCCAAACTCGTGTTCAATGATAGTATAAAGTGAGTTTGCATCCATGGTGATCAAGAGAAAACCTGCTTGCCATTTGATATTTTGGATTTTAGTAAGAAAATCTTTGGTGTCTTTGACATAAGATGGTAGGGTAATGATATAGTCCCTGAGAAAGTTTTTCACATATCTGGACACATTCTCAAGTGAACTCCCTCTGGAAGACACAATGGGTCTGCCTGGCGGGTTGGTTTTGTTCTTATGAATTTTCGGAAGGAGATGGAGGGCAGGGAGTTTGGGAAAATCCTTTTTGAGAAAACAAAATTCTTCCCACTCCAAAAGACCTCTATCCTTCCAGTCCAAAAGCATACTCCAGATACCAGTGACACTCTTGGTGTATTCTTCTTTACTAGCTCTAATGTAAAATGTCTGGTCGATGAGCTGCCACATGGCTTTAGTAAGATACGTCTCCCTGCTCATGAGGACTACATTGCCCCCTTTGTCGGCTGGTCTGACAATGATGGTATTGTCGTCGGCCAGTATCTTGATTGCCTCTTTCTGTGTTTTGGTGAGATTATGTTGTAATGAGGTATTCTTACTAAACCAACGTTTCTGCCTGAACCGTACTAACTGGTTAGACACCAAATCTTGGAAGGTGTCGATATTATCATGTGGCATCAGTGGAAGAAACGTGGATTTGGGTTTAAATTTAGTAGATGCAGCTCTATCATAAGCAACCTCAAGGTTATCTAAGATATGGTGTATGTTCGTGTTATCGTAACTCGCCCCACCCTCCAATTCATGCATAGCTACAAGGGTGTCAATACCGCTGATATTAAGTTCATCATCAGCGAACGTCCTTTGGATGTTCCTTGGTTTTTTGTTACTGGGGGGTTTTAGTTTCTGCATTTCTTAAGTTTAAGTTTTCTGCAAAATTTAAACAAGTCTATTCGGGTGTCTACATAATCAACTGGTTGAGTGGAACAAAAAGATAAACCCAAGCATAGTGTTCTTCTCTCAAGTTGGTTGAGGGGTTTATCAGTTAAGTTGATGATGGTACGATTTACCTATTCATCATGCATTACATAGCTGTTCTGGAGTGAGTTGATAAATTTCCCACATGCTCCATGCTGCTGCCTCTTCCTCCACCTCTCTTTGAGTCTCTTCCTTCTTTAACGTTGATGCCCGGACTTCTTCCCCTGCCTCGTCCTCATGCATTCGGATTCTTGGTTTTGGGTTTTGGAGTTACCCTTGTTGTTTGCCGGCCCCGACGCATGAAGATCATGAATAGACAGTAACATCTGTTTAAAATATCCAAATGGCAGAAGGTACAATACAATGCTTAATGCACAGTGCAACATTACCAATGTAAACATGGCATATCCTCATAAACAAGCTACGAGGATATGCCATGTTTACATTGGTAATGTTGCACTGTGCATTAAGCTGTCTATTCATGATCTTCATTGTGAGCAGGACAAATTACAATTGTCTTGATATACATATGCACTACTGCAACAAGAAAGTGTTATAGTAGATTGTTTTTCTCCCGTTCCTGTGACTGGAATTGTCCAGACGACATGGCTTGTTCCCTTTCATACTCCTTTAAGATGGCACTCACATTGTGTGGATTACAGTCCTCCTTCTATTTTCAGATGCATTTGCTGACAAGGTACTAGTCCTACATCTGTTTTCATACTGTACTTATGACGCTCTGTGTAATGTTTAGTTTGTGTGAGAACGACCGCTTGACGGTTGAAACGCGTCACGAAGATTGGATTTATGACGTAATAAATCCTTTGCATCGTATTCCTTGTGGTTTGGTTCCTGAGAGCGCGCTTACTACGAACTTGCCTTTATCTACAATTACCGGTGGCTCCGCCGGTTTGCGCGCCACCTCCCACGGGATTCCTGGTACCCGGAAGGAGCGCCTGCCTTGGATGGATAGATGGATAGATAGATAGATAGATAGATAGATAGATGGATGGATGGATGGATGGATGGATGGATGGATGGATAGATAGATAGATAGATAGATAGATAGATAGATAGATAGATAGATAGATAGATAGATAGATAGATAGATAGATAGATAGATAGATAGATAGATAGATAGATAGATAGATAGATAGATAGATAGATAGATAGATAGATAGATAGATAGATAGATAGATAGATAGTTAGATAGATAGATAGATAGATAGATATTCTGGTACCACATCTCAGCAAATAACAAATGAATCCATCAGGATTTCACTGGCCCCATAATACAATAGTACTTGGGAACATCTGCTACTATGTGTAACCCCGCTGACTGCACTTTTAATTTCCTGTGATTTAACTTTAATAAATTCAGTAATGCTACAGTCCATATGTGCATATGGATTGTTTTTTTAATGCTATTTGCAACTGTTGATTTTTCAAAATTTCACCATGCATGGGTAAGTATTCATTGTATTTGGAATTCTGTAATTTACAAAGGACTTTGTAAGAAATAACAAAATACAGTTAGATTTTAGAGTGTTAGCCATAGGTGCATCCAGTGTTGCACCTGATGAATTTAAAAACTAAAAACGTGGAATACTGAATCCGAACATGCATTAAAACATGGGTACTCACAAACTTTCTCTCGGGGGCCAAATTTACAGTGTGGTTTGTGGCCGAGGGCCGCACCGGTGGGGGCGGGGTCAGTGAGGGTGGGGGCGGGGCTAGAGAGAAAAAAAAAACTATGACCACGAGGTTGAACACAGGCCCCTGCAGCGGACGCCTTCGTCCACTGAGCCACCAGACCCGGCATACACACATCTCTCTCTCTCTATCTATCTCTCTCTCTCTCTCTCTCTCTCCCTCTCTCTCTCTCTGTCTCCCTCTGTCTCACTCACTCTGTTTGTCTCCCTGTCTCACTCACTCTGTCTCCCTCCCTCTCTCTCTCTGTCTCCCTCCCTCTCTCTCTCTCCCTCTCTCTGTCTCCCTCCCTCTCTCTCCCTCTCTCTCCCTCCCTCTGTCTCCCTCTGTCTGTCTCTGTCTGTATCCCTCTGTCTGTCTCCCTCCCTCTGTCTCCCTCTATCTGTCTCCCTCCCTCTGTCTGTCGCCCTCCTCCCTCTGTCTGTCTCCCTCTGTCTGTCGCCCTCCTCCCTCTCTCTGTCTGTCTCCCTCTCTCTCTCTCTGTCTCCCTCCCTCTCTCTCTCTGTCTCCCTCCCTCCCTCTCTCTGTCTCCCTCTCTCTGTCTCCCCCCTCTCCCTCCCTCCGTCTCCCTCCCTCTGTCTCCCTCTGTCTGTCTCCCTCTGTCTGTCTCCCTCTGTCTGTCTGTCTCCCTCTCTCTGTCTCCCTCCCTCCCTCTCTGTCTCCCTCCCTCTGTCTCCCTCTGTCTGTCTCCCTCTGTATGTCTCCCTCTGTCTCCCTCTGTCTGTCTCCCTCTGTCTCCCTCTGTCTGTCTCCCTCTGTCTGTCTCCCTCTGTCTGTCTCCCTCTGTCTGTCGCCCTCTCTCTGTCTCCCTCCCTCTGTCTCCCTCTCTCTCTGTCTCCCTCTCTCTCTGTCTCCCTCTCCCTCTGTCTCCCTCTCTCTCTGTCTCCCTCCCTCTGTCTCCCTCTGTCTGTCTCCCTCTCTCTGTCTCCCTCTGTCTCCCTCCCTCTCTCTGTCTCCCTCTGTCTGTCTCCCTCCCTCTCTCTCTGTCTCCCTCTGTCTGTCTCCCTCTGTCTCCCTCCCTCTGTCTCCATCCCTCTGTCTCCCTCTGTCTGTCTCCCTCTCCCTCCCTCTGTCTCCCCGACTCCCTCCCTCTGTCTCCCTCCCTCTGTCTCCCTCTCTCTCTCCCTCTCTCCGTCTCCCTCTGTCTCCCTCTCTCTGTCTCCCTCCCTCTGTCACCCTCTGTCTCCCTCCCTGTCTCCCACCCTCCTTCTCCCTCCCTCTCCCTCCCTCTCTCTCCCTCCGTCTCCCTCTCCCTCTCCATTTCTCTGTCTCTGTCTGTCCCTGTCTGTCTCTGTCTCTATCTCTGTCTGTCTCTGTCTCTATCTCTGTCTGTCTCTGCCTCTATCTGTCTCTGCCTCTATCTGTCCCTGCCTCTATCTCTGTCTCTCTCTCTGTCTCTATCGCGGTCTGTCTCTGTCTGTCTCTACCTCTATCTGTCTCTGCCTCTATCTGTCTCTGCCTCTGTCAGTCTGTCCCTGTCTCTGCCTCTATCTACCTCTATCTATCTCTGCCTCTATCTGTCTCTGTCTCTATCTGTCAGTCTGTACCTGTCTCTGTCTGTCTCTGTCTATCTCTGTCTCTGTCTGTTTCTGTCTCTATCTGTCTCTGTGCCTCGGGCAGTGCACACGTACTGTGTCTACACGTCCCTGTCACCAGCCCAGAGACAGCCCCCCCCACTCCTCCCTCTCCCTGTGTAATGTAAAAGCCAGCTCGTTTTCTCTCTGAATTTGCTGCTTTGCAGGGTTTGTGTCCCACCACTGGGCCTGGGGTCACATCTGTCGCTGGCTTTAATTCTGACTCTCACCCCCGAGCTGTCAGATCAAAGCCCCCCTTTGGCGCCAGTCACCCGTCCGTGTAGGTATGCATGCATCAATTATATATAGCGCCAACCTGGCGGCGAGCATTTGTGCGCTGTGCTGCGAGAGCGGAGACCAGGCCTGAGCTCCCTGGCCTTGGCTCAACCCTCTGACTACAGGCTGGCGGGAAACATCACATCACAGGCTCTTAACGCACACCTCACCCGGCTCTCACTCCCTGCTGCCCTCCGTCACCTCACCCGGCTCTCACTCCCTGCTACCCTCTGTCACCTCACCCGCTGCTCTCACTACCTGCTGCCTTCCGTCACCTCACCCGGCTCTCACTCCCTGCTGCCCTCTGTCACCTCACCCACTGCTCTCACTTCCTGCTGCCCTCCCTCACCTCACCCGGCTCTCACTCCCTGCTGCCCTCTGTCACCTCACCCACTGCTCTCACTTCCTGCTGCCCTCCGTCACCTCACCCGGCTCTCACTCCCTGCTGCCCTCCGTCACCTCACCCGGCTCTCACTCCCTGCTGCCCTCCGTCACCTCACCCGGCTCTCACTCCCTGCGGCCCTCTGTCACCTCACCCGGATCTCACTCCCTGCTGCCCTTCGTCACCTCACCCGGCTCTCACTCCCTGCTACCCTCTGCCACCTCACCCGCTGCTCTCACTCCCTGCTGCCCTCCGTCACCTCACCCGGCTCTCACTCCCTGCTGCCCTCTGTCACCTCACCCGGCTCTCACTCCCTGCTGCCCTCCGTCACCTCACCCGGCTCTCACTCCCTGCTACCCTCTGTCACCTCACCCGCTGCTCTCACTCCCTGCTGCCCTCCGTCACCTCACCCGGCTCTCACACCCTGCTGTACTCTGTCACCTCACTCGGCTCTCACTCCCTGTTGCCCTCCATCACCTCACCCGGCTCTCACTCCCTGCTACCCTCTACCACCTCAACCGCTGCTCTCACTCCCTGCTGCCCTCTGTCACCTCACCCGGCTCTCACTCCCTGCTGCCCTCCGTCACCTCACCTGGCTCTCACTCCCTGCTGCACTCCGTCACCTCACCCGGCTCTCACACCCTGCTGTCCTCTGTCACCCTCTGTCACCTCACCCCGGGCGAGTGTCAGCCCGGGCTGAGACAGCTTCCTGGGAAAACACACAGCCCCACAGGAGTACTTCACAGGTCTTTAAAAGACCATTCACTTGTTAATGAGGCTTTGTTGTATTTCACCTCTTCTTAGCGCCCCTGCATCTCCACTCATCTCCACTCAGTCAGAGTGGAGATGCAGGGGCGCTAAGAAGAGGTGAAATACAACAAAGCCTCATTAACAAGTGAATGGTCTTTTAAAGAATCGCCCGGCCCCCATAGAGCAGAGTCTCTCAGAGTCCGCGCTGCTGCAACCGGCGGTGTTTGCTGACACTCTTTTAAAAAAACACAGGTACGATGTCTGCAAGGTCCGCGGGCCGCCAAGGAAGGCTTGCCGGGCCGCTGGCGGCCCGCGGGCCGTACTATGAGTACCCGTGCATTAAAATGTCATATGAGTGGTTATGATAAAAATTCCTGAATTGTATTGCTTTATATTTTTTAAATATTATGCTAAAAATGTCAAATTCTTTCTTCATTTTGGTGCTCTTGATTGAAAGACAGTCAAAATCATTTTGATTTGATTTATAGTGATCAAAAAGAGTAACAAGTCAGATCCCATGGTTGGCAAAAGAAAGAGATCCCTTTCAGCAGATCATTTTGGTCTCCCAGATGTCTTCCCTGGGCACCTTCCCACTTTTCCAATGCGTGAGGCCCTTCCAAAGAGCATGCTTGAGTTTGGTGTTTCTAAGAATCAAAATGATGGATTGTGCAGATGTAAGCCGACAAAAAAAGACAAACCAGAATAGAGAAGTAAACCATAGAGTCTGGAATTGTATTATCACACACTCAGACAGTAAGAATAAAATACAGATCAGAAGGAGGGAGCCCACCATCCTGGCTGCCCCAAAGTGAGCCTCCAGCTGTGGTTGGCTGAACTCTGATGCTCTTTCTTTAATCTGTCTGGTATGTCTGCAGAGGGAGGTAAGGATGAGTGTGACTGAAATTATGACAAACACAATGCTAAACAGTAATGCTACAGTTGATATGCACATATGGACTGTAGCATTATTGAATTTATTAAAGTTAAATCACAGGAAATTGAAACTGCAGTCAGTGGGGTTACACATAGTAGCAGATGTTCCCAAGTACCATTGGCAAGCAGAAGCCAATACCACTAGATACATAAAAGTACACACATTGTGAGTTAAATTAATCGTTGGTGACGTAGATTTAATGGTATCAATAGCTGCTGGGTGGAGAGCTAATTCTCCACATGAGCTCCAGTATACACAGAAACTGAGTTCCAAGGACCCCTTGGCAAGTTCCAAGGAGCAGTCCGGGTACCATCTTACAGACCCTCAGCTATACCTAGATGAAGACACAGTGGTTGAAGTCCACTATCTTCACACAGTAGAAGACACAGATACAAGCAGCAAACCCGGTATTAGAAGTGTCAATCCATGTTTGAAACTGAGCTATGACTGGAAATTGGGATTTAAAGGTATGACCTTCACTCCATTCAAAAGAAGCATAAATGTGCCCTATTGCAAAGCACTGAGAACAAGTGGAGGAGTTCCCCAGAGCCAGTAAGATCAGTTCACAGGTGCCCAGGTATTTACCTTAAGCCCTGTCCAGGGAATTCAAAGCCGCAATAAATTCACTGGTGAATATTCCTATCAAGTTTAGTACTGCTGCAAAAGCAACTTTAAATTTATGTTCCATTTTCTGTCCTTCTTCTTGCAAATCTATTGGCAGTTTCACAAAATGAAGTATTGCTTTCACAAGAGGTTGTGTGTGAGAATCATGAACAAGGATGCTTTCCATAAACTACTAAAACCTGCAGGTGCTCATAAGTAATGTTATCCCTGCTACCTTCCTCATCATAGCTATGGATTTGAACGTACGCAAATGTACTAGGTTTTGTGCTTCTCCTTCCTCTGAGAAATCAGAAGGCCAGGCAAATTCATTTATTGGCTCTGATATTAGTAACCAGAAATAATCATAAATACAGGTAGAATACATATTATTCTCTTCTCATCTGTAGTATAGATGAGAGTCACACATTCCTTCTAGCAGTAATTCCCATTACTTTTATTATTCCTTGCACCAAACCATCTCTTTACAACCTCAGTGTATCCATACAAAAGGATATTATTCTTTCAATGAAATATCTAGGACATTCTACATATATGAACCCAGATATATGTGTGTGTGTGTGTGTGTCTGTCTGTCTGTTTTTGAGTATGTAAAGTAGTGAGAGATGTGTCATGTTTATTTTTATAATTTATTAAAATGAACATGTACGTCTGTTTTTCTAAGTATGGGCATTTCTCAAGTGTATATTTTTGGAATTTGCTGTGCTGAGTGTCTGCAATGTGCATAGATACTCAACAACTAATTGTTTAGAAAAGTATCATTCTTTTGTAAACTATCCTTCGTGTGGTACAATGTCTGTATTCTGTACAGGCATTTTACAATTTTTTATTATTATTATCATTCTGACTATGTTTTGTACTGGTAGTGTTATTCTCTGACTCCATATATTTAAGTGTGAATCATTTTCAGTACCTGTCAATGGCCATGTACATTGTGTACTTTGCTCTAAGGCTTGGCTGGAGTAGATGGGAGCCTGTTTGGGATGTACTACATCTAGAATTGATGTCTGGGTAACATTTGCAAAATTGCAGGTGTCTTACCCCTTTGAAGGTGAATTTTTCATTTGAATGCCTGTCACTGTGTCCAGCCTTGATTGTCCCTTTCATCATCCCATTTTCTAGTAGATAGTCTCAATTTTTTAAACCACGGCCCCTTGCCACCCCTCACTTACACCTCAAGCATTAAATTATATATGTGTAATTCTACACACTCTCTGTGGAGTACTCAGCACATGACAGGACCAGTGTAAGTACAGATCCTCACCAGCAGATATGTGAATTATGTTTATGATTTTGAAGTAATAACTACAGTATTACTGTTATAGACATGTTTAAACATCATTTCCAAAACTACAATAATGTTTACCTGTGAATCATACACCCACAATGAATTAGCGAAGTCATGTCATGCATCTGTCATCTATCGACACATCCTACTTTCCACTATCCAATTCCCACCATTGGCACAACCTACCAGATTCAGGGGGCTTGTCACTTCATTGCCACTGTTATGCCTGACCTCTGAGAATGCTACGCCTTATGAGTCAAAGTGTGACCCCATGGATGAGGATTTGTTGATGGCTGTGGCTCTGCCTCTGGTAATTACAGCTTAAACGTTAACTCCTCTCCTTTTAGAACACACATTGAGCAGATGTAGGGCACTTATCACTCTTCACCCCCTCAAAATGTGCTGTTTTTTATTGTAATTGATGTCCGTTGCAAGGACTAGAGTCACACATAAAGGAGGCAATGTTTTGTAATTAAACATCAACATTAGGTGGAAGCCATACAATATGTTAAATAGGACAGTTCTGCATTGTAAAACTTTATGGTTTGGGCTTTATTAAAGCAGACAAAGACAGAACCTAGTCCTCAGTAGAAAGAATGCGCATGTATGTTAGATCAGCACACAACATCTATCTCCCTTCGTTGCGATTTCAATTAAATTCCATATAACAGGTAATTCATTCCAGTTGTTTAATCCTATAGCTTGTATCAGTCTCTGGATTAAACATAATTCTGAAATATGCAGCTCAAATTCCATCTGTTTGTTCTCAGAGTGGGAGATAGACCAGGGGCTAGAGAAGCATAGACATGTGATATATTGGATAAAACATCAATGGCGTGTCCTATATTGAGTGAGGCCAGTTCTATCTGCATTGTCACTCCTAAGTTGGGAATCTGGAATGAGTCAGGAGTGCCTTTACTCTGCCAGTCTGAACAGTTACAAGCCATGGACTTTTACAAAGATGCGCGACCAAAGTTGTAATCTGTTCTACCATGTTAAGCCACACGTGTATTATAAAAGTCAATAGCTATCAGTGTAAGTCTTCTTTACTTACTGACTATTTGGTTCATCCTGCAGAAACTTTCCTTTGAAATTGGTGTTTTGGATCTAAAATGCCCAGTAGGATCATGAGCTGGGCATCACATGTGGACAGCTGCTGTTTCCTGTTCATCAACATTTTTGGGACTGCTTGGCATACCATCATAATATAAGGACTCTGACAAGGAAGAGGGACAGAACAATAATGCTGTAAATATTTACTGATGTTTATTTGTTTATTACCACATATTGGGGCTGAGAAAACGGAGTATGTTAACAGCCAGTGGTGGGTTGTCTGAAGCAGATCAGCCAACTTTCATCTGATTCTAGAAGAATAACAAAAACTGCTGCCTTCGAATATGTATGTAGTGTTAACCTTGTTTTGAACTTGGTTCAATGTACTTAAAATCTTTGGTTATGCTGAGATTTACATAGGGTTCTGAGGAATATGAGCAAAAGATGTTCACTAAAATACAGGTGACTTCTAGGCTGATAAAAAAAGATTTTCTTTGTAAGGTAGTTCAGTGCTATACTATGCAGTCACTTATACTAAATGCATACTGGCCTTCAGAATGAGCAAGTGAATCGACCGCCCGACAAGGGAAATATATCCCTTTTGTGAAGCTTAAAGAACAGACAGACACAGCACTCTGCGGCTTCACAAAATAAGGGATCCACATAATGTAATCTAATTTTGAATTAGAGCTTCTATCACCAATTTCAAGGTGTCTAGAAGACATAACATCTAACCAATCTGACAAAGCACCACATCGTTAAAGCATGGGGGATTGAGCTACAAAAGATTGAGCCCCCGCATTATCCAGGACCACTGCTTCCCTCAATAGAAAGAGGGAGTCAGTTTTAAGAGGAGCAGCGGGTACAGGTTTTAATCAGAGATCCTGCGAAAATCTAACAATTGTCAAGTTTGTAAGTAGCTCCATCCAGGGTGTGGATCCTCCTGAACACAACAATGGCACCCCTGCAAACAACCAGGATAGTTCATGGCCCAACAATAATCGAGCCATAATGCAGCCCTGACAAATCAATAGAAAACCCTAAAATGGTGCAAAACAACAACATCAAAATTTGTTCCTGGAATACTCACGGGCTAGAGAACTTACTACAAAAGAATGAGGTTATGACATTCCTTCAAGCTCACAATATAACCTTGATGCAGGAAACATGGAGCCCATCTCCAATACACATTAAGGGCTATACAGCTCACCATGAGGCAGCAAATAGATCTGCGAAATTTGGTCACCCAAAAGGGGTCTCTCCATATTTTGTTCGATAAAACACTACTGGCAAACAGAAAAATTGGAAACCGGACTAAACTGGATTTTAGCAATCAAGGTAGATAATCAGAAGGCGAGCATCTCGACAAGAGCAATCATTCTAATAAATGTTTATATTCATCCAAGAAAAGAAACAAAAGGGGAACACATGAAAATTTTGCTTGAAATAATAAAAACAATACAGAGACAACACAAATTAGCCCTGTTTATCATCACCGGAGACTTTAATACAGATCTGTGTAAGAAATCGAAGAATATTCGTCAAAGTGAGAATGCATATAGAACGCAACTAGAACAATTAGAGCTAAGCCATCTGAACGGAAACACAAAAGATGACTCACCTGCGTCAATCACTTTTTTAAGTGGTAGTAAAACCTCAACTATTGACTACACATTTGTAAGTGACTTTGGAAAGCCTCAGGTATGCCAATTTCAAATAACTCCTCACACTGAGAGCGACCATTTTCCACAACAGATTTGATACCATCAATTAAAGAAATAACTTCGGGCCCTCAAGTATATAATCTAAAGAACCTGAAATGGAGAGGCACGGGGCCAGAAACGCTGATGACGGAGGTCTACTCCTGTGCAGGTTCCATAGATGAAATAAAGAGCAAATCAAATCCACAAGAAAATATGCATTTAGAAGAAGGTGAACGGCAAAAGGCATGGGCAATTTTAAAGAACACATTATTGGAAAAATTTCAAGCAAAAATTCAATTAAGTAAGAATAATTTCAGTACAATACACAATGATAGATTTGGATCCCATGTCTGGTACAGCAGAGAATTACATAATCAAAAAAAGCTAATATTAAAAGAAATTAGGAAAATCAGGAAGCAGCTTAGACAAGGTATCCAACCGGATAAAAAAATTGCAAAATTTAAGAACTCAATATAAGAAAAGTTGCTGGAAAGCAAAACAAGATCGAAAATTGACTTGTGGAATAAACTCTTGATGGCAAGCAAACATTCAAATAGCAAAAAATGTTGGCAGTTGATAAACGGATTGGCTCTTGGAAAGAACAGACAACAAAATGCGGGGATAAATGCTGCCTCATGGGAAGCTCACGTTCAAGGAATGTACGCTGATCCCGAACCTAAGGTTAACGAAGGCAGCATAGATGTAGATTCCATAATGCGAGAAGGTTTATTCCAAGAATCCCAGACAGGCAACATAGTTTATGAGAAGGAAAACGTGAACAATATACATCACAACGCAAATACATTGTTAATATCAGACATAGATCAATTGATAAGAATCTTAAAGAAATTAAAGCCAGAAGGTGCGGCAGGACCGAACAGAATCCCCAACGCGCTATTTAAAGGAGACGTGATATATTGGGCTCACTACTTTTTTCCTCTATTTAACGAGCTGTATCGCACAAATCGAATCCCGGACTCATGGAAAGGTAACATCTTTCAAACGATTTTTAAAAGTGGAAATCCGTCATCACCAACAAATTATAGGCTCATAGCCTTAATTGACGTAGAAGCGAAGCTCTACGTCTCCTGCCTATTGGAGCACCTTAATTCATGGACAGAGGACAAAAAGCTTATACCGCGGTTCCAAACAGGATTTAGGGCCGGGATGGGAACATCAACAAATTTAACAGCATTAACATTCTTAGCTGAAAAGGCAAAAAACAAGAAGACCCGGCTCTCTGCCTGTTTTGTAGATCTTAAGTCCGCATTCAATCGAGTGCTTTGCGAGCTCTTATGGCGAAAATTGGCTAAATGGGGCATTAACAGCAGTTTGCTGAGGGCTATCATCGAGTTATATACAGGAACCTGGGCGCAGATTAAAATTGGAGATGGCAGACGAGCGACTAACAAAATAGAGACAAGGAACGGATTAAAACAGGGGTGTGTGTTAGCCCCCAGCTTGTTTAATTTATATCTTGCCGACCTTGCAGAAGCACTTCAGAATGATAACTGCCACCCGCCTTCTCTGGCGAACAAGGAAATAAGATATCTTCAGTATGCAGATGAGATCGTCCTATTAAGCCAAACGCCAATAGGACTACAACGAAGCATGAAAGCTTTAAAAATGTATATGGACAAACAAAGATTAGAATTAAATCTGCAAAAAATTAAAGTGGTTCGACTGGTAGACTGCAAATACAAGTCATACTCCTGGTTCCTGGAAGGGAAAAAGTCGAGGTAGCCGAAACATATAAATATCTAGGATTCAATATCGAACATCAAATGAAGTATAAACTGCACTCTGCAGCAATGATGGCAAAAGCCCAATCGCTAATTTATGGTTTTAAGCTATTGAAAAGGAAATTGAGCTGCTCGTCCTTTGGCCACCTGCTATCCGTAATGCGTGCCCAGTTAATGCCAACAGTTACGTACGGCACAGAAATGATGAAGGGTCGTGAAGCAACCAACCTAAACAAAATTCAAACAAGAGTATACAAATCAGTTTTTAACATATCAAAATCGGCTTCTCCGGCGCAAGTCCGTCTTGAGTTCGGATTGATAAATCAAACATTTCAAAGCAAAGCAACTTTTGTTAAGTTATGTTGGAGACTGCGCGCATCTGAAAGAGAAACTATTGATAACTTGTGCTGGCAGGAAATAGAAGAACAAAAACTGATCAATAAAAAGGATCCTGGGGAGCTTACTTAATGCAGGCAATTGAGGAATTAGGCGTGCACGAAGTTTGGACGGAGAGTATAGAAAAAGCAGCCTTTTATCAGGCAATTAAAGCCACAGCCAAAATTTTGTCTCATACAACTGACAAGAATATTCTCACACGAAGACGCCACGCCTGGACAGTGATCAATTCCTACAAAAAGAGGCAGCCGCAGGAATACCTTTTAGCTCATTTCTCACAGAACATAAAACAACAGTTCATGCAACTCCGCTTCGGCATGTGGGAAATTAAAGATCTCGCTCCCAATTGGAAATATCACTTTCAAAATCAAGAATGTCGGCTATGTAAATATAAGAAAGAAAGAGTCTTTAGCGCATATTCTCTGTGTGTGCCCAAAGTTTGGATTAGAAAGGAAAAAACTGTTGAAAACTATTTTTACAATACTGAAAATCCGTACCTGCAGGCAAGCAGTAACAACTTGGCTGGGAGGAATCTCACTCCCACTTGTCTGCAGAGGGGCAACATTTTTAAAAGTTAATTTAAAAGAAATAGCTCAAATAAAGGACTAATAACATAAAAAGTACATATGTAAAGTTCAGTTGGATTACAAATCGACCAAGAGTTTAGCAATCCTAAACAAAATGATAAAGGAAGGTACCCTATTAAGAAGAAAATTCTGGATCAAGGACAATATTGAAATTAAACACGAACAATGATCTTGACGGGAAACATTATTCCCATCTTATACACAAACTCTGAAAGAAAAAAGGAGTCGCTTTGTATCTTACTCAGACTGTAAAGAAACATCGTTTGCCAATGTTCTGTCGCATGAGAGATATGTGAAGTATATTATGAATTCTAATGAGATGACATTATGAATTCTCTCGTACATTTATACTTATTTTTAAATTTTGTAAAATAATTGTACAAAAGGTTTCATGAATGTTTTTTAATTTTTTCTTTTTTTTTTTTATTATCATATAGTGTAATGGTTTTAAAAAGACTAAACACTAGAATAAAAAAAACTTGAAACTTGAAACTAACCAATCTGGTGCACCTTACACTAGCATTCCTTGATGATTGTGTTGACATGATGTTTAAGGCTTATATGGCAATCCCATTTAAAACCAAGACTCTTTGCTAGGTCAGTGAATAATGAAGGAGTGCCACAAAGCGTTGGGTGGGGGGCGGTGGGGGTGGCACAGTGACTGGGGAAGGTAATATCTGTCTGGCCCAGTAACATGACCTCAGTCGTGGATGCAACGATCTTCAACTCATTGACTCAGAGCCAACCAGAAATCTCATTTAGTTCAGAGCACAAATGGAATTTATCAGAGGGGAACAATAGTCTCTGTGTTTGAGACCATGTATTTAAAACCACAAAGCCTACTTTCAAGTTCATTTGAGGAATATCTATATACTGGTTTATTTATTAACAGAGTACAATCAAGGATTGACAAGTACAGGGGGAATATATTTTGATACATGAATACGCATTTGTCTATTTATTTATTTAATTATTTATCTATTGTAAATAGTCTCTAAGGGATAACGTAACTCCTACCACAAGTAAAAAAGCATTGGCAAAGGCAGTACATCTGTCTTTATTGAGTTAATGCAGGCTAATACAGACATGCAAAAATCTGCACAGAATATGAAGGACACAGACTGCTGCTGTTTTCATAGCTGTAGTCACACTTCTCTGGTCATTGCTCTATTAATAACTTTGGTAAGTCTTGTGGTCCTTGCTAGCATTACATCTGTAATCACTGTTGTGACAGTGATTGCTGTTGTTGCTGTTTTGGTGGTTGTTGTTGTAGTAGCGATTTGACTGCTAATGTGGCAGCTGTGTTTGAGGCTGTGGTCCTTGCCTTGCTCTTGTGGCTGCTGTTGTCACTGCTGTGATTTCTGTTCATGTGACCACTTTTGTTGTTGCTACTGTCCCTCCTGTGGTTACAGCTTTGATCATTTCTTTTGTCCCTGGCTAATCCGCATGATTTTTTACTGCTATTTTTACTGCCATGGTGGTAGCTGTCTCTGCTGCTGTGGTCTCAGATGTGGCACAGCAGTGTTTACCACTGCTATACCTGCTGTGCTGTTAGACGTTGTTGCTGTTGTTCTCCCTGCTACTATGTCTGCTGTGGTCACTGCTGCCAGCCCTTCTGTAGCAGCCTGTGCAGCTTCTAGCAAGACAGTTGTTGTTTCTGCTGTCATCCCTACTGATGAAGTAGATCTGGGTGCTGCTGTAGTACATGCTGTGGGTGTGCACTGATGACAATTGAAGCACTGGGAACAACATTTGTATCAAGTAAGCTTTTTAGTTTGATCACAGTGAGGGGCTATTTTTTAGCCCCCTCCCCCGCCATTGCAAAAGCAAAACGCAAAATCTACAGATGTTAAAATTAACACTGAGCCAGTCTCATTTTCTGCTTCCACATGAGTTCTGGAAGATACATAAAATTGTCTCAAGGAATCTCTAGGATACTGCAAGTCACCTTGGAGTTCAATTACTTTACAAAGTAACACAGTCTTATTGTGGTAAATTAATCAAACACACATTCTTCACATTCCTCTGTTAAGCTTTATTGATCGGAAGCAGGAATCGCTCAACCATCACAGACAGGCGCAGCTACAATAATGCCCAAATGCTGAACTGTGGATTGTTAACATGTCATATAGATTAAATACTATGTCATAGCATTCTCAGTCTGACTGAGACTGACTAATAATATATAACAATCCTCCTTCCTTTCCTTACTAACACAACAGAAATAATGATGAAAGCTGGTATAACACAGATGAGAATGTCTAATAAATCCCAAGATGAATACAATATAAGACAACACAGGAGGATACCACACAACCAGTAAGTGGGCAGGGGTGGGTGGGAAATGTACACAAGGCAGAAGGCGATCAAGGACAACACCACACGCTATGTACAAAGCTCCCTCTTTAACTTCTCCACAAAGACTGCACAAAATGATTTAACATCTGTACAGGGAATGCACAAAATAATTTAACTTCTATACAGAAAATGCATGTACAACTCTACTCATTTCCTTAAAAACAATATCCGCGAAAGATTACTCACACATATAATCCTTCAAATAGCTAGGATTTCTTTTTTCTCACACACCCTTTTCTTTTTGCACAGAACCGCTTGTTCCACATGCTCCTTCCCTTAAGATCATTGTGTCATTGTTATGATTTCTCTTGAACTTATCATCACTCACAAATGACCATGGGGACTTAGACATCTCCACATCCCATAAATCTTTCCTAAAAACCCCTTCTTTTTGATAAAGCGCTACCATCCTGAGATTTCACGTTTGACCATTATGCAAATGTATTCACCTTCCAAAAACAACTTTAACAGGATAGGTACCTCTGAACTTGGATAACCCCTTACTCACTCCACCAGGTTTGACTTTCACCCAATCATCCTCTTGGATAGCTTTAGCACCTTCTCCCAGAGCTTTAGTTACATCCCTTTTATGTCTGTTTTGTAACCACGTTGGGACCAATTTAGTGCCCGGTTGTCTGCCACGCACTAATTCAAAAGGGCTTTTCTCCATTCCATCATGCACTGTTGTACGATATGCCCACAGCATTTCCTTAATAGCTTTCTGTACTGGTATCCTTGCAGAAACCGCTAACTGCATTGTCCCCTTCACTATTTTCTTTGTCCTCTCGCACGTCCCATTTCCTTGTGGTTTATAGAGTGAGGTACACGGATGTCTCAAACCCACTTTTACCAAAAATTCTTCCATCTCCTTTGAAGTTAGTTGTGTTCCATTTTCAGTAAGAGCTACCGATAGAATTCCTTATCTCCTGAAAACTTCACTTAATACTTTAATTGTTGACTCAAGAGTAATGGATTTCATGAAATCTACTGCCACCCACCTGGATCCAGCATCCACCAAAACAGCTGAAAACCTTTCTTGCTCTTGCAAACTATTGAAAGGGCCAATAAAATCTAAACAAACCTTCTTTCAAGCCACATCATCCTTAACAACATGCTGCGCTCGATCCTCTTTGCCAAACCAACATGTGATCTTTTCTCTAATTCTCTACAGCACCAGAAGCATTCCTTTACTCTCCTCCCAGTTAATGTATGCCCCAGGTAACTCTCATGTGCCAACCCAACCCTACCCCTGATGGACTCTGGTGGCACAAACCTCTCGCCTCTCAAAACTACCAACTTATCTTGCGTGGACAATTAACTTTGCATTTTATAAAAAGGTCTAAGTCCTTCAGGTATGGTACTTTCTCTCGACACTCCTTCCTTCTTCATCTTCATAACATCCTTAAGTGTATCATCATTCTGCATGCTTACGACCCATTCTGCTCTAGTGTTGGAATTACCAAGGCCCTCAGTGATGTCATCCAGGGTTGCTACAACTTCTTCTACTTGCAATTCCTCACCTACTGCCTTAGTGTCCGGTAATCTTGAGAGGCAGTCAGCCACTTTGTTCCCTCACCCAGGGACATATTCTACATGACACGAGAAATCATGTAACCTCACAGCCAAATATGCAAATCTCCCCAGGCAGTTCTTCGTCCCATCTGGCCCACCACCTTAAAAAGAGGCTTATGGTCTGTTCTTAAAGTAAAAACTCCACCCCACAGAAATACCCTGGAATGTCTAGTGGCCCACGCAGCTGCTAGTGCCTTGTGCTCTATCAATGAATAATTCCTCTCAGCACAGTTTTCTCTTGCATGGGAGGCAAGAGAAAACTGTGACTTTTGCCTCGTGCTCTTTGTCCATGGTTTTGTGCTAATACAGCTCCAATACCCACCACACTAGCATCAACAGTCAGTACGGTGTGTAACTCTGTTCTGAATGGTACTAAGATTCCAGCCTGTTCGATATTCTCCTTTATCAGAGTGAAAGCCTTCTGTTGCTTTTCACCCCCACTTGAACTTCCTCCCTTTTCTTAACAACTCTTTCAATGGCTCCGCTTTATGTGCAAAATTCAGCACAAACTTTGAGTAGTACTCCACCAATCCCATGAAAGACCTTAGCTCATCCCTATCATCAGGCACTTCCACATTCACTATGGCACTAACAAGGTCCTGTTGGGTCGTATTTCTTCCCTTGTAAGACGGTAACCCAAATAGTCCACTTCCTCCACTGCAAACATACATATTTCCTTCCGCAAAGTTAACCCCACCCTACTCAAGCGGGATAATACCTCCCCCAGTGTTCTGTTACAGTCCTCCTCATCAGTTCCATAAATTAGAATTTCATCTTGAAAAAAGACTACTTTGTTGACACCCTGTAAAATTTCCGTGATAATTTGTTGAAAAGCACTGGCTGCCGAACACAATCCAAATGAAAGCCTGTTGAATTGAAATGTCCCTTCCATTGTTATGAAGGACATGTACTCCTTTGAATTAGGATGAAGCTTAAAGTGGAAAGTTGTCCATAATCTAATTTTTTTTCAAGTTTGTCAAATCCACACAGAAACGCAGTGACCCATTCTGTTTCTTGGTGATAACAACTGGTGCCAACCATTCTGTTGCCTCCACAGTTTCTATGACCTTATCATCAAGCTTTTACTTAATTATGTTTTTAACCTGTGCTCTAGCTGCCATAGGTATTCTTTTTGCAACATGTATGACTGGCACAGAATTTTCCTTATACCTTAGTTTATGTTGAAACCCAGTAGCCTCCCCTAGCCTTCCATCAAAGACCTGTGCATGATATTTGAGAATGTCCTCTACATCACTATCATTAAAAATCATGACTTGTTGTCCTGCTCTCGGATCCACCCTAATGTTCAAATCATATTGATGAGTCCACCCTAGTATAGCTGGTTGCTCTGGAGCAATATACACATTTCCGGTAGTTTGCCTGCCCCCAAACCTTATTGAAGCCTCCATATAACCCAACACACCGATGGTCGTACCCTGATAATCCTTCAAAACATCATCAGAGGAAATTAGCGTCACACCTTTCCACACTATGTCAAATATTTCCTTGGGAATAACAGTGTATAATGATCCTGTGTCCACCATTAAATACAACCTTTTCCCATTAATAAGAAAATCTGCTTTTGGTCGAATCCTATTCTTTACCACATTTCCAGACAATTCATCCTCCTTTACCATGAGTACCCTATGTTCGGTATCTTCATCTTCTACTACAGCTACTTTCTTAGTAACAGCTTTGCACATGTGTGCATAGTACCCCTTCATTCCACACTTATGGCACTCCTTCCCTTAAGCAAAACAGTTCTTTGAGTCTGCAAAATGAAAGGTACTTTCACACGTATGACATACTCATGTGGAGCCCTTCGCTGAAGTGAACACCCCCTTACTCATTTTAGTATTACTGGCATTGGCCCCGCCTTTGTTTGTCTTGCTACGCACTACATTGACACCCTCTAGGTCACACTGCATAGTTGCCACTTCCACTCCTTTCTCTTGTTGAAGAGACTTCATTTCCCTCATGCACTTTTTGGATTCCTCTGCGACTTTTGCTATTACAATAGCTTCCTTGAACTTTGGATTGCTTGCAGCCAACAACCTTTCTTGTACTTTTTTGCAATTGCACTGTACTATTGGCTGATCCCCTCTCATCTCATCTTGCATTTGTCCAAACAGGCACTTGTAGACAGTTTCCTTAATCTGAACATAAATTAACCTACTGTTTCTGTTACTCGCTGTGGTTGTGTCTGAGCATAACATTAATTTCTTGTTTTGCAAACCTACTACGTAATTTCAAGATAGCATCTTTGTATACATCTTCCACTTCCTCAGTACCCTGGAAGATATTAAATATGTGTTGCTCCTCTTTTCGAAGTGCTCCTAACAACAAAGCTTTTTTCATTAGTGCTGGAAATCTTGTGCCATCCAACGCTACTAAATAATTTTTCAAGCAGTCGATCCAATCCTCCCATTCTATAGGAGGTTCCCCTGCTGACATAAAAAACCGAGGTGGAGCTGTAATTGTATTAGCGATATTCATTAAGGTAGTACAACACTACAATAATAATGGCAATGCACTACACAGTTGTAAACCCAAAGTGATAAATTACTAGTCACACAACCTTAAGGTTTGCAAATCAGTGAAGAAAGAGATTTGCAAATTACTAGTAATAATACTTCAAAGATACCAAGAAGGTGTGGTAATCACTGAATGTGGTTGCCAAACAGCACTGGCAGGGTGAGTCATAGGTTAGAAGAAGCTCTTATGCCATATGCTGACTTCCTAAGTGCCTTTAATGGTGTGCATGTCACCACTACAGTGAGCAAACTGTGGGGTATATTCACAAGAACGTGTGCTAAACATCTCCAAAAAATGTTAACGCAACTTTACACATCGCAGACTATCGCGGGAAAATAGCCCCGTGTTAACGTGGAATTCACAACATGGCGGTACCATGCAATAGTCCGCCGAAAATGCGGCCAATGTCCGCGATACAACCACCTCGACGGTGATAAAAACACAAACCTCAACACCAGAAAACATGCGGCGAGCCCATTTGCGAGGAGGAAAGCAGCGATAAGCAGCGCAAGGTCCGCGACACATATACGGCATGCGGGAATAAGTACAACAAAAGCAGGAAAAAGAAAGACAAACCAAACAGAAAACAGCGAAGCACAATGGAGGCAGTTGGAGCCAGCACACAACCCCACAAGCACCATTGGCAACAAAACATTAGACATGGCAGGCCATCGTGGACAAGGTGAATGCAGCCCGAGAGCGGAGGAGGACAATGGCAGAAAACCAGAACAGCTGGAATGATGCAAAACGCACAAACAAGCACAAACACGCCAACAACCACAAGGCAGCAATGCACACCGGAGGTGGGAGTCCAGCGCCACACCAGGAGCTGGATGACATGGAGGAAATGGTGTCCACCACATCAGTCTGGAGATGGTGGCAGGACTCGGGGACCGGAAACTGCTCAAAATCAACAGACACAACAGCAACAGGGAGAGGAACCACCAGGGACTGGGTGGACGGGGGGAGATGGCCACAATGGCACACATGCACAATTAAGCACAGCACAACTGCAGACAAACCATGCCCAAGAGGAACAACACCAACCAAGAGCACAAGTCACACAACTCGGCAATATCACACCACTGAACAAGCACAGAAGTGAAAACCACACTGCCTGAAAGGGAGAAGGGTGAGCCAAATCAGAGCTGAAGGGACATCTCACACACAATGCAGCACACACACATAGGAAGCAGAGCACCCCAACATCCAACACAATGTGGAACAAACACCAACATCTGCACAACCGAACACAGGAGACAAGTGCACCCGCTTGTGGCCGGTAAATGGCCATACGCATCTGGCAAACCACGAAACAGGGACATGATAATGCACAAGTACCAACCCACAGCCCTGATGGGGTAGTAATTAGGGGTGGGCGGAATTTGCGTATTCGCGCTACGCAAAGCTCCGCGAAACAGTAAAAAATCTCCGCGAGCACGCAAAAGTTCTGTGAACACGCAAAATTGCTTGTTCCGCCCGTTCGCGATGCTTTTTTCCTGTTCGCGAATGCTGTTTGCGTGCTCGGGGAGAAATATCTCGCGAACACGCATTTTGAAAGCGCAAACAAGCAAAAAACTCCGCGAAGCCGCGGATATTTTGGCAATTTCGCGTTCTCCGCGGAACGCAAAATTACCCAAATTCCGCAAATTCCGCGAGCGGAACAGAATTTACCGCCCAGGCTTAGTAGCAATGCATGCAAGGCAGTGACCCAGATAGGCCATGACACACACTTTGGCATACAAATAAACACTCAACACAGTTGGAGACAAGTGAACGTGCGGAAACTTTATCAACAATTGCGTGTCAGTACGGCCAAGGGAAGTGCCATGACATGCAGACCAATGCAGCAGCATGTCAGAATGAGGAACGTTGGAAAGCGCCCATGTCCACCCCGGGGGAGTCCATCACCAACACAAGTCATTGCCCACCCGCGTATGTTGTCCGCGCATGGATCAGGAGTCCAGGCCAATGCAGCCATGTCCACTGTCTCCCAGGGACATGTGACCAGATCCCCAACATGCAACCAGGCGTCGGGACACGTGCATGGGTCACATGCAGTCCTGGCTGCAGGTACCTTGACACTCGTCCATGAACGCGAGTGCAGCAGCGTAGGCCAACATTTCCAATGCGAGATCGTTGTCCACCACATCTGACATGTCGGCGACGTAACCCATCAGCTGTCCCGGACAGATGTGCTCACTCCAACCCCTGGCCCCAATATGCACGAAAGCCCAATCAGGGAGAGTCTCAATGTGGTCACTGCACACGACGACTCCTGCAATCTCCCAGGTCCAGTTCCCAGCATGCATGCCAAACATCCAGGCATGCCATAAACGGGCATCACGGTGACACTCCTTTTCGTGGTCCAACAGGGGGCGCACACACACGTTGAAATCCAGGTCAGCTACAGTCACGTTGGAGAGGCAGACATCATTGGTCCACTCGAATATGCACGAGCGACAATGCAACACAGGCTGAACGCAGGTGACGTTCGCAAGGCGGAAGCTCAGCCGGTAACTTATCCGCAGCACTGCCAACGGCAGTGCCCCCAGCTACATGCAGCAGACATGCACGGTACAGGTCCACGTGACTGGAGTCGAGCATGTGTCCGGGATGGTCTGCCATTCTCTCAGTGGCTCTGCTTGAAGCGGCACTGTGAGGACCTGCGCCAGTCCTGTGGATGAAACGCCACAGCTCGGAGCAATGAGCATTGTCTGTGTGCAACGGGTGCTGGCCTGGGGTGTGGTGGGAGTACGAGTGAAGGCCATTTCACAGACGCAAACTCCGACCAAGGACTTCTGCGTGTGGGATGTGTACACGTTGGCCTCACGTCTGGCAGTGCGTAGTGTGGGAGTTGCCTGGAAATGCTATCCTATCTTTCAGGGGGTGCTGGGCACATGCAAGTCACATCTAGGAGCTGCAGATATGCCACCGCCCGATAGTGCAGACAAAGGACCATTCATCTCTACAGTCACTTCACCATCTGCATGCATTCAGGAGACGTACAGAGGCCTGCCGTGGGTGTGGTGGGATGTCTGCGACCCTGGGAATCATGGACGATATGCCCAGCACGTGGCACATGTGCGGACTCACTGTGTGTTACGTTGCCTCACAGCTGCTCCACCCTCCCACGAGCCCCCATACTTGTGTGCCCTGCGCGGTTGTATCACGTGCACTCCTACGGCACACCATTGTGATGCCTGTCCGCGCATGTCCAGCGGCATGCCACCAACACCTTGACTCTGGCCATTGAAGGTGTGCGGCCAAGTGAGTGTAGGCCAATGGTCCAGACAGGGCGGACACAAGTGTACAGTCCATGGCTGGCTGTGGTCACGCTGCGAATGAGGCTAGGCAACTGACTCATGCAGCCGCCGGACTGATACACCTAACCCTTGGCATGCATGTGCCAAGACCCTGAGCGGTCTTGCGCTCCTACATTTCCCCGTCCGTGCGGGCCCGCCCTCCTGGTGCATGCTACATTGCAACATCGTCTACTGTGGCCCTGGTGGCGACAACACCTCAACACAGAGACACACTTACCGCACATCCTGCCCAAGGCCAGGTCCGAGCCACGCCCTGCTCCCCCTGCCGATTCAGCACACCCCTGCGCTGAACTGACGTACGCCGGACCAGCACACGCCGCTTGTGCATGCAGGGGGGGCCGGGTGAAGCTACATGTCCAAGGTCACTGCCAACGCTGAGGTGACATGGTATCGTCCGCTGAGGATAGCACACTGTGATATTGCAGTGCCATGCCCATCATGCTGACACAATGACCACACGGACACACTTGCTCAGATGGTGTGAATGGCTACCGGCACGTGCGCCCGGCCACATTTATTAGCAGGCACACATATCGAGTGACACCTGTGTTGGATGTGTGTGGGGTGTGTGCACACCAGCCAGCAAGGGCTGCCTGGTGCAGTCAGAAATCGACAACAGTGTACATCGTAAAGGACACAACCATTCAACCGTAAAGGCCCCATGACTTGTGCTGCACAGAGTTAGTGGCCCCGGATGCACAGCGTCCTGCACGGGCCTACCGCCACGGGCCGCTGACTTGCAGGGCACTGGGGTAGGGTCACGAGTGCAGAGCAGGTTTCCGTAGATGACAAAGGGGCTTGTCGCGGAGTGTCTCGGTGGACAGTGGAAGGTGTGCCCCTAGGGCATGATGCATAGGGCAGAACCACGCTGAAACAGTCACTATGGTGGAGATGAATGGACCAGACACATGTCGGACACCAAGTCCGGTCCGGCCAGATGGAGATGCAGAAAACCACCAGGCCATGGACTCAGACGCCACCATTGTCCAACCAGATAGTGCCCATGACTCATTGCGCACAGAGTTAGTGGCACCAGTGCTGTCAGGGGATGCTGCCTGCGATGAGGCGTGTCCAATGGTGTGGACTCCTCCACATCTTACCCAAGACACAGTTCCACATGTGTGACCTACTGGGACACAGTGTTGGCCTGAGGCAGCGGTCAGCACGGGCCATTCAACGAGTGTCGCCGGCTTAGGTTGGATGGTCCCACCGGCCTGCGTAGTTCAGGTTCAGTGGCACCTCGGGACACAGACTTGCGGTGAACAGGGTTGATGGCACCAGGTCAGTTGTTGATAGTGTTTGATCACCTCCGTGACTCTGATCCGGCTTTCCTCCGGACTGAGCCGCATCTTCCTCTTACTCCTCTCCGTGCGTTCACTGGTGTGGACTCTGCCATTCATGATTGGTGACTAGGTGCTGGATGTGGGACCTACTGGTCCGCAGGGTAGGCCTGAGCCCTCATCCACGTGTTGCCGGCTGGCGTTGAACAGGGTTAGTGGCACCACATGTAGCCGGCTGGCGTTGAACAGGGTTAGTGACACCACGTGTAGCTGGCTGGCGTTGAACAGGGTTAGTGGCACCACGTGTAGCCGGCTGGCGTTGAACAGGGTTAGTGGCACCACGTGTAGCCAGCTGGCGTTGAACAGGGTTAGTGGCAACACGTGTCGCCGGCTTGCGATATGGAATTATGCCTCACTGATCGAAGGAGTCTGGTGCTGTGGTCGCTGCCACGGACTTGGGGTCACTGCCATTCAAGACTCAGGACACAGTTCCACATGTTGGACCTACTGGGCCCAGGAGGACGCAGGTGGAGTATGTAAATGTGAAAGGAGTAATGTGGGCCAGCGTCGGGGGGGCCAGCGATGGTCTGCGGAGGCTGCAGAGGTCGCGGGACTGGTGCTTGTAGCTTGCACCGGCACGTGGTGGGCCCTCATCGACACACGCCGGTGTAGGCAGGTGAGCGGAGTCTCATTGGTGCGCTGTGGCAGGCATGACGGGTCGGGGGACCAGCGGCCCGGGGTGCTGCAGGCGCACAGGGACGCATGCCCCGATGTGCTCGGCGCAGAACTCGTGGTGGACCGAGAGCCGTTGCACTGGCAGACGTGTTGTCCATTCCAAATGAGAACCACGCCCAGTGCTAAGGGGTTTCTGTTCACACCCCTACGCAGGCCTGGCATACGCTGGTCCAACCCACTCCGCCCACGCATGCAGGGGGGGACATAACGTGCGACATTTCCGCATTCTGCCCCACAGCCTGTGGGGACATGGTAGCATCCACTGGCCACTGCACTCCATGCACCAGCCGTTGATCTCCACATGGCCATTTCCGTGGTTTGCACTCTGTGGTCTGTCCGGCACCTCCACGCCACACCTGGCATTGGGTGGGTTCACATTCCTTGATCACTTGCTGCTCTCGCACATGCCTGCTCCATGCCTCTCCTCGCATCCGGCTATTGTGTGTCTGCGGTGGCATGCCGTGGCTGGGTTGTGTGCATGGCAAGGCCAGCTTCACAATGGAGTTGTGTTGTCGTGTCTGGTCGGTTGGCATGTTGTGTGTCATGTTGAATGTAGTTGTGCTGCGTGTCCATTGCCGGTGTCGTGAGTTGCATGACTGTGGGATGGAGGTGTGTGGTGTGTTCATTTTGGACTTAACAACGGGCACTGCATTTACATGGGTGCCATCCTGGGAGCGCTGGGTGATGCTGGACTGTCCGGAGAAATGAGAATAATGCACTCGGCCTGGGCAGTTGGCCACGACATTGTTGAGGAGTCCCGGGCGGTCCACTGTTGCCTGCACATTCATGATATGCGTGTGCATTCTGTTGTGGTAGTTGTGTGCTGTGTCGGCAGGGGGCACGAGGGGTACATGTGTGCAGTTGATTGGCCCTGGCACGTGAGGGAATCCAGCTATGGCGTAGGGGCCTTGCTTGGTCTCCAGCAGCTCCTGCGCAGTGTGGGTGAGGTGGAGGTGCTGGGGTACCAGGCTGTTGTTGGCATCCAGGACAGGTGTGATGACCTTGTATGGGGCTGGCTGTGTGACTCCTCCGACTCTGGCAGTTGTGGGTTGGATGGTACCAGAGGCCGACATGTGCTGCGCAGCCGGCAGCTTTGTCTGCGGAGGGATGTTGGTAGTCCGCTGGGTTGGTACCGTCAGCAGGTGGGGGGTGTGGATCAGGATGCGGGGCATGGTTGTCCTTCTGGTCCTGTAGTGGGCAATGTCCTCCTCTGGCGTTGGGTCTGGATGGCAGGTGCGTTTCAGGTGGGTCTGCTGTCTTTGTGTACGCTGCCTCTATGGTGTTCCCGGGGGGGTCCTGGGGGTGGTGGCGGGCCTGGGGTGGGTGGGGGTGGGTGTTGTGTCCCTCATGGGTCTCAGAGCTGCATGATGATTGTCTCCATGGCATCTGTGGGTCTTCGGGTGTGGCTCTTGGCTGGACTCCCTTTGATGCTGCAGGTAGTCGTCCTGCTTAACACCAGCAAAAGGCAGGTGTTAAATCCCTGGTGCTACCGCGGCTTATTGCCTGTGTTTGGTTCGCATCGCAGATCTGGCAGTTTGTTGTGAAAGTGGTGTTGTGGTTTTTTCGTGTGTTTTGGCATGGGGACGCCTACTCTGCATCTCATTAGGGTTAGTTGGTGGTGTCCACCGTGGTATTAAGTTTTGGGGCAGTTATCGCGGGAATACTGGCGATGTCAGCAGTTTGCACCCGCTTGTGAATGGGGTGTTAAATCTATCTCCACTTTTGATGAGTTAAGGTGGAGATAAATCGGAGATAAGTCCTTGTGAATATGCCCCTGTATCCTTTAGAAAAACACACTAGATGATGGACGGAATGCTGCACATTGGCAAACATTCACCCCCAGTCACAGATCTGGGTTTAATCCATCGTTATTTTGCTTCACCACGCCACCCAAGTTCAGACATAGCCAAAGATGCCTTCCTCATTACTTTTATGGTGTGTGTGTCACAGCTATTAAAACACGCTGTTTCTTTAAGAAACGGGCACTTCCTCATTACTTTATGGTGTGCGCATCACCGCTGCTTTGAACGCGATATATGTTTGAGCCCGGAAAAGGTGTTGACTACGCCTTGCACAGCCTCCCCGGAAACGCATATAAATCCACCCACGTCTGAACCCAGAAAGCGTTGGAGGCAAGAGCCAAATGCAGCACTGTCGTTGGCAACCCAAAGGAGCACCACCCAAAGCAAGGATAAGTGTTCACACCGCACAAAGCATATGCTATATAAACAGGCACTGGTACAGTTGGTGTGGCCCCATTAAGATGTCGCGCATGCCAGCCGCAATCTCCGCTGACAAAATTTACAGTCCACACATCCGTCAAAACTACTACTATCGGACTTAATACTGTGTACAAGTCTTTATTGAGCTTAAAAATATTTTAAAGTCACGTACCTTCCAAGCGCAAAGTTCAAGCGGCCAATACCTCACAGGGAAAGTGCTCCCTGGCGCCGGGTCAATCGTCTACCAACCGCTCCTTTACGCAGTTGGGACGGTTCCTTCTCAACTGCTTTACACCGCAAGTCCGTCACGGTGATTCACTGCCGCATCCCAGCACCTGGCTCAAATCATCGCCAAAATGTGGTAAATTAATCGACATCACATTCTTCACATTCCTCTGTTAAGCTCTATTGATCAGAAGCAGGAAACACCAAACCATCACAGCCAGGCGCAGTTACAATAATGCCCAACCGCTGAACCATGGAATGTTGAACATGTCATTTAGAATAAATACTATATAATAGCAATCTCAGCCTGGCTGAGACTGGTTAATAATATATAACACTTATTAATCACATAACTTTTTAGTGACAAGCAATATCGTTATCATATAGAAGAGGGCAGTTTATCCAATATAAATGCACACAATAGTGTTTGAAAGGTCTAAAGTATTCTTCTTTTTGTGATAAATACAAAAATAAATAGGGAAAACAAATGCATCTCAGAAAATCCTTTGGTAGATTGAAAAAGTAAATGAGTGAGAAATGTAAAAAGCTCTTTCTCTATTATTATGGGGCCTAATTTTGAGTATGCTAATGGAATAATGTCCATCAGGGCGATGGAGTACTTTACACAGTTGCCCTGATAAACATCCAATAAATGACATTTCTAAAGATGTCCACAGGCTCGAGAGACATCTCTCTACATTGACGAGAACTGCCGTCATTGTGGTTCCTGTCAATGTGGGAAAAGTTTAATTGGTGGTACATTCAGTGATGATGGCCATCCACCATACTTTTCAAAGGTTTTTGGTTTTCAAAAACAAACTCCAAAAATGGGAGTTTCTTTTTGAAAAATAAAAAGCTAATAACCCCACAACCTGGGAGTTTTCTGCCAGGGTCTGGGGGGTCATTATTGATTTTTTCCTCTGTTGCACCATTCGGTTCTACCTGGCCGTGATAGCCAGGGAAAAAAAGGTATTACACTGTCCACCCTAAATAGGGCAGACAGTGTAATGTCCTTTCTCTGATGGCCCTACTCTGCCAGAATATAGGATGAAGGACTCTATTGATGGAGCCATTTGGGGGTCTGTCAATGGACATTTATTACCAGACCATGTCTAAATGAGGTAGGCAGACCAAGGATTAATTGAGCTTGGAACTCCTTGGAGTTTGCTGGACTTGTTTTTTTTTACTCTGTTCCTCCACAATCCTTCATCTTAATCCTTGGAAACACCATCTGAAGAAAATGCTACAGAAGGTTCTTTCACCTTGGAGAAAGTAAGTCCCCACATTGAAGCCATCTTCCAGAAAAAAGTGATTTGATGCTATAGTCTCTTTTTAGTCCAGCAGGGATGCATTGACCTCCTTAGCCTTGAATGTTGAATATAAGAGTTGTTTTATTTGTAGAGCCTCTTAAGTTACACTGCTCTAAGTAGCAGAAAGATGGTGTTGTCTCAGGATTGTGAACTGAGTTATTTCTTTGTGGTAATGTACATTAGGCAAATCTGGTGCATTTACGAATTTTCAAAAGTGTCTGTGTTTGCCAAACCATGACATTTTAGGGGCATAATTAAAACAAGAGTCACAGTTCAGTACAACGGTTGTCCATTGCATTCATTTCTGTTATCTTGTACTATATAGACAGCAGAATAGTTGCATTAAATGTACAAATAAGTTGGACATCTACTCCAACCTACTTGCTATGAGTTAAACATCTAAAAACTAAATGGGGTTTCCCAGGTGGGTGAACAATGAAAATAGCATAAACACTCATAATGTGGGTATTTGCAAACACTTCCTAGACCTTTTCCACACTGACATGCATTTTTTAATTTACACTTGCATGATTTAGGCATTGGCCGTGCTGAAAGTGTGAGGAAGGTCTTGGAACACTCCTATTGTGAATATTGTGTTGAGTAATGGAAGTCTTCACACAGAAAGTAGTGAATAATTTGAAAATATAAATAAATATAATGTAATGTCAAAGAAATAGTATCTATTTATTATCTAATTATAAAATATATTTTAATCATTAAATATTTTAATACCATATTTTAAATTTAAATGAATGTAACACTATTTTTTATAATATGAGTAAATTGTGATTAATTATGTATGTATCACTTCTAATAACTATTAATGCATAATAAAAAATATATATATCTTTAGGTGGGAATTTATTTTTTAAGTTAAACTTCAAAAAATAATTTTATTAAATATGTTTACATTAATTAAAGATTCATTTCAAAATTGAGTTATGTTATTCTACTTCCACGATAAATACATACAATAAATTTACATTAATATTTAACATAAAAAAATATTTATTATCAGTGAAATTTACTTTTTATTTTTCCCCATACTTTACCACAGGAAGATCTCTGTCTTGATTGCTAGGACTCCCTATAAAAGAGTATAGGGAAAAATAAAAAATAAACATTTTTAGCTCAAACTTACATGTTGAAGTGTTTTTATATCTAACATTAGTGTAAATTAAAATTATTTATTTATTTTAAATTTAGAACAAAATAAAAAACCCTACATAATAGTTAACTTAGTTTTGAAATAAATATTTAATTAATAGAAATATAGTAACATATATACTAAAGTACAAAACGTTTGTGAATACAAAAAGTAAACTTAATCAAAAGTGTAAACGTACTCAAAAATGTAAGTTAGATTTTATGAATCAGGCCCTCGCGTTTTGTTTAATTTAATATTTGGCTATTGACACTCATCCATTCCTCTAGCTAATGGACATTCTCAGACACCATGTTAAATCCCTCCTGCAGCCACTGGAATGCAGAAAATTTGTGTGAGATCTGTACAGATCTGTAGAGCAAATTTAACAATTTTGTATTTGATTAAATGGGGCCTCAAAAGCATTTATAGATATAAAGCAGATGCTGTCAAAGGATCATTGGCGTTCATCACGTTACTATTCTCAAGAGTAGTTGCCATAACAGTTTCTTATGTGCTGGCAGGACAAAAGTTATTAGGCATTTAAAAAACAGGCAAAAATTATAAGGCAACTGGTGTAGAGAAAGATGAAATATTTGCATTGGGTAAGAAACTATTAGGGAATATGTGGATTTAGTTCAGTTCGGGAGAAAACTTAGATTACTAAGGGGGTTCATTACAATGGCGGTGGAACTTCCGTCCGACCGCCATCGTTGCAGGGATCGGGACCGGCCGCCATGCATGCGGCGGTCCCGAACTCCAAATTAGGATGCGACCGCCACCATGGCAGTCGCATCTTGCACTTTAACATTGCGGCGGGCGCTGCTGACTGCAGTACCCGCCGCGATGTTAAAAATGCATGTGCTGCATTTCACTGCACTACGTGGCAGGCACCACATGGTGCCTGCCACGTAGTGCAGTGAAATCTAGGGGGGTACCATGGGTACCCCCCCAGTGCACAGCCACCTCCCCCCAACACAAGGGGGGCCCGCAAAGGGCCCCCAAAACCAATCTCCGCCAGCCTTTCAAAGGCGGTTTACCCGCCACGGAAAGGCTGGCTGCGGCCAGAATCCTAATCTGGCGGACGGTGCCTGCTAGGCACCGCCACCATTTTACTGATGCTGACCGCTCCGCCAGGAAATCGTAACGATTGCCTGTGGTGGAACCGTGGCGGGCGGTCTTTGCGCCCGCCACGGTCACGGTCAGATTCCACCTGCCATCGTAATGTGGCCGGGGGAAATTGCTTTCCGATGGCGGAAGGCCCGCCACCGCACTGCTGGCGGTGGCGGGCCTTCCGCCATCGTAATGACCCCCTAAGTGCTCAGATAGCTGAAATGTAGAGCTTCATGTACAATGCATGTACAAAGCAATTTTGCAGTCAAAAACCTCTGCAATTTGAAAAATTATAGGGTTTCTGACCTCAAAATATCTTTATGTTATACTAAACCGCTTCTGCAAGTCGAAAGAGCATTTCTGAATTGCAATAGGGGTTTTGGGACACATTTAGAATTGTAATTAGGAGGGGGCTGAAAGGAACGTACCCTCCTAATTGTTAATCACTATGAGGTCAATCAATGGTTTGAGACCCAAATTGCATTTGTAAACAATTACAAAGTTACTAACACCTCAGAGGAAGTCTGGTTATGTCTGTTGAGCAAAAATCAGCAAACTGTAATATCGCAAGGTAAAGCGGCAGGAGGTTCCCCTCATTTAGCACTGAGCATTTAATGTTAAACCCTCTCCTTTTCACTGTTTTTTTTTTTTAAAAGGTCTTCATACACACATCAAAACGAATACATGTGAGAGAAACCGAAACTCTGTTAGCCCTGCAGGTGTACACTTATCTCATAAAAAGAGTTCAAAAGACCTCGACTAAAGGTAAAATAAAGTAACTTCCAGACACTGATCTTGCTTGACTAACAATCCTTGCTCAGTGATAAAGAGCATTACAGTCAGGCTAAATACATCATAGGCGGAGTGGCTTGTGCAGCTTAAGTTTAACAAGGGCAAACAAAACTTCAACAAGTAAATTACATGGCTTTGGATACTAAGGTGAAATAAAAGCAAATATGTGTGTTTACTCAATGCTCACTAGATGTCTTCTATAAAAGGATTTTTTAAATTTATATTAAGGTGTTCACCTAATGAACCAGAGCTGTGTTAAAAAAAAATGTTTCCTGTTTGGGAATGTACATTCAGGGATGGTGTTTTGATGTCCCATGCAGGACACCATCCTTGAGTTGGTAGTCAATTGTAGGGGGTCAGTGGCTGCCTAATTAATATTCATTAGGCAGATCGTTCAATGATCCGCTACTATTGATCATTTTGCGAAGCAACTTGTTAATAGGTGGGTCAAAGTACAAAATGACATATTTTTGGTATGCAATTTGCACCCACAATTTGTGACTTGCCTGGTAGTGAATAAGATTGAAATAGATTCGAAGAAACTCGGCTTAGGTCAAGCAGCTCTGCAAGAGGTGAATGTGATCTGGACGTGAAACTTGATACTTGTCCAAAAATGAAACACTTCAACATTTATATGACATTGAGAGAAGGTCTGGCTCTGAGACACTAACAGAGGATGCTCAAATCGTATTGCACTACAAGAATCCCCTGATCCTTTGGAAAAAGTTTTGTTGCACCACTCGCAAGGGGGCACAATCTTGGCTGGATATTTGGAGCTACCCCTTGTCATAAGTTACAGCTGCCTCCGAATTATAGAACACACATACATTTTGCAGTTTCAAACTGAAAAGCCACCTGTTATAAATCCTTCCTTTTGTGCTGTGGCTCAGCACCAAGAGGCAACGTTAGTTTTATTTTGTGTTTTAGAAGTGTTCTATCTATCTATCTATCTATCTATCTATCTATCTGTCTATCTATCTATCTGTCCGTCTGTCTATCTTCATGTCTGTCTGTCTATATGTCTGTGTACATGACAATACAGTTTTCAGATTTTAGGCCACCTAATATAATTAATGAATACTCACATATCATAAGGCACCCAGATGATATATGAACAAATGGCGTGGGTAAATGTGAAACAAAGGCACATTGTCACAAGGGGTACTAAAAGATGGTTCCATTGAAATCCAAATATATGTTAAAAGACTAGCTAAATATTTTGTAGGGGTGTGAGAATTTTATGTAATTTGCTTTCACATTGTTACGTGGAATTTTGGGAAAATTATGCAAAATTACACGTAAATATGCAAAATGCAAAGCCATCATTTCGTGCTATATTTTGGTGTGAAATGCATCGCCATGTCAATTATTGATACAAACGCATATTTCGGTAAAGAATTGCAGAAAAACACAAGTGGTGTGAGCAACATTCGCTCTTGTACTGGCCATTTGTGTTATTGGCTGTGACCCCTGAACAGTATTTGAGTGGGATGTGTTTCAGGAAACCATCAATCCTATGACCAGGATAGCAAGTGGAACCCCAAACCTTTTTTCTTTAAGCAATAACATGCTCAAGAAAACTAGAACATGAATGATATATTTAAAAAAAATATTTTGACATCAAAACCACCCTATTTTAGTGCACTTTATGAACTGTAACCACAATAAAAACAAATAAAATGTGAGCATCAAAATTTACTAAAAGCATGAATAAAGGAAAATCTCTAGCATGTTACTGTTATATTTTTATAGCAATTCGGGCGCTATTCAGTTACATCTAAACACTTCTAAGCACTAAGCTAATTCTAGCACAGCCAAAAAATAAAAACCTATTTAAAGTTTTAGAGATGGTTCACAAGGGTGGCCTATGCACTTTTATATCTCACAGGTTGAATGCAAGAAGGGTGGCCCTTGTGGAATCTAATACCCATTATCAGGTTTGAGAAATTCATACTGATAAATCCCATTGCACCGTTCTCTTAAACTTTTACAATAATATTCCTGCCATGCAAACGAGGGAAGTCTTAAGGCAGCTACAGGAGGATCTGGACACTATCTATGGGAATACCTCAAAGACCTTTGCTTAATTTGGGGAGGGGACTTCAACACGGGCCTCTGTACTCATGCGGAAGGAGGATATTGTGGCTTATTATCTGATGATGAGATAGATATCTCTCATTTTTCGCATTGCCCCCTCGGGGAAACGTTAAACCTGATAAAATATACCATGGACCTGGGTTTTGCCAACAATCTGTGCTCACCACCCATACCGTTTAGTAGTACTTTTAACGGTCGCGGGTTGTGCTCAATCATAGATTTTCTTTTAATATCAAATAGATACGCCGATAGAATATATAATTTTAAAATTCGTCGCCTTCAGTGATCACTTTCCTATTAGTGTTACCTTAGACCTGCCGACCAAAGCGTTATCCATTAGACATATGGCCACTGAGCCTTTACAAGATATTGTCATTAACAGATCCAACGGATACACGATTAGATGGGCGGGAGTAGATACCTCACAATTAACTAAGTCACTTTTAATTAACTGTAAAATAGACTTCCCGGGTTTGCCTTGACGAGATGGCCACGGATTCCAACATTTTTAACTCGTTCTGCAAAATCTCACAGGCCATCCAAAATAATTTAATAACAGAATCCAAAAAATCCTCCAATAGTAAGCCAGGCTGGTTTGATTCTCAGTGTAGCAAATCGCATGCAGCTCTGAAATCTGCTCTACACATGCCGAGGAGAGATCAGGAAGCAATAAAAAGGGTCAGGGCGGTGTATAAAACGTCCCTCAAAGAACGTAAAGAGGCTATTAGATCCGAACTGTGGCAGGCCCTTAAGCAAGCATCTGCCACAAAGGACATGAAAGGCTTTTGGAAGGCTGTGAATGCCCCGTTCTTGGCCCCTAAAAACTCACCAAGCTTTGAAAACACGGTCGGGAGGATCAATGGGTGACCCACTTTTCCAGCTTATATTGTAACAATGCATATTCCAACATTAGCGAGGATCTTATATCAGGCTCCGTAAGCTACCTCCCAATCTGCATCGATTTTAATGTGAATGAGGTGATTCTGGCCATCAACGCAAGCATAGGTGGAAAAGCTCCGGGACCAGACAGCATACCAGTAGATCTATATAAATCCTGCCCCTTGCTCTGGGGCCCACTTTTAACTCTGGTCTTAAGGGCCTGTTGTACACAAGGTTTCACTCCGACTTGGACGGAGTCCATACTTGTCCCTATTTTTAAGAAAGGCGACCGCAACGACCCGGCCTGTTATAGACCCATTTCACTGCTGGACTCCCTTGTGAAAGTGGCTGGGCGTGTTGTTTTAAATAGACTGCAGTCGTGGGCTGAGGACACAGGTGTCATCTCAGAACTTCAGTACGGATTCCGTCAAGGTTTAGGTACTGTGGAACAGAGCTTGAACCTGAGCCTCATACTGGGAAAATATACTCAGGCAAAAAAAGGGAGCCTTTTTATGTGTTTCGTTGACCTGAGCTCGGCGTTTGACTGCGTCAATCACCAGAAGCTGTGGCGCATCCTAGAGGACATGGGGGTGGAAACGCAACTAATTAATTTTTTAAAACAGTCTTACCTTGATGCCCGGGCCAGGGTCCGCTATGGTAGAACTGGTGAACTTAGTCACAGCTTCCCTGTCAGGAAGGGGGTAAGGCAGGGGTGTGTCTTAGCCCCACTCCTCTTTACCCTCTACATAAATAGTCTGGGCGATACTCTATCGAGGGAATACCAAGATCTACCTAGCTTAGGCAAAAGGACAATTGGTGCACTGTTATATGCCGACGACGCGGTCTTGTTAGCCCGCACTCCGATCGGCTTGCAGAAAATTGTGTCGAGCTTTGCATCTTATATGTCAAGCCTAGACCTTAATGTTTATATTACTAAAACTTTCATCATGAAATGTAGCAAGCCCAGCGTCAAGTGTCGTGACATTTTTATAAACAACAAAAATCTTGAATTTGCTAACCACTTCTCATACTTGGGAATTGTCTTCGATAGAAGGGGCTCATGGGCAAAAGCCATCAATTGTAGAAAATTGCTCTTCGCCAAAGCCATAGGTGCTTTGATTAACTTTGCCAGGAAGTTAGGAAAGCGTCCTATTAACGACCTGTTGACAATATACAAAGCCAAATGTACTTCAGTTGCTCTGTATGGAGCTGGTATTTGGGGTTATGTAAACGTAGAGTCCCTCCAGCAAGTTGAGAATAGGTTTCTAAGATATCTTCTAGCTGTCCCGGATAGCACGGCCACGTATATTTGTCACGCCGAACTGGGACTGTCATACCTGTCCGACCTAATTAAAATTCAGCCAATCTTATTATGGCACAAGATTTGGACAGGCAATACCACTGGTCTCAACCGGGATGTGATAAAAGACTGCTTGAACTTGCAACGGGTACAATGTATTCCTTGGCTTGCATATGTAAAAAGTTTTATGCACGACTTAGATCGCTCTGAGTACTTTGTTAACCCCAATAGCCTTTCTCTTATCACGAGGAAGGAATTAAAGGTTTTATGTATCAATCCCTTGGAGACTATTAGATTGTCCTCTAATATTATGAAAACATCAGTCAGAGCTAACCAATTGCTCTTGACCCAAACGGGGATACAACCTTATCTACTATTCACCCCAAGAAATTACGACAGGTTGTTATTGACGCGCCTACGTCTAGGCAACTTTCATAACTTGGTTACATTCCCTCAGATAAATGATTGGTCACGCTCTCTTTGCCCATGCCCCTGCGATGAAATATCTGCACAGTCAACAATCCACATTTTATTATTCTGCAAGTTTTATATTTTAATTAGGCCTGGGCGGTAAATTCCGTTCCGCTCGCGGAATTTGCGGAATTTGGGTAATTTTGCGTTCCGCGGAGAACGCGGAATTGCCAAAAATTCCGGGATCCGCGTCTTCGCGGAATTTTTTGCTTGTTCGCGCTTTCAAAATGCGTGTTCGCAAGATATTTCTCCCCGAGCATGCAAACAGCGTTCGCGAACAGGAAAAAAGCATCGTGAACGGGCGGAACAAGCAATTCCGCGTGTTCGCAGAACTTTTGCGTGCTCGCGGAGATTTTTTACCGTTTCGCGGAGCTTTGCGTAGCGCGACTACGCAAATTCCGCCCACCCCTAATTTTAATCAGGAAAAGATGGATTCTGCATTATCTGAAAATGCAAGGACTGAGACAATGTCGACCTGCTTTCATTAAGCTACAATTCCTAGATGATGAAGTTTTTACCGCCCACATTGTAAAATACCTGAAAGGGGTTGTCAGAACTAGGAAAACTATGCAAGGTCCTTCCTTCAATTAAATGATCATGGTTTTTATCTATGTCATGGCTGTGCATGGAAACTAGCTTACAGTTCTTCTTTTTGTGATTCTTAACAGATGCTATTTTTAATATATACTTGTCAAATTTTATGAATTGATATATTCTCGTTTTTTGTAATGTATTGTGCTTTTATGATTTGACATTTTAAATCGAATAAAGCGTATCTTGACTTGACAGTTACATCTAAACAGTTCTAAGCACTAAGCTAATTATAGCACAGCCAAAAAATAAAAACCTATTTAAAGTTTTAGAGATGGTTCACACCTGCATTCCTGTTTGAACAATGTGGTTTATATTTATGTTCGATGTAATAGCAAGGGTTGCTATTCTTGTCAGACCAGCTGCATTGGTTCAGGGAGCAAGGGCTCACCTCATACCCTTCCCGGTAAAATTAATTTAGAACTGGTGAAGGGGTTCCGCACGGCCTATCCAATTGACGCTTGGCATGACTATTCCCCTCTAGGCTCTAATAGTTTGTGCTTAGCTTTTATAACATTATTTCATTATTGTTGAAACTCCCAGAATGAAACATTAGCAGAGATTGGCCTGATGCCACAATAAACCAGACATGTAGTTGTCATCCTTCCTGAAACTCTTCAGAAATCAAAAACAAATTAGTCAGTGTTTAGATGAAATACTGTGAATATATTCAGGTAAGTGTGATTATCCCATTGAATAATATTATAATATAAACTAAATAACATGTTAATAACATGTATTCACATTTAATTGATTAACTGGCACATATAGCAGAAGTGAAAGACGTAGGGCCTGATTATGACTTGGAGGATGGGATACTCCGTTACAAATGTGACGGATATTCCATCCAATGTTTTACAAGTTCCATAGGATATAATGGAATTGTAGTTTGGCGGACGGGATATCCGTCACATTTGTGACGGAGTAACCCTGTCAGCCAAGATCATAATCAGGCCCATAATATTCATAGCATGTGATATAGTGTAAATATATGTTATAATGTAAATTTCATTAACATCTTGGTAAATGTGGCTTTAATGGTAATATTGGGCAGCCTTTACCTGCACATCTGAAGGGTGTCTGGTGAAGATGGTAAATAGTTGGGGTTATATTGTTATGGTCACTCGTCTTTAATACGTCAGCTGCTAGTGGTCAGTAACATTTCCTGAAATTATTGGCATGTGTTGCTGTTTTACCATTAATGTTTAAGTGCTGCAGAGAAGAAAAGCCTGGAAACCTAATTACCAGCAATTGTTTCCACTTCACTGGCAAGATGTAAAATATCCATTAGCAGTGGTTACCTGCTCCTGAACCTTTTCTGGTTAGTCCACCTGATCTTCATGCCCAGCAGCCTCTTAGTGCTCTTACTGCTCAGTTCTTTTCAGAGGTCTTCGATAACAATATTTTATGCACATAACAGCCTTCATTTTTGCAGGCAGGATTTTTGCATTGAAAAAACTAACTGTAGGATATTTTTACCATACCTTGTTCACAGACGTTGGAATGAACATGTGTAGCTGATTTTCATTTATGTTCCACAAAAGCGTAGGTTCAAGTTTTCAAACACTTGTCACAATGTAGCGAAGAAAACCAAGATGTGCTACGTTGCCTCAAATGGATAGAAAATAAGAGAGCCATAGCTAATAAGATATGGCGCTGTTTTACTTTCCCTTAGTGCTAGTGCACCTTAGAATGCCATGCGTCAATGTACATACGCAGTGGAGGCTGGTACGGAACGGTGGGGGGGAGCGAGAGGAGGTGGGGGGTTAGAAGAAAAAAATAAAAAAGGAATCTTACCTGCTGGTCGCCGGTCACCAGTCGCCACCTCTCCTCCGACGCAGGAACCAGGAAGCACACAGGCTCCCAGACTTCCCTAGCCAATCATGACGCTGTCTTACAGCAGCATTGTGATTGGTCTGAGCGCTGTGGTTCAGTGCTCAGAGAGGGACTTGAAGGCTGTGAATGTTCTCCACCCAGGCTTTGCAATACAGCCGATGGAGAACATGCAAAGTGCGCATGCCGGTTTGGCTAGCACGAGACGGCTAGTCCTAATCCTGCGAGATGCGTTGAAAAACACCCCCTGCTACAAAGAAAGAGTAATTGGGACAATGATTCACTGAATGTTAGTTGTAAAGTCCTGCAATGTAAAATACTGGAAAATTGACTTCCGATGTAATGACTCCTTATGTAAAAACCTCAATGTATTGATTCCTGATGAAGTACTGGTAGCACACCTCATTCCGCTGACTCATTGAGACAATTCATACCTATCCATGCTCCTCTTTTCCTGAAAAGAGCACAGATTAAACCCCTAGAAAAAAGGAGAGTAAATCATGAGCATTCATTCCAACTAGCAATTTTTAATGATAAAAGACCAAATCACATGGGTAAATGATGAAATGCATCTGCAATCAAAATAAAATAAATGCTGGCTGAAATGAAGTATTTTTAAAGGTGAAGATTTAATCTAGGGAAGGATGAACTGGCTTAGATGTGATTGAGGCATATCTGAGCAATCAGATTTCAAACCAATTGAATGATCTGAAAAATTTGGAAGAGTAATTCAAAATGGTTTGAAAAATGGATCCTTGATTCGAGCAACTGAAAGAGATGCAAGTAATTGTTGGCGCTAAAAGTCCTGACATTCTAACCTCTAGTTTGGGGTCCATCACAAAGTTCTAGTAAAGAACTAGACCAGTCGGACTAAATCTGTAGTCCGCGAACTCTTGGGGGTCCGTGACACCTACTCAAGAGGTCCGTGACTGGATAAAAAAATTAAAGAACATTAAAATTATTAAAGTATATATAAATTTAGAAGCAAAATGGAACTTTCGTAATTTTTAATTGTTCCGTAAATGTGAAGGAATTTTAAATTGGAGACTACAACTATTTTAGTAGCCTTAGCCTAGCTCATTAAAGCAGCACAAAAAGTATATAGTACAGATGATCGGTGGCCTCAATTGAAGCTCCAACAGAAGGACAGCAAGCTTTAGGAGCCAAAAGGCAGACTAATATGTTAGGGTTTAGCATATCTGCTCATACTTAATAATTAATAAAACAAACTTAGAAATTCTCCAACCCTCCCATTTAAATTTAAAATTTTAATTTGCCTATATTTGGTATGAATTAAAAAAGTATTTTAATATTTGTCCATTTGGTTGATGTACACATGCCTCTGTAATTTTGTGTATGGTTCTGAAGTTCAAATTGTAGAAATTGTTTAGGCTGGTGGCCTCCTGCTTTCCATTATGACACAGTGGGGGCCCGGTATTCCAGTAATGATTCAGTGAGGATTCACAGATTTCAAAATGATAAGAACTAGTGAATTAGAGTGAATTAGAGTAATACTGTATCTCAAATAATTTGCACCAAGCTGTTGGGAAGACTGGTTTCATAATTCTACCTATATCTACGGAAATACTGAATTTGTAGGTGAAAAGACTGTTTGAGCAGTTACCAAATCCTGAAGTGGATAAGGCTCCAAAGCATTATTTAAATTGTAAAAGGATAAGTGCTGGGGCTCAAAGGTTTTGGTCAGAAGCCCACACCCTGTGCCATCGGAGGTCATGGTGCTGTACACCTGGAGTGCATTGTCTTGACTCCACCTCTTGCCTCTTTCTTCCAGCATCAGACACTCAGTGCCTCTTTATCTCACTCTTGTGGGTTCCTTTTTATCCCTAGGTTCTCCCTCTACCACAGTTTTTCCATCGTTCTCTTAATCTTTTTTTGTGTTTTTCACTCTCTTGCTCTGGATAAAAGTTTTTTGATGAAATATATGTGCCATTCTCCAAAAATGATTGCTGGCGACCCCCGCCTGCAAGCACCAGCTCAAATTAAGGACTGCTCCAATGCCACTATTTGGGTTATTTGCTACGGTGTATGATGGGGGTTTGCATGGCGCAAAGCCATGCAAAGCATTGTGTCAATTTCTTTACCATTATAAATCATGTGTGCGCAGCACAAAACTCCAGAGTGCCGTCCCAAGGCCTGTACAATCAGTGGTAAATAAGCCACACTATTTATCATGTTATTAGACAAACGTTTTACAGTCTGTAAACTACTTGAGAATATATTGCATTTTATTGTACAAATGCCGTATTGTTCATGAGAAGAAGCATTCATAGCAACAGGTTTTGGTTTTAGGAAGTAAATTATTTATAGTCTGATCATAATTTCTACTGCATTTTACAATTTGTGAATGTGGTAATCATCTGAAATCTGCATATACTGAAGTCATTATTGTTATTTTTACCAGCTCTGCACATGCCTGCACACTGAAGTACTTATCAACGCCATTTTAACTACATCAAGCTGTGTTTATATTTTATTTAAGAGAACCATGGGGACGAATTAATTTACTTGTGTTAAAATTCGGGTATATTGCATTAACTTTCAGAGAATTTATTGTTAAGGTACACAATTATTTATGAATAATGTATTTTTTATAATTTTCGTGTTTGTGCCCATATTTTAACATTGAGACTGAAAACCCCTATTCTCTTTCCCTCTCTCTCTGTCTCCTCATGTGCTTTCTCTGATTCCCTCACTCTCTCTCTCATACTCAGGATCCCCCTCATTGTCACTTCATCCACACAGAGTTAAAGGATACATTGCATTATGGCTCTTTGAATTGATGCGAAACAACTTGTGATGAATGGACCAAAATATGTCAGTGGATCTAGTTAACTGGAGCCTATTTAAAGCAAAAAGGTTGACTCAGGCATCTTTAGGCTTGGTAGTGTGAGCCCTTTTGAGTCAAAATGGGCTGGCTGTTTTGAGAGTATTTGTATCATTCCTTTAATGATTCAAGGCAAGACATGAGTCAAGAGCCTTAGGAGTCGTCTAGCCCCCGTTTAGCTTCTGAGGTATTTTATTGCTTGTGTTTTTTTGAGAATTTAAACAAATCAATTATTCTGAACAGTAGCAATTGTAATGGAAAGAGTATCCTGATGAACCATTGACACCTCTAAGGCTGGCTGCAGGCTGGGAAGCAAAGCTAGCCCATGGAACAAAAATAATCAATTTAGGTGGAGTACATCTGTCATGAGTGATTGGTATAGGATCATGCCAGTGAGGCGGGAGATAGGCTTGATGCCCACTAGTTAGCAACTTCTCAGTAATAAAATCATCTACAAGAAAACATGACTAACATTGTGGCTCGCTGAACACTGAGAGTTCTAAAACTGCATCATAAAAGAATGCATAAGGGTCGCAAACTGGTGATGCTGAGAGATTACGAGAAAGAAAGAAAAACTATATATGTATTATTGGAAAATAATGTGAAAAGATAATAATGTAGTGATTAATTAATAGTAGAATATGACTTGAAAAGATTTCTCTATTAAAATGTCATTTGCTATGTTACTTTCAGACTGTTAAAAAACTAAGGGGCATATTAGCAAGACCCACGATAAAATTATCGCCGTTTTAGCGGCAGGAAACTGCCGCTAAAACGGCGATAATGGGCTTGCTAATATGCGTTATAGAATTCCAATAGAAGCCCAGGTTAGATGTGCAGGACGTCTAACCTGGGCTTCTATTGGAATTCCATAACGCATATTAGCAAGCCCATTATCGCCGTTTTAGCGGCAGTTTCCTGCCGATAAAATGGCGATAATTTTAACGTGGGTCTTGCTAATATGCCCCTGAAACTGCTAAGAAAATTGTTTGATAATTAATGAAATATTATACTTTGTATGAAGATAGTATAAGGGTAGTTATATTAGATTCCTTATGCATTTATGTTTTCTTGAATGAGTTTTAACGTTAATGTTCTTTTTGATTTTCCACGTAGGCCTCAAAAATGTATTATGTCTTTCCCCTGCAGGCTTAGAGGAATGCATTTTGTCCTTCGTTATTTCCTTCGAAACATAGTAAAATGATGAGTTAGCTTGCTTTAGTTACAAATATAATCGCTAAAGTTCTTTCCTTCAGTTTGAATATTCACTCTTTACGAGTAATTGTGTCAAAATTTGTGGCAAGTCAGTTTGGAAGCAAGGACATGTTAAATTGTAGATGTACTTCCTACTTCCGAGGTGAAATAAATATTGCATTTCTCTTAGAAAATGAGAGACAATGAATGTGTGTATTTACGTGTAAGTTCCGGATGACTTCGGCTGGAGAATCATCATTCCACAATCACACCATGGATTCCAACTAATAGAATATTGAAAACTGTGTAAAAGGCTACATTTTTGGGCTGGAGTTGTGAACATTTCGAGGTAAAAAAAATTCTTGGAAAAAGTGCGTGCAGCGGCTATTATCCTTGCAATTCTTGGGCATGACATGCTGTCGGTCCAAATTCTTAACTGAACTCTCCTGATTTCCCCTGCACTTCCTTGGTTGGTGAAGTTGAGCAGGTTGAACCTTTCGGCTGAAGGGTTAATTATTCCAGACTATTGCACACTGTGCATTAGTCCATCTTGCGTCTCGGTTCTGATCATCTACATCAGAACTTTGGTTCGTATTATTACTGAAACTGCATATTGAATTGCAAAGCATGTTTATTTCTCTTTTCTCTCCTCACACCAGTTATTTGATTTGATGTATTTTACTTTGAACTGTGATTATATTGTGTATTTGCCTGTATTTCAATGAAATCTATATACTAAAAGTTTTAATGTATTGTTGTGTTTTGACCATTCATATTTGAAGTTTAGATAAAAGTGCCTTGATATCTACTGAGTTTGCTGTTTATTGATGATATTATTGACAGTATAAGACTATTGATTATTGTTGTTAGATAGGCATTTCAGGCCCTCATGAAGGAATGGCTTCCGTCTCTAATTATCTGAGTCTCTATTAGCTCTTACAAAGATCTATCGGAGGATCTCATGATTTGTAAGTGGTTGTAGAGTTTTAATGGGCCCGAACTCTATTATTATTGTGAAATTATATAACTGAGGTTAACGTTTATGGTGTGGTGGCTAATCTGTGTCTGTGCCCACAAAAATGTACAATGCTTCCACTGGATCACTGCAAAGGTGTCTGCATAATGTCTACATAGGCTTTGTACTGGAAGGATACCCTTACAGTAAAAAATACCATGCCAAACGTTTTAAAAAATCCACTTTGGATGCGTTCTGTACAGTGAAGAACGTATGCAAAGTCAGAATTGCTTGGAGAAATAAAAACATTTCTCCCATTTAACTCTCGCTTCAAAGAGGTGTTATTTGTTCTGCAAAGCCCTGTCTACTGTTGATAGGGCTTTGCATCAAGCACCATGGGTGGTTGCATAGGAATGATCTTGTACCACTCATGGAACTACCCCTTGATGCAAAACAAGTTTTGCCGCTGGATGCTAAAACGCTGGTGCAAAAGTAAGAAAGTCATTTTTATTTTCAAAATAGAACGCAGCCATGTTTAAAAGAGGAAGTGGCATTAATTGTCAGAATGCGAATTAAAAATTCCAGAACACATGGGTTGGAAATTCCTGGATATCAACTGCACTGGATTCATTGAGTATTCAGGCATGGAATCTTAAATATTTGTGTCAAGGTTGATAGAGAATCACACAGTTCCTTGACATTCTTTGCTAAAGTGACAAACACTATTTCACAAAAAAGCTAAAAAAAACGTTGCTCTTCACTCAGCTAAATCCCCAACCAATATCCTTGATATAGACAGAATAAGTTTGCAGTTTAACCCTTTGGAGAAAAAAACTATTTCCTTTCCAATAGGAATCCCTCACAGTATTTCTATACAAAAATCACACCATCTCCTAGCAAAGATGGTGTTTGAATTGCCCAGGAGACCAAAGCACTTCACAGACTTCTAACCCCATTGCTCAGTTTTAGCACATCTCAGACAAACACTATCCAGATTCCTTCATGTTGTACAATCTCCATTCTACCAATCTAATCCCTCTTTCTATTCCAATTGCTATTGCACCACTTCAATGTTTCAGACCCTCTGCTTTGTTTGGATCCTTCACTGTAAGTTTCCTTCTCTAAACCTCTACTCCCACTACCTAGTGTCTCTCATCTTAGAAACCTAAAACCTGTAAATGTGTTCTTTGCATAATTTATGTGCAACACACAACTTCATGTCTTGCTTACCAGCTATCAATGCCTTTATTCACTTTAGCTCTCCATATTGGTAACATTTCCATGGACCATTTATCCTATGTACCGCATTTCCTCAGAAAGGTAACAAACAGATTTCAACTACATACTGAGGGCTCATCATGGTGTGGGGATAGACACTTCCCAGAGGACTTCTAGGTGCTCTAACGTTGCACATATTCAGGTCCTGTGATACATTGGTCAGTGTTATCTGCATCTGGAATGCCAGTGAAGGCCCTAAAGGAGAGGGGTGGTGGTACTTGAGCAGAAGAAGTGGAAGATGCATCGGTATTAGAGCAGGGCTGGACTGGGGCCAATCAGCAGCCCTAGAAAAATCAGTAACATCAGCTGTGTTTTGCACCAATCTAGCACAGTAATCTAGGTTAAGCAGTTCTGTCTTGATTCGGGTTCCGGCAAACATTCACTCAAGAGAAGTGTAGTGTAGTTCCTATTTCCCTAATAGGTTCTGCGCATTGGAATAACATACACTATAGGCTTGGCATAGGACTGAGGTCGGTATGCCCCTATCGCGTATATTAAACTTAATTACTGTGTACCAGCTAGCTCAGAGGCCACTAGAAACTTCTTGACAACAAGAAGGGAATAGGTTCTGGCAACCACATAACATAAAACCCTGATCCCTCAGGATCGTGGAAACAATATACTACTTTTCATTCAGTCACTCATCTCAGAGAAGTACGTAGAAGAAACAGTCGGGTGTGTTTACAATAAAATGTATTGCACAGTTGTTGTTCTAGTACTGGTTATATGTGCTGCGACAACTGTTGGACAGTAGCAGAGAAATATGGCCAGCAGTGCAGTTAAATAAAAATGCATGGTACAGTTTTACCATTGTGCAATAGTAATGAACACATACATGAAATACAGAATGCATTTAACCCCTTGACCGCGATCGGAATTCCGCTCGTGTGCTGTACATTCCGATCGCGGGTGCGGTCGTGACGAGCTCAGCTCGTCATGCGCACAGCGCTACCGCGCAGCATGACGAGCTCAGCTCGTCACGCGCATCGAAGGGGTTAAGATAAAGCCTATACCCCTATGATGCCTAACTAGATGTACCTAAGTGTACCTAGCATGTGTGTAGGTCTTAGAGAGCCAAGAATCCCCCTAGGATTTAGTCTAACCCCATTACCTTAGTGGGACTTCATCCTGGTCTCGAGCTGGACACCCCAGGATGGGTGGATGGACCTCTGCCAGCTGGAGCTGTGGCATGATGCAGGTTGCAGCGTCTCAGGTCAGAGTGTTGGCATGGAAAGTCTCGGTCCCCTCTGGTTTGCTTGGGCAAAGGGAGGTATATTTATACCTGATATGTGCCTTGGAATGTTAGTATTGACGTAAAGTCGGTCAGAGGAAGACGTCAGGAATGAACCCTTAGGAAATAGTGGTTCATGCATATTTAATGAGTTCTTGGAGAAATCAATAATCCTGTGCTAGGGAAAATCCCAAGAGCTAAGGGTCTGTTTCTAAGAACTTGTTGTGACGTAGGTTAGTCACTGTTGGACATGGATATGACGTATTTAGGATGGACCGTCTTCTGCACCCAGAGCACATGTCAGATAAGGGACAGCCTCTGTTGCTCGTTATTTGTGAAGGGAGGGCTAATGTAGGTGAAAGGGCCTGCCTGTCTTTGTGGCACGAAGGATTTGTGCCTCTGAAACAGCGCACCTATGTTAGGGCCTCAATCCAGCACATAACACCCACTCCAATCTATGGACAACCGTGAATAACCCATTAAAAGCAAACTGCGTGACTAAAATAGGCATTTGCATATAATTGGCAGGTAGTTGCATGAGAGTGGTTTATGAGTTGAAAAAATAGCAGCTGTTAAAATATGTAAAATTACTATAGACTCTGTGGAGACAGGAAAAATCTATAGTGTCATTAAGAAATACTCTCTTAGAGTCAGTAGTTACTTATAAAAGTTCCTGTTTATAAAATTGAAAACTCTTACAAGCTGTTCAGAAGACCATGCTTTCTTTAGAAAGAAAAAAAAAAAAGAAAGGTCAATTTGGAGGGAAAGCTCCAAGCACTCGGTCAGAGTTGAAACAATAAGAGAAAAAATGTGTTTCAGGACATGTTTTAGCAAAATCGAGATAACAAGTGGCTGAGAGACACAACATTTCTGTTGCTAGTTACTGCAGGGGACGGACCTTTGTAATACCTCGCAGAATCATTGTGGGAGCACAGAATGAGCAGTGCTGCCAGTTGCTGGTTCTGAGGCAGCCGGTGCTGTAATTGATACCTTGGATTTGCAAGGAATGCTTGGGTTTGATGGGAATACGCTTGGGACATAGCCAAGCAAGTGGCTTCAGCAGTTCCAGCCTGGTGGTAAATGCCGCTGGCGTTTCCTTTGGAAGTGTCAGACAGATGATGACCACGCATTCTTCACTGCAAAAAACAGGCATCAGAGAACAGGTATGTTGCAGTTGCAGTCTTTTCAGACTGGTCTTTTAAATATTAGAAACCATGAGAAGCATAGTTCCTGTTTGCAAGGTATTCCCAAGGTGTATCACACTGCTTGTATGTGAAAGATAAAATTTATCAAAAAGAAAGAGGGGCAGTCTGTATTTAAGAGTGCTATTTTGCAAAAAAGAAAAAATATTTCTTTAGCTGATGTGAAATAAAAAATAAAAGTGCTGCACAAGCATGGTTTTCAGATTGCTCAAAGCATTTGAACTTTATAAAGGAAACTTTTGGTTCACTACTTTCAGTGTTGGGGCTTCTAGCCAAAAAGGGCACAACTTCCCTACACTGTAGGATTTCACTACCTCTCGATGTTATCTGTACATAACGTAGGTCTGGCTTATGTATACTGAGTCCCTTGGTGATGTTCAGGAATCATTTTTGTGACAGGTATTTTTGTCAGAAGGCCAAACCACCCATACTTTCCTAACTGGGTCTGTCCTGTTGTTTTGTAAATGGCATCTAATGTTGCCCCTGCTGATGTATGTCAACTATTCCACCCCCGTGCGATGGTGTTTGGTGGTGTTTGGCAACGTTCCTACTGGTGTTTAAACAACCACATTTCTAGATTCATTACAATTGTGTAGGAGTTGATATCCTTAATGAAGGTAACAGGTATAAAGCGTCACAATAAGAATAAATCTCTAACATTTCATGATCTGAAAATGTAGCAATTATTCCTAAAACAGACAGCATATTATTCACTGTATCAGTAACCCAATTTTCAGAAAAATTTACTGCAGGTAATGACATCAATGAATGAATGATAAAACAAATGAAAATGAATGAAAGTTCAAAATACATTAATCAGAATTAAAAACCGGATGATTAAATACATTATTTAGAATACAAAGGCTTGTTCAGGCCGAATACATTTATAAGTCTCTTTTGCATTTGAATTGAAAATGGACGTGGCTTCAGTTTTATGTTGATCCTGTGTTGTAGAAAGTGTCCACTAAGAGTCATACTAAAAGCTAGCTCTAAGCAAAGCTAGAACAGAAAAAGATGAACCCAGAAATACTCCATAGTTCTACCCATGGTGAAGCCAGGTCTGTATCTTTTGGAAAAAGAAAAGGTTCAAAAGTTTGACCTTGCATGTTCGTTGTTTGTTTTTGTGCTGGCTTCGCTTCCTGTTCACGTGGAGCCATGGAAAACGTATCAAAGTTAATGAAATAGCCAGTAGCTGTATGATCAATTGTTGAAATTGCATCGTGTTTAGCTGAAGTTATTTCTGCTGTTTTTTTTAGAAAAACGTTGAAATGTTGAAATTAATAGTTGATGTCTTTGCTGAAAAACGTTCAGATGGTGAAGTTAATATTTTATGTTTTTGTTGAAAAACATTGATGCATTTATTATTTGATGTTTTTGTTGAAAAACGTTGCAGCTTTTATTATTTGATGCTTTTGTGAAAAAACGTTGGTGTACACATTTGTTTTTGGCCAAATTGCAACTTGAGTGTTGTCTTGACTTTTATTTTGAATTTGAAAGGTTGGTTCAAGGAGAACTAGTTCCATTGCATTGCCGCATAGTCCCCCACTCCATGGATTTGATTTCTCAAACGTGATGAGCTTTTCAGTTTGAATTTCTTGAATAGTAGTGAGAGGGACGTGTACTACTGTGGAGTTCACGAGGCCTACTGCTCAGTATTGGCCACATAGTTTTGGTTGATTCTTTCATTTGAAATGAATCTGTTTTCCTTTTTCACGGCAAGATGCGGCAAAAGTACAGTTCTTGTTCCTTTCACTTCAAGGAATGGCACAGGTTTTCCTGTATGAGGGGCCAAATTCCTTTGTGTCCGCAATCTTTATCTCTCTCTGCCCAGATCCCCGACTTTTGGGATTCAGACAGGTCTTGCCGTGATTACCTCGACTTCCCAGTGGCGGCCTGTTTCACTTTAACAGAATCTTTGTTTCCTTAAGTTCCTGTAAAACAGCCAAACGATCATAGATACAGAATGGTTTTCATCCGCCACTGTGCCTTCACATTTATGATCAGGTTCCCACATTCGTAAATGAAGTCAGACCTCCTAGAGAGCTTCTTGGCTGGGTGTGTATTGCCCCATGAATCCATATAAGTGTTTGACCCCACTAGCGCCCCGCCTAATACCCTAGCTGTTAAGGATTGCTCTATGCCCCAGTCCTTCCTCTCCTCTACCTAAATTCCCTCAGGATGGCGTTGGAGAGGAGTACCGCAATACTACGTCCATCCCTTCCATGGCCTCTTTGTCAGCCTGAGAGCTAAGCGTGGAGCCACAGTCAGGGTGTAACGTTGATTGCGTATCTCCTGTTATGGACTCGCAAATCTTTCTATAACAGTTTTGAGCGTCAGCCGAGCGCTAAGGCCATACCTATAGGAAACTTGAGCACGGATCCACTGCCACCAAGATATATTTTTAAGCCACCTCAAAATTTGAGGGGCCACAGTGGTCCTGTTACATGACACGATCAAGTGGACAGTCTGATGCTGTCTAGCAATGGGACCTGCGCGGGTCTTGTGATGGTGTAGCCTGGCATTTGTTTGCAGATTTTGCAGTTCAAGACAAAGCCAATAGTCTGACTTCTGAACCCTGGCCACCAATAGCACTGTTGCAATGAAGAAATAGTAGCTATTACCCCTGAATGCGCGGAGCCCAAGCCCTTGTGTGCTTTAAATGATTAATTCCTGCCTACTATCCATATTTGGAAATACTCTATCCCCCACTCCAGGAATCTGAGCATATGGAATGTTGTTTGCATCTAACTTGTAGGAGTATATGAGTGGAAATTTCTTAGGCACTGCTGTGCTGCATTTGCGTGAAGCAATTACAGCCACCATATTCTAACCGTCTATTCTCGTTGTGAACAGCCCCCTGTGTGGCTTCTACTGCCAATTCCCTGCAACGTGCACGCCATCACGTTGATGACTCAGTGTGGTAATCACGTGAGTTTTTGTTTGGTAGGTCGTTTTTCAACTCCACTACCTGTTCCCATAATTTTTGTGTTTAATTATGCCACCTTTTTCATCTTTAAACCCATTTTGTTCCCAATGGTGTAAATATTTATTATATGATTGAACACAGTAAAAGGAATCGCACACTATAAGTGTGGGGAATTTGCGATCTGTATTTACAAGTGCCAGTTTGAACGCTTGTAGTTCAGCTCGCTGAGCTGTACAATCTCCTAGAGATTGAGGTTTAGTGACCATTGGTCTGAAGTTAACATCGCGCATGCGACCTTTAACGATTGCACGCGCTGCACTGTAAGCTTGCTTACTTACTCCCTGTAGCGGGTTGTGCTGATCCGTCAGTATAAATCGAGAGGCAAAATTTCAGTGGGCAGAGGTAGTTCGTTTCTCAACTGAACTACTTGTTCCCAAAGCGTTTTATGCTTTATTGTATGATTGCACACAATAAAAGGAATCGCACACAATGAGTGTGGGGAATTCTCGATCCGTGTTTACAAGTGCAAGTATCAGGGCTTTTAAAGCTGCCAACCGAGCCGTGCTATTACCTAGAGGTAGTTTTTTGGTGCAATGAGGACGGAACTTACCATCCAGCATCTGTTCTTTAACAAAGGTGGCCGGTGGGGCAGACCCATCAGTGTAAATCTTAAAAATTCATACTGATCTAGAGGCAAGATTTCATTTGGTAGATGATGTTCTTTTTCATATTGCAGGAATGCCTGTGTTTTTAAACTTTGATCAAATCTGGATTCAAAGTCTGATGCAGCAAAAGAATTAGCCCTTTGTATCCATTCTGGATGTAAGGCTTTGGCATTAGGAATGCTAGCCCCGGTACTGGGGTGACGACAATAATACATCATCCCATAAGCCAGTGCTCTTTCTTTTGCTACAGCAGTCTGAATGGTTGTCAGAATTTTTTCCTGTTGAATTAAAACTCATTTCTGTGTTTGTGTACAGATGAGATTTGTATGCGATTGGTACAGTTTCACCTTCATTAAAGGCTTAATAAGTGTACCCGCATTGACCCAAAATGATACTGAGTACCAAGTGGTGCACGTTTACACGTGTGTGTATGTGTATGGAAGCAATAATATCTTCCTGGAGTGAACAAAGAATATTGGTGTGTTCTTGTGTCCAGTGTTTGACTGAAAAGTCAGGTTTGAAAAAGGTCATAGAAAGGTTTTACTCTCTCTGTGAAATCAAATATGTATGTTCTGCCAAAATCTAGGAATCCCAGTACTGATTGGAAGTTGTTTTAATGTCTTTGGAGGCTGGAGCAGCGCACGCTTTTCTAAAAAGTTAGCTGCCAGGCTTTTCCCTTCACTTGAAAACTAGTATCCCAAAAATAGGACACAGAGGTGGGCAATTTTTGATTTCTCAAAATTAAATTTGTAGCCCCCAGAGGCGAATCCCATAATAATGGTGCTCACCCTGGTCAAGTGTTTCCCCAATAGGTCGTCCGTTAGATAAATATCATCCAAATAGGACAACGCTTCTTCATCAAAGTGCTTTAGCCATTCAGTAACTCTTTCAGAAAATACCCCTGAGCTGTTCTTATACCCACGGGGAGATGACAAAAAATTGTCGCTGGGACTCTAATATACTAAATGCTGTTAGGTACCTGTTTTCAGGTGCTATAGTTTGACAGAAAAATCCATTTGAGACAACAAGTGTCGTTTTGTATTTTTTTCCGCATAATGTTATTCATTAATGCGGCACTATCTGCATGTTGGACAGCATATGTCTTTGTGCAAGTGCTCAAGTGTCTGTAAATGAAAACTAGACGAAATGTATTATCATGTTTTGATAAGTGAAACAATGGATTGTTCTTTTGTGAAGTGCATTTTTCAATGATCTCCTGGTATTCAAGTTGATCTAAGATCTCCCTGACCTGTGTTTTTAGCTTCTTGCTTAAATAGGATATTGTCTTTGAGCATGTGGTGAAACTATTAACGGGATCACGTGGTGGGTTGAGGCATCATCCCATCCAGCGTGATTTTTATACAATGCTGGAGCTTGGGCTACTGCCCACTCCCGTGCATATGTATGTTTAAGGTGAACGGGAACATGGTTGGAAAATGCAGGAAAAATATACTTTCTCCCTTTGAGCGCACCCTGACGAATGCTGGCGGCTAATCTTGTTCTGCTAACAGTATGTCAAAACCAGACAATAGGTTCTTCGTAAAGATACCTTTTACTTTCCTGTGTTTGTCCTCCTCCATGCGGAGTGTTATTTCATATAACTTGTGTGGGACGCTCACCCTTTTGTCTGGTGTTTCCACCGTGATGTAATCATTCAATTTTGCTGTCCAGAAATTCCTTCAGGTTCTGGCGAGCTATTGTTACTTCTGCCGCGCTGTCTAGCATTGTCTGAGCCCATTCCCCGTTCAGAAGTTGAGTCCTTAGGATTCTGTGCATGTCTAACTTTGAGACCTGCAACTTTCTTCTTTTTAAATTGAGGTTTGGATTGTGGCTTGTCTTCTATTTTAGAAGAGTCCTGAGCGTGCTTGTCCCTGGACTGCTTGCGCTCTTCTTTGTGTGCTGACTTTCCTTCTCTCCTTGTGTTGTTTGTCGAGAGGAATGTGTATCAGTATCCTGATACCTGTCAGGTTTCCTAATATTATCCCTATTCCTAAGGTTATACCTCTTTGCAGAGGGCTCCTGTTCAGGAGACCTACCTCAGGACTGAGAATCTTTTCTGAAAATGTTTGTTTTTTATTATTATCCCACTTCTTTTAGAAGAAGTAGGTATCTGCTTAGAATTGTCCTTCTCAGGACTGCCCATTAGCTGTGGTTTTAAAAGCTTTCCCACCCAAACTGTTCCTTCCCAGTTCTGCATATGCAGTTTCAATTATTTTGGGAAGTTCTTGTGGTTGGTCTATAAGACTGACCTCTCTTAGGTGTTGGCGGAACGCCACTGAAGCTGCTTCCCCTTTAATGTTAGCTAGTATTATTGTTGATACCTGGTCATAATTACCTAGTAATTTCATACCTAAGGTCAGAGCTGGTTCAGCTCCATACTTGTTCTGTATCTGTCGGAAGACATCTGGAATTACCGCTAAGGAAGGAATACCATGAGTCCTGGTATATATGGCAGCAAAGACTGTACCCCAAGTGGTGTAGTCCTCTAACTGTGGTGTGATCCCCATGGGCAAGCAGAGTGTTAGCATTATATGCTTTCAAATGGTGTGGTATTTGGAAATACTGCTTCTAACTGGATAATTTTCTGAGCTACCCAGAAAGGAATCTGTTCACATTTTGTGGGCAGTTTACCCATTACTGTGTGTAATGTTTGTGGAGTGATTTTAGTAGCGGTGCTCTGTGTTGGACCTGTGTTATTTGTAGCTACTGTGGGCTGGACACCAAGTGTCCTCATGACGAGTAGCGTCATGGCTCTGTAAGAGTTTTACCAACTCTTTGTGTTGTAAGAGCAGTGCATCTTGTGGCATTATATCAATGTCAGGATGTGATTTGTAGCCAGCTAATATTGGCCTTATAGCTCCTGGTCTACCTAGTGGACCGAACCTGGTTTTATTTATTTGTTGTAGGGCGCCATAAAACCAGAAATTGTGGTCCTGATCAGTGTGCGGAATCTTAATCTCCTCGAACGGAGTGTAGACCGCTGGGACTTTTTCATGTATGTAAGAAGGAAAAGTCTGAGTTGTTGCATTTACTGCTGGGAATGTAACCCAAGAATAGAACACATCTGTTTGATAATCTTCGTGTGCCTCTATTAATATCACTGTACCCTCTCGGTCTGTTAAACCATGTCTGAGGGGTTTTTGTGTGAGTGAATGCCTGATTTTGGATGCAAAATGTATTGCATTTGCTTCCTCTTCGTCGTTTGAGACCTGTGTCCCAGTGACAGGAGCAGCTGCCTCGACAGACATTGTGTTGTGAAAACAAAATGTCCTAAAAAAGGGTTTTAAGATAAGGTTTTAAAAGGCACAATTGTTCGGGAACTTTTTCCTTCAAGCTTGATTAACCAACAGCCAATACATAGGAAGTTTGCCTATTCAGCTGTGGCGGAATTTTGTGCCTACCCACTCCAGACGTCTCTGGCGTTTTGTGAGTAGGGGTCTCTGAGAATAAGCATGACTGAACTACTCAGGGCCTGATTCACAGAACTAACTTACGTCAAAAACGTAAAGTTAGTACTTTTTGGTATTCACAGAATACACTTACTCATTTTGGTATTCACAGAATGAACTTACTCATTTCGGTATTCACAGAAGTTAGTAGTCCTAACTTTAGGACTCCTAAATGCCTTCTGTGAATCCCGAAAGTCTTAAGGTTAGGATTTTTCTCAGTTTAGGAGTAGTAAAGTTAGGACTACTAACTTCTGTGAATACCGAAATGAGTAAGTTCATTCTGTGAATACCAAAATGAGTAAGTGTATTCTGTGAATACCAAAAAGTACTAACTTTACGTTTTTGACGTAAGTTAGTTCTGTGAATCAGGCCCTCAGATTCTACTGTTAAATAAGTGCCAAATTCACGTTGGGCGCCATGTAGTGTAGTTCCTATTTCCCAAATAGGTTCTGCGCATTGGAATAACATACACTATAGGCTTGGCATAGGACTGATGTCGGTATGCCCCTATCGCGTATATTAAACTTAATTACTGTGTACGAGCTAGCTCAGAGGCCACTAGAAACTTCTTGACAACAAGAAGGGAATAGCTTCTGGCAACCACATAACATAAAACCCTGATCCCTCAGGATCGTGGAAACAATATACTACTTTTCATTCAGTCACTCATCTCAGAGAAGTACATAGAAGAAACAGTCGGGTGTGTTTACAATAAAATTTATTGCACAGTTGTTGTTCTAGTACTGGTTATATGTGCTGCGACAACTGTTGGACAGTAGCAGAGAAATATGGCCAGCAGTGCAGTTAAATAAAAATGCATGGTACAGTTTTACCATTGTGCAATAGTAATGAACACATACATGAAATACAGAATGCATTTAAGATAAAGCCTATACCCCTATGATGCCTAACTAGATGTACCTAAGTGTACCTAGCATGTGTGTAGGTCTTAGAGAGCCAAGAATCCCCCTAGGATTTAGTCTAACCCATTACCTTAGTGGGACTTCATCCTGGTCTCGAGCTGGACACCCCAGGATGGGTGGATGGACCTCTGCCAGCTGGAGCTGTGGCATGATGCAGGTTGCAGCGTCTCAGGTCATAGTGTCGGCATGGAAAGTCTCGGTCCCCTCTGGTTTGCTTGGGCAAAGGGAGGTATATTTATACCTGATAGGTGCCTTGGAATGTTAGTATTGACGTAAAGTCGGTCAGAGGAAGACGTCAGGAATGAACCCTTAGGAAATAGTGGTTCATGCATATTTAATGAGTTCTTGGAGAAATCAATAATCCTGTGCTAGGGTAAATCCCAAGAGCTAAGGGTCTGTTTCTAAGAACTTGTTGTGACGTAGGTTAGTCACTGTTGGACATGGATATGACGTATTTAGGATGGACCGTCTTCTGCACCCAGAGCACATGTCAGATAAGGGACAGCCTCTGTTGCTCGTTATTTGTGAAGGGAGGGCTAATGTAGGTGAAAGGGCCTGCCTGTCTTTGTGGCACGAAGGATTTGTGCCTCTGAAACAGCACACCTATGTTAGGGCCTCAATCCAGCACATAACAGAAAGAGGGAAAGAGGGATACCACGCCTGGCTTGAATGTTGGGCCAAGAATGCCTTAAATAAGCAGTTTGAGGAGGCCTCGCCTATGCCAAATCCTAAGACCATCATGAATGAGTGATCTGACTTTGGAGCAAGAACCGCAGCACCATCTGTAAGAGTAGTCCTAAAAAAGAAGGAACTATAGTGGAACACAACTTCTCCTTCCGTTTGACAGGCAGCAATACATCTGCTCCAAGCTGCAGGCAACTTAGCTGTTACTGGTCATGTTACTTCCATCAACATTTCTTGCAGCAGAGCACGGTGCACAGTTCCATCACATTTAGTGACACAAACCAACCAACTGGGCAGTGTACCCAGAAAATCTTTATCTACTAATGAATAAATGAAATTATGAACCACATCACCAAAGACCTCATGTTGTTTCAAGTTAAGTATGAGTAATTTAGCTACACCTGTGAATTTTGCTATTCCTGTTATGCATCCTGCCTATAAGAAATAGGAGTCTCATATAAGCACACATGTAAGTAAACATGCAGGATAAGCATTTAAAATGGGGCAGGATGAGCTACACACTTCTAGAAGTGCCACACTGAGATATTGAAAAAGTTGGGAGAATATTGTGTTAGCCACCATCTACTAAAAAAAAAAAACTCCAATGAAAGAGTGAGGTCTCTTGTCACTGTCTCTGATGCCTGACGTTTGTCAGACAAACTTTGCTATCAATGTCACTAACAGTGGAACTGTTGCATCACCTGTGTTTTACCACATCACTTCACAGGGCCGACTTTAATACAATATCACAGTCCTCTTCTACCTGTACCTGTGACATGTCTATGCCCTGTACTGCTGTCAATTTCACTGATACCAGTAAAATGGCACTCCCTGTCCCTTCTACTACCAGTTTGCTTCACCTGGCCTGCCTTCCCATGATTGTATCCAATTCTGGTGGTGTGACAGAATCAATATCTTTCCAGTGGCTCTGTTTCACCCATCCTGCTACGTTGTCTCCACCATGGACCCAGACCTTCAGTAGTACCTGGATCTTTACCTACCATTGTGAATGGAAATGGAAAGATGTTCACCTTCATTACAGAAACACCTTCAGTATTACCTCGATCTTTACCAGCCATTGTGAATGGAAATGGAAAGATGTTCACCTTCATTACAGAAATCCTGCGGTTTGCAAAGGCAGATCCAAATGTTTCTTTAGAGTCCCTTTCTTCTGATCAATGGTAGCGCATGGCAGATTTAGGAATATGGCTCATTACATCGCGATGTATTACATCGCGTGCTTTTACAACACGGTCGTTACAACGACCGCTTTGTTAGTACGCGATGCATGGACATCGCAAGTCATTACAACGACTTGCACTAGGGGGCGCGCTGGACTTAGGAATAGTATTAATTACTATTCCTACTCCAGTTTGCGCAACAGTAGGAAAGGTGTTGGAATTCATTTCCAATACCTCAGCACCCCCTAGTGCAAGTCGTAATGACATGCGATGTAAACGACCACGTTGTAATAGTGCGCGATGTAATGACAGCGTTGTAAACGCTGTTTCCCCAGATTTAGTGGTTTAACTTCACCAAAAGCACTGAGTGGAAGCAGAAATCAGGAAGCACAATTAGTGACAAATTACAAGAATAAATGAATGGTTTAGATGTTTGTGTATGGGAAAATCTCCTAAATCGGAGTCATCGTGACATGCCAAACTCAGAGTTGCAGAAACTGTCAGATTTCCATCTGAAGAGCCTCAATTGGCTCTCATATTGATAATCATGTCCCAGTCAGCCGCAGAGCCTGCAGATCACAGTGGTGAGTCTCTAAAATATTTAAGGCAGGGTGTCTGTCCCTGGACTCACCGTGTAAATCACAGGGCTTAAGTGCAGGAAAAGAGCAAAATGTCACTCGTGCAGTGGGGAAACTGTGCCTTTCAGCATCGAACACCTTCTTTCGGGTTTCATTCTGGAAAGCAAAAAAGAATGCTTATTGGGCTGCTGCAACATGGCGGAATGCTCAGCATTCAGCTATGCCAAAAGCGCATCTGCCACCCAGGTGGCGGCACTTTCAGCAAAGAGATCTCATTCGGCATGCCGATATCCCTAAATTTGGCAGGCTGTCCTTTTCTGGGTGGTGGAAAGTGCCTCTGCCAACTCTTTGGGCTGGCAGAACCCTCCAGGCTCTAAATGAACCCTAACACCACAACAGCTCACCAAGTGATTTATAAAAAATGGGCTTCTATACTACAAATCCCCTGAAATGTTTGTAAAAAGACAAAATTGAGAAAAATAGGTTAAACCTTACAATTAAAGTCGATGGAAATGAACAATTTTAATTGAAGTTCGTGGAGATCCCTTTTATCCATGTGGGACATACAAAAAGATAAGAACAATAAACAATATCCAGTTTTCAGTGGATCTGTAACCCGCAGGCAGTCTGGATTACAAATGGGTCTCAGAATTCCTAACTGGAATTTTGGACATGGCCTGCAATTTTACCTTCACAACTTCTTTGTTTTCTGGATCTCAGTCATTTTTCAGAGCTGGTGTTTCAACACAGTGTCTGAGGGCTCCACAAGAGCAGATGGAAAGAACAGGAGTTGAAGGCCAAAAGGTTTAATGGGACTGAAAGAGCTTTCAGTGGGAAAAAGTAGATGATGAGGGTTTAGCAGTTGTGTCTTCATCAGATCAACGGTGTCGTTTATATTTGGGCTTACTGAGTCAGTAAAATGTCAGCAGCTAGTTCACGTTTCCAAACTTAAGGCGTGATTTAGATCTTGGCGGATAGGATACTCCATCACAAACGTGACGGATATCCTTTCTGCAGTATCCCAAGTGCCACAGGATATAATGCACTTGTAATACGGCGGACAGGATATCTGTCATGTTTGTGATGGAGTATCCCATCCGCCAAGATCTAAATCAGGCCCTTATTACTAACATCTTTTGAACTGGCTGGCAAATGGCCACAACATTACCATGCAGAATAAACACTGCTGCAGCTTTTTAGTGCTAATAAAGCTTCATTGATGCTGCCAGCATCCTGCAGCTTCCACCTTTTTCATCTCCTCTGAAGGTTGAGGCACCTTTGTTCCCTTGTTGGAAGAGCAGAACTAAAGATGAAATCAGCAGATTCCCCTAACTCACAAAGTTATCTGGAAGCTCTACCCCATAGACTTGATCCAGGACCTTTATTACATGGGTCTTGTATGGAAGATAATTATCTTCAAATCCTATACCTATACAGGGCACAGGCCTGACTCTGGTCAAACATGAAGATGAGATTACTAGCAATTTTAAGCCTATAAATGGCCAATGTTAGCACGCATGTCCTCCTATTTTATTAAGGTGTAATATCACCTCAAACTCAAAATATATCTTGATGTGACAATAAATATCCCCACTGAATGTCTGCCCAAACTATACAGCTTCCACAATTCTCTGCGACAACGATACATCTCCTCCTGTAGTAATCCCTATGCCAAAGTGCATCCGATGCTATAGCTGATGCACTTGCTAAACCTCAACCACCACCTCTCCTTCTACACTCCCACAAGACATCTCCACTCCTCCCATCTGGCCCTGGCCATCATCCCACTGATCCGCAAGACCACGGATGGAGGAAGATCCTTCTACTACCATTGCTGCCTCAATTCAGGTAGGACCTCAAGACCTGGCTCTTCGACTGAACAGCAGACCCAGCCCCCACCTCCCACCCAGCGCCATGAGAACCTCACGGGTGAGTAGTTGCGCTTTATAAGAATATTGATTGATTGATTAAAATAACTGATTTCTGAATGTGCACCACTTTCTTTCAACCACTCATGCTGAGCTGGTGCAATGTTTTTTTCGTCCGCTCAGCATTTGTTTTGTTTTTCATAAACCCCCAAAGATGGATTTTGTGAAAAAAATCAATGACCCTGACATGCAGAGAGTTTTCTCCTTGCATGTGGGGTTCAATATTTCTATATGTTCAGTGGCATATTAAGTGATATTGATGCCATGAGAAAATAATTTAAATGTTCTAAAGGTACATTTTATTTCATGCATTTATAAAGCACAAACCTACAGCCAGAATCATTCTAAGCAAGCAAGCGGTAGATAGAGACATGTCAGCATATGCATAGTACATTTAAAAATAGTTTGCAAAAATGTAAACATTTTACACTCACACTGCATTCATGACAGACGTATTCTTGGCTCAAGCAAACATCCTCTGGAGATGCTCTAAGAGGCAGATGTGATGAAGGGAGCAGATGCAAGTTAAATATTTGGGAACAGGAACATTTTCAGATCTTTTCATAATTATGATGAAAAGGGCAGAAAAAGTTCAGGGGATATTGAATGCAAAATAATTTCCAAATTGTAAGGTATTTTTCATATACCATTGGGTTAAATGAAAATGGCAATGACTGCCATGATTCTCTTCTGTACGGGTAATTATCCTGTGCTTCACAGCACGAAAAAGGCAAATACATCACTCGTATCATAATGTAGGCTATATTTTAAATTAAACTACTTTGTTTAGTTATTTTATGCACAGAGACATACAACACCTGGCATGCTTGCGTCCATGCACAGGGATATCAAAACCATTGTGAAGTATGGCAGCCGAAGGGTCTTGCCCCAGGAGCCCTGAATGGTTTGGAATCTTTGCAGAGCATCCATGCTCACCATTCTTGCCCATCTCTGGTCAGAACTACACTTATTGAATTGAACAAGAAATGTGAAAAAAGAAGGAAAATGAAAAAGTGCCTTATATATAGTAGTTTTGATTATCATATCAATATTACATATGATAGGAATACTCACCAGTGGATTCTTTCTGGATTTCTATAAGGGGTGGGCATATCTAATGTAATTCCATCAGCGAAATCATGTGGAATTACCCAAAAATTCAGCGAGATTATGCACAATTACACAAAAAGAACAATTCGGCATTTAGCGCTATTTTCTTAGTGCAAAATGCCCCCCTCTCACCCAAAATGAACACAGGGATGCATTTTGTAGTAAGAAATAGCGCTAAATGCAACAGAACATGAATAGCAAGTGCGAGCTGCCTCTCATGCTCGTTAAATGAGCACTTGGGGTAGGGTTTCCGTCTAACTTTGTCCCAGCATCTAGCACTGTTTTCTCAGTGCAAAATGCACCCTCACGTCCAAAAGGGATGTGAGGGTGCATTTTGCAACAACAAATAGCGATAAATGCAACAGAACACGGATAGTGAGCGCGAGCACTACTCGCGCTTGATAGCTCGGGTGATAGGATTTTCCCCCCAAACTACTCTTATTATGGGAGCGGGTGTAATTGCGTTATTATCAATAATTCTGCGTCAAAACATGATGCGTTATTATCAATAATTCTGCGTCTAAGAGTAATGCCGAATTACCAAAATAACTCTGATTCCTGTGGCATAATTGAAATTCCACCCAGGCCTACTGTCTATCTCCTCTATTGGGTTAAAGGCAGAACTGTGAATGCCCATGATCTGATCTTAGTGACACTGGGAATGCACTGTTGTAGGAATGATCGGTGCAACTATCACATGCCTATGTTCATGGCATCAAGTATGTTGCTGTAGTCTTATAATAGGTAATAATATGGTTTTATACCTTAAGTATCTGGTTCACTGCCTGCCTCTTCATCTTCTGCTGTTAAGATTTTGGACTTTAGCCACTGCCTCTTCTTCTGGTTTTAGATAAAGATCTCCAAACTGGTGCCCTGGTTGCTCCTGGGGTCTAAATTTTGATTTTTGGTCAATAATATCCTAAAATATTAGGTTTAAAAAAGAGAGTCATTTAAGTTTCCAACACCTGCACTCACACCTACTGTCACAAGTGAGAAGGTGACATCAATACCTTCAATAACAGTTATGTACCATACTCTTGACTAAGGTGAACCTGTTTTGATTGACATTGCTTCCATCACTTACATTCTTGCATCCCTCTGCAGACACACTCGTCAATGAGAGGAAATGCACCAGATTTCAGTCAACCCAAGCTGGAGACTTGTTTTGGTTTGCTCCTCCTGGCTATTTATAGGATGGGCATCACTAACTTCACTAAGCTTCATTCACTTCATATTACTGACTGTAAATATTTTCACTGCTACTGCACAATCAATTACCTCGATTCTGGGAATCACCAAACTGAGACGTGTTCTGCAAGCTCCTCTCCACTCTGAGTTAGAGAAGAACTCACCCAGTAAAGTGAGGCTAAACTGGTCTGCTCTATATTTGATTGTTACTTACTTAATGGTTGGCATACTTTTGGTCTATGTTTCTCATTTAAGCCAAGAATACCAATATATTTTCAGGAAAGAACAAATATTTTTCATAACATTGGATATACAGTAAACAATGAAGATTTTCCTAGTAAGTTATGAAGAAAAGTCTTAATTTTATGAAAGACACAGAGGGGAGTATTATGCTTCTGTTTCTTGCATTTATTTAAGCAGCAGCAGTCAAGAGATAAAGACTATAGTTCCCATGAGGCTTAGAAACAAAATCCAATGGGAGAGCAAATGTAGTAATTATAACAGCCAATGAGGTGTAAGCATCCCCTATAATACCTAACTTGACTGCTAACAGTCCTCTTTTCATGAGCAAGGACTTATTGGTACATATTCAATAGAGGAAAAATAGAAAGGACAATGAAACAGCCAAAGAAAACGTAAACACTTCTTGAAAAAAGTCCTTCAAGCCGGGTCCAAAAGGACGTGAAGGAAATCTTGATGGGAGGACAGCACATGGAGTTTCCATTGTAGGTAGGTCTGGAAAAGAAGATTGCTGGTGCCTCAAGGTCCTTTTATGATGACTACGATGTATCAGCTGTAACTGTCAGGGCAGGAAAACACCAGGTTAAACAGGGATAATACTCACCTCCATGTCTTTAATAAAATTAAGGCTTTCCTTCATAACTTACTAGGAAAAACCACATTTTATTACAAGACCGGAGGCTTCTATTATGCCTGTTTAAAGCATGTTAATCACAACAGAAGATGCAGTATGTACAACTTTACCAAAAAAGTTGCGAAAAACATTATCATTTGACCAATCAGCTGATCTCAGAATGTCCTCTAAACGGGAGCCCACTCAGAAACATTTGGATGCATGGTTCCCCTGGAAGTATGAGAACCAAAAATGTTTGTATCTATCCTGCAGTTGACATATCCAACTTAACCTTAACCCTACGGGTAAGAATAAGAGAAGAAACAGGTTTGTGGCATTTCTTGAAGGATAAGAGGAGTTGGGTATCAGAGGACATTCTGAGATGGACTGTCTTTTGTGCATAAACTTTAAAGCAGTTCCCAACACAAAGTTTGGGCTGGTTAGGAAAATAGGGATAAAACACAGAAGATAAGTTTGTTTTAGTATGTTTCTGAATGTTGGAAAAAAACATCTGTGGGAGTGAAATGGCGAGAGGAAATATTTAAAGCTTTAACATCAGACAAACGTTTCATTTAAATAAAAAATAATAGCATTGTCAGTTTTGCAGACAGCCTTTTGAGAGAAAGATCACTGTTATCAGACCAGGAAATAAACAGCTGTAAAACTACATTCACATTCCAAATCTGACTATCTTTTAAAATAGGAAGAATGCAAAATGTTGGTCCCTTTAAAAGGTGACAAACAAACGGAGGTTCCCCTACCAGTTTTCCGTTGATGTAAGGATGATTCATAGAATTCGCTGACCCGTAAAGATTTATAGTTCAGTAGGTTTTCCCCCACTAGTTTGGGTCACCAGAAAGTTTATAATGTAGGTTATATCTGCTGAAAAGGGATTGACAGACTTTCCCATACTTCAGCTTGTCCACATAGACCACGTTGATTTGTAAGCCTTGGTACTACCTGGAGCCCAGGATTTATTGATGTATATTGAAGCTTCTGCCAAAATGCCAAGGGGAGATTGGAATTGCCCACTACCTTCCAAGTGGAAAGAGTGAGAGAGTTGTCTAGAATCAGATTGTGAGGACAACCTTGAGGGTCTAGTAGGAGAGCTGGGAAAGAAGGTAGAAGAATTGTAAAGTCGATTGTCAGTTCTAGAAGAGGAGCAAACCATGCCTGGGATTGCCAGAAGGTAACCACCACGACCAGGGTTGCCTATTGACGTCTGACTTGATTTAACACCCTGTTGATCATAAGAAAAGGAGCAAAGCCATAATTGATGGCTTGGGAGCAATCTTGTAATAAGGCATCTGAAGCCAAAGCTAAAGAATCCGGGCACCAGCTGAAAAATTCCCGAAGTTGGAGTTGAGCCTGGCTGTGAAAAGATCTATTTGAAAAGGTCCCAATTTGTGAAAAAGAGAGTTGAACATGTGAGGATAAAGCCTCTAGTCACTGGAATCATGAAGATAACTGGAATGTCAATCAGCTATGGTGTTCAGATTTGCTGGTAAATATTCTGTGTGAACTTGTGAAGAAGGCAGAATTCCCAAAAGCTCTTTGCCTGTTCAGCAAGGGGTTTGGATTTTGTGCCGCCAAGGTGATTGATATAGCAGACAGCGGAGATGTTGTCCATGCGGAGAAGAATGGAACAATGTACTTTGTTTTAAGCTAGGCTTATGATTGCAAAGGGCCCTACAAGCATCTCAAAACAATTTACATGCAATGTGCACTGCGACCATGTACCCCTAGTTGAGCTCTGACCACACCAGGAGCCCCAGCCTGGCAGACTGGCAGGGTTCACAGGAGGTTTCCTCCTCGTGACCCCATTGTAGCCTGTATTTCCACCTCGAGATTCCACAGGCTAAGCCCTAAATCTCGCCGTGGCCTCAGTTGGCAAACGAGTTGGCGGCGCTGGACCTCTAAGATGGCCGCCAACTCGCCCACTGAGCAGCAGTCTAGTTTTTCTCAAGAATCTCCGTCTGGTGAAGCGCGCGCTAAAATTCTACTGCGCACTTCACCGGAGATTCTCCCCTGACAAGAGCTCACCTGCCTTTCTCCGTCGCGTCAGCCAGACAGGGTAGAGTCGGCAGGTGACGTCTAGTTTCGCCGGTTTCCTGCATCCACAGAGTCCTCTGGGTATCCAAGGTTAGTGTATTATCGCGCATGCCCAAACCAAATTATCTCTGTTGTGTTTGGCGCATGCTCTTTTGAGGAGCAGTGTTCCAAGTTCAGCGCAAGGCTAGTAAGTGAGATAATTGCAGACGTGTAAGTTTCCTCACGTCGCATTATCGTCACTTTTGGGCAATATCAGTTAAAAAGGCAAAACGAGGCATAACGTAATCCAGCAGTTCATTAGGAAAAGACGTTACCTCGCTCTCTGGGAATTATCAGCTCCCCCTAAAAGAAACTAGAGAATTAGCTACCACCTCTTACTTTAGTATATAATATACACATAGTTTTCTACAGGCAAGACTCCCAGTAGTGGTTAGGTTGCCAGGGGCTCCCAGTAAATAATTCAGAGTTCTCTATATCATCCTTACTGAAGGCTATTCTTATCTCTTACCTGAGTATCTCCTGGTGAATCTTGCTGTGGAGCTTCAGTTTAGTTCTACCTGCAAGAGACAAGTATAGTTAAGTTTCACATCATTCTTCTCTCGCTGCAAGCAACTGCAAGCTCTAAGTTACCAACTCGAGAAGAAAGTAGAAGAGAAGCTAAGGCCAAACACTACTCGGGTAAGGCTAAGTTATTTAAGGTGCCAATAGTTTATTTGTTAACAATAAAAACGTATTATTGAGAATTGTAATCTGTTACAGCTATTCACAGAAGAAGAAGAAAGCAAAACAAGAACAAGCAGAGTACGAGTGATTTGGCAGTCTATTCTGATCCCCAACCCCTTTCCCCCCTTGGTACTTACCTGTGATGGAAAACTAAAACCTAACAGGAAAGTTCCGAAAGGGGCATTGGGAATTAGCGTCGCTCTGCTCCTGTGCAACTGGGAACTAAAGAGATAGTGTTCCTGACAGAGTGAAGTGCCCACGTTGGTACTTGCACCCGAGCAGAACGGCGGAAGGATTTGATTTAAAAATTTAGGTGACATATTGGGAAGCATTCAAAGAGATTTAGACGCAGTCCGAGAAGAAAATAAAATTTTGAGGCAAGAAATAATTAGTTCTAGAAGGGAAACCACAGAACTAGCTAGTAGGATGGGAGAGTCCACTTCAGGGACTAGCCAAAAGACTCCGACTTTCGAAGCCCAGAGACCAAACACGAGTACCTTATCCTTCGCTCCTACCCAAGTTTTCCACTCACTATCTCCAGTAATACCCTTAACACCTCCAGAGCGTTTTAACGGAGACCCACAAAAAGCCCAAATCTTTTTGACACAATGTTCCCTTCATTTCATGTGCCGCCCAACGATTTTCCCCGATGCTCAATCTCGAGTGGCGTTCGTCTTGTCTTACCTCAGCGGTGACGTAGCCTCTTGGTCCATGCCCTTAGTGACACAAGACGACCCCATTCTGTACAACTTTGAAGACTTTAAAAAAGAATTCCTTCGAATTTTTGATAGAAGAAAAGCATCACAGGCCACAGACAATGAACTGCTTGAATTAAGGCAAGTTAATAGGGAGCTGGTCGCCTACTTGGCTCAATTCAACAAGCTGGTGGTGGAGACAGATTGGCCGGAAAACAAAAGGGCAGCAGTTTTCTATTGAGGATTAAAGGAAGAGTTAAAGGATGCCCTAGCGCAAATTCGAACCATCCAACAGAGATCTCAGCACTGGTGGATTTGGTCCTGGAGATCGATTTCCGGCAGAACGAACGGAAGGGCAAGAGGAAAAGAGAATTTCGACCGAGTGTGCCCCGGTTTGATCGAGTTAAGTCAGACGCTACGCGAATAGCAGAAAATTCCACAGGTGTGGAACCAATGCAAATTGGCGCAATCAGAGATCCTTTGTCCAAGGAGGAGAAAGAGAAAAGACGACTGAATAAACTATGTCTGTACTGTGGAAGTGGAGGACATTTTGTGAAGGCGTGTCTGAAGAGACCTAAGACTCCAGCAAAGGAAAAGGAAAACTTGCAGCACCACCAGTAAATGGAGTTGGGCTGGTGGATGCAAGTAAAGGAACAACTCCAACGAACCATCAAGTGGCAAACACGCTGCAAGTGTCTTCCCCTCATTTAATTTTGACCATGACGCTAAAGTTCCGGGATGTAGTTTTGAAAGAAATCACGGTTATGATTGATTCCGGGGCAACTGGAAATTTCTGCGACTTAAAATTCGCTAGCCACATAGGTTTACAGGCCATCAAAAAAGAGAGAAGTGAGACCGTCAGAGCTGTGGACGGAACCAATCTGACGTCCGGGCCAATTACGAGCCACACAGCGTTGGTGCAAATGATCACTACAGAAGGTCATCAAGAGGTTCTCCAGTTTAATTTGATCGATGCCCCCCAGTTCCAACTCATCCTAGGGCTTCTGTGGCTAACGGAACACAATCCGTCCATTGATTGGGGGGCTCGAACAGTTAAGTTAAACTCCAAATATTGTAAAGAACACTGTTTTACTGAACGAGAAATTCAGTCAGAATCAAGTGTGGCTGCTCAGCTTTGTGAGAATGGAGTTTCCGTGTGTGTAATTCAGACAACTGAAATTCCCAAGGAATACGAAGACTACGCCGACGTATTCGATGAAACCGAAGCAGAAAGGTTACCACCTCACAGGTCTTACGACTGCAAAATCGATTTAGAGCCAGGGGCGAACCTACCATGCAGCCGTATCTACGCATTGACCGAAAAAGAAAATCTACATTTGAAGGATTACTTGAAGAAACACCTTGAGAACGGGTTTATCCGACCATCCCAGTCCCCGGTCTCCTCTCCTCTCTTCTTCGTACTGGAGAAGGGAGGCGAGCTAAGGCCTTGCATCGACTATAGAGCAATAAACAGAATAACCGTAAAAAATCGCTACCCATTGCCCCTCATTTCGGTACTTTTAGACCAAGTGAAGGAGGCTAAGAACTTCACCAGGTTGGACCTGCGAGGAGCCTACCATCTGATCAGACTACGGGAGGGTGACGAGTGGAAGACGGCCTTCAGAACGAAGTACAGGTTGTACGAATACCTTGTGATGCCATATGGTCTGTGCAACGCCCCTGCAGCGTTCCAGTACTTCATCAATGATGTGTTGAGCGATTTCGTAGACAAATGTGCAATTGTGTACATCGATGATATTCTGATTTACTCGAACACCGAAGAGGAACATCGAGATCAAGTCCGAAGAGTCTTACAGCGCTTGAGGGAAAATTCACTGTATGTCAAATTGGAAAAGTGCTTGTTCAATACCACCACAGTGGAATTCTTAGGATTTGTATTATCATCTTCTGGTATAACGATGGATGAACAGAAGGTGAGGGCTGTAACTGAATGGAAGTCCCCCACAACCATTAAAGAAGTTCAGAGCTTCATTGGGTTTGCGAACTTCTATAGAAGATTCATACACGAATTCTCTCAGAAAATCCTGCCCTTGACAAGGTTGTTGAAAAAAGGAGTGACCTTTAAATGTTCTGAAGAGGCAGAAGAAGCCTTTAATTTGTTAAAGAAAAGTTTGACCACAACACCAATCTTACTCCATGCAGACCCAACCGAGCCCTTTTACTTGGTGACAGACGCCTCAGAACAGGCCATCGGGGGAATTCTCTCCCAAAGACATAAAGATACGGGACAATTGCATCCGATAGCGTATCGTTCTCGTAAACTCAATCCAACTGAAAGAAATTACACGATCACTGAGAAAGTGCCTTTAAGGATTGGAAGCACTACCTGATGGGCGCGAAGCACACAGTGACAGTGTTCACAGACCATAGAAATCTGAAGTTTTTGAGATCAGCCCATACCCTCACACCTCGTCAACTCCGATGGTCACTATACTTCACAGATTATGATTTTGTTATCACCTACTGACCAGGGTCGAAGAATGGTAAGGCAGATGCATTATCGAGGCTGGACACGGACTACTTGAAGAACACAGTTGAAGATCAACAGATAATTCCAAGCGACAAAATCGTAGGAGCAATCTCCCAGGGAACCTTAAAAGAACAACTTCTGCACACGCTAAATAAAGAGGAAATGGAAGAATGGGCTGCAGAAAACCCTAAGAGAGAGATTTGAGATGCATTGCCCTATCAGGAACAGACGTTATACCTGCCCACGAAAGAACTCCAAGAGCAAGCTATGTGCGAGTGTCATGACGACCCGATGGCTGGCCATAAATGGGTACAAAAAACAGAGGACCTGATTAAATGAAAGTTCTGGTGGCCACACATGAATCAGGACATACGTCAATACGTTTTAGGATGTGAGATCTGTGCACTGGGAAAGTCGGAAAGGCAGGCCCCTAAGGAATTGTTACAACTGCTACCCACACCCCCGTACCCATGGCACACAGTTTCTTTAGATCTAATCATAGATTTGCCCTCATTCTTGGGTTTTGATACAATCCTAGTTTGTGTGGACACCTTCAGTAAAATGGCACACGTTGTGCCCTTCAAGGGAATACCCACAGCAAAACAATTGTCTCAACTCTTTAACCATCATGTAATTCGGATCCATGGCGTTCCTAAGGTATTAGTTACCGATAGGGGATCCCAGTTTTTATCGAGGTTCTGGAAGGCTTACACTAAAGGGTTGCATATTGAACATCGATACTAGACCAGTTTCCATCCAGAAACTGATGGGCAAACTGAAAGGACCAACCAGGAATTAGAGCAGTATCTTAGGCTCTATTTTCTGGATGAATAAGGAGACTGGCCTGAATACTTGCGGACGGCTGAGTTTGCTCATAATAATGCTCAAAATGTGTCCACTGGTTATTCCCCCTTTCTTATGAACTACGGCAGGCACCCTAATTCCCTAACTGAGTTTGGAAGTGTAGAGGTACCAGCAGCACAAGAGATAGCTCAACACATAGCTAAGATTCACCAATCAGCTATACAGAATTTGCAACTAGCTAAGAGCCGCTATAAACACTTCGCTGATCGAAAAAGAAAACAAGCACCCAATCTCCAAATAGGGGATCAAGTCTGGCTCACTACTAAAAATCTAAGGCTAAGAGGTGACCGCAAATTTCAACCACGTTTTGTAGGGCCATATCCTATAGAAAAGATCATCAACCCAGTAACTTACCGTTTAACCCTCCCAGAGACTACTAAAATCCATCTGGTTTTTCATATATCCTTACTGAAGAAAGTTCAACCAACCTTGAGACAAAAGACCTCCCCCGTACCTCTACTTGTTGATGGTGAGGTTGAATACGAAGTTAAAAGAATCTTAGATTCAAAAAAAGTTAAAAATGACCTCTATTACTTAATTGACTGGAAAGGTTATGGACCTGATGAAAGATCCTGGGAGAAAAGTACTGATGTCCATGCTGCACGCTTGACCAGAGCCTTTCACACAAAATTCCCCACAAAACCAAGACTGGAGGAAACCCCATTGAGAGGGGGTACTGTCAGGGTTCACAGGAGGTTTCCTCCTCGTGACCCCATTGTAGCCAGTATTTCCACCTCGATATTCCACAGGCTAAGCCCTAAATCTCGCCGTGGCCTCAGTTGGCAAACGAGTTGGCGGCGCTGGACCTCTAAGATGGCCGCCAACTCGCCCACTGAGCAGCAGTCTAGTTTTTCTCAAGAATCTCCGTCTGGTGAAGCGCGTGCTGACATTCTACTGCGCACTTCACCGGAGATTCTCCCCTGACAAGAGCTCACCTGCCATTCTCCGTCGCGTCAGCCAGACAGGGTAGAGTCGGCGGGCGACGTCTAGTTTCGCCGGTTTCCTGCATCCACAGAGTCCTCTGGGTATCCAAGGTTAGTGTATTATCGCGCATGCCCGAACCGAATTATCTCTGTTGTGTTCGGCGCATGCTCTTTTGAGGAGCAGTGTTCCAAGTTCAGCGCAAGGCTAGTAAGTGAGATAATTGCAGACGTGTAAGTTTCCTCACGTCGCATTATCGTCACTTTTGGGCAATATCAGTTAAAAAGGCAAAACGAGGCATAACGTAATCCAGCAGTTCATTAGGAAAAGATGTTACCTCGCTCTCTGGGAATTATCAGCTCCCCCTAAAAGAAACTAGAGAATTAGCTACCACCTCTTACTTTAGGATATAATATACACCTAGTTTTCTACAGGCAAGACTCCCAGTAGTGGTTAGGTTGCCAGGGGCTTCCAGTAAATAATTCAGAGTTCTCTATATCATCCTTACTGAAGGCTATTCTTATCTCTTACCTGAGTATCTCCTGGTGAATCTTGCTGTGGAGCTTCAGTTTAGTTCTACCTGCAAGAGACAAGTATAGTTAAGTTTCACATCATTCTTCTCTCGCTGCAAGCAACTGCAAGGTCTAAGTTACCAACTCGAGAAGAAAGTAGAAGAGAAGCTAAGGCCAAACACTACTCGGGTAAGGCTAAGTTATTTAAGGTGCCAATAGTTTAATTGTTAACAATAAAAACTTATTATTGAGAATTGTAATCTGTTACAGCTATTCACAGAAGAAGAAGAAAGCAAAACAAGAACAAGCAGAGTACGAGTGAATTGGCAGTTTCTTCTTATCCCCAACCCCTTTCCCCCCTTGGTACTTACCTGTGATGGAAAACTAAAACCTAACAGGAACGTTCCGAAAGGGGCATTGGGAATTAGCGCCGCTCTGCTCCTGTGCAATTGGGAACTAAAGAGATAGTGTTTCTGACACAGACTTGCATTAGATTCTAATACAAGATCAGGCGTCGATGTGAAAATGGTTCTGCTATTCCAGGCATCCAAATGGTGGATCCACCACTGGAGTGTCAGTTGAGATTCTGAATCTATAGAGATTGTGTTGGAGTAAATAAGGCCCCTGCACAAATGGTGAATCTTTAGTCTTTGGAGAGCTCAATAATGAAGAGGTCCTGGAAAGATGCCTGGATTGACGATAAAAGAAGACCAATGATCCTTGCTAAGGATCTGACAGAAATGGAGCAACTCTGAAGAGTCTGGAGAATTTCTGATTTGATGGCTTTGACTTTGGCCAAGGGTAAATGAGGAGTTATAGTGGGGCAGTTTATCAGGAATCCTAAAAATTCCATCTGAGTAGAAGAGATAGGATAGATGTATCTGTGTTGATGAGAAAGCCAAGATCTGAGAGAAGGGAGCAAGTACTGTGAACTTGTGACTGTAGAGTGTCAATATTCTGGCACATTAGGAAACTATTGTCCAGGTAAATTATGAGTCTAATACCTTGTATTCTGAGGTGGCCTACAACTGGATTCATGATCTTTGTAAAGCATCATGGTGCATATGAAAGGCCAAAGGGAAGAGAGCAGAAATTATAAATTTTCCCCTGCTATTGGAATTTGAGAAACTTTCTGTGGTTGTGACGGATGTGAACCATGAGGTATGCATCTTGTAGATCCACGTGCAGCATCCATTCGGTTTGAAGCAATGCGTCCTGAGATAGAGGATAGCTTTAAAATCTTAAAATGGCGATAAACCACAAATGGGTTGAAATGCCTGAGATTGATAACAGGTCTCATATTTTTGTTTTTCTTTCGTACTAATAAATGAGAACTTAGGAAGCCTGAAAGATCGGAAAAGGACACCTGTATTGCTTGGGGAATTTATTTCCTGCGATATAATGGCAACATCTCAGACAAGAATTTTGGGGGAGGGGGAAATACTGTTTGAAAAGGACTTCCGTAAAGTTCTGTGGAATAACATTAAATGGTGTTTAGAACCCAAGTGTCTGAGGTTATTGATAACCATTTTGTCAGAAAAAACTTTAACCAGCCCCCTTCAGAAATTTGGCCAGAAGGAAGACTTGCCTGCTGGGGTTGAAGCTCTGTATCTCCTTTGGCCTCTGTCACGGAAACCTCTGCCTGTTTGTGGGTAGAATTGAGGTTTGTACTCCTGATAGTTCGAGTTGAAGGAGTCTCTAGATCCTTGAATCCTGAAGGTTCAGCGGGTAAAGGGGCTGCTGCCTCTACCGGGCCTGGCAAAAACACATAGAGAGAAAACATTTCTGAGTGACTATTGGGCCTTGTCCAGGGACGCAAAAGTGGTAACATATTTACTAAGTTCCGTAATAAAGGAATCACTGAATAACAGTCCCTCTGCCTTAATACTGGGATTCACGGTAGCCAGATCTGCCAACTTGGGATCAATTTTGATAGGAGACATTTCCTCCCTTCATGAGTAATTGCAGAGTTAGCATTTCCAAGCAGGCAAAAGGCCCTCTGGGTCCACATAGACAGTTCTTCAGCAGCCAATGAGACGTTATCTAGTCTAGCTGATTAATGAAGGTCACAAATTGGGGCCAATGACATCTAACATCTTGTCCTGGCAAGTGGACAATGGCTTGTCTATCCTCTTACGAGGATCTTTACCAAATTTGGAGAAAAAAGTGTGAATATTGGGGTCAATGGGGGGTGTAGAGACTATTTGGGAAGGTAACGAGGGTCTATGGCTTTCAGATTTTAATTTGGCCCTGATCTGTTTGTCTAGAGGCAAGTGAAGTCTGGAAGCAATATGGTCACTCACATGATCAGAGGGTAACCATTCTGTAGAATTCGGGTGATGAATAAGTTGAGGGTCAAACATAGGAAGACCTATTTCGATGCGTTTCTATTACACTTTTAAGAGACACCTAGTGACGACTCAATGCTTAGATGTAATAATTTCATTGCTTTTGCATCTGACTTGTTAGGGGTACCTAGTAACAACTTCTGGAACTGCACCTTCACGAAAGAATATCAATGCATTTGCATTAGACTTGAGGGACACCTAGTAAGGACTAATGGAACTGCAGCTTCAAGTAAGAATTCAGTTGGTTTTGCATTTGACTTTTAGAGGGACATCTCGTAAAGACTTGTGGAACTGCAGCTTAATTAAAGGATTTCAATGGTTTGGCATTTGACTTGTGAGGCACACCTAGTATTGACTTGTGGAATTGCACCTTCACGAAAGACTATCAATGCTTTTAAATTTCACTTGTGAGGGGCACCTAGTAATGACTAGTGGAACTGCAGTTTTGTGAAAGAATTTCAATGCTTTTGCATTTGATATACGAGGGAACACCTAGTAACCACTAGTGCAACTGCAGCTGAATTTCAATGCTTTTGCATCTAACTAGATAGGGACATCTAGTAATGACTAATGGAACTGGTGCTTCATATAAGAAATTGAAGGGCACATTTATCATATTTTCATGCAGTGCAATGCAGCAAAACACCTTGATGCGTGAAATGGAATAGGCAGGAATGCACCTTATTTAACATCATATGGTGCATTCCTGTCTTTTCCTTGCGCTGGAGCACTTTTGCCTGCCTAGCTCCAATGCAGGCAGCCTTGCACCTGCTGCAAGGCTGCCTGTGTTGTAAGCAGGATTGTTTTTGTGCATGAAATTCACCTTCCTGAACAAAAATAATCCTGAGAGTCATTTTCCTCTTTCTATGTGTGCTGCAGATAAAACAAGGAGAAATAAAGATATGTCTCCTTGTTACACCTCCCCTGTGGAGGCATAGCATTTTGATGTATTCCCAAATCTACCTCTAATGGTTAATCTGGGAATGTGCCAAACTCCATGGGTGGAAGTATAGGAACACCCACACTCCACCCATGGAATACTTCCCTAGGGCAGAGTGACGCAAGGCAGCAATTTGCGTTGCCTTGCGTTACTCCAGATTTATCATGCCATGCAGGGCCACACAAGGGGGCAATGCATGATTTGATAAATCTGACTTAATGTGGCATCGACCTTGCGCCCGCTTGCATGGTACAAGGGTTACGCAACATTACGATAAATATGGGCCTCAATACTTTTGCATTTGACTTGTGAGGGACACCTAGAAATGAATCGAGGAACTGCACCTCCATGAAAGAAAATAAAGGCATTTACATTTGACTTGTAAGGGACACCTAGTAACAACTTGCAGAACAGCACATTCATGAAAGAACATCAAAGCTTTATTAAAGTAGCAAAAGTGGATATGCACAATTTTATTTTGAAGCAACACCCCTCAGCAGCAGTCTTGTTAATGACTTCACACATTTTTTCCGGCTTGGAAAGATCATCCAGTAATTACTTGAGGTAACTGTGTGAAAGGCCAGGCTGTTTGTCTTTGCTAATGCTTGTTTCAATATGAGGGTTTAACCAAGGCCTAGGCGAGCCGACACAAGTCTGATTTCAAGCTATTGAAACAATGGGGATCCAAATCAAGAATGAATAGCAACTCAATGTGTTTTGCAGACTGGTACATTCGAGCAGCTCAAAGACATAAAATGTGTCAGGCATAAGTGGTGCAGACAATGCAGCTATCTGCCCAAAAATAACAAAGTTTGTGTAAGAAGAGAAGACCTGTGTGAGAGAAATAGTTTAATCACTGGAAAAATGATAATAACATGTTGCATTGAAATAACAATGTTATACACACCCTATTTTGGTATAATATATGCATTGCACAGATTATGCAAATGTAGGGTTTGAGTACTAGGTGTAAGGCATCAATCAATTTGTTCAATATATGGTTGTACACTTAGCTTATGCCCTTGCATATTTCACATATGCGTAGAAAGAAAATGTATGTGGCTAAATGCAGTTTAAACGATGCGCATGCATTCATGTGAATATTGCTTTGCACATTTTCCATGCATAATTTCACACATCTCAGAATCAGTACCATTAGCTTTAAAGTTCTTACTGTTCCACACCATCTAAATTTGATTTTCTACCAACTTGCCAGGCCTCATCAGCCTGCCTAAATCCAAGACTAGGGCCCACTTTAAAGTTTGGTGAATGGGGAAAACGCATTAAGGGTGAGGAGGCCTTTACATGCACCACCCAGCTTTTAATCCATCCGTCAACCTTAGAGTTCACTGCCGGCCCTCCGGTACACTATATGGGTTTGCAAGAGCTGCCATCACGGCGGTTCATACAAAGCCATTTAAAAGTTTTAACATTTACAAAAACAAGCTCTCAAAGTAGGAAAAGTAAAAACTAATGGCCCCAACACCTGGGAGTTTTCTCCCCCTGTGTGAGGTCATATTTTGTATTTTTACTGGTCCTCAACACCAGGATATTTGTGGCGTTTAAGGACAGTGGAAAAGAAAAGCCACCTGGCGATCCACTCTAAATAGGGTGGACGGTCGGATGTCTTACCTTCAACAGCATGTACTCCCTAGGGCCAATAGCCGAAGGTTTACACCGACATGTTAACATTTACTCTGTTGAAGTAAACCTAACGTTCTACCTGACTCAAAATTGGATAGGAGTACTGTGAGTTTGGTGGTCAGAGTATTTTGTCGCTGTTGCAACAGACTACCCTGTCCGCCAAACACTAAATTGGCCCTAAATCACGATTATGAGAGGCACATGGAACAACACTAGCTGCCGCAGAACTGTAGTAGTGACGTCATTCAACTTCTTTGGAATACTTCTTATCATGCGGTGCTCTTTTTTTTATCATTGAGACAAACACAGACTAAAGCAATATAAAACAAGTATTGGCAAAGCCAATAGGTTTCGTCGATGTGAAATCTATTGTCTTTGTCAATGTTTGTTGTTGCACAGCGGTGCGAGTTCCTGTGCTACATAGCTCAAAGTGGAAAAAAAGTGACAGGACGTGGCCAGACCACATCATTGCACTTTTTTTATTTTAAGCTATGCACGTACAAACAAGTTAAAATTGTTATTTTCCCTATACTTAATATGCAGTTTATATTCTTGAACAAATGTTCATTGTAGTAACCAGCATGTCAAAGTGTAGCTAGCTGGAACACTGAGCATGGACAGGCTGTGGCATTATGGCCAGAGCTGCCGACTTTGGAGCTGGGGAATAAGGTTTGAGTCTCGGTGTCCGCTTAACATCCTGTGATTCTGGGCCCTTTACTTAATTTACCCGTGCCTTTATGTGTCCTTGTGTAATGTAACTAGTGCTTATGTAAAGTGCTCAAAGTCCTTCCAGTCGACTTCACGTTATATAAAACAAGCTATGACTAGCGACAGTATGAGGAAGGAGCATGCAGTGATGGGAGAGAGGTAGTGGGAGAGAGAGGCCAGCAACGAACAGGTAACGGTCATGCGGGAAAAGGACATGCGGCGCCAGAAGTGAGGTGGTGGTAGGGATGGGCAAGCAATGAACAGAATGCGAACAAAGGAAAGTAAAAAAAATAAAGTATGTTACTAGTGGAAGGTCATTGGCCACCGGAAGCAGTACTTGGTCCAAACTCCACAGCAAGGATGAAAACGTGAAGCTGAGCAGGAAGCTTTAGGCAGGAAGAGGTGCTGACCAACAGGAAGTAAGAAACAAGAGTGACATAGGATCCAACCGGTGGTATGCATTGGGCAGGTTCTAATCCTTTTTTAAGATTTTGTTTTCGTTTTTTTGCTGTTTGGCGAAATCTAAAAAAGGGGATAAAGCCATACAGCAGCATCCCAACACACTACTGAGATTTGATTAAACTGCACAGGAAATGAATAGAACTTTACTCAATATGAGAGACTTCAATAAAATTTAGCTGGAATAAGGCATTTTTTAACATGAGGGTATAACCAAGGCCTTGGCGACATGGCTTGAGTCTTATAAAAACAATGCAGGTTCAAATCAATAACAATTAACAGCAACTCAAAATAGTTTGACAGACTGGTACGTTTGAGCAGCTCAAATAGATAAAAGAAATTGTTGAATTCGAAATGTCTTGAAATCACAGCTCTAATACAGAACAAGAGGGGTAATTTATCCAAAGAATGTGCCAGTGCTAGACCTGGAGAATGACATAGCTGCTTTATAAACCTGACTTTTTAGGTCAACTAATGTTTGATCAACTAACTTTTGTAGAAGTAGGAGACAGTCTGTATCGTGATATTTGTTGCTTAGTCTGGAACATTTTCAGAATTTGCTTTCAGTTTGTATTAATATATTTGTTAACATATTTTCTCTGCTAGATTAATCGCTTTTTCAAATTGTGAAAGGAGTGGTAAATCACCTGAAAGCAAGCACATAGTGGAATATTTATGGCTCAGAGGTATGAAGCTGTACTTTGGGTAAGCACTGTGCAGTGAGAAGCAAAATAACTTTGAAAGAATTTATTTTTAAGGCGCACACAGATATATCTTTAATGCATATTTTTTCGAGCAAGCCAGCCATTTCCAAAATGAATATATTTTTTTTTAAATGGGGCAAAACTTACATTTAAAGGTAGACAGTCCATGAATTAATTAAAACTCCGCAGGTTTTTAGAAGAACGATTGTATTGCTTACATATCTGTCATAGTACCGAGAGCAATTATTCCTCAGTAGACAGAGACACATCTATGCATTCACCAGAAGCAGTTTGTACATTAGAGTAAATAGCAGATTCACAGCAGAATAATAGCATGCCACGGGAGAAATCATGCTCATCTGAACAATTATGTCACAGTGTAAGAACTGCCAGAGAGAAATCGAAGATAAAATGAGAAGAAATACAGAAAGTTAATGAATTTAAGAAAAATAAAATGATAAGGGAGAGAGAAACACACAAAGAAACAGAAACTGAGAGGAAGAGAATGTTAGAAAGAGAAAGACAAAGAGGGAAATTCAAAAAGAGAGCGGCAGGGAGAAAGAGACAAATAAAGTGAAAGGAAGAAATTAATTCAAGGGTGTCTGGGAGGGTGATAAAGATGATGATGGAGAGAAATTGATGAGAGAAAGAGGGAAGAGGCACTAAAGCCACATCATGAGTTTGCCCTTAGCAGCTTTTGGCTGCAAACTAAACACTTTGGGGCATATTCTCAAGGAGTCATCGCCGATTTATCGGCACTTTAGCGCCGCAAAAGTGGCGATAGACTTATCGCCCTATTCACAAGCTGGTGCAAACTGCCGACATCGCCAGTTTTCCTGCAATAGCTACCGCAAAACACATCGCCACGGATGAGAGCGACAATTAACGCTAATGATATGCAGAGTAGGCGTTCCCGTGCAAAAACACACGAAAACACCACTTCGCGATATTCTCAACGACCAGCCAGATCTGCGATGCCGGACAAAAACAGGCGATAAGGCGCCTTAGCAGCATGGACTTAACACCTGCTTTTTACTGGTCTTAAGTAGGATGAAAACCTGCAGTACAAAGGGAGCCCAGGCCAGAGCCACATCTGAAGACCAACAGATGCCATGGAGCTACTAATCATGCAGCTAGGAGACCCAAGAGGGCCACAACACCCACCGCCACCACCCCCAGGACCACCCCCCCCCTGGACCACCACAGAGGCAGCGCAGAACAAGACAGCGGACCTTCCGAAAACGCATCAGCCTCACAGACTTAACGCCAGAGGATGTCATTGCCCACTACAGGCTCAAAAGGACAACCATCCTCCGCATCATGACCCACATTGCCCACAGGCTGACGGTACCAACACAGCGGACAACCAAAATCCCTCCGCAGACAAAGCTGCTGGCTGTGCTGCACCTGTTGGCCTCTGGTACCTTCCAACCAACAACTGCCAGAGTCGGAGGAGTCTCACAGCCAGCCCTATCAAAGGCCATCACACCTGTCCTGGATGCCATCATCAGTTTCATACCCCAGCACCTTCACTTCCCCCATACTGCGCAGGAACAGCTGGAGACCAAGCAAGGCTTCTACGCCATAGCTGGATTCCCGCGCATGTTGGGGGCAATCAACTGAACACATGTCCTACTTGTGCCCCCTGCGACACTGCACACAATTACCGCAACAGGAAGCACACGCATTCCATCAATGTGCAGGCAATAGTGGACCACCGGGGACTGTTCACCAATGTCGTCGCCAAATTCCCAGGCAGTGTGCATGATTCATACATCTTCCGACAGTCCATCATCAACCAGCGCTTTCAGGATGGCACCTATGGAAATGGACTGCTTGTTGGTAAGTAACAACGGAACACACCACACACCTCAATTCCACAATCACACAACGCACAACTGTGGGAATGGACACGTAACAAAATCACATTCAACATGCGAACCAACATGCACACCTGCCAGACACGACAACACAAGTAACCGTGGTAAGAGGGGCCAGAAATGTGGACAAACCATACACTAGGGCATAGCCCCTCTGCCACACATTTGGAGAATGTGGGGAGAGGTGGGAACCACGATTGTGCGAAGGAGGCAATGGACCTATAAATAACAATGTACACAATGCCAAGTGTCGCGGTGATGTGCTGGACAGTCTTGAGTATGCAGAGCACAGACATGTCCATGTGGACACATACTGCTGGAGTCTGTAGTGTCGTGGACAGTGGACGCAACCATGTCATCACAGGCAGTGGGGAACACCTTGGACAAGTAGCCATGTCGGCCCCCCTGTAAGCGTAAGCGTGGGCAGGGCCGGCGCACGCCAGTCCAGCTTAGGGGAGTGACTAAATAGGCTGGGGCTCAGGGAGTGGTTCACCGAAGTAACTACTGCGCGTGGCTCTGTGTCCGCCATATCCTGACCATAGGCCTACACACACGTGGCCGACCACCTACAATGGGCAAAGTCACACCGGCGACGAGGTGGCTACGTCCCACGCCACCCGGCGCCCATCTCATCATCGCCTGCAGTGGCGTGTCTGCCAGGGCGGCGTCCCTCACCCTGCCACGAGGCCGCCGTTGTGACCGGTGATGCCTGCAAGATCCTGTGCGTCTGCCGCACCCCGGCCCGCTGATCCCCAGACCCGACCTGCGCCCAGCGGTGAATGCCCGCCCCTGCGCACCCAGGCCTCACTGCTCACCTGCCGCCACCGGTGTCTCTCCAAGAGGGCCCACCACGTGCCGGTGCAATCTCCAAGGCCGGGCTCCGTGAGCTTGGCAGCCTCCTCAGCCGATCGCTGGATTCTGCGCAACAGGCCCCCAGCGCACCCAGCGGCACCGCACCGCGGAGTTGCAAGTTGGCTACTGCTGCCTTCTGACCACACTGCGGTACAGCAAGTAACAGACACATCCTTTCCAGTCCGCCCCTCCAGGCCTGCTACATCATCGCAGGCTGCACACCCGCTCAGCTCTTCCGGTGGGCCGAACTCAGTGCACCACAAGTCACCGTCCGGCCTCCAGCATTATAGCATGATGCACACCTGCTCAGCCTTTCCGGTGGGCCTACCTCAGTGCACCGCAAGTCATCGCCACGTGGCGGTTGGCCCGTGCCGGACGCAGGGCCTCAGGTGCCACTAACTCAGTGCACCACAGGTCACCGTCCAGCCACCAGACCTGCTGCATCATCGCAGGCTGCACACCCGCTCAGCTCTTCCGGTGGGCCGAACTCAGTGCACCGCAAGTCATTGTCCCGAGGGGCTACCCCACAAGTCCGCCTCCAGTAGCCAACAGCATGTCCTCAGTAACGCCACTGGAGCCCTTCACAGTCACGGGGCCACCCCCGTCCCAGGCAGGCCGCCGGTAAGCCTGGGTAGATCATCTGGAGACGTACTCCGATGCGCACGACATCCCAGCATCGCGGCGGTGGTGCACGCGTGTGAGGAGTGCGGAGAAATGGCCCGGGGCTCTGGACGTGGTTCAGTTCTGGGCTTTCAGCGTGGTTCAGTTCCGGCCTGGCCACAAAAGTGACTATGGCGTGTGTCTCCATAGTAGTGTCTGCGCCACCCGGCCTGTAATCGACAATGTTGCAATGTAGCATGCACCAGGAGGGCGGCCTCGCCCGAATGGATTAATAAAGGAGCGCAAGACCGCTCGGGGTCTCGGCTCATACATGCCAACTGTTGTGTGTGTATCTACATTGCCGCAGCCTGAACCGAAGGCCTAGCCTCAATATCAGCGCAAGTTCAGCCAGGCCAGAACTCCACATCTGTGTCCGCCCTATCCTTACCATAGGCCTACACACACGTGGCCGCCCACCTTCAACGGCCAACATTACAGTCTTGCTGTCAGTCCTGCGGACATGCGCAGACAGGCATGACAATGGTGTGCAGTAGGAGTGCAAGTGATGCAACCGCGCAGCACACACAAGTAAATTGGCTCGGTGGGAGGGAGGAGCAGCTGTGAGGCTACGTAATACACATTGTCCTACCACATTTGACAGCAGCAATACATGGCTAACATGAATCCCAAAGTCGCACAAATCACACACCACGAAACTTGTATGTCTGCCAACACAGCATGCAGTACCACCAGTTAACACTAATCTCACTTACCTCTCACAGGTGATCAAGGATATGCACTCTGCCCGTGGATGATGACACCCCTCCGAGACCCGAACACCCCGGCCCAGAGGCAGTACAATGTGGCCCACAAACGCACCAGGGGCATTGTTGAACGACGTTTGGCGTGTTGAAATCACGTTTCAGGTGCCTGGACATCACCGGTGGAAGACTCTTGTACAGCCCAGAAATAGTGTACAAGATGATCACTGCATGTTGTGTATTGCACAACATATGTGTATGCACCAATGCCCCATGGATCCAAGTCCCAGAAGCACCGGACGATGATGAGGAAGATGATGCAGGTGGACCACACCCCACTGCAGCCGCAGCAGGAATAGCCCGAAGGAATACAATCATCAACAATTTCTTCGCATGAGCACGTCACATTGTGACTGTCCACAGCAATCATGGCACAGTACAAGATGACCACATGACCAACATGTGCAAATAAAATCTTAGCAACACACATTCCCGTGTGCATGTCAGTCCTCTGCATTAGCACATTACTCTGACGGGTGTAAGTGCAACATTGAGTGCTAACATTCGCATATGTTGCAAGAAGAGATGGTGTGTATGTCACCTCTGTACCGAGAGGCTGTTTAGGGCGTCACGTATTCGATATGCCATATCAGGGTGTCATATGTAGTACGTCATGCCACTCATCAGTGTCCCACGTGTACATGAACATGACATGAAGGCCGTCATTGGTGTTCAGGAAAAGACAACAGGGTGCCATTTGTGGTCAGAGATGTACCTGCCTGATGCAAATATACACCCTGTGTGTCGAGTCCCACAACATGAACAACATGGCCGTAAGGGGGATGTGGGCACAGTGGACACCTCAGCAACATTAGGAGATGCACACCAGCCTAGAAGCCAGCAGGTCCACCTTGCGTGGAACACACAAAGGTGTCCCCTGGTCAAATGTGCCATGTACAGGTCACATGTGTACATGGACGTCATCCATCAAGAGTAGTGATCAGTGCCAGCTAATAGGTGCAAGGTGAGGGATCAACCGCCTCCTCACAGCTACCTGCACCCATCACTGTCAGACTGCAGCAAAACAACACTGCTACATCAGAGCATGTAATACTGACCGTGAGGGCACGTACATGGCTGGTAAGGGTTCAACCATGCCGGAAGGCGAAGCAGTGACATTCCCCCCACCCAATCCCCATCACATTTCCAGAATGCAAGCAGATGACAAACTAACATTGTGGATGACAGCCCCTCTGTCTGAACTAGAAGGCGGTAGCACATCTGCACCTCCGACCTTGGGAATGCATGCGCCCGACACCCCCTGAGCGATACCATAGCAGCTGCTGACGGCTCCCACACTACGCACAGCGCTAACCAGAGACCAACGTATACACACCCCACACACAGGAGTCCTTGCTCGTAGTTCACTTGCATGGTATGACCTTCACACTTACGCACCGACCATCCCAGGAGTCCAAGCGTTCCACACTCAAACCAATCATTGCTCCGAGCTGTGGCTTCCACATAACTTTGACTTTGCCTTTGTGACACACAGCCCTATTTCATACATTGACGTGGGGCTAAGTTTGGAATAGCGAGATTGTTGTTTTGGAGCAATGAGGCCACAGCTAGTTCACACATTCCAAGTCATCTCACTGCCTATCTGGGTCACGGACATACATGCGCATTGAAATCAGTTCCCAGGGAGCACCGTTGTTTGGAATCACTGCCCCTACATACATCCATACTTTCATACTTGCTTGATCATGGACATGACTCATCTGTGTGAATTTGAATGTCTTAATCACATTCGGTGGAGTGGTGAAGGTGGACCAGTACCTGGCCATGCACACGCTACTTTAGAATGTTGCCCCGTGGAGGGCCAGCCAGGGTCCTTTGGGGAGGGAAAAGTACATCGTAGGAGAGGGAGTTCAGTCCGCAGTCTGATTTCTGTGTCATTGGTTGCCTAACAAATGTAGCAGTCCATGTCGGGGGCCAAGGTGAGTGTCGCAGAGTGTTAAGGGGGACAGTGGAGGGTGTTATTCCTGGGCATGATGCAGGGGCAGAACCAAGCAGAAAGAGGCCATATGGCGGAGATGAATGCTACCGCTTCCTACTTAGCCCAACGGCAGATTCATCCTCATCATCGTCCTCCTATGTGTGATGTGCCTCACATGTGGGTGGTGGTGTTTTGTCTGCGGCACTGTGTGGCAGTGACACATCAGGGGCCGGAGGTGGATTGTCAGCCACACTGTGAGGCACTGACACATTAGGGGGCGGTGATGTGGAGGGAGTAGTGGCAGCAGCATTCATCTGCGCCAGGCCTTGTGGCCGCACTGCCATGATGAGGATCTGCAGGGCATGGTAGATCCCTGCTACATCTCACTGGTGTGCAGCCGTGGCAGCCATTCTTCCCGCCTGCATCCGCTCCATGTTCTCCATGTTCCTCCCCATGTTGGCCAACTCATGGCTGAGATCGCTGGAGCCACTCTGACTAGACAGTTGTTCTTGTCTACGAGTCATGACTCCGGCAATGTCAGCCATGGATTATTGGAGACCATGGAGCGGACTGTGGGTGTCCGTTAGGGCCTGTAGGTGGTCTCTGATGGGACTTGGACACCCACGTATGGCATCTAGTTTGGCTGCCATGAGGTCGAACTCCACCTGCACCTGCTCTGCCATCCCCTTCTGGCCCTGCGACACACGGCGTAGGAATGCCATGTGTTGCTCGTGGGGATCCTGGGAGACGGCCGTGGTGGTGGGTGCTTCCTGCTGTGTGGTCTGTGCAGGGGGTGGGTTCTCCTCGATGCAGCTGGGCTGCCCTGCTCCTGGGGGTAGGGTGCTGAGGGTGTCCATGACCTTTTGGAGGGCGTCGGGGTTGATGGTGTGTAGGTCCTCTTCATCATCGGTGATGAGGAGTACGGTCTGCTCTGCAGGAGGTGATGATTCTCCCTCTGCAATGTGAAGGGGAGATGCAGTTTGACATTGTGTTCACATGTATGTTGACGCATTGGCCAAGTTTACAAACAGACTGCATGTCAATGTACATTGTGACTGTTTTTGTGGAGATGCCTATTTAATGCTGGACAGTTGACATTTCGCCACTATCACGGATGTGAGGTTGTATTTGTCCATTATCATCTCACAGTTTCCTGCTATGCCACATGCGAATGGCCATTTTCTACACACTAGCGGCAGCAGTTGTGTCCTCTGTTCTGTTGTGAAAGTGTTGGAGTTTGGTCCACTTTGTTGTAAATGTTGAGGTGCTCTGAGTGTTATGTGTGTGTGCTGCATTGTGGGTGATTTGCCCCTTCAGCTCTGATTTGGCTGGCCCTTATCCCTTTCAGGGGGTGTGCCTTTCACTTCTGTGCTTATACAGTGCTGAGCTGTTGCAGACTTGGGTAAATTGGGCTCTTGGTCGGAGTTGTGACTCTTGGGCATGGTTTGTCCGCAGATGTGCTGTACTTACTTGTGCATGTGTGCCATTGTGCCCATCTCCCCCCGTTCCCCCAGTGCCTGGTGGTTACTCACCCTGTTGCTGTTGTGTCAGGTCATGTTGAGCAGTGTCCGGTCCTCCGACTCCTGCCACCGTCTCCACACTGATGACTGTGGACACCATTTCCTCCATTTCATCCAGCTCCTCCTGTGGCGCAGGACTCCCACCCCCAGTCTGCATTGCTGCTTTGCGGTTGTTGGCGAGTTTCAGCTTGGTTTTGCGCTTCACATCATTCCAGCGCCTCTTGACCTCTTCCATTGTCCTCCTCAGCACTCCGACTGCATTCACCTTGTCCACGATGGACTGCCATATTCCATTTTTTGTTGCCAATGACACAGTGGAGGTGACAAACAGTTGTTGATGGTGTTCTGTCACCTCCGTAATCAAGATCCTGTTTTCCTGTGGACTAAACCGCGTCTTCCTCTTCTTCTTCTCCTTGCCCTTCCCTGACCCCGAGGTCCCAGGCTGGTCCTTCGTGGGGCTTGTGGGGTTCGGGTTGTCCTCTGTGCTTGCTCCGGCTACCTCCATGGTGCTTTGCAATTGTTTGTGTTTTATTTGTATTTCATTTTTGCCGCTTTTATAGTGATTTTTCCAGCCTTACTTGTGGGACTTGCGGGCCTGGCGCTGCTTTTCGCTGGATTTTTATCGCAGTTCGGCCCATCGCAACTTTTTTCACGTTCGGGTTTCCTTTTTTATCGCCGTCGCGGTAGTTGTATTGCAGACATTTGAGGCGTTATCGGGAAACTATCGCATGTTACCGCCGTGTTGAGAATACGACGTTGACACAGAGTTATTTTCCCGCGATAGTCGGCGATATGAAAAAATGTGTTAGCCTATTTTGGCGATGTTTATCGCACGTTCTTGAGGATATCCCCCTATGATGAGTAGTGTCTTGCTGCGTATAAACATAGGGCTATGGGGAAGTGATCCCTAATGCCCAGAGGGTTGAGAGGATTCCACATTGGAGTATAACCTCCCAAGTCAAGATTTTATATCACAAAAAATACTCCTATAGACTAACTGATGGTTAGCATAAAAACTGTGTTACCTAAATACGATAGGGAGGTGTCTATGTGAAGATCTAGAACTGCAGACACCCAGGGTGCGCAAGGAAGCAATTCCTTTTGTTTAGTTACCCTCACACACCCTAGTGGTGTCATGCTTCATCATCGGGTCACCCCAACGCCTATAAGTTGGGGTGGGCTCAACTCACAGTGTTGGGAGCACTTTGGAAAGTGAAGACCAGGGGGATTGTAGATAAAAACCCTCCGACAGGCCCCGGTTTCCCTTTATTATTGGGTCTGTCAGGGATATTAAAAATAATTAAAAGAACGGGTCAATGGGAGTGATTATGGTCCTATGACCCTATTGCCAACATGTTTCAGTCCTGGGATGGCCGTAAAGGTCCTGGACTTTCTTCAGGGCAGAGGTCGTCCTCCTGGGAACAACAGTGAAAGGGAGTCCCTATCCTGTGAATGAAAAAGGGCAGAGTAGCTGCTCCTTTTATGTAGATAACAGATGATTAATCTGTTATACGCAGTCCTGCATCTCCAATTTGCGGAGAAAAACTGTGCTTTAAGCCGGGGACTCGGACCAAGTAGGTACGCAGGCGGGATAGGACCCTTGAAGAAAGTTTGACTACAGGGCTATTCCATCACGCCTAGCGGGCCCCTGAGACACAGTTTTTCTCCGCAAATTGGAGATGCAGGACTGCGTATAACAGATTAATCATCTGTTATCTACATAAAGGAGCAGCTACTCTGCCCTTTTCATTCACAGGATAGGGACTCCCCTTTCACTGTTGTTCCCAGGGAGGACGACCTCTGCCCTGAAGAAAGTCCAGGACCTTTACGGCCATCCCAGGACTGAAACATGTTGGCAATAGGGTCATAGGACCATAATCACTCCCATTGACCCGTTCTTTTAATTATTTTTAATATCCCTGACAGACCCAATAATAAAGGGAAACCGGGGCCTGTCGGAGGGTTTTTATCTACAATCCCCTGGTCTTCACTTTCCAAAGAGCTCCCAACACTGTGGTTGAGCCCACCCCAACTTATAGGCGTTGGGGTGACCCGATGATGAAGCATGACACCACTAGGGTGTGTGAGGGTAACTAAACAAAAAGGAATTGCTTCCTTGCGCACCCCTGGGTGTCTGCAGTTCTAGATCTTCACATAGACACCTCCCTATCGTATTTAGGTAACACAGTTTTTATGCTAACCATCAGTTAGTCTATAGTAGTGTCTTGCTGCACCACGCGGTACTACCACATTGATTTTGGGGGACATTACCTGCAGATCAAACCTGTAGGACTGTCTCCCCGTAAAAAGGCCTGGATTTAATGGTGCACATGTGGAAATCAGTCCGATAGCACAGATGTCCTCATATATTACCCTAATCTATAGGGGTATATCCAGGATTAATTCATAATTGATTAAGCCCTCGGTATTGGCAGTACCAGGAGTGGTATTACTGTATGCCGGAATACCGCAGAAAATGGCTGCTCGTAATAATGACCTATAGGGAAATAGGCGTGGTAAGAAAAGGAAAGTGAATAATGAGGAAGAGGGAGGGAAGGAAAACAGTGAGAAGTGGATCAGCAGCTAAAGAGAGAGCGCAACAGAGACAGCAAAGAGAGAAAGAGAGACTTTAAAGGCAAAGAAGAGGGAATACAAGGACGCATGGACCAGTAGAGAGCCCTTTGTGGTACTGAAGTAAAGACTTTGTGATAAGCACTGATGAAGGGGCTCGCTGTTGCTGTGATATATCTAACTCACAATAGACAGGCTTCGCTTGGTGATGAGCACAGGGCAGCCTGAGCCTTCTATAATTGGATGTGAGAGAGGTGGGTAACCTCAGAGGGAAGCAGCTGAGGAGCTGGACAGAGCAGCAATTAAGCGACCACTTTCTATTGATCGCATTCAGATCAGGGAGTCCCCTTCTCCACTTCTAGCTATAATTGCGCTGGGACATGAGCTGCTGGCCATTAGGGCTGCCTCCATCGCAAGGATCCTCTTACTGACCGACATGCATTCTTTCTGTTTCACATTCATGTTGTGCCACCTTTCTCGCAATCCGGCAAAATCCGGCATCTTCTTCCCATAAATTGTTAAAGGTCACTGGATCTCTTCCGGTGTAATCCGGTGATCTTGGAAATTGATGGGGTATAAATTCCCACCCCAAATTGCACTGGGCGAGTGGATCACATAAGCCCAACATTATCCAGGGTGGTTTGTGGGTGTTAACCTTCCCACTCCCAGAAAAGCATAAACAAATTGGGACACATGGTGTATTTTACAGCAAACCATTTATATACATTTAAAAAAAAAAAAGATTGTGAAGGTGCACACTTGCACGCCTACCCAAAAAATCATTCGAGAAAATGGTGGCAAAATCTTTCCTTTAATTAGCACAAATTTCCATAACAAACGTCTATAAAGTCATGGCTGACAAAGGCAGTTCAGAAAATGCAATTTCTCATAGTTTATATTGTTTTCATAACATCTTTCATGCTATTTATATTTCGATTACTTTAATTTTATTCCAACCTGCCTATTCAAAGTCGTTTCACAATGATATGTTATTGGGCAGGGCATAAAATGAATAAAAATACAGAGCCATTCAATTTTCAGTCACAGATAGTAGAGACAGACAGGTTTTAGAGTCTCCTGAAACAGTGATATTGCTCAGATTACAGAGAAATTACAGGTTAGATCCATTTTACAGACTAGGATCTCAGTCAGCAACAGTGATGTCTACTCAAATATCTAATTTTATCTCCAAGCATCAGACAGTCAGATCAAGAAACTACTCAAATCTTGATATCAAATGCAAGCTTTTTATACTGGATAAGGATAAATAAACTAAATTACCCCAAAACAGAATCATCGTTTTCATGAAACTATCTCTAATTTTCTCCTAAAATACTAACTTGTTATTTTTAAGAATTACATGCTTGCTGCCCCAACATTAGTTGGTGATTTACAAGTACCCACACGTTCTAAAGCCACAAACTAATTAACCTAGCCTTTCATGGCCATCAATCAATCATAGTACTATTTTATGCAAAAGATACCCAACGTTTGATGCTTAGAAGAACATTACAAACCAAACACAAGGAAATGATGGACGGAGCGCTGAACATTACAGCACAGTTGGAAACGATAACATCAGTGGTCTAACCAGCACAAACTGTGGATGCCTGTTGCTCCAAGCATAGAACTCAAGGCCCATCAGACATGCATAGGGCCTCATTTATGAGGCCCCATGCACCACCATATTTATGAGGCAGCGCTAAGCCACTTTTTTTGGCTTAATGCCACCTCAAAAATATCATTCCCTTTAGTGCAGTTTTCCACGTTAAAGGGGCGTGCAAAGGGTGTTGCTGGTGACGTTCTCAGCAACATCCATGGCTTTTTGACACAGGCCCAGATTTATGAGAAATCGTAACTCTGAAGCAGTGCCAAAAACTTACGCCTCCCCAGTGGAGGTGTAAGGGAGGCACAACGAGGAGAAATATCTTTATTTCCCCTCGTTTTTCCTTTTTCTATGTGTGCTGCATTCTCTTGTGATTGTTTTTGTGCAGGAAGGTTTCCCGTCCTGCACAAAAATAATCCTCCCTGCAACGCAGGCACCATTGCACCATGGTGCAAGGGTGCCTGTGTTGGCGCACGGCAGCCCATTGTGTGCTGGGGAAAAAGACAGGAATGCGCTGTATCTGATAGATACGGCAAATTCCTGCCCTTTTCTTTTGCCGTAGGGCAGTGCAGCAGGAAGGTCTGCGGCACTGCCCTACGGAAAAACCTCATAAATGAGGCCCCAAGTTTTTCCCAGCCTCTCTGAGACTCTGGATCAGTACAGCACCACCTCTCGGCGATGGTGTTGCACAGTGGCGTAGCTAGAGCTTCTGGCGCCCGGGGCTATCCTTCAGATTGCCGCCCATGGCCGGGGAAAAAGGACGGCGAGCAGCGGGGGTGGACTGGCAGGGTTTAAGTTACAACGCCACTCTCTACTTCACTGTAGGTCTCCTCGCAGCCCATCTACTCTTGTGCCTCACACTCAGGGGTTAATTTCTTCGCTATGAAATATGTATTTTCTGCATCAAGAGAAAGCAGTGAGGAAACTGAAAGCCGGGTGCAGGAGAACATTTCACACACAAAAGCACTGTTCCCATTCCTGGCTGAGGGTCACCAACAAGAAAACAATGGGGGGTGGAGGGGTGATAACAGCCTCATCCATTACAGGTAATGTTAATGGCGGAAACTCTCAGTTAAATCTGGGATGCAAGGGCGTCAATGTACTGCATTCCGGTATTTGCAGTTGAAAAAATACAATATTCCTATCTACAATGAATATCCTGACAAACAACTGTTGTGTAAATCACAGTTATCCAAAACATATCCTGCTTATGGCTTTGTAAGTCACCCAAAGTGTTACCCTTTCCTTTAAGTCAATGCTGTACCCTCCTTGTCTTGTCTGAGCATGCACCAGATGATGAATCCATGGATGAAGGAACCCTGGAGTTGAAAGGCATCACTCCACCAGGTGCTGACCCACGTCTTGAACCTATCGAGCCGAGGCAGGTAGAGGGCAGACCACAAACACCACATACTGGAACACATCCAAAAATATCACGCCCCTGTGCCAACTACCCTTGTCACAAGCGGGCACGAGCAAAATGTTACCCAGCTAAAATCCTCTGCTTTTTAAATATCGAAGTTATGAGTATAGAAGCAATTTCTGTGTGAAATCAATTTCACTAGGTGGTGTTTAGGTGAGATGACATCAGCATTCACTGGTGCATACAGCGGCTTAAAAACATTAATAATCAGGGTAGATGGGGCATAGATTAGGCAATGCCTAGGATGGTAAATAGGCCACCTCCAACATACCATTATAGGCAAGTAGATAGATGAAACACTAGGGCAGTGCATGACTTAGCTGATGTGAAGGCCATTTTCGGAAGATGCACAGGCTCAAATGGACAATTTAAGGCAGCAGCACCGGTGACACGTGACCCTCTTTTTGCTTAACTTAATTCTTCCTGCACAATCTACCAGGGCTCTGTCACAATCGCTCACAGGAGCGGTTCATCATTGTCATCTTTCGCTGTCCCCCATCGTCCTCCAGCAAACCTTCAATGGCGCTACACATTGCTATGTTGTGTAATATGATGCATGGAGCTATGATGTGGCAGCCCTTTGTATGTACCTTAATTTATACGTCTTGATCCCACATGTCTGCTTCACCCCAGCCCAGCACTGCTGTACCTGTGCTGCCTTCCGATGGAGGGATAAAGATAGGGTGTAAGGATTCACCCACATATTTCACATGTGGTGATCTATGTTGTTCTCACATGTATGTCGAAGGAGCCACTGCCGGCAAACGCTGATGTATTACTCTATTCCTGAAGATGTAGGCGCCATTTCTGCCTTGTTATTTTCCACTACGTCTGTAATGACGTATCTTGCATCACAAGTGACCTGCACACCCTGTAAGTGATGGCTGTTTTTATTTTTGAACATAGGCTATGTGGACCTGGTGGGCGGGCATGGCAACATATGGATCCCATCAATGGGTACAATCATATAAGGGAAGAGTGCAATGTTGTAGACTACAACCTTTACGATATAGGCCAGATGCTTACCTCGCCGGCTAACCTCTCGCCATTTTCTCGCATTCAGCGCTCTCCTTTGGTTCAAGAAACCATTCAACACCACGGACACATTAGGAGGACTTCAAATGAATGTACAGAAAGAAAACACAGGGGACATGCGGCGAAGGGGTCAAAAGGACACCTACCTGTTTGTCAGAGGACAGACACCTGTCTCCGAGCACTGAAAGGAGGGGTGGGCCGGAGTCTGGGTGCCGAGCAGCCCCGGGTGTCTTGCCTGCAGCAGTCCTCCTCCCTTCGCTTGAACTCCTCGTCTTTGGGGCCTTTCCGCCTCTGGACTTCAGAAGAAATTGGGCTGTGCGTGGCACAGAAATCTTGCAATTAGCGCTGCAGCCCCGGATAAGCTGAACTGCTCGGTGCTTGATGACCTAAGCTGAACATTCCGAGCTGCTAAGCACAAGGGGCTCAGAAAGGCTCTGTTTAGGGGGAAATTCCAGGCGAGACTCACAACACAGAAATAATTGAGCGCCCCCAATATTGCCCCCTGGGCCCGATGTCTTGCTGCGGCCTCCTGAACCGGTCTGGTGGAGAGGACGTAGTGCCTTGAGGTGTTACTATCTGCAGCTTACCTCCCGCGCGCTAGTCACAGAAGTGTGACCTCATCAACAAAAGCCTGGAGCCATTTCCGAGTTCAGCTGCTGCTGCCCATGAACTCGTGAAAGTAGTGTCTCTCTCGACTCGAGAGTCGACTCGAGGCGTCACTGCAGCAGCGCGTGGGCTGGCCAAAAATGATGCCCAGGGCCGTCATTGGTAGCGCTTTCGTGCGCTACAAGATTGACAGCCCTGGGACCCACATACGCTGTACATGGCGCGGCGCACCGGCGCCGCACCACCACTATGCTAGGTGGTGCAGGATTTGGTTGCAAGCAAGTGCGCTTGCACTTACAGATACACGTGTGGTGTACTGGCTGCTCAGAAACAGCTGCCGCACATGTGCCCACCGCCCCCAAAATAGTGCCGCCTGGGGCGGACCGCCCCCACCGCCCCCCCCCTAGCTACGCCAGTGGTGTTGCACAACTCTAGACCCTAGGAGGGATGCGCCAAAAAAAAGTGAGACAACGCTCAAACACCCACATTCATGATTGGCTGCAGGTCTCCTCTCTCACACTTGCCACTTCTTTCCCAACCTGTCTGTTCTCTATGTTGCCTGAGTTTGTCTCTTTTCAATCTGTCAGTATCCAAGTGTTTCATGTCTATCCTCATGTCCCCAAGACACTATTTGAAATACCTTTTTTCCCAGCACCTCCTTAATGTGAATCTGTCTTGTGAATGACACTACATAGAATTTCCAAGTAGGTTGCCACCTTGCACAAAATCATCAGAATACCGTTTCTCTGGGCCTTGATGTTCATTTGACAAGCTAGTGTCTTCTGGGAGTTCTCAGAGCTGATTTAGCCATATGGGGCAAAAAGACAAACAGTAGGATTTGGACCAGGGGGTTGCTTTTAGGCCTGGATGGTTGGAAGGATTATCAGTAATACAGCCAGGCAAGTGGCAACCAGTCCTTAGGATATCCATACTTTTCTTGTAGATGCAGGTTTAAATTGCCCACCAAATTACTTCTGCAGTCAGATTTATTTATTACATTCATTCTGTACAATATAGGGCAGGGCTGGTCTGATCAAATTTTCTAAGGTTGCAATTAGCTTCCGGTCCACCACTTAGAGTTGTGGGGTTGGATCTCATATATTGTTTCCTAGCGCTATTCCTTTTCCTGGTGGTGCGATTTTGCTACTTTTGGCAAGATGTGATTTATTTATAAGTTTCTCAGATAGCGGAGAAGCAAACACTGGTGCAATTATGTGTAAGACACACAAAGCGTCAGATAGATGTAAGCTCTACAACAGGATATTTGTGACTGACCGCCACCCATTTATGACCACTCAGCTATCTCAAATAGAACATTGCTTTTCAATGTATTCATAGGATGCATAACTGGCTATGCTTTTTTCACTCCCCAGAGAGAAGACCCGTAGTCTAAGGGCAAGTCATGAACCACAGGATTCATAAGTATTAGTGGCCAACACCTTTCATTTGTTACCTGTAAATCACTTTGACACACTCAGTGGTTGGATAAAGAAGGAAATACGAAGACTTCAATAATTCAATTGCAACCTAAGATATCCCAATGATTTAGTGCTAAGTTTAGGTAGTACTTGGTTTAGGACATGTGCTCAAGACCTTTCCCAAAAACCTGTCTTATATATCAAAATGAATGTGCAGAAAAATGCCATGAGAATGAACAGAAGACAGTTCAATGCCTGAAAAAAGCCCAGGGAGACACAGACTCCGTGCTTTGGAAGACACCACTCGCCATTCCTTTCCTTTACTTTTTTAAAAACATTCTTTTCAGGTGTGTGTTTTTACAAATGGTTCAATAGATAATAATAAAATCTTCAACTCCTACAATGCACTAATTTGTTAGAGAAAAGCTCAGAACTGTAGAAGTGGCATCTTGCTGACATGAAGTTCTCTGGAAACCCTAACCATTGAAGAGTTGATATTCTGCTAAATTTACCAGGTCCATGAGCAACTAGCTGCTACAGTCCATGTTTTTACTTGCCATTTTCCATGTTGATACTTGTAGATTTGGTTTTATATGGGATAAACAAATCTGTATGGACGCAGCTAGTCATGAATGGATCTGGAAAACTTGGGACCCAATTCACAAAGGGACTTACGTATAGTAAAGTTACGAGTGTGGAACCTTCATACTCTGGGCGGAATCTCTGCACTCAGGGTGGAATCTCCGTACGGCGCGCTGCACAGAGTGCGCAGTATGGAGATTCCAACCGAGTGCGGAGATTCCACCACGAGTTCGGAGACTCAGTTCTCATAACTTTACTGCAAGAAAGCTCCTTTGTGAATAGGGCCTTTGGCAAGGATGTAATAAAGCAAGTCAATGGAAGACACACGGATGTGATGTGCCTACCCTGTGCTTCCAGGTAGCCAGTGACCCAGTGTGAGCAGGGTGAGGGTATCAGGATACACATTACCTTCCCTACGGAATTAGAGTCTAATTCTAGAATTCTAGCCTTTTCCACATCCAACACTCCGAGACATCTGCAGGAGAAGAATCACTGCCCTTTGGGATACAGTGACCAGCTGGTAGGTCACGGTGGAAGGGTATTGGCTAGGAATAAGCACACTGTCGGACTACTGAGAAAAGTTTCTCATGAGGGGATTCTAGGGGATGAGCATACAAGTACCCAAGCTGAGGGGACACTGGAATCTGTGGGAAATGAAACTATCTGAGGGGTAGGATTCAACCCTGTTCACCATAGATTAGTGGGTGAGTGCCTTCTATGGTATTTCTAGGGGTACAGACCCTGAAAGCATCAGTCTACAAGCAATAAATTGGGATGAGGGGTAAAAGGGAATTCATAAACCCACCAAATTCACAGGTGACCCTAGGGTTCCTTGAATTCGGGGACAATGTCATACCATTAATTAGCCTTACGTAAGACTGCCTGGATGCTTGAGTACTTTTTTCTGTTGTTTTCTAGAACTGGCTAGAATATGCCATCCTACCGTGGTAATCATTAACAAAGACATTGACATAAACATTTTACAGGCAGACGGTCGGTACAAAATATAATTTTCTGCAGACATTTTCTGCAAGTTACCATGAATCATACAAACCTAGAGTTAGAAAACCCTACTTGTCAGCATATATCAAAGGATTCGAGTTCATTAGAGATGATCTTTTCAGTTCTCCATATCACAAGTGTGTAAAGCACACAGAATAGTGAATAATCAATCTTAGGGAGGTATAGTTTCAGCTTACCATTCTCTAAAAGAGCATCTTCAGGTTGGCTAAAGCTTGATGACTTGTCAATTTCTCATTAGTCTTCATTTGACCAGGCCCTCAGTTTTTATATCTTCTATGTTTTGGGATTTGAACTCCATCATTTACAGCTCAGCAACTGGCAGGAACATCTCAGATTATCTTAAAAACATCTTTAGGAAGTATTCCCCATTCTGTCCAGGGTTCCAATTCGACTCCATGCCTTAAGGACACCATGTTCCGGGTCTGTGCTTTTCCTAACAAATCAAACTTTTAAGGTGTTATTGCTCAAGGGTTTAATGGAACAAAACCCAAAACTACATGTCCCAGGATGAATCGATGCACGTTGGGTATCTTCTGAAATACAAGCCAAGACAGGATCAATCCTTGTTCTAAAGTCAAGAGAAGTTGGGTTCATGTTCTTGAGTAACAGTTGTTCAAGTTGTGTTACACTGCACTTATTTGTACCCACTTTGAGCAGAAATTCACTCTTTTAAGTTGCCCGACGATGAAGTTGCGAAATGTGATGACCAGATGGCTATGCTATCAAGGACACAGTCGTCCGGTCCTGGATTTCACTTTAACAGCCTTGTGCATGCTGGGAGTTTGTGGCCTAGGTCCACTTCAGTTACACCAACTGAAAAAGTGCACCTGACGTCAATGATTTGTAAAAATAAATTCGCAGGAATGAAACACTGTGTCCTTGGTAACATAGCCTCACCTCAAAACCTTGCTTTTGTAAATTTTGTTAATGCTGGTTGAAAGAAATCCACTAAAGTAGGTTTTGCCGGAGAAATCACAGCAAAACCCACTTCTAAAAGAATAACTTAATAAACCATTTGCCAGCAAAGGTGACATTTCACACACCTGTATATACCATGCAGGACATCTAGGCAAGCTTGAAACAATGCATGTTACAGCGGATATGTTCGGCACTTTATACCTACCTTCACTCCAAATTGTGCTACTTTCTGATTGTATTTCATTGGTATTTTTTCTATCTACTATGGGGCATATCAACAACAAAAGGCGATAATAATCGCTGAACGCGTTTATCGCATTTGTCATTATCGCCGTCTATCGCCGGTTCACATCGCCGTGTTAGCGGCGTATTAACAACGCTTGGCTAACAGGCGATGTGAAATCCGGCGATTGACGGCGATATTCCACATTACCGTGTGAAAACCAGCGACAACAGGACGGCGCTAAAGGAAATGTTGTTGATAGGGAGATGTGGACTCAGCCATTCAATCCACCTCCCATTGAACAGATAGACAAGTCTGAAATTTATCAGACGTTAGATACCGGCGATAACCGCGGTTAGCGCGGTTTTTAATAACGCTATGGGTGTCAGGGCACGGCTTGTTAATACTGCGGTGTGCGGTTACGGACTGTTTTCCCTGTTGTTTTCTTTGGGAACGCCTCCTTTGCATCTCATTAGAGATGCGAGGCTAGGCGTGTGGAGAACATGCGGTAAAGCATGTTAGCACCGCATTGTTGATAGGGCGATGACATTTTCGCCGCTTTTCTGGCTTTTAAAGCCAGAAAAGCGGCGATATGGCCCTTGTTAATATGCCCCTATGTTCTTTGTCCAAAGCAACACATATTACTCAAGGTACTTCCTTCTCAGACAGATGCAACTGTAACTGAAGACTTGAGAGTTCCTCCTACTTAACTTCTGATTTCTTGTAAGAAGTCCTTTGGCCCAGTTTCTTTCTCCACCTCGGTCTGATGAGTTTGTCTACTCATGGAAATTGACAGGTTTTGAGATTGCCTCCTGTGAGTTGATTCTCTAAGACTGGGTTTCCTCCATGAGGCCATGCGCCTTCCTAACCCCAGGATGGTATGGTGAGTTCCAAAGACAGCCTGAATTCATTTTAAAATAGTGTATTTTAAACTACTGCAAAGAGCTGTTTCATGTGTTAATGTAAAGTACATGGTTGTGAACAACTCCTGCATTTTGTCTTCCTTCTCACAGTTAATACTCATGTTTTTCTTAAGTATCCTAAGGTCCTCGTTCCGAGTGCAGCAATATCACACCCAAGAAATACCGATAAACCGGGATGAAGTATTTACCAGGTGCAATATTTATACACTATTTTCTCATCTCAGAATGGTGAAAACATAGAATTACCACGTGTTTGCCCCAGTTTCTGAGGTGGCGATCATGGAATAAGTGTCTTTTCCCACAGAAATTCTGATGTGCATTTACTAAGTAAGAATTGTGCATAGCAAAACATGACGGGTACCGTAATTCTCATAGCTACTGGAAATTAATTTTTGCTGGTGGTTACCGGCACTTATTAGTCAACACCGGCTCTTATGGCAGTCGGCCACTTGGGGCGCTGTTAGCTACTTTTGAAATGAGCACAACAACAGTTATTTAATATGCATTTAAAATGAGAAATACCTGTTGCCTGAGCCATTCCTATGGCTTTTAGTGATCTGGAATAGTCTGTACTGTCACACTTTTAGGAGTGAGATGGTTAGTTGTTTTGCTGGCAGGGGCAATGTGTGGTGCAAGCTGCTTTGGCCTCCTGACAAGAGCCCTAGCACTTCGTTTTTTTTTTACAAATTAAGCACTGACTGGAATCCTAATTTGGTTGCAATCTTCGATTTATGCCCATACTGCGACTCCTATGTGTTTGAGAAAGAGCGTGTGTTTATTCCACGTTGGTAGTATTGTTACTGGGAGGGTAGCACTTGTCATTAAGGGCTAAACTGACAACTCAATCTGCACACATACAGAAAAGTGTGATCTGAGAGCACAAATGGCTGTTCCTAATTCACACACTCAAGATGGGGAGAAATCTACTCCTGCTAGCTTAATTTACTACTGCAGAAACTCTGCTAGTAAGGCAGGCGGGGTCTCCATCTTCATAACTGTGAGGTCATAGGTAGAAACATGTGCAAATGGACAGTGGAAAAGGGGTGAACTCTCATAAAGTCCTAACTTGAGGACATATGCAAGCATTTTAATAAAGAATGTACATGCTTAATTCTTCCATTAAAAAAACTAAGGGGCATATTAGCAAGGAAGTGGCGGAGAGAGGCGTTAGCCTTCTTGGCTTAATGCCTCTCTCCGCCACTTCGGAAACGCGAGGCTGCACCATATTATCAAGGATATGGTGCAGCCTCACGTTTCCCCCTGCGATGGCGCTAAGTTTTACAACTTAGCGCCAACGCAGGCACACTTGCACCAGAGTGCAAGGGTGTCTGCGAGCAGGGAGGTCTGTTTATGTACAGGAAGGTGTCCCTTCCTGCACATAAACAAACCTAAAATGCCAGTTTGCAACTTATGTGTTTGCTGCTTCATGCAGCACACATGTAAGTTACAAAATGGCATTTTTAAAAAAGGTTTGTTTATGTACAGGAAGGGACACCTTCCTGTACATAAACAAACCTTGGCAATTTGCTTTTTCCATGTGTGCTGCACAAGGCAGCACACATGGAAAAAGCAAAAAAGAGGAGAAATAAAGCATTTCTCCTCTTTTCGCCATTTTAAGACCAGGATTTTCCTGGTCTTAAGTTCGACGCTGCCACCTATTATCGCCACCCTTGATAATAGGTGGCAGCGTCGAATTCAATGGGTGTTGCGGTGGAACGCCCACCACAACACCCACTGCACACCCCTTTCACGCTAAATTTAGCGTGAAAGGGGCACTATTATCAAGGCAGCGTTAAGCCACTTAACGTGGCTTTAAGCCACGCTAAGTGGCTTAACGCTGCCTTGATAATAGGGAGCTGACCCTATCGCCACCACAACGTCACAAAAAGAGATGTTGTGGTGGCGATAGGGGCTTGATAATATGCCCCTCAATGTGTCCTGTTTGTGGGTTAAAAATTCTAAACACCCCTATAATAACAGAGGATGTAGGGGGAGGCTTTTGCCCCTACACAGAAAATACTTAGACAAAGTAGTAAGGGCCATATTTATAAGCCCCTTGCGCTGCCGGTGCATCACTTTCTTTAACGCACCAACGACGCAGTGTGGTGCTCCATATTTTCAAGGCCACGTAAAGCCACCCTGAGTGGCTTTTCATTGCATTGTAAATACGGCCCCTTTTCACGCAGCACTTTGTGTGAAAGGGGCGTGCCATGGGCGTTGCTGTGGGTGTTCACACGCATCACCCATAGATTCTGCCGCATTCCCAGATTTACAACATTTCGTAAACCTGGGAAGGCGTCAGAATCCGGAGGTGTAAGGACAAGCAACGAGGAGAAATACTTTTATTTCTCCTTGTTTTTTCCTCTTTCTATGTATGCTACATTCTGCAACACGCATAGAAAGAGGAAAACACCTCTGGTGATTGTTTTTGTGCAGGAAGGTGTCCCTTCGTGCACAAAAACAATCATCCCCGCAACGCAGGCACCCTTGCACCATGGTGCAAGAGTGCTTGCGTTGGCGCATGGCAGCCAATTTTGTGCCATCGCAGGGGAGAGCTCAGGGATACATCATATTATTGTAAATATGACACATTCTTTGCTTTGAAACTAACGCAGCGCAGCGCAGCCAAATGGCTTGTGGCAACGCGCTGCTTTACTTTCTTTTTAACAAGGCCCTATATGTGGACATTTCTGCCATCCTTACCCCTTGCCCATTCCCCACACTGAAGGTACAGAGGGGCATGAGTCTGCAAGGAATGTTACAACTAGCAGAGAATTCTGCTAAAACCCTGGGAAAACATATCTTAAAATGTGCATTTTTTAGAGTTTTATATAGCGCGAACTAGACCCGAAGATATTGGGTATCAGAGCGCTTTACATAGCACCAGTTTCGTTACACAAGGACACATTCATTTTTTTGTTAGGCTTGGGGAGATTAAGTGATTTGCCCAGAAGCACAGGATGTTGAGCGTCATTGCCGAGACTCGAACCCGGTTCCCCAGCTTCAACGTCGACCGCTCTAGCCGTAAGGCGTAAAATGCGTAAGTGCGAGTGCACTCCATATGGACCTGCCCATTTTCCCTGGTACCACGTATATGTGCTGAGTGAGTGAATGGGAGAGACTGCTTGTTATTAACTACCCGGCAAGTCAGTGTTGCTTTACACTTTGATTCCTTGCTAAAAGAATAATACGTTGGACTAGTTTTTACCCGTGCGGCCTTGGCCCACGGTGCTGTTTAAAAGTGTTGTAGTTATCTGTGAGTACACATTTCTGATATCATTGTGATCTGGGGTGCACTATATAACTGTGTGGTATTGAATTATTATAATTGCTAGGGTGGGCATTATTCTGACAATGTTTCGCACCAAATAAGGGTACTGCTGGGTAAAGTAGGATCTTTCCCAAGTGTGCATACTACTGATGCCATTTTAACACGTTTGGGCCTAGTACTGCTGGTGATATTTCCAAATGCGATTTATGCCCAGAAATATATGATGTACATATTGTGTTACTTAATGTGTGTTTTGAATACAAACTTTATTTACATACACCACCTTCAAGTCTCTTCTGTGACGTTCAGTGTATTTATTGTGTGAGAGTGCTGTGCCAATGCTTTACACATTGTCTCTGTAATAAGCCTGACTTCTCAGTGCCGAGCTACCCAAGAGTGAGCGCAGGCTATACAGCGACTGTAATCATCCACTCCTAACAGGAGTGGTAGGTTCTGCCTGGCTAGGGCCTCACCTCAGCCAACCAGAATGTGCCAGTTCCAAAACTAGGCAAATATTTTAATTCACTAATCCGCCATTTTCTTAATTGTTAAATATGAGAGCACCTTCAAATATGTGAGTTCAGCATGTCTGCTGTACAAAAAACAATTTAGTTGATTTAATAGACTAAAAGTTTGCTCCATATACAATACGAATATAGCCACTTATAGGATACACCTGACCCCTGATTTGCCTCTTAGTTCATTAACTGCATTGTCATCAGGGTGGGGGCAGGAATGTTTCTCAAATCATATTTAAAAACTATCACTTTAATGAATACATAACTGAAGCATGAAGTGGTAGCACACTGTTCTTTGCAGTCAATAGATTTTCCATTGAAATGGCAACAAAATTGCCCAATTACATACGGTTTTACTGATAAAACTATATAGTGTACAAAAAATAATCTTTAAAAATTGAGTTTTTGCAAATATTTGTCATTTGCACATCACCAAGTCAAGTGTTCTGATTTATTTTACTCCTATTAAATCTATGTTAGCAACACATTTCTGAATTTAAAAAAAAAAATTGCTTCCAGAATTCCTGACATGTTTTGAAGCTTTGTGGATGTAAGGATACCGGGGGTCAAGTCTAGCGTTTTTCAAACACACTGCATATGGCCTAGCCCTAAATACTATCATGATTAAGTATAGGCTGAGTATAGTGGAACAGGTTACGTTTGGTAAACATTCTATGCTTCCAACGTTCATAGGAAGAGGCTCTAGTAATGTGATCGACCACTTCGTGATCTCAGAATATGACAGGGCTCACATCTTGGAGCTACACAGGCTGGACCAAATAGCATAAGCGATCATAACCTTGTCCTCTGGACCACAAGGATAAACGTGCCAAATAAGACAAACAAATGGAAAATTCATGATAAAATTCATGTTGGTAATAATGGAATAAGAATTAAATGGACAGGAATTGACCAAGTAAATTACAAAAACTTTTACTTCAAGTAATTTTGAGCAATTTATGAAAGTTTTAGCATTAAATTGAAAATCAAAGAGAAAATCGTGTGTTTTTTATTGTTCACTAACATTCACAAAATGATTTCACTTCTTTGTTTCTCTTCTCTGAAAGTTTTGCTCCAAACTTTACTTCTCTCTCCTTCAAGCTTGTTTTCTCGGTCTCAAATTATCATAAATGTCTCCCCTAAAAGATACAACAGACATCCTCAGAAATGACAGGTGACCATTCACAGTGGATTAGGACTGTGCTGCTAAACAGTGGCCCCCATAATATTGAGGGAGAACATTTGGCAAGGTAAGTGCATATTGGGAAGTATAGATGTACTTTTTTTTTTTTTTAAACATATTTTATTTGCATTTCCAGCCATATGTGGCCCCCAGGGCCTACACCGTACATGCATTGATTGAAATATATAAAAATTGCATAGTTTTCTATGTGAATACAGGTCATAAACAAAACATTAGCAAACAAAACAACAATATGTGCTGTGTCAATATAGCACCCCCTGTGTCCATAGATTTACTAATTTTAACTCCATACCTTGAAGATATACGTATAAGCTAGGTATGCATATGTGGGGAGAGGAGTTGGCCTAACGGCTAGGGCGTGGACCTCGAATCTGAGGAACTGGGTTCAAGTCTCAGCAATGACGCTGAACATCCTGTGATTCTGGGCAAAATCACGTAATCTCCCCCTGCCTAACAAAAAAAAGAATGTGTCCTCATGTAACGCGACTGGTGCTATGTAAAGCGCTCTGATACCCGAATCTGGTCAAGTCGCGCTATATAAAACTCTGTAAAAAAAAAAAACATAGAAGATACCATGTCCACAATATTGCGTCCTATCGATATTCTGGGGTCGATATTCAGGGTGCACACCATACTGGAAACCTAGGAGCAGTGCTTGCGGCTGTTATGACTGGACACAGCAGTTTCTGTACATGTCACTGTTTTCCTGTGTGTGGATCTTATGAAGGCCACGTCTTGTTTTCCGAGAGGTGACCTCTCGCCTCTCCTCAGGAAAGGTGTGACTGCACAGGGTGTCTTATCCCAGAAACTTCCATTGCTGGATAAGCCGAGTATCTCATTAAGGAAAGGGCGCTCCTTCCCTTCCTCAACATCCAAGAGCCGTCCATCAATGGAAAGATGGCAGCGGGAAGTGTTCTGAACTTTCACTTCCCTGGACCAGATCCCAGAAAGGACTCTGTTTTTCATCCCTTGTTGTTTAGGAAGGGACTTTGCAATAATAGTTTCCAGCAAATCACATGCTAATTACTCACTAATATTGAAGGAGATGCAAGGTCTGGAGCTGAGATATACTGCCTTCTCCCAAAATAGCCTGGAGAGAAACAGCATTTGGTGTGTGGTGACAGTGTCAGGAAATTAGTGCTATAATGTGGTGTTCCATCCCCCGAGGTCAAGGGGTACCATATCGACAAAGAGATCTTCGCAAAGTCCAAGCCCAGAACAGGGTCTTACGACCACTGTCTTGCGCTGCCAATACAAACAGCCAATAGAGGGTGCCAGATTAAATCAAATGGGCTCAAAAAGGCCTCGTTAATGGAGTAAAGGGAGCCCCTGAATGGCAAAATGTAATTTTACCAACACTTTCAGAAATCACTGTATAAGAGGTTCCCAAACTATCTGTCCATCCCCACAATGAAAAGCGTCTATGTGATAGTAAACTGTATTTTTAGAAACACAAGCTGATATATGGAGAAAAAATTGTTGTTTCTCTGATATATAAAACAGATATTTGATAAAGAATTAAATTCGGTTTTGGCAATCATATTGTTAATCTTGGGCCTCTGACACCAGAAAGCATTTACTGCTATGGCTGTTATTTTGTACCTCGGTCATAGGAATTTCATTAACTTCCAAGGCTCTTGCCCATCTCGTCTGTTCTTCTTTAGTGCTATTGTGCTTATCCATTCCATGTTGTCCATCATGTCTCTGCTGCCCCACTTTAGTTCTGTTCCTTCCCACTATCCTCTATGTTCTTATTGCTCATATCTCACACGGGCCTTCTATAGCCCCAATGCCTCCTATAAGGCTTGCCTCTTCCTTTTACCTTGTGTATCCTTCTTTTACTTTCTCTTTCCCTTATGTCTACTTTCCAATATTCAATTCTTCATTAGTGATTTCTTGTCTTTTCCTCCTCTCTAGTCATCTTGGTCATGTTTCCTTTTTGACACAGCTCCTTCCTTCTGTCTATCATTATACCTTTTGTAACTGTACAATAGCTAGTACACCTAATTATGATGCCCTTCATGACCCTATTTCATTTATCTCGACAGTTACACTCTGTAACTCTTGCCTTTTCACTACTGAGGGGTATATTCACAAGAACGTGTGATAACTACCGCAAGAGTAGCGTAACGCAACTTTCAATATTGCAGCCTATCACGGGAAAATAACCCCGTGTCAACGTGGAATTCACAACAAGGCGGTACCATGCGATAGTCACCAGATAACGTGTCAAATGTCAGCGTGAAAATCAACGCCACGCCGAAAAATTACGAAACGCGAACGCGAGAAATCATGCGATGAGGCCAATCGCTGTAAAAAAAGCAGCGAAAAGCAGCCACTGGCCGGCAAATCCCACGCGTCTGGCGGGAAATTGCACCATAAAAACCACAGAAACAACACACCAGAAACAAGCCAAAGCACGTAGCAAAATGGATGCACCCTGACCCAGCGCAGAGGTCAACGTGAACCCCACAACCCCCACAGACCACCAGCAAGGAACAACCGGGTCGTGGAAGGCCAAGGAGAAAAGGGAGAGGAAGACGGGGTGCAGACCGCAGGAAAACAAGACCAGCGTCACGGAGGTGACAGAACACTACCAGCAACTGACCCACAAGCAGACCACCTGGAATGCAGTCGGAGTGCCGAGGAGGCCAATCCAGGAGGACAAGAGGCTCCGCCAGGACGTGACAACCTAAACCAGGCACAAACCCGCTGCCAACAGGAAGGCAGCAACGGCGACAGGAGGTGGCAGTCCAGCGCCACAGGAGGAGCTGGAGGAAACCCAGGCCACAGTCATCAGTGTGGAGATGATGCAAGGAGTAGGGAGTACGGACACAGCTCAACAGGACCTGACACAACAACAACAGGGTGAGGATCCAACAGGGACTGGGGGGAAGGGGGGTGATGGGCACAATGGCACACATGCACAATGAGGTGTAGCACACTGCACACCCACAATTACCCAGGGACATGTCCCCCATCCCCGTGGCACACTGCAGCACACACACATAGCAATCACAGCACATACCATGACAATGTGACACAAAGTGCAACACCCACACTGCAGAACAGGACACACAACTGGGTCCGCCCAGGCGCAGAATCAGAACAATCACATTGGACAGAGCAGGGAACTGTGAGATGCATATCTACCCCTACAACCCCACATCAGCCATGTAGCCCAAATGTACACTGTCCCAAATCAAATATCCACCACCGCCCAAACAGTCACAATGTACATTGTCACATAGTCTGCATGTCGACAAGAACAAGGCGCCAACACAATGCCAACATGCACCTCCCCTTCACAATGCAGAGGGACAAACAACACCTCCAGCAGGTCAGAACAGACAACCCATCAGTGATGCCCGAGACGAACACCACACCTTCGACACCGATGCCCTACAACAGCCCATGGACATCCCACACAACCCACCACCAGGACCAGGGCAGACAAGCTACTCAGAGGAGAACCCAGACCCTGCAACAGACCACACAGCATGAAGCACCCGCAATCACGGCTGGCTCACAACACTTCACCCACCCACACATGGCACCCCAATGCCAGGTGTCAGAACGCCAAAAGGAGGTGGCCCAACAGGTGCGGGTGTTGCCCAACCCATGGAATGCGAACTAGAACACATACGTGGGTGTCCAATACCCTTCAGGGACCACCTACACCCCACAAAGGAGACCCACACTTCCATAGAGACATATGCAGATGCACATACCCAGTACAGAACCACGCCCAGGGGCACGCACATATCAGTCACACACCCACGTTGGCCCTTACGAATTGAGTGTGTGGCGACAAACCTACATGTCCAGGTTCTAGCCCGCTGCCTGCGGTGACATGTCTGCGTCCGCTGTACACAGCACAATGTAATGTCGTAGGGCCCAGGGCCCCCATGCATACAAGACCACAGGGACACATGCACATATCATGTTGAACTGGCTACGGGCACGTGCGCCCGGCCCCTTTATTGGCAGGGCCACATGTACAGTGACGCCTGTGCTGGATGTCTGTGGGGTGAGTATAAGCCAGCCCGCACGGAGTGCTTGGTGCTGGCAACAACCTGAACAGTGGACACCAGAGTAATGGAACCAGAAAACACCAGCATAACAGAGTCAACTGCAGAGCAACATGGAGGGATCCGGAGTAAGGACAGAGGTCACCCAATATTCAGTCAGGAGGTTCCGTGAGTTGCAGTGCACTGAGGTAGGGGCACTAGAGAAGAGCGCGCTCATGTGAAGAAATTGCTAGGATTGTGTCCCTTCGGGTTAGTCCTGATGCAGATGCAGTGGGGTGTGTTACACCTTCATCAACTTCCTCATCAATGTCCCAGGTCTCCCACACTGCCTGAGGTGACAGTTGCGTCCGCAGTCCACAGCGCAATACCCAGTATTAGATCTGGGTGTGTAGCTTGACTACCACCACCAGTCTGCATTCCTGCCTTGGGGCTGTTGCCTCCTGCCCTCCCATTGTCTGTGCCTTCTCCCGTCCGCACACTTGACACATCTTCCTCATCATAGTCCCAGGTCTTACCCACTGCATGAGGTGACATTGCTGCGCAACCTCACAACAGCACAAAACTCAATCAGTAACGGACAATGGCTTGCGGTGCACTGAGTCACTGGCACCTGGAGTGCTGAGCAGGGTATCAGGCCGATGATGGCATCCACGACAGGTCTGAGCAACTCTGTAGGTCTGTCAGGACCACCATTTCGACTCTGGCAGATGGCGGTTGGAGGTGGTCCTTGCGGTGGTGGCGTGTGCCTCCTGCGGTGATGCGACGTCCGGGCCGGTCAAGACTCGATGCTATGTGTGGGCCCTGGTGGCCCGCAGTTGAGGCCGGAGGATGCGGACAGCGCAGGGCCACAGACACATGGCGTTGATGACCCCAAGACCATCGCTACAGAGCCCATTCAATGTCTCAGAAGAAGGGGTCCCAGGCCTGAGCAGCACAGAGTTAGTGGCCCCGGATGCACTGCGGCCGGCACAGGCACCCAGCCACGGGACGGTGACTTGCGGTGCAGTCAGGTGGGCCATGCGACCTGCGCGGGTCCCCATCAATGTCCGAGGTGCATGTTGCGGAGGGTTGCGGGGGACAATAGAAGGTGTCCTCCAGGGCATGATGCAGAAGGTCTGATGTTATCTGGAAGCAGCAAATGGAGGAGTGGAAAGCGCAACCCTCGTTTTCACCAACAATTCGGTATCAGCTACATGAGGATGAAAACTAGCCCCTAGTCCATAGACTCAAACGCCACCAATGTGCGACCAGTGAGTGTCCATGAATGTCGGGGAACACACTTAGTGGCACAGGTGCTGAGAGGGGATGCAGTCTGCGATGATGCCGGTACACAGATGTGAACTCCAACATTGCCAAATCAAGACTCTGTGACCTACTGGACCGCAGAGTAGGCCGGAGGCAGCGGTCAGCATGGGCCCACAGACACGTGTCGTGTGCTTGTGATGCATTTGTTTGCTTCACTGATAGCAGGGAGTTTAGTGATATCACCCCCGCAGTAGACATCTGGTCACTGCCATTCATGACTCAGGACACAGTTTCACACATGGGACATACTGGACCGCAGTGTAGGCCGGAGGCAGCGGTCAGCAGTGGCCCACAGCCACGGGTCGTTGGCTCGCGAGGCACAGAGTTAGTGACACAGTGGCAGTTGTCGGTAGTGTTCAATCACCTCCGTGACGCTGATCCTGTTCCCTCCGGACTGCAACGTGTCATCCTCTTACGCCCCTCCGTGCGTGCGAAGAAATGTATTCTGCTTTTTGAATTACCGATGTTCAGTTCCAAATCTGTGATCCCACTTGTGCGCAGCGTAGGCCGAGTGCAGTGGTCCACGTAGGCCGACAGACACGTGTGGTTGTGATGCCATGCACAGACTTGTTGCCACCACATCGGAGGGTGTATAGTGAATTGTTCTCTGCCTTCAATAATGTTCCCTGCCATGGTGTAATCAAGACTCAGTTCCAAATGTGTGACCTACCTGACCGTGGTGTAGGCCTGAGGCAGCAGTCAGCACGGCCCATTCAACGAGTGTCTCCGGCATAGGTTGGATGGCCCCACCGGCCTGCGTATTTCAGGTTCAGTGGCACCACGTGTTAAGGTCACCTCCGTGTATGTGACCCGGCATTCGTCCGGACTGAGCCACATCTTCCTCTTACACCTCTCCGTGCGAGCACTGGTGTGACTCCGCAATTCGTGCTTTGCGACTAGGTGCTGGATGTGTGACCTACTGGTCAGCAGGGTAGTCCTGGTCCCTCATCCACGTGTAGCCGGCTGGCGTTGAACAGGGTTAGTGGCACCACGTGTAGCAGGCTGGCGTTGAACAGGGTTAGTGGCACCACGTGTAGCCGGCTGACGTTGAACAGGGTTAGTGGCACTACGTGTCGCAAGATGCCCGTATGGAACTATGCCTCACTGATCGGGGGGGGTCTGGTGCTGTGGCCGCTGGCTGGGATTTGGGGTCACTGCCATTCATGACTCAGGACACAGTTTCACATATCGAAGAGTAGGCCGGGGGCGGCAGTGGAGTACGTCAACGAAAAAGGAATAAAGTGGGCCTGTGTCGTGGAGGCCGTGATTGTCTGAGGTGGCTGCCAAGGTCTCGGGCCTCGGGCTTGGGGCTTGCGCCGGCACGTGGTGGGCCCTCCTTGACACACGCCGGTGTCGGAAGGTGATCAGTGTGGCCTGGCTGCGCAGGGGCTGGCCTGACGGGTTCGTGGTCCAGCGTGCCGGGGTCCGGCAGGCGCACAGCATCGCAGGCAACTCCGCTCACGAGGATGGCGTCGGCCTCGTGGTGAGGTGGGAGGCACCGCCCTGGCAGAGACGTGGGTCCTTCCGGAAGAGGACCACGCCCAGGCCTACGTGCTTTTTATTCACACCCCTACGCTGGCATGGCGTACGCCGGGCCATCCCACTCCGCTGATGCTTAGGGGGGGCGTAACAGGCAACATTTCCGCGAGGTCCCCCACTGGCTGGGGTGACATGGTGGCGTCCACTGTCCACTGCACTCCATACACAAGCGGTGTATGTCGCATGGATATGGGTGTGTTCTGCATACTGCGAGGTGTCCAGCACATCTCCGGCACTCTTGGCATTGTGTACTTTCCCAATCATGGTACTACTGCATCCTTCACACATGCCTGGTTGCCACCTCTCCCCACATTCGGCTATTATGTGGCTGAGGTGCCATGCCGTTGCTGGCTCATGTTCAGCGATACCAAAGGGGTTGATGGACGGAGCGTTAGAGCAAATCAAACACTCACCCCCAGTCAACTGATCTGGGTTTAATCCATTATCATTCTTTAGCTCACTCCACCACCCCAGTTCAGACATGGCCATATGCAAATCAGTCTGACCCTGTGCCTCATGGAAACAGTCCAGCCCGAACTGCCAAGCCATGTCTTCCCTGGACCAGAAACAAGCATCCTGGGACCGGTTTCGGGTTCAAAACCCTCATCAGCCAGGCTATCTTGAATCCAGTGGCAAAGTGAGCAAGGGACCCACGTCTGGGCATACCCTGCCAACTTAGGGCGAACAAAGCGATACCAAAGGGGATGATGGACGGAGCGTTAGAGCAAATCAAACACTCACCCCCAGTCAACTGATCTGGGTTTACCCTGCCAACTAAGGGCGAACACAGCAAAACCAAAGGGGATGATGGACGGAGTGTTGAACATTGCAAGCACTCACCCCCAGTCAACTGATCTGGGTTTAATCCATCATCATTCTTTAGCTCACTCCACCACCCCAGTTCAGACTTGGCCATATGCAAATCAGTCTGACCCTGTGCCTCATGGGAACAGTCCAGCCCGAACTGCCAAGCCATGTCTTCCCTGGACCGGAAACAAGCATCCTGGGACCGGTTTCGGGTTCAAAACCCTCATCAGCCAGGCTATCTTGAATCCAGTGGCAAAGTGAGCAAGGGATTAAACCCAGATCAGTTGACTGGGGGTGAGTGTTTGATTAACTCAAACGCTCCGTCCATCACCCCCTTTGGTACGGCTCATGTTCAGGGCTTGCCCATGTGGACATTGTAAGTTGTTCTGTCGTGTCTGGTGGGTGGGCATGTTGTTGTGCCTGTTGTATGTGATTTTGTGACGTGTGCATTGCCAGCGTTGTGAGTTGCATGGTTGTGGAGTTGAGGTGTGTGGGGTGTTCATTTGTATATTGCCAAGGGGCTGTGCATTTGCCTTGTTGCCATCCTGGGAATGCTGGTTGAAGATGGACTGTCGGAGGATGAAGGTATCATGCACACTGGCTGTGTATTTGAAGGCGACATTGTTGGGTGTTCCACGGTGTTCTGATGTTGCCTGCACATTGATGTGAGACTTGTGCTTCCTGTTGCGGTGATTGTGTGCTGTGTCACCAGGGGGCACAGGTAGTACATGTGTGCTGTGTATTGCCCCCAACACGTGCGTGCATCCTGCTTGGGCGTATGGTCCTTGCTTGGTCTCCAGCAGATCCTGCGCATTGTGTTGTACGTATGGGGACTGGGGTACCAGGGTGATGGTGATGTCCAGGACAGGTGTGGGGGACTTGGATGTGGCTGCCTGTGAGACTCCTCCGACTCTGGCGGGTGTTAGTTGGGGGGTCCCAGGGGCCAACACGTGCAGCCACGCCATCAGCTTTGTGTGGGGTGGGATGTTGGTTGTCCGCTGTGTTGGTGCCGTAGGCCTGTTAGGCGATGATGGTCAGGATACGTAGGTTGGTTGTCCCTTTCAGCCTTTAGTGGACGGTGACATTGTCAGATGTTGGGTCTGTGCGGCTGGTACGTTTCCTGGGGTTCAGCTGTCTTTGTCTGCGCTGCGTCTGTGGTGGTCCGGGGGGGTGTTCCGGGTGTGGGTTGGGTTCTGGGGTGGTGGAGGTGGGTGTTGTGGCCCTCTTGGGTGTCCGGGCCGCATGATGTGTGGCTCCATGGCATCTGTTGCCCTTCGGATGTGGCCCTGGGCTGTGCTCCCTTTTGTGGTGCTGGCTGCCGTCCGACTTTACACCAGGTCAGAGCAGGTGTAAATTTCCTGGTGCTAACACGCCTTATCGCCTGTTTTGTGTTCTTATCGCCGATGTGGCTGGTCGTTGTGAATGTTGAGGTGTGATGTTGTCTCGGCTTTTGGCACAGGAACGCCTACTCTGCATCTCATTAGCGATATTTGTGGCGGTCATCTGTGGCGATGTTTTTTGCGGCTGCTATCGCGGGTAAACTGGTGCTGTGGGCTGTTTTCACCAGCTTGTGAATGGGGGTTAAATTTATCACGACTTTGGCTGCGATAAAGTGCAGTTAATTCGGCGATGGCTCCTTGTGAATATGCCACTGAGTCTTTTATTCATGGTGCTATGAACACATACTAACTCTTCTGCATCTTGCTAAGTCTTTATATAACTTAATTTCCTCCATCTATCTGTATTCATCTAAGTCTTCTTTCCCCTTTATCACTTCTGGTTCTCTCTGATTCTCATTCCTAATCCCCTTTTAAATGATCTTGTCCACCTCTAACTTTAATGTTCCCATCTTTCTATCGCTTACTCTCTTTCTCAGTCTATGTCCCTCCTCAACCCCATCAGTATAGTTTCACCTCTGTTCTATCCACATAGATATATATATTGCTCATCTCCAACACGTTGGGCTCCTTGTGGAACTAAGGTGCACCTCCTTGTTTGTTGCCTTTTTCGAATTCTCATGGCCTCGCAAACAAGATTTTTCAGCTCTAATGGTGTTCCTTCTCTCTTCTGCAAGTGTTTCTCTTACATTCATTGGTCATTGCACTCTGTGTTTCTACTGTCTCTTTCATTCTTTGAAATCTATCTCTAATACCCCTCTTTAAAACTATTGCCTTCTAGAGCTACAGGGCCGTAGCTACCAATAGTGTAGCTGAGGAGTTTAAGGGCCAATCCCATCCAATTAGTAGCTCTCTTTTACTACCAAACCAGGGTATTGGGCCCTGTTTCCTTTTTTGCTTTTGATCTCAAGACAACCTTGCTAAACTACTGGATATGTATTGCCTTCTATATCACCTCTTTCTGATGCAATGCCTACCCGTAACCACACTGCCCTCGCCGAGGTGCATGGCACCTCTCTAATGGATGGACATTCTCCAACCTATAGTCCTTTCTGTTGAGTCACTTGTCTATCCCCCTCTAACCCTATTGCTATGCTGTGTTGGGTTATGTTATGCGAATTTGTACAGCGCGCAATTCGCCCTGGAGAGCACCCTGGTGCTGAAATAGGAGTTGTATGGGTAGAGACAAGGCTGGGTATAGGTGAAGAGCCAGGTCTTCAGTTTCTTGCGAGGTTTAAGAACTGAGGAGACGGCTCTGATGTGCAGTGGCAGGTTGTTCCAGATCAGGCTGCATGCCGCCAACCTGATGGCTCTCTTTATCCCTGCTCTCCATCCATTACACGTCTTTAACCTCTTTGCATGACTCTGCTGCTTTCTCTATTACGGCCCCGTGTCGATTTTCCACCCACAACCCCACTGCATATGTAACTCAAGTGCGATTTCTGCCACTATTGCCCCAAATGTAACTTTATTGCCTTCTGTACAACCTTATTGCCCTTTCTACTTGAATTAAACCTTTCTATTCTGGTACCCTGGCCTCTCCTGTTCATTTGGTCTTCCAGAGCTCTCTTCTAAGCCATGCTTTTCCTCTGACTCATCACAACAATTGATGTACCCCCTTTTTTTTTATTTCCATGCTTCTTTTCCACCTCTGCCTTGTTCACACTTCATCTGCCAGCACCCTCTCCTTGCAGCGTGCCCCCGCACTTCTCTTCTTGATCTCGCCTTGTTTCCTTTACCTCTCCATCGCTTCTCTCTTATCTTAGTCTACCATTCATTTCTCTCTCTTTTGCTCCTTGCCCTCTCTTTTCACTTCATCTCTCTTAATCCACCCACCTTCAGCTGCCACTGGTTTCCTCTTTTGTCTGGCTCTGTCTCTCGTCTCCATCCCCAGCCCTCGACCCCTCTCATCTTATTGAAACACATTTAACCTAAGCCATGGTATCAGAGTACAGGTTTCCTGCTCCCTCACCCTTCCCTCCTTCTGCCCTTATTAGCTGAGACGGATGAGCTTCCGGGTGTACGATCAGGACACGTGACGCTGCAACAGGAAGTCACCAGCGAGCCCACTGTGCTTTTCCAAACACTTCTGGGGTCAGGCGACCACACCAGGCCTCCGAAAACACCTACACTCCCAGACAAACAGTCATTAGGTAGCGAGAAAAATAAAATAAAGGGATGCCAAATCACACATTGAGAGGTCAGAGGCTGGGGAACACCGCAGAGTGACATCCTGAGCAAAACACAGGCTCCTGGCTCCCACCAAGCACAATCAAAACAGCACAACCCCTCGGGCTTCACATGAAACATTCATCTGTGGTCCTGTGCCCTTTAGAGGTGAATCCTCGGCTTCAACTCTGAGCTGGAACAGAGTGCTGTGAGCTTACACAGTGCATTACAAGTCTGCAGCCCGAAGAAGTACTGTGGATTAAAGAAAAATGTACAGGACTTCACCAATGTGTCCTGTCATAAAACTGTGCTTGTGTTTACACTGCATTATAGGACTATGTGTGTATTCACATAGCATTAAAGAATCATTTACGTATTCACACTGCATTATAGGACTATGTATTTATTCACAAAGCATTAAAGAATCATTTATGTATTCACTCTGCATTATAGGACTGTGTGTGTATTCACATAGCATTAAAGAATCATTACGTATTCACACTGCATTATAGGACTATGTATTTATTCACAAAGCATTAAAGAATCATTTATGTATTCACTCTGCATTATAGGACTGTGTGTGTATTCGCACAGCATTAAAGAATCATTTATGTATTCACACTGCATTACAGGACTGTGTGTGTATTCACACAGCATTAAAGAATCATTACGTATTCACACTGCATTATAGGACTATGTATTTATTCACAAAGCATTAAAGAATCATTTATGTATTCACTCTGCATTATAGGACTGTGCGTGTATTCGCACAGCATTAAAGAATCATTTATGTATTCACACTGCATTACAGGACTGTGTGTGTATTCCCACAGCATTAAAGAGTCATTTAAATATTCACACTGCATTATAGGACTATGTGTGTATTCACACTGCATTATAGAATCATTTATGTATTCACACTGCATTACAGGACTGTGTGTGTATTCACACAGCATTAAAGAATTATTTATGTATTCACACTGCATTACAGGACTGTGTGTGTATTCGCACAGCATTAAAGAATCATTTATGTATTCACACTGCATTACAGGACTACGTGTGTATTCACACTGCATTATAGAATCATTTATGTACTCACACTGCATTACAGGACTGTGTGTGTATTCACACAGCATTAAAGAATCATTTATGTATTCACACTGCATTACAGGACTGTGTGTGTATTCACAGAGCATTAAAGAGTCATTTAAATATTCACACTGCATTATAGGACTATGTGTGTATTCACACTGCATTATAGAATCATTTATGTATTCACACTGCATTACAGGACTGTGTGTGTATTCACACAGCATTAAAGAATCATTTATGTATTCACACTGCATTACAGGACTGTGTGTGTATTCGCACAGCATTAAAGAATCATTTATGTATTCACACTGCATTACAGGACTGTGTGTGTATTCACACAGCATTAAAGAGTCATTTATGTATTCACACTGCATTACAGGACTGTGTGTGTATTCACATAGCATTAAAGAATCATTTACGTATGCACACTGCATTATAGGACTATGTATTTATTCACAAAGCATTAAAGAATCATTTATGTATTCACTCTGCATTATAGGACTGTGTGTGTATTCGCACAGAATTAAAGAATCATTTATGTATTCACACTGCATTACAGGACTGTGTGTGTATTCACACAGCATTAAAGAGTCATTTAAATATTCACACTGCATTATAGGACTATGTGTGTATTCACACTGCATTATAGAATCATTTATGTATTCACACTGCATTACAGGACTGTGTGTGTATTCACACAGCATTAAAGAATCATTTATGGGGGGGTGGTCTCGCGATGAAGCAAGATGGCGGCTTTTACCTGAGCTCCGCTCGGACGCGGAGCTCTTCTACAATATATAGCCGTCCTGTTTAGATTCCGGCAGGTTTTGGAGGCGGAATTCAGCTCCTAAACACTCGGAGCGGCAAACGGAGCCGTTTCCGACTTCCTTGGGCTTCCAATAGCAACTCTGCAGCAGCGGTGATGATTTGCCTCACGTAAATGCGAGCGGCCGCCATTTTGTGCTTGCCGCTCGCCTGCTCCCCTCTGAGGTAACTCCGGCGTTTTCTTTAGTGGATGCGCAGCAGCGTGTTTCTTCCTGCAACTGCCGCCTACCTCTGGATCAATGCCCACTTCATTAACTACTAAAGAGAAAGTGGCTTTGTTGGGTTCTCTTCAATGTATGCAGCGTTTTCTCATTCCGTGTGGGATCCTCTATGCAACACTTATGGAAATGACTCTCCTTTTCATTACGTATGCCTAATTTTGGTCTTCTCATGCAATAATGCCAATTAATGCTTTAGTGCATGTGGTCTACATGGATTAGAATGTGTGTTTATTTTTCATTCTATTTTTGAGCACCTTGCATTTTCCTTATATCTTGGTGTAGTGCTGCCTGAATATCTTCGCTGCATCTCTCCTCCTTTGTGATAAGCTGGGGTTTTGACTTCTGGGGAGAGTGCCACACGTTTTCTTTCTCTGACTAACTGGCATTTATTTCTATTTGTGACTACTAAGCTTATGGGTAGACTGGGACCTCTTCTAAAAGTTACTCATCGCCCTTCACGTTGTTTTAAAATGTCCAGTGAGGCTCCACTCTCTGTCAGAGCTATGTCTTCGGGTGCTAAGCCCAAGAGATCTAAAAATGACCCCCCCTCCCCCATTCTATCATCTCAAAATCCTGTTTTGGATACTATTTTGGATGAAGTGAGGGGGTTGAAATCTTTTATGTCCACGACTAATGAGAAGCTTCAACAAATTGAAGATCGGTGGATTAGTATGGAGGCTAAGGTGCTTGACATGGAGCAACGCATCAGTGTCTTGCATGATGTATCAACCAAGATCCCTGTTTTGGAACAGGAAATCCATCGTCTCAAGCTTCATACTGAAGATCTTGAAAATCGTAATAGGCGTAACAACCTGCGCCTTTATGGTCTGCCGGAAAATCTTGAGGGTCCAGATATTCTTCTTTTCCTGAAACGTTTTTTGACAGAACTTTTAAACCTTCCTCTGGATCCTCCACTTAATATCCAACGTGCTCATCGCCTTGGCCGTTTTCAATCAAATGCTTCAAGACCCAGAGGAATTATAATGTTGTTTCTTGAATTTACTGATCTCAAGCGTGTTCTTTCAGCAGCTAAAGTAAAGCGTCGCCTCATATGGTCTGGTCATACAGTCTACCTATCACAAGATCTTTCTAATGCCACAAATGCAAGAAGAAAAGAATTTTTGGCTCTTCGTCCTCAGATGAGACAACTGAACATTCGTTATGGCATTCTCCACCCCTGTTTGTGTAAAATTACCCATGAGGGCTCGACACGTTCTTTTGATGATCCTTCCAAATTAAAGTCCTTTCTCCAAAGTCTCCCAATGAATTCTGTTGATGGTTCTTCTCATCATTCCTAATTTTCCTGCCTCTTCTCCTTTTCTAATTCTCTTTGGCTGCTTATATGGCTATTTTCTTCTTTTCCTTCTCTCTGTCGTTCCGTCTGCTTACGGTGCCGTTGCGCCCCATGCCTCATTCGATACCTCTCCCTCTTAGATCTGGATTCCTTTCCTTGATCTATATTCTATTTTCTCTATTGTTTTCTTTTTTTCTCCTGTTACTTGTTCTTCTTCAGATCTGGATTCTTTTCCTTGTTCGACGTACTTTTCTAATCTCTCTATCACTCTATCTTCACTTTCTCCTACTCGTTTCCTATTACTCTATTTTTCTCCTATTTTCTTCAATGGTGCATTTCCATTATAGATTTTTGGTATATTTGTCTGTCTTCCATTATATTTCTTTAAGTGCTTGTTTTTCTTTATTATGCTGTTTGATGTTTATGCCTTTTATTGTTATTTCCTACAGTACAGTTTGTTTGGTGTATTCCTATAACATATGGTGTCTCTCTGTTTCCAGTTGCCCTCCTGAAGTGTATCTTCTCCATTCGTGTATTATCCTACCTTCCCGCCATTATGTGTAATGTTGTCACGTGGAATGTCCGTGGTCTTGGAAACCCCGTCAAACGTCAAAAGGTACTCTCTCATTTGTCTAAATTGAACTCTCATGTCTCATTTATTCAAGAAACGCATTGTAATGATATAGAGTCACTTAAATTGAAAAGACAATGGGTGGGTCAAATTGTTTATTCTCCTGCTCCTAGCCGGAAAGGTGGTGTTGCTATACTTTTTCATAAATCGATTCATGCACAAATTTTATCTACACAAAGTGATAGTGATGGACGCTGGGTAATGGCTAAGGTTGTTATACAGAATAAAGAACTTGTTTTATTGAATATTTACGGCCCTGTTAAACCAGACCCAGCCTTTTGGAATAACATTAAGATCTTGCTCTCATCTATTGATGGTCCGAATATTATTGTTGCTGGGGACTTTAACCAATGGTTAGACCCATTTTCAGATAGGCAATCCAAATGTAAATTTAACCCTGATAAAACCCATAAATCATTTCAATCTGCCATTGCCTCGCGTTCATTATACGATGTTTGGAAGACCTGTAACCCTGACAATCTTGAGTTCACTTTTTTTTCTAATGTACATCATACTCGATACAGAATTGATTACATTTTGGTTAGTAAACCCATACTCCCATCTATTCAATCCTCTGAAATTGGATCTATTTTTATTTCTGACCATGCCCCAGTTTTTGCTGCTCTTGACCTTTCCATGAGTTCTCCAAAATTTGGTCGTTGGAAACTTAACAATTTTTTGTTGACAGATAATGCTTTTGTAGCTGAAGCTATTACTTTTATTAATGAATTTTTTGCCATTAACAATCCTTTGGATACATCTATCACTAATAATTGGGATGCTTTTAAAGCTTCTTTCCGTGCTTTTGCTATTACATACTCCGCAAAAAAGAAAGCCGCTAAAGCCAAGTATACAACTTTACTAATGCAACTTAAATTACTAGAACATAATTACTTTACGTCAAGATCTTCATCGGTTCTCCATGATTTAATTAAGGCCAAATCTGCTCTTAACAAACTTGCCACAATTGATGCATGTAATGTTCTTCTCAAAATTAAATCCAAATATCATGGGGGTCAAAATAAAGCTGGCAAGATGTTAGCCAATTATCTAAAAATTAAATCTGAACGAAAAAATATTGGTCCTATTTTAAATGCATTTACCAATAATTTAGTGACCTCTGATGAAGACATTGCTTCTGTTTTCCATAATTATTATCAAACATTATATTCTGATGACACGAATCCCTCTAGTCAAAATTTCCATACTTTTTTTCTGGCCTCCCCAACCCCCTTCAATTCCTGATAAATTTCAATTACTAGAAGGAGAAGTAACTCTTCAAGAGATTATAGTAGCTATTAAATCCTTGAAAAAATCGAAAGCACCAGGTCCTGATGGTCTCTCGGTTGAATTTTTTTCCACTTTTTCCTCTATTTTTGCTCCCAAATTACTGGCCCTTTTAATTCATTCATTGCAGACTCCAAGGCTTCTGACTCCTTTATGGATGCTTTGATAGTCCTTATTCCCAAACCTGATAAGGATCATTCCCTCTGTAAAAATTATCGCCCCGTATCCTTAATTAATTATGATTGTAAGATATTTGCTAAAATCCTCGCCTCCCGTCTTGAGAGTATTAGTTAAGACGGATCAAGCTGGTTTTGTTAAGGGCAGATTAGCTTCGGACAATGCTCGCATGTTTGCTAATGTCATCTCCTTTGGGAGGAAGTACAAATCACCGCTTGCAGCATTGTCCTTAGATGCCGAAAAGGCTTTTGATCGTATAAACTGGCAATTCATGTTCAATACACTTCAATGGTTTGGTTTTGGTCCAAATTTTATTTCTTATGTTAAATTGTTATATTCTTTTCCTCGTGCTAGTATCTTTGTTAATAATCATTTTTCTAAATCTTTCCCGTTATATAGAGGCACACGCCAAGGTTGCCCCCTCTCACCCTTGTTATTTGTTTTGTGTCTTGAACCTTTCCTTGAACGTATTCGAATTAACCCATGTATCTCCGGTTTTTTACATAATTCTATAGAAACAAAACTATCAGCATATGCTGATGATATTCTGATGTATATGGCTGATCCTAATACCTCTCTCCCTCACTTTTTGGATGAGGTTCGGTTAAATTCCAGTATCTCTGGATATAAGTTGAACTTCTCTAAGACAGAAGTTCTCCCCTTAAACTCTTTTTGTTATCAATATATGTTTCGCAATACCAATTTTACTTGGTGTCCCATAAAAATTAAATATCTTGGTATTTGGTTTTCCTCTACCCTATCTACTACCATTAGTTACACGTTTAATGCTCTAACATCCAAAATACAATCGCTCCTCCTCTCCTGGTCCCCTCTTCACTTGTCATGGTGGGGTAGATTAGATACCATAAAAATGATGATTGTGCCACATGTCCTTTATACACTATCCATGTTACCTTTCCGGATTCCTGTTTCATATTTTTCTCAAATTAATTCTATTTGTACAAAGTTTTTATGGAATAACAAACACCCCCGCATTGCTCTTATGAAACTCAAACGTCCCAAAACAGAAGGCGGTGTACGCTTTCCTGATTTTAAATCGTATCATTTTGCATTTTTAATTCGTCAATACTTTGCCTTAATTTATGATTTTTCAGATATCCCTATCCCTCATTGGATTGTCTTTGAGCGCTCCCTTTTGAAAGAATTTTCTTTTCAAAATATAATATATATGTCTAATTGCACTTTTTTATCTGATAATCCTATTTTAAAATACTCCCGTCACTTATTATATGACATTTTTTCCGATGGTTTAAACCCATATCAATGTTTTTTGTCCTCCACTATTTGGTACAATAAATTTATCAAATATAAACGTAAATCATTTTATTACAAACACTGGAAGGAGAAGGGAATTATCTTTATTTATCAACTAATTCAACATAATTCTGTTATTTCCTTCCATGATTTACAACTACAATATGATCTACCTGAATCATTTCTTAATGAGTATCTCTTATTATCAACAGCTTTGCAATCATACTTATCTTCTAAAAATGTCCCTTTAGCTTCCCCCTTACTCACTCCATCTTCACCATTATATAACATTTCTCAGGATCATAGGCCTAAAGCTGCTTTTATTTATAAGTTATTGTTATCACCAGTTACTGAACGACCTAAATCTAATGTTGAACTACTCTGGGAAACAGACTTATCCCTGTCACTCTCTATCTCTTGTTGGGATAAATTATGGCTCAAGTTATTTAAAACTTCTAATGCCGCACGTATTACTCAATCTCTGTATTTTATCTACAGTAGAGCTGTTTTTACCCCTGTCTATATATCCAAGTTTTCCCCTAATTCCTCCTCCCTATGTTGGTCCTGGTCTGATTCCATAGGGACTTTAATTCATCAACTTTATAACTGTTTTAATGTATTGAAGTTCTGGCAATCTATTTGGTCTAAATGTATGATAATATTTCAATGTAATATTCCTTTAACTATACAAAATGTTTTTCTAGGGTCCTCCTCATCTGATTTTGATGCCCCTAATCATATTACTTTGCTGTTTGATCTGTTTATTGCTCTGGCATTTAAAGTGATTTTGTCCTGTTGGAAAGATAACTCGAAACTTTCTGTATTAACTTGGTGGAACTATATTTGTGACGAACACAGAATTTCTTCTGTTTCTTCTCTTACTCTTTCTCAGAATATTAAATCTGACCTCCTTTGGTTACCTTTTACATCTTATCTTTCTACACTTGCACCTGCACCTTAATTTCTTAATTTTTCTTAGTTTTTCACTCTTCCTTATTCCTCTTTTCTTTATTTCTCTCTTCCTTTCTTCTCTTTCATATCTCTTTTCTTTCCTCTTATTTCCTTCTATCCTCCTTTCACTTATTCTTATCTTCTTCATTTTGAATTGAATCACTTGTTCATAGTTTTTTTTTCTCCCAATATATTAATTGTTATATTTTACTCATAATGTGTTCATTTGTTGTTCCACTTTTTCTGAAAATTCAATAAAATTATTAAACAAAAAAAAAAAAAGAATCATTTATGTATTCCCACTGAATTACAGGACTGTGTGTGTGTATTCGCACAGCATTAAAGAATCATTTATGTATTCACACTGCATTACAGGACTACGTGTGTATTCACACTGCATTATAGAATCATTTATGTATTCACACTGCATTATAGGACTATCTGTGTATTCACACAGCATTATAGCACTATGTGTGTATTCACCCAGCATTAAAGAATCATTTATTTATTCACACTGCATTATAGGACTGTGTGTGTATTCACACAGCATCAAAGAATCATTTATGTATTCATTCTGCATTATACGACTATGTGTGTATTCACACAGCATCAAAGAATCATATATGTATTCACTCTGAATTATAGGACTATGTGTGTATTTACACAGCATTAAAGAATCATTTATGTAGTCACACTGCATTATAGGACTATGTGTGTATTCACACTGCATTATAGAATCATTTATGTATTCACACTGCATTATAGGACTATGTGTGTATTCACATAGCATTAAAGAATCATTTATGTAATCACACTGCATTTTAGGACTATGTGTATATTCGCACTGCAATAGAGAATAATTATTTTATTAACACTGCATTTTAGGAATATGTGTGTATTTATGCTGCATTAAAGAATAATTTATCTATTCACACAGCATTTTAGGAGCATGTGTGTATTCACGCATCATTATAGAATAATTTATGTATTCACACTGCATTTTAGTTCTATATGTGTATTTACACTGCATTTTAGTATCATTTATGTATTCACACTGCATTTTATATCATTTATGAATTCACACTGCATTTTATATCATTTATGTATTCACACTGCATTTTAGGGATATGTGTGCATTCACACTGCATCATAGAATCATTGCATTTTAGGACCATGTGTGTATTTTGTGTATTCACACTGCATTAAATAGCACTATGTATGTATTCAAACTGCATTATAGGACTATGTATGTATTCACACTTCATCATATGAGTATGTATGTATTCATGCTGCATTATAGAATTATTTGTGTATTAACACTGTGTAATATTATGTTTGTATTCACATTGCATTGTGGCATCATTTATTCACACTGCATTATAGGACTGAAAGTCTTCACGCTGCATTATAGACTCTTTTATGTATTAACATGGAATTATAGGACTGTGTATGTTTTCACGCTGCGTTATAGGATCATTTGTTTAATCATTTGGAAGTGCAGGACTATGTATGTATTGACTCTGCATTATAGGCTATGGGCCTGATTTAGAGTTTGGCAGACGGGTACTCCATCGCAACCATGACAGATATCCTGTCCGCCTTAAAACAAGTACATTAAAATATAACTATTTGCTTATTTACACTCCATGAGACGATCATGTAGGCATTCAAGCTGCATTAGAGAATCATTTATATATTATGCATTATAGGCCTATGAAGGTATTGCATTATAGAATCTTTTATTAACACTGCATTGTAGAACCGTAAGTATTCACACTACATTATAAATGAATGTATGTATCAACATTGCATGCTATGACTATATATGAACTCACAGTACATTGTAGAACTATTTGTATATTCACACTCCATGATATGACTAAGTAGGCATTCACACTGCATTATAGAATCAATTGTGTATTGTGCATCATAGGCCTATGTAGGTAATGCATTATAGAATCTTCTATTAACACTGCATTGTAGAACTGTAAGTCTTCACACTACATTATAGAATCATTTATGTATCATTATGAATCAACACTGCATGCATATGAACTCACAGTACATTGTAGAACTATTTGTGTAGTCACACTCCATTTTAAGACTATTGATGAGTAAGAGAAAGGTAACCAGAACTATCAAGGCGGCTCATTACTTGCAAAACAGAGGCCTGCTTTTAGTGTCTGGCTTTTCCCTGTCTGACTTCAGACTCGGACTGCCCTATATAGGCTTTTTTAAACTTCCTTATCCTTGCTACTGTTTTTAGAGTTAACATCTGGATTATGCTTGCAAGGAGCAGACCCGGTATGTCCATCAGGGGAGGTATGGCACCCATCTTATAGCATCACTAGCAGGTGATAGAATGTGGCTCCATAGTGTAGCTGGGACCTCCACAAATGCAGGGCCCGACTGAGGAACCAAAAACAGCCCTGGCAAAAATGCTCAAACCAGCTCTGCTTCCTTCGTCTCCTGGCACGATCGCTCGCCATCCATCCATTCTCTCGCTCCTCTCTCTCTCTCGGAAGCTTTATCGTGCCTGCCGTTGTTAACCTCAGGGAGCTGGGGAAAACAACAGAGGCACCACGAGTGGCCCTCAGCTTTCAAAACCGGCCTCCAAGGGCTCCTGCCCACCAGGGAAATGCCCGATGGAACAAATGACCTGTCTGGCCCTGCGCAAATGGCTCTGCTCATTAGGACGGTAGGTTGGGAGAGAGGCAATAATGGCAAAATGAACTTTTGTTGAGGTTCCAAAAATCCTCATTCTGTCAAGGGGAGCCCATTTTTGAGGGTCTTGCTATGACTCCATCTTTAACCTCTTGGATGTTGTCAGCGTTGTAGAGCCTTTTTAACTAATTGCAATCGTGCAAACATGCTGCTTCTTCAAAGGCCTCCTGCAGTGCTAAAATCGTGCAAAAATAAGTGGGTTCTTAAAGATTTCTTAGGAGTGCAAAAACAGCATAGCTGAATGTCGAAGCTGCCAAATAGTAGAGTTGTTTGGACCTAATTCCACTTCATGCCTTCTTTCATCCATCACCCTACACATCATGTTCCATTTTCTTATGCTTGTGGGTTCTTTTTCATTCCCACATTCTGGCTTTGGCACTCTTTTTCCTTATTTTTCTTTTTCTTCCTTTCTCCCTTTTCTGATTTTCATTCTCTGTCTCTGAGTCAAGGTCTCGTTTTGATAAATAAGCCTAGATTCCCAAAAATGAGTGCTGGAGCCCACTACCTGAAACACCAGGCACAAATTAAGTACAGCCATCTTGGTTCTCTCTCCATGCCCCGGCTGGCATGACATCATTCAAATTAGAGGGTGAAGGTGCAACTTTGGACCAATGGCAGCCATCCTGAAGAAAAGGCGGATCAGGCCTGTGCCTATCACAGGGCAGCAGGCAAGTCAATGTCTAAAAGTTTCGGCCTTGATAACCTGGCTGCACACAGGTGAAGAGTGTGCCTTAAAACAAAATGCCCACTTCAGATATCAGAATAAATGGAGCAAGCAGGCTAAAGTGCATGACCTGTTCTGCGAAATCCATTTACTTGCTCTTAGTTTTTTAGCAAAGTTCTACTGTTCTGGCCTTTGGTGTTCAGCAAACATAGTACATTCATAATCACGAAGCGAACCAATAAATGTGTAGAATATGTACAAAGAAAACTTTATAGGGTGGGGGAAAAGATCTGTTTCAGACCTAGACATATGAAGCAGTGGATGGGAGGCAAGAAGAAAGCAGATCAAAAGAGAAGAGTTTGGAAGTGGCGAGGGCGAGGATGCCTGAACCATGTAACAAGCCCAAGGAACTGTTTGGTAAGAGTGATACTCCTGCTGCCTAAATTTGGGTTGAGGGCCTCTACTTGGATTGATCTGATCATTCCATGCCTCTTCTGCAGGGCCGGACTGAGAACACAAAACAGCCCTGGCGATTAAGTCGGACCGGCTGGATGGGGAAGGTGGAGGGTGGCGTTGCCGGTGGACACTGCTGCTGCTTTTGTTACAGGGGGGCGATATTGCAGCACTGCTGCCAAACCGGCCCCCACTAACTAAAGCGCCCCCCATCAGTCCGAAACCGGCCCCCACCTTTCCGGCCCACCAGGAAAAAACCCGGTGCCCGCAATGGCCATTCCGGCCCTGCTCTTCTTACAGCCTCTATCAGGCTTTTATCGCTAGGACAGATGAGTAGAACACTCTTGCTTGTGGACTGTCCAGCATAAATGGCTCTTAGAAGCATTTATTCCTTGGTACCACTGGCACGGCCCTTACAACCCCTGGTATAAGAAGTCACAAATGCATTGTAGGGGACATAAAGTAAACAGGGCTGCCTCTAAGACTCTTGTATCCTTCATGTAGTTTCTACTCTTTGCCTTCCAATAGTATCTCAGCAGCAAATAAGAGCCTTTTGAGGGTCTAACGGATGGACAAGAGTTTAATCCTGTGATATTAGTAGTAGTCAGAATTGCTTAGTTGTGAATAGATGTCCATGCTCTCCTAAGATGTCTAATTTGAGAGTCAGATACTCTCAGTCCAACATTGCGAAACAAGCCAACAGTTTATTCTGGAACAGCTCTCAGGTTCATGAAGTTCTAATTGGGGAAAATAATTATCATACTATTGCGGTTGTCCATGATTTGATGTCTTGCAGTCTCTTGTATAATTGGCAATTGTTCGAAATTGTGTTGCAGGTTCACTGGGGTATGATCCCTAATCAAGTCGCAACTATAATCCTAGCCAGGGTCAGAAACAGACAAATGCTAAATTAAGTATGTGCTCACCCTCTGGTAGCTTGGCACAGAGCAGTCAGGCTCTTTAGAGGCAATGTGTAAAGAATTTTTTGCAACACTTCAAACAGTAAAACAGTGAAAACACCACACAAAAAGATTCCACACCAGGTTAGGAAAACTTAATTTAATAAATAAAACAAGGCCAAAATGACAAAAATCCAATAAGTAGAACCTGAGTTATGAATTTGTAAAGAATAAACTGTAAAATAGCGCTTAGAAGCAGTAAAGGCATATTTTGGATATCTGGTTGTGTCGGACCGGGACAAAGTTAAAAGTTCAGGCCGACCGTGATGGAGCATGGATTGGCTACAGAGACCCAGTTAGGCTCGCTGAACCAATGTACCTTAATCCGAGGTTGCGTAGCATTGCATGGGTTCAGATCCGAGATGCATCATGCAGCAGAAGCGATGCGCCGGTTACGAGATGCAGCAAGGTTGCAGTGCGAGATCCTGATGTGTCGAAGTCGAGGATCCTGTCAACGGGGCTTGTGATGTGAAGACCGGTGTCGAGGATGCGTTGCGCAGGAGAGGAGAGGAGTTGGCCTAACGGCTAGGGCAGTCGACCTCGAATCTGGGGAACCGGGTTCGAGTCTCGGCAATGACGCTGAACATCCTGTGATTCTGGGTGAATCACTTAATCTCCCCGTGCCTAACAAAAATGAATGTGTCCTCATGTAACGCAACTGGTGCTCGTGTAAAGCGCTCTGATACCCGATACCTTTGGGTCAAGTTCGCGCTATATAAAACTCTGTAAAAAAAAAAAGGCGATGCATTGGCTGGATGAGCTGGGAAGCTGTGATGTGGAGTTTTGGCTTTGTCATCGAGGCTGCCTTCGAAGGGGATTTGAGGACCTTGCGCCAGGAAGGGCAATGCGCAGTGGCAGTTTCGAAGGCAATGTGTATATTCCGATCCACGCAGCAGTGGTGATGTGTTGGTGCTGATTCACGCAGTAGTGGCAATGCGCTGGTTCTGATCTGGACAGCAGCTGTGATGCATCAGTTCGGCAGAGGATGCATAGGTTCCGCTGGAGCAAACACCTTAGGCCCACTTCCAAGGGTCCAGGACTGGGATGGCAAGACAGACTCAGAGATCGCAGAGTCCAGGTGCAGAAGATGGGTGGTTGGTAGTCTTTTATGTCTCTGACACTTCAGATCAGGAGGCCAGCCAGCTAGCCGCTGGAGTCACTCTGGATTCAAGTGATGCAGGTCCAGTCCTTTTCACCCAGGCAGGGGAATAACAGGCAGCAGGGCAGCACAGCAAGGCAGGAGTCCAGAAACATAACAGTTCAGCAGATTGGCAGTCCTTTAGCAGCACAGTAATCCTTCTTCCTGGCAAGTAGACACAGGTCCAAAAGTGTATTGAAGTGGTAGTGTCTGAGGTCTAGTACTTATACCCAGTTGTGCCTTTGAAGTGGGAGAGACCTCAAACACAGGCCTTTGAAGTGAACAGAGGTCCTCCCTTCCTGCCCTGGCTCCAGATTCACTGCAGGGGGAGTGTGTAGCCCTTTGTGTGTTGGACAGGACACAGCCTATACACGTATAAGTGAGACTGGGTCCTGCTCCTCCATCCCATCCTGGCAGGATGGCCCATCAAGTTATACCTAAGCTCCCCTTGTGTGTGGCTGTCAAGGGGGAATTCACAAAGCCCAACTGTTACCCACCCCAGACATGTGATCAGAGAGAGGCAGCAGGCACCAAAGGGCTAAATAAAGTAAGGAAATGCCAACCATCTAAAAGTGCCATTTTCAGAATTGTAACTTAAAATCTAACTTCACCATAAGTCTGGATTCTCAATTGTGATTCCAGAGACACCACACTTGAAAAGTCTATCTCTTCACAATTGGGAATGACACTTTAATAATGGAATAAGGTAATCCCAATGTTATCCCTTGGGAGAAATAGACTTTGCAGTACTGAGAAATGAATTTGAGAGTTTTTCACTACCAGGACATGCAAACTTAAATGTATATGTCCTGTCTAAAATACATTGCACCCTGCCCTCTGGGTTATCCAGGGGCTACCTTAGGGGTGGCTTATATGTACAAAAAGGGAAGGGTTGGGCCTGGCAAGAGGTTTATCTTACCAGGTCAAAATGGCAGTGTACCCTGCACACACAAGCTCTGCAATGGTAGGCCTGAGCCATGGTTAGAGGTCTACTTAAGAGGGTGGCACAATAAGTGCTGCAGGCCCACTAGTAGCATTTAATTTACAGGCCTGGGCACATGTATAGCACTTTACTAGGAACTTATAAGTACGTTAAATATGTCAGTTGGAGATGAACCAATATTACCATATTTTAGTGAGAGAGTACATGCACTTTAGCACTGGTTAGAAAAAGTGGTAAAGTGCTCAGAGTCCTAAGGCCTGCAAAAACGAGGTTAGAGAAAGTGAAGGAAGGCAAAAAAGGTGGGGGAAGACCACCCTAAGGCTGTCAGGTCTAACAGTAATGATGCATTCCAAGTGATAGGGTGTGATTGATGTGGTCAGTCCAATTGGATTCCAGGATTCTTTGGGTCTTACTATTTTTATGATGAGATTTTATGGGTATGACAATTTATTCTTTGCCTTTTTTGTGACAAAGACTGGGGAGGAATAGTCTGTGACTTATCTGTGCTTGGTAGTGTTATTAAGATACTTGGAGAGTGGACCTTGTTAGCTGTGCACAGTTCGTGAAGGCTCCTGTTAACTTTTTCAGTGGTTGCTGCAGGGCAGCTATGTTTTACAGGACAGGCTTGGAGAAAAAAAAGCAGAAATTGGAAGGCCAGTAGGACCTTTCCTGGGCAGGGGCAAATGAAGATAATTTGGTGACAACGGAACTTTACATTCTGGGTGTCAGTGAAGATACTGGTATGGCAATAAAGGCAGACGCTGTGTATTTTATCTATGGGTGGACAGCCTTAACAGAAACGTTGTGCCAGACATAGCCCTGGGCTGTAATGTATGGAATAGGGGATAGTAGGCAGTAAACTTTTTTTCCATCCTCTACTTTTCCAAACCCTCCCCTTTCCCAATCTGTGTGTGATAGGGAAGACTTACCCAAACAGTAACATGGGGACCTGAAAGGGACATGAAAGGGTACATTATGTTCCTTATAGAAGGAGAGTGACAGGAAGTCAGGTAGCTACACCTGATGAAAGATCAGATTACATACCCTCAAGTGCAGAACTTGTCCCTGTTATGTTCTACTGTGCCATGGATGCTGCTCAGGGACACTTGCCCTTACATGACAAAAAACACTTTTCAGACAAATTGCAAGCACAAGCTTGCTATTATTGCAGTTCTGGAGCCAGTTCACCTGTTAGTCTCTGATAATGGCCTTTACCTCATAAATAAATTAAATGAATGAAGAGAAACTCAAACAACCCAGGAACATGAACATATGCTAGATATGAGCAGATACTAAACACACAGATATGTGTCCCCAGCATGTGAGAGAGACAAACACACACATGCATTGAACAGAGTCGAAACCCACAAATGCACATAAAAAGATGCAAAAAATGGAAGAATGAAGACATGCAGAAAGATATGTAGTGCAGGCATTCAGGCACAGACATCGAGAAAAGGGGCCATATTTATACAATGGTGGCCATCCTCATGGAGGACCATGGACCGGATTTACAAAGAAGGCAGGCAACCCAGCGCAGCACTCTAAGTTGCATCGCTGCGTTGCGTGACAAGGAGAGAGTTGAAGAGCGCCATATCTACAGAGATATGACACTCTCCTCCCCTCTTCCTATGGCCTGCACACAACAGGCAGCTGTGTCTGTGTGAGTCTAGCATAGGTTTTACACTCGAAGGGTACCCCTCCAGTACAAAATACTATGCCCAGACAAAATTTAAAGCTTTTCCTACTTTCTATGTGTGCTCTACAGTGCAGCATGCAAGCAAAGTTGGAAAAGAAAGGCGAAATGAAAGTATTTCTCCTATTAACACCTGCTTCAAAATCTATCAAAACGTTTGGGTAGTAGTACAGGAACGCACATGTACCACCCTTGTAATGACCCTCTGACGCAAAGTAACGTAACGCAGCACTTCTCGCTGGGTTTGAGTTACTTTTCCTTACAAATCAACGTAAATACCAATTTGCGTCAATTTGTAAACCCTGAAAAGGATGTTACGTTGGGTCGGCGTTATAAAAGTTACGCAATTCCGATGCAATGCCCCCGTAACTTATATCTCTCTGCTGTGAAGGGAGCTGCTAGCACAGGGAGCATTTTTTGTTCAGGTAAAACAAACTCCAAAAGTGGGATTTGTTTATTCTGAACAGAACATAAATGGCCCTGATGTCCAAGGAGTTTGTTTCCTATGCTTGGTGACTATTTAACATTTTCCCTCCCTAGTTCATGGCATAGCAGACTAAAGTAGGGAAATTGAGTGATGATCGCCCCGTTCCCAATAGGGTAAGATGACCATTACTGTGACCCAGTGGTCCTCTGGTGAATGGACTACTGCATCAAGGATTACCACAGGTGGAGCCAGCAGAGGTTTTATCAACAGTAACTCACTGTTTTCCCTGGCTCCGAATAAAGCAGGGTAACCGCAGTTTTAGAGGGGCAGGAAGACCACAACTTTTAAGAGGTCCTCCACGTCACCAAACGTTGGTGCTGGCACCAGAAGGATTTTCTCAAGCAATGTGATGTACATTATGGTGAAAGCAATTGGTAAGTCCATCTCGTTGAAGCAATTAAATCTTTTTTTGTGAGTTTATTTTTTTAAATTCTATGTATCTTTTTTAATATAAACAAACAGAATTTGAAGCCACCATTCTACCATGAAATCATTTCCATGATAAGTAACCTGGTAGCGGGACTATTACTTGAGTAGAACTGTTTGCTGTGACCTTATTCCATGAACGCTGTCTTGCACAGAAGGCCTGGTTTAAAGTTTGTGGAACCATGGCTGACTTGGCATTGCCATGGCAATAGGTAGTGAAAGCTTTTACAATGTCAATATTTCTCTTATTTAATGTTGTAATTTCCCTGAAAATTAACTTATGTTTATGAAGTAGTGAGCATATCCACGCCTCATTTGTTTATTTTGTCTTCATTCTTTTTCAGCAGACAGAGCCGGCCTACCAACAACAGAGCAGGACCTGACATGAAGAACGAAAAGATCTTCTACTGCAAGACGGGCACATTAAGTTTTAACTACTGGTGAGGAGGAGGAACCAAGCATCACCACGTAGAGTGCACCCACCCCTAGACAAAATCATGGAATACTAAAAGACACCATCTGGAGGCTTCTGCGTCAACTGTGAGTATGGAAGAACTCAACACTACCAGCCAAGAGCAGATGACAATGAGGTTTCTCCTGGCCAAGAACAGGTTCTTGTCACTCACTACGATAGTGGGGCTGCAGAGCAGGCCCCCACCATCATCTGTTCCTGCACTCACCCCTTCCTTAACTCCAAAGCCTTCCACAGCAGTGGGGCCTCCTGCACCCCCTGCACTACTGCCTCATCCTCATCCTCCAAGTGCCCTCAAAGACCAGCAGCAATCAAGGAAAACATTTGCTCCAGACACCCCTGAGCCCTCATGTGTTGCGGCCCCAGAACTCCTCAATATGTCTCAATGGCTGCTGATGAGGGGCTCATGAGGTCCGTAGCAGATGGTCATGGAGTGATCTCTCATTTCATCTGCTTTAATTGTTTCACCTTCTACCCTTGTATATTACATTCCTCGGGGAGTGTTTGGTCCTGCCATGGCCACCCACATCATGTTAGCATCTGAGGAGGTTCTTAATGTTGTGGTGGTGAAAAGTGAAACTGACGATGGCCAGGAAATCTTGACCCCAAATCAAGAACTTTGTTCTGATTCCCAATCAGGTCTGGGGTGTGACTTTAATTATAATTTGGAGTAACAACTATTATTTTAACATTTGTCTTCATTTTGGTAGTTTTTACTTGTTTTTGGACTTTTGAGATTGGGATTTCCTTTTTATATTTGGTCTGTTGTTACCCCCTCCAAGTTTAACAATCCCCTCTGAATGAAGTCCATATGTTATTTAATTGTTTCCAGTACCAAGGACTATCTACATTATTGTTTGTTACTTTTAAACATGTTTATTTATTAATCTATAAAATGTAAAAGAAATTTCTTTCATGCACCTTTGATCTTTTTGGAATACATTGATCTGAATGTACTAATATTCAATTGTCTGACATATGTTTTAAAGTGTATGGCATATAGATCTTATTAAAAAATACATATTCATGTAGATGGACAGCCGGGTCGTACTACTTTGCGTGACTTTGCATCTCATAGGGCTGCTTTGTAGTGCAGGAGCACAAATGATAAGTAAATCTGGGTTTGTTTCTCCAGAGCAATAAAATAGGTAACCCAAAGAAAAAAATGATTTTTTATCAGTCATGCTGGCCTCCACGCTTTTGCAGGATCTACAAGTGCTTACCTTTAAGTATGCTTGAGATTGTGGCATTCTCTACTATATTTTTAATAGTGCATATGCTTTCATGTTACGTCACGCTTCTCCCTTGAGTTTTGAAGTATTAAATCATGTCAGATACTGTATCTTATTTATGAACTGCACAAAATAAATGCTTTCCTTTGCACATGGGTTTGCGTCTGTTCTGCCATTTTGTTGTAAGTACGTAATGAGAGTTTTTGGGCCTCATTACGGGTTCATTGTGCCTGCGGTGCGTCACTTTTTTTACGCACCGGCGGCTCAGTGTGTCTGCCCATATTTAAAAGGCCACGTAAAGTCACCCTGCATGGCTTTTCATGGCCGTGTAAATATGGCCCTCTTTCACGCATTACTGTGTGAAAGGGGCATTCCATGGGTGTTGCTGTGGGTGTGTTCCATGGAACCTGACACATTCACAGATTTACAAAGTGTCGTATACCTGTGAATGCCTCAGAGTAGAGCAATGAGGAGAAATACTTTTATTTCACCTGGTTTTTTGCTCTTTCCATGTGTGCTGTAGAAGGAGCAAAATGATATTAATAAATGTTTTTGTGCCGAAAGGTGTCCCTTCCTGCACAACAACAATCATCCCTGCAACTCAGGCACCCTTGCACTATGGCGCAAGGGTGTCTGCATTGGCGCACGGCTGCTGTTTGTGCGCCGTCTCAGGGGAGAAGGACAGGTATGCGCCATATCTGATACAGCGCATTCCTGCCCTTTTATTTTGATGCACAGCAGCGCAGCTGGAAGGCTTGCTGCGCTGCCGTGTGTCAAAATATAGTAAATGAGGTCCACAGATTTGAAGATATTTTAGATTACTTAGATTTTAAAGATGAAAGTATTGTTGGAAATGAGGGAAAGGGAAGGGTAGAATTTGTTTTATAGTGAGTTTATTTATAACTTTGAGTGCACTCTTCAATTACCTTGGTCGGTGTGCTCATTTACATGTGTTGCAACCTTTATTTTGACTTGTTCCCTTGACCGGTTATCGTGTGTCCAAATATTCAATTTCCAGTGGGCATTCTGGATCTCTGATTTCCTCGTTTGAAGCTTCATGAAGAAGACACAGACTCTCAGTTAAATTCACTATCTTTATTGAAAAGGAATTATAGTAAAATATGAGGTTTGGTTAATTCCTAGTAGCACGTGCATAAGGAAACTTGTGGGGGCCCCCCTGCAGGGATCATGGAGGGGCCCCGCTCCGTATTTAATACAGAGCTCTCAGGCCAGAGTAATGTGCTGAGGAGGCCCTACTGCAGCTCGGGGGCCCCCCCGCACCGCGGGGGCTGCAGGGACCTGTGCTACGACACTGCCTGGGAGGGAGCAATAAGACTCTAACACCCCGGAGCTACTTATTTACGATAATGAGTAATGTAGTTTGTACAAACCGTTTCCGTTTTAGGTTTAGGTATACATCATTAGTTTACACCACAAATTAGGATGGAAAATTCTGACTTTGGCCCTCATTACATGTATCCCATTCATGTGGCAGTAAAGCCACCCTACGTGACTTTTCATGGACTTGTAAATATGGGCCCCTTTCATGCATTACTCTGCATGAAAGGGGCATTCCAAGGGTGTTGCTGTGGGTGTTCCCACGCAACATCCATGGAACCTGACACAATTCCAGATCTACAATGTTTTGTGAAGCTGGGAATGTGGCAGAATCCTACGCCACCCCAAGGGAGGCGTAAGAGTGGCGCACAAGGAGAAATACTTTTCGCTCTCTTCGTTTTTTCCTCTTTCCATGAGTGCTGCATTTTGCAGCATGCATAGGAAGTAGGAAATGCCATCAAGGATTGCTTTTACACCTTCCTGAACAAAGACAATCATCCCTGCAATGCAGGCACCCTCACAACATGCCGCAAGGGTGTCTGCATTGGCACACAGCTGCTGTTTGTGCACCAGTGCAGGGGAGAAGGACAGGAATGTGCCATATCTTGTAGATACAGCGCATTCCTTTTCTTTTGACACACAACAGTGCACCAGTAAGGCTTGCTGTGCTGCCCTACGTCAAAAAATTGAAAATGAGGCCCAGAGTTTCGGAAATCTGGCGCATTAAGAGTTAGATATTGAGGGTCCATTAAAACACGAGGTACTACCAAAGAAATCTGATTTAGCACACCTTGTTCCTGAAGTAATTCTTCGGTTCTTTTTCGCCCACAGATTTTGACTTTTAGCAACCAGAGTCCTGAAAGGACACTGCCTGGGCCAGTGGTTTTACCGTGCAACCCCTAACCCTGATGGGCCTGGTAACCCTTGGTACCCAGCTCATCAGATATCACAAGCACCTCGTAATTTGGCCCTATGTAGGGAACATCAGAAGACTTTTTTCATTTTTTGTTATTAATTGCTGTCATTGTAACACATCCTAAACTTGTAGTGATTTTTCGAATTTATTTGAACACAAAACATTAGAAAATAAGACATGCATAGTCATGGCTACTTCTTTATTTTAACTATTTGGCAAGAAAAATAGATTTTCCCTAGTGTATTGAAATATATTCACAAAGCTGAACACTATTGGAAACTAATGTAGATTAACATATTTTAGTTATGTAGCTGTAAAAAATACTGATGCCTTATAAAGGTTTTAACTATTTATTAGGTGGGGTTATGTTAAATTCCCAGGCAAGAGGACAATGGTGGAAGGCAGAAATCTTCAGCTGTACACTGATGCATTTTTAGAATTCATGTTTAGGATTTTTTTTTAACAGGCAAAGTTGATATAGTGTTAAAAGGCAGCACTGTTTTTTTAAGCGTATCTGTGGGCCCCAGTTTACATTTGTCAATTTTTTCCATGTAAATTATGAAGGATTAATTGCACAAAATATTATATATGGGATAAAGTACCCCCTACCATGCATTATAATTACAAGTCAGCATGAAAAAATAAATAGGTCATCACAGTTGAGAGCTATGTCATTCCTTTATTGCAGGCAAATAGAGACATCACAAGTTGTCTTAAATAAGGAAATTAGAGATTGGTTCTTATACAGGGATTGCAGCTCCCATGCATTGTAATGTACTTGTTAGAAATTGGGTTTCTGGTTGGCAGAGGTATCGACCCTGCCCAAGCAGGAATCACATTCCTAATCAGGGTAAGTCAGAAACAAACTTTAAATTAATCTGTGCTCACCCTCTGGTAGCATGGCACAGAGCAGCCAGGCATAACTTACGAGGCAACTTGTAAAGTATGTGTGCCACATTAGAAACAGTAACACAGTGAGAACACCGCAAAAGACTCCACACCAAGTTAGAAAAATAACACCAAAACGACAAAAATCCAATGAGTAGATGTCAAGGTATGAATTTTAAATGAATAAACAGTTTTGTAGTGCTTCGAAACAAATAGTGCCCATCGGAGCTATCTGGTCATGCTTGACTGGATCAAACCCAAAAGTTCAGGCCGACCGTGATGGAGTACAGGTTGGATACAGGGACCTGCCTTGGCCCGCTGAACAGTACCTTGGATGCATTGACATCGAGGGCTATGCGGGTAGCAAGGGAGATGGTGCGTCATTGTTGAACTTGCAGATGTAGGCGATGCGTCGGTTCCGAGCTGCGCACCGTCAAGGATGCATTGAGAGTCAAGATGCAAAGAACACTGGGGCGATGCGTCGTCATCGAACCGCTGGGTTGAAGGCGATGCGAGCAGCACAAAGCGATGTGTCAGAAACTGGAACTGATGCATCACAGTCGGCGATGTGGTGTCCATGGTCCATGCAGCAGCGGTGGTGCATCAGCGTAAAAATAAATGCGCCTGTTCTGATTGGCGCAATGTCGCAGATGTGTAGACTTTCACAGTTGCAGCACTTTTAACTCACTTCAAGGGCCCAGGACTGGATTGGCACCACTTGGCAGAGGAGAACTCACAGCAAACAAAGTTTAGGTGTTGTTTGCAGGTTGAAGAGAGAAGTCTATGATATGCCTGAGACTTCAGAAAACAGGGGGCAAGCCAACAAGTCCTTGGAGATACTTAAGTACTGGAATGTGCAGATACAGGTCCAGTCCTTCTCACTCTTAAGCAAGAGGCCAGCAGGCAGCACAACAAAGCAGTTCAGCAGAGTGGCAGTCCCGCCAGCAGCACAGCAGTCTTTCTTCCTGGTAGAATCAATTCCGGAAGTGTTCTGAGTTGATGGTGTCAGAGTTCCAGTACTTATACCCAGTTGGCCTTTTGAAGTGGGGGAGACTTCAAAGAGGTGCTTTTGATGTGCACAAGTCATTTTCTTTCCTGCCCTGGCTCCAGATTCACTACAGGGGGGTATGCAACCCTTTGTGTGGGGACATCACACAGCCCTTTCAGGTGGAAGTTTCAGCCCCTTCCTCCCATACTGCCCAGGATGGCCCATCAGGATTTGGAAGGCCCAACAGTAACACCTAAGCTCCCTCTGTGTGTGGCTGTCTAGAGGGAATGGACAAAGTCAGCTGTCACCCTACACCAATTGGTTACAGTAAGAACATTTCAACTTTCTAAAAGTGGCATTTTCAGAATTGCTGTTTAAAATCCAACTTCACCATAAGTTGTGGGTTTAAATTGTGATTCCAGAGACACCAAATGTGAGGGTACCCTCTCTTCCCAATTTGAAATTACATTTATAAATCGTAATAATGACATCCTGATGTTATCCTATGGGAGAGATAGGCCTTGCAGTAGTGAAAAACTAATTTAAGAGTATTTCACTACTAGGAGATGTAAAGCCTAAAAGTACATGTCCAACATTTTAAATATAGTGCATCCTGCCCATGGGCTGTCCAGGGCCTACCATAGGGGTGACCTATAGGTAATAAAAAGGATGGTTTGGACCTGGCAAGTAGGGTAAATTGCCAGGTTGACAAGGCAGTTTAAAACTGCCCACACAGGCACTGCAATGGCAGGCCAGAGACATGTTTAAATGGCTGCTTAAGTTGGTGGCACAATCAGTGCTGCAGGACCACTAGTGGCATTTAAGTTACATGCCCTGGGCACATGTAGTGCACTTTACTAGAGACTTATAGGTAAATTAAATAAGCCAATTGCAAATAAGCCACTGTCACCATGTTTTAAGTATAGAGCGCATGCACTTTAGCACTGGATAGCGTGGTAAAGTGCCCAGATTCCTAAAGCCAGCAAAAGTGAAGTCAGCAAAACCAGGAGGTCGTAAAGCAAAACGTTGGGGGGAAACCATGCCAAGGATGCCTGGTCTAACAGCACTGATCACTAAACTTAATTTATGAAAGATGGGGCGATTAGAAGACAGCAACATACAGGGGATCATCTATGAGATAACTGATACTGATGCATATATGGTCTGCCATTCATACAATTGATAATATTTATAATTTGTTGTCATTGTTTGTGATGTGAATAAATACTATATTTTAAATTCCAATCTTAGGCTTGAGCAAGGTGTAATGCATTTATTTATGAAAGTAATAATGAAGTTAAAAAATAAATAATAGTTATGATGGTTGGAATGTATTTATACATTAACAGTTAATAGTTCAGTAATTGCTTGTTGCTAAGGGGTTATTTGGGCAGTGCCTTATTCTATAGGTGGACTGGCTTAAGGCAGACATACTAACATGTACATGGGGATAATGTTTTATTAAAAGAGTGCATTACAAAGTGTCCCATGCAGACAAAGGTCTCACCATCGCTTCACAACTTTAAAAAGTAGATTTGTAGTGAAATATGATTCTCCATTGATACTCGCTTTCATTTGTGGTTGTTTTGACAGCACATGGAATAAATCTGAACACATAGACTGGTGAGTGTGATGTCCTTTAATAAATATGTTTGACATCAGCATAAATAACATTTGGAAAGTGTACATATGTGTATCATAAATCTAATTTCATTTTGGTAACTCTTGCTCATAAGACTATCCGTTAACCAAAGGTTAATCCAGTGTGTCTGACAGAAGCACATTCCCCTGCCTGTTCAGCTACTCATTGGTCAATTTCAATATTAATTATCTTATTTTTACTTTCTTGACTGCAGTGTTGCAAACAAGTAGATCCTTTGGCGTCAAACTCCAAGTGATATCCTTCCTCCCTACTCTCACTATAAGATGCTCATGACTTTATTGTAGCAGATAGGAGGAAATGAGTTATTAATGCAAGTAAGTGCCGGAGCCATTTTGGAAGAGAAGGGAGAACTGTGGTTTGTTAACTTTGCAGTACCAAATCAAATGTCTTATGCTCTGGGACTGTCACGTGGCCGATAGGGACATTGTTGACATCACTAAGTTAGCATGGCTCGTGCAGCCACAATGCTGCTTTTGCGCATGTTACTACATAACTTTATTTTGGCAAGACTCTGTTTATGCCTTTCACATGAGAACTGTCTGCTGTGTTCGTTCTTTGCCTGTCACTGGAGTTTAGTCTGAACATTGTGAGCAAGGTCGATAAACAATGCCCCTTGTTATTCTGTTCTGGTCAGGCCCTAGCACCTAAACAAAACATACCGCTGCGGCTGGAGACTTGTGCTTTGATATTATGAGGATACATGTTTAGGTAACACACACTTGGAGAGGGACCTTTCCAGGGAGAAGAGCAACACCCACCTTCAATGTAGAAATCCCATCTATGCTCCAAGGTATGGGGTCTGCTGACAAAACCCAGAGATCTTCTAATATATAATAATACTTCTTCTTTCCAAGGGGAGGGAGGTTAGGCACTATAGTCCTTTCTCCGTTGTCTTTATAAGATGACATCTCCCTTCATAATGTATGAACTAGCTGCGATGCTAACTGTATTTCTGTTATGCATTTTTCTGCTTTTGTGGCACGTATACTGCATGTTATAGCACGTTAGTTAAAATAAAAATTTTGAACTATATTCATGTCTCGGTCAGATCTTATTGTGGACAGGTGTGAGAGTGTGAGCGAAAAGGTGTGTCTTGTTACCACGATTCCTTAGAGATCCAGGAGTGTTGTGTTCTGGGTTGTCTAATCATTTTCTTCTCCATGTTTGTGTAGGAGAGCGAGTGAGACACTATAGCTAGTCGGTCCTGGGCTCATGGGTACCGAGGCGGTAGAAAGGCTCAGCCCCTATACACCAAGGTCCCATAATCCTGCACATAGTTATGTGTATGTTCAGAATCCCTGCAACAGGACATGCCACACTGTCATTAAAGGGTTGAGGCCAACTTAGGAACATGTCAAGATTGGATCTGAGTTGGATCCTTGTACAAATATGAAGCTGTGTCCACAAAATATTTAGCGGTTTTGCAGAATGAAAATCTCTCTCCCTGGTCCAAGAAGCAAAAGATCTCTTCTCTCTTGCATTATTTTTTTTCTGGGATGAATATGCACACAGGAATTTGGATCCCTAATGTAAGCCCTGGCAGAGAGAGGAGCTGTGTGCACCTGTTGTAGGTGTGTTGCCTGTCTGCTGTACCCACATGACTACAAGTCTGAATTGCTGACAGTTGTGATGTATAGGGGCACAGAGGGAAGCAGATCCAGACAAGACCCTTCCTACTGCAAGGCATGGTGCAGAAGGAGAGAAACATTGCCACACACAAGGTTAATGTTCTGCAGTGTCTTGGTAATGTAACAACCACCTTCAAGAGATTCCCAAGTGTGGGACTCCTATTCATTTTAATGCTTGCTTGAAGGATGCTTCAAACTCCAGAGACATTTTGTTTTCTAAAACACTGATGGCCCGATTCACTAAGGTAAACTTAGACCTGAAGTCTAAGTTTAGACCTAAAGTCTAACGGCCCGATTCACAAAGGTAAACTGAGACCTAAAATCTAAGTTTAGATGAAGTCTAAGTTTCTACCTAAAGTCTAACTTTAAACCTGAAGTTTAAGTTTAGACCTAAAGACTATTTTTAAACATGAAGTCTACATTTAGACCTGAAGTCTACATTTATATCTGAAGACTGAATTTAGACCTGAAGTCTAAAACTAGACTTCAGGTCTAAGTTAGACTTCCGGACTAAAGTTAGACCTTAGGTCTAAAGTTTAACTTCAGGTCTCTCAGTTAGACTTGAGGTCTAAACTTAGGGCCCGATTCACAAAGTAATCTGAGACAAAATCCTAACTTTACAACTTTCGGTATTCACAAAGGGTATTTAGGAGTAGTAAAGTTAGGATTTTGTCTCAGCTAAACTTAAGTTTTGGTCTTAAGTTAAGCTTAAGACCAAAACTTAAGTTTAACTGAGACAAAATCCTAACTTTATGACTTTCGGTATTGACAAAGGGCATTTAGGAGTTGTAAAATTAGGATTTTGTCTCTGTTAAACTTAAGTTTTGGTCTTAAATTAAACTTAAGACCAAAACTTAAGTTTAACTGAGACAAAATCCTAACTTTACTACTCATAAATGCCCTTTGTGTATACCGAAAGTCATAAAGTTAGGATTTTGTCTGAGATTACTTTAGTGAATTGGGCCTTTAGACTTCAGGTCTAAACTTAGACTTCAGGTCTAAACTTAGACTTCAGGTCTAAAGTTAGCCTTTAGGTCTAAATGTAGACTTTAGGTCTAAAGTTAGACTTTAAGTCTAAACTTAGACTTTAGGTCCAAAGTTAGACTTCAGGTCTAAACTTAAACCTTAGGCGGAAAGTTAGACTTCAGATCTAAAGTTAAGCTTCAGGTCTAACTTTACCTTTGTGAATCGGTTGCTAAGTTTAGACCCAAAGTCTAACTTTAGACCTGAAGTCTAAGTTTAGACCTAAACACATTCTTAAACACATCTGTAGCTACATCGCTCTTAGTTTCTTTCCCATTTGACCCAAACTATGTAATAAGATCTTTTTCTTACTCATGGGGGTAAACTCCTCCTCATCTTCCTCTTCTATAGCTCAAATATAGTTGAGAAAACAATCCTTCCAGACTGCCCATTTCATTCGGGACTTACCAGGCCAAGGAGGAAACAGTAATATTGGAGTAAGAGAGAAGGTTTGGGTACACATAGTGGTGCAGTGCAACCGGAGAGTTCAAGGACAAAGGAGCGCGACAAAGACTCCTAACGATAGGCTCGCCACAAAGGCGTACGTGTCACCGGAGTACACGAGTAAAATCAGTAAAGTGTAATTACAGTGCATTTAACAGCACAGCTTCACAGTATACTGTAACTGGGTGTGCGTATCACGGATTACACACACACCAGCCTCAGACATAAAAATTATCCCTCAGTACACAACTATATAATGCAAAATGGTATGCGTATCATCATAGAATATGCAGGGTAGCTTGAGAAGTTAGGTTTCCCCAGAAGAACATATCACGATGAAGGTGTGCGCATTACCACTGGACACGCCGACAAGGTGGTGCTCTCCACGACAAACATTTGCAAAAGTAATTCTGTGGTCTCTGGAGCTTTGGCCAATCCAAGATGGGTACGTCATCCGTCAAGAAGCCTCAGGGAGTCTAGCGTTCAAGGACATGTGCAGCGCGTAACTGAGCACTCAAAGATAGCATTGGCCCAATCCAAGATGGCTACGATGTCCATCACGTAGCCAAGAGGAAGTGCAGCATACAAAGAGGCATGCAGCACAATGTCACTATGTGCGAGAAGGTATCTCGAGATCACGCTCGAGGGCATGCAATGAGCGGCTCACGGTCACCGCACAAAACAAGCCAAACTAACCTGAACTCACCCAGGACTCCCCAAAGTTCATGTGGGGCTCACAGAACTTCACCAAAGGAAATCCTCTTTTTTTCCATAGATAGCGGCGTTCAACTCACTTCCTCTCATCATCACAGCAGACGCCCAGAGCTTATCCTCCAGTGTACACCGTAGAAAAGATAAGTTCCTCATTGCCAAATTTGCAGAGATATGAGACCTGTCATGGTTGTATAAACGTTTATTATGAGACCAAGCAGGAGACGCTCCACAACCTTCAAGTACCACTTCCAACCATCCTCTCACCAACGAATCCCACATTCTAGAATCACCCACATCATGGCAACCAGCTAACCCAGATGCCACAAAGGTTTTAAAGATGTTACTGTTGTCACCAGGATATGAAGCAAGATGTCCTTGCAATTCTCAGGGGTTGACCTAGAAAGATCTCAAACTTAATGTTGTGCTTTAAAATTTAGACAGCTCATTCTTCCCACGTGGATCTTTGAATAACTGTAACAGCGCTGCCTCACTCTTGTTTGAGGCTAAACCATCTACCACCATTCTCCAGTATCCTCTAGGTTCTCAACCATTTACAAGCTGCCTCAAACCTAACCAATTCTTCAGAAGAGTATTTTTCCTCATATTGAGTCAAGCTTGAAGGTACTAATGGGCTTTCTCACAGTCCTGCATCTCCCCCTTTCAGAAAGCATCCCGTCACTCAGGAGTTCCATTATGAATTCTGTTATGGATCCCAGCCTAGCAAAATTGAAAGGCTTAACCTGCATGAAAATGTCCATGTTTCAAAATAAATGAGTGATAACCTTTGTCGTCTTTTCACTAAATATACCCAAAACAAGACTTATTTGAGATTTTCAAGATTATTTTCACCGCTCTACAAAAATCCCTGTTTTGTGGAATCAGAATATACACTTACTGCCTTTGCAGAAGTGAAATGATGGACACAGGGCCAGAAGATCTTTCTGGTGCAAGAAAAACTACAGCAACCTGTCACATTGGCTGTCAGAACTCTGAGAGGCATATTTACAAAACAAATGTTGGAGCGAGGAGCTGCCCCAAATGTGGTAGCGTCGCAGACAATTGTTTATGTGCAGGAAGGGATACCTTCCTGCACATGAACAATCAATAATGGCGATTTGCTCTTCCTATGTGTGCTGCTCAATGCAGCACACATGGAAAGAGCAAAAAACGAGGAGAAAGCCTTGTAAATCTGGGACAGCGTCAAAAAGCACATCCCTTTGCCGCAGAGGACTGTGGCGGAAAGGGGCATATTTACCAGGTGGGGTTAAGCCACGCCAAGTGTCTTAGCACCATCTTGTAAACATGGAAAATGTCGCTACGCCACGGGAGCCTCAAAAAGTGACGCTCCAGTGGCGATAGGGGCTTGTAAATACACAACTTTTAATAAAGAGCTTGTATCAATATGAATTATTACACTCGAGCAAGGTATAATTCGGCAGGTCCCGGTCCTTGTCTGATTTAATGAGTTTTATTCTCATCACCACCTTTCTTTTCAGGAGAACATACTAACTAATTTTAATATCTTTCATTAGTGTCAGCAAGACTTCAAGAATTTCTGATATTTGACTCGAAATGTTTTTGACTCAATAAAAATTTTGCATTTCACTACACTTCATGACAGCCTACTTGCCTTGCACTGTTTGAGCCAAATCTATGAGGACTGAATACATATCCAGCATTGAATTTATAAGGAATGCTTAAAGCACACTATTCGAATTCTTACTTCGCATGTATAAACGTTTTGCAAAGACTGTTCCTAATTGATTAAAGTATGACAGCTCGGTGATTTGTTTCTGCAGGGAACGGTTAAGGCCTAATGCACGTTGTCCCACTCATGAGCACGTGCTGCCATTTTCCAGGGGCCCACTGCATATAGATTGCCGATAAATGATATGTTAAAAATGTCTCCTGCCTCTGGCAAAAAGCTAAAACCTGTGTAAATGTAATTATGTCCAGTTATTAATATCGCACTTGGCAGGGAAGGGAGGCAAGGGGAGATAAAGTGATCACACAATGTATGGCAGGCTTAGATCAACTGCACCTGCCTGCTGTGGTATTTTGAAATTAAATTGAAACAGTCTTTCAGAAAGGCAGTATAATATTAATATATACCAAAAAAAAATCCAGAAGGCCCGGAGAGTATGAATTGAATCCCAGGGGTAAAATGAGGGCGAGGAAATAGCTTCTGGATCCGAGGCTCCAGAAAAGACAGGGGTCTTGATTACAAGTGTTGTGCTACATTGGTCTTCTAGGCAAATTCTTTTTGAGCGAGTTTCACACATGAGTAAAACGTTTTCGATCGCTCTGGGGTTTCTCCAGGTGATTATAAGGCTGGTAAATCCGGGAACATGGGGATTTTGGTGAAGAAAGCATCAAAATCCATATGTTGTTTTCCACGCCAATGCGGAAAACTGGTGCTAGGCATTATATTAAGCCTGGGCAGAGTTTGCGGAGTTCGGCTACGCAGAACTCCGCAAAGTGACAAAATAATTCCACCAAACTACACTGAGTTTTGCGAGCGGCAGAGTGTGTTACCTCACGCCGTTCGCACTGATTTGTAGTGCCTGGTGTTTGTCCCGTGCTGTAAAATCAGCACAAACAGCATCTCGCACAGTGCAAGAGTGCTAGAGGGCACTGCTTCTTTCTGCCGCTCGAGTAGAATTTCTACTTGAGCAGCAGCTTCCTCAACGCGACGGAAAGGTTCTCAATGCGAGTGGCAGTGACCATCCGCGACCGCCCGCGTTGAGAAATCTCGCTGGGAAATGGTCTAGCATTGGATTTTCCTCGCTCGTTGGCATTGGTGAGCGCGAGCGAGGAAAAAACTCTGCTCCGCTACGTGGAGCAGAGTTTTTCGGAACTCCGTGAGCTCCGATAACGGCGAATGGAGCGGAGTTCACCGCCCAGGCTTACATTATATAGCATACCCTATAATTTCCCAACCCCAGGGTATTGGGATTTTACTGGTGCAATAAATACCACCTGGTTCTCTGATCCAATCGTATAATCGAGCCCTAAGGGTCTGATTTAGAGTCTGATGGGAATGGAATATAATTTTGATTTGTGAAGTGCTTAGTATGCAGCACAACATGATAGTGGAATTACCTCCAGTTTAGGGATAGTAATATGGACAAAAATTACACCTTTGGATTCTCTGCCAGAATTACCACTTTCTTCACAAATAGTTGTATTATCTATTATCAACCAGCCCTAGCCCAGGTCCATGGTAGAAATAAAGAAGTTGTGTCTAAGGCAGGTCTAAATCTCCTGCAAGAGCACTGATTGTGTAAATTAAATTAATTTAAAATAATTTTATGTAAAAATATCCCAAAAATCAGGTATGGATCTGACCCACCTGGATCTTTTTTGCATTCCCCTGGTATAGACTGCACATAAACTTGGGGGGGAGCAGATTTTCACAATCTCAACATAAGATACATTTATACCCAATCTACATTTATACACAATCAGTGGTTATCCTTAAAATCAGGTATAGCTTTCACCTTTCAGGACCTATTTTAGACTCCTGATATATTGCAATGCCAAAGAAGCAGTTCAAATGAGAAACATCACCAAGTCAAAGTGCCCTCTGATAAAAGTGCACCCACAAAATTCAAACATGTCAAAAGTAGGAGTGGCCACAATTTTTAGTTGTACCCATGCAGCCAGGCAATTTTGGGGAATTTCGCACTTTGCTATAAAATGTAGAATTTCCCTGAATGTGTGAGGCCCATCTTGTTAACTTTGCTTATCACTACAGCCAGATTTGTTGTTCAATGTGGAGAAGGACAAAAATCTGTAAGAATTTGACTTGTCTCATTAACCTGAATGGCAAGAGGGTAACAGAGCAGGCGGCTTGCCCGACTCATCAATGATTTGCACTGCAGGAAGTTCACCATGGGACTTCTGGCAGCAAGATAAGGAGGCACAGCACAGTCTGCACTGCAGAAAGAAACAAGCATTTGCAAGGTCAATAGGTCTTGTCTATGCAAGAGCTATTGGCTTTGCCAATGTCTTCTAGCCTTGTTATACAACAAAGTGCCTTTGCAGCATGGCTAAAAGTAAAGTTATAAAAAAAGCATTATGACACGACTAGCACTAGCGTCACGCCATAGGGTATTGTTTAATAGCAGAACAGATAAGCATGGACAGGGGAAGAGGGTGGAGATACGGACAAGTAACGACGATGAGAGAGGGTAGTGGGAGAGGGGCAGCAACACGTAGAAATGGAGGGTGGGAGGGAAAGCAGCACCATGGAGAAGGGGTAGGTGGGAGGACATCGAAGTACCACTGACAAGGGGTAGTATGACGGGAGGAAGAAATAGTACCTTAATCACAGGGCGAGCAGTGGAAGGACACTAATTAAGATGAATGAATTTGTGCTTGGTCCATGCCCCAAGGAAAGAAAAGGAAGATACACCCTGCAAATGCTGGCCAATTAAAAGGCATCAACAAAGAATGACAATGAAGTCAATGAATGGTAAGCAATGGGTGGGCTCTAAGCCCTTTACTGTATATAATATCTCTTGCAATGACAGCACATGTATTGTTGGCAGGCGAGAGCGAAAAACGTAAGCAGCTGTCATTGTTCACCTTTAAAGACAACATGAAAGTTCCTGCTATAGCAGTGAGCCATTATTTGGCCCAATTTCTTTTAACTGTGTCAGATTTGTGGTTTGCAAAACTGGGACAGTTAAATAAATGTGCACGATGTTGAAAGATCTCTGACTTTGCATCTTTCCTCCCCTCCCCCATTTTTTTCTGACACACAAATGAAAACAGCTCTGACACTTAAACCCTGCCAACAGATTAAGGCTCCCCATGCATACAAAAACCAGAAGGAACAGCAGAGGAATATTTAGAATGGAGCTACAGAGATAAATGTGAAAGTAACAGAAAAAAAGCACAATCAATAAATGCAATGCTTCCAAGTGCTTAATTTGTACATTTATAAAAGTAAATAAACAAACAAACAAATAAAATAAAAATAAAGTTTTTCTTACTCCACCGTTGGCAAAGCAGAATGGTGGGGTTGCCAAATACCTAGTCTTAATTCCACTTCCTGCTTCTTTTGTCCACCTCCCAATGCTTTCTGTCTCCTTAAATCTTCCAAATAAATTTTCGTCCATCTTTTCTCCCATTGTCGCTGTTGTCCTTTCCTTTCCTTCCTCTTTCTTTCTCCCCTTCTTGCTTGTATCTATCTATCTCTGAGTCAAATTCTGATTTTGCAGAATAAATCCCAGTCCCCAAAAATGTGTCCGGTGTATCGGCACAAAATAACACTGTAATACCATAGATAGTGAACAACTGAAGTGAGGTGAAAGGGATATGTGAATGGATCAGTTGTTTTAAGTGCACTGCTTAATTTGAGCCGGTGGTTTCCAAAGCTCGGCACCGGCAGTTAATTGTCAGCACTGGCGTTTATGACAGTCTGCCACATGGTGGCGCTGTCTGCCTATTTTAGATATGAGCATAGCAACAGCTGTTTATTAATTTCAATAGGCTCATTAGGAATTCCAAAGCAGCTTTCCTTCAAAATCAACTAGACTACTAATAGACCTAAGAAACTGTTTGAAATGATAAGAAACCAATCTACCTGCAAAAGCGATCTTGTTTCCACAAACAACAAAGCACCCCTTAACTGTGAAACCTTTGCCTCATGTTTTACAGAGAAAATGTCGTTAATAACTAACGACATCCAGACCGCTCTCAATCTTCTTCCGCCCAACCCCTCCTTCACCCCTCCACAACGGACCATGTGGCTCGCGCGTATAACCGCCTCATCTCCTCCAAAAATGACACCCGCCGCTTGGCCCAGCTTCATAACCCTCGATGAGATTGGCACTCTAAATCTTCTGACCGACTTTAAAAATTCTAACCACTTCATTGATTCCCTCCCCTCCAAACTCCTAAATGAGTCCATTCACCTCCTACTACCACTGTGGAGTAAGATAATCAATGCCTCTCTCACTCAAGGTTCCCTAGTCGACAGCCTCAAACTTGGCCAAGTTACCCCTATCCTAAAAAAAGACAACTCCGGCCAGTCCGATCCCAACTACCGCCCCATCTCCAACATCCCTACTCTGGCCAAACTCCTAGAAAAATGAGTGCACTTACAGCTCCACAATCATAATGAACAGTTCCAACTTCTAGACCATTGCCAATCTGTCTTCCGATCGGATCACAGCACCGAAGCTGCCATGATCCACATTGCTGATGACGCCCTTCGCTCGCTTGACCTTAATGAACCTTGCCTCTTGATCCTACTGAATCTGTCAGCAGCTTTGGCACCATCAACCATGCTACCCTGCTCGATCTTCTAGAACATGGGATGGGCCTCTCCGTCACGGTGCTAAAATAGTTCTCCTCCTTTCTACACAACAGGTTGCAGCACTTCCTAATTAATCTCACTCTATCCGAGCAGGCTCCACAATTGCTGGGCGTTCCCCAAGTCTCTATCCTCTACCCGACTTTATTTAATCTCTACATGGAGCCCCTCACCGATATCCTCAAATGCTTCCACATCTCCTGCCATATGTATGCTGACGACACCCAACTCTACATGAGAATAACCTCACTCGACGACATCCGCACCCTCGATAACACCCTAACAATAACACAACAATGGCTGACTCGCAATCACCTCAATCTCAATGCCCTTAAAACTGAATTCTTACTGATCGCACCGCCCACTACCACCTCTAACATCAAAGACTGGCTCCCCCAACTCTCTGCCTTGAACTGCCCCCCACACATCATCGACTCTCCAAATCTCTAGGTATTGCTTTAGACAAAGACCTCTCCATAGAAAAACACATCAGCGCCATCAATAGAGGCGCTAACCATCAGCTGCATATCCTTTGGAAACTAAAACCTTTCCTCCCTGTGGCTGACCTCACAACTGTGACTTGTGCACTTGTGCTGTTGATACTAGACTACAGTAGCGCTAACCTTGTGGGCCTCCCAAAAGCTTCACTTGCTCCTCTGAAGGCTACACTTAATGCAGCAGCTTGGCTCATCACAGCATCTAAAAAAAAGTGATCACATCACTCCTGACCTTCCAACTCTGAATTGGCTACAAGTCGAGGCCAGGATGCACTTCAAAATTGCTTGCATGACTCATAAAGCACTGCATCATAACACCTCTTCCTACCTGTTCCAGAAACTGACCCTTTTGTGTGGAAAAAGACCCTCCAGAAGTATGAGCTCCTTACTTCTCAAGCCACAAAAGATTTTAAAAAAAGAAAACCTGCAACCGATCCTTCTCTGGAATTGCCCCAAATATCAAATATAAAACTCTCTCCCTTCTGAGATCAGATGCAACGCATCCACATCCCTCTTCAGGAAAGTAGTAAAAACATTTCTATCCAACAAATCCATCTCTCACTGAGGACTTGGCCACGCTGGCTAGATACCGAACTCCTTTTGTCCGCTACCTCTCGTCACTTTGTAACATGCCTGTGTCTTTGTCCTATGTTGCACTACACCTTCAAGTAAATCTATGCATCACTACCTTGGGGAAAACTGTGCATCTACTCTCCCCACCTGCGCTCCTCCCAACCGAGACTACCTCAGTACCTTTGTGTACACTGTCAATCGTATTCTTCTTTGATTTATTGTCGCTATGTATTTTTATCTACACTTTATGTAACTCAGGTACTGCTATTCTGTTTACATATCCCACTGTATTTCGTTTACTCTTTTTTACCGTTACCATATATTTTTATCTACTCTCTATGTATCTTGTGCTATTGCTGTTGTGCTTACTCTGTAAAGCACTAAGTTGTCATGAACTTAAGCGCTAAGATGCCATGTTTGTTCTCTACCTCGTTGGAAAATTATGCATCTACTCTCCCCTCCATCACATCTCTCTACCTCTACTACCTCTGAACTATTGTGTTCACATGTCCTATTGTCTATTGGATTCTTCGTTTTTGTAATCTTGCTATGTATTTTTGTTTACACAATATGTAACTCGGATACTTGTTGCTATTTTGTTTACAGATCCCACTGTATACCGTTTACTCCTTTGTACCATTATTATATATTTTTATCTACTCTCTAGGTACCTCATATTATTGTTTGTTGTGCTCACTCTGTAAAGCACTCTGAAACCTTCGGGTCATGTACGCGCGATACAAAACTCATAAATAAATAAATTCAATACACATTAACATTGACTAATACCTGCCATCCAAGCCATTCCTGTAGCTTTGGGGGCTTGGAATAGTATAAATTGTCACACTTGCAAGAGTGTGATGGTTAAATAGTTGTGTTGGTACTGTCATTGGCAGTGCTGTAGGGGGCAATGGATGGTGCAAGCTGCAATGGCCTCCTAATGGAGACCCTGGCACTTATTTTTTCCCAAATTAAACACTGTTTAAGGGAGTAGTAAGGTGAAGCAATAGGGAAGATGGTGAACAAATGAAGTGAGGTGAAAGGGCTGTATGGAAGGATGGGTTGGGATAAGGGACAGGGAAGTTGAGGCAATGCCATTAAAGGTAGAAGGACTGAGTGGGCAGGCAGAAGGTGAGAAGTAGTGTTCAAGAAACAGTGGGGATCTTTCCAGGAGTTCCAGGGAAGACAGGCGTTACTAGGCTGAAGTTGCAAAAATGATATCCCTTTTACCACTGTTGCCCTTGAGCTCTGATGCAGTATTGGACTCAAACCTGAGGATGAAGTTCATTTCACTAGCATGTGACCCTAAGGGTAGGAAAGTTGACCAGTACAAGGATTACTTAGGAAGATATTGTGGTGTTAACAGATTCAGAACTAAGAAACACATTTAACAGTATTCAATAAATCATAGCTAGTGCGTCCACATAAAAGAAAAATTACTTTACTTACAATGTTATGCTGTACAATATGCAAGGCAATTTTTTTTAATAGGAAGGGGCAGCTGACACTTCCTAAACTACCCCTAAGAGTGCCAATGTCAACACATGCCCTCACTGCAGAAAAGGATAATAGCCTGTGTTTGGAATAACCTCCGCTAATTAAGGGATAACTAGTTACTGGACAATAAAGTTCCCAAATCAGTTCTCGCTTCATTGTTTTGTCTTTGTATTGTACCTTTATTGAGGCATTTTTAGTCTTCAGTTTGATCATGCTGAGCCTGCTGTTATAGGTGAGGATCGGGAACTATGCCCACTCGAGGTGGTGTGCCTTCCACAGGGCCCGCAGGGTAGGATTACTCTGTCGCGGCCTTGGCATTCGCTATCACTTCACAGCTCCAATGCACATCTTTGAAAGGGGCGACACAGCTGCTGGAGCAAGAGGGCTGTCCTCTGCTGAATTTGACTGCAGTCAGGTTGGTCTCTGTGGAGAGGATCTTCCTTGAATCCATGCTGAAACGCATCAGCCAAACAAAGAGTAGAGCCTATCTGGGTGTAGGGGATCCAATGAAAGCAGAAATCACTGCCTCTCATGGTGACTGATCTGTTGCGCGCCAAGCCTCCTAATGTGCTTTGATTCTTTATGGGAAGACTGTGAACAGCAGTCTTAACATTCCCAGTGCCAAACTTTAACGGAAACTAGCTCTCTTCTGCAGGGAGGCCATTGGAAGCAATCGCGGTCCTCGTAAGTGCTTAGTCATCTCAGGTGCAGTGGTTTCCTGAGGATGCACCAAGGGCACAGTGTTTCAAGGCCTCATCCTTGGGTCTAGCAGTGCAAACCCTTCCTTCGATTGTAGTGTTTCCTCCCTCAGGTCCTCAAAGTCCTGTTCTTTAGTGTAGCCTTTTTCTCAGTCAAGGGCACCACAGTACCCCTCCCCTACAGTCGATTAGCTCCTTCCCTCAAGGGAGGCTCAATACACCCCTTCTCTTGGCAAGTTGACAAAAGTTTTGGTTCCTGTTACAAAATGTGGTGAAGGAGAGTCACCAAGCGCAGCCACTGACACACTGGAGAGTTTCTGTGCTGGTGCGGGTCCATGGATTCTTGTGTAGAGAAATATGGTCATACTGGCTAGTTAGTAATTTGTGCCCTGTATTTATATTAAGTTAGCAGACTGACTTATGTATTCCAAGGAGCCAGCTCTGGGACTGGTTCCTGCATTTTGCTTATTCCACTCAGACTGGGCTAGGTGCTACAAGTAATGTGGTGCAGAATTGGGAGTCAACTTGTCAGCATAACCAACTAAAGCCTACAATATTGAGCAAAATCTTTCCCACAAGTAAGCCATCGGGTATAAAGTCACAAAATAAGAAAATGTGTACAATACAGCAGTTGACAAAGCAAAATACTGCCTCTTCTAAGAGGAACTAACAAGGTTGATTATGGTGCAAATCTTCTATCACCGTGGTTTGTCAGAGGGAATAACCAATAGCGAAACCATTGCCTACTAAATTAACTTATTAGATTGCATATAAAAATATACCTCTCTGCAGGTTTTAATACAGAGTAATAACAATATGCCCGTAAATGTCTAGTGACTTTAACATATGCTTGTCGCAACAAATACTTAAGGCTTTTTGCCTTTGTCATACCTTTTCAGAATAAACGTAACTGGCCTATAGCCTTGGTCATTGACTTGACACCATGACTAACTCCGCCCTGCTGAATAAGCATAAAAGCCTTCCTACAAGACAAAAGACACAATGCAAGCACTCCTCTGAGGAGGCACACAACTTCTTCCCAGGCAAATGCTGGAATCAAGGAAATCAACATGTGGGTGGGGCCTAAGCTCCCCTCTCAGTAGTACTTCTGAACTTAACGGCTAGGGCAGCTGACTTTGAATCTGGTGTACCAGGTTCGAGTGTGGCGAGAGGCCAGCCGCGGCCCGTGCAGGTAAGAGCAGTGAGCCGGGTGGGGGGGATTTCGACGGACGATGACGATGGAAGATTAATTATTTATTTAATTTTCCCTCGTCATCGTCTGTCGAAATCCCCCCCCACCTGGCCCCACCGCCTCACCACTCTTACCTGCACGGTCTGCTGCTCCGAGAGGCTCAAACATCCTGTGATTCTGGGCAAATCACTAAGGGGCCGATTCCGATCTCGGCCGTAGGGCTCCGAATCGGATTCGGCTTAACCGGATCCGATTCGGAGCCCTATTGCCCGACCGATTCGTACGCGCGTCCGGGCGAGCGAGTACGATGCAAAATCGCCGACCGACTCGTCCGGGCGTCCCGACCGCTCCGACCGACTCGTTCCCGGGTCTAACCGCACCGACCGACTGGCTCGGACTCGACTCGCACTCGACTCGCACCGCACAATGGAGACGTTCCCCGGCCGGGTAAGTACGATGCGCGCCGCGAGCAGTCCGACCGAGCCGCGCACTCCGGCTCCAAAGAGCAGTCGGAGCCGTACTTTGGGGGTCAGTGTCGGACCCCCCTGTACGCATAGCCGCGTGAGTCGCACACAGGGGGGACCCATGGATCCCCCCTACCTGTGCGTGTACGGCGCGAGTCGCTTCACCGCGTACACGCTGTAGGGGGCGCCCTTGTCCGCCTCGCACCCATTGAGTCAATGGGAGCCCGCGTACGCGTTGTACGACAGGCTCCCATTGACTTCAATGGGAGTCCGACCGACTCGAGTCCGATGGCATACGTGCGCATCGTACTCGTTCGGTCGGGCTGCACGGGTCCGATTCGGTCGGAAATCTCTCTGGGTCCGGCTCGGTCGGAGAGATTTCCGGCCCTAAGTCTCCTGTGCCTAAAAATGAATGTGTCCTTGTGTAATGTAACTGGTGCTCATATAAAGTGCTCTGATACCTTCGAGTCGAGTTCGTACTATATAAAACTGCAAAAAAGCAAAAAAAAGCTCTCCTAAGGTCTGGCAACAGCTGCACTGTCTAGCCAGATCTAACAACGAGAGAAGAGAGCCAGATTTACATTTTCCAGATTTACAGTAACAAGAAAGTAAAATTCTTCAAACCACCCAACTCCTGGTATTAACATAGAATCAGGGGCATTACACCTCTTTTGAGCTCACAAGGAAGACTCTAAGAATAGAAAGTAAAACAAACTTAGGAAGTGTGTCTCTGGAAATGCGGAGATCGCCTGAGGGCCCCTCCAGCCCACAGCGCTGATACACACAACAGCCTCATTCTTCTCTGAAAAGCAAGCGTGTTTGTGAGTCTGTAAAAAGCTGCTCCTGTTTGGTCACCAGGAGCCTCCCACTCATGCACACAAAGGTCTCCTATGCCTCTGGGAGAGATGCGAGCAGTGATTGCTTCCCCTGGCCCTCCAGCCTGTAGCTCGCTGCGAGCTGTCAGGCTTTATTAATATTAAACTACCTCCAGCTGAAGTCATCCGGGGAGCCCCAGAAATTCAATTACCTGTAAACGAGAGCAGAGCTGGGGCGCGATTGCTCATTAGGCTTCTCCTCGAACAGACACGGGAAAGAAATCCATATCCAGGCAGCCGAACAGGCGGGACAAAGAGTGAGGAAAGATGGTCAGCATTGCACGTCACTTCCTGCTTTTTAATGTGTTTCCTGAAACTCACTTCTTTCACACTACTGCTCCTTTCAGTGCATTGCTGCTACCCAGTGGCATAGCAAGGGGGGGGGGGGGAGGGCCCGGGCGGCACGAGTTTTGGGGGCGGCCTCCCAACTCCCCCGCTCTTACCTGCGGCCGTCGCGGGGCGGCAAGGACAAGAATCGCCAGCACCCCCTTACACGTGGCCGCTGTGGGCGGCAAAAGGTCTTGCTATGCCATTGCTCCCACCGCAGTTCTCCAACCTTCTTCTCTTTTTCCACCAATTACTCCATTTGGTTCATTTCTGCCACTTCACTCTCCAACCTTTTTTTCTCACTTCACTGCTCCCTTGTGTGCACTCCTACAGGGTCACCCACCCACACTTCCCATCTCTCACTCAGCTGCTCCCTCAATGCACTTCTCCCACCTCACCCCCTTCAACCTCCTGCCTCTCTGTCCACCTCCCGCTTTCGTCTACTTCTCACACGTCAACCTTTCCAACCTCCTTTCACTCCACACTTCTTTCAATATACTTCTCCCACCATACCCACTCCCACCCCCTTCCCCTTACTCCACTGCTGCCTTCCGTGCATTTCTCTCACCTCACCACCACCTCCAGCCTCCTTTCTCTCACTCTCCCGCCCCTTCAGTGCTCTTCTCCCACCTCACCTACACCCACCTTCTTCTCCTATTCCACTGTTCCCTTCATTGCGCTTCTTTGCCTCACTTCTCCAATCAGCTATCCTTTAGTCCACCCACAAGTCCCAAGTCTATCCTTTAACTCACTCAACCACTCCGTTCAGTGCATTCTGCTATCTCAAACGCTACACCTTTCTTGCTGTCACTCTGCCTTTCTTCTCCTTCTTCAACCTCATCCTCAGTACACCTTTCTTGGGATGGAAAAGGTCCCCTGTATGGCTGTGGATGTCTGTGTTCCTTCCTCTAGTTCCTCGTATGGGCTACAGGACCGGACTGGGAACCCAAAGCAGCCCTGACACATTTTTTCAGACCAGCCCCTGTACGGTACATTAATCACAGGAGTTATCTTGACACTTTTATTGTTGCCTGAAAACTGCTGGATATACAAGGACCTCTGGAGCGGGTTCTTTCAAAACTGCTTTGCTACAAAAACTGCCCCCAGTAACAAAACCGTCTCCCCCACCCTTCCAGCCTACTGAGGAAACGCCCGATGTCTGGTACAGCCAGTCCTGCCATGATGGGCTATGATTGTTTTTGATTAATTTCTCTCCATCTCACACAACAATCATTCGTGTGCGCTGATGGTTCCCTATAAAATAGAATATGGCACAGAGCGGGTCTCCATGGTCTGGTCTGGAGGGCTACACTATGTGCACCCCTCCTTTATGATTGTGAGTGTAGTGAGGTCTTCGGGTCATGGAAAACTGACAGTGGTGGCAACAGAAACAAGCATTTGCAATGCATAGGTCTCGCCTTTGGGACCTTCTATGTTAGTGGACTTATCTATTCCGAATAACAAATGGCTTTTGGGAAGAAAAAAAAAACCATCAGAAGAAAATATGTTGTTCTATTTCCTTTTTTAGGTGAAACTACGACTAGATGCCTAAGTGCCAGATACCTCTGCCACGCTAGCACTGCCAGGCTGATGTGAGGGAGAGAACAAAAGCAGACAGGGGTTGGCAGGGACATCGCAGATCAAATATTTTCACTGGTTTTGTTTGCGGACGAGGGGCGTAACTGCGAATAGTGCAGCAGTTGCAGTGGCACCATGCCCTTGACGTTTGTGGGGTCCACAGCCCCTTACTACGCAGCCAGAGGCTGGCTGGCATCTTCCGTGCTTGTATTAGGGTTTATTGCCAGTTTGCTAAGCGACTGGTGAGGTTTGAAAACAAATGCTTACATGAAAGACTTCACAGTCAACATGTATCGGCAGGGGCGCGAGAGGAGGGGCTGGCACGTGTGAGGGGGAGTTGTATTAACAAGTGGAAGTTCGCAGGAATCATGAGAAATCAATGGTCGGGCGAAGTCAGTGAGCGCAAGGGCTGGAGGGGTGTGTCAGCAGTTGGAGGAATTCCAGAGTTAGGGAAGTCAAGGTGCGGCAGTATGGGGACGCAAAGGGACGTGGACAGTGAGGGTACGCAAAGGGACGATGACGCATAAGGACGGGGGCAGTGAGGGGACCCATAGGAACGTGGGCAGTGAGGGGGCCCAAAGGAACGGGGGCAGTGAGGGGACCCAAAGGAACGGGGGCAGTGAGGGGACCCAAAGGAACGGGGCCAGTGAGGGGGCTCAAAGGAAGGGGGCCATGAGGGGGCCCAAAGGAACAGGGGCTGTGAGGGGACCCAAAGGAACGGGGGCAGTGAGGGGGCCCAAAGGAACAGGGGCTGCGAGGGGACCCAAAGGAACGGGGGCAGTGAGGGGACCCAAAGGAACGGTGGCAGTGAGAGGCCTCAAAGTAACCGGGGCAATATGATAGGCCTCAAAGTAACGTGGGCAGTGAGAGGCTTCAAAGTAATGGGGGCAATATGAGAGGCCTTAAAGTAACGGGGGCAATATGAGAGGCCTCAAAGTAACGGGGGCAATGAGGGGCCTCAAAGGAACGGGGGCAATGAGGGGCCTCAAAGGAACAGTTAAGGGGCAGTTAAGGTTTGACAAACTAGGAGGCCAAAGGTTTGGGCAGCAGGGAGGTAAGTGATGGAAAGGGGCCTTGAAGGGACTTGTGGAGTAGAGGACGGATGCAGACGTTGGAGATGTTGACTATACCCATCCCACGGCCGCGGGTACCCGCCTGGCTCACTACATCTTATGCAGAGCTCCCGCTGCAGCAGCAGGAATTGGCCAGGTTTGTAAGTTGGACTCTGGGTGCCGCGCTGAATAATGCATGCAGGTGCAGGGCTGGGGTTACAACGAGACCCGGGGACGGGAGAGGCGCGGATAAAATATTCAACTGGCAGAGCTCCGACAGAAGGCTGCAACTAACAGTCGTCCCTTCCACTCGTCCCCGGAGCCCCCTCCTTATCCATCTGAGCTCCTCTGACAGCTCTGCCAGTGCTACAACGGTCACACAAAGCTGGCCTGGGCGCCTAACTCTGGCCGGGCCTCGACCCTTCGCGGTCACAAGTGCACGGACACGGGGGATCTTAAAAGTCTCTTACCTGAAATCAGAGCGAACTTTCATTCACGCTGTGGTACCCGCCGGACCACGCAGCTGCGGCAGGCGACCATGGGCACAGGCTGGGTGCAGGACCCGGGCTGAGAGGCGGTGTAGCGCGCGGTGGCTGGAGCCTGCTGGTCTCCGGAGGATCGGCCCCAGGGCGCCCACTGCTCTCTTTCAACCTGCGCGCTCCCTCGTGGCCACTCTCTGCCAGCAACAGGCACGCGCCGTCTGCTCGTAGACGCCTGGGGGCAGCCGTGATTTGGAAAAACGCCACTGTTTTGTCCCGTATGCGTACGATGTAAGGCATCGCGCGCATGCGAGACAAAGAGTGCGAATCCTTCCACCAATCACACGACAAACAAGCATTGTAAATGCAATAGGACTCGTATTTACGCGAGACCTATTGCATTTTCAACGGAAGTGCGGGCGTGAAAGAAGGCACGGACGGGAGGGGGTGGGGTGGTTGGTGGTGGTCCAAGAAGTTACGGACTACGGGAGGGAACGGGGAGAGGCAGGGGAACAAAACTGTTTTGGAAGTAATGGGGCTGATAGCCTCGGAAGGAGGAAAATGATGACATGGCCGTCAGGAGGCGGGATTAAGTTCCCGAAAACCAATCAAAATGCAGCATTTAGAATTGCGGCCAATCAAAAAGATAGGCGGAAAGTGGGCGGAGCTTCCCCGCTATACTGTATACAGCATTTCTCGACGAGACAGCGCATGCGCTGCCTAGGCGAGACCTAAAAATATAATGGTGACAGGCATTTTTATCTGTGCCTGTGCAGGGAGAATGCTTACTGGGTTCTCCTGTTCAAAGTGATCTGTGAGTCTTTTGCAACTAAATGTAAATGTAAATGTCTAGTATTTGTTAAAGCGCACAGCTACCTCCGGAGAGGTGTCCCGGCGCTGGGGGCCATCGGGAAGATTAAGCGAGCTATTGCCCAGAGTCATATGGTGCTGGGCTGATCTGCCGCCGGCTCCGGGGATCGATACGTGAGCCCCTGGTTCCGGAGTCAGTCGCCCTGGCCGCTGCGCCACACCACTTCCCTAGTTTCTTCTTTTCATGCACGAGGGATATGAATGTTGAATTTGTGCATACATGATGCCTGTGTAGGAGGATAAACAAATGACACTTAAGATCCATCTTCAGAGGACAGCTGTAATGCTCTGGCCAAGGTCTGTGCCGATAAAGTAGCATCCATTTACTCATCTTTTCCGGGGGCTGTAAAAATATTCCCCACATCATAATGTTTGGTTTGAATGCTCAGCAGATCTTTTGAAGCTATTTCAGTTCCAACCTATTGAACAAGACGAGCTATACCTCCTCATGTTATCTGTTAAATCTAGTTTTCCGCTCGACCCTGCTTCTCCTGCGATTGTAAAGCAAAGAGTGGAAGAGCTCTTACCTGTGCTTGGGGAATTGGTTAATAGCTCATTGGTGACAGCACAGGTTCCTCTGCGCTGGAAGCATGCATCAGTAGTTCCCCTTTTGAAAAAAACTTCACTTTATCCAACTACACCTGAGCATTATAGGCCAATATCGTTTCTCCCGTTTTCATCCAAAAATATGTCAACCAACAACTTTCGAGGTTTATTGAAGCCAAGGAGCTTCTCCATAGGACGTAGTCGGGTTTTCGCCCCCACTATAGCACAGAATCAGCTTTGCTGCTTGCCTCGGAGTCCATACGGTAGATTCTGGATGAGGGTGACACCGCTGCACTGCTAATGCTGGACCTGATTGCAGCCTTCGACACCGTATCCCACAGCCTCTTACTAGAGAGGTTGTGGACTGGCGGTGTCAGTTATATGGTCTTGAAATGGTTGGCCTCCTTTCTGCAGGGCGGTACTTTCCAGGTGCTGCAGAAACCCTTTAAATCCCAGGTATTTCCATTACAGCAGGGGGTGCATTTGGACTCATCTTTGAGCCCTACTCTATTCAATCTATATATGCGCACCCTAACTGATGTCATTGATTGGCACGGTTTTAAGATCATATCGTACGCCAATGATACTCAGCTTATTCTCACACTGCCACATAATTTAGCCAGTTCGTCCCCTTCTCTGAGAGCCTATTTTTCGGAAGTCGCCCAATGGATGGACCTCAGGTGCCTGAAACTAAATGCAGGTAAGACTGAGGTCCTTATCTTGAGCAAGCAGCCTTCAATTTGGTCTCCTGCCTGGTGGCCAGACTTGCTTGGGTCTCTTCCTTCACCAAAGCCTAATGTTAAAAACCTAGGCATGTGGTCTGATAAAAACCTTACATTCAATCGCCAGCATACAGCCTTGGTGGGCAAGTGTTTTGGGATCCGGAGATCACTCAAGAACATCATCTGCTTCTTGACAGAATCTGCCAAGAAAACAGTAGTCCAGGCAGTGGTTATTTTCAAGCTGGACTACTGCAACATTCTATACTTGGGAGTTTCTCAATCTCACCTGTCGAGACTTCAGCGCGTACAGAACTCTGCAGCTCGATTACTGCTGAATCTTCCAAGACTGCCTCAATGTGCTTTGCACTTCGTAAACTGCACTGGCTCCCTGTGAAGAAGCGTCTTTCTTTTCAAGCTTTGTGCTACAGCTGCAGGACCTTCTAGAATACAGGTGTCTGCTATTTGCACCCTTTCATTAAGTCATACTCCCCTACAAAGCATCTCAGGTCATCCGGGGCCCTTTTGACTCATGTCCCTGCCGTAAAGAAAGTTCCCATAGGGGGCAGTTCCTTTGGTTTTGCATCCAAGCTGTGGAATTAACTCCCCCTTCACTTAAAACAGGCAAAGACTGAAATTGTGTTTCGTAAAAATTTGAAAACTTGGTTAGTCAGATAGGTTTTTCTCCTACTCCTCTGGTTTTTCTCCTACTCCTCTGGGCTGCTTTATGCTTTGATCGCTATAGCTAGACTTTCAGTGCTGGCACACTTCGGTTGAAGTAGCTGTGCGGTATATAATTGTTTTTATTATTATTAAGATGGAGGACTGGAGAGAGCCTCCCAGGCAGCAGAACTCAATGTCAGGTCTTTCCTAATGCATTTCAGAGGCTTTTCCGTGCACCAGGCTCTGGGGTGTGGAGGATGGGAGACAGAAGGTTCACTGTCCAATGTAGTGAAAAGCCCCTGTGCTTTCCTGGTCTATTGTTCTAGGAAGTGCTACCCCCCCCCATCCCTGTAGGGTACCATGTGGCTAATTGAGACAGACTCTCTTTCCTTGTGCACTAATTTGGGGTTTTGTCCGACAGGATAAAAGATTTGCCCTCTGATCAGTCTTGTTAGATTCTTTTAGGAGGGATAGTGTTTTGTTTTGCTAACTGTAGTTTTGTGCACATTTGTAATTTATGCCTGATGACTGCCTTGAGGGAAAGCCATTGTTAAAGGCTATAGATCTGATTGGTTCACTGGGAAAAGTTATGTCTAATAACACATGTCTGATGCGTTTGTTATGAAAAGCCGTGACAAAGGAAGTAGGCTTGGCTTATTTACTGTGAAAAGCATTTGTTTCAACCGATAGGCTTTTAGGGGTAGATAGTTATCAGACTGTGTTAGACGCTGTATACAGGTATTTTGCTACATAAAATCTCACAGATTTCCCTACTAGGCATGCGGTTTGCTGTTGGCCCCCCGTTCTTACAAATCCTGGGGGTTCAGGCTTTTTATTGTGGTAATCCATGTTTAGTCCCTTTTGGGAGGATCTCTGTATTGTTTTTCAGCTATAATTGTGTACATATTTGCAGTTTTATACCTGCAAGAAGGATGGTTGCCACCTTACATGTACTAGAGAAGGCTTATTTTGGGTACAGTGTCAAGCAAGTGGTAACGGTTATATGCTTTATTGGTGCATTGGGAATGTAGGAGAGTAGGATCTGCTTCACATGGGTACCCCCACTTTTTGCTGATGCTTCACTGTTTTTCGACATTAGTCTGGCTGGGGCCCTGCTAATCAGGACCCCAGCCTAGCTGCTTCCTCTCTAAAATGGTTTCCATGTGCCTTAGGCACATCACTGATTGGAATCTGGAGTGCCCTTATAAGTCCCTAGTATATGGTATACTATGTACCAAGGGCATAGGTACCTCAGAGGCCTACCAGGGGCTGCAGCATGTATTATGCCACCCCTGGAAGGCCATCCAAACTGACACCACAGGTCTGCTACTGCAGCCTGGGTAAGGTGGTGCATGCACCCCTTACTGTGATATAGGTTACCTATATCACTACATACTTACACATATATAAACCTATAAGTCACTCCTATAGCAGGCCTTATCAATCCTGAAGGCAGAGTGCTTGGTTCTTATGTGAGAGGGTGCCACTGCATGAGCAGGGCCCCTCTGCAGTGCCCAGAGTCCATTCTCTGGGGCTGTTTGTAAATGCGGTTAAACCATATACTCTTAAGTGCATTATATCCTCGCGGTAGAATGCTAACTTTGGAATGACTGCATCAAAACATGTCGTGTTTGGTGTCAAACATCTTGGAATACTACCCCCCCGCCAATCCTGGCGGCGGGGGTAGCATTCCACCCTTCTAGAGGGAGAGACATGTACACACTGGTCTACCCGGTAACTTCTTCCTAAAGCCCTGGCATCACAAAATGGATGCTGCTGCCACAGACACAAGTCTGGCCTCCTGCTGCTGGACGAAACTCCGGCAGGGGAGGCCTGGACAATAGGTTTCCTGTTGCAGGGAGGTGTGACCACCTCCCCAGACAGGATAATGTGTATTGGGGCTGGGCGGGAGCACCCTCTGGGTGCTTTGAAGTCCTGCACTGGGGGCACATTTGGTGTCCCTAGTGCATTCCCCAGTTCAAACCGGATCAGGGGCTTCCAGCCCCTGCTTTGGCGCGAACTGGACAAAGGGAAAGGGTGTAGCCACCCCTCTGCCCTGACCCACCCATAGGTGGGGCCACAGAGTAGTCCAACCCCTAAACTTGGTATAAGTATAGGAACCCAGTCCTTAGGACTTTAGATTATCCCTGGACGAAACTCTGAAACTGAATCCTGGACCTTCGACGCTCTACTCACGATTAGAGGACAGAAGAATCTCCCTTGGGGTAAAGGAGTGACTCCCTGCTTGGCAGGCACCAAAGAAGCATCTGTCCGGTTCGCATTTCTGAAGCTCCCGTCGGACGCCGAAGTCATCGCATCACCAGAGGTAGATTCTCAGACTTCCCGAGGCTACCCTGAGTCCCCAGCAAAGCTGAGGCCCGTAGCTATCGTGGGTGACTTGAGACCGTGACCCCTGGACACCGAGCACATTTGCAAGTGCATCCTCTTCTGGGTCTCCCACGAAGTCATGCTTTGGGCTTGGAGTAGCCCTAGCCTCCAGCACCAACTGCACTGAAGATCACTGGCCTCCACTCCACGAGTGTCCTGTAAGCCAGATCCACGTGCGACGTCTCGAGGCTCCTTTGCGGTCGCTAGCCCGTTGGCTAGTAGCCCTTAACGAAGGCCAATATTTTTCTTACTTGGCATCCTGGTTGCTCCAGGCCTGCCCTCACTTACCCTTGCTGGGTGAGTTCCCCAGACCTTGCTGGTCTGCACCATCGACGATCTTCCTCTGCATCAAGACTTGCCGTTGCCAAGGCTTGTTGGGTCCAATCCGGTCGCCGACACCTCAGAACTCGACAGACATCGTGTACCAGCCCGAATCCTGCTCCTGGTCGCCGACAACGCCTCCTGGACCTCGTGGCTGAAGAGTCAAGATGACCGTCAATGCACCTGAAGCACTCGACATCGGTGGGCATCTGTCCATCGCCTTCCTGGTCACTGGCTAGTGACCCAGACTCTGTCCCCTCTGCTTTCAGGTTCTTCAGAACTCCGATCCACTCTTGGATCCATCCGGACACTTTCCACTTGGTCGCCAGCAGCACTTTGCAGCAGATCGCCATTCAAATCGACGACGAAACCCGACCCCGAAAGGCACCTATGCACCCGGCTTCCCTGGGTGAGGTAACACGAGTACTCCGGTGCTCCCATGGGTAGAGACTCTTCAAAGTCCTAGATCTCAAAGGGTTTGCTCCAAGTCCTCCTTTAAGTGTCCCTTTTCTTTAATTTCCCGATCACGACTTTCTCCATAGAAGTCAACGGCGTATCGCGGTTGTGTATTTACACTGCACGCGTCCCCGTGGGTCCCCTGTGTCACTACCTTGGGTGGTTCCTTGTGGTCCAAGCACTTCTAGAGGCTCTAGGCCTAGTGTCTAGTTCAGTCGTGGTTCTTATACCACTTTATTGGTATATGGTTTGGTACGCCCCTAGGGCCCAAACGTGTATTTGTGCTATTACTGTGTTTAAATAACTTCTAACTTATGTACTTCGAACTCTAGCCTCATAAAGAGACTAGAGGGGTGTGTTTAGCAATAAATACATATATTTTGAATATATACCTGGTGTGGTGCTCTTTCATTTGATCACTCAAGAGATTATAGACTGGTAAAACAAGCTGCTTTACATTCCTTCAAGACTTAGCCTGAAGGCTGCTCTCCATAGCTACCACTAGGATAGCTTTCAATAAGGTTGTCTTTAACCAATCTCCAATAAGGGGTTGTTTGGACTGGTGCAAGGTGCCCACTATAATTAGTGGACAGCATATGCCAGGCCAACTTCTCACATTGGTGTGCAGCGTGTGGGATTCCAGCTTGCTATTGTTTTACCAGATAATCTCAATTGAATTGATCAACTGAAAACCACTAAAGGTACCTAAGGTACATATAATTTAAGCTTAGAATACAGTAAGTTCTACTGAACTTAGAGTTGTGTGTTAAGGGATAGCACAACCCTTTCTACAACTCAAGAGAGTTTAGTAGGCCACACTAGAGTAGGTAGTGCATACACCACACCACACTAGTAATGTCTTTAAGGGTAGGATCTAAAGAATCCTTGCAGGAAGCCACTGAGCTTCCACCCTCCAAGTATGATACACTCCCATTCTTGGAATTGAGAGCTTTATGTAACTTGAGGAAATTAAGGACAGGCCAAAGTCCCACCACCCAACACCTTAAGGAGTTGTTGGTAGCTTATGACCTTAGTAAGCCCTTGGGGACTGAAGGGGTAGGAGCTGAGGGTGGGGCAGAAGATGAGGATGGGACCAGGGGTAGAAATACCCACAGCCCCCCCTCTGAAACTGGCCAGGAGGGTGAAAATGACCCTGACCTGGATAACCCAATCCCTCCTGAGGAAGATGAAGAGGATAATCAAGATGATGCCCTCTTTGTCCCCCCAGGAAGGATTAAGAGTGTGCCCAGAAAGTCTAGATCTCCTTCTCAGGAGTCTAACCACTCTGGCACCTCTATAGGGAGCTCTGTCTCATCTCATAGGAGGGAATCCTCTCATGAGAGGAGAACAAGGCTGATTCAATATGAGGAAGCTCAGCTTGAACTCAGAAGGAAGCAAGTAGCCTTAGACAGGGAGTCCCTAGATCTCTTTAGAGAGAAAAGAAAGTTGGGACTAGAGTCCCATGGTGGCAGCCATGTCCCTAGAGTTAGGGAAAGGTCCTATGACCATAGGAACCTGAGCAAGATTGTCCCTCCCTATCAGAATGGGGATGACATCCACAAGTGAATAACTGCTCTAGAGAGGGCCTGTAAGGTACAGAAGGTCCCTCAGGAGCAGTGGGCAGCAATCTTGTGGCTCTCCTTTGCAGACAAAGGTAGAGATAAGCTCCTCACTGTTAGAGAGGAGGATGCTGATAATTACAAGGTCTTGAAGAGTGCTCTTATTGATGGGTTTGGCCTAACCACTGAACAGTACAGGTTGAAGTTCAGAGATACCCAATAAGCACAGACTCAAGACTGGGTAGACTATGTGGATTGTTCTGCCAAGGCTCTGGAAGGCTGGTTGATGGGCAGTAAGGTGTGTGACTTCTCAGGATTGTACAATCTGATAATGAGGGAGCAGATTCTTAATAACTGTCAAAATCAGCTGTTGCATCAATACCTGGTAGACTCTGATCTGACCTCTCCCCAAGAATTGGGAAAGAAGGCAGACAAATGGGTCAGAACCAGGGTGAAGCAGAAGGTACAGAACCAAGGTGGGGAAACCAAGAAGCAAGATGCTAAGAACTCTGAAAAGGGTGGGGAGAAGGGTAAAGATCAAAAGTCTTCATCAGGCCCCCAAAAATCTTCTTCTGGTGGGGATTCACAGTCTACCAAAGGGAAAGGCCAAAGAAAACCATGGTGCAAGGTCTGTAAGCAAAAGACCCACTGGACCAGTGATTGCACCAAGTCCAAAGACTCAAGTCCAGCACCCACCAATGCCCCTAAGGCACCTGTTCCCCCTAGTACAGTTGGTGGGAGTGCTCCAGCCAAGGGTTTAGTAGGGTTCACCCTGGGTACTGAGTTGGGCTCTGACCTAGTCAGAGAACTGACTCAGGCTGTGTTAGTCTGTGATGGAGGCATGGATGTGACCTCCTCTGTGAGTCCCAGTAATCTGGGCAAGTACAGACAACAGCCTTTAATCAATGGACGAGAGGCTTTGGCATTTAGGGACACAGGGGCAAGTGTCACAATGGTGACACAAGACCTTGTGCATCCTGGGCAAGTTATACTTGGTGAGATGTACCAAGTGACCAATGCTAGCAATGTCAGAACAGACCATACTCTGGCAGTTGTTAACTTCTCCTGGGGAGGGGTAACTGGCCTTAAGAAGGTTGTGGTGAGTGCAAACCTACCAGTCGAATGCTTGCTTGGCAATGACTTAGAGACTTCTGCTTGGGCAGAAGTGGAGCTCAGGACCCATGCAGAAATGCTGGGGATCCCTGCAGATGTGTTTGCTGTGACCAGGTCACAAGCCAAAATGTCTAGCACTGAACAGGCCTTGGATTCTGGAAGAATGGACCAAGTGCCTTCCAAGAGGAGGAGTAGTAGGGTTAAGGCAGTGCCTTCCCCCTTGGCTCAGGAGGAAGATCAGTCCCTTGAGGGGGATGATCTCAGCCCTGAAGAAGGAACTGTCCCAGAGGAACTGGAACCTGACCAGGTTGAGTTCTTGGGGACAGGGGGACCTTCTAGGGCAGATCTGAGCCAGGAGCAGCAGAGCTGCCCCTCCTTGAACCCCTCAGACAGCAAGCTGCTGCTGAGGCTGCTGGGAAAGCTAGTGGTCCCCATACAGTGTATTGGGATGATGGACTCCTGTACTCAGAGAGTAGAGACCCCAAGCCTGGTGCTACCAGGAGGTTGGTTATACCTCTGAAGTTCAGGGGCTTCCTATTGACCCTAGCCCATGATATTCCCTTGGCAGGTCACCTGGGCCAGAACAAGACTTGGGACAGAATTGTCCCTCACTTTCACTGGCCCCACATGTCTGAAGACAGTAAGGAGTTTTGTCGCTCCTGTGTAACCTGCCAAGCCAGTGGCAAGGCAGGTGGCACTACAAAGGCCCCCTGATACCACTACCTGTGGTGGGGGTGCCCTTTGAAAGGGTAGGGATTGACATAGTTGGTCCCATGGATCCCCAAACAGCCTCTGGGCACAGGTTTATCCTGGTGGTAGTGGATCATGCCACCAGGTACCCAGAAGCTATTCCCCTCAGGACCACTACAGCACCTGTGGTGGCAAGGGCCCTCCTGGGAATTTTCTCAAGAGTGGGCTTTCCTAAGGAGGTAGTATCAGACAGGGGTGCTAACTTCATGTCTGGATACTTAAAAGCAATGTGGAAGGAGTGTGGAGTGACTTATAAGTTCACCACACCCTATCACCCACAATGCAATGGTTTAGTTGAGAGATTCAACAAAACCTTGAAGGGCATGATTAAAGGGCTCCCAGAAAAGCTTAGGCGAAGATGGGACATACTCTTGCAATGCCTTTTATTCGCATATAGGGAGGTGCCTCAGAAGGGGGTTGGTTACAGCCCTTTCGAACTTCTGTTTGGCCACCCTGTGAGGTGTCCACTGTGCTTGGTGAAGGAAGGGTGGGAGTTACCTCTCAAGCCCCCAAAGCAAGATATAGTGGACTATGTACTTGGTCTCCGCTCCAGGATGGCTGAGTATATGAAAAAGGCAACCAAAAACCTTGAGGCTAGCCAGGAACTTCAAAAGGCCTGGCATGACCAAAAGGCTGTTCTGACTGTTTACCAGCCAGGACAGAGGTGTGGGTGTTGGAGCCAGTGGCCCCGGCATCTCTCCAAGACAAATGGAGTGGACCCCACACTATTGTTGAGCAGAAGGGTGAGGTTACCTACTTAGTAGACCTAGGAACACCCAGGAGTCCCCACAGGGTTCTCCATGTCAACAGGTTAAAACCATATGTGGACAGGGCAGACATGGGCTTGCTCATGGCTCTTGATGAAGGGCAGGAGGAAGAGAGTGACCCACTCCCTGACCTGCTCTCACAGAACCCTGACGATGGGTCAGTAGATGGTGTAGCCTTGGCAGGCAGCCTCACTACCCAGCAACAAACTGATTGCATACAAGTTCTCAATCAGTTTAGACATATGTTTTCACTGACACCCAGTCAGACCACCTGGTGCACTCATGAAGTGGACACTGGGGACAGTCTGTCTATTAAAAATAAGATTTATAGGCAACCTGACCATGTCAGGGACTGTATCAGGACTGAAGTCCAGAAAATGTTGGAGTTGGGAGTTATTGAACCCTCAGATAGCCCTTGGGCTAGTCCAGTGGTCCTTGTGCCAAAACCTCACACCAGTGGTGGAAAAAGAGAGGTTTTGTGTGGACTACAGGGGTCTCAATGCAGTCACTAGGACTGATGCCCATCCAATACCAAGGGCAGATGAGCTCATAGATACTTTGGCCTCAGCCAAATATCTCAGCACATTTGACTTGACAGCTGGCTACTGGCAGATCAGACTAGCTGATACTGCAAAGCCCAAAACAGCATTCTCAACCCCTAGTGGGCATTATCAATTTGTGGTAATGCCCTTTGGTCTGAAGAATGCACCTGCCACTTTCCAGAGGTTGGTGAATACAGTTCTCACTGGTCTGGAAGCCTATAGTGCAGCATATCTAGATGATATTGCTGTCTTTAGCTCCACCTGGGAGGATCACCTGGTCCACCTCAGGAATGTTTTACAGGCCCTGCAAAAGGCAGGCCTGACTATCAAGGCCACTAAGTGCCAGATAGGGCAGAGTCAGGTTGTGTACCTGGGCCACCTTGTGGGTGGAGGCCAGGTTCAACCTTTACAGAGCAAGATCCAGACTATCATGGACTGGACTGCTCCCACTACCCAGACTCAGGTGAGAGCCTTCTTAGGCCTGACTGGGTACTATAGGAGATTTGTCAAGGGGTATGGATCAATAGTGACACCCCTGAATGACTTAACTTCTAAGAAAATGCCCAAAAGGTTCAGTGGACAGTTAGCTGTCAAAAGGCATTTGATGACCTGAAGCAGGCCATGTGCACTGCTCCCATTCTACAGAGTCCTGATTACTCCAAGAAGTTCATTGTTCAAACTGATGCATCTGAATTGGGGGTAGGGGCTGTACTGTCACAATTGAATGAAGAAGGTCAGGATCAGCCAGTAGCTTTCATTAGCAGAAGGCTGACCCCTAGAGAGAAACGTTGGTCAGCCATAGAGAGGGAGGCCTTTGCTGTGGTCTGGGCTCTGAAGAAGTTGAGGCCATACTTGTTTGGTACACACTTCCTGGTTCAGACAGACCATAAGCCCCTCTTATGGCTAAAACAAATGAAGGGTGAAAACCCCAAACTGCTTAGGTGGTCCATTTCCCTACAGGGGATGGACTTTACAGTGGAACATAGACCTGGGAGTAACCATGCCAATGCAGATGGACTCTCTAGGTACTTCCACTTAGAACATGAAGACTTAACTGGGCAAGGTTAGTTTAATGTCCCTACGTTTGGGGGGTTGTGTAGGAGAGTAGGATCAGCTTCACATGGGTACCCCCACTTTTTGCTGATGCTTCACTGTTTTTCGACATTAGTCTGGCTGGGGCCCTGCTAATCAGGACCCCAGCCTAGCTGCTTCCTCTCTAAAATGGTTTCCATGTGCCTTAGGCACATCACTGATTGGAATCTGGAGTGCCCTTATAAGTCCCTAGTATATGGTATACTATGTACCAAGGGCATAGGTACCTCAGAGGCCTACCAGGGGCTGCAGCATGTATTATGCCACCCCTGGAAGGCCATCCAAACTGACACCACAGGTCTGCTACCGCAGCCTGGGTAAGGTGGTGCATGCACCCCTTACTGTGATATAGGTTACCTATATCACTACATACTTACACATATATAAACCTATAAGTCACTCCTATAGCAGGCCTTATCAATCCTGAAGGCAGAGTGCTTGTTTCTTATGTGAGAGGGTGCCACTGCATGAGCAGGGCCCCTCTGCAGTGCCCAGAGTCCATTCTCTGGGGCTGTTTGTATTTTTATTTATTTTATTTATTTTATGTGTTTTATAGAGCGCGAACTTGACCCGTTAGGGTATCAGAGCGCTTTACATGAGAGCAAACAATATACAGACAGGCTTAGAAACAACCAATTGCAGATCGAGTAGTAGGGGGCCGGGTGCCGGAGATATAAGGGAGAGAAGGACACGTATTTACAGTTTACAAAACCAAATACTGAAGACGAGGTTACATATATACAGATTATGTTTACAATTATTCAAGACAAGGTACCAAGTTTCCGATGGGCGGCTAGGTAGTCCGAAGGGAGGCAGTGGACGGCCATAGGTCAGGGCCATAGTGAAGCATGAGGCCAAACTTAAGCGAGGAATTTGCCCATAAGGAAGGTTTTGGCATCTTTTTTGAATCGAGTTAGAGAGGGGATTCTTCTGATGTCGGGTGGGAGAGAGTTCCATATTCTTGGAGCAGCCCCGGAGAAGGCCCGATTGAAAGTTTTTTTTTTTCGAAAGCGTGCAGGTTGAAGAAAGAGGTTTCTGGCAGATCGGGAGTTTCTGATTCCTCCGGAGATCACAAGTTTCTGTGCCAGATATGCAGGGGAGTTAGAGTATAAAGCTTTGTGCGTGATGCATGCTAGCTTCAACTGTATTCTGGCCTCTAGGGGAAGCCAGTTGAGAGCTTTCAGGTGTGGGGAAATATGATCATATTTTCGTGTGCCGGTAAGTAGTCTGGCGGCCGCATTGAGGCAGGCTTTAAGAGGTGCCAGGGAGATCTTGGGTAAACCCGAGAGGGTAGAGCAGCCATATTCTAGTCTAGAGATGACGAGTGCTTGGACTGCCATTTTTAGGTCGGGAGCATCGAGGAAAGGTTTCAATTTCCTAAGGTAGCTCAGGTGGAATCTGGCTGTTTTGGCCATCGAGTTGATGTGGTCCCGCATGTTCAGGTTGCTGTCGAGGGTAATTCCCAGGGATTTAGCCGAGTCCACAATGGTCGGTGGGCAATTTAAGGCTGTGATAGCCTTAATCCATGAATGAATATCAAGGTTGGTACTGGGAGGGGAGACCAGGAGAAATTCTGTTTTCTTTGCATTGAGTTTGAGTTGATTGGATGCGAGCCATTGGACGGTGAGTTTCAGGGCTTCGTTCAGGGAGAGAATCTCTTCGAGAGATGAGGTTTTGATGTAGATCTGAGTGTCATCAGCGTACATATGATAGGAGATATTTGCAGTGCGTAATACTTCAGTAAGCGGTTCTAGGTAAAGGTTGAAGAGGGTGGGGGACAGGGTTGATCCTTGAGGGACTCCAACCGTGACTGGGGATGGTGACGAAAGGTTGCCGTTGATTAGGAATCTCTGTGACCGGTTTTGGAGGAAGGACCTGAACCATTCTAGAACAGTTTGTAAATGCGGTTAAACCATATACTCTTAAGTGCATTATATCCTCGCGGTAGAATGCTAACTTTGGAATGACTGCATCAAAACATGTCGTGTTTGGTGTCAAACATCTTGGAATACTACCCCCCCACCAATCCTGGCGGCGGGGGTAGCATTCCACCCTTCTAGAGGGAGAGACATGTACACACTGGTCTACCCGGTAACTTCTTCCTAAAGCCCTGGTATCACAAAATGGATGCTGCTGCCACAGACACAAGTCTGGCCTCCTGCTGCTGGACGAAACTCCGGCAGGGGAGGCCTGGACAATAGGTTTCCTGTTGCAGGGAGGTGTGACCACCTCCCCAGACAGGATAATGTGTATTGGGGCTGGGCTCTGGGTGCTTTGAAGTCCTGCACTGGGGGCACATTTGGTGTCCCTGTGCATACCCCAGTTCAAACCGGATCAGGGGCTTCCAGCCCCTGCTTTGGCGCGAACTGGACAAAGGGAAAGGGGTGTAGCCACCCCTCTGCCCTGACCCACCCATAGGTGGGGCCACAGACTAGTCCAACCCCTAAACTTGGTATAAGTATAGGAACCCAGTCCTTAGGACTTTAGATTATCCCTGGACGAAACTCTGAAACTGAATCCTGGACCTTCGATGCTCTACTCACGATTAGAGGACAGAAGAATCTCCCTTGGGGTCAAGGAGTGACTCCCCTGCTTGGCAGGCACCAAAGAAGCATCTGTCCGGTTCGCATTTCTGAAGCTCCTGTCGGACGCCGAAGTCATCGCATCACCAGAGGTGGATTCTCAGACTTCCCCGAGGCTACCCTGAGTCCCCAGCAAAGCTGAGGCCCATAGCTATCGTGGGTGACTTGAGACCGTGACCCCTGGACACCGAGCACATTTGCAAGTGCATCCTCTTCTGGGTCTCCCACGAAGTCATGCTTTGGGCTCCGCGTAGCCCTAGCCTCCAGCACCAACTGCACCGAAGATCACTGGCCTCCACTCCACGAGTGTCCTGTGAGCCAGATCCACGTGCGACGTCTCGAGGCTCCTTTGCGGTCGCTAGCCCGTTGGCTAGTAGCCCTTAACAAAGGCCAATCTTTTTCTTACTTGGCATCCTGGTTGCGCCAGGCCTGCCCTCACTTACCCTCGCTGGGTGAGTTCCCCAGACCTTGCTGGTCTGCACCATCGACGATCTTCCTCTGCATCAAGACTTGCCGTTGCCAAGGCTTGTTGGGTCCAATCCGGTCGCCGATACCTCAGCACTCGACAGACATTGTGTACCAGCCCGAATCCTGCTCCTAGTCGCCGACAACGCCTCCTGGACCTCGTGGCTGAAGAGTCAAGACGACTGTCAACGCACCTGAAGCACTCGACATCGGTGGGCATCTGTCCATCGCCTTCCTGGTCACTGGCTAGTGACCCAGACTCTGTCCCCTCTGCTTTCAGGTTCTTCAGAACTCCGATCCACTCTTGGATCCACCCGGACACGTTCCACTTGGTCGCCAGCAGCACTTTGCAGCAGATCGCCATTCAAATCGACGACGAAACCCGACCCCGAAAGGCACCTATGCACCCGGCTTCCCTGGGTGAGGTAACATGAGTACTCCGGTGCTCCCGTGGGTAGAGACTCTTCAAAGTCCTAGATCTCAAAGGGTTTGCTCCAAGTCCTCCTTTAAGTGTCCCTTTTCTTTAATTTCCCGATCACGACTTTCTCCATAGAAGTCAACGGCGTATCGCGGTTGTGTATTTACACTGCACGCGTCCCCCGTGGGTCCCCTGTGTCACTACCTTGGGTGGTTCCTTGTGGTCCAAGCACTTCTAGAGGCTCTAGGCCTAGTGTCTAGTTCAGTCGTGGTTCTTATACCACTTTATTGGTATATGGTTTGGTACGCCCCTAGGGCCCAAACGTGTATTTGTGCTATTACTGTGTTTAAATAACTTCTAACTTATGTACTTCGAACTCTAGCCTCATAAAGAGACTAGAGGGGTGTGTTTAGCAATAAATACATATATTTTGAATATATACCTGGTGTGGTGCTCTTTCATTTGATCACTCAAGAGATTATAGACTGGTAAAACAAGCTGCTTTACATTCCTTCAAGACTTAGCCTGAAGGCTGCTCTCCATAGCTACCACTAGGATAGCTTTCAATAAGGTTGTCTTTAACCTATCTCCAATAAGGGGTTGTTTGGACTGGTGCAAGGTGCCCACTATAATTAGTGGACAGCATATGCCAGGCCAACTTCTCACAGGGAACATCTAAGTTTGATCTGGTTATTATAAAAAGTTATACCAAAACCGATTACATTTTCAGCTAGTGCCGAAAGATGAGGAATTTTGATAACAAAAGGGAGGGGCTCCAATTAGGGTGAAGCCCAAAAAGCAAATTCATATGATATTAAAAACTTTTAAAAAGCCTGGAAAATACAAGAATCCAAAGGGGCCTCAGAATTATATTGTTTCTAATATTTGATAACCTGGAGGAAGTTCTTCGTATATAATGGGAAGATCTACACAATACATATAATGTAATAGTGAAGATGTGAATACTGATTAGACATGCTGACAGGAAGTGTAATAAACTAAAGCAGTAGTTCTTGATTTTTTGCCTGCTCCGGACCACCCCGAATCACTAACTGAAGCCAAGGACCCCTGCCTAACCACCTTTTACAATTTGGACCTCAAAGAATACACAAAAATACAGAAATGAGTATGCATCAAAACAAGGCACAAATTCTGAAATGCCTTATTAAATTCACAAACAAAAAAATGCTAAAATCAAACTTGGAATGGAGAGGTTGGAGTTTTTCAAAAAATATATTTATGTCTAAAAGACAATGTCATATGCTAGTTTCCAACATATCACTTTGTCTTATTTTGTTCCTAATACACCCCTCGTCGCTGCATGCTAGCACTTTTGTTAAGGCCATCAATCGCCCATATGTAATTTTGCTTGCTACTTAATTTACCACCTTAATTAATTGCCTTAAGTAATAACTTCAAATTAAGCTTCCAATTTCAAATCCTTTCACATGTACAGAGCATTCTGAAATTTTCAAGTTTCAATTTAGTTTTTTTCTGTGTGTATACTTTAGTAATCTACTATTATTAATAATTTAAACAGTAGGTGGCCCCTATTGAGAACAACTCTCATGCATTGAAAACAGTACTTCAGAACTGCCAAAAGTATTTGAAAGAAAAAAGTTGAAAAAGGTAAAAAGAGATTACCATGATTATAAGATGGGCCTATATGCACCATTGCTCACAATTTTGATATTTTAGATTTTTTGATGTTATAGATTGCACAATAGGAAAATCTGTAGCTAGAACAGACTTAATTGGGTCAGAGACAACCAATGGAGGTACATATTTACCATCAATGGAGGCTGAAAACAGTAGCGGTAAGAACTTGACAAAAACAGCTGCTGATAGAAACACCTCTCTTTTTTAGGGAAAGACAACAAGCAATAGAGAGAAGAAGAAAACATACAGAAGACGGATAAAGATACAAACAGAAGTTGTGAGAAGTAGTTTATCAATCTTGAAATCAAACCAAACAGCAATCATAATTGTCAAAAAGATAGGATGGGGATGAGGGCAATCACCAGGGTGAATACTATTGTAATTACAACATTTTCTAATGACATTTTGGTTGATACAAAAATAAAAAGTAAGGGAATAGATTTCTGTTCATCAGAGGGCTCCACAAATAGGTTATATAAGTAAAACATCAATCACAGAGTTGCAGTCAAACAATAGCAGACATTATAGAACTAAATGGCCCATATTTATGAAAAGTAACTTAACGCAGCACAGCAGGTCACCTTGCTGTGCTGCATTACTGGGAAAGGGCAGTAATGCACCGTATTTAAAAGAATACAGTGCATTCCTGCCTTTGTCCCTGTGCTGGTGTGGTTTTAGCGGAGGGGCATGTTCCTCTTTCTATGTGTGCTGCATAACGAGAAGAAACAAAGATATTTCTCCTTGTTACGTCTCCCCTGGGAAGGTGTATCTTTTTGGCACATTCCCAGGTCAACCAGGGGCGGTGCGTCCATTGGGGCGTTGGGGCGTTGCCCCCCCCCGCCCGCGCCCGCAGCTCCCTCGGCGTCTCTGAACTTAAGTAAACTGACTCAGTTTAATTAAGTTCAGAGACGCCGAGGGAGAACTGACAATCATGTCAGTCAGCATGACGTCGGACCGCCCACACCCCCTTCAGAGTCTGAAGGGGGTGGGCGGTCCGGCGTCATGTTGACTGACCTGCATTGTCAGACCAGCCAGGGACAGGCAGCAGCACAAGTGCGCATGAGTTGGGAAGGTCGGCGAATTTTTCCGCCGTGCCCAGTCATGCGCACTTGTGTTTGCACTGGCTTGCGCATGCCCATTAGGAGAGCGAGGGTTGAGCAAAGGCTCAAACCTTGGTCTCCTAATGGGCAGGCGGGCGAAGAGTAGCCGTGCCCTAAGCCAATCCTGGCGCTGCTGGAGCAGCGCCAGTATTGGCTATGGGGTTGTTGCCAGTGCCACGCCAGTGCTGTTCCTGTTTGAAGAGGCGCCAACGCAGACCCGGCCGAGAAGCGGCGCAGACCGGTCAGGTAAGTTTTCTTTTTTTATTTTAAATTCCCCCGGCCCCCACCCCCGCGCGACCCCCTCCCCTCCACCCGCGGCCGCGAGTATTGCGATTGTGAATGAATGAAGAAATGAAGAGTGCCTGGTTCGCAAGCCTTGTCTATGGGGCTAAGAATAAGTCCAAGACCAGGCTGCACAGAGAAGCAAATTAAGGGCCACTTCGAGGTGCTTAAATTCAGGGTGCTACTTTTAATATTTGTGGTGAACGTACCCAGTTTCTTCACACTAATTTAGCATCACTACAGACAGAACAAGGTACAAAACTGTTATGCATCACTTCCCGCGGCTGTCTTTTTTCAGCGCCATTTCACCAAAATTAACTCCGCGAGATATACTTGCTATATGCATGAGGTGCAAGGGTTTCACTTTGGAAGTGTGCTAAGAATATTTTCTTAAAGTTGATTGTGCCTGGGGGAGAATCTTCAGTAAACAGGAATCAGGGTGTACGACTGAAGCAAGCTGTGGAGAACCTGTCTAAACCAACAAGAATGCAGAATAACAAAGTACTGGTCTTCCTGTAATAGTGATGTAATAAGATGAAAACTAAAAAGCTGGTTTATTTCAGTGGATTTTAAAGAAAAGGACTAATTTATCTATAAGACAGGTGACGCACTTCCAAACAACATTGTAATTCCACAGCTCGGAAGTATTCGTAGAGACACTGAAACGCTCTATAAATGACTGCGTTCATATTTTACCCTAGTCTTCACTAACCTGACTCGCTGGCAGGTAGCTGATGTGTGGCTGGTTCTCACACACTTGAATTGTTTGAAAGAGTAAGTTTCCATTTTATTTTTTACAGTGCTCAGTTACAGATTATGAGCCATAGACACCTCGAAGTCATCTTAACCATATCTGCCTATGTGTTCAGTGCTGCATTTATTGTAATGTGTCTCTAATGATCCACCCATTCTTGTACTCTTTGGCCTGTACTTATTCTAAATATGTGCAAGATTGTTTGTAGAGATGCTGAATGGTTAATTTTAGGAATAAATGAATAGTATCACAAACTGTGTTTATGTAAATAATCCAGGACTTTGCAATAGTGCTGGCATTTTTTGTATTTAGGGAAGCATGCACTGATTGGTTATGTTTGCTTTGTGAGTAAGCAGCTGCGATCAGACACATATCTCGACTTTCATAGCCATCCACAGTGCAGTGTTTTGCTGTACGTTTCTCAATGTTTGGATAAAATGTGCACTATAGCTCTAAAATAACTATACCTCATGAAACCTGCCCACCCAGATGATATATATGCGTGCATATTTATTTTCTGTGAAGTCATAAAGTGCTTCAAAGCCTCATCGGTAGAGTAATTGCCAATTACAACACAATGCAATACAATGTAAATCATCCAGCGCATGTCACGTAGCCTTTTCAAAAATCAAAAATGTGCATTTTTTAACATGCGCAGGAGTTTCACCTCAGTACATCAGAATGATTATGATACTGCATTGAGTGCCATTTATTAAAAGTGGAAGTTTTTAAACATAAACCTAGTAGAAACATTCGGCCTCCCCTTACAACAATGCCCTTAGTGAACTAGGAGGCAAATGAAGGGCCATGTGCACTCAATATGTGGTTTAGATTCTTCTTGCTTTTTCAACAAATTCTTTAACAAAATTTGTTTTAAAATGCACCCTTTGCCACTTTTTCTTTCAAACGTTTCTCAGGGGGAGGATTCCCCCCACCCCTGCCCTTATGTCAGTTGGGTTCACTTGCTAAGTCAAAGTTAAACTCGCCCCTAACTGTTACGCCCCACCACTTTGAAAAGTCACCAGCCACCACTGAGGTCAACCACTGTTGGTAATTCTGGGAATGCGTCAAAAACCATGGGAAGTGTGTGGGAACACCCACTCAATGCCCATGGCACGCCTTCCCAGGGCAGAGTAACGCAACGCAGCGATTTGCGCTGCGTTGCGTTACTCCAGATGTATTAAGCAACTCAGGACCTTGCGTGGCTGCTTGAATCTCGTTTTTGAATTGCATGAGGCATGCAGCACACTGCGTGGTGCAGGTGTGACGCAACTGGCCTCATAAATATGGCCCTAAATATTCTCAGTTCACTGGAAAATGTTCAGGATACCTACTGAGGTCTTACTTGACTTCTATCCGAATTGGGAATATCGGAGAGCTATAGTATAGATAGTGGTTGAAGCCCGTTCTAAGTTTATGCCACTTCCGTCCCATGAAAACAATATTGATATCTTTTTAAGAGTGGAAAGAAGGAATTTCTATATATTGGAAGATATGAATCATTGACAAATAACTTGTCTCTCTGGAAGAAAAAGTCTATGACCAAGTTGCTAAATAATCAGGGGTGAGTTACCCAGGAAGCATTGTATTTATGAATGGTTAGGACTATGAAGGGGACATCGATAGACAGCAGGTGACACATGCTATAGAAAGGTGTCAAGAAACCGGATGGAATAGGCAACAGTACAAATCAATGCACAACTGCTTGATTGGACTGAAAGACGCCTAATCTCAGATAAAGACCAGAAATCCATGCATTTATATCTTGCCAAAGGTGCATAAATGGGTAATGTTCTCACCAGGGAGAACAATAATAGCAGGAATTTGGCTCGCCTACAGAACATTTATCAGAATATGTGACTAAATTTTTACAGCTTTTTCTGAGGAATTTACCCTATTGTATGCAGGATAGGGATAATCTTCATAAATGTGATAATGTAACATGGAATTAAAATTTTATGATGTGTCACGTTAAATGTGTGCAGTTTGTATATCTGCATCAAGAAGGAATGTAGTATGGAGACACAGGACTACATCTTGTCTACATGTAAGGCAAATCCGTCTGAAAATCCTAATATGATATTGGAAATGGTGGACACCAACTATCCAATAGCAGTATCAACAATTGCAGAACCCTGCGATGTACTCCAGGTTTGATCCTGCTTCCTCCAACATTTTCATGGTTTGGTTTGAAAAGAAGCATGCCTGGATCCTTGGTGCCAAAGTTTGGCTGGACAAGATATTTTTTGGGAGGACGTTCTTTAGCATGAATAGGTGAAAAAGATTAATTGAGTGTTAGCTAGAGTATTTGAGTTACAACCCATACAATGTATCCTTTAGGAACATTTAGGATGAGTGACGACAAACGTCATATAAAGATTCTTCATTTAGAATTCTATGTAGTAAATCTTTAGAAAAAGGACAGCCAGTAGAAGCATTTTACATGCCATGAACTATCAACCCAAATCATTAATTAGGAGCTTACCATAGGGTGAAATGGTGAGAATTCATAGGAATTGCAGTACGTACGGCTCTTTTGTTGTAAGATAGCTTCTTGTTAGAAGATAGTCTGTGTGCTAAAGGGTATGATGATAGTATATTAAACAAGCATTGGCAAATGCATTAGGTTTCGCCTATGGGATTAATAATATGTTAAGAGGTGTGGGAGCAGTGTATGAGTGCAGGGGAAATGGTGTGAGTGCTCTTTGGGCAGGGTGAGTGGTACATGAACAAAGGTTAATGAGTGTCTGAGTGCAGGGTGAAAGTGCCTCAATTCATGGTGACTGATGACAATTTAAAACACATTGAAATATCTGTGTAGCCTATTTACAAATTGTTGCATTCATATATGGATATTTGCAGATTTGCATGAACAATAGACTTCTTATGTGGAAGTCACATTATGATGGTATACAAATGCGTCAGTTTCACAAGGGCTGAGACGGGGATGTGTTGATATGGTTGTTATTGAAGTGGTGCGTGGGAGTAGGGAAAAGGGGCGGCGGAGCAACATGAGGGATGGAGACGAATTGTAGACAGCCATGCACTCAGCAGAAAATAAAAAATAAGCACAGGGCAAGCACTTTGTAGGCAAAACCTTTTTTTAAAAGTCCCACAAAGGGGATGAATACAGTACTTAGTATATGGGAGACTGATAGGAGAAATACACAAGGGACAACAGGAAATAGTGTGCTACAGCCAATAGAAATGGAGGAAAAGTAAGTGGGATGCACAGGTACCAATGAAAAGCAAGGGGGTGGGATGTAATCCCCTTTTAAGATTTATATCATGAGGGGGAAACAAAACGGACTATAGGGAAGGTGTCCTAAAACAATAAACTTTAATAAAACTGTCTTCTACCACTTATCACTAAATACAGTGGTTTGAGTGATACCATTTATAAGATAATGAGAAAACACAGGCCTCTTTAGAGCTCACAATTTACTTTAAAAGATGAGATTACAGAAAATTCTAAAATAGTGTGTTGTAAGAGCACTACAATTAGGGATTTGATCAGCACATGTGCAAACCAAATGTTTTCCCATGCTGCAAGGCTTTTTTAATTGTAACATTTGCAACATACACCAGTATGACCTTAATAGGATGAGTGAATTCCAGTGCAACCTCAGGATTAAATAAAAGGTTAAATCATTCATTAACTGTAACACTACCTTTGTACAATATATATCATATTGTGTATGTTTGATTCAATCTATGTTGGTAAACCAAAAGGGAATAGAGAATTTGCATTCTGGAGCATTTAAGTGTAATTAAGGGACGACTACTGACTTTATATTATGCAGAAAGTCACAAAGGAGAACTTGATTTAAAATTTCATGGAATCGAACATGTGAGATACAATGACAGAGGATGAGATATGGAATTATACTTGAGGCAAACAGAAACAAGGTGGATAGGCAGACTCAGTGGGGTTGAAACTTACATTGAGCTTCATTATTATTACAATAAAGTTTTTGTTTCTCTAAATGTATCAAGGTATAGCAATGTGCACTGGAAGAACAGTGCTAAATGGACTCTAAAAATTTGGGAACAATAATTGTATAATATTGATATTCGTGGTGGAAAGATGTGTTAGTTAAGAAAGTGAAAGATAATCACTTATTCCAATATGCAATATTCTTATGTTTCAATTATTTTTCACTATGTGTTCTCAAACTCAGAGATCCCGAAATCGACATGGCTGCCCCAGCATAATGGCGGAGAGGGCGGCTGGAACCGGCACCACACGGGGAAGCGGTGGCTCTACAAAAGTCTGGTGAGTGCGGCGTGCTGTGCGGGAGACCTGATCCGAGTGAAGGAACTCGGGGCCCATGGGCAGCTTCACTGAAACTGGCAAGCAACAGTGTGATGGGGATTAGCGCAATAAGAAAGAGCGCTACCGGAGGCATGGAGAGCAATACCGGCTGCTCCAGATGGGACGGTAGTGCCCTGCCTGACCTCAACATGGCGCCCACTGCCCGACATCGTTTAATAGAAGTACGGGGAAAACGCTGCAGGATTCTTCTTCAGCCTTGTGCATAAACCTCTTGCAGACTTCTGAGTGATTTTGCTTGGCCCTACAAACTTAGCAGTATTTCCGATCTCTATCAGCCAAAATTATCCATACCACCATGCCTGACCCCCCAGGTGGAAACCTTAATTGTCTGTACGTTCCGCGGTGCCCAAGCAACCTTGGCCGATGCCCGGTGGAGCTGTCCTATGCAGCTATAGAGGAGTTTGGCTCTGGTTCACCCCTTGGCCGTCACCTACTCAGCCAGACTTCGGACATTGTTTTCCTCGTCTCCCCGTTGTCTCTTTTTCCCTCCCCTGCCTCCTCCCTCCGTAATTCTTTGTCTGCCTCCCCTTTTCCAGCCTTCCCTTTCTGTGTCCCCTGAAGTACTTTATGTTATGCTATGCTTTAACCCCTTCGATGCTCATGACGAGCTGGACTCGTCATGGCACACAGTGCTCGTGTGCTCATGACGAGTCCAGCTCGTCATGGGACCCAGCACAGGAAATACCTCTGGTGCGGGCACCAGAGGGATTCCCTTTTCTCCCCTAAAGCCTCGGGAGCTGGGGAAGAGCTTCCCCAGCTCCCGAGGCCCCCCCCTGGTTTCCCTGAAATGACGAACGGCGCGCATGTCGCGCTGATGTCATTTCAGTGAAACTGAAACTGAAATGAGCCAAGAGGCTCATTTCAGTTTCAGTTTCTACGTGCTCAGGGGGCTATCTCAGCCCCCTGAGCACGTAGAAACTCAGGAGAGGTATCGTTGGAAAGGGGAGAATCTCCCCTTTCCAATGGTACCCCTCCCTAGTGGATCCCTGCTTGGGGATCGCCCAGGATTCTGGGTAGGAAAACATTGTGGGACCCACGCAAGCCATACCTCGCTGGACTCCCCCGGGTGTCTAGCTTTCAGAAATTTTTGGGTTTGGTAGTTTCCCAAGATGGCCGCCGAGCCCGGGGACAAAAACCCAGGTGAACCCTCTTGCAAAACCAAGTTGTTTTGTGATAGGTAATTTTGATGTCGCCTCAATAGGTTTTGGTCCCTTTTCTGTCGCGGGTACTTGACCCACCCACGCGAGTGAGGTATCATTTTTATCAGGAGACCTGGGGGAACGCTGGGTGGGAGGAAATTTGTGGATCCACGTAGATTCCAGAACTTTCCCACACAGAAAGTTGAGAAAAAAGTGATTTTTTCAGCTAAATTTGAGGTTTGCAGGGGATTCTGGGTAGGAAAAAGTTAGGGGACCCACGCAAGCCATACCTCGCTGAACTCCCCCAGGTGTCTAGTTTTCAGAAATGTGTGGGTTTGGTAGGTTTCCCTAGATGGCCACCGAGCCCAGGGCCAAAAACTCATGGGACCCCCCTTGCAAAACCAGGTTGTTTTGTGATAGGTCATTTTGATGTCGCCTCAATAGGTTTTGGGCCCTTTCCTGTCGCGGGTACTTGACCCACCCACGCGAGTGAGGTATCATTTTTATCGGGAGACATGGGGGAACACTATGTGGTAGGAAATTTGTGGATCCACGTAGATTCCAGAACTTTCCCACACAGAAAGTTGAGAAAAAAGTGATTTTTTCAGCTAAATTTGAGGTTTGCAGGGGATTCTGGGTAGGAAAAGTTAGGGGACCCACGCAAGCCATACCTCGCTGAACTCCCCAGGTGTCTAGTTTTCAGAAATGTGTGGGTTTGGTAGGTTTCCCTAGATGGCCACCGAGCCCAGGGCCAAAAACTCATGGGACCCCCTTGCAAAACCAGGTTGTTTTGTGATAGGTAATTTTGATGTCGCCTCAATAGGTTTTGGGCCCTTTCCTGTCGCGGGTACTTGACCCACCCACGCGAGTGAGGTATCATTTTTATCGGGAGACATGGGGGAACACTATGTGGTAGGAAATTTGTGGATCCACGTAGATTCCAGAACTTTCCCACACAGAAATTTGAGAAAAAGTGATTTTTTCCAGCTAAATTTGAGGTTTGCAGGGCATTCTGGGTAGGAAAACGTTGGGGGATCCACGCAAGCCATACCTCGCTGGACTCCCCGGGTGTCTAGTTTTCAGAAATGTGTGGGTTTGGTAGGTTTCCCAAGATGGCCGCCGAGCCCGGGGCCAAAACCCAGGTGACTCCCTTGCAAAACCAGCTTGTTTTGTGATAGATCATTTTGATGTCTCCTCAATACGTTTTGGGCCGTTGCCTGTTGCGGGTACTTGAACCACCCACACCAGTGAGGTTTTTGGCCCTGGGCTCGGCGGCCATCTTAGGAAACCTACCAAACCCACACATTTCTGAAAAGTAGGCACCCGGGAATTCCAGGGAGGTATGGCTTGCGTGGATCCCCCAACGTTTTCTTACCCAGAATCCCCTGCAAACCTGATATTTTGCTGAAAAAATTACTTTTTCGCACATTTTTGTGTGGTAAAGTTGTGGAATCATGGGGCTGACACAAATTTACTACCACCCAACGTTCCCCCAGGTCTCCCGATAAAAATGGTGCCTCACTCGGGTGGGAGGCCCAAGTACCCGCGACAGGCAAGGGCCCACAGCGTATTGAGGCGACCTCAAAATGGCCTATCACAAAACGACCTGGTTTTGCAAGGGGGGTCCCATGACGTTTTGGCCCGGGGCTCGGCGGCCACCTTGGGAAACTACCAAACCCACACATTTCTGAAAACTAGACACCCGGGGAATTCCAGGGAGGTATGGCTTGCGTGGATCCCCCAACGTTTTCTTACCCAGAATCCCCTGCAAACCTGATATTTTGCTGAAAAAATTACTTTTTTCGCACATTTTTGCGTGGTAAAGTTGTGGAATCATGGGGCTGACACAAATTTACTACCACCCAGCGTTCCCCCAGGTCTTCCGATAAAAATGGTGCCTCACTCGGGTGGGAGGCCCAAGTACCCGCGACAGGCAAGGGCCCACAACGTATTGAGGCGACCTCAAAATGGCCTATCACAAAGCGACCTGGTTTTGCAGGGAGTCCCATGACGTTTTCGCCAGGGCTCGGCGGCCACCTAGGAAACCTACCAAACCCACAAATTTATGAAAAGTAGACACCTGGGGATTCCAGGAGGTATGGCTTGCGTGGATCCCCAACGTTTTCTTACCAGAATCCCCTGCAAACCTGAAATGTGGCTGAAGAAATCACTTTTTCACACATTTTTGTGTGGTAAAGTTGTGGCGTCACGGGGCTCACACAAATTTCCTACCACCCAGCGTTCCCCAGGTCTCCCGATAAAAATGGTGCCTCACTCGGGTGGGAGGCCCAAGTACCCGCGACAGGCAAGGGCCCACAACGTATTGAGGCGACCTCAAAATGGCCTATCACAAAGCGACCTGGTTTTGAAGGGGTCCCATGATGTTTTGGCCCGGGGCTCGGCGGCCACCTAGGAAACCTACCAAACCCACACATTTCTGAAAAGTAGACACCCGGGGATTCAGGGAGGTATGGCTTGCGTGGATCCCCAACGTTTTCTTGCAGAATCCCCTGCAAACCTGACATTTTGCTGAAAAAAATCACTTTTTCACACATTTTTGTGTGGTAAAGTTGTGGCATCACGGGGCTGACACAAATTTCCTACCACCCAGCGTTCCCCCAGGTCTCCCGATAAAAATGGTGCCTCACTCGGGTGGGAGGCCCAAGTACCCGCGACAGGCAAGGGCCCACAACGTATTGAGGCGACCTCAAAATGGCCTATCACAAAACGACCTGGTTTTGCAAGGGGGTCCCATGACGTTTTCGCCCGGGGCTCGGCGGCCACCTAGGAAACCTACCAAACCCACAAATTTATGAAAAGTAGACACCCGGGGATTCCAGGGAGGTATGGCTTGCGTGGATCCCCCAACGTTTTCTTACCCAGAATCCCCTGCAAACCTGATATTTTGCTGAAAAAATCACTTTTTCACACATTTTTGTGTGGTAAAGTTGTGGCGTCACAGGGCTGACACAAATTTCCTACCACCCAGCGTTCCCCCAGGTCTCCCGATAAAAATGGTGCCTCACTCGGGTGGGAGGCCCAAGTACCCGCGACAGGCAAGGGCCCAAAACATTTTGTGATAGGCAATTTTGATGTCGCCTCAATACGTTGTGGGCCCTTGCCTGTCGCGGGTACTTGGGCCTCCCACCCGAGTGAGGCACCATTTTTATCGGAGACCTGGAGGAACGCTGGTGGTAGGAAATTTGTGTCAGCCTCGTGATGCCACAACTTACCACACAAAAATGTGTGAAAAAGGGATTTTTCACCAAATGTCAGGTTTGCAGGGATTCTGGAAGAAAACGTTGGGATCCACTCAAGCCATACCTCCTGGAATCCCAGGTGTCTACTTTTCAGAAATGTGTGGGTTTGGTAGGTTTCCTAGGTGGCCGCCGAGCCCAGGCCAAAACGTCATGGGACCCCCTTGCAAAACCAGGTTGTTTTGTGATAGGCCATTTTGAGGTCGCCTCAATACGTTGTGGGCCCTTGCCTGTCGCGGGTACTTGGGCCTCCCACCCGAGTGAGGCACCATTTTTATCGGGAGACCTGAGGGAACGCTGGGTGTAGAAATTTGTGTCAGCCCCGTGATGCCACAACTTTAACACACAAAATGTGTGAAAAGGAGTTTTTTCAGCAAAATGTCAGGTTTGCAGGGATTCTGGGTAAGAAAACGTTGGGGGATCCACGCAAGCCATACCTCCCTGGAATCCCCGGGTGTCTACTTTTCAGAAATGTGTGGGTTTGGTAGGTTTCTCTAGGTGGCCGCCGAGCCCCGGGCCAAAACGTCATGGGACCCCCTTGCAAAACCAGGTCGTTTTGTGATAGGCCATTTTGAGGTCGCCTCAATACGTTGTGGGCCCTTGCCTGTCGCGGGTACTTGGGCCTCCCACCCGAGTGAGGCACCATTTTTATCGGGAGACCTGGGGAACGCTGGGTGGTAGGAAATTGTGTCAGCCCCGTGATGCCACAACTTTAACACACAAAAATGTGTGAAAAAGGGATTTTTTCAGCAAAATGTCAGGTTTGCAGGCGATTCTGGGTAAGAAAACGTTTGGGGATCCACGCAAGCCATACCTCCCTGGAATCCCCGGGTGTCTACTTTTCAGAAATGTGTGGGTTTGGTAGGTTTCCCTAGGTGGCCACCGAGCCCCGGGCCAAAACGTCATGGGACCCCCTTGCAAAACCAGGTCGTTTTGTGATAGGCCATTTTGAGGTCGCCTCAATACGTTGTGGGCCCTTGCCTGTCGCGGATACTTGGGCCTCCCACCGAGTGAGGCACCATTTTTTCAGAAGACCTTGGGAACGCGGGGTGGGTGGAATTTTGTGGATCCACGCAGATTCCAGAACTTTCCACCACAGAAAAGTGAGGAAAATGTGTTTTTTTTGCCAATTTTTTAGGTTTGCAAGGGATTCTGGGTAACAGAACCTGGCGAGAGCCAGTCAAGTCACCCCATCCTGGATTCCCCTGGGTGTCTACTTTTCAAAAATGTATAGGTTTGCTAGGTTTCCTAAGTGCCGGCAGAGCTAGGGTTAAAAAACTACAGCTAGGCACTTTGCAAAAAAAGGGTCATTTTTCACTGTGAAAATGTGGTGCGTCCACGTTGCGTTGTGAGCTGCTTCCTGTCACGGGCACTAGGCCTACCCACACAAGTGAGGTACCATTTTTTTCGGAAGACCTTGGGGAACGCGGGGTGGGTGGAATTTTGTGGATCCACGCAGATTCCAGAACTTTCCACCACAGAAAAGTGAGGAAAATGGTTTTTTTTTTGCCAAGTATTTAGGTTTGCAAGGGATTCTGGGTAACAGAACCTGGTGAGAGCCAGTCAAGTCACCCCATCCTGGATTCCCCTGGGTGTCTACTTTTCAAAAATGTATAGGTTTGCTAGGTTTCCCTAAGTGCCGGCAGAGCTAGGGTTCAAAAACTACAGCTAGGCACTTTGCAAAAAGGGTCATTTTTCACTGTGAAAATGTGGTGCGTCCACGTTGCGCTTTGCGCTGCTTCCTGTCGCGGGCACTAGGCCGACCCACACAAGTGAGGTACCATTTTTTTCGGAAGACCTTGGGGAACGCGGGGTGGGTGGAATTTTGTGGATCCACGCAGATTCCAGAACTTTCCACCACAGAAAAGTGAGGAAAATGTGTTTTTTTGCCAATTTTTAGGTTTGCAAGGGATTCTGGGTAACAGAACCTGGTGAGAGCCAGTCAAGTCACCCCATCCTGGATTCCCCTGGGTGTCTACTTTTCAAAAATGAATAGGTTTGCTAGGTTTCCCTAAGTGCCGGCAGAGCTAGGGTTCAAAAACTACAGCTAGGCACTTTGCAAAAAAGGGTCATTTTTCACTGTGAAAATGTGGTGCATCCACGTTGCGTTTTTGCGCTGCTTCCTGTCGCGGGCACTAGGCCTACCCACACAAGTGAGGTACCATTTTTTTTGGAAGACCTTGGGGAACGCGGGGTGGGTGGAATTTTGTGGATCCACGCAGATTCCAGAACTTTCCACCACAGAAAAGTGAGGAAAATGTGTTTTTTTGCCAATTTTTAGGTTTGCAAGGGATTCTGGGTAACAGAACCTGGTGAGAGCCAGTCAAGTCACCCCATCCTGGATTCCCCTGGGTGTCTACTTTTCAAAAATGTATAGGTTTGCTAGGTTTCCCTCAGTGCCGGCAGAGCTAGGGTTCCAAAACTACAGCTAGGCACTTTGCAAAAAAAGGGTCATTTTTCACTGTGAAAATGTGGTGCATCCACGTTGCGTTTTTGCGCTGCTTCCTGTCGCGGGCACTAGGCCTACCCACACAAGTGAGGTACCATTTTTTTTGGAAGACCTTGGGGAACGCGGGGTGGGTGGAATTTTGTGGATCCACGCAGATTCCAGAACTTTCCACCACAGAAAAGTGAGGACAATGTGTTTTTTTTGCCAATTGTTTAGGTTTGCAAGGGATTCTGGGTAACAGAACCTGGTGAGAGCCAGTCAAGTCACCCCATCCTGGATTCCCCTGGGTGTCTACTTTTCAAAAATGTATAGGTTTGCTAGGTTTCCCTCAGTGCCGGCAGAGCTAGGGTTCCAAAACTACAGCTAGGCACTTTGCAAAAAAAGGGTCATTTTTCACTGTGAAAATGTGGTGTGTCCACGTTGCGCTTTGCGCTGCTTCCTGTCGCGGGCACTAGGCTGACCCACACAAGTGAGGTACCATTTTTTCGGAAGACCTTGGGGAACACGGGGTGGGTGGAATTTTGTGGATCCACGCAGATTCCAGAACTTTCCACCACAGAAAAGTGAGGAAAATTTGGTTTTTTTGCCAATTTTTTAGGTTTGCAAGGGATTCTGGGTAACAGAACCTGGTGAGAGCCAGTCAAGTCACCCCATCCTGGATTCCCCTGGGTATCTACTTTTCAAAAATGTATAGGTTTGCTAGGTTTCCCTAAGTGCCGGCAGAGCTAGGGTTCAAAAACTATAGCTAGGCACTTTGCAAAAAAAGGGTAATTTTCACTGTGAAAATGTGGTGCATCCACGTTGCGTTTTGTGCTGCTTCCTGTCGCGGGCACTAGGCCTACCCACACAAGTGAGGTACCATTTTTTTCGGAAGACCTTGGGGAACGCGGGGTGGGTGAAATTTTGTGGATCCACGCAGATTCCAGAACTTTCCACCACAGAAAAGTGAGGAAAATGTGGTTTTTTTGCCAATTTTTAGGTTTGCAAGGGATTCTGGGTAACAGAACCTGGTGAGAGCCAGTCAAGTCACCCCATCCTGAATTCCCCTGGGTGTCTAGTTTTCAAAAATGTATAGGTTTGCTAGGTTTCCCTAAGTGCCCGCAGAGCTAGGGTTCAAAAACTACTGCTAGGCACTTTGCAAAAAAAGGGTAATTTTTCATTGTGAAAATGTGGTACGTCCACGTTGCATTTTGAGCCATTTCCTGTTGTGGGCACAAGGCCTACCCACACAAGTGAGGTACCATTTTTATCGGGAGACTTAGGGTAACACAGAATTGTAGAGCAACTGTTATTACCTATTGACTTTCGATGCATTTCTGCCTTCCAAATGAAAGACAATGTGTAAAAAATAAGTCATTTTGAAAAATGACCTATAATTCTCATGCTAGTATGGGTACTCCCAATTTCGGAAATGTGCAAATATCTACTGTTTCTAAAATCTACATTTTGTTCCCATTTCAGAAATACATAGGTGTCTTTCATAACAATTTTTCCATGTATACATTTTCCCAAAATAATTGCTATATACCCGGTACATAATAAAAAACCATTGCAAGATGCTGCTCAGTTATTGGCTCTGGGTTCGTCGGGTTCTTGGTGAACCTACAAGTCCTATATATCCCCACAACCAGAAAGGTCCAGCGGATATAACGGTATATTGCCTTCAAATAGCTGTCATAATTAGAAGAAGTTACAGGTGAAAACGTTGACACAAATGGCTGTTTTTTTCAACTAATTTTCAATTTTTCCTTTATTTAACTGTTAGTTTCTATAAGGAAAACTTTAAGGATCTACACAAATGACCCCTTGCTGAATTCAGAATGTTGTCTACTTTTCAGAAATGTATGGCTTTCCAGGATCCATTATTGGTTACATACCCATTTCTACCATTAACTGGAAGGAGGTTGAAAGCACAAAAAATAGCAAAAATAGGCTATGTCCCAGAAAAATGCCAAAACTGTGTAAAAAAGTTGGTTTTCTGACAAAAGTCTGCTTGTCCCTGAAAGCTGGGAAGATGGTGATTTCAGCACCACAACCCCTTTTTGATGCCATTTGCAGGGAAAAAACAAGACGCTTTCATCTGTAGCCCTTTTTTCGCATTTTTCCCAAAAAAACAAAAATTTAGCTGTATTTTGGCTAATTTCTGGGTCCCCTCCAGGGGAATCCACAAACCCTGGCTACCTTTACAATCCCCATGATGTTAGAAAAAAAGGACGCAAATTTGGCATGGATACCTTATGTGGTCAAAAAGTTACAGGGGCCTAAGCGCGCACTACCCCAAATAGCCAAAAAAAGGCTTAGCACAGGGGGGGAAAAGGCCTAGCAGCGAAGGGGTTAATAATCTCATGTAACTATGTTATACTGTTTTCCCTTTCTATGTTATGCGACGCTACTGAAACTGATGTAACTATGTAACAATGTTCTGAAACAATGTCCTACCTCATGTAAAGCGCTCTGATACCTCCGGGTCTAGCCAGCGCTATATAAAACTTTTCAAATAAATAAATAAATAAACTATATTAGGGGACTCATACAGTCATATAATATACAAAAACTAGGTTAATGGTAATACATTTCTAATAGGACACAAGAGAAACACTGAGCTTCGAAGCGTTCTATATGTAGGTGACAAAGACAGCATTTATCACAAGCTGAGATTGGCATCCTTATTTTATTGCAAAAAGAATTAACACTACATAAAAAGCTTTCAATCTATCAATAGTTTGGAATAGCAGCAAAAACCTTTAACATGAAACATAAGTATTCAAAGTATTCATCTAGTGCTGGGAAGCGTGTGAGAGTATTACTGAGCACTGGTTGTACAGTCTCCTCTTTATGCATTCACCAGTTTGGGTGAGGTTACGCCATTTATGTCAACATTTATGTTACCCTTTTGTTTAACTGTCAGGCCTTAATTAAAATTGTGTGGGTGTACTAAATTGCTTTAAATTCATGTTTCTCTACCATAAGATTAAAAACAGGAGGGTCAAGCAATGGACCCTGCACCTCTCTCCTGTTAACATGTTTCAGCACTAGAATATTGCCACTATGGGGCCTTCCTCAGGACTACAGGTCTTAGTATCTCACATCAAATATAGTAAAACTATCCTTTAAAACTATCCTTAGTTCATAGGGCATATTATGGAAGTGCAATCAATGTCTTGTTTGGTTTTTTCATATAATGGGGTACAGCAGTTGAAACATTCTTTCTTTATAGGGCAGATACATCTTGGACAGAAATAGTGCAGATTCCCTGATACAGAGGACAGTTATAGCTAGGGCAGCAACAGTACCAGCTTTGCTTCCTCATAGAACAGGTACATTATAGCAGGAGTAAAGCAAGCTTTTGTCTCACAGAAGGCAGCATGAACTATCTTTTATTCCCTACAGGACAGATTCATCAGTGGAGTATATAGGTGTATGTGTGAGTGAATATGAGAGTTCTAACACCATGCTTACTTACATGATTTTTCATGACAGCACCTTGGAACTGCTGCCACTCTGAGACCTGCTGTTTGTGTTGATTCTTAGGTTTCCTACATATTGAAAGGTAGTTGTATCCTAGTATTTCAGTGTTATTCGTAGCAGCTCAGCCACATATAAATAAATGTGCCCTAGACAAGCACACATTGCCAACACATGCATGCCAATAGACCCAATTCAGTGGGGAAATTAATTCTTCTTCAATAGAAGTCAATGGGGGGAATATATTCTCTGGATTCTTTTTTTTAAATCTCCCACTTTCCACTTCCAAAAGGTTTGCACATATGCCAACCTTCAGTGGCGGCTGACATGTCCCGAGGGTGGAAGGGCGGGTGGGACATTTAAAAAAAAATTTAATTAAAGGCACTTACCTGCGAGCGCGACATCCTCCTCGATGGACTTCTCTCCTCGAGGAAAGCAGGCTCCAAACTCCCAAGCCAATCCTGGCGCTTCTCTCATCATGAGAACAGTGGCAGGTTTGGTGGGAGCGGCCTCTAGCAGCACTCACAAGAGCACTGGAGGCTTTTGCTTTCTCTAACCCAGTTAGAGAGGTTTAAAATGTGCATGTCTGGCTGGCCGTCGCAAAGGGACATGCGCATTTTAAACTTGAGCACACAGGTCACTGCTGCCACTCAGCAGCAATGGCACTGGCCCGTACTGATGCTCAGTTTGGGACGGGTTGATTGCCGATAAATAAAATGGTAATAAATAAACTTTATTACCATTTTATTTTTCAGCTCTGGCCTGGGACTTCTCTTTGAAAAGTTATCCAAAAAGGTTTGATTTCACGTCACCAGGCGCTGTGCAAGCCAAGCCTCGGAGCTGCACCTCTTCAAAATGCAGAGGGCGCCACTGATCCTGTTGACTCGTCGCGGGCACAGGGGCACGCACGCGCACACTTCGAGGAAACGTGCCAGCTACAGCAAGCGAAAGCCGCTGGGACTCCTCCTTCCAGCACGCCTGTCGTGTCCACACTCCCAGAGGAACCTGCCAGCCGAAAGTGTTGACGTCAGCTAATTGTTGAATAATGAAAAGTTTCCTAATGAGCCGCTCTCGGATTTGCGCTCTGTCCGTGTCTTCTGCCTGCCAGTAATCCACAGGCTGCAAAGAAGGCGTTTGCTGCGTTATTTCAAAGATGCGACTGGTAAAATGGCTGCATGATTTCAAACCAGCGATTCAGCAATTAAAAAGGCCAGGATCAGCTCTCCCAGCACCCCTTCCAGATCAATTATTCAAGGCTGGAGATTCTCTGGATGTTGGGAGTTTGTTTGTTGCAGTTTCTTTTGCCTGCTCATTTACCTTCCTTCCTCGGCGTGTCTCTGTCATGCTTCCTCCTCTGTACTCTTTCCTATCTACCTTGAGTATCGATAACTTCTTTCCTTTATCTTTATAATAACGCATTTTTAGTATGGTTTTGCAAGCGCCCTACCAAATATTGCTAATAAAATAGGTCTAAAAGAAACAAATAAAAATACTGTAAAACAATAATATATGTGAGTTATGAAATGGCTTCCATTGAGTTGTGATGACCCTTCAAACATCTGCTACAAACAGGGCCACTTGAATTATGCAGCATGGGAGGGACAAATTATGTGGCAGGGTTTACTGATGTATGCAACAAGAAAAGGCACATTATGCGGTGAAATGCAGCACATTTTGTATTAGTATTACCTCATTATTTTGTCATATTTACACTTCTTAATAGTGATGGGCATAGGTATTATATCACTGGGATCAGTTTAGCACCAAAATACAGCAATAAGCAACAGAAAGGCGACCAGGCAAAGGGCCTTGCATTGCCTGGCAAAACGTTGCTGCATTTTTAGGAACTTTTTTTCTATTTGAGCAACAAAATCTGCAGATTATGCAGCAGATGATGGACAATGTGGCAAATCAATAAATATGTTTAATACCTTGCAGCCGCAAGATCACATAATTCCAGTGGTCCTGGCTTTAAACCACAAATGCTGGCATTGGTGGCACTACGCTCTGTGAAATACTATAATATAATACTATTATTGCTGTTTATAAGGTTGTTATTGTTAATTATTACTTGTGTAGTGCACAATCTGCCATTAGTATTGCATCGCACTGCCTTTCGGTAGACATTTTAAATGCCACCTTCCGATTGGTTCGAAGAGCTTTAAAGCACCATAATGCAGAGAGGGAACAAAATGTTAAGAATTATCAGAAAGCCCTAAGCCGCAGCATTGGTGTATTTCAAAATATACAAAACCCCACTACAATGCCTAATGGGGGCTGCTTATGGGGACCAAAAGAGGCATCGAAACTCTGTACAGTAATATAGTTGGTGACAAGCGTTGACTTGCAGCACCCTTACCATGCCAGCCATTCTGGCCTGTGCCCTTCCTTGTTAGGTAGATTACATATTTTGATCAAGATTTTGTTCCGAAATCGAAATTTTGCGATGGTCCAAATTGTTTGTTGCCGTTTGCGAAATCTGCTGAATATTCTATTTTGCTTTTGCATAGGCAAAACTTTTCTGCATATTTCAAGATATTTTGGGCTACAAGATAATTTTCACTGTAATTATCCAAGCTATCCAAGCTGGAAAGTGCATGCTGATTTTTTCCTAGCAAGTTCGGTTGTGTGAAGCTTTTCTAAATACAATAGTTTTGTGTAGTAAAAGAACATAACCAGTTTTCTGCAAAGTGTATCTCATGAAGAACCATTTCTATTTGTTAAATAAGGATAAATGCAACTTTAATTGTTAGGAATGTACAATTTTCATGCATTTGTGACAAACCAAAACCATTTGCAACCTCTGTAAAGCTGCAAGGTTTTTCATGCAATCTGGTGAACACTGAATAAAAACTTCACACCCCGAGAGACTGCACCCTATGCCACTCAAGCTGGTGAAGGCTGGTGCTCCTGCTCAGGCTCCCATAGATAAGGGTACAAGGTGGCACCAATGTGAGGTGAGGCAGCCCCTCTCTCCACTCAAGTCCATTAAGGGATGGATGGCCTTGTCTTAAGTTTAATGATCAATTGGCAGACAAGGGTTCTGGTGACACAATTCTGCCTCTGTGAGAGATGGAGGGACCTGCGTCAAATGATAGAAAAGAGACAAGCTCTAGTCTAGAGAGACTGAAGTTAAGATTGCTATCAATATCTTCTGTAAGGTTAGGGAACTTGGAGGAGAGAGGGAGAAGCACATTTCATGAGAGTAAAGCAGGGAGACAACACTAAGTGCTGACTACGAGGGCGGATAGGGTTACTCTGGAAACAGTCTTTATGGATTCTCCCAGGAACAAAGACATTCTGCTTGGTTTAAGGCTCCAGCTTTTGCTCATATGTGAGACAACTCAGTCATCGACAGACAGGCCTGCAAGATCATCTAATGAGGTCACATACATAACTAGGGGTTAGATTCAGAAATCATAAGAGCAAAGTAGCCAAAGAATGAGGTTAAAATCTTCTGTCCAGCATCAAAGGCTGGCCCTAATAGACCAGGGTGAAGTAGTCTGATCATAGGTGTTTCTCATTCTTAAAATGTTTTTGAACCACAGAATTATTACATATATTTTGAAGTTGATTAACTTCAAACAGTCCAACATATCATTCCCTTACATGTCCAAAAAGTACTCATCGTCCCTTTTATTTTGACACCTTTTGACCATGAAACGCATAATCGGCCCCATGGATGCTTCAGCATTCCAACAAAACACATCTGTTCGCAACAGTTTTGGTGTGTGGCTATGCTGGTGCTTTCAGAGTCACTGAGAACTTGAGACTAGGCACAATGCACACTCACAGTGAAGCGATTTTGAGGCACACAAATTGTGCAAAGATTTGGTTATGAATGTACAGCTAGTGTTACTCACAGCGGGATGAAAATAGTAAAAAAATCTAATATAGGAAGAGCACGATTGTTGGAACTGCAAATACAAGACATTAAAAGGAACTATGGGGCTTATTTACAAGCGCCTTGCGCCACTTTTGCGTCATTTTTAACATGGAAAAAGTAACGTACGGGTGGCACAAGGGGCTTGTAAATAAACCCCTATATTTGTGCACATAAAAAAGGCATCTGGTTATCAATTGTGCAGGGCATGTCAGCTTTAGCCATCAAACATATACTTGAACTATATCACACTAAAAGGTACATTACATCACTGACCAGTTGATCAACTGCGCTTGAAAATTCTTTTATATAAATTGGTACAGTTAAATGGATACCTTATGTTTTAGATGCATCATCCCCACAAAAGCCTCTTTGATTCCTTTGCACAATACAAGTCTGCAGTTCAAGAAAGATGTTAGGGCACTATTGGAGTACTTCCTTGGATACTTCCTTCTCAGTTCTCACACCAGCAATGCTTTATTCTCTTTAGTTCCCAAGCCAACTGTGTCTGATCATTTATGTTGGTTAGTTTTGGTAAGTTTCATTCATTCACTTTCGTCTTTGCATTATTTGGTCACCTACTTTCTTCAATAGTTGTTTAACTACGACCTTATGGCCATTAGAGACTGGGTGTTCCACTTATTTCTGTAGCTACTGCAGATAACTTCTGTAGCTACTGCAGATAACTTCTGTAGCTACTGCAGAAATAAGATTGGAATTTACTGAAGGCTAAATCTACTCGTCTAATTAACACAAACAACATAACATAAAACAACAACCTTTGCTGCTGAAGGTAATATGCTTCAGAGCTGCAAAGAAAACACAGTCTCTCATGTATTGAGAATCAGATGTTAGGAAACTAAATGCTGCCTTGTGCCATAGAGTCACCACTGTTCAGATTTTTTGTAAATCCTTTGCAGGGAACTCCAGTCAGTCTTTGATTCAGTCCAAGGCCGAAGATTTGCCCAGGATGACTTCCCATCCGGAAACAATTCGATACTGTTAGACCTGGCACCATTGGCGTGGGTCTCCCTTCCATTTTTTGTCGCTGTTGCCTCCTATGTTTTTGCTATGTTTTGCTGGTCTAGATGCTTTGGGCACTTTGCCACTGCTGTTCAGTGCCAAAGTGCAAGTGCTCCCTATTGTAAATTGTTGTAATGGATTAGTGACTCCCTGATTGGCTTATTTGATTTACTTGTCAGACCCTAGTACAGTGCACCATGATTGCCCAGGGCCTGTAAATCAAATGCTGCTGGTGGGCTTGCAGCACTGATTGTGCCACCCACAGAAGCAGCTTGTAAAATATGGCTCAGGCCTGCCATTGCAGAGCCTGTGTGCAGTCTGGGACTGCCATGTCGACTTGGCAAGTGCACCTACTTGCCAGTCCCTAAACCTTCCCTTTTCTACCTGTTAGTCACCCCTAAGGTAGGCCCAAGGTACACCTATGGGCAGGGTGCATTGTATGTGAAAGGTAGGACATGCCCTGGTGTGTGTGGCATGTCCTGATAGTGAATTACAGAAAAGTTCGTTTTTCACTATTGCAAGTCTATCTGTTCCCATAGGCCAGAATGGGGAGTTAGTTTATAACAGCTTATAAACATAACTGACCCTAGGAACAAGATAGAGAAATAAAGTTTAGTATGCCTGAACTCAGAATGTTAAAATACATCTTTTAGTATGGGTGATTTTTACATTCGGTGTTTGAAAATACCACTTTTAGAAAGTAGGTATTTTCTTGCCTAACCATCCAGTATGCCTCTGCTAGGTTTGTGTATTACATGTCTGGTTTGTGAGTGACAGGGGGTTGGAGAGGGCTTTGGCTCCAGCAGTCTGATGAGTCAGGGCTGGGCTGAATAGGACCTGGGTTGAATAGAGAGTAGGGGGAGGAGATTTCCTTTCACTTGCCTGAGCCTACATTGAATAGAGAGTAGGGGGAGGAGATTTCTTTTCAGCTACCTGGGCCAGGTCTGCTTTCAACAATGCTGTCTCCACCTCCTGCCAGGAAGCTGCACCAGGGAGGACAGAACTGGTTTGGGCTGGGTACAGACACTCTCTGCCTTCAGAGAACAAATAAATTGTGTGTATAAAAAGAGGGGCCCAGACCCCACAACTTTAGATCACTTCTGGGAATCAAGACGAACCTTTACCAAGGAGAGAAACCAAGGAAGCTGAAGGAGGAGACTGCCCATGCGCTAGTTACTGTTTGGAGTTGGCCTGCAGTGGTTACTTATTGCCAAGGAAAGGAGAAAAGGAACTTTGTGTGTACTTTATCAACTTGAGGAAGATCTCCAAGGGCTTGAAGCTGAGCTTGCCTCCTGTTCTGAAGTCTCGGGGACACAAAGACTTCACCACCAGCTCCCCCTGAATTTTCTTGCTGGGAATTCTACCTGCAGAGAGGTGCCTGTTGTTGTTTTAGGACCTCTAGAGACTACGTGTTGCTGGGAGCTGGAAGCGCGACGCAATGAGGAAGAAGCGTGTCACCGCTGCAGCTGTTGCCGTCGCATCACCGAAGAAGCGTGCCGCAGCTGTTTGCCGTCGCATCGCCGAAGAAGCGTGTCGCATCGCCGGAGAAGCGTGCCGCCGCCACAGAGGTTGCCGTCGCATCACCGGAGAAGCGCGTCGCAGGGCCTGTCGCGGCTCAAGAAACCACCGATTTCGCCGCACGGCCGTCGGGCGTGCATGCATCGTATCCAAGTTGTTGCATCGCATCAAAGACGCCATTTTGTCGCATCGCACCGGATCGTCGCATCGCATCGAGGCGCCATCTTGTCGCATCGTAACCAGAACGCAGTAAGAAACCGACGCATCACCTTCCCTGAGCCCTTTTGTTTATATTGCGTTACGCATCCAAGGTACTTTGAGAGTAAAGTGTCGCATTTACCATCTGCATTGAACTAAGCTATTTCTACCATTTGAAAGTCATATTTTTGAATACTGTATTGTGGATTTTTGTCGTTTGGTCTTGTGTTAAATCTAGATAAAGATTACTTATTTTTCTAAACTGGTGTGGTGTCCATCTATAGTGTTTTCACTGTATTACTGTATGTGTTCACCAATGCTTTACACACTGCCTCTGAGATAAGCCTACCTGCTCGTGCCAAGCTACCAAGGGGGTGTGCAGGGGTTATTTTAGGAGTGTAGCCCCCTTACCCTGACTAGAAGCAAGGGCCCCTACTTGGTCAAAGGTACCTACCTCTGCCAACTAGAGACCCCCATTTCTAACATTGGTGGTCAGCGGTGAGGATTCTGGACTTGCATTTGTGACTCATATACAATGATTGGTGTACACTACTAGTGAGTGAAGACCATTACGCAACCACATACATTTTGGTAGAATTTTTTTCCTTGGCACTTCTATTTTTGCTAAGAACTGCCAATTCTTGTTACCATGAGCAAAACAGCATCCAACGCATCTATGGATCTACAATTTGAAGAAGAGAGGGTTGATGCCTACACTGTGCCACAGCTTAAGACCATCGGTAGAAAATTAAAAATCTCTGTGAAAGGCCTCACCAAGAAGGAGGAGTTACAAAAGGCGCTGAGGGCCTGGCTGGAATCTAGAAATACTCCTGAGCATCCTGAAAAGCCTAGGGTGGAGGCAGAGAATACAGATGGGCAGCTAGAGGGGCTATTGGGCCTGACCGGGGAGAAAGTACCTTCCAGGGCGGGCAGCAGTGTTTCTTCAAAGGGCCTGACCCCAGGAGAGCTGGAGGACAGGGAGAGGGATAGAATGCATAAACTGGAGCTAGCCAAGCTCAAAATGGGTGGTCAGATGGAATTAGAAAATAAGAAGTCAGCCTTGGAAGAAAAGAGAATGCATTTAGAGCATGAAAGAATGTTGAGGGAGTTGGAGCTGAAAGCAAAGAGCTTAGAGATTACTCCCTCTGGTGGCAGCACACCATCAGTGCCTGTAGAAACAAGAGTATATATCCCCAAAGATGTAATTAAGGAGTTCCACAAGCATGAAGATATTGGTCAATGGTTTAAGGCCTATGAAGTGGCCATGTCCTCCCACCGGGTCCCTGAGAAGGATTGGGGAGCAGGGTTGTGGGGGCGCTATCTCAGTGCTGGGCGGGACACCTTGTTAGACTTGCCGTCTGAGGACCAGAATTCCTATGTCCACATGAAGGAAGCCTTAATGACCAGGTATGGGTTGACCCCAGAGCTTTATTGACAAAGGTTTAGAAATTGTAAGAAACTGGAGTCAAGTACTTGGGTGGAATATGTGTCTTTTTTTTGCAGAGCATTGGATGGTTGGGTGAAGGGTAGCAAAGTGAATGATTTTGAGGCGCTCTATGATTTGATTGCATGGGAGCACTTGTCCAGTAATTGTTTTCCAGAGCTACGCCAGCACCTGATTGATAGTAAGCTGACTACCCCTAGGAAGCTTGCTGAGGAGGCGAACCGCTGGGTTAGTACCCGGGTCCACAAGGGTCATGTGGGAGACTTCGCCAAAGGTGGGCAGGGTCCCCAGCAGAAGAGTGGGGGGGACAAGGGTAAACAGAGGGAGTTCCAGAAAGGGCCCCAAAGTAATCCCCAAGGGAACTAAGGGAATGGTTCCCAGCCTCCCCCAGAGAAGAAGCCAGGGACCCCGACAGATAAGCCTGTTCAGAAGGGGCCCAGGAAATGTTATAATTGTGGTCAGGTGGGCCACTGCTTCTGGGATCCTAAGTGTCCCATGAAAGCGAATGCAGCACCCACTGGTGCGCCGCCCCGGCAGATGGCTAGTGTAGCCCTGGGGGAGGAGTTGGGTGCCCAAGGTGGGTGCAGTCCCGCAGAGATGTCCTTAGTCTCTTTAGGAGACAGTGAGATGGTCCCTAGGACCCAGCTGCCTGATAACACTAAGAAATACAGGCAGTGGGTGACCATCAATGGCCATAGGGTGGAGGCTCTGAGAGACACCGGAGCCAGTGTGACAGCTGTCAGTTGTCGGCTGGTGTCTGAAGAGCAGGTGATCCCCCATGCCTTTTACCCTGTAGTTGCCGCTGACAACTCAGAGAGCCACTTCAAGGTGGCCCAGGTTCCCTTTCAGTGGGGGGGGGGTCTCAGGTACCTTTCAAGTAGCTGTGAGGCCAGCCATGCCTGTTGACTGTCTGCTAGGTAATGATTTGGAAAGCTCCCCTTGGGATAAGGTGGAGAGAAGGTCTCATTTGGAGATGTTGGGTCTGCCAGAGTGGGCTTGTGTGACCACGCGGTCCATGGCAGCCAGTAAGGGTATTCAAGAGGACCTGGAGCCTGAAAGAGTGGCCCAGGTGCCTGCCTTAAAGACAAGAAGCAGGGGGCACGGGAAACCAGCCCCGGAAGTTCCCACGGTCCAGGAGGAGGCAGACCTTGAGGAGGATGTCCTGGAACCTACAGGGGAGCAAGTAGCTGAACTGGGGGACCTGCCTGAGCTGACCCATTGGCAGCAGGAAGGAGGACCCTCCAGGGAAGAGTTCTGCAAGGAGCAGAAGAAGTGCCCTTCTCTTGTGGGTTTGTGGCAACAGGCCACAAGCCAGGCAGCAGGTGATCAGTCTCGATCACATTGGATCTAAATGGAGAATGGTCTCCTGTATAGCGAGCCTAAGGTTGCTGAGCCTGGGTCAGCCATTGTGCTGGTGGTACCCCAGCGCTTCAGAGCCTTCTTACTGGGTCTGGCTCATGATGTGCCTTTAGCAGGACATTTGGGGCAAGACAAGACCTTTGAACGGCTTGTCACCCACTTTTACTGGCCCCAAATGCGCAAGAGTTCAGATACTCATTGCAGGACCTGTCAGACTTGCCAGGCAAGTGGTAAGAGTGGGAGAAAGCACAAGGCTCCTCTCCAAAAATTCCCTGTGGTCAGCACCCCCTTTGAAAGGGTGGGCATTGACATTGTGGGGCCTCTGGATCCCAAGACAGCCATGGGCAACAGGTTCATCCTGGTCTTGGTGGACCATGCCACCCGGTACCCGGAAGCCATCCTTCTCCGGACTGTGACGGCCCCCATGGTGGGATGTGCATTAATGGGGATTTTCTCCCGTGTGGGGTTCCCAAGAGAGGTGGTGTCAGACCGTGGTACCAACTTCATATCTAAGTATATGAAGTCCCTGTGGCAGGAGTGCGGTGTAACCTACAAGTTCACCACTCCTTACCACCCCCAAGGTAATGGGCTGGTTGAGAGATTCAACCGGACACTAAAGGGCATGATTATGGGTCTTGAGGAACCTATGAGGCGTAAGTGGGACGTCCTCTTGCCATGCCTTCTGTTTGCCTACAGAGAGGTGCCACAGAAGTCCTTAGGGTCCAGTCCCTTTGAACTGCTGTATGGTCACCCCGTAAGAGGACCTCTGAGTTTGGTAAAGGAAGGCTGGGAGAAAGCTCCCAGTAAACCTCCCCAGGCTGTATATAGCTACATGCTGGCCTTCAGAAACCAAACTAGGCGTTTCAGACAACTCGCTCTGGCGAATCTGGAAGCCAGCCAGGAGGAGATGAAACGCTGGTATGATCAAAATGCCACTCTGATCGAGTTTCAGCCTGGACAGAAAGTGTGGGTCATGGCCCCCGTGGAGCCTTGTGCGCTCCAGGATAAGTGGACCGGACCATTTGAGGTGGTGGAGCGCAAGAGTGATGTCACCTACTTGGTGGACTTGCGGTCTCCTAGGAACCCTTTGCGGGTCCTGCATGTAAACCGCCTGAAGCCCCACTTGGAGAGGTCCGAAGAGGGCATGCTCCTATCGACAGATGATGGAATGGAGGAGGAGACTGAGCCTCTTCCTGACCTCCTGTCTGCAAAAGAGCAAGATGGGTCAGTGGACGGTGTAAACCTCTCTTCCGCCCTGACCCCTGAGCAGCAGGATGACTGTCGCCAACTGTTGGGACAGTTTCCTGATCTGTTCTCCCTGACTCCCGGTGTCACTGAGTGGTGCGTCCATGATGTGGACACTGGGGACAGTCCTCATGTAAAACACAAAACTTACCGGGTGACTGACAGGGTGAGAGCTTGCATCAAGGAGGAGGTCTCCAAGATGTTGGCATTAGGGGTGATTGAGTCCTCTTACAGCCCTTGGGCCAGCCCAGTGGTCTTGGTCCCAAAAGCTGCCGCGCCTGGTGCCACACCCGAACTCCGGTTCTGTGTGGACTACCGAGGACTCAATTCAGTCACCAGGACTGACGCGCACCCCATCCCCCGAGCTGATGAGCTCATTGATCGGTTAGGTGCTGCCCGGTATCTCAGTACGTTTGACATAACGTCTGGGTACTGGCAGATCGCCTTAACTGATGGGGCAAGAGAGAGGTCCGCATTCTCCACTCCAGATGGGCACTACCAATTCCGGGTTATGCCCTTTGGGATGAAGAATGCTCCTGCCACCTTTCAGAGGTTGGTCAACCAGGTGTTGGCTGGACTGGAAGATTTCAGTGCCGCCTACCTGGATGACATCGCAGTGTTCAGCGCCAGTTGGGAAGAACATCTGCGTCACCTCTGGGAAGTGTTGATGGCGCTGCGGAGGGCAGGCCTCACGATCAAGGCGAGTAAGTGCCAGATCGGGCAGGGTTCCGTGGTGTACTTGGGACACCAGGTTGGGAGCGGCCAGGTGGCGCCCCTACAGCCCAAGATTGATACCATCCTGGCTTGGGAGCCCCCCAAGACCCAGACAGAGGTGAGAGCCTTCTTATGACTCACAGGGTACTACAGGAGTTTTGTCAAGGGGTATGGCAGCATTGTTGCCCCCTTGACAGAGCTGACTTCCAGGAAGCAGCCCAAGAAAGTGAACTGGACTGATACCTGTCAGAAAGCTTTTGATGCCCTGAAGACTGCCATGTTCACGGCGCCCGTGCTTCAGGCACCCAACTTCTCAAAGGAATTCATTGTGCAGACAGACGCTTCAGAGCATGGTGTGGGGGCTGTACTTTCACAGATGAATGAGGAGGGCCTAGACCAACCTGTAGCCTTCATTAGTAGGAGGTTACTGCCACGGGAACAGAGGTGGAGTGCAATTGAGCGTGAGGCATTTGCTGTGGTCTGGGCACTGAAGAAGTTGAGACCATAATTGTTTGGGACTCACTTCCGGGTTCAGACTGACCACAGGCCCCTCAGATGGCTGATGCAGATGAGGGGTGAGAATCCATAGCTGTTGAGGTGGTCCATTTCCCTACAGGGGATGGACTTCACGGTGGAACACCGCCCTGGTACAGAACACGCCAATGCTGATGGTCTGTCCAGATTTTTCCGCCTTAGTGAAGAGAACTCCCAAGAGGGTGGGTAGTTCTCCCCACATTTCAGCTGGAGGGGACACGTGTTAGACCTGACACCATTGGCGTGGGTCTCCCTTCCATTTTTTGTCGCTGTTGCCTCCTATGTTTTTGCTATGTTTTGCTGGTCTAGATGCTTTGGGCACTTTGCCACTGCTGTTCAGTGCCAAAGTGCAAGTGCTCCCTATTGTAAATTGTTGTAATGGATTAGTGACTCCCTGATTGGCTTATTTGATTTACTTGTCAGACCCTAGTACAGTGCACCATGAGTGCCCAGGGCCTGTAAATCAAATGCTGCTGGTGGGCTTGCAGCACTGATTGTGCCACCCACAGAAGCAGCTTGTAAAATATGGCTCAGGCCTGCCATTGCAGAGCCTGTGTGCAGTCTGGGACTGCCATGTCGACTTGGCAAGTGCACCCACTTGCCAGTCCCTAAACCTTCCCTTTTCTACCTGTTAGTCACACCTAAGGGAGGCCCAGGGTACACCTATGGGCAGGGTGCATTGTATGTGAAAGGTAGGACATGCCCTGGTGTGGGTGGCATGTCCTGATAGTGAATTACAGCCAATTTCGTTTTTCACTATTGCAAGGCTATCTGTTCCCATAGGCCAGAATGGGGAGTTAGTTTATAACAGCTTATAAACATAACTGACCCTAGGAACAAGATAGAGAAATAAAGTTTAGTATGCCTGAACTCAGAATGTTAAAATACATCTTTTAGTATGGGTGATTTTTACATTCAGTGTTTGAAAATACCACTTTTAGAAAGTAGGTATTTTCTTGCCTAACCATCCAGTATGCCTCTGCTAGGTTTGTGTATTACATGTCTGGTTTGTGAGTGACAGGGGGCTGGAGAGGGCTTTGGCTCCAGCAGTCTGATGAGTCAGGGCTGGGCTGAATAGGACCTGGGTTGAATAGAGAGTAGGGGGGGGAGATTTCCTTTCACTTGCCTGAGCCTACATTGAATAGAGAGTAGGGGGAGGAGATTTCTTTTCAGCTACTTGGGCCAGGTCTGCTTTCAACAATGCTGTCTCCTCCTCCTGCCAGGAAGCTGCACAAGGGAGGACAGAACTGGTTTGGGCTGGGTACAGACACTCTCTGTCTTCAGAGAACAAAGAAATTGTGTGTATAAAAAGAGGGGCCCAGACCCCAGAACTTTAGATCACTTCTGGGAATCAAGACGAACCTTTGCCAAGGAGAGAAACCAAGGAAGCTGAAGGAGGAGACTGCCCCTGCGCTGGTTACTGTTTGGGGTTGGCCTGCAGTGGTTACTTATTGCCAAGGAAAGGAGAAAAGGAACTTTGTGTGTACTTTATCATCTTGAGAAAGATCTCCAAGGGCTTGAAGCTGAGCTTGCCTCCTGTTATGAAGTCTCAGCGACACAAAGACTTCACCACCAGCTCCCCCTGAATTTCCTTGCTGGGAATTCTACCTGCAGAGAGGTGCCTGTTGTTGTTTTAGGACCTCTAGAGACTGCGTGTCGCTGGGAGCTGGAAGCACGACGCAATGAGGAAGATGCGTGTCGCCGCCGCAGCTGTTGCGTCACATCGCCGAAGAAGCGTGCCCCCGCCGAAGCTGTTGCCGTCTCATCGCCGAAGAAGCGTGTCGCATTGCCGGAGAAGCGTGCCGCTGCCGCAGAGGTTGCCGTCTCATCACCGGAGAAGCGCGTCGCATGGCCTGTCGCGGCTCAAGAAACCACCAATTTTGCCGCACGGCCGTCGGGCATGCACGCATCGTATCCAAGTTGTCGCATCGCATCAAAGACGCCATTTTGTCGCATCGCACCGGATCGTCGGATCGCATCGAGGCGCCATCTTGTCGCATCGTAACCGGAACGCAGTAAGAAACCGACGCATCACCTTCCCTGCGGCCCTTTTGTTTATATTGCGTTACGCATCCAAGGTACTTTGAGAGTAAAGTGTCGCATTTACCATCTGCATTGAACTAAGCTATTTCTACCATTTGAAAGTCATATTTTTGAATACTGTATTGTGGATTTTTGTTGTTTGGTCTTGTGTTAAATCTAGATAAAGATTACTTATTTTTCTAAACTGGTGTGGTGTCCATCTGTAGTGTTTTCACTGTATTACTGTATGTGTTCACAAATGCTTTACACACTGCCTCTGAGATAAGCCTAACTGCTCGTGCCAAGCTACCAAGGGGGTGAGCAGGGGTTATTTTAGGAGTGTAGCCCCCTTACCCTGACTAGAAGCAAGGGCCCCTACCTGGTCAAAGGTACCTACCTCTGCCAACTAGAGACCCCCATTTCTAACAGATACAAATGTGATTTGCTCTTCGTGTTGTCGACCTAGTATTGTTACCAAGATCTGCTTTGGAAATTCCAAGAGCCACTGCTGAAAGCTTTAATAGGCACCCCTATAGGTTGCATGTTGTCTTTACTGATAGTAGCTTGCATTTGCCATGTGAACCCACTATTTGTTCTCAGCACTGATTCTCAGGTAGCGTCTATCCGTTTTTACCTGAACCGAGAGGCTGTTCGGCGACTTCAGGATAACCCACTCGTCCATGACCCAAAAACTTTCAAAATGGAGTCACTTGGGATTTTTGACCAACCAACAGTAGCAAAAGATGCTGGAGGTGCATTGAGGCATTTATTACCTCCAGTTTCTAAATGAAGTGCAATTAACTTGTAATAGGAGGCAAACAGCTGGGGGCCGAGATGCCTTTCCTGGTCCGCCAGGATTTAAGGATAAGTTTATGGACATTGGAGCCCAGTTTGTAGATGGATCAATCGATTTGAATAAATGAATCAAACTGGGGCTTCAACTAGGCAATTGTCGTTCCAAATACAAGATAGACTGTCCCTGGTGTGAAGGCTGCATGAATATGTAACATTTATTTCTCAGTTTTCACCCCACATGACATTTACCCTGCAGCAAGCACCATGTATGTCAGTGATTCTATTTGGTTTTACTTTTATCCTGCATCTTTTACCACAAGGTAATTTACTTTGCAGGTAAGTATTTTATTTTTTAAATAACACTATTTAATGTTATATTAAAAGAAAAAAGGGGTAAAGGTGTGGGTCGTGGTAAAGGGGTTAGGGGTAATTTTGAGTTTAAGGAGTGGGAAGAGGGAAAATGAGTTGTAAGGGTGATTTTAGGGTTAAGCGATGGGTAAAAGTAAAGTGAGGTAAGGGTTATTTTAGGGTTAAGGGGTGGGTAGAGGTAAAGGAAAGAAAGGGTGATTTTAGGGTTGAGCAATGTGTAGAAGTAAATGGTTGTAAGGGTGATTTTTATTAAGGGGTGGGTAGAGGTAAATGGGATAAGTGTAATTCTAGGGTTGGTTTGATGGGGTAACCACTCAAAAACAAATATATACATATATATATATATATATATTGTGAACAAGGCAGCATGCTGCTGCCGAAACGCGTAGATGCCGTCACTGGCATCTAAATAAAATTCGAGTTTTTAATTGTCCCATGGAGTGCTGGATTATTACCTGATATTGGAGTGGTGATTTTCGGAACATACAAATATATATATATATATATATATATATATATATATATATATATATATATATAAAACCACCAGACGGTCCTCTCTCGACTCCACACACTTGCTTGCTTCCACCGAAAAGGAACCACGAACCACTGGATATTCAGGCAATTTAAATATTTATTGTTTCCTCGGATTACGCGTTTCGGGCAACACTTGCCCTTGATCACATACTCTTGAGGTTAGAACGCCTTCTTTTTAAAGTGCAAAACCACGTGACAAAACACACATGATAGACATAGTGAAGATACTGTCACCTCTCTCAATAGGGCACAATATCCATTTTTTTCTTTCTTTCTTTTCTTTGTGCAATAACAAATTTAGCCATACTCATGGCATAATGTTCGTATATACCAGTGATCCATCTATAAAAGAATAAAATTCATTAAATATCTTTAAAATGTATTTTTTTGGCATTTGTCATGATTCCAACATTACTGATACTCCTTGGCCAGTAAACAACCTGGGTAAACAAGTGGCATCCGAAGAAGGCGTCAAGCCGAAATGCATCATGCCCAGCTGTTACCTGTGAATAAAGGCTTCCCGACAAGTACCCCGCTGTGTCCTTGGATTGCTTGGAATTGGTGATCGTTTTGGACATATTTTTCGCGCATGCCGGGAGCGCGATACAAGGACCCGCCTTACAAGTGTCCCGGGAGCTTTGCTGGCAAAGTGACTGTGTGTATCAAGGTATTGATTTCTCCCAGGACCGCCTCAAGAATGGGCCTGGCAAGTTGCCGCTGTCAGTGGCAGCCCGTGACTGCACGGGGAAGAGGGATGATTACACCCTTTTCACAGCCCGGCTTGTTTCGTGTTTTGAGGCTGAGGCGTTGGGGACTCAAGGGATGCCTTAACACTGTATTATAGGGGACACCAGCTGCTACACGGCTCCACTTCTTGCGAGGCTAATTTTCAGCGCTTTCCTGCTGCGGTACTTATTACCTATGTGCATTCTGTTAACTGTAGTCATGTTATGGACTGTAGTTGCCCCGAGCAGCAGGGTCAGCTGATCTCCCTCCAATGGGAGAGCCAGAGCGAGGTTAAAGGTGGGAGGAGGTGAAACCTGGGTAAACAAGTGGCATCCGAAGAAGGCGTCAAGCCGAAATGCATCATGCCCAGCTGTTACCTGTGAATAAAGGCTTCCCGACAAGTACCCCGCTGTATCCTTGGATTGCTTGGAATTGGTGATCGTTTTGGACATATATATATATATATATATATATATATATATATTTATATATATATATATATATATATATAAAACCACCAGACGGTCCTCTCTCGACTCCACACACTTGCTTGCTTCCACCGAAAAGGAACCACGAACCACTGGATATTCAGGCAATTTAAATATTTATTGTTTCCTCGGATTACGCGTTTCGGGCAACACTTGCCCTTGATCACATACTCTTGAGGTTAGAACGCCTTCTTTTTAAAGTGCAAAACCACGTGACAAAACACACATGATAGACATAGTGAAGATACTGTCACCTCTCTCAATAGGGCACAACATCCATTTTTTTCCATTTTTTTCTTTCTTTCTTTTCTTTGTGCAATAACAAATTTAGCCATACTCATGGCATAATGTTCGTAAATACCAGTGATCCATCTATGAAAGAATAAAATTCATTAAATATCTTTAAAATGAATTTTTTGGGCATTTGTCATGATTCCAACATCACTGATACTCCTTGGCCAAGCATGTAGTTGCACTGCCTATTTACGCAAAATACTAATATTTGGGATCATCTTTTATAATATATTATTTTAATAATTATAAAATGGGATAAATCCCTCCAATATCCCACAGTTAAATATCTACATGAATGCTGACAATAACAAATAACTTCCCAAATATCATATTTCATAGACTGGAAATGGGATAAATCCCACTGGTGCCCTTCAATTTATGTATATAAAATACTAAGGGGCCGATTCCGATTTGGGCAGGAAATCTCTCCGACCGAGCCGTACCCGGAGAGATTTCCGACCGAATCGGACTCTAGCAGCCCGACCGAACGAGTACGATGCGTACGTATGCTATCGGACTCGATTCGGCCGGACTCCCAATGAAGTCAATGGGAGCCGGACGTACAATGCGTACGCGGGCTCCCATTGACCCAATGCGTGCGAGGCGAACAAGGGTGCCCCCTACAGCGGGTACGCCTCAAAGCGACTCGCGGCGAACATGCACAGGTCGGGGGGACCCATGGGTCCCCCCTGTGTGTGACTCGCGCGGCTACGCGTACAGGGGGGTCCGACACGGACCCCCAAAGTGCGGCTCCGACTGCTCTTTCGAGCCGGACGGCGCGAGTCGGTCAGACTGCACGCGGCGCGCATCGTACTTGCCCGGCCGGGGAACGTCTCCATCGCTCGGTGCGAGTCGTGTCCATGCGAGTCGGTCGGAGCGCTTCGGACCCGCGAACAAGTCGGTCGGCGATTTCGCGTGCGCTCGCATCGTACTCGCTCGGCCGGACGCACGTACGAATCGGTCGGGAAAGAGGGCTCCGAATCGGATCCGGTTAAGCCAAATCCGATTCGGTGCCCTACCGGCCGAGATCGGAATCGGCCCCTAAGTGTGCCAACATGTTAACTAATGTGCAAATAGCAAATATTAAAGTGCAAGTGCAGAATATATCACATATATAATAAAAAATACAACACTAAAATAAATCTCATTCGGGCCCTTGGCCAAATTGGTTCAATCGGAACCGAAAATTCCAATTCCGACCAAACCAAATCCGGACACAAGGTTCAGCAGCTGCCATCAACAATATCATTATTATAATCCTCTTCTTATAATCGGATACAGAATTCATATCACTTCTAATAAAAATACTTTTTTAAATTATATATATATATATATAGTCACTGAAAAAAAGCAAAGGTTAGAGTAACATTATAGTTAGGTGATAAAATGATCTGTTTTTGTTAAAAAAAACGTAGATATTCACTGAAAAAACAAAAGTAAAAGTAACGTTAGGTGAATATGTCAGTGACAACATTAATGTTTTCAACTAAGAAAAACACAGAAATTCACCAGCTATAGTTAGCTTATAGTTAGCAAAGCTAACTATAGCTTGCACTCCCTCCATCAACTGCTTACAACCTCACATATTACACCACTCATGGCATGTTCTATGGCATTTATGACATCACTGATGATATCTCAATGACATTATTGATGACATTACTGATGACATCATTCAATGAGTGTGTTCATTTGTTTTATAGTTTACATATTATTTTTCTAATAAATTTGTACAGCCTGTTTCCAGCTAATGGGTGCAAGTAATTACAAATCAGATGTAGTTCTGATTGCACCATAGATTAGTACAGGTATTGAACATGTTTTAAGTCTTTGTATTAAAGAGTAGCTCTGTGTGAAGATGACAGGTGACGACTTGTGCCCAGTATGTTCCACACACGTTTTTTGGTTCTGCAGAAAACGTTTCCAACAGGGCAAAGATTCTACGTAGTAGATACTGTGCATTGTAAGCAGCCTTGAGTCAAGTTTGGCATAAAGTGTCCACTGTTCTTAGTAGATACTTTTTAATACTCTGTGGTGTACTTCTCATGAGAGTTTCACTGTCTGCAAACAGTGTGGTACAGAGTAAAACCTCTGCATAGAGGAACACTGTTTTCAGTACCCACTTTTCTACTCATATCCACTTCATTTCTCAGTGTAGGTTCAGTGACTATGAGGGGTTTGATACAGATAAAAGCTGTCCGTAGTAGGGCATTAATATTGGAACAGACTTTGAGTATCTTCATGAACTTGGCTTTCTCTGAACAGTTGTATACATATTTAACACCATGTGCAATGAGGGTTTCCCATTACTCTGTGGTTGATTGTTAATGTGAACCATGCTACCCATGAAGTGTAGGGTCAATGTTGCATATAACACATGCTTGCTACACCTAAGGGAGTTGTATCTGTGATGGCATTAAAGATGCTTCATGTTATCCTGAGCTGGTTTGTACTTACTTTCAGGCCTCTAATGCTATACTAGTTTCTAGAGTAATGTGTAAAAAATAAGCTTGGATGATGTCAGTGATGTTATTTGAGTTGTCATTTGAGATGTCATCAGTGATGTCAGAGAACATGTCATGAGTGATGTAATATGAGAGGTCATGAGCAGTGCATGGAGGAGGCGCAAGTTATAGTATGTTTTGCTAACTATAAATAGTGAATTTCTGTGGTTATTTGAGTTCCAAACGTGAATGCTGTCACTGACATATTCACCTAACTATAATGTTACTTTAACCTTTGTTTTTTTCAGTGAGGTTCTAAGGTTTCTTAACAAAAACAGATCTTTTTATTAGACCTAACTATAAGGTTACTTTAAGTTGGTTTTTTTCAGTGAATTTCTAGGTTTTTGTTTACGTAAAGTAATATTTTATTTCCATATACCGACCTTTGGCTGTGCGCAGTGGGGGGTTGGCAACAGGGCCTGGCCTGTGGCCAGCCCACCCAGAGGCAGTCAACCACCCCACAGGCAGCCACCTCACACTGTGCACAGCCTTTCATTGTGCGTGGCGTGGGGTTGGCAGCAGCCAACCACCTAGAGGCAGCAAACCTACACCACTCGTGGCCTTTGGTTGTGCATTGCGTGGGGTTAGATTTGCAGCCAGGCCCTGCTTCCAACTCCCCGCAGCTAGCCGACCACATGCTGTGCACAGCCTTTGGCTGTACGCAGTGGGGGATTGGCCACAGGGCTTGGCCTGCCGCCAGGCCTTGTGGCCAAACCCCCACCAGCCTGCCAACCACACACAGCCTTTGGTGTGCGCAGCTTGGGGTTTGGCCTTTGGCTTCAGGGACCCCATCCCCTGGGTCCAAAACATATATATTATGAGGAGAGGGTGTGCAGCCCCCTCCCCAAGCATTAAATGGCCAAGGGGACCCCAAACCACAGGGTCTGTTCCAATAAAAAGGGGAGGGGTCCATGTTTCCCCCATCCTAAACCTTAAAAGGCCCAGGGAACCCTAGCCCCCGGGGCCAAACAGAGTTAAACAGGGGAGGAGGATATGCAGCGCCCTCCTCGACCCTTAATAGGCCCCTGGGGCCACTTCCCCGGGACTAAAAAAGGGAGGGGCCCCTCCACAAGCTTTCTTGAGCCCCAGAGACTCCGTCCCCCGCGGCCTTTTTTGTTTAAAAGAGCAGGGGCTGCACAACCCCCCTCCCCGAGCCTTATAAGGCCCAAGGGACCCCATTCCCTAGGGCCAAAAGCAATTAAAAAGGGTAGGGGGTGGGCCCCCCTCCCTGAGCCTTCTTGGGCCCCAGGGACACCATCCATCAGGGCCAAATCTAATAAAAAGGGGAGAGGGGTGTGCGCCCCCCGAGCAATTTTAAGCCTTGCGTCCCGATCCCCCCCGGGCTGAGTATTTAATAAAGGGAAGGGGTGTGCAGCCCCCCTCCCTGAGCCAAATTAGGTCCAAGGGACCACCATCCCCCACTTCTCATATGACATTTGTGTTCCTGCTCTTTCTCTCTCTCTTAGCATCTCCCTGTCTGTCCTGCCATAATTTTGGTCTTTCTTTCTGTGATTGCTTCTGTCTCACTCCTTATGCCTCTCCCATTTTCTTTCCCTCCACAAGTCTCTAAATCATTCACCCGCCATGCTGCACTCCTTTCTTATTTTTGGACTCAAGGCCTCATTCAGAGCTTGGAAAGAACTGAAAGTCATTATATTCATGAAGGAATTTCTTGAAACAGAGTACAATCTACTGGATGAACTACCACCAATAAAAAGGATAGTATAAATCGACATTCCTCTGAAAATTGGAGGATTGTCACTTTCAGTTACTTCCAAACTCTAAATGAGGCCTTCAGTTTCGTTTCACATCATGAGCCTCACTTCTTGTCTCATCTCACTCCTCATGTATCATTTCTCTAGCGGTGGGCGACCCAACAAATTAACAGGGGGAGCCGAGCCACAGCCGAACCAAGGGTCTGGCTCCGATTTTAGAGTCCATGTATGAGCCGAGTCCTGAAAAAATCAAATAAAACAAACTACGTAAAATATGATAAAGTGTCTTCAAAGCTGGAAAAAATATTTTTTTTACATGTGAAAGCTTTGAGAATAATAGGGCACATTATAGCATTGCACTGAGAAGTACTTACTTATTTAAAGCGATAGTTTTGTATAACTGGTAGTCTGAATTCACATCTTCAAAAGTGCTGTCACACACGATGATGAAGAAAAAAGAGTTTTGATTAAATAAAATATTTGCCTAAGATCACACAATTTAAGTAGGAAAGCCACAATTTATCCAGGTTTTCTAGTTTCACTCTGTACAAATTAGCCTGTAAATGGGCATCTATTTGTCTTTCCTCTTCAGGCTTTTGTTTTTAACTTTTAGTGCATTCTTCTGCAGTTTTTAAAACACAACGCAAACTCAACCTGGAGGTAGTGGAGTGCTTTATATGAGCATCAGTTATATTACACAATGTCACATACATTGTTTTTAGGCACTAAGAAGATTCGGTAAACAGTCTAAATATTGAGTTTTAAATATCGACTAGCACAAATATCGACTTCAGAATATCGTCTGTCAAAAATATCGACAGTCAGAATATCGTGGACAAGAATATCGAGTCTAAGGTAAGTAATATCGTTTTTAAAAATATCGAAGTCATTAATATCGTTTGCAAAAATATAGGGGCCCATTACGATACCCGGCGTACAAAAATCCGCCAGGCATGGAAGCGGCAAAAATCCGCCCGCACACACTGCCTGAACACCGACCACGCCATTACGATTACACAAACCGAAAACCGCCATCGGCGGAAAAATCACACAAAATACCGCCCGCCAACGTCCGAGTCGGAGTCAAACCGCCCGCCACGGACGGAAACACGCACGACAACACAAAACCGCCCGCCCTCACGGCCGACACACCGCACGTGAAATTACGATCGCACCGACATGAGCGCGGAAAAACCACAAATATACCGCCCGCCAGCGCAAACAACGCCGATGAGAATCGACACGGCAGAAGCCATGGCGCCCACGTACCTGCACAGAAACCATCCGCACACAAAACCAATAGCACACAACATGGCCAACAAGTCCACACAGCAAGGCACGCACAAATACACAAGCACAGTACACATCCCGAAAAACACCCCCCCGGACAAACAAAAAATACAAAGGCCAGAACCCCAGACACAACACACCTGAAAACAACAGACCATGAGGACACACCCACATAGGTGAGTACAAAAGCAGCACTCCCACAGACCACAACCCCTTGCTACATTGCAAACCAGAGAGGAGAGGAGAGGACACAGTGACACAGCAATGACAGCAGCACACCACAGAAACGCACACATCACAACCACCACCACCACCACCACCACCACCAAACACCACCACCACCACCACCACCACCAAACACCGGCACCACAAACCCCCTGCACATTACACAACACACACCGCACCAGCACCACAAACACCATGGCACCACAAAGAATGCCCAAGTACACGCCCATTGAGCTGACGGTCATGGTCGACGAGATCATCAAGGTGTACCCACAAATCTATGGGAACATGGTCCAGCACACACCACTAGCCACCAGAAACAGAATGTGGAACCGGATCGTAGACCAGGTCAATGCAGTCGGGACCCTGCCCAGGAACAGAGGTGAAATAAACAAACGTTGGAATGACGTAAAGAGCCTGGTCAAGAAGAAGGAGGGCAAAAACAGAGAGCTGGCTGCCGTCACTGGCGGAGGGAATCCCGCGCTCTTTAAGACCTTCAAAGCGTGGGAGGAGAAGGTGCGAGTCGTAATACATCCGGAGATCCTCGCCGGATTAGCAGGGGGAGTGGAGGCTGGTAAGTACAAACTAATGTATACCAGCACACCGCTATGTACTCACATGCGCAACCACCATGCCACAGCTCCCAGGGACAAACACCCCCATGTCCAGCACACAATACACAACACATCACACACACATGCAACAGACACCACCACACACAGCCCAAACCGAACAACTGTAACATACGTGGGGACATGTGTACACTCAGCCAGCCACGTAACCACCAACAGGTCCCCAAACATGCCAGAAGCGCCACAACGAGCACCCACCACACCCATGTGTCCGCCACAGCTGCACTAACCGACAAGTAACAGGTAAGTGGCAGGAACACAAAGTGCAGTGGGTGGGAGGGTGGACAGCCCAAGTACAACACACACCAGGCCCCAATCCCACAGCACAGCAAGGAGGAACATCCCCCACACCTCACAGCCACGTGTCAGCCACCGCAGTGCACAACGACAGCCGAAAGGCAGACATCACGGTCCACAGCAATCGGTGTCAGTGGGTGTCCAGCCACCCCCACGACCCACAACACCCCCCCACCCCCACAGACCTGCAACATGGAGCACCCCCGCTTAGAGCCATGTGGCATCCAGTACAGTGCACGCACGAACAACTTGCAGGTGGGAAACTGGACAGGGCTGGATTACTGGAGGCATGAGGACCATAACACGACCAACACATGGGACATGTCACGTAGCAGACGAACACGCAGCACCGCCCACCGTCACGAACAAGTGAACAATGTGCACACGGACATGAACAACAGACTCACACCCCACATGACCCATCACATACATAGCAACACCCAAGGAGCCACGTCTGCATGCACAAGCCACACTGAATATAGTACCACACGGCAGCCACTGTGCAACTCATCACACACAACCGAAACACCATTGAAGTCCTGTCCATGTAGCCCCTACTGCCTGTCAACCACACACCCCACAACTACGCCTATGTAAGACAAACAACACTAGACGCAACAGAGCGGAACAACATATATGCACACGAACACCACTGAACCCATCAAACACACAGACACACCATGCACATACAACATACCATCCATCCGTCAGCCCCAGTCTCATGAAAGGCATGTCATCCGCACAGCTGCCACACATACAGCAGTCACGCTAAGATACATGCCCATGACCAACCATGTGCCAGAAGTCAATGAAGCGCACGACACACTGTGAGCAACAACACACAACATGGGCCACACCCCCCGAGCACTGCAGTGATGCACATGGCACAGGGCAGCACGCACACCAAGGAGATGGGACAACTGCAATACGTTGGCTGGCACACAACCATCACTCACTCATAACGATGCGTCCAATGCCATGTCCAGTAATCACAACAGACAGCAAATATGCAGGCCATGTCAAGCATGCACACACCTCAAACCATGCACTGTCATGCTGCCACAACACATGTCACGTTCGGCACCCATGGCTCACAGCATGTACCCCAAAAGCATATCCCCTCCCAAATGCGAATCTGGGGCATGGCCCCCATGTTGCCATATGCGTTCCTAAGCGTTCCATTTAAACCCCAAAAGCATATTCCCTCCCAAATGCGAATCTGGGGCATGGCCCCCATGTTGCCATATGCGTTCCTAAGCGTTCCATTTGAACCCCAAAAGCATATTCCCTCCCAAATGCGAATCTGGGGCATGGCCCCCATGTTGCCATATGCGTTCCTAAGCGTCCCATCTGAACACCAAAAGCAAAGTACAAACCAGACCCAGGATGGGCCAGGAGCCCGCATACACCAGAGTCACAATAAGTAGGGGCACAGCAACACACCCATCGGCATGGCCAATCCGTCCCATGCCACATGTGCACAGCACACAGTCCCATTGCCAAGCACACACAACTACAAATGCTACAGCCACACACACGCCTCCGGGAAACCCATGTACGAGATTGCACGAACTGTTAATGTCAGACGACAACTACATACTTCGCCAGGTGCAACACAATAACAAATCTCATTCTCTCCACAGGTGACGAACTGCTGGATGCTGGGGATGGAGCCAGCAGCCAGCACAGCCAGCCGACAAGCCCCCCATGAGGACACACGGATCTGGAGGATCTGTCCTCCTCTTCGGACACGGACCACCAAGCAGGCCCATCTGGTGTGGCAGGGCCCAGCCGCTCCCCAGGACCCCTCCTACCCACCAACCCATCATCCAGGGCTGCTGAACAGTCCCAGCCCCCAGCCCCCTGCTGCCACTGTCTTTGTGGCCACACCCACGGTCATTGCGGCCACACCCACGGTCATTGCGGCCACTACCACTGCCGCAACCGCCACCATCGCCGCACCGACCACCACCGCCGCCACCACCACCACGTCTTCGCTGGCACCAGCCCCAGCGCAGGTGGTGGCCCGGCCGACTGGATCCACCCTGGGAGCCACAGCGAGGACCGTGGTGAGCAATGTGGCTAGTGGGCAGGCCGGTGGCAGCAGGACTGGTAGGAGGAGCAGGGTCAGGGAAACGCCAGCCTCCCCTGGGAGCCATGCCCTGCCTCAAATGGCCAGAGTCCTTGGGGCCTATGAAGAGGCCCAAGGACAATGGGTCCGGTCTGCTTCAGACACGCATGAGGTGCTGGGGGTGCTGAGGTCCATGGACGCCCGTATGGGCCAACTCGTGGACCTCATGGGCCAGCTGGTGGTGGCGGTGAGGTCACTGCCAGGGACAGCAGCTCCCCTCCGCCACAACCTGCCGGGGCGCAGGGTGGAGCAGCAGTGTCCAGTTCCCCTGCGTCCACAGCCAGTGAGCACACCTCAACCACCAGCATGTCGCAAGCAGGCACCCCCTCGCAAACGTGGAAGGGGCCGTCCGAAGTGGAAACAGATCTCCCTGGAGGACTTCGCACGCTCCAAACGCAAGTGAGGCAGCCAGCCAGCCTTCCGCCAGCCTTCCTTGACCAGCCACTGCATTGACTTGGACTACGATCCCACTCCACACAGCCATCTGGATGGCATGTGTGTGTTGGACTATGGACATAGAACCAGTGGGTACACCCTGATCATCACGCAGCCATGACCGACAGCTCATTGTCACTGCACGCACCACTTTTGTCATCACCTTACACACAATCACATGTCACAGTTTGTAATAAATGCACCTTTTTCACTAACTGCTGTTTGTGCCCTGTGTTTTATTTGTACGGAATACAACGGCCACCTTGGGCGGAAAGGCACCTGATGCGTGGCATGGCAATTGAATCCGGAGGGCCTGTAGGGACCTAGGGGTGGGAGACAGAACAGGAGCACATTCAATGAGTGTGTCACACACCCATCACACAGTACATGTCAACAACTACAAGCAATGTACACACATCGCACAGAGCAATAGGGCACAATGCCACAGCCACCAACAGTGGCATACTACCCTGGCCATGGAGCGTTGACACACAGCACGCAGTGAACAAACGGCCACCCTGACACAGCACACACACACCTGCACAGATACAGCCACATCAGCCGTCGTACATGGACACTCACCGTCAAGTGAAGTAGCGGGCGATGAGCTGCTGCCGCACATTACCAGCTTCCTCCTCTCCGCTGTCCTCCTCACTCGAGCTGTCCTGGTCTGCGGGCTGGGGCCCTGGTTGATCTCCGTCATCCACGATGAGGGGGATCTGCTTCCGAATGGCCAGATTGTACAGCATGCAGCACGCCACCACTATCCGGCACACCTTCTGTGGGGAGTACGCCAGCGCACCCCCGGTGCAGTCCAGGCACCTGAACCTGGACTTGAGGAGGCCAAAGGTACGCTCGACCACACGTCTGGTCCTCCCATGTGCCTCATTGTAGCGATCGTCTGCTGGGGTGCGAGGATTCCTCAATGGACTGAGCAGCCATGCCCCATTTGGGTACGCAGAGTCACCTGGGTGTGAGGGACACAGAGAACCGTTGCAATTCCAACTGGACAGGGGACAGCATCGCACAACCAGCACGCTACACCACTCCACATACTCACCGACAATACAGGCACGATCCTGTTGCATATTGGACATCAGTCGTGGCAAGATGCTGTTGCGCATTATGTGTGCGTCATGGGCCGAGCCTGGGAACTTTGCACACAGGTGGGTGATCACCATGTCCGCAAGGCACACCACTTGCACATTCAGGGAGTGCGTGTGCTTCCTGTTGCGGTACAGGTGCTCAGTGGCCTGTGGTGGAACAAGGCCGACATGTGTGCAGTCAATGGCTCCAACGACGTGTGGGATTCTGCCAAGGGCATAGAATGCACCCTTCACTGCCGCCAATTCACGAGCCCTGGGGAAGCGGATGTACCTGTTTCGGTACAGCATCATGGCTGCCAGTACATCCCTCAGCACCTTGCTGAACATGGGCTGGGACATCCCTCCTCCAATGCCCACTGTGTGCTGGAATGACCCAGTGGCGAAGAAATGCATGGCGGCCATCACCTTAGCCGTGGGGGTGACAGCAGTCGGATACACCCTGCGGGGACGGAGATGGGGTTCTAACATGGCACACAGTCGATGCAGGCTTGGCCTGTCCAGCCGAAACTTCCTAATAACCTCTGTATCGTCCATGTCCGCCAGCAATTGGTATGGGCGGTCAATGTTCGGTCTCCGCCTAGGGACAATGGCAGAGGACACATGTCAAAGCAACACGACACATAGCAATTTCGCATACACATCACTGACATGACTGAGCAAGCACATGAGCCACAGCCCAGCTGTCAAGCTGGGACGGCACGGCCACAATACACTTACACAGGTCTCCCAACAATGGCAATGGCTAGTGATACAAACCACTGCCATGTGCATGCACATGGGGATCTAGGCCCCAATGACTTGCGGGGCGTGCTGATGGGGACTGACTGCATATCCGTCAAGCCGCAACGCCACGGCAACATGAATGTCTGCTGAGCATGGAACTGCTTCCGCGGCTGGATGAGTATGGCACACGACGACGACGATGTGGGCACAGGCTGAGCGGCCAAAACAAGTGGGACCTGTGGCACGAGGGGATATGAGACAGTAGTAGGTGTCAGCACTGCACCCTATGTACAGCACTGTACGGATCACACCTCCCGAAACATTGACAGGTGTCCACATTGACAGCCCCATGCCAAGACGGCTGTGTGCTTGCAGTCACACGTCACAGGTGAGAGGTTACATTGCACGTGCCAGGTGGCAGACGTACATAGTGGGAGCTGGCATGTGTGTGCATGTGTCTCCTGTTCAGGATCCACCAGATGGGCTCTGACTCTGTACTGACCATTGGACACAGCATGTTCCGTGGAAGGCTTGTGTGTGTGGGATGGTGGCACTGGATGTGCCTCCGTTGGGTGGGGGGCCATGCACAGGGCGGGTACGTCGATGATTGCGCATTGTTGGTCACGGTGGGTGCACCAACTGAAGATGTGTTGCCCTGTGTTCAATTCCTATGTCCGCATGATGATGGACTGTAGATGTGGGCAGACTACACATTGGTCGATGTGCTGTCTATATGCATGTGCCTTCACACCAGGCACAGCTGCCCCTGCACATGTGACCCCTGTTGGACTCGCTGCTGGGTCTGTGGAGCTGATGCACCTTCTGCGCGTGGGGCGGACAGCTCTCCTCACTTCCCTCATTGCGCATGTCATGACTTTGCCGCAGGTGACATGGATCATGGAGGGCCCACATGTACGCGTGGGTAGGCTACACATGATTGTACACTGGTCGCCACCCCCAGTCAGTGTTTCGAATGGGAAGGTTGTCGTGCTGGTGGTATGTTCGATGTGGCGGATGGGCGGGCCTAGGTGCGGGCTTACATTCCGGACATGGGGGGGTAGTTGGATTGGCGACTAGTTGCAGTACACACGGGACACGTCTCTTCCTTTCCACATCTGGGTCATCCCTTGTACTTACTGACAGTGATACAGTCATCTTCGCCCCAGCCCTCATGTCCTCCCCTCGCTCCCCCAATATGCATGCTCACCTGCGAGGCTAGCGCCTGCACAGGCAGCCCCAAGCTCGCACCAGAGAGGGCAAGGAGTGTATGTGTGGGTCCAGTTGCACGAGTGGGCTGTCTCAGGGTATGATGTGTGGCGGGACGCCGTCCACCTGCGTGGTGCCCCAAATGGAGACCCGGCCTGCATGGACTATGCATCACAGTCTTCGCCTTCCGGTTCCGCCACCTGCGACACCCAGTGGCTGTGGCTGCCCTTGCGGCCAGGCCGCGTCCGTCTGTGGCTGATGGCCCACACATTCACTCTTTGGCCTCTCTGGGGAGGGCTCGGGGGTGGTGGCGCACGCGCTTGCACTTAGTCGCAATGGCATGTGGCGTGGTTGGTATGATGGGCAATGGATGGGATGGTGCGAGCCACCTCCCGTGACGTCAGTGCTGCTCGTGCTGTGGTGCGTCCCCCTACACTTCCATGTGACTTGTGCCATGCTAGACGTTGAGGTTCTATTGCCTGCGTGATATGACCAGGAGGAGCGCGAGGAGACCTCTCACACACCATGCTCCACTGCCATCCCGTGCCCTGTATCGCCTGTGCGGATTGACTATGTTGGGGTTACACCTGGTCGACTGGGGCTGTGTGTGCCTTGTCAAGGGGCATGGCGGGCGCACAACAGGATCCAGCTTGTCCACAGAGGGTGGGCTGAGGTGCGCCTGGTACCGCTTTGTACGTGTGCCCGGCTGCTGTGCACACACGTGTTCACTCCCCCCGACAGGTGTCCTCTCACAATGCCCAGGGAAGCGGTGGTGTACTGTTCATGACCCCTCCCAACACGGCGTGCTCCAACTTGGCATGTGCGCATCTACCCGTCGCACCCACCCACCTGAGCACTGCGTCCATACGACTTCACACGACATGTGTATCTTCCACAGTAGTGCTACTCATTTGCGTTGACATCCAATACCAGTGGACTACATGGTCATGTCACGACTGCCGTGTACTTCACATACTCTCATCCTCTCTCATTCGTACTTGTGAAATGAGTCAGCGGAGACAGTTTTGGTTTCAAACATTATATTGAGTCTTCTGTCCTCTGTGATGCAGTATAGTGGACACTACTGGCAGCGGAATACATGTTGAGGATATACTGAGCATGATTGCAAATGGGATAGGGTGTGGGGTTACATGTGATTGGCTGTTGCATGTGGGATGTGGGCTTCAGAGTGACATCTGCTTGGCCAAGGCTGTGCTAATGTACATTTACGTATAGCTGCGGAGCTGCGGACTTTGACACAGACGGTATACATGTAGCCTACCAGACCGCTTGGCATCATGGGCACAGTCCATCTCAGTTCCATGTGACAGGTTTGCTGCGGTTGTTCCTCATGCACGTGTGCATGTGAGATGACATCAGGGCATGTGCTTGCGTGCATGCAGCGGCGTGCCACTTGTTGTTGCACTGTGGTGGTTACTGGACATGTCACAGTCACTGGGGTCGTGTTGTTGTTGTATGCACTTGTCGTCCATGTAAAGGTCCTGGTATGGGATTCCCGGGGCGGGGGTGGGAGGGGTGCAGCACCCACAGACTCCAGGCAACCTATTCATGTCCACTGAGCGGTGTGTGTGTCCATGGGCGCTGGATCCATGTCGTGTCCTGGTTGTTCGTGCAGTTCCGTCCATGTGGGTGCGATACACAGAGCCCATGCCACTGCCTCCCACGATGCATGCGGTGTTCCTGGATGTGATGGGGAACAGTGTGCATGTCCCGGTCATATCCGATGTCATGGCGATGTCGTTGATGGTGTGGTTACAGTTGCCGGTCGTTTGGTATGGCTGTTGTGGTGGTGACTGGCCAGTCCGTGCGGAAGCTAAGCATGGGTGCGGGGTTGGACATCATAGGTCACTCGGGGAACCTGCGTTGTGGTCCGACGAATTGACAGGTTGTCAGGTATGCGATGCCGTCCAGCAGGGCTTCCATGTCATTGGTGGTGTACATGTTTGCCAGCCAATGTAGCGGATGGTGGCTGTCAAGGTGTTGTTCGTAAGTTGTCCCTTGGAGGACCATGATGGGGCATGCTGGGTGACATTCGATGTAGCTGTTCTCGATGATCCGTCGTGTGGAGGCACAGTGGTCCCATTTCAGTGCGGGTGCGATGTTGGCCACATACGCCATGCCCCCATAGGCAGAGCAGGCCCTGTCGTGTGCGTCCAGAGGAGGAGTAGTGGTAGCAGGTCCGCCTTCAGACATGCCGGGTTGGAGAGGCATATCTCGACGGGATGCTGGTATGGACACCTCCGACAGTAGAAGACGGGCATGACGCAGCTGAACAATGTGATGCGGTAAGTCAGTCGGTAACTTACGTTCAGCAGGGACAGGAGATCGCATCCCAATGTATGGAACAGGTTGGTTTTGTACAGCTTGAGCTGTTCGGCGTAGTTGGGTAGGTGTGTTGCGGTTGCCATTTCCCAGCGGTGCGTTGTGGTGGCGTGCTCCGGCTGTGTGTGCAGTCTGCAATGTGCACGCTCCGAGGTTGCTGTGAGCTCTGTGTAGTCGTAGGGAGACAGGACTTGTGTTCTGTTTGCTTGTTTGGAGGACACGGGCCCTCTTCCCACATGCTTCTCAGACAGTTCAAGGTCAGTGATGTGTGACTCCTTCCAATTAACTTGCATGTGGCCGACATGGGGAGTGTTTTCTTCTTTCTTCCCCGTCCGTTGTGTGCTTCTGTGATATGCGCTATCTGCCCTGTGGTCGGTCTCCTCGGCATGCCTGTGTTGGTCTATTCTTGGACAATGGCTGTATTCACCGGCTTCTGTCGTAGGGCTGTGGTTTCGGAGTTGGAATGGAAGGTCATTCAGTGCTGTCTGCTCTCCCTTGTGTGGGCGGCAGGCTGCCTTTCCGCTCTGCGTTGGGCCTTGTGTGTGAATGTTATTCTTGGGCCACCTGTTGTCGGTCCCCGGGCTCTTTGGTGTTCCGTTTTATATGTCTTGTTCATATGTGCAGGGTGGTATGGGTGTTTCAGTGTGGTACTGGCGTTCCTCTTCCCGAAGGGGCCCTGCTTCTCCTAGTTGGTGTTGACGCCGCTGTGTGCTTCGCCATGTTTGTTACACTGGGGTGTGTCCTGCTGTTGCGTGTCTTCACTGACATGTGTGCGTCGGTTGTGTGGCGTTGGGTGTTGTCCGTGAATTGGGCGTTGGGGACATGTCTGTGGCAGGCCTGTCACGTGTCATGTGCGTTCGGGGTGGGGCTGATGTGTGTGCTGCTTGGTTGTGTCCCTGTGTCTGTGTGCGACGCATGCATGGCGCTGCGGTTGGCCTCTGCGTTGTGCGCATGTGTGGCGGCGTCATCGGCGCTTTGGGGCCGTGACGGGGTGGTTGGTTCCTAGTCCCAGGTGGTGTGTACACATGTGTTCCGCGATGTTACGATTTGGCCTGTGTGTCATATGTGGATGCAATGGTGGATGTGTTGTGTACACGCGCTGGTGGGGGTTGTCCGCTTTTTCTGCCCTTGCACTGTGTGCGCTGTTTGCGTGCACTTGTTGTGTGTGTGCCTACCTGCGTCTCCGCGGTACGTTGCGTCCTTGGTGGTGCATCAGCAGGAGCATGGGGAGGGCCTGCAGTGCTGGATTCATGCTCGGGGAGCCGCTTCTTCGTTGTCCGTGCTCGGCATCCGTGTTACCGCTTCGGTTTGTCGTACGGTATCTCTTGGCCGTGGGAGCCGTTTGTTTGCGGCATCGTAATTTATGCGCCGGGCGGGACGTGTTTCGTCGGACGGTGTGTGTCAGTTGGGCTGCGCCGCTACGTGTACGGGCGCACTTTGATGGCGGACGGTGTTGCTGGCTTGCCGGCGGTGTTTGGCCTACTTTTCGCATCGTAATTGGACGGGCGTGTGGACTGCTGCGTGCCGGCGGTAACTGGTGCTTTTGCATCCGCCAGCACGGCGGTGGTGCTTCCGCCCGCCATCGTAATGAGCCACATAGTTGTTAAAAATATCGTTGTTTTAGTTAGTGTTATGTATTTTAGTGTGTATTATAAATGTATGTGCTATATTTTTTTGTCTAAGTATTGCATTTATTTTTTATGTAGGTTTTAAATTTTTAGAAGTTACTAATTTTTTTTATTTACATTTTGCGTTTTAGTTCCGGAGCGGGTTGTGGGTTTATAGGGGAATAGGGTGGGAAGTAATTTAAATATAATTAATTGAATATTAATTTTATTTGAATTACATTTTGCATTTTAGTTCCGTAGCGGGTTGTGGGTTTATAGGGGAATAGGGTGGGAAGTAATTTAAAAATAATTAATTGAATCATAATTTTTATTTATTAGTATTTATTTACATTTTATTTTATAGTGTTAATTATGGTAAATAATTAATTATTAATTGGCTGTTAATTTTTATTGATTAATTAATTGGTAAATATGTTAATTGTGTAATTTTTTAGGAGCGGGTTGTGGGTTGATAGGGGAATGGGGCGGGAAGTAATTTAATTTTTATATATTTATTAATATTTAATATGTAATCTTTTTTATTTATGATTGTATAGTGTTAATTGTTTGAATTAATTTATTAATATATAATTATATTTTCATTGTTAATTGTTATTAATTAATTAATTGATTTTTAATTAATTATGTTAATTGTGTAATTTTTTACCTCTCCGCTATCCAATACTTTCCCTACTGTTGCACTCACTGGAGTGGGAATAGTAATTTTTACCCCTACGCTATCCAACACTTTCTCTACTGTTGCACTCGCTGGAGTGGGAATAGTAATTATTTCCCTCCGCTATCCAACAGTTTCCCTACTGTGGTACTCACTGGAGTGGGAATAGTAATTTTTACCCCTACTCTATTGTATACTTTCACTAATTTTGCACTTGCTGAAGTGGGATTAGTAAATTAATCCCCTCCGCTATCCGGCACTTTCCTTACTGTTGCACTCACTGGAGTGGGAGTATTATTTTTTACCCCTACGCTATCCAACACTTTCCGTACTTTTGCACTCGCTGGAGTGGGAGTACTAAATTAATCCCCTCCGCTATCCGACACTTTCCCTACTGTTGCACTCACTGGAGTGGGAATATTATTTTTTACCCCTACGCTATTCAACACTTTCCCTACTGTTGCACTTGCTGGAGTGGGAATAGTAATTTTTACCCCGGTGCTATCCAACACTTTCCCTACTGTTGCACTTGCTGGAGTGGGAATAGTAAATTATTCCTCTCCGCTATCCAACCCTTTCCCTACTGTTGACCTCTCTGGAGTGGGAATAGTAATTTTTACCCCTATGCTATCCAACACTTTCCCTACTGTTGCACTTGCTGGAGTGGGAATAGTAAATTATTCAGCTCCGCTATCCAACACTTTCTCTACTGTTGCACTCCCTGGAGTGGGAATAGTAATTTTTACCCCTGCGCTATCCAACACTTTCCCTACTGTTGCACTTGTTGGAGTGGGAATAGTAAATTATTCCGCTACGCTATCCAACACTTTCCCTACTGTTGCACTCCCTGGAGTGGGAATAGTAATTTTTACCCCTGCGCTATCCAACACTTTCCCTACTGTTGCACTTGCTGGAGTGGGAATAGTAAATTATTCCCCTCCGCTATCCAACACTTTCCCTACTGTTGCACTCTCTGGAGTGGGAATAGTAATTTTTACCCCTGCGCTATCCAACATTTTCCCTACTGTTGCAGTCGCTGGAGTGGGAATAGGAATTTTTTCCTATTCGCTATCCAACACTTTCCCTACTGTTCCAGTCATTGGAGTTGGAATAGTAAATTATTCCTCTCCACTATCCAACACTTTCCCTACTGTTGCACACATTGGAGTGGGAATAGTTATTTATTCCCCTCTGCTATCCAACACTTTCCCTACTGTTGTACTCTCTGGAGTGGGAATAGTAATTTTTAACCCTGCGCTATCCAACACTTTCCCTACTGTTGCACTTGCTGGAGTGGGAATACTAATTTTTTCCCTCCGCTATCCAACACTTTCCCTACTGTTGCATTAATTGGAGTGGGAATAGTAAATTATTACCCTCAGCTATCCAACACTTTCCCTACGGTTGCATCAGTTGTAGTGGGAATAGTAAATTAATTCCCTCCGCTATCCAACACTTTCCCTACTGTTGCACTCTCTGGAGTGGGAATAGTAATTTTTACCCCTGCGCTATCCAACATTTTCCCTACTGTTGCAGTCGCTGGAGTGGGAATAGGAATTTTTCCTATTCGCTATCCAACACTTTCCCTACTGTTCCAGTCATTGGAGTTGGAATAGTAAATTATTCCTCTCCACTATCCAACACTTTCCCTACTGTTGCACACATTGGAGTGGGAATAGTTATTTATTCCCCTCTGCTATCCAACACTTTCCCTACTGTTGTACTCTCTGGAGTGGGAATAGTAATTTTTAACCCTGCGCTATCCAACACTTTCCCTACTGTTGCACTTGCTGGAGTGGGAATACTAATTTTTCCCTCCGCTATCCAACACTTTCCCTACTGTTGCATTAATTGGAGTGGGAATAGTAAATTATTACACTCAGCTATCCAACACTTTCCCTACGGTTGCATCAGTTGTAGTGGGAATAGTAAATTAATTCCCTCCGCTATCCAACACTTTCCCTACTGTTGCACTCGCTGGAGTGGGAATAGTAAATTATTCCCCTCCGCTATCCAATACTTTCACTACTGTTGCACTTGATGGAGTGGGAATAGTAATTTATTCACCTCCGGAATCTAACACTATCCTTACTGTTGTAATTAATGTAGTGTAAAATGTAGTTTTAAAAATTAATAAATATTTTAATATTTTAATTTATAATATATTTTATTTTTATTTTTATGTTACAGGTGTATGTATATATATGTATTTATAATTTTTAATAAATTTCTAACATTTTATAATTTATTAAATTAATTATGTATTAATAGTTATTAAGTAAATATATATATTATATTTGATATATGTATGTTTAATTTATTTTTACATTACATTATTACTTATAATTGTTAATATTTTCTAATAATTATAAATATTTATGTTTAAGTTATATGTATTATTTAATTTATTTTCCTTTTTTTTTATACATAACAAAACCGATATTTTTAACATAGATATTTTTAACAACTATATTTTTGTTTCAATATTTTTGTACTTACCATGATGTAGATAGGATGTCGATATTCTTGACATCGATATTTAGGTCCCGCTATTTTGGAACCTCGATAATTTGGTTGTCGATATTCTGTCAGTGATCCAGAAGATTCAGGGGCATATTTATCATACTTTCACGCAGCTCAGTAAGCCACCTTGCTGCGCTGCTCTGTGTGAAAGGGCAGGAATGCGCCATATTTAACATCATAAAGTGCATTTCAGTCCTTTCCTTGTGCTGGCGCATTTAGGCTACCCAGCGCCAATGCAGGCACCCTTGCACTATGGTGTCTGCAGCACCCATAGAAAGAGGAAAAAACAAGGTGAAAAAAGATGTTGCTCCTCGTTACGCCTCTCCTGGGGAGGTGTAGCATTTTGACGCATTCCCAGGTCTACCACTAATGTAAATCTGGCATGTGCTAAATCCATGGGTAGATGTACGGGAACGCCCATGCTCCACCCATGGAACGCCTCCCTGGGGCAGAGTATTGCAAGGCAGCGGTTTCCGCTGCCTTGTGTTACTCCAGATTTATTAAGCCGTGCAGGGCCACACAAGGTGGCCTTGCGTGGCTTGATAAATCTGACTTTAGTGTTGCGTCGCCCTTGTGTCCCCTTGCGTGGCGCAACGGTGAGCCGACACAATGATGAATATGGGCCCCAGTGATTTGCCCAGAGTCACAGAATGTTGAGCCGACGCGGAGAGTCAAACCTGGTTCCTGTGTTCCTCAGTCGGCTGCTCTGGCTTTAAGGCCACATGCTGTTTACAGGGACAGTGGCAGGCAGAAGCCACATAAAAGCTTGGCTCGCTGTGGGCTCGAGGTTTCAACTGGACCTCGAGCTGAGGCAGAGCCAGGCTTCAGACTCGAGCCAGGTTCGAGCTTTTAGTGCCTCGCTACCTCTACATTTCTCTCTTTTTCGCCCTCTGTCAGTCATTTTAATCTTTTGTTGTGTAATTCTTTTCTTCCCACACCTTAAGTCTCATCCATGTTCCTTCTGTCCGCGCCACTCACTCTTTCAATCCTCATGTCGCACCTCCTTCTCATTTCTCTTATGGGAGCCTCTGTTCTCTCTCACATTCCATTTCTCAGCCCGTCTCTCTCAACTCACTCCCTATGTCCGTCACACAACATCTCACCCATTTTTTTCATTTTACATGTCTCTCTCTTTCCACTCATCGCACATTCCTTTCTTATTTTTGATGTCTGACTCTCACACAATATGCCTCGTCACCATATGTCTCTCACTCCTCGTGTACCGCCCTCCACCTCTTCATGCCTCCCTCTCTCATTCCCTCCATCAGTTTGCTCCTGTCTCCTTCCTAACTCCAGCTGCTTCCTGCCAGGTATCCTCCTCATGGCTGCCGCCTCATTTCGCCCTGTCAGCTTCCATCTCTTCTCCCCCCCTCCCTCGCCCCCTTTACTTGAAATGCCCTGGACTGGGCTCTGCTTAAGGCTGATACGCGGTGACCTCCCTGTCGAAGTCTTTTAAACGTTCTTTAAGACTTCGACTGCACTTTCTTTGCCATGGCAACGGAGTGCGGGGACGTCACCGCTCCGGGCAGCGGTCCTCGGCTGCTGGAAGTTGGCCAGAGATGCTGAGAGGGGCGCAGGTATTCTAAATGGTGTGAAAATTGTTTAAATAATGGAAACAAATCAAGAGCTATTGCAGCCGCGGCTGTGTGCAAAAGGCTCCGAGACATTAGTTCCGCGGGCTTTACGGCCCGGGTATTAAACGCTCATCGTCTCCATAAACATTTCAATAAGGGCGCTGTAATTCTGCCTAAAATTAATAAACGCATTTGGAATGCGAGTCTGCTGGCACTTCAGTTTAGAACAAACAATACATCTATTTAATAAATGCTATCCTCAGAGCCGCTGGGAATCGTAACTTTGAGTTTTTAGGTTCTGTTGGAGGGTAAGAAGGAGCCAGGAACAGAAGAGTTCGTGCCTGTGGAGCAGGAAAAGACAATAGCCAACACAACGATGCGGATAACACACTTCTTGACAGAACCACAAATACGACTGTAGACTGCCATGACCATGTCACACCACCGTGGCCCTATTGTAGTCACTGACGCTTGCATAATTTCATATTTCCCTATACTAATTCCCCACTAATCCTGTTTGGGTTCTAGAGAAGCGTGCTACCCACTAAAAAGCACTTCAACACCTCATCAGGGTTAGCAAGCGCTATATAAATGAAAACCTTCCCTCTTCTATCCCTCCACTATCCTTCTTCAATACAAATAACAAACTCACATGTCCACCGCTCAAATTAATTTAATATCTCCCTGTACTAAATCACCACTAATCCTTATTGGGTTCCGGATTAGCGTGCTACTCGCCAAAAAAGTGCTTCGACGCCTTGTCAGGGGTAGTAAGCGCTATATAAATGTAATTACAATTACAATTGTGGGGCTGGTCTCAAGATTAATTCCAGGACTGTTTTAGGTATCCTTTCTGCCCCCTTCACAGCAAGTCACAATGTGTGACCTCAAATGTCTGATATAAAATAATGAGGAAAGCACAAAGGTGATGGGCATAATGCGTGCAAAAGTCTCAGCCTCCGGCAACCACACTCCATTCCATTCCATCATTTTTCACCCAGAATGCCGCTTGAGTCAGAGACCAGACATATACAAATCAGCCCTGGTCTTGTTTCAATAGAAACAATCCAGCCAAACTTCAAGGCCAGGTCCCTTCTATATGGGAATATAAGCAACACCAGACTAGTTTTGACAAAGTTAGGCTTCATCAGTGAAGTAAAGCTTAACTCCTGCGCTATGGATAACATGGGTACCGTGTCAGGGGATAGCTGTCACTCTTATGGGCATCTACTGCGAAAAACAAAAAAGTGATGGAAGGAATGCTTGAACTAATTTCAGCCACCGGAGATCGCTCAGGCCTCATTCCAGTCTATCACTGGGAGCACCATTGCTAGTTGGGAAACCAGTGGGAACCAAAGTTCCGATGCTGAGGGAACAGGTACTACCAGGCCCATAACCACCAAGAGAATCCACCGTCCTGGGATCCCATCAGAAACTATGTGCTGGTAATGCTGAGGGTGCTGAGGGCCCTATTTGAGGCTGGTCAAGTCTGCTCTGTATAATGCATGCTCATGCATGGGAGTAGCAGAGTCTAACCTGGAGACATGTATGACCCTCATACACATAACAATAACCCTCATACAGCCAGAGAAGTAGCAAACTCCTCCACTGCCTATATTTTTCATTGCTCTCTACACATTGGGTGCCAGAGCACAGTTCACGATGACACTGGTGCACCGTTAGGGTAAATATTCTTTTGCATGGATATATGGGCTCTAAGTAGGTTCTGAACTAGAGGAGGTGGTAATGGTTCCCACTATGAAAGAAAATTGAAGCCAGGCGAGGTTTTATGACCATTAGCCCCTCCACTGTGGTTAGTTTGTCCAAAAGGCGAGCACAGGATACCTGATTTCACAACTCTTGGGGAACAGTCTTTGGAGATTTCACTAGCAGCTAAGGGCAGGCCTAAAGTAATAATGAGAGACTGTCGCAGCTAAACTAGCTGCAAAAAGGTAGAAACAATGCTATCCTGTGCTATGCTATGTTACGCTATGCGGTACTAATGTTTTGATATGTTATATGTGCATATTAATTTACTACCATTTGAGTGTCCCCTAGTGCCTTCAGAAACCTGGTGCACTCTACAGTTCTGGGACTCTTGTTGACTTAAGTTTTAAATTGGACTGTTGACATTGTATTTGCAGGAGTTTGTCATGCTCTACAGATGAGTGGTACAGGATAATGGCCTTTGAGGTTACAGTTGATCACTGTACTGTTTAGTCCTAGATTAAATTGAATCCTGGTTGTCTAGATAATGTTATGAATCTGTGTGGAGCTTCATGTGCATAGACATGTGCATGCCAAGGGACATTGTTGTTTGTTTCGTTCTGCAGGGGGGTTCATTTATCCATTGCCCGGTCTTTGTTGGCATCTGTGTTTTAAGACATCTTTGCACATTATGAGGCTTGGATGCTGTGCTATGTGCCTGATGGGTTAGTAAGTAAAAGTAAAATGTAAGTATATGTAGAATAAAGAGAGCATTGAGAAGTGGTTTTAGGTGGAATATAGCCCACTATCTCGTTTAGAGTCGTGTTAGCATGATTGTGCCAGGAGGCGACCAATTCTCTAGTGTTCATCAATTTTTCTATATCTGTTTCGCACACTGTGCCTAAGGTGGCTTACGCAGGGAAAATACTGAACAGGATTCTTCAAAAAATCTCTACTTACAAGCGTGAACAATGACAAGAGAACAAATCTTGGAAAGGTAATGTGGGTGAACTGCGCGCCCTTCTACAAAGAACAAGCTGTACAAAAGGTTCAGTCGAACGCCTGAATGAAGAGCTGTCGATGGCTCCAAGAAAGAGAATAAAAAAGTTTTTTAAGCGTCTTTGCAGAAATCAAAAGCCCTCAAAATGCCCACGCAGTGTAACACTCCCCCCTGCCTGAGCTTGTTCTGCAGCTACTTGACAAGGACTGAATCCACAGGCCCTGTGAAGGAGGGGATGGGGGGGCGTGAACAGGCAGGAGGCACTTGCTGGGGCAGCAGGGATGAGCGCCCAAGGCCAAAGGGACAGTGTTGTGAGGTTATGTTAAAGTCAACATCTATAAATGGAAGACTGAAAAGGACATTTCTACAGGTACACAGGGGACAGGTAGAGAAAGGTTACAGCAGTATCATGGGTGGCTTGCACAGGGACAGATGCAGAAGGAACATGTCTGAGTCTACAGGGGATAAGACGGCAAGGCATGCTGCGGTGTGACAATTGGACATTTAACATGGTAATATCTATCGGATTAAAAAGTTTATGGGGTAGTGTAGTGTGGCAGCTAAAGAAGATATGTGGCAGAAGAAAAATCTGTGGGTGTAACTAACTCATGTCTGACCATAAGACTTTTTTGTATGTCTAAACATTGAGTTTTTAGTATCGACCCGCAACAATATCATGTCTTTATACCAACTGCCAACCTCACATCAAGGTAACTATGTATGTGTAAGTAAAGATTTGTAATCCGTAACTCCACATCATTATTTATTGTGAAGGCATGTTACATATGTAGTTAAGAACAGTTACTATACACCTACCTATCCCTGATTACGAGTTTGGCGGTCTTCCTGTAGGACCGCCACAGCAGCGGTCCCAGGAAGCCCGCCAAGCCCATGGTGATCCCGCCTGCTGGATTCCGAGATGAATCCAGGACTGGCAGTGCGGCGGCGGCAGTGTCATGGCGGTGGGTATGTTTGGCTCATAGAGAGCCTATACAGCACACTGCCGCCATGACAGCACCTCCAGCAAGTCCGTGCACTGTGTGGCATGTACTATGTTGTGCATGTCACACAGTGCACGCATGACCGTGTATTTTTGGGGGTGCACATCATGTGCCCCTTCGCACGCACCTCCATGGGCAGATTTGCCTGAGGGCTCTGTTGGGGGCCCCTTTACATGACTTTCCAAAAGCATTTCATGGTGGAGTCCCCGCCATAAAATGCTTAGATGAAAGGCAGGTCAGAATCTGCTCGGCGATTCGCACCTGCTATCCCCACCGCCGCCGCAGTGGGATCCTGGTGGTGGCAGCAGTCTTGTGGCGGTTCCACTGCCACAATCGTAATACGGCAGTTGGACCACCATGGTGGTGGCAGTCGGACCGCCAACGCGAGTATGGCGGTCCCAGGACCGCGGTACTCATAATGAGGCCCTATATGTTAATCTATAATATTTTGACACAATATTATTGCAGGTTACAAAAACTCAGAAAAATGGTAGAGCTCCATAAAGCTATATATAGGTGGGCAGGAGAACGAGAAGGACTGTTTTAAAAGACTCTTACTTCAGAGCAAAAGCGATGAGAAGATAAAGTAGTGACAGACTCCATAGAGACAAGGAGGATAAAGTCAAATGTACTGCGACAGATGTGCAGCCCACAAGTATAAAAAGATAATTATGGGTAAAGTTAATAGAGAATGTACATTTGTACGGTTGCAATGGCAAGTGTACAGTGAAATGTGGAGAAATATGCGGCCAAGTCAGCAGCTGAATAGGTTGAATATTATGGGGAGACAGTGCATGGTGGAATGTATTTACTGTCCTTCACTGGTGGCTCAGTGGACTACCTCTACTCCTGCAGAGGTCTGTGCTTGACCCCATGGTCACAGGTTCAAATCCCAGTGTGTCCACTCGGATTATCCTCTATGACGTGGGGAAACAGTGGACATCTCCTGCCTATAAATTGAGCCGAAACACTCCTTAGGGTGAATATGTGTTTTATAAATGCACCTGTTTATAGGTCGGACAAGCCTAGTTGTGCTAATACAAGCAGAGAAAGTACAGGTCAGTGGCATTAATTGTATGAGTCCTGTGGACAAGCTCATGCAGACATAGAGTGCTGCAATCCTGAAAGTGTAGGAAGTTTAAGTCCACATTACACTGACAGAGAAAGTGAATTTTCTGATTTCATGCTATAAAAGAAGACAATTGCCGGGTATAGATCTGTGACTGGGGGTGAGTGTCTGAAAAGTTTCAGCGCTCCGTCCATCATCTCCTTGTGTTTGGGTATAGAGTGAGGCATTGAGAAAGTACTTGGTTGTGTAGCGGTGGTAGAAATGTCAAGGTCATTGAACACATAGTAGTTGTGGAAGCTAAATGGGCAGTCATACAGGTTCAATGTCAACGTTGTATGAAGAGTGGTGGGTGCAGATGGCACATAGAGGACGACAAAGAGAATGTATTCAACAAGAGTGCACGCTGCTTCCCAACTAATAGATCCACATCATCAAGGAAAATTAACTCACTTCAGCCTTTGTGCTCCCTCCCTCTGCCTACCAAGGAGTTTCCCTATTGGTTTCAAATAGAGCTCTCTCCCATGGAGTAACTGGTGGCGTGCTTCATCCATCGAGTCCTCACCCAGATAGATTCTGTATCTGGGTGGGCTCAACCTTGGTAATCAAGGAGTTCTTTGTGTTTTTATTGTGGAGGGATCTGAATATAAAACTGCCTAAAGGTATCCCATTAATCTCTAAAGCTTAATTCGAAGACCTTTGGCAAGTTTCAAAAACAGGGTGTTTTGTTGTAGAGTATACAATGAACTCAAACATCAATGAGTCTACATGTTTCAGCCATACAATTTTGCCTTAAATGTCAAATGGTTTTCTTCTGGATCAAACCTATGGTCTCTAAACTAATCACTAATTTGGGACGCTATAGCTGAGCTTAACACACACATTCTGACAGATTAACCTTACTCATTAGGCCACAGTCATTGCAGCATGCCATGAGTACAAACTGTACTGAGAACTATCCGCAGTTGCGTATTCATTCTAATGTTTTTATGGGCACCATAAAATATTAGAGGTGGATGGACCTTGTAGTCACACTTTTGTCAAAGGTGTGCTCCAGCATAGAACCTAATAAGGGCCGGTTAGGTTCTGTGCTGGTGGGCTGCTAACATTTGAGGAGCTGATTAGGTTCTATGCGGGCGTCCACCTTTGACAAAAGTTTGACTACAAGGTCCGTCCACCTCGAATCCTCTATGGGGCCCATAAAAACAATTGCATGAATACGCAATGGCAATCTACTGTATTTGTTCTATTCTAATTGGTCATATGCTAGTCTAATGGAGCACTAGATGACCAATCAGGTAATCTAAAATATCCTATTGCCTTCTTACTCTCTCTTTATTCTTTATTTCGGCCAAAGGCCATAAAAGATTTCATAGTAATACAATCAATCATACAAATACTTCGTAAAGGATTTCATAGTAGTACAATCGTTCATAAAGTGATCTAAAATACATCCAGCCATATATTATATATTTCAGTAAAAGGGATCAGAAGTTCCCAATAAAAACAATTTCAACAATATAAAACAGTATAAACTGGTCACCATGACGTTCCGTTATTACCTCCCCAGGAAAGTTCATTAAAATTCTTATAATACATTAAAATAGAAAAATATCTAATTATTTAAACAATCCAAAAGGCTTTTCGCGGTTCTAGGTATCTTGACTTTTAGTGCGTCACAGGTTTAACCCCGCTTTTTTCCTTATTAATCCCACTATAAACAGATATTTAGATAGGGCAAATATTACATGTGGTAGCGTACTAGTTGTCAGTACCCTAAGTGCCTCTTGGTGCTTTCTAAAACCCATTGAATTACATAATGGTCGGATCCATTTTCTCCTTGCTCTATCATACGCCGGGCAAAAGAACAGGATATGTGCTGTGTTTTCTATATTATCTGTGGACCCTAAAGTGCATATAGTGCATAAAGTGCAAGTACGATCTTCCTTGCCCCCCCAGATTGCAGTATGGCTCTTAGTCTGTAATATATTGTATCTTAACTTTAAGTATAAAGTTCTTGCTAGGTACGGCTGTACGTGATCAAGAAAATCATCGCGGTTCGGGCATGGCTTGATAGAAAGGAATTGAGTTGTTAACCTTCCTAAACTCGGGTCGCAGTGAAGTGCATTCAATGTATGTTGCCAATAAGTTCCCTTCAGTGTGCCTTTGCAGCTTGGTGTCAGGCTGTGCGGGTTGGTCCAATAAGATTCAAGACCTAGCTCTATGAGCCATTTCCGTACAAATCTTAGCCATGGGAAGGTAAGGGATGTATCGATGTTCATTAGTTCACCGACACCTTCTCTGTATACTAGTAGTTCCGGCGTTATCCATAGCCGTATCCAGTAGAGCAATGGTCGCAAAGTTGTGAGATGCCCTATACGCTTCATATTTAGGTTGTGAAACATTGGGACAAGTGGTGTTGATTGGGGTAGCCCCAGTTGTCTCCTCGCAAATTTGTTCTCCCTGATTGTCAGTTGTTTAATGTCACTGATACCCCATAGCTCTGATCCATACAACGCTGCTGCTGCCTGGACCTTGCATTTGTATATCTCGAGCGCTGGTATCACAGGTTTGCTTGTAGATGAGCTATATTTTTTGAGGATTGCCCCTGACTCTTGGGCTAACCGTAAAACTGAGTGGCTGATTTGCTGTTTCCAGGCTAATTTGGTGTCTAGTAATATACCCAGGAAAGTAAAGTTGGTGGCATATTCTATTCTCTGGTTACTCAGCACAAGATTCTTTTTAAGGCCCTTTTGCGGGTTTATGGCCATGTACTTGGTTTTATTCGCATTTATTTCTAGACCCTTTTCGACACAATATTTGTTAAAACCATTCAGCATGTTTTGTAGCCCCTTTACGGTCTGAGATATCAAAATAGTATTGTCTGCAAAAAGCAGCGCCGGTACCAAGTTCCCATTCAGTTTTGGGGGGTCATTTACTTGGTCTTGTAAGTAGTTTACCACGTCATTGATATAGAGTGAGAACAGGGTGGGGGCGAGTACGCAACCCTGTCTCACTCCCCTCTCTATTGGGATTAGCTTTGTGAGTTCCCCATTCATGTCCCAATGGACTCTAGCATAATTTCCGTTGTGAAGCCTTTTTAGCTGCGTGACCAGGCTCGGGGGAGCTTTTTGTTTTTCGAGTGAGTCCCATAGTAGACATCTGGGTACAAGGTCAAAAGCTGCCCTCAGATCAACGAATGTCACGTAAATATGGCCCTTTCTGATCTTAACATATTTCCAAATAATGCACAGGAGTCTAAAGACTTGATCTATTGTACTAGTGCGAGATCTGAATCCTGCCTGGTATGGGGACAATATGTTATTAGTCTCTATCCAATTATTGAGCCTGTTCAGTAGCTGCCTGGCGTAAATTTTTTGAAGGACGTCTATCAAGCTAATTGGCCTGTAATTTTCAGGTTTGTGTTTACAGTCCTTTCTGTGGATAGGGACAATTTCAGCCCCCTTCCACGTTTCCGGTATTGCAGCACCTGCTGATATTGCATTGCTAAGAGCATTAACATATGGGACCCATACTTTTTTATCATGTTTGAATAGGTCCCCAGGGAGTCTATCTAGTCCCGGTGCCTTTCCCAGCTTGATGGTGTCTATAGCATACTCGGTTTCTTGCAGTGAGAAAAAGATCACCCCGCTGTTTCCCTCAGTGTTAACAGGCCCTATCTCCACTCTGGGCCACAGTAGGCCGAAAACTTGAGTACAAGTCAGTGAAGTGGTCGGTCCAAACCGCCAGATTTAGATAGTGCTCCGTCCTTCGTCCGTGGTCATTGCCCCCGCATGCTATGATTTTCCAAAACTCTACCGAGTTGTTTGTTTTTGCTGCCTGCAAAAGATCAAGCCAAACGTTTTCCTCCCAGTTCCTCTTGGCGGAAGTCAGTACTTTCCGATGAGCATCCCTGGCGCTCCTTGCTGAGTCTGTGTTTCCCTGCTTTATTGATTCAAGTAGAGCTGTCTTAGATCTTCTACATTCTGTAGTATACCATGGGTTTGCCTTTAATCCCGCCTTAAGGTTGGGTTTCGAGTTCTTCCCAGTATTTTTAGTGAGGAGGGGCTCTAGCTTTGAGACCAGGACAGTGTGCATAGATGTTACAGGCAAATCACTCGTCTCTAGATGTACTCCCACTACTTCGGCAAAAGTATTGTAGATATTTGTCATGAGCTCTATGCTGCCTGTGATCTTAGGCCACTTGATTGTTCTTCGACTATTCCCTATTAATGGGTGCACGTTTTGCATGCAAATATTTGATTCATCCTCCCTGTAGGTTTCAAAATAATCATAGGGCTATGCCCCTTATGTTACGCTATTAGATTAGCCTTATATAGCAAAATATAGCAGTGATAGTCATCTATATTGACAACCCACTGAGCTATATTAAGAAAGATGATGTTTTACAGAATAGGTTAGTCTTGGATAGGTGGCAGCCATTTTGTATACTGGCCGCCATCTTACATTATGGCTATGTTTAAGCACGCGGTGAGCTCTAAACTGCGAACGAGGTAGGCCCAGACAGCTGCGCCATGACACTTGTTGTTCACCTGATAAGTATACGCCCAGTTTCGTTTCAGCACCTCTCCTGCGCTGGGAGGAGCAGGGATGCAGCTGGCTGACCTTGGCTAAGAGATACCGTGTGCCTGCCTCGGCCTGGTGATGTACGCCCCTCTGCCTCCCTAAAATACGCATCCCTAAACCTGTAACTTTCGCTTGTAGGCGTGCTCTAGATGTTTATGAAGTGTTTGATGTATCATACTATGCTGCGCATGATTATTGAGGCAGTCCATTAGCAAGCATTGCATGGTGCATGTTGTATTTGGGCTCCTCTGCAGAGTATAGATAATAAACTGCTTGTTTGCATTCTCTACTGGTTGACCGACTCTTCATTAATATAGGTAAGGCCGAGAGGTGGTATAGTAACCCGAGTGACCCTATACGGGTCACTTCCTTCAGTTGGTGCCCGAACAGGGACCCCGCGATTAATCACCCATCACACCCGTAAACGGGTCGTGAGGTCGGGGTGCAGGCTGGTCTAGCGGGCGGATCGGGAGCCCCCACAAGATAGAGCTCTGTTTCTGTGGCTTGCCCCGCCCGTCTGATCGAGGGTGCCCTGCCTAGTGGTGATACGCCGGGGTCCAGAGACGGCGAGACCTTGGAGCTGACCAGATTGGTCTGGAGAGTCGGCGGTAGAGAATCACGTGTGAAACCTGCGTTTGACAGGTGAGTGACTTTGTGTACGTTTTAGTACTTGAAAATGTACTGGCGCCAGTCCTGAGGTGGTGTTGAACTGAACCGTGCGAGGCAGACCGTTGACCGCCTTTTGGTGTGAACTTGAACTGGTCCGGGTTGTTCGGGTTTTTGAGACCCGTCTTATAGTGGTTCTCGGGTAGCACCGGGAGGGGCAGGGCCTTCGGGCGTGTTTTGTAGACGGAGCCACACTACCGACTTGAGGGAGACAGCACCGATCGGTCTGTGCTCCATAAGTGGTACCGGACTGTGAGGGTAAGGTCGCCCATCGAGCTGTATCTCAGTGGTCTTGAGCCACAGATAAGATGAGCCTTAGTGGCGAACCTCACGGGCAGTGCTGGACCGCGTTTGACAAGGCAGAACCTTGAGTTGTACCCTTAAGTATTGTGGACAAGCTACTTGGGCTGTGCTTTAATAGCGAGTTTGAACTGTATTGTGTGAACGAGTGCTGGGGCTGAATCTCGTGCTGGTTTGAGAGTCGTTAATGGCTCTACGAGCTACAAGATACAGGATAGGCTTTAGATCGTGTCTAATCACAACAGGGTCGAGCTGGGCTATCCATACACGTAACAGAGATTCTTAGGTGGTGCTTAGTGAAAGGCTGTTTGGGCCGTGTTGTATTGTATACCTTAAGAGGTCTGTTCGTGCTGATTTTTGAGTGTATTTTGTGTACGATTTTCGGACAGAGAAGTGGATTTGCTTTGCGCTTGCGCAGTGGGAATTGTGTAAGTATCTTATATTAAGATGCCGTGTTTTAGTAAACTTGGATGTTTTGTATGTTGATGTTGTTGTTCAAGTGATCGACTGGAGGAAAGAAAACCTGCTCCTCCAGAGGGTACCCCGAATTTTGATATGTGCATAAAGCACGGTATTGGCCTTATTATGTTTAGCACCTTATGGCATAAATATACGAAGGACAATGCTGATTTGCAGTGGCCACTTGTTGGCTCGTTCGGTGAACAAAAGTTGAATTTTCTAGAAGGAAAGCTGTTTGCTAAGAAGAGTAGGCAGTCAATGTTTGATATGTTGCGGGTTTGGCAGAAGGAGGCAAAGCAGCGGCGAATTAGAGAGGAAAAAAAATACGAGGAAAAGACAGGCGCTGACGATCGCGCAGAAAGCCATGGTTTATGATAAAGCGACAGTAAACAAAGGTGTTGAGTGCGCAGATAGGGCATTTCGGCTGCAAGCTGAGAAGAGTTATGTCGTTCAAAATGAAGGTGATGCTTTTGTTGAAGATTTGTTAGACACCCAACCCCCACCACCTTATGCTCCTCTACAGATATATCCTATTGTTCCAGCTTCCCAGGCCCCGGCTTCAAGGGCTCTGGCTTCGGTTCTTGGCCCCAGCAGTCCTCCTCCTCCTCCTAACATTCTGGGTCTACATTTGATGCCTTCTGGGTATTATACTGCTTTATCGATGTCCGGGTTGGAGGGTAATAGCTCTCCGTCTGTGGCACCTGTTTCTGCATTTTCTGGTTCGACTTTCTTTACTCCCTCTAGTCAAGATCGTTTATTGATGGTACCTGTCTCTTCATCCACTCTTTCACCGGAAGATGTTTAACTTCCCATGATGCAATTGGACAGAACGCCTGTGAGTGGAATGTCCCCGGGAAGTCGAGCGAAAGTGCAAGAACGCGTGAGTAGGGTGTTGGTGCATTCTGCAGTAAATAATCAAGAAAAGGAGATGGTGGCGAATCAGGCTGCGCAGTGGATTCGAAATCCGATCTATATGGTTGAGGATGTATGGAGTGTGATGAGACAGTATGAACCGCTTATGCAACAACTTGCGCTTAAGCATATGTGTACAATGCTGATGAGTTTGTGGGAGCAACGCTTTAATGCTGAGGTCCCAAGGGAGGTTTCTGAGATACGAGATGAAGTGTATGGTTCCGGTATGGATCCTGCTGCTGTGTTGAAGAAAGTTACTATTTTGTTAAAATATTGAGGTAGGATGCTTAAAGAGGGTTCCACAGCATTAGCGCAGTTCCCTATGAGAGAAGTTCACCCCATATATCATCCCGAGATACCAGCAGAAATAAATGCACTGGGTGACATTGTTCGGCCCCGGGAGGGGGTACGGTTTCAAGAACAATGGGTTTATACCCCCTGGAAGAGAAGCGAAGTACTTTCTCTTAAAAATCAGTTGCCAGAGCCCAGAAAGAATCCGACTGCTTATTATAAAGAACTGACAGAAGCGGCCGATTCGACAGTTATGGCGTTAGCTGACATTATGTTGTTTTGGGTTCCTGGTGCCGATTGATATATGGAGGCAGGTGCACTTGGTGGATCACGTGGTAGAGTTAGGAGCAACATGGGATCAGATAAAGCTGTGGGATCAAGAACGTAAGCCAGGTGAGAAGCCAAGAGCGGAAGTGTTAGCTTTACCTGGCCGAATTATTACGTACATGCATTCGTTTATTGCCCCCAAGAAAGTGGATTGGGATAAACTTACAGCATGTTGTCAAAAGAAAGAGGAGAGTGTGTCAGATTTCTTTACTAGGTACGAGGGGGTATTTTTGGATTTCAGTGGTCAGGATTTGTCAGTGGATGGTGGAGTCCGGCTGTTTGTCGACAGGTTTGTTAATAATTTGCTTCCTGAGATTGCAACTCGGTTGAAGGCAGCGGAAAGTACCTGGTCCACGTCCACTCCCTCGGGAATATTGAGTATGGCGCAATATTATGAACATCGAGAGAATGAACAAAGGCAGGTTGTAGAGAAGAAAGGGAAGGAATTGAAGACAAAGGTGTTGTTGCAGCAGGTGCAGGGAAGTAGTGGAAGAGGAAGGGGTCAGCCGCAAGTGCAGCAGCGATGGTCCGTACCGCGAGGTGGTGGAACGAGTGCTCCATATGTACCTGTGGGACCTAATCAATGTGCATATTGTCGGAAGGAGGGGCATTGGCGAAATGAGTGCCCTGAATTGCTACAGGCTGGTGGGATTTCTAGAAGAGGGGTTTTCGGGGACGTGGTAGAGGAACAGGAAGTCAGGGTGAGAGAAGACCAGAACGAACTGAGAATGTTGAAAAGGATCAGAATTACTTTGATGATCCTAGAGGACGACAGTATTGTCGCGAGGATTATGATGTAGATGAAGAAACAGGGATGTCCATCCACAGCTACGACAGCGACGGACAGGGTGGGGGACCAGTTTAGGTGAATGTAGATCAACGTGGACCCTATGTTTCTGCTTGTTTGCTTGGTACCTTTAAAAAGTTTTTGATTGACACGGGTGCTATGAACAGCTCCGTTTCCCGTTCATTGGTCCCTGGGGCAGCTCTGTCTGGCAAGAATAATGTTTCGGTGGGATTTTCAGGTATACCGGTTGTTAGTCCCATCTCTAAGCCCCTTGCTTTTACAATTGGTCCGTTTTCAGTGAAATTCTCGTTCCTTTTGACTTCAAATTGTGGGGAAAATTTAATGGGGCTTGACCTGTTGAAACGGCTGCATGCAACCATTTTCTGTTCCCCAGACGGTGTTTACATGACGATTGGACCTGATGTGGCACGGGCGAAGCAACACTTTGCCAAAGACGCCCCTCTCCCCGATGAGTTCAAGGATGTGCCTAGTATGCTGTGGGCTACAGGTGACACGGGCATAGGACTGTTGCAGGTACCGCCAGTGTCTATTCAGGTTAAGGAAAATGTTTCTCTGCCTCGTATTCCACAGTATAAAATATCGCAGGCAGGAGAGACTGCTTTGTTGAACATCATAAATGATTTAATTGCGTCTGGTGCGGTTGAGGAAACAGTTTTTAATGTGTGCAACAGTCCTATTCTTCCGATTCTTAAAAAGGCCCCGACAGATTCACCTGATGCCCATTCTGATGTGCACCGATTTATTATTGATCTTAGGGAAATTAATAAAATAGTGGTACCACAATTTCCTGTTGTTCCTGATATCACTTCGATTTTGACTATGATCCCTCCTACAGCTCAGTATTTCTCTGTGATTGATTTGAAGAATGCGTTCTTTAGTATTCCGATTCATCCAGATTCCAGGTATCTTTTCGGGTTCAATTTATCTGGCAGAAGCTTTGTGTTCTGTCGCGCTCCTCAAGGGTATACTGAAAGTCCTAGTATATATAGTCAAGCCTTGAAAGCGCAATTGGACTCGCTAGTGCTTCCGGTTGGTAATGTATTGTTGCAATATGTTGACGATCTCCTCGTGGCTTCTGATACTGAAGAAGGATGTAAGGAAGCCACGGTCAAATTGTTAATGCATCTGGCACAAAATGGACATAAAGCATCCCTTTCTAAGTTTCAGTATTGTCGACAGGAGGTTACCTATTTAGGTCACCTCCTATCGAAGGAGGGTAGAAGATTGACACCTGAACGTATTTCTGTAATCAATAAGATGGGCGTGCCAAGGACACAGAGAGAAGTGCGAGGTTTCATTGGAATTACCTCATACCGTCGACATTGGATCCCCAACTATTCTCTGATTGTGAAACCCCTCCTTTATTTAACTACGAAAGATGTGTGTGAACCCTTGCTGTGGACGCTTGAGTGTCAGCATGCCTTCGAGCAATTGAAGCATGCGCTTTGTTCTGCTCCTGTCCTTGGTACTCCTGACTATAGGAAGCCCTTTGTATTGTATGTACATGAAGTGGATGGTTGTGCGTTGAGTGTCTTGACACAGGCTTTCGGTGGTAAGTATCGGCCCTGTGCTTATTTTGCTGCAGTCCTTGACAATGTGGCTAGAGCGCTCCCGAGCTGTCTGAGAGCCGCTGCTGCGGTGGCAATTGCAATCAGACAATCGGCAGGGATCATTCTTGACACTGACCTAACGGTCATGGTACCCCATTCTGTAGACACTCTATTGAATAGAACGCAGACGCAGCACCTTACTAGTGCGCGTCTGACTGGATATGAGCTAACTTTGTTCGCTCTACATGTCACCATTAAACGATGTGTCACTCTGAATCCAGCCACATTACTACCCCTCCCTTCGACGAGTCATTATGCAGATGTGCATGACTGTATGTACAGAACAGAGGAAGAAACGAAGGGACGTGTAGACCTGACTGATGTTCCCTTATCTGACCCCCAAGGGGAACTATATGTCGATGGCTCCTGCCTTAAGCTACCAGATGGCACTACTTCTGCCGCATATGCGATCACCACATTGCGCACAGTCGTAGAGACTTCCCGCGTCCCATATCAATCTGCCCAGGCTGCTGAGTTGGTAGCCTTGTTGAGAGCTTGTGAGTTAAGTGAGAAGATGGCTGTTAATATTTATACCGACAGCCAGTACGCGTTTGGAGTCGCTCATAATTTTGAGCGGCTCTGGGCGGAAAGAGGGTTCCTGACATCCCATGGGTTGAAGATACAGCATGGCCCGTTGATCCATAGATTGCTGTCAGCTTTGATGTTACCCAAAAAGCTGGCAATAATAAAATGCAGTGCCCACAAGGTAGTTACAGATGACGTGGGTAGGGGCAATGCATTTGCGGATCAAACAGCTAGAGAAACTGCTAGATCGAAGATGAGTAAGATGTTTGTGGCAGGACCTGCTAGGTGGGTACCTGATAATGCGATGTATGAGAACACTGTAAGTAGTGTTAAGGACATACAGAATGAGGCCACAACAGATGAAGTGGCTGTATGGCAGGAAAGGACAGGTACTCTAGATGAGGATGGGTGCTGGACTGATTTGTCTGACAGCTGGAGATGGCTGTTGCCCAATGCATATGTTTTCCCAGTTGTCACTATGGCACATGGTCCCGCTCATATTTGCGCAAAAGGGATTTGTAAATTGTTAGACCCAGTGTGGCGAAATGATCTCATTCCCAAGGTAGCTGCCCATTTAGTGAAACATTGTATGATTTGCTTAAAGCATAATCCTGGGAAAGGTACTCCTGTGCCTTCTGGGAATTTCGCACCACCCTCATTTCCCTTTGATGTTCTCCAAATGGACTTCATTGAGCTAGAACGAGTGAATAATTTGAAGTACGTTCTAGTGGTCGTGTGTGCTTTCAGTAAGTGGGTGGAGGCGTACCCTGTGAAGGAAAATACTGCTAACGCAACGGCGAAAGCACTCATAAAAGAGTTCTTCCCTCGTTTCGGTTTGCCTCGGGTGATATGGAGTGACAACGGCAGCCATTTTAATGCCCGAGTCATCCAGTTGGTGTGTGAAGGGTTGCACATAAATCAGAAGTTTCATGCGGCAAATCACCCCCAATCTGCAGGTCTTGTGGAGAAATATAATGGAACGCTCAAGTTAAAGCTAGCTAAGATCCAGGAGAGCACAGGCCTGAAGTGGCCGGATGCGTTACCATTAGCCCTTTTGTCCACAAGAATGACCTCACACACGAGGACTGGTCTATCTCCCTATGAGGTAGTTTTGGGCGCCCTGCCAATATATGGGGTGTCCCTAGGCCAAAACGATTTAGTGAGATCGAGTATCCGATGATGATAGATTACCTGTATGAGTTAACTAAAAATCTTCGTTCTATTCATCAGCAGATCGGAGAGTCACTGCGATCACTTCCAGAGAGTCCCGGACATAAGTTGCAGCCCGGTGACTGGGTTCTGATCCGAAACTTTGCGAGGACAAAGGCTCTGGAGCCCCGTTGGCATGAACCGAAGCAAGTCCTCCTTGCAACGAGGACTGCGGTGAAGGTGGATGGGAGAAAGAATTGGATACATGCCCACCATACCAAAAGAATACCGCTGCCACTCCCTTATGACCGATGGGTCCAAGAAGGAATCGGAGATCATGAATGTGAGCAAGTACCAAGGTTCATCCCGTTTTCGGATGCTCGGCTAACTTGGACGGAGACAGAAAAAGGGAATGAAGATGTGTTATTGGAAGCTGTCCCTCCCGAAATAAGGGCAGCACGAGAGTCCTCTGACACTGAACAACGAGTGTTGGAGTCTGGGAGCTTTGTTGAGCCTGAGCCTTCGTTGTTTTTTCCTGATCAAACAGTGCCTGGGTCTGTAAGATATGATCTATGCCCACGACAAAAGAAGAGCACCAGAGGGAAATAGAGAGTTATGGATTTAAGTTTATGGTAAGAGCACAATACCTGTAGTGCCTGCCACAAAAGAGAGACACTGGTGCACTGCTTTGAAACATTTAGACTTTCGAGTGAGCTGTGGGTGTTTGCCAGGAGGGCACCCCACCCGACACAAAGAAGGATTGGATTACTGAGTAGGCCTAGACTATGAGGCCCCACGCGGAGGAAGTCACCTGTTACAGTATGATGGACAATAAGAAGCCTACCAAAGAGGCTTAGAATGGACTTTGGCGTAGTTGATCATTGATTGAAGAAGGTCGCAAGTGACTCCATCATTATTGTAGAAAGTAGGTGTTAGATATGTTCCCGTTTGGGCGAGTTGTCGCGCAAGAGGAGCAGCCTCTGGCGGCCCCGCCCTTAGGTCAAAATGATCCTGGATGGCCTAGTTGGACCACTAAAACCAAAGTTGTGGTTTTATTCTGCATTTTTGTTGTTATGATTATATTGTTTGGTGTGATATTTTATTTAGAAATTAAGCATCCAAGGGGGCGTGGCTTGGCCGGCTGCAAGATGGCCGCACTTTAGGTGGGCTCTGCCGGCCAAGCTCTAAATCCACCATAATCCTGCAGATGACGGCTTCCTGACCGCCTGGCCCCAGTATTCTCACTCTCACCTCGTCCTGGGGTGCCGCTGGACACTTGCTGCACCTCGCTCCACCGCTCGTGTGCCGAGCTACGCTCCTGGGCTTGCGCCTCGGGATCGGGCCTTCCAGTCGCTGCCACAAGGCCACTTCGCCTCAGCCCGACCGCGCCTGGAGCGCTGACCCGGCTTCTGTCTCTCCTTGCTGCCGGAGGGGCCTGGTGAGTGTTTCGATCGCCGGGGGCTCTCGGCGGCGGGGCTTGGGGGCTCGTGCGCCGTACCGCCCGGCCTTCTTTGTTGCTAGGTGCGGGCGCCGGCCGATCCCATATCGGCGCCCGCTGGGCCTGCACTCACTCCACTTAGGCCGGGCGACGTGGGTGGCGCGCCCCCCGTGACTCCCCGCTGCTGCTCCTCTCTCGGTGGTGCGTCTCCCGCCCTCACTGGCACCAGGGTGCGGGCTCACTAACTCTACGCCTCGGCACTGAGTACCCGGCCTCATCTTGCGACCTGCCTCCTTGCCTGGATCCATCTCCGGCCCGGCGCGGCCGTTCACCCGCCTTTGCTCTGCACTTCTGCTGGCCGCCTTGAGCTCCGCTGGACCCCCCGCCTCGGGCGCGGTTCCGGCGCGGGGCTGCCCTTTCACCGTTGACACCAGGGGCCTCTACACGCCGCGGCTTCATCGTGCGGACCTCCCTGCTCTTCCCTGCTGCTAGCACCTGCTACGGCCCGACTGCAGCCTGTTCCCTGTGGACTGGGGTGAGTGCCATCACTGTTGGGGGCCGCTGCGGCTGGGTTGGGGGTAGCGTGCACCACACCGCAGGGCCCCCGCTCCTGTTCCGTCTTCACGCCTCTGCTGCCCCATGGGGTCTGGCCCCGTGTGTGCTAGGCCGCGCACCCCCCTTGCATCCCTGCCGCGCCGCTCCCCGCAGCAGCACCCCCGTTAATATCTGCACGGCTGCCACTGACGGTGCTCCCTGACGTGTGGCCCACGGACTCCCCGTCAGCTTGTGTCTTCGGGCTTGGCCTGCCACACGCTTCTGAGACGCCTCCCTGTCTGCCGGCTGGCCCGATTGCTCAGGGGGGGCCTGCTAACACTTTTCGCGGCGTGGGACCGCACAAACCTTCTTTGCTTCCTCCTCTTGGCATACTCCCAGGTGCCGCCTTCAGCACCATCTTCTTGTTCTGCCTGACGCCCTTGTAGCTGTGGAGACAGTCGCTCCGTCACCCAGCGGTGTTCCCTGTCCACTCCCCTCTTGGCTGGTGACATGGGTAAGGCCGACCCCAAGCAGCCCAGGCTCACCTTCGACCAACGCCGCCAGACGCGCCAGGACGGCGCAGTCGCCGATGGAGGTGATTCCAATCCCCCCACGGAGATGGTCACCTCCCGGGAGGACGATCTCAAGGCCATCATGCTGGAGGTCAAATCCGCCGTCTCTGGCATTGCTGCCCAGCTGGACCAGCTCTCTTCACGCCTCGACGTGGTCAAGTCACGAGTGGACTCGCACGACAACCGCCTTCTGCATGCCGAGACGAGGATCTCTGACGCTGAGGATGCCGCCACCCCGGATCGTCAAAAACTCCTTCAAATGGACAAAATCCTGGAGCTAATACGCACTAAAAATGAGGACTTGGAGGCCCGCTCCCAAAGAAGTAACCTCCGCATCACAGGGGTACCCGAGTCCACGAACATCTCGCGAATGGAGGATTTCGTGGAACAACTGGTGCGTGAATCGTTTGGAGACGTGCTCTCCCCAGTCTTCATTGTAGAGCGCGCCCACCGCTCCCTTGGCCCCCGTCCTGCCCCTGGATTGCCAGCTTGTCCCATCATCGCCAAAATCCTCAACTTCCGGGATCGCGATGCCATCCTCCGGGTGGCCAGGGACAAGGGTGAGGTCCGTCATCAAGGTAACTCCCTGTCCTTCTATCCGGATTATACTCTGGCGGTGCCGGCTGCCCGACGTGAGTTCCTGCCTGCGAAGCGGATCCTCCAAAAGCTCGAGATCCCATACTCCCTCGCGTATCCAGCCAAGCTACATGTCAGACAGGGCTCCAAAACTCTCATCTTCCCTGACCCTAAAGATGCCTTCACCTTTGCCAAGAAGCTCGACCGCACCAACCGTTCCACTCCAGCCCCCTCTCAGGACTCAGCCTCCGGCGTCTTAAGTGACAATGATTGACTCCATCCTATTCTGCGTTGCTTGCTGCACTCTGCTCTCCACTTTGGCTTCCTGCCCGAAGACCCCACAAGGCTTAACTTGCACTACACGGCTCTTGGTGGTTTGCTGTGGGACCAGGACTAAATGGACCTTTGCAAGACTCTACATATCTGGTTATCTGCTGTTAAATTTTGGCTTGGCCACCCTGTCTCCTCGACAGGGGTGTATGCCATGCCCCCACGGGATGACTCCCACTTTGGTTACTGACTTACCCCTTCCCAGTTGTGGTTCCCTAGGGCGGGTTTGGGTGGTCTCTCAACCTGTTTGGGGGGTTGGTGTGGGCGGTGGGTGGGGGGGATTTCTCGGGGTGTTGAGGCCTCCCTCTGAGGCTAATTTGTTTTTGTTACTTTGCATTCTGTCGATATATTGCACGCTTGACGATGTTGCTCCAGCACTGTTTCGATACACCTTTCTGTACCGCCTTATTTGTTTCTCTGACGCCACGCCTCTGCGCATGGCACCTGCTGCCACCTTCTCTCCTGTGTTGGGTCTAATGGCTCCCCCTCGAAGCCCAGTCCCCTGCCATGGCAGTTCACTGGTTGTCATTCAGCACCTCTCATATTGTTGCACTTCTCACACTCTCCCCAGTCGCCAGGCACTTTCCTATTCACCTGCACTGGCGCCCCGGCCGCTTGTATCACACTCCTTGGCATTCACACTATAATCCTTGCCTAAACGACTGATACAATCTTCTGGACATGGAATTCAACCTGTTTGGGGGGTTGGTGTGGGTGGGGGGTGGGGGGTCCTTGGGGATTTGCTGCCTCCTTCTGTGGTGTGTTTGCTTTGGTTATTTTGTATTGTTTTGTCCTTTTGCTTGCCCTGCGATGCCATTCTCTACTGGCTCTGCTTGGTCATGCTGCATTGCTTTGTGCACTACCCCAAGTCCTTGTTCCTGGGCTTGACACTCAGCAGCATCCTCCTCCAGGGGTTTGACGTTTGTGCTTCCCCCTTGCAGCCCAGCTATCTGTCGTGGCAGGCTCTCAGTTGTCTTTGTTTATCCCCTTCGTTGATGTATCACACATCGCTTTCTCAGTTGTTTAGCACCACCATATGCACCCGCACGAAGATCCAGGCCATACTCACCACACTGTGTTTGATTATTCTCCACGACATGTCTGAATGACTGACATTACCTGTTGGACATGGAACATCCGGGGTCTCAACGACTACCGCAAGGCTCGACTTGTCCATGCACATCTTGTCCGGCACAAGGTGGACATCTGTCTGCTACAAGAGACCCACCTGCTTCCTGCATCTGCTGCCAGACTGCACTCCCGGTGCTGGGGAGAATCACACTCCTCTTACTATTCCAACTACTCTCGGGGGGTCTCTATTCTCATACGTAGGGGGCTCCCTTGGCAAACCTCCCACGCTATAACCGACCCCGCAGGGCGATTTGTTATCCTTCACAGCTCCCTTCAGGCCCAACCCCTCACGATAGCTGCTATCTACGGCCCCAACACCGATGACCCGGATTTTTTTGCGCAGGTATGGCACCACATTTCATCACTCGGCCCCGCTGCGCTCCTCTGGGGTGGGGACTTTAATGTTACATTATCCTCCGTCTTGGATCGCTCTGGCCCTCATGCCTCCCAATCTCGTGACGGGGCATTCTTAAACTCCATCCTCGCCGAGAACTCCTTGCACGACGCTTGGCGCCACACACATCCCGTGGCCCGCGAGGGCACTTGCGTCACCGGCACTCATGGCTGTTGGTCCCGGTTATATCTCTGGATCTCCTCTCCTGACATTCTCTCCTGGCTCACTTCCATTGATCACATGGCGCGAACTCTTTCAGATCACGCGCCAGTTCAGCTCGGTCTCCGCCTACCTCTGTCCCCCCGACGTGCTTTCTCCTGGCGGCTACCTTCTAACGCTCTGCGTGATTCCGTCTTTTGTGACGAGATCCAGACCGCGATCACTAACTACTTTGAGCTCAATGAGGGCTCTGTGGACTCCCCTTCCACTCTCTGGGAGGGTTTCAAAGTTGTCATTCGCGGCGCATGTATTTCTAAACAGTCCGGGGTCCTACGCTCCATCCGCAATACTCTTCATAAGCTGGAGTCCGAAATTAAAAGCTTGGACGCCTCTCACGCTCTTGCCCCTAGCCCCGACACACTCGCCCGTCTTTGCGAGAAACATACTGAATTCGCTGAGGAGGCCAACAGAGAGCTATCGTTCCTTGGCAGGGAGGCTCGGGCGCGCCGCTTCTGTGAGGGCGACCGGCCAGGTAAGACTTTGGCCAACCTTCTCCATCCGGCCCGTGCTGCTTCCTACATCATGGCGCTCCAGGACGGTGGCCCAGTTCGTACCACCTCTTCCGAGGAGATCAAGGCGCGTTTCACTGACTTTTATATGCAATTGTACACTGCGGGATCCGCCCCTCCGCGTGAGGCCCTCGACCAGTATTTCGATACCCTCGAGCTTTTATGGCTCGAAAACTACCACCGGGAATATCTGGACGAGCCCTTCTCTAAAGAGGAAATACTTCCCGCCATCAATGGTATGCCTGGTGACAAGGCCCCTGGTCTGGACGGCTTGCCCGTTTCTTTCTACAAGACTTTCGCTCCACTACTGGTGCCGCATCTGGCCGCCATGTATAATGAGTCCTTCGAGAGTGGCCAATTTCCACCTTCGCTCCGTGAGGCCATGCTGACCCTTCTTCTAAAACCGGACAAACCCCCCGAACTGCGCGACTCCTATTGCCCCCTGTCCCTCATTAATATTGATAACAAAATCTTCGCCAAACTGCTTGCGTCGCGTCTTCTCCCTCTCATGCCGCTCATCGCTCGCCCAGATCCAGTCCGGCTTCATACCGGGCCGGGCAACCTCCCACAATCTTCGGACCATCTTCTCCGTCCTGCATCAAATCAACCCAGCGCTTCCTGCGGTGGCCGCCCCTGCTCGACGCCACCAAGGCCTTCGATACCCTGGAATGGCCCTTCCTATTCTCTATCCTCCCACGTCTCGGTTTTAGTTCAGTTTTTATTCGTAAAGTCTCATTATTGTACACTCTCCCCACCGCCCGTCTACGGATCAATGGCATGGTATCTGATCCTATCCCTATTGGACGTGGCACCCGCCAGGGGTGCCCGCTCTCACCTATGCTATTCGCTATCGCGATGGAACCACTGGCGGCCCGACTCCGACAACACCACACCCAGAGGGGCATCAGGTTTGCGGCACGCGCCCTCCTGGTTTCTATGTATGCAGATGACATCACTTTATATGTCCGTCACCCCCAGGAACATCTTAGTCCTTTAGTACGCGAGATCATACGATTTGGGGGCTATTCAGGCATACAGGTCAACTGGAACAAGTCGATCCTCTTCCCTCTCATGGACGCCACCACTCCTTTCACCTCGGAATATCCTTTCGTCTGGGCGTCCTGCCCCACTCGCTATTTAGGTGTCTGGCTGAGCAGGGACGTGGACGAACTCTGGAGGGCTAATTTCGGTCGTGCGGTGGACTGGCTTGAGTCGAAGATCCCCGTTTGGAGCCGGCTGCCCCTGTCGTTAGCTGGTCGAATAGCCATTGCCAAGATGGTCGTCCTCCCAAAATTCTTATATTTATTTCTGAACATACCTGTTCCCCTCACCGCCCATTTTTTTCGCAGGGTTCGCTCGTTGATCATCTCTCTTATCTGGGCCGGCAGGCAACCCAGGATCGCGTATGACGTTCTCACCCTTCCGATGTCATGTGGCGGCCTCGGCGCCCCTAACTTCAAGCTCTATGCAATGTGTGCTGAGGCCAGTTTCTTGCACTTTTGGCTTCACCCCACTCCTTTACAGCCGCACGTGGCGGTCGAGATGGATCTTGCTGCCCCGTGGCCGCTCACCACTGCTCTGTTTGCCCCGGCCAAACTCCCATGTACTGAAATAGACACTGTTGAGACCTTGCGCTGGGCCTGGGAGGGACTTCGTTGGTTCTCCGGTGCCCCCTTGCTTTCGGCAAATTCGATGCCGATAGTTCGGCACCCGGCTTTTCCTCCTCTCCAACCATCCGGCATGGCTAAACATGCCACTCGCCTGGGGCTGAATACGGTCGCGGATCTCTATCCGGAGAGTACGTTTTATTCCCTGGCTGAGGACTCCGGCCCCATGGACACTCTGCTTTTTTATCAGCTGAGGGCTATCTGCAGGAAGCTGCACCCTGGGTTCCCTCTGCCTCCTGCCTCGATGACCGCTCTCGAGTTCCTTTATTCGTCTTCATCCCCTCGGAAGTTGGTAACCAAACTATACGCCCTCACGCTAGCGGACACCTCCATCTCCACTGATCGCGCTCGAGTGGCATGGGGCGAGGACCTTGGCATAGATATCTCTCAAGCTGATTGGCTATACTGTTGTAAGCAAACTAAGCGATTGTCACCTAACTATCGTCTGCGCCTTATCCATTTTAAATACTTGCATAGGCTCTACCATACCCCAGTTCAGTTGCATAAGCTGGGACTTATCCCCAGTGACAGATGCCTACGCTGTTCAGCTCCTGCGCCGGATTTCGCTGATCTTGCCTGGTTGTGCCCCAAGGTCGCCGATTACTGGCGCGAGGTCTGTTCTGCTTTATCAGAGATCACCTCCTCGCTGGTTCAGCCTGACCCCCCGCTCTGCCTCCTCGGCTTTGTTAAATTCTGCCCGGACGCTTCCCGCCGCCTCATCGCCATGCTGCTTGTCCTCGCACGGCGTAGGGTTTCCATGTGTTGGGGTCGCAAACCTGCACCTAAATTCGCTCAATGGCTCAAAGATGCATCACGCTGCCAGACCCTATTGTCTGAATTCTGGGACCTTATGCCAGCTAGATCTCGCCCACTCGACATATGGGGGCCCCTTGTGTCATACCTCCTTGCTCGTTCCCCCCAGCACCTGGCATCCTCTCCCGTGCTCCCCGCCGGCGCCCCGCCCGCGGCGGCCACCGGTGTAGGATAGCAATCGGCCTCCCCTCCCTGTCCCGTCTCCTTCTCAGCAGGGCCCGCCCCTCCCCCGAGACTTGTGCGCTTCATACCAATGACTGTTTATTGTCCAAATGTGCCTGTATAACACTCGCTATGCTGTCGTTTTCTGATGTTTTGAGCTATTGGTCCCCTTTGCGATTTTCAATGTGTGCTCTTGTGCATGGCGCTTTGATTCAGTGCAAGAATGTAATTTGTCTATGCAACTTTGTCAATAAAGGTTTTTGAAATTTAAAAAAATAAATAAATAAAAAATAAAAAAAGCATCCAATGCATGTTCTGATAGGGACTACTCCTGATCCGCCTGAGCATTCGTTTGTTTCCCTAGCTCCACATAAAGAAAGACATAGGCAGACGTATTTTGGAAATGCTTTTCTTCAGATGCTCCATGAAGTACACCAAACGACTAATGCGACAAAGGGTTGGATTTGTGGTTAACTTCCTTCTGTGACTCATAAGAATCATCTTCTTATATCCTTGCCTCTGTCATATCTAGGGAGTTGTGAAGCATGGTTCCAGCTCCTTACTGTAGTGTATATCCACTCACATGCAGATACTGCCCAACTGACTAAAGAAGATTATGAAGCAGTGTTGGAATACATAGTGATGCATAGGGATACGCTCCCGGAAAAGGAGGGAAAGCAGGTTCTTTGCATCCAGATGCCTGTATGAATGTTTATGAGCAAAGTGCAAACATTTCTTGGGTAAAAGATGAGATGATGGAGTTCCAACGGTTTAATATAACAGAGTATTTTAGATCCTTTCATGAGAGAAATATCCCAGATAGTGAGGTCCTACCCATTCCAATAATTGATACACCAGCCCCATTTTGTGTAGAAGGGTTTGGGAGTGTTCCTGTGGGGAAGAGTCATTGTAATTATACGTTTACATTGACCACGACAAGTAGTCCCCCTTGCTTACACCCCCAAATGTATATTTTATCTGTGGGACACATGCTCATGTATGGCTCCCTAGGGGGTGGGCAGGAGCTGTTATGTTTCTTTCCTTCTACCCCCAGTTTACTTAGCCCCATCCAATTATCATAAGGATCATAAGTTGCAGCAAGGGGTATCTCATTGTCACGAGTAAGAGGATTATCAACACTGAAGATGTTGATCAGACAGATACCACGATGCAGCAATTTGCTGATGCTATGAAGGATTGTTGCCTCTATGGGGACCTATGTATAATAGTAGGCGAATTCGCCATCTTACTAGAGTAGTGGAAGCGGTCATTAACACTACTGCTGGTATACTCACGAATATTACAGCTGAGCTTCAGGCGACCAGGCTCGTTGCTCTTCAAAACCGGATTGTCCTTGACGTCATTCTTGCAGACAGGGGTGGAGCCTGTTGTGTGATTGGTAGCAGCTGCTGCGTTTACATACCAGACCACGCCCCTACCGTTTATTCAGCTATTCAGAAACTCCATAGGTTAGCCTCTGAAATACATGAAGATAACGGTACAGGGTCTCTGACACAGTGGTTCTGGGGCCTAATGTCCGCATGAGGATGGAAGAGTCTCATGGGTTTAGTAGTAGTTGCAGGGATCATCTTCACTTGTTGCCTTTGTGTGAATTGTCTTCCATCCTGTTGCACTTATTGCATGGCTAAACTCACCCCCTCTGTTCCAATAAGTGAGTCTAAAGCCAGGGATGCGATTATGATGCTGAAAGAACTTCAAGAACTGATGGATATCGACAAAGGCATTTTCGAGGACTAAAGATTCGAATTCAACAGAATCTCCCCTTAGTTCTGCACAGTTGCATACCCCCCCCCGGTTTCCTCATGCTGACGACTGATAAAGACCCTGCCTGATGGCCTCTGTACTTCTATATTTAGCTTATGACGCAAAAAGGAGGGTCTGTAGGTTTCAAAATAATCATAGGGCTATGCCCCTTATGTTACGCTATTAGATTAGCCTTATATAGCTAAATATAGCACTGGTAGTCATCTATATTGACAACCCACTGAGCTATATTAAGAAAGAAGATGTTTTACAGAATAGGTTAGTCTTGGATAGGTGGCAGCCATTTTGTATACTGGCCACCATCTTACATTATGGCTATGTTTAAGCATGCAGTGAGCTCTAAACTGCGAACGAGGTAGGCCCAGACAGTTGCACCATGACACTTGTTGTTCACCTGATAAGTATACGCCCAGTTTCATTTCAGCACCTCTCCTGCGTTGGGAGGAGCAGGGATGCAGCTGGCTGACCTTGGCTAAGAGATACCGTGTGCCTGCCTCGGCCTGGTGATGTACGCCCCTCTGCCTCCCTAAAATACGCATCCCTAAACCTGTAACTTTCCCTTGTAGGCGTGCTCTAGATGTTTATGACGTGTTTGATCTATCATACTATGCTGCGCATGATTATTGAGGCAGTCCATTAGCAAGCATTGCTTGGTGCATGTTGTATTTGGGCTCCTCTGCAGAGTATAGATAATAAACTGCTTGTTTGCATTCTCTACTGGTTGACCGACTCTTCATTGATATAGGTAAGGCCGAGAGGTGGTGTAGTAATCCGAGTGACCCTATACGGGTCACTTCCTTCACCCTTACTAATTTGCCTGTTACTTCCAAACATAGCGGTCGGTGGTCGCTATCGTCCATCATCTCTATTTTAAAGCTCACTATACTGCTCCAGCTGTGGATACTATGCATTATGTAGTCGATTCTCGATTGTGTACTGCCACGCTTGAAAGTGTTAAGTGAGGCTGTTTCGTCCCCGTTGCTGAATACCCTTCCATTACATGTCCTTAGATGGTGTTCTATAGTGAGGTGTACTATCTGTAATGCGGCATTAGTACAAGGTTTAGATGGACCTGCCACCAATTGTGGCAAGCCCAAGGCAGTATCCTCTTCTTCTGTGGGGTTTTCTAGTCCATTTAATGGCTCATAGGCACAATTGAAGTTCTCACATACGATCACTGTGTCGCTAGGGTCTACAAGATCCAGGGAACTGCCTAGTATATTTATAATCTCAGAATTTAGTGTCTGCCTAATTGGTCTATTGTAGATGTTAAACAAATAGGTTTTTTCGTTATTATCATTTAGGTACACTGCCAGCAAGTCTGGGGAGTCTATAGTAAAATTCGGAGATCGCATCCCCAGTGTTATTTTAATCCATATTACAAGGCCCCCGATGGTCTCCCTCTCTGTGCAGGGATTGCATTCTTATAATATGTTTTGTAACCTAGCTTATGTGGAGGTGTAAGTAACCATGTCTCTTGGAAAAGAGAGATGTCAAATTTGTCTATGTAGCTATGCCAGTCGGGGTCATCAAGCTTTTGTTTTAGGCCAGCTACATTCCACGATACTATAGCTATGTTTGTTTGCCCTATGGTGGGAGTTTCGTGTGTTGGAATGTTAATATCTATGGTAGGGTACGCGCCCTCGGATCGTGGTGTGCCCTCCAGCTCATTTAAATCACTAGCAGCGCTACTTGCGCCTATGACAGTTTGAAAACAACCGTCGCTTGATTTAGGCACCATTCTTAACAGTTCTCTACTCAGTCTAGTATCACTCTGGAGTGAGGGGGGTGGCTGAAGTCTGGGGTGTAGATGGATTTCCTCCAAGAGTCAGACATTATGTTCTATGCTGGAGCTACTAGGTCTTCTGTCTTGCAATAATAGTAGCTGGGCTGAACTGTGGGGGATAGAGCGCTTAAATTGGATCGAAGAGGAATCAGGGGAACAGGTACGAAATTCTAGGGTAAGTAGATTATCAACCAGATCCGGTCCTGTTAATGTCAACTCTATACAGTCTACTGGTTGTCCTGGTGCTGTGAGCCTGCTGATAATATCCTCTCGGATTATTGAGCGGCAGCCCCTGACATGGCAGATCCAATGGATCACTTTGTTGATCAAGGAGTCTTCCCCCTCTGGCCCCTGCCTTGTGCGTAATTTTGGGACATTCACCATGATAATTTTGTTTGCTGATGACAAGCGAAGGCGGGATGTGCATACTGGATAATTCCTACTGTAGTGAGGTGAGAGCCGATTTTGGGACCGATTGCGAGTCCTCTGGTGATTAGGTGTATCAATTCAATTCAATAAATCTTTATTCGGATATGTAGTATCCATAAAAGCACAGATCAAAATACCAGCAAAAAATGATTACATTAAAAACATTTCAGAGTATAAAAACAATAAATAACAGGGACTTATAATATGTGGCATAATCAGAAATATAAATACTCATATTATAAATGAGACAGTTTGTAAAGCGACCACTCCTTTAGATGCCATGGCTCGATTATCCATAACAATAGCAGCATAGTATAATAAAGTGCAATTAACAGATAACAATTTAAGTTAATAAGGGAACAATCAGATATATACAAATAACAACACAGTATGTTAAAATACAATGAGATCTAAACAGATAGCAGCATAATATATTAAAATGCAGACAAATTTAGCTATATGTGAGAAACCATGGTAACAAGGCAACAGTTTCTACAGAGCACCACCCGACATTTGAGCTTATGGTTCTTACCAAATAACAACTAGATGTAATCAATTAAGATCAAGTGTTTTTAAAGGGTACTCATTGAAGCGCGTGAGCAAACTGCCGCCTTCAGAAAAGAACTTACACTAAAGGTTAAATCTACCCTCTTAAGATTAAGAATTTCCATATAGGCTATTCTAAAGTCAGCAATGGCAGTTGCCTTGAAAAAAGGAATCAAAAATTGTTTAGTATATTTCAAATAAAAAATACAAAAATTAAAAAATGTAACATTGATTGGTTACTCTGATTGCCACAAGGACAGGGCATTTGCTCAAGATTGGTGTTAAAGCCTATAGGGAAGCACAATAGATATTTTATGGTGCCTGCCCTGAGGCTAAACAGCAAACTTCTCTCCCAGCGGCTTAAGTTCAATATGAGATAGTTGGATGGCAGATAAGATGGAGGACAATTGGGAGACTCCAAAGACATATACCTTATAACTGACGACTTCACAAGTTCTGTTTCATGTCTTGAGTTACTATATTGATCATATAGGGCCTCCTGGAGGGTCTTCTTAGTTATGCCCTCTATGTTATTTGGGTTCCAGAAAATATGATCAAGATTCATGCTGATCAGACTATTTCTGACAGCAGCAAGCCACGGTATATCTCCACCCATGTCACATTTGAGGCAGTCCGCTATAATTTCTCTAGTTAGCGTCGCTGCCGGGTTTTGCCAAACTTTTAGCCACAATATAGCCCGGCGAGACCGAATATAGTCTTCAATATAAGACAGTTGTAATTCCTTGTGGCAAATAAAATTTGAGGAAGAAAGTGGGGCCCCCAAGAGTTTTCGACAAAATTGATTTTCTTCTCCCTGAATGCTACTACCTTTTGTGTAACCCCAAACTTCGGCACCATACGTTGCCGTTGGTATGCACTGTGTTTTGTAGATTTTAATTATAGATAGCACTACCTCAGTTCTTTTTGGTTGCGGGAGGCATAAAATTGAATTAATGGCCCTTAGAAATGTACTCCTGCTGTGGACCAAATGAGCTGCCCAGAAACCAATATCTGAGAATATTAATCCCAGGCATGGAAAAGTGCGAGTGCATAAAAGGCGTTCAGATCCTGAGACAATTGAGTTAATAAAGTGCTTTTTGGGGCCACAACTCATTATAAACGATTTCTTAAAATTAGTGCAAAGATCTAGGCCAGCCATAAAATCAACAAAGCCCCTGACTAAAGTGCGTAGTGCATTTGGGGTGCGGCCCATTAGGACCGCGTCGTCTGCATATAGTAGAACGGGGAGTGTATTGCCATTAATATTCGGTACATCATTAGTAAGTTTTTGACAAGACATTGTGTAAATCATTGATGTATAAAATAAACAAAAGCGGGGCCAGTACGCACCCCTGCCTGACCCCTCTACCAATATTGATGGTCCCTGAAACCCCCCCCGTCCTTACCAATCCTCACCCATGCTTTCAAGTCCCTGTGCAAATAAGCTAAAGGTTAGGTGTATCATGCGTACCTGCTCGTGTAGGTGGGTGGTTGGCTAGATTCCTGTTAAGGTCAGAAAGTGTTTGAATAGAGTGCGCAACAGCTGCTGGCGGTGGTTGTGGATACTGATGGTTACGAAGTGTCCCCTGAGTGATGTTTACTTGATGTGACTGAGAGTGGCTACTCATGCCCTGTGGTGCCGGTTGCGATCTCCCCGCTATAGGGCAAGCCTCTCGTGTAGCCAAAAGTGTAGAATGAGGACTTGTTTGTAATAATAATTTAACTAGTGTAGTGAGTTCCTCTATCATTGCTCTCAAAGACCCTACTTCAGCCCTCAGGTCCTTAATGATCTGATGGGTGCTTGGGTTCGTTGATTTTACCTTAGGAGCAACAGTTGTCAGCTTTAGGGATTTGGGATGTTGGAGTCAGTCTTCCATTGTTTTGTCAGATAGGGCCATTAGGGGAGTAAACCTATTAGTGCAAGGAACACTGGAGTCCATCTGTGGTGATATGTTGTGGAAAATGCTAAGAGGACTATTACTATTCTCTATGGTATCTCGCCTAACAAGGGCTGTTTGGGAGGGAATATCTTGCATAGCTGTAAGAGACACTGGGGTGTGATGTACAATTATTGACGGTGCTATTTGATTTGTACTTTGCATTCTAGTGCTCGCTTTACTTTGTTTGCTGAAGTATGTGGTAATATTTTTAGTGCCCTTAGAGACTACTTCGTTCTCGTTCGATAACATCGATTCCACCTCTTCAATTAAGTCGTCAATCGCTGCCAAGGTGCAGTTGTCTGCTGCAGATGTTACTGTTTTACTAATCTTTGCTATCTTCTTCTTCCTGCCGGCTGCTGTCTCCATTGCCTTTCTTTTCCCCATTATCCTACCAGCAAGCCGCTCAAACTTTCTGCTAGGATGGGTTAGTGGGGTTATGAAAACTCTCAGCTTCTGCAGCAACCACAGGTTAAATGTATATTATAATGCAACAAATGTTTACAGATTTATAGTCTTAAAGAGTACTTTAGTCAGGATATCAAGGTCCAAGTCTCAATTGTTAGTGCCAGTCTAGTAAGGAGAAGTTCAAGTATCTTTCGGAGCGCGTTTATCTGCCTACGTTGGAGTTTTTAGATAACCATTATAACCAGTTTGCGACCATTATAGAAAGACTAGACTGGGTCAATATATACAACAATATGTCCTTATTAGAACAAACGTATAGATTAAAACAGTTTAAATCATGGGTTCCAATATTCTGGCTGGTCAACGGAGGGATCCTGTAAAATCCTACTAGAGCCAGATAATTCCAGAGCTATAAATTGCCGCTAGTGGACTCAAGTTACATCACGTGTAAACGGATAATGCAATGGGGAGTTAGTACTGGCCCGGTTTGCAAAAATCCACAAGGATAATGTCAATAAAAGGTTCTGACCCAATGGCCCTGGGAGGCAAAGGAGCAAAGTGGTGCTTCGGCGGGCGCCCCGCGCTGCTGGAGCCCCTGCGTCGTTTTCAAGCTCCTCCTGGCGCGCGGAAATGCGGGGGCGGTGGCGGCAGGAGCCGCGATGTATGCTGGTGCTTGTGGTCCCACTGGGAGGCAAAGGAGCAAGGGAGCAAAGTGGTGCTTCGGCGGGCGCCCCGCGCTGTGGGAGCCCCTGCATCGTTTTCAAGCGCCTCCTGGCGCGCAGAAATGCGGGGGCGGTGGCGGCAGGAGCCGCGATGTATGCTGGTGCTTGTGGTCCCCCGCAGGATGGCGGACTAAGCGGTCGTGCTTTCTGGTCGCTCCGCTCTCGGCCCGAGTAAAGCCCTTTCGAAGCTGTGCCCCGAGGCTCCTCAGAAGGTGGAATACGCTGGCGGAGTACCGAGAGTCGGCGGTCCTGCTGGTGGGGGCTGCTTTGGCCCGGATAAACGGAAGAGAGGGCTGCTGCAGAGACCGCGACGTGATGCTCTGGGCGGCTCTGGGCCCGTAGTCTATTGCCTTCTTTAAATTGTCACCAATCTTATCGCTTGTCCAGAGATAGGTCAGCTTGCCTCTTGCATTTCTGCAAATGTAATTGATTGCACTATTACCTATACTGTAGGCCACTCAACCTTTCCCACCTGATGTGTTCCTGGACTTTTTTGAGATCCAGGATATCTGAAGAACACCTGCTACTTGTCTTGGGATTCTGCTCCCACAGGTGATTGTCAGATTATATTTGTTTCTCATTGTGGCAAATCATTTTGCACTGGCAGGTACACACACAACTCTGGACAACTCTGCACATACCTTCCGGGTTCAGCAAGACTCAATGGCAACTGTAGTAGGCAAGTTACCAGGAACTCCTGTGACAATTGTTTTCCAACAGAGAGGCATGTATTTGCATCCTTGTTCTACCCCCAAACTCTAAGGTCTATTTAGGAGGGTCATAGCAAGATAGTTGAATCTTACAGCAGTAAACCTTGGCTTCAGCAACATGTGCTAGGCAAAGAACTGACTATGGTAGTGAACAAGTTCTGTAAGGAGTTATTGGGCACTGATTATGCCTGTGTCACCTGTGTTATACTCAAGAGCATGTGCTGAACAGGAACTGTGTTTCTTCTCATTTAGCTTTTCAGTTAATTTATGGGCTACCTCACCTAGTACTATTTAAAGACAGAGAGACGTGATAAAACATACTATATAGGGCTCATTTAAATTGTAATTGAAACATATAGTCTGGTGAAAAGGCTATGGTGAGATCAGCATTTCACATGAAGGAGGTCAATGCAATATGTTGTTAAAAAACACATGAACCTTCTTCCAGAGATATAATGAGTTCATCCAAAGATCTGAATTTGATAAGTACACTCGTACACAAGATTCTACAAGTGATTTTAATTCATATTGTTTATTTTAGAACAACTAATTGGAATTAGGCCTTATGGTCACTGGACAAACAACAGCATAAATGTGAATCAATGTTTCTAGAGTCTCAAAAGAAAATATGTATCTTTCACATGTACTACAGGTTTAAGAGAAAGTGTAAAATTATATATCTAGTCTGAAACATCACTCAAGGTGTCCAGAGACACTGGAATGAAGAGGGATGTTGAGAGGGCTATTGCAAACAAATAGAAAGTTTTGTTCCCCCAACCGTCAATCATAAATACAGCATAAATGCTACTTTTTGTAATACTAAGTAATACATTATGTACAATGCTTATAGGTATAGCATTAGATGTGTGCCTTGGTAGACATATACACTATTCAATCAGTTTTTAAGGAATACATGAACAGACTTATGACAATTGCTTATAGAGCTCCATGACTGAACTGTGCTGTCACTGATAGGTTGACATATCTGGGGTGTAATATAGACTAGCCTAGGTAGCTCCGAGGAGCACCACCTCCTGCATGCTTCTCGTGATGCCAAGTAAATTTGTTATCCAGGGTGAGCATTGCTGTCAGGATTGAGACAAAGCATCAACATCACAGTAGCTGGAAGCATTGGAAAATGAGCCAGTGGAAACTTAGAAGGACTTTAATACTAGACCGCTAACCTCAATGTAAACATGCATTTACTCAGTCATTGAGTTTTGTGACATTTTCAGGTAAAGAGTGATAGATCCTACTTAAAACTCCATCTGGGCTCCAGTCCTTGCCTGGCAATGAGTTGGATATTTGCATTGGCTTTCTAAATTCTCGAATCGGTTCACACCCATTTTCGCAGTTATTTTCCTCCCTCCCAATTCCCTCTCTTTCTTAGTTAGTCCTTCCTGATCTTGTCCTTTTGCTGTGCTGTCTCTTGCTTATTCTTCTGTAAAGTCTAACAAGTGTGTTTGCAGCACCACTCTGTGGCCTTTCACTGGATTTCTTGTCTGTTCCCAGCTCTTCACACCACCATCCACTGCTGAAACGTGTAAGAAATATTGGAGCCTATTAATCTACATTAAGTGTTATTTAAATTGAACAAAAACATAACGGGGTTCTAGATTTGTCGGGGGGATTAAGTCAGTTGTGTTTTAAAATTAATTAGATTGATCTATATAAATATTGAGTAGGTATCTTGATATTTATTTATTATTTTAAATTTATATGTGTTTAATTAAAAAGCTGACTGCACTATTTCAATAAATTTATAAATTATGAAAATGCTTTTGGTAAACAAATTAATAAGTGGGGTTCAAGTATTAAATTAAATATTTTATAATGTATATATAAACCGTAATTATAATTTAAATTGAATTTAAAATGAAATAACGTAGCAATATTTTCTCTTTCTCCGGTGTATGTTGAATTGGAGTTAAAATAGTAACTTTGACCTCCTCTATCGTTTGCATTTTCTTCAAAACAAATTGGGTTGAAGTTAGAATGGTAAATCTGAGGCTAAACCATTATTTGTACTTTCGTCAGTATTTGTTGGGTTGGAGACAGATTAGTAAAAATGACCACCTCCCACCCCACATCCAAATATGCACTTTGCCTGATGATTGTTGGTGAGTTTTAGATAAAATAGTAAATTTAACCTCCCTTAATATTTTCACTTTCACTGATGTTTATTGTGTTGGAGTTACTTTAGTAAATCTGTCCCCTCCATGCCAAAGTCTGCTTGTTCACCAATGGTGGTGGAATAGAAGATAGAATACTAAATCTGACACCACCCTAAATATTTGCACTTTCTGTATTTATGGGGTTATAGTTAATTAGCTAACTAACACTGCCTAATATTTGCACTTAATCCAATTTTTGTTGAGTTGGTGTTAAAATAGTAAATTAGACATCTTTATAAGATCTGCTTTTCCTTAGCTGTTTACTGTGAGAGTTAGACTATAAAATCGTTTCTCCCTCCAAATTCTGCTCTTTACTTAATGTGTGTCGGATTGAAGATAAAATGGTAAACCTGACCCCCTTCAAAATTGTACTTTCCCCAGTGTTTGTGCGTTTGTAAGTAGACTAGTATGTTTGACCCCGACACTATGGGGTCGATTCCAATGTCGGCCGGAAGCGCACCTAACAGTATTCGTCCGGAAAAAATACCAGCCGAACGCGTGTTTTCCAACCGACTCGAACACTCTACCGAACGAACAAGTACGATGCGCATAACAGCCCAGATTCCGAGCGAACCGTACTTACCCATTCCAGCTCCTGTTCCCCGCCCGAGCCGGATCCGTAAACGCCAAATCGAGTCGCACGGAACCAAATACACAGCACCTTCCGGCCGGACTAGTACGATGCGTCTTCCGTACGCGCCGAACTCGTCGCTACGTCCTGCACGTTTGAGCATCCGGGAGAGCTGCACATAAGCTCCGATTCGCGCCACAAGACGATCCACGGCGACGAGACGAACAAGCCAGCGGCGAGTACGAGTCGAAGCCACGAGAAACCCGAACGAGACGACCCAACCATGAATCCCATCGCGCAGGTCCTACCAATACTCTACATCTATTACCGGGACCGGTACGGACGCGTACGGTGCAGACGGTAAGTCAAACACCCACAACACAAACAAACGACACATACCCGAAATATGTCACACACACATAGGGATGCACAAATGAAGTACACTAGCAACAGCAGAACCATAGGGGCGGGATGGCCATCACCAATGCCATACACACCCATAGGGGGATGGATGCCTGCCACTACTACCATCCCCACCCATAGGGGGATGGATGCCTACCACTAACACCACCCCCACTCAGGGTGGGCTGGATGCCTACCACTACTAACATCCCCACTCAGGGTGGGCTCGATGCCTGTCACTACTACCATCCCCACTCATGGGGGGCTGGATGCCTACCACTACTACCATCCCCACTCATGGGGGGCTGGATGCCTACCACTACTACCATCCCCACTCATGGGGGCTGGATGCCTGTCACTACTGCCATCCCCACTCATGGGGGGCTGGATGCCTGCCACTACTACCATCCCCACTCAGGGTGGGCTGGATGCCTGCCACTACTACCATCCCCACTCATGGGGGGCTGGATGCCTACCACTACTACCATCCCCACTCATGGGGGGCTGGATGCCTGTCACTACTGCCATCCCCACTCATGGGGGGCTGGATGCCTGCCACTACTGCCATCCCCACCCATAGGGGGCTGGATGGCTGTCACTACTACCATCCCCACTCAGGGTGGGCTGGATGCCTGTCACTACTGCCATCCCCACCCATAGGGGGCTGGATGCCTACCACTAACCCCACCCCTACTCAGGGTGGGCTGGATGCCTGTCACTACTGCCATCCCCACCCATAGGGGGCTGGATGGCTGTCACTACTACCATCCCCACTCATGGGGGTCTGGATGCCTACCACTACTACCATCCCCACTCATGGGGGGCTGGATGCCTACCACTACTACCATCCCCACTCATGGGGGGCTGGATGCCTGTCACTACTGCCACCTCCACTCATGGGGGGCTGGATGCCTGCCACTACTACCATCCCCACTCAGGGTGGGCTGGATGCCTGTCACTACTACCATCCCCACTCATGGGGGGCTGGATGCCTACCACTACTACCATCCCCACTCATGGGGGGCTGGATGCCTACAACTACTACCATCCCCACTCATGGGGGCTGGATGCCTACCACTGCTACCATCCCCACTCATGGGGGGCTGGATGCCTACCACTACTACCATCCCCACTCATGGGGGGCTGTATGCCTGCCACTACTACCATCCCCACTCAGGGTGGGCTGGATGCCTGTCACTACTACCATCCCCACTCATGGGGGGCTGGATGCCTACCACTACTACAATCCCCACTCATGGGGGTCTGGATGCCTACCACTACTACCATCCCCACCCATGGGGCGCTGGATGCCTGTCACTACTACCATCCCCACTCATGGGGGGCTGGATGCCTGCCACTACTGCCATCCCCACCCATAGGGGGCTGGATGGCTGTCACGCTGGATGCCTACCACTACTACCATCCCCACTCATGGGGGGCTGGATGCCTACCACTACTACCATCCCCACTCATGGGGGGCTGGATGCCTGCCACTACTACCATCCCCACTCATGGGGGTCTGGATGCCTACCACTACTACCATCCCCACTCATGGGGGCTGGATGCCTACCACTACTACCATCCCCACTCATGGGGGGCTGGATGCCTGTCACTACTGCCACCTCCACTCATGGGGGCTGGATGCCTGCCACTACTACCATCCCCACTCAGGGTGGGCTGGATGCCTGTCACTACTACCATCCCCACTCATGGGGGCTGGATGCCTACCACTACTACCATCCCCACTCATGGGGGCTGGATGCCTACAACTACTACCATCCCCACTCATGGGGGGCTGGATGCCTACCACTACTACCATCCCCACTCATGGGGGGCTGGATGCCTACCACTACTACCATCCCCACTCATGGGGGGCTGGATGCCTGCCACTACTACCATCCCCACTCAGGGTGGGCTGGATGCCTGTCACTACTACCATCCCCACTCATGGGGGGCTGGATGCCTACCACTACTACAATCCCCACTCATGGGGGGCTGGATGCCTACCACTACTACCATCCCCACCCATGGGGCGCTGGATGCCTGTCACTACTGCCATCCCCACTCATGGGGGGCTGGATGCCTGCCACTACTGCCATCCCCACCCATAGGGGGCTGGATGGCTGTCACGCTGGATGCCTACCACTACTACCATCCCCACTCATGGGGGGCTGGATGCCTACCACTACTACCATCCCCACTCATGGGGGGCTGGATGCCTGCCACTACTACCATCCCCACTCAGGGTGGGCTGGATGCCTGTCACTACTACCATCCCCACTCATGGGGGGCTGGATGCCTACCACTACTACCATCCCCACTCATGGGGGTCTGGATGCCTACCACTACTACCATCCCCACTCATGGGGGGCTGGATGCCTGTCACTACTGCCATCCCCACTCAGGGTGGGCTGGATGCCTACCACTACTACCATCCCCACTCAGGGTGGGCTGGATGCCTGTCACTACTACCATCCCCACTCATGGGGGTCTGGATGCCTACCACTACTACCATCCCCACTCATGGGGGGCTGGATGGTTGTCACTACTACCATCCCCACTCATGGGGGGCTGGATGCCTGTCACTACTACCATCCCCACTCATGGGGGGCTGGATGCCTACCACTACTACCATCCCCACTCATGGGGGGCTGGATGCCTACCACTACTACCATCCCCACTCATGGGGGGCTGGATGCATGTCACTACTGCCATCCCCACTCATGGGGGGCTGGATGCCTGACACTACTGCCATCCCCACCCATAGGGGGCTGGATGGCTGTCACTACTACCATCCCCACTCAGGGTGGGCTGGATGCCTGTCACTACTGCCATCCCCACCCATAGGGGGCTGGATGCCTACCACTAACACCACCCCTACTCAGGGTGGGCTGGATGCCTGTCACTACTGCCATCCCCACCCATAGGGGGCTGGATGGCTGTCACTACTACCATCCCCACTCATGGGGGTCTGGATGCCTACCACTACTACCATCCCCACTCATGGGGGCTGGATGCCTACCACTACTAACATCCCCACTCATGGGGGGCTGGATGCCTGTCACTACTGCCATCCCCACCCATAGGGGGCTGGATGGCTGTCACTACTACCATCCCCACTCATGGGGGTCTGGATGACTACCACTACTACCATCCCCACTCATGGGGGGCTGGATGGCTGTCACTACTACCATCCCCACTCATGGGGGTCTGGATGCCTACCACTACTACCATCCCCACTCATGGGGGGCTGGATGCCTGTCACCACAACCACCCCTACTCATAGGACGGGTAATGCATGACACAACTAGCATACTCCCACATAAGGACTGTCTGTAAATTACATCCCACCCCCAACACCATGACAAGCGTGTGTGATCTGTGTCAAATGCATACAACACTGAACATGACATTGAACATACAATGTGACCCCCTAACACATGTGTCACACATAATTGTGTGTGTGGCCTACACAATGCAAGCAGACCATGACCACTGTGGCAATGGGGCCCAAAGCCCCATCACCACAGTGCCCAAAGGTAAGTGTGTGCTCCATAGCTGAAGCACATTTTGAACAGTGTGGCAATGGGGCCCAAAGCCCCATCACCACAGTGCCCAAAAGGTAAGTGTAGTCCTGGTAAAAGCTGCAAAAACAAAACTGCAGGGATTATTCCTGGCCACACAACACCAAACACTACAGTGGCATTGTAGTGCTTGTGTCCCATAGCAACATAGATTGTGTGAGGCAAGCAGTGCAGTGCCAATGACACATCGTTCTGGCCATGTGCACACAAACATCAGCCATGGGGGCCCACATTGTCTACATTCACAAATAACACAATGACAGAAGTGAGCATCATAATGCAGACCCACATATCTGCACCAATGGACACACAAATGTAGATATCCTGTGGAGACTGTAGATGTCAGGTGAACAAATGCCATACCATGGCAGCAATGGGACATACTAACCATGATCAATGTGCTGACTGATGACCTAGCAGTCCCAGGGCCAGCAGGGGAAAGCCAACAAACAACATACAGCCAATGGCAAACTAAAGATATGCCAATGCAGTGGTGCAAATGCACAAACACAAACAGGCAGACTCACACTGCATATCATACACAACAGGTGAGGGGGTTGTGTGCCAGTGTCCCCAGGCAAACACACAACACATGAGGAGGCCAGATTCACTAATACACAGATGTCAACACAGTCACATACAAAAGTAACTCATGGATTGGATTCCCCTATGTGGGCAAACAGGCATTGTGAGATGAGAGGGAGCCCAAATTACACATGTCACACAAGCTTGTAGGAACAGCAACAAACACAGCAAGAGACAGAACCACCACAGCACTCCCCTCAGGGACCCCACATTGTGGTGATACAAGCCTGCATGACAATCACACTGTGATGACAAAGGGAGATGTCATCCACACTGTGAACCACAGCCATGTGTCCTGAGCAACAAACTACCATCACACCTATACAAGCACAAAGCACTCAGCATGGCCTGCCAGCCAAGGAAAATATGGAGGTAGTGCCCCAGCCGTGCAACAACTCACATTTGCACACACTCAACGCCACACACCTTGAACTCCACCAATGTGCAGCAGTGAAGCTCACATGGACTGCTGACATTGCACATGCACCCATGACAATCCCAGGGGTGGTGGGGGAAATAAGGTGCAGAAACACATCACACATGGCCAGTCAACAATACTTGTGAATGTCTGACACACTGCACAGTATGCCGTACATGGGCATGACGTGCAATCCACCCCAAACAATGGGATCCTGGCCATAGTCACACACCAATGAAGAAGCCAAGCTGACCCACAAAGGACACACATAGACAACTCCGAACATTGCAGCTCTGACCCTGAGGAGTGGCAGCAGTCACACACACAACGTGTCACAATCACTGAAAGCATACACAAACAGAAAATCACATTACTCGTGTAACCAACAAGTGCCAAGAGGAATCCTGACTGTGTCCCATCTGCGTTTGCCCACATCCCCAGCCCTGACAACAAAGACAACTAGGGATGACAACCTCATGAACATTAGTTTGCCATGCACCCACATCCCGGAGAAACCAGGTCCAAGATGCTGGATGAACACAGAACAACTCAGCAAGCATCACAAACAGGAACATCCGTAGGGACATAGCCTGTGTAGGAAAAGGAGAAGGGAACACGCACAGACATGCCTACACAACACACAACACGGGCACAGCCTATATCACGGATACACGCAATGCCATGAGGGCACTCCACTCCTGTGGAAGGTCAGCTGTGCCAAACCTTGTCTGTGCACGACTCAAACATGTCAGCAGAACACTCGGTCAGTGAGTCAACAACTACAACACACTGAAGGCTCTGCTCATATCAGCCTGGGCACTGGAGTGTCACGTCAGTCATCTGCATACACCCAAGACACGTGTCAAGCAACTTGCACTGTGTACACAGATGAGTCCTCCAAATTTGATGTGCTAAACTGCATGTCCATTGGAGACGGGCACACAGTCAGGGTACTAGGAACATTGGACAGTGGTAAGCCCACCAGATGTGCATCAGTGTAGGACAAAGATGGTAATCTACAAATGCTAAACGTACATCCCTGTGTCAAATACTGAACATTACACCCTCAGACTGCAGCAAAGGATGCTATAGATCCAGACTAGATTAGGACACATATCCCATGGACCACATGGAGCCCATCACAGCAAAACTTCATTTACCTGATCTGAACACTATTACAACAGCAAATGCATGATTCTACACATCTACATCATGTACCTCCAAAGATTAACCACAAGTAAACAAAAATAGGCTTTATTCAGCAAGTGTGCAACTCAAATCAAAAATCCAAAATAAACTAAGGCCAATGGCCAGTCCAAATATACAGTCCCAACAGGGTGATGTGTGACAACTTGTCAACAATTGCTTGCCTGCACAGGTACGGACAGGGGACATTCCCCTTGGAGGGCATACGAGGGGCAGGCCAGGCACCGCAGGGACAGGATCAGGGGATGCCAGAAGGAGGCAGTGAAGGGGAGGTGGGTGCAGGAGTGTCACCGGCAACTGCAGTGGAGGTGTCTGACTCAGGGGGCTGGCACCACCGCAGGGCTCAAGTCAGATGGTGTTGGTGCTGCAACCACTGCAGTGGGCTGGTCAGATGGAGTGGACTGGGTCCCCAATGCATTGCCCGAGTCAGACGGGGTGGTTGTGGACTCCACCGCAGTGCATGACTCCAAGGTAGTGGAAGGGGGGCAGAAGAGCTGGGCAGGACAGAGGGGGGGACACGGTCTCCACACCAGTGGCACAAACAGGCAGAGCGTCTGGTTTTGGGGTGGAAGAGCAAGTGGCAGGGGGGGAGGGCCTAAGCAGTTTGGGGATGCGGTATCGGTGTGTGGGGGAACCTGGGGCAGGGTGTGGCGGTACAACCTGTGGAGTGGTGGCCTGGGGGATGGAGGTGAGAGACTGGGTGGTTGACTTGCAGGGCGGTGGCGGGGTCTTGCTCTTCTGGGACCGGGGGACTTGCGGGTGGGGGCTCACTCTGCCTGCACCTGGGGGAGGGTGTCCGGGGGCGAGGGGCACTCCCCTCTGTGTGGGTGGACTTCCTCTTCCCCCGGTATGCTGGATCAGCGGGATTGGAGGGGAAGAGGCCGAGGTCACAGAGGAAGAGCTGCTTATCAGGTGGGGTTGCAGGTGAGGCAAGGGAAGGGGTCTTGGAGGGAGAGGATCTTGAGGATTGCGGATTGACTGTGGTTGCCTGTGTGTGTGTGTGTTCCCCATCCCCTGTGTCTGTGGTATCAGTCCCCTGAGGATGCTTGTGTGCATGTCTTGCCTTTCTCTTGGGTGTGTCTGTGCTGCTCGTATCTGTGTGTTTGGGTGACTGTGCAGGTGTGCATGTGCTTTGGACAGCTAGGGGGGCAGGAAGTGTCAATGGGGCAGAGGTGGGAGGGGTGAGGGACTGTTGGAGGAGGGACACTGCTGCTGTCAGGGAGGAGTCCATGGACTTATTGCTCCTCTGTAGGGCAGACATACCCGTCGAGATGCCCTCCATGAACGACACCAGCTGTGTCAACAGAGTGGTGTGTGCATGGAGGACACTCAGCATTGCTGTCTGCCCTACATGGAGCTGCCGAAGGAGGTACACAGACTCCTCACTCAGGGCAGCAGGGGACACAGGGGCAGGGGGTGCGGTGCCTGGCACAAAGGAGACACGCTCCCGAGTACGGGAGCCTCGACGGACCTCAGGAATGGGAGCCAATGGGAGGGCGGTGGTGGTGGTGGTGGTGGGGCCAGACAGACTAGCTGGCCTTTGGTGGCTGCTGAGACCCGCCTCCACAAGGGAGTCATCCTCCGAGCTGCTGTGGTCCTCAGCTGAGGTGGATGGTGCTGAGGACTTCTCGGTGTGGCTCCCTCGCCCTCCGTGCCACTGGGTCCCTCTGACCACTCGTCCGATGCTGACCCAGTCTGGCTCCGCTGCTCCTCCTGGTCCGTGGAGCTGTCCCCTCCTGTGGCCGTGGATGTATCTGCAAACAATTAGGGAAACAGACAAACATCAGTCACCTGCACTGACCGCACACACCACAGTAAGTACAGCACATTACAGAGCAAGCCCTGGCATCCTTAGTTGAACATTGCCTAAAGTCCTCACACAGATTCGGGAAGCCAATTGTCAGTCTGATGGTCAACCATGGGACTCAGACCCCTCCTGCCCTTGCACCCATCTGTCTGGTGCCTGTCTGATGGTAAGACCCCAGTGTGGACACATGCACCACCTACACAGTTGTTGGACTTTGCAGGGAACACGGTGAAGTATGTGAACATGCACACATCACATCTCTTGCCACTGAGTCAGTGCAGGTGTCTGGATAAAGGGATGGCCAGAGTCTAAATAGAAATGCATGTGATGCATACCAGCACCAGACACCATGATGCACCCATGTCCGGATAGTCAATGCCACAATGGGGTGCATGTTGCACATGTCACTCCCCTGCAGGATCAGTCTCAGGAAGTTTAATGCCATGACACAGGAATGCGTGCAAAGTCATACATTACTGTCTCAAGTCACATGGCCATGGCAGCCAGCCAACAACAGTCTGCACTGTGTCACAATCCGAGGGCATGGGGAATGCAAGTTATGTGACTGACAAGTGCACATGTCCATCCCCCAAATACCACATCATCTGTACTACTATTTGTCCACGTCATACCAACTCGACATATGGGGGACATGAAACACAACTCTCTGAACATGAGCACCTCACAGTGTGCTGTGAATGACAATACAGCTGCCTGAAAGTCACAGTCGCAAACACCTGTGTGCACAGTCAAGTGATCAGACACCTATAAGTCACAGAAGTATCGTCTATCATGGTCACATCTCAGATGGCATGCTGAGCCCTAACCAATAAACATACCAGTAGTCCTGACAACGAAGACACAGCACAATGAGACAAAGGCAGACACCTGAGGGTACATTTCACTGATCACAACATGCCAGATGATACACGGGAGTGGGAGTACAGAGTGTATTGCATGCCCTGGAGTAGGCATGACTGTCCAGCTCCACCTGTAAGAGGGATGAGTCCTGGACAGTAGGCAGGTGGCCCAAATATTGTTCCCACCAGCAGCATGGGTGTGTGCCAAATTCCCCAGGGACATGTGGTGAGTCAGAGCAGCAAGCGGACCACATATCAAAGTTACACCCAGATTACATGTCAGAACTTAGGCATTGTGTAAGCAATTGACCCACCCATGAATCGCACAACATAGTCACGGGAACAAATGCTGTCCCCCACCTTGAGCAAAGCAAAATGCAATGACACAGTCCCCAAATGACACAATTTCCTGACTATAAGGGCCACACATATGCGTATCAGAGGAGAAGTGGGCATGTCACAAATGAGGGACATGGGTCCTGGACCACATGACTGATGTACTGTGGAAGTTTAACCAGGCCAGAGGAGGGAACATAGCATGTCAGACAAAGTGCACAGTGCAGTCATGGACTCACCCCCTCCTTGCTGCTGTCTGTCCTTCAGCTGCCCATCCAGGTCAGGGAAGACCACCGCCAGGATCCGGAGCATGTGGGGGTCAGGGTCCGGTGTCCGCCCCTCCTGCAAGGAGGCAGCAGCTTCAGCTGGACCCTTGCGATCCTCCAGGTCCAGCCACGAAGGTCCTGCCACCTCTTCTGGCAGTTGCGGATCACTGCGCCTGTAGACCCCCACGGATCTTACTTTCCGGGCGATGGTCAGCCAGATTTCCTGCTTCTGGTGGGCATCAACCTGTGAGGATGACAAAGTGAAAAGGCCATTACTACATATGCAACATATACATGCATCACACAGTTGGATATACATGTCTCAATCACAGGGGCATATGATGTACACAGGCAGTCCAACAATGGCTATGAACAGTTTGCCAGCAGTCACTACATGGTATCATTGCATGTGAAGTAAACCTAGTTGGAATGCACTGTTACTGCACTGTACCAGTTCAGTGCATGTAACTACACACTTTGGGGTGTGACAACTACTCAGTGGGCATGCTAGCCAGTGGTGTGCACACTGAAAGTCCTGCTAGTCAGACAACATGCACAATTAGTGAGGCAGTGGACAGCACACTCACCTGCTCCCCTGGTTTCCCATACAGCTTGCTGTACTGTGGAAGGAGGCTGTCCAGCAGGGCCTGGTTCTCCTCAAGGCTGAAGGCTGGGGCTCTCTCCACAGTACGTGCCATTGCAGGAGCCAGAGGATGCATAAACAGCAGCAGTGTTGGTGGCAGATGTCGTCCTGGAGCATGTAGTGCAGGCAAGTGAGCTCTCAGGGGAACAGCCAGCATTATATGTGTGCTGCAGAGGCAGATACTGTCCCATGTGTCCAAAGTGATAGGTCCAAGTCGTTTGCATCTTCTGAATCTGACCAATCCATGGAATAGCAGCACTAATACACGCCCACAGCATCCTTCAAATCTTCAACTTCATGACACCCATGATTTTGCAACATTGTTGTGGCTGGCCAACTGAATTCACTGCATCAGACTCGTTGGAGCTTCGAAACGCGTCCGTTGCCATGCCAGGCCCCAGCCAATGTGTCGCACCATTCTGTCCACTGCTGTACAACGCGTATTTCGGGATACAACGCTGCACTCGCGCACATCATATGCAATGGGCCGGCCGGGCACACCGATCGGTCCATTGCTGTTCAACAGCGTACCGCGCACATCATATGCAATGGGCCGGCCGGGCACACCGATCGGTCCATTGCTGTACAACAGTGCACCGGGATACAAGCGTACTCCGCTCACATCATATGCAATGGGCCGGCCGGGCACACCGATCGGTCCATTGCTGTTCAACAGCGTACTCGCACATCATATGCAATGGGCCGGCCGGGCACACCGATCGGTCCATTGCTCTACAACGCGACTCGCTCACATCCAATGCAATGGGCCGTGCGGGCACACCGATCGGTCCATTGCTGTACAACTGCCATACCGGGATACAACGCGTACCGCTCATCATATGCAATGGGCCGGCCGGGCACACCGATCGGTCCATTGCTGTACAACGCGCACCGGGATACAACGCGTACCCGCCACATCATATGCAATGGGCCGGCCAGGCACACTGATCGGTCCATTGCTGTTC